>CP136056.1:310650652-311944818 GCA_032464435.1 Aegilops umbellulata | reverse complement strand
TTAAAACTCTGAAGAAGCACCGTGCTGCTATTGGATATACTCTTGATGATCATAAGGGCATTAGTCCCACTCTATGTCAACATAAAATAAATTTGGAAGCAGATGCCAAACCAGTTCGTGATCCTCAAAGACGGCTGAATCCTAAAATGAGAAGTGGTAAGAAAAGAAATACTAAAGCTTCTGGAGGCAGGTATAATTTATCCAGGTGCTGATAGTCAGTGGGTAAGTCCCTAAGAAGGGAGGTATTACTGTTGTTCCTAAAGATAAAGATGAATTGATCCCACAAAGAATTATTACAGGTTATAGGATGGTAATTGATTTTCGCAAATTAAATAAGGCTACTAAGAAAGATCATTACCCCTTACCTTTTATTGATCAAATGCTAGAAAGATTATGCAAACATACAGACTATTGCTTTTTAGATGGTTATTCTGGTTTCTCTCAAATACCTGTGTCGGCTAAAGATCAATCAAAGACTACTTTTACATGCCTTTTTGGTACTTTTGCTTATAGATGTATGCCGTTTGGTTTATGTAATGCACCTGCTACCTTTCAAAGATGCATGATGGCTATATTCTCTGACTTTTGTGAAAAGATTTGTGAGGTTTTCATGAACGAGTTTTCTGTCTATGGATCTTCTTTTGATGATTGCTTGAGCAATCTTGATCGAGTTTTGCAGAGATGTGAAGAAACTAATCTTGTCTTAAATTGGGAAAAGTGCCACTTTATGGTAAATGAGGGTATTGTCTTGGGGCAAAAAGTTTCTGAAAAAGGTATTGAAGTTGATAAAGCCAAGGTTGATGCTATTGAAAAGATGTCATGTCCCAAGGACATCAAAGGTATAAGAAGTTTCCTTGGTCATGCCGGATTTTATAGGAGGTTCATTAAGGACTTCTCAAAAATTTCTTGGCCTCTGACTAACTTATTACAAAAACATATACCATTTGTCTTTGATTATGGTTGTGTAGAAGCATTTGAAATACTTAAGAAAGCATTAGTCTCTACACCTATTGTTCAGCCACCTGATTGGAATTTACCCTTTGAAATTATGTGTGATGCTAGTGATTATGCTGTAGGTGCTGTTCTAGGGCAAAGAGTTGATAAGAAATTAAATGTTATCCATTATGCTAGTAAGACTCTAGAAAATTCTCAAAGAAATTATGCTACTACTGAAAAAGAACTCTTAGCAGTTGTATTTGCTTGTGATAAGTTCAGACCTTATATTGTTGATTCTAAAGTAACTATTCACACTAATCATGCTGCTATTAAATATCTTATGGAAAAGAAAGATGCTAAACCTAGACTTATTAGATGGGTTCTCTTGCTACAAGAATTTGATTTGCATATTGTTGATAGAAAAGGAGCTGAGAACCCCGTTGCAGACAACTTATCTAGGTTAGAGAATGTCCTTGATGACCCACTACCTATTGATGATAGCTTTCCTGATGAACAATTAAATGTCATAAGTACTTCTCATAGCACTCCTTGGTATGCTGATTATGCTAATTACATTGTTGCTTAATTTATACCACCTAGTTTCACATACCAACGAAAGAAAAAGTTCTTCTATGATTTGAGACATTACTTTTAGGATGACCCACATATTTATAAAGAAGGAGTAGATGGCGTTATTAGACGTTGTGTACCTGAGCATGAACAGGAACAGATCCTACACAAGTGTCACTCTGAAGCTTATGGAGGGCACCACGCTGGAGATAGAACTGCACATAAGGTATTGCAATCCGGTTTTTATTGGACTGCTCTCTTCAAGGATGCCCGTAAGTTTGTCTTGTCATGTGATGAATGTCAAAGAATTGGTAATATTAGTAGACGTCAAGAAATTCCTATGAACTATTCACTTGTTATTGAACCATTTGATGTTTGGGGCTTTGATTGTATGGGACCTTTTCGACCCTCTAACGGATATACACATATTTTAGTTGCTGTTAATTACGTTACTAAATGGGTAGAAGCTATTCCAACTAGTAGTGCTGATCATAACACCTCTATTAAAATGCTTAAGGAAGTTATTTTTCCGAGGTTTGGAGTCCCTAGATATTTAATGACTGACGGTAGTTCACACTTTATTCATGGCGCTTTCCATAAAATGCTTGCTAAGTATGACGTTAATCATAGAATTGCAACACCTTATCATCCACAGTCTAGTGGTCAAGTAGAATTGAGCAACAGAGAGCTCAAATTAATTTTGCAAAAGACTGTCAATAGGTCTAGAAAGAATTGGTCTAAAACTTGATGACGCATTATGGGCCTATAGAACTGCATATAAAAATCCTATGGGTATGTCTCCGTATAAAATGCTTTATGGAAAAGCATGTCACTTACCTCTCGAACTAGAACATAAGGCTTAGTGGGCCATTAAAGAACTCAACTATGATTTCAAACTTGCCGGTGAGAAGAGGTTATTTGATATTAGCTCACTTGATGAATGGAGAACCCAAGCTTATGAAAATGCCAAGTTGTTTAAGGAAAAAGTCAAAAGATGGCATGACAAAAGAATACAAAAGCGTGAGTTTAATGTAGGTGATTATGTATTGCTATAGAACTCTCGTTTAAGGTTTTTTGCAGGAAAACTTCTCTCTAAATGGGAAGGCCCCTACGTTATCGAGGAGGTCTATCGTTCCGGTGCCATAAAGATCAACAACTTCGAAGGTGGTAAACGGTCAAAGAATCAAACATTATATCTCAGGTAATCCCATAAATGTTGAAACCAATATTATTGAGACCGTAACCCCGGAGGAATACATAAGAGACACTTTCCAGAACGTTTCAGACTCCCAAAAGGAATAGGTATGTGGTACGGTAAGTAAACTAACTCCAAAACAATTTTTAAGGCAATATTTCTCCGTTTTGGAATATTTAGAAAAATAGAAAAATAAGTAGCAGTCCGGGAAGGACATGAGGGCCCCACGAGGGTGGTGGGCGCGCCCTACCCCCCTGGGCGCGCCCCCCTACCTCGTGAGCACCTCGTGTGCCTTTCGGACTCCGTTTTCTTGAACGATACGTATTTTGGTCGGTAAAAATTCATTCTATATTCTCCCGAAGGTTTTGACTCCCGTATCACGCAAATATCCTCTGTTCTTGTTTCGAGCTATGCTGATGCAGATTAGATCAACATGTCATCTCAAGATTGAGAGGAGGATTGCCCAGTTTCTTACCGGCCTTTAGATAAAAACATATTCAAGGATACCTATCCATATATATGGTATCCCGATGAGGATGATGAAGATGAACCAGTTCCCCCTCGTTTCAAGCAAGAAAGCAAAGAGGCATTATGCAAAAGGATAATAAAGCTTGAGATAGAGAATGATGAGTTGAGGATTGCTAATTTCACCCTCAGACGCAAGTTAGAGAAAGAGAAGGGCAAGCCCACTAGTACTTCATCACCACCTTCTTCACCAACAACAAAGGAGATATAATCACATGGGTATGGGCACTCCCCTTGGCAACTGCCAAGCTTTGGGGAGGTGCCCCGGTATCGTATCACAATCACAACTCCTACCTTTACCGTTTTTCTTAGTTCGATCCTATTAGTAGTATCTTGATCTAGTAGAATAAAGTCTATGGCATGATCTAGTTTTGAGTTTTGCTTTATGATCTCTTTATGTAATCAAGTCCGTGAGCTATATAATAAAGATTAGTGTTGAGTCAAGGGCTTGATTTTCTTGCTATGATCTTGAGTGAATAAAAGAAAAGAGAAAAAGAATAAAAAAGAAGCAAATAGTTCATATTGATCTTATTGAGAGTAATGACTTCACATAGAAGGAGTATGATGATTAAAAGTTGTTGGGAGTTGACAGACATAGCTTTGGTCATCGTTGCAATCAATAGGAAGTAATAAGGAAAGAGAGGTTTCACATATAGATATATTATCATTGACATCTTTTATGATTGGGAGCACTCATTAAAATATGACATGCTAAAGAGTTGATGTTGGACAAGGAAGACAACGTAATGAGTTATATGTTTTCTTATATCTGAGATAAAGTATGTTGTCACGGATCCTCTAACATGTTGAGCTTGCCTTTCCCCCTCATGCTAGCCAAATTCTCAGCACTATGTAGAGATACTACTTGTGTTTCCAAATACCCTTAAACCAGTTTTGCCATGAGAGTCCACCATACCTACCTATGGATTGAGTAAGATCCTTCAAGTAAGTTGTCATCGGTGCAAAGCAATAAAAATTGCTCTAAATATGTATGATTGATTGGTGTGGGAGAAATAAGCTTTATATGATCTTGTGATGTGGAAGTAATAAAAGCGACAAACTGCATAATAAAGGTTCATATCACAAGGGGCAATATAAAGTGACGTTCTTTCGCATTGAGGTTTTGTGCATCCAACCAAAAAAGCGCATGGAAACCTCTGCTTCCCTCTGGAAGGGCCTATCTTTTATTACCTTCTACCTTATGCAAGAGTCACGGTGATCTTCACCTTTCCTTTTTCATTTTATCCTTTGGCAAGCCCAGCATGTTGGAAAGAACCTGATATATATATATATATATATCTAATTGGATGTAGGGGAGCATGAATTATTATTGTTGACATTACCCTTGAGGTAAAAGGTTGTGGGGCAAAACTATAAGCCCCTATCTTTCTCTGTGTCTGATTAAAACTCCGTAACCACAAGTATTGCGTGAGTGTTAGCAATTATGAAGGAGTAGATGATAGTTGAGTATGTGGACTTCCTTTTAAGCTCTACCATAGACTCTTTCTGATGTTATGATAAATTGCAATTGCTTCAATGACTGAGGTTATAGTTTGTTGGTGCTCAATAAGGTTTCTGATTCATACTTTTCCATTGTGAATAGATCATCACTTGAACATAAGTAATCATATGACAAAATCTATACATGTTGCTGTTACGAGAATAATCATGATGCCCTCATGTCCGTATTTTATTTTTACCTCTAAACATGGGGACATATTTATCGTTATCGGCTTTCGCTTGAGGACAAGCGAGGTCTAAGCCTGGGGGAGTTGATACGTCAATTTTGCATCATGCTTTGATATCGATATTTATTGCATTATGGGCTGTTATTTCACATTATGTCACAATACTTATGGCTATTCTCTCTTATTTTACAAGGTTTACATAAGGAGGGAGAATGCCGGCAGCTGGAATTCTGGGCTGGAAAAGGAGCAAATATTAGAGACCTATTCTTCGCAACTCCAAAAGTCCTGAAACTCCATGGAATATCTTAAAATAAATAATGAAAAATACCTGCCAAAGATGAAGGCCAGGGGGCCCACACCCTGTCCACAAGGGTGGGGGCGCCCCCTAGGGCGTGCCCCCCTACCACATGGGCCCCCTGGTAGACCTATTCTGCTATATGAAGTCTTTCGTCGAGGAAAAAATAGGAAGCAACCTTTCGGGACGAAACTCTGCCGCCACGAGGCGGAAACTTGGCGGAACCAATCTAGGGCTCCGGCAGAGCTATTCTGCCGGGGACACTTCCCTCCGGGAGGGGGAAATCATCGCCATCATCATCACCAACGCTCCTCTCATCGGGAGAGGGCAATCTCCATCAACATCTTCACTAGCACCATCTCATCTCCAAACCCTAGTTCATCTCTTGTATCCAATTCTTGTCTCCAAGTCCGGGATTGGTGCTAGTAGGTTGCTAGTAGTGTTGATTACTCCTTGTAGTTGATGCTAGTTGGTTTACTTGGTGGAAGATCATATGTTCAGATCCTTTATGCATATTATTACCCCTCTGATTATGAACATGAATATGCTTTGTGAGTAGTTACGTTTGTTCTCGAGGACACGGGAGAAGTCTTGCTATTACTAGTCATGTGAATTTGGTATTCGTTCGATATTTTGATGAGATGTATGTTGTCTAGCCTCTAGTGGTGTTATGTGAACGTCAACTACATAACACTTCACCATTATTTGTGCCTAGAGGAAGGCATTGGGAAGTAATAAGTAGATGATGGGTTGCTAGAGTGACAGAAGCTTAAACCCTAGTTTATGCGTTGCTTCGTAAGGGGCTGATTTGGATCCATATGTTTCATGCTATGGTTAGGTTTACCTTAATACTTTTGTTGTAGTTGCGTATGCTTGCAATAGAGGTTAATCATAAGTGGGATGCTTGTTCAAGTAAGAAAAGCACCCAAGCACCGGTCCACCCACATATCAAATTATCAAAGTACCGAACGCGAATCATATGAACGTGATGAAAACTAGCTTGATGATATTCCCATGTGTCCTCGGGAGCGCTTTTCTTTATATAAGAGTTTGTCCAGGCTTGTCCTTTGCTACAAAAGGGATCTGGGCCACCTTGCTGCACTTTATTTACTTTTGTTACTTGTTGCTCGTTACAATTTATCCTATCACAAAACTATCTGTTACCAGTTATTTTAGTACTTGCATAGAATACCTTGCTAAAAACTGCTTATCATTTCATTCTGCTCATCGTTGGGTTCGACACTCTTACTTATCGAAAGGACTACGATAGATCCCCTATACTTGTGGGTCATCATTGATGTAGAAGCCCTCCGTGATCGATCCCCCTCCGGTAGATTGCCGGAAAAGGCCCCAAGATGGGATCTCATGGGTACAGAAGGTTGCGGCGGTGGAAATGTGGTTTCGTGGATCCCCTGATGTTTTTAGGGTATAAGAGTATATATAGGCGAAAGAAGTACGTCGGTGGAGCTACGAGGAGCCCACGAGGGTGGGGGCACACCTACCCCCTGGGCGCGCCCTCCTGCCTCGTGGCCGCCTTGTTGCGTCTCCGACTTCATCTCCAAGTCTTCTCGTTTGCTTTCGGTCTAAGAAAGATCCTCGTGAAGGTTTCTTTTCGTTTGGACTCCGTTTGGTATTCCTTTTCTGCAAAACTCTAAAATAGGCAAAAATACAGAAAATGGCACTGGGCCTCCGGTTAATAGGTCAGTCCAAAAATAATATAAAAGAGCATATTAAAGCCCATTAAACATCCAAAATAGATAATATAATAGTATGGAACAATAAAAAATTATAGATACATTGGAGACTTATCAATCATGTTTTTCTTGCAGATGAGGTTTAGTCAACGGGCCTGCCACATTCTGAGCCGTATGTACTTTGCAAATTTCTATGACTCCATTCTTGACCGTTTCACAAAGGGAATTGAATCATCGCTTGATGTGTTTGGTTCTCTTGTGAAACCTGGATTCCTTGGCTAAGGCAATTGCTCGAGTGTTGTCACAAAAGATTGTCATTGAACTCGATGCACTCGGTATTACACCCAGATCGGATATGAATTCCTTCATAAAGACTTCTTCATGCACTGCTTCCGAAGCAGCTATGTACTCCGCTTCACAAGTAGATCCCGCCAAGACGCTCTGCTTGGAACTACACCAACTGACAGCTCCACCATTCAATATAACTACGTATCTGGTTTGCGACTTAGAGTCATCTGGATCTGTGTCGAAGCTAGCATCGACGTAACACTTTACGACGAGCTCTTCGTCAGTTCCATAAACGAGAAACATATCCTTGGTCCTTTTTAGGTACTTCATGATATTCTTGACCGTTGTCCAGTGATCCACTCCTGGATTACTTTGGTACCTCCCTACCAAACTTATGGCAAGGCACACATCAGGTTTGGTACACTACATGGCATACATAATAGAACCTATGGTGAGGCATAGGGAATGACTTCCATTTTCTCTCAATCTTTTGTCGTGGTCGGACTTTGAGTGACTCAATTTCACACCTTGCATCACAGACAAGAACCCTTTCTTTGATTGTTCCATTTTGAACTTCTTCAGAACTTTTTCAAGGTATGTGCTTCGTGAAAGTCCTATTAAGCATCTTCACCGAGGTCTTTCATTGAAAATTCTTATTCAAGTATCCTTTTCTGCTATCCAGAAGTTCTATATCATTTCCTATCAGCAATATGTCATCCACATATAATATCGGAAATGCTATAGAGCTCCCACTCACTTTCTTGTAAATACAGGCTTCATCGTAAGTCTGTATAAAACAATATGCTTTGACCACTTCATCAAAGTGTATATTCCAACTCTGAGATGCTTGCACAAGTCCATAGATGGATCGCTGGAGCTTGAACACTTTGTTAGCACCCTTAGGATCGACAAAACCTTCTGTTTTCATCATATACAACTCTTCTTTGAGAAGCCCGTTAAGGAATGCAGTTTTGATGTCCATTTGCGAGATTTCATAATCATAAAATGTGGCAATTGCTAACATGATTCAAATAGACTTTAGCATCACTACGGGTGAGAAAGTCTCATTGTAGTCAACCTCTTGAACTTGTCAAAAACCTTTTGCGACAAGTCGAGCTTTGTAGAAAGTGATATTACAATCAGCGTCCATCTTCCTCTTGAAGATCCATTTTTTCTCAATGGCTTGCCGATCATCGGGCAAGTCCACCAAAGTCCACACTTTGTTCTCAACATGGATTCTATCTCAGATTTCATGGCTGTCGGTGTCAAAACCGGCGGATCTCGGGTAGGGGGTCCCGAACTGTGCGTCTAAGGTCGATGATAACAGGAGATAGGGGACACAATGTTTATCCAGGTTCGGGCCCTCTCTATGGAGGTAATACCCTACTTCTTGCTTGATTGATCTTGATGAATATGAGTATTACTAGAGTTGATCTACCACGAGATCGTAATGGCTAAACCCTAAAGGCCTAGCCTGTATGACTAGGGTAATGAATATCTCCCCCTCCAAACTAAGTCCTCTGGTTTATATAGGCACCAGGAGGATCTAGGGTTACACATGGTTGGTTACAAGGAAGGGAATCTACATATTTGGTCGCCAAGCTTGCCTTCCACGCCAAGGAGAGTCCCATCCGGACACGGGTGCAATATTCGTTCTTCGTATCTTCTCAGCCCATTAGTTCGGACCATGGCTAACAGGCCGGACACCCGAGGACCTCTTAGTCCAGGACTCCCACAGTAGCCCTTGAACCTGGCTTCAATGACGAGGAGTCCGGCGCGCAGATTTGTCTTCGGCATTGCAAGGCGGGTTCCCCCCTTTCCGGATACTTCACAATGGTCTTTGGACGATTGAGTTCGGCTCTGCAACACAAGTAGCATATACTTCCATAGAGGGCATAATAATTTATAAGTCCAGTCCTCTGGCAACTTTTTATAAACATACATCACGTATTATTTCAAACCGTTTTCTCGCCTGCTGCCCCACGTTCCGAGACACGGTTGTCATTGGCACGTCTTATCCAAGCAGAGATTGTGTCCCCTTATTAAGGGATTCTTTATCGACACATACATGGGTAACCCAACCGTCTTTAGGGTACAACTCCTTGGGAATAGGCAAGCTTTAAGGCCCGGGAGGAGGCGTTTGATATTCACAGCCTTTATAAAGGGGTACATACCTGTCTTTCTTCTCCATGCTTGCTTCTTCCTCAACCCTTACTACCTCAAGTTCCAACACCCAGGTTTCAATCGCCACTAGCCTCAGTCATGTCCGGATCCAGCCGTCAAGGCCAGTGGGTGGCTTCTTCCGTCATAGAGGAGGATATTGTGAAGCTTCGGGCGACAAGATATCTGGCCGCAGAAATCCTCCATCGGCTTCCCACGGAAGGGCAGGTTATGCCTACCCCTAGATCTGGCGAGAGGGTCGTGTTCGTTTCCCACTTCCTCCGAGGATTAGGGTTCGCCCTTAATCCCTTCGTCCGGGGCTCATGTTGTATTACGGACTAGGTTTTCACGATCTCGCCCCGAACTCTGTTCTTCCCATCTCGACGTTTATCGTCACGTGCGAAGCCTTCCTCCGAACTCCTCCGCATTTCGGCTTGTGGATCAAGACCTTTAATGTGAAGCCACAAGTGATAGAGGGGGAGCAGGCGGAGTGCGGTGGTGCCTCAGTGAGCAAGCTTACCAGCGCTATTTGGCTAAAAGGATCCTTCACAAAATCTTCCGACTTATGGTAGCAGGAGTGGTTCCATATCACCTAGCCTCGTGGTTCCAAGTGGCCAGCTGCGCCTCCGTTCCAATCCAGGCCCCAATTCAGCTTGCATCATGGATTAGTAGGGGGTTGGACTGGGGATCAGTTGATGAAGTGCGGACTCTGCAGAGTCGCGTCCGAAGCCTCATTGAGAAGGATATCGATCTTGCCAATGTTATTCAAGTAATTCTGGACCCCAGACCATGTCGTGCCAGCGACGGCCTCTCCGCATGTGGGAGTTTAACCCAGAAGGGCCACGAAATCTTCAGCACTTCTTCGGCACTACGCACGAAGGAATGTGGAACTTATTTTTCGGGAAACGAAAACAATGGCCGGACACCACAGAAGATACCGGCCTTGACTGTAACCATCCGGACACCACGGTAAGTATCCGTCCGCCGAACTCCTCCTAATGGAAAAGAACTTGCATGACATCTTTTGTCCTACCCTCCCGTGGCAGCGGGGTCCTAATGGAAACTAAGGGATATTAAGGCCTCCTTTTAATAGAGTACCGGAACAAAGCATTAGCACATAGTGAATACATGAACTCCTCAAACTATGGTCATCACCGGGAGTGGTCCCGATTATTGTCACTTCGGGGTTGCCGGATGATAACACATAGTAGGTGACTATAGACTTGCAAGATAGGATCAAGAACACACCTATATTCATGAAAACATAATAGGTTCAGACCTGAAATCATGGCACTCGGGCCCTAGTGACAAGCATTAAGCATAGCTAAGTCATAGCAACATCAATCTCAGAACATAGTGGATACTAGGGATCAAACCCTAACAAAACTAACTCGATTACATGATAGATCTCATCCAACCCATCACCGTCCAGCAAGCGTACGATGGAATTACCCACGCACAGCGGTGAGCATCATGAAATTGGTGATGGAGAATGGTTGATGATGACGACAACGACGTATCCCCCTCTCCGGAGCCCCGAACGGACTCCAGATCAGCCCTCCCAAGAGGTTTTAGGGCTTGGCGGCGGCTCCGTATCGTAAAACGCGATGATTTCTTCTCCTTGATTTGTTTCTCCCCGAAGCAAATATATAGAGTTGGAGTTGGCGTCGGAGGAGCTCCAGGGGGCCCACGAGGTAGGGGGCGTGCCCTAGGGGGGAGGGCGCGCCCCCACCCTTGTGGACAGGGTGTGGCCCTCCTGGTCTTCATCTTTTGCAAGTATTTTTTATTATTTCCAAATAGACGTTCCGTGGAGTTTCAGGTCATTCCGAGAACTTTTGATTCTGCACATCAATAACACCATGGAAATTCTGCGGAAAACAGCGTCAGTCCGGGTTAGTTCCATTCAAATCATGCAAGTTAGAGTCCAAAACAAGGGCAAAAGTGTTTGGAAGAGTAGATACGACAGAGATGTATCAACTCCCCCAAGCTTAAACCTTTGCTTGTCCTTAAGCAATTCAGTTGATAAACTGAAAGTGATAAAGAAAAACTTTTACAAACTTTGTTTGCTCTTGTTGTTTTAAATATGTAAAGCCATCATTCAAGTTTTCGGCAAAGATTATGACTAACCACATTTGCAACAACTCTTAGGTCTCATGTTTACTCATATCAATAGCATAATCAACTAGCGAGCCATAATAATAAATCTCGAATGACAACACTTTCTCAAAACAATCATGATATGATATAACAGGAGGGTATCTCGCTAGCCTTTTCTGAGACCCTAAAATATAAATGCAAAGCACCTTTAAAGATCAAGGACTGACTAGACATTATAATTCATGGTAAAAGAGATCCAATCATAGTCATACCCAATATAAATTAATAGTAATGGATGCAAATGACAGATGTTCTCTCCAGCTAGTGCTTTTTAATAAGAGAGTGATGGCTCAACATAAAAGTAAATAGATAGGCCCTTCGCAGAGGGAAGCAGGGATTTGTAGGGGTGCCAGAGCTCGGTTTGAAATAGAGATAAATAATATTTTGAGCGGCATACTTTCATTGTCAACATAACAACTAAGAGATGGCGATATCTTCCATGCTACACACATTATAGGCGGTTCCCAAACAGAATGGTAAAGTTTATACTCCCCCTCCACCAACAAGCATCAATCCATGGCTTGCTCGAAACAACGAGTGTCTCCAACTAGCAACGGTCCTAGGGGGAGTTTTGTTTGCAATTATTTTGATTTAGTTTGCATAAAGCATGGGACTGGGCATCCCGGTGACCAGCCATTTTCTCGTGAGTGAGGAGCAGAGTCCATTCCTCTTGAGAATAACCCGCCTAACATGGAAGATAAGGGCAGCCCTAGTTGATACATGAGCTATTCGAGCATACAAAACAGAATATTTATTTGAAGGTTTAGAGTTTGGCACATACAAGTTTACTTGGAACGGCAGGTAGATACCGCTTATAGGAAGGTATGGTGGACTCATATGGAATAACTTTGGGGTTTAGGGGATTGGATGCACAAGCAGTATTCCCGCTTAGTACAAGTGAAGGCTAGCAAAAGACTGGGAAGCGACCAACTAGAGAGCGACAACAGTCATGAACATGCACTAAAATTAATAAACATTGAGTGCAAGTATGAGTAGGATATAATCGACCATGAACATAAATATCATGAAGGCTATGTTGATTTGTTTCAACTACATGTGTGAACATGTGCCAAGTCAAGTCTCTTAAATCATTCAAAGGAGGATACCACCCCATCATACCACATCACAACAATTTTAATAGCATGTTGGCATGCAAGGTAAACCATTATAAACTCATAGCTCATCAAGCATGGCACAAGCAACTATGATCTCTAATTGTCATTGCAAACATGTTTATTCATAATAAGCTGAATCAGGAACGATGAACTCATCATATTTACAAAAACAAGAGAGGTCGAGTTCATACCAGCTTTTCTCATCTCAGTCGTTCCATCATATATCATCATAATTGCCTTTCACTTGCACGACCGAACAAAGTGAATAATAATAAGAGTGCACGTGCATTGGACTAAGCTGGAATCTGCGAGCATTCAATAAACAGGAGAAGACAAGGCAATATGGGCTCTTGGTTAAATCGACAATAATGCATATAAGAGCCACTTCGACAATTTAATCATGGTCTTCTCCTATCGACCCCCAAAGAAAAGGAAATAAATGAAGTTATTTACACGGGAAAGCTCCCAACAAGCAAAAGAAGAACGGGAAATATTTTTGAGTTTTCCTTTTTAATTATTACTACTACGGCAAGAAAAGTAAACTAACTAGAAGCTATTACTAATTTTTTTGGTTTTTCTTAAGGTTTAACAAACACACAAGAACAAAGCATGTAAAAGAAAATAAACTAGCATGGATAATACAGTGAAAGAGTATGAGCACCGACATCTAGCAATGAGTGTGTGTGAACATAAATGTAATGTCGGTGGGAAATACGTACTCCCCCAAGCTTAGGCTTTTGGCCTAAGTTGGTTCATTGCTAGGGATGGCCTTGCGGATATCCGTAGGTGTAGCTGGGGTCATACTGAGATGCAGCGGTTATCGCCTCCTGAGCTGCAGCGTGGCGGCGAGCTGCCTCTGCCCTCCTCTCGTACTCATCTGCCTCCTCTCTGGTAATAACATATCTTCCTTTTGCCTGATAATCAAAGAAGGCAGGAGCAGGGAGAGTAATACAGACAGCATGTTGTTTGTCAAAGATTAATCGATACTGGAAAGGTGATTCATTCCTCTTGACAAACTGGTGGTAGACCATAGAATTGTAGTCTAAATAAGTAGGATGCAACTCAGTGTCATCCTCACAAGCGTCCACATCAAGAAAATCAGCTAAGCGGGTTGCATAAATTCCACCAAAGAAATCTCCATGAAATCTATTATTATGCAACCTACGTGCAACAATGGCTCCCAAATTATAAGATTGGTCTCCCAACACAGCACTCCTAAGAACAATGAGGTCAAGCACACACATATGACATGCTTCATCCTTACCATTTATGCACCTACCTATGAAGAGAGCGAAATAATGTATAGCAGGAAAATGAATGCTCCCTATGGTAGCTTGCGCTATATCTCTAGACTCCCCCACAGTTATACTAGCAAGAAAGTTTCTAAATTCAGATTTACGGGAGTCACTAACACTATCCCACTATGGAAGTTTGCAAGCAGAAGTAAAATCCTCTAAGTCCATGGTATAAGATTTTCCATAAAGATCAAACAGGACAGTTGGAGAATTACGTGAAGATGAAAATTCAAACCTCCTCACAAATGTACTAGTGAGATAGTGGTACTAGGGGCATTTGTCTGCCTCAAAGCTCACAAGATCAGCGTTACGCAAATATGCATTAAATTATTCCTTGATTCCCGCTTGATCCATAAAATTTTCTGAAGGCCATTCACAGGGCCGCACTGGAGCGTCTCTTGGTGGCTCCTCATCAGCATCATGCATTGCAAGCCTGGGTCCTTGCTTCCTTGAAAACCCACCTCGGAACATTTTCCTAAGCATATTTCTTCCTTTGAAAAATTTCTGAAATTTTTACTAACTTCAAACAAAAGTGAACCAACTTCAATAAAATTGATAGCAACTACTCCTACAAGTGCCTAGAGACTATATCAAGCATTAGAACTACTTGGAACCATATAAATTTGACATGCAAGCTCAAGAACATGGTCACCTAGGCAGCACAAATTTGCAATGAATAAATCACTAGAGCAAAAACTAATTGGACCAATGGAGGAGTCACATACCAAGGAACAATCTCCCCAAGCAGTTTTGTGAGAGGTGCTTTGATCAAGGAGATCGAAAATCGCAGCAAAATAAGCTAGAACTCGTGCTTGAGCTGGATATTGGTGTTTGTGGGAGGAAGAAGGAGTGTGTGGCTGCAGGAATAAGTGGAGGGCCACCATGGGCCCACGAGGCAGGGGGCGCGCCCTGGGGGTAGGGCGCGCCCTCCACCCTCGTGGCCAGGTGGTTGACCCCCCTGCTGTGTTCTCAGTCCCAGAAATTCTCAAATATTCCAGAAAAAATCATATTCCATTTTCAGGGCATTTGGAGAACTTTTATTTTCGGGGTATTTTTATATTGCACTGATAAATCAGAAAACAGACAGAAAATACTATTTTTACTTTATTTCAACTAAATAACAGAAAGTAGAAAGAGGGTACGGAAGGTTGTGCCTTCTAGTTTCATCCATCGCATGCTCATCAAAAGGAATCCATTAACAAGGTTGATCAGGTCTTGTTAATAAACTCATTCCGAATAACATGGAACCGGAGAAATTTCGAATAACACTATGTTACCTCAACGGGGATATGCACATCCCCTATAATAAGAATATCATATTTCTTCTTGATAGTAGGAAGAGGAAATTCAAAACCTCCAAAAATAATAGATGGAATTTTTCCAATAGAGTTGATACTGTGGACCTGAGGTTGTTTCCTCGGAAAGTGTATCGTATGCTCACTACCATTAACATGAAAAGTGACATTGCCTTTGTTGCAATCAATAACAGCCCCTGCAGTATTCAACAAGGGTCTTCCAAGAATAATAGACATACTATCGTCCTTGGGAATATCAGGAATAACAAAGCCCGTTAAAATAGTAACGTTTGCAACCACAACATGCACATCGTCACAAATACGAACATGTATAGCAGTTGATTTATCACCCATTTGCAAAGATATTTCAGTAGGTGTCAACTTATTCAAATCAAGTCTACGATATAAAGAGAGAGGCATAACACTAACACCGGCTCCAAGATCACATAAAGCAGTTTTAATATAATTTCTTTTAATGGAGCATGGTATAGTAGGTACTCCTGGATCTTCTAGCTTCTTTGTTATTCCACCTTTAAAAGTATAATTAGCAAGCATGGTGGAAATTTCAGCTTCCGGTATCTTTCTTTTATTAGTAACAATATCTTGCATATACATAGCATAAGGATTCATTTTGAGCATATCAGTTAATCGCATACGCAAAAAGATAGGTCTAATCATTTCAGGAAAGCGCTCAAAATCCTCATCATCCTTTTTCTTGGATGGTTTGGGAGGAAAAGGCATGGGTTTCTGAACCCAAGGTTCTCTTTCTCTACCATGTTTCCTAGCAACAAAGTCTTTCTTATCATAACGTTGATTCTTTGATTGTGGGTTATCAAGATCAACAGTAGGTTCAATTTCTACATCATTATCATTACTAGGTTGAGCATCATCATGAACATCATCATTAACATTTTCACTAGGTTCATGTTCATTACCAGATTGTGTTTCAGCATTAGAAATAGAGATATCATTTGGATTCTCAGGTGGTTCAGCAATAGGTTCACTAGAAGCATGCAAAGTCCTATCATTTTTATTTTTCTTCTTTTTAGAAGGACTAGGTACATCAATATTATTTCTCTGGGAATCTTGCTCAATTCACTTAGGGTGGCCTTTAGGATACAAAGGTTCCTGAGTCCTTCTACTAGTTCTAGTATCCACTCTAACAACATAATCATTTTTCTTACTATTCATTTCATTGAGCAAATCATTTTGAGCTTTAAGTACTTGTTCTACTTGAGTGGTAACCATAGAAGCATGTTTAGTAATGAGTTTAATTTCACCTCTAACATCAACCATGTAATTACCCAAGTGTTTAAGCATATCGGAATTGTATTTCAATTGTCTACCAAAATAAGCATTAAAATCTTCTTACTTAACCATAAAATTATCAAACTCATCTAAGCATTGGTTAGCAAACTTAATAATAGGGATTTCAGCTCTATCATATCTATAGAGAGAATTTACCTTTACTAACTGTGTCGGGTTATCAAGACCAGGAGGTTCTTCAATAGGTAATGGATTAAGATCATATGTTTCTTCAACAGGAGGTGGATTAAGACCATGTATTTCTTCAATAGGAGGTAAATTCTTAACATCTTCAGCTTTAATACCTTTTTCTTTCATAGATTTGTTTGCCTCTTGCATATCTTCAAGACTGAGAAATAGAATACCTCTCTTCTTCGGAGTTGGTTTAGGAATAGGCTCAGGAATTGGCTTGGGAGCTGGCTCAGGAAGCGTCCAATTATTTTCATTTGTCAACATATTATTCAATAGAATTTCAGCTTCATTAGGTGTTCTTTCCCTGAAAACAGAACCACCATAACTATCCAGGTAATCTCTGGAAGCATCGGTTAGTCCATTATAAAAGATATCAAGTATTTCATTTTTCTTAATAGGATGATCATGCAAAGCATTAAGTAACTTGAGAAGCCTCCCCCAAGCTTGTGGGAGACTCTCTTCTTCAATTTGCACAAAGTTGTATATTTCCCTCAAAGCAGCTTGTTTATTATGAGCAGGGAAATATTTAGCAAAGAAGTAATAGATCATATCCTGGGGACTACGCACACAACCAGGATCAGGAGAATTAAACCATATCTTAGAATCACCCTTTAATGAGAACGAAAATACTTTAAGGATACAGAAGTAGCAAGATCTCTCATCATTAGTGAACAAGGTGGCTATATCATTTAATTTAGTAAGATGTGCCACAACAGTTTCAGAGTGATAGCCATGAAAAGGATCAGATTCAACCAAATTAATTATATCAGGATCAACAGAGAATTCATAATCCTTATCGGTAACACAGATAGGTGAAGTAGCAAAAGCAGGGTCAGGTCTCATTCTATCTTTAAGAGATTGCTTATTCCATTTAGCTAATAACCTCTTGAGTTCATATCTATCTTTGCAAGCTAAAATGGCTGCAGAAGCTTCTTTATCAAAAACATAACCCTCAGGAATAACAGGCAAGTCTTCATCATCACTTTCATCAATACAATCAGTTTCAACAATTTCTTTCTCTCCAGCCCTAGCAATTTGTTCATCAAGAAATTCACTAAGGGGCACAATAGTATCAAGCATAGAAGTAGTTACATCATAAGTATCATGCATAGCAGAAGTGGCATCATCAATAACATGCGACATATCAGAACGAATAGCAGAAGCAGGTTTAGGTCTCGCAAGCTTACTCAAAACAGAAGGTGAATCAAGTGCAGAGCTAGATGGCAGTTCCTTACCTCCCCTCGTAGTTGAGGGATAAATTGTTGTTAGCATCTTTCAAGTTCTTCATAGTGACCAGCAGATATAAATCCCAAGTGACTCAAAGAATAGAGCTATGCTCCCCGGCAACGGCGCCAGAAAATAGTCTTGATAACCCACAAGTATAGGGGATCGCAACAGTTTTCGAGGGTAGAGTATTCAACCCAAATTTATTGATTCGACACAAGGGGAGCCAAAGAATATTCTCAAGTATTAGAAGCTGAGTTATCAATTCAACCACACCTGGATAACTTAATATCTGTAGGAAAGTGTTTAGTAGCATAGTAATATGATAGTAGTGGTAACGGTAACAAAAGTAACAGAAGCAAAAGTAATATTTTTGGTGTTTTGTAGTGATTGTAATAGTAGCAACTGGAAAGTAAATAAGCGAGAACCTATATAGGAAAAGCTCGTTGGCATTGGATCAGTGATGGATAATTATGCCGGATGCGGTTCATCATGTAACAATCATATCATAGGGTGACACAGAACTAGATCCAATTCATCAATGTAATGTAGGGATGTATTCCGAATATAGTCATATGTGCTTATGGAAAAGAACTTGCATGGCATCTTTTGTCCTACCCTCCCGTGGCAGCGGGGTCCTAATGGAAACTAAGGGATATTAAGGCCTCCTTTTAATATAGTACCGGAACAAAGCATTAGCACATAGTGAATACATGAACTCCTCAAACTATGGTCATCACCGGGAGTGGACCCGATTATTGTCACTTCGGGGTTGCCGGATCATAACACATAGTAGGTGACTATAGACTTGCAAGATAGGATCAAGAACACACATATATTCATGAAAACATAATATGTTCAGATCTGAAATCATGGCACTCGGGCCCTAGTGAGCAACATTAAGCATAGCAAAGTCATAGCAACATCAACCTCAGAACATAGTGGATACTAGGGATCAAACCCTAACAAAACTAACTCGATTACATGATAGATCTCATCCAACCCATCACCGTCCAGCAAGCCTACGATGGAATTACTCCCGCACGGCGGTGAGCATCATGAAATTGGTGATGAAGGCTGGTTGATGATGACGATGGCGACGAATCCCCGTCTTCGGAGCCCCGAACGGACTCCAGATCAGCCCTCCCGAGAGGTTTTAGGGCCTGGCGGCGGCTCTGTATCATAAAACGCGATGATTTCTTCTCCTTGATTTTTTTCTCCCCGAAAGCAAATATATAGAGTTGGAGTTGGCGTCGGAGGAGCTCCAGGGGGCCCACGAGGTAGGGGGCGTGCCCCCACCCTCGTGGACAGGGTGTGGGCCTCCTGGTCTTCATCTTTTGCAAGGATTTTTTATTATTTCCAAATAGACGTTCCGTGGAGTTTCAGGTCATTCTGAGAACTTTTGTTTCTGCACATAAATAACACCATGGAAAGTCTGCTGAAAACAGCGTCAGTCCAGGTTAGTTCCATTCAAATCATGCAAGTTAGAGTCCAAAATAAGGGCAAAAGTGTTTGGAAAAGTAGATACGACAGAGACGTATCACCAATCTAGGGGTCGGGACCGGCTTGTGAACGACCTGGGTGAGATCCTTGGTCGGACACGCTCTCGTACTGCCCAGTTGCGCCGTGCCCTTAGTGCTACGACTACTATAGGTTCTCGGGAGGACCCATTAGGCGAGTGATAATGCACGCGCTTTTTTGGAACCTGCGCGGCTTCGTTCATGATTTCCGTCGCAGGCAGCTTATTGACTACATGCGCGATGAGTCCATAGATGTGGTAGCGATCCAAGAAACGATGCGCACTGAGTTCTCTCTTGTAAAACTTGAGCGACTCAGCAGACATCTTTTCGCATGGCATTGGTTGCCATCTAGTGGAGTGACAGGTCACTCTGGTGGCATCCTTCTAGGGGTGAAGGATGCGACCTTTGAGGTGGGATCCATGGACCGTGGATCCCACTTTGTTAGCATGGAGGTGTGGGAGCGTGATATGCACTTCAAGTGGGAGATCATTGTGGTTTATGGCCCTGCCGACCATAGCCGCTTTCTTGGCCGAGCTCCACACCAAGATCTCCTCCGCGACACATCTCGTGGTTCTTGGAGGAGACTTCAACCTTCTCCGTGCCCCCGAGATAAGAGCAACTCGCGTGTGTACCTAGCGGAGATTCGTCGCTTCAACGACTGGGTTTTGGACCTTGGTTTCCTTGAGCTGGACAGGGCCGGGCCACGATTTACCTGGACCAATAGACAGGTTGCCCCGACCCTTAGTGTGCTGGATCGTGTGTTTGTCTCCCCTGACTGGGAGCTCCGATTCCCTTTGGCCTCTCTCCAGGCGATCACACGCATCGGGTCCGATCATGTCCCTCTTCTCTTATTATCTAGGGATGAGAGACCTCGTCCACCTCCACGATTCTTTTTCGAGGCTTCTGGCTCCGACAGCCAGGTTTTGTGGCTGTTGTCCAGGCTCACTGGGTCTCGGCGCTGGCCGAGCCCCATAGGCAGATGTTGATCCTAGACGGGTGGCATCATCTGTCCAAGCGCTCCAGGCAGTTCAGGAAAGGTTGGGGTGCTAATATAGGGAGGGACTTTCAGGTCCAAAAGGCCTCCCTCCTCAAGGAGATTCGGGCCCTGGACGTTCATGCAGATACTGCTGGGATTTCTGCGGGAAATGGGCTCATAGGTATAATTTGGAAGATTCTCTCATGGAGATGTACTCCAAGGAGGAGGAATCCTGGCGACAACCAGATCTATGAACTGGGTGCTATTTGGGGACGCCAACACTGCTTACTTTCAGGCCATTGCTAATGGCCGTAGACGATGCTGCTCCATTCCCCTCTTATGGGAGTGAGGACAGCTGCTCCAGGACCCCTAGGCAATCCGCGTGTTGGTCGACGACTTTTATAAGTCATTATTTCAGGGGCGCCCCCGGAGTGGTATCGCCCTTGCTGACAATATTTGGTCGCTTGAACAACAGGTCTCCCTAGAAGAAAATGCAGCCCTGCTTGCCCCTTTTGATGCAGCAGAAGTTGAGGCCTTCGTCAAAGCCATGAACCCGACCTCGGCACCAGGCCCTGATGGATTGCCGGTCCGGTTCTTCAGGCTTTCTGGCCAATGGTCAAGGAGATCATCCTTGAACTATTCCATGAGTTCTGTAGGGGAACATTGGACATGTCCCGACTTAACTACGGGATTATCTCCCTGATTCCCAAGGTACCGGGTGTGGCCGATATTAGGCAGTTCCGCCCTATCACAGTCCTCAATGTGATATTTAGGATTTTGGTGAAAGGGTACGCCACTAGGGCGGCCTTAATCGCTCCTCGGATTCATCATCCGAACCAATCAACCTTCACGAAAGGTCGATATATCCTTGACAAGATCCTCGTCCTTCATGAGGTGATCCATGAGGTCAAGACTAAACACCTCCACGCGGTGTTCTTCAAGATTGACTTCCATAAAGCTTATAACACCGTCCACTGGTCCTTCCTTCGGGAAGTGTTGCTCAAACGTGGATTTGATCACCACTGGGTCGCGCGCATGATACAGATGGTCACGAGTGGTCGGACGGCGGTTAACATAAATGGGTAGGTTGGTCCATACTTGTTGACGGGCCAAGGGGTCCGACAGGGAGATCTGATATCCCCCTTTCTATTCAATCTTGTGGTCGATGCCCTCTGCTCGATCCTTGACTTAGCCAAGCGCGTCGGCCACATTAGGGGGATTTGCCCCCACCTGCTAGCTAATGGAGGTCTGACCCACCTCCAATATGCTGATGACACCATTATGATGGTGGAAGGTTCGGATGAGGATATTCAGAACCTCAAGTTCCTCCTCCTTTGCTTCCAGGAAATGTCGGGCCTCACAATTAATTTCGCCAAAAGTGAGGTGATGGTCATGGGATACTCCTAGATGGAAGCTCAAAGAATTGCCAACCGCTTGAATTGCCATTTGGGAACATTCCGGACCACTTACCTTGGCATGCCACTTAGTGACATGCGCCTACTAGAGAAGAACTTTCATCCAATAATCGCCAAGGTCCAGCCTAGGATGGAGCCATGGCAGGGGAGATGGCTATCTAAAGCAGCTTGAGTGAATTTGATGAACTCCTCCCTTATTAGCCTATTGATGTATATCATGGGATTCTATAGTCTGCATGAATCCCTTCATCACGAGCTCACCAAACTCCTCTCCAGATTCTTCTAGGCTGGAGAGAACAATAAACAGAAGTACCACATGGTTAAGTGGTTTGAGATCTGTAAGCCTAAAGATCAAGGAGGCCATGGGGTTATTTCGTCCAAGTGGATGAATATTACCCTCCTCTCCAAATGGCTTTGGCGGATTCAGACTTCTGAGGGCGGCCTGTGGCTTGAGATTATCCGCGTGAAGTACCTTCGCGGGCAGCCACTGGCATTCGCACCTAGAACTGGTGGGTCCCAATTCTGGCAATCGGTGATCCGTCTGATGCCGGTACTGCGCATTGGGACCGCCATTAAAATAGGTACCAGTTCTGCACCCTGTTCTGGCTAGATCGATGGGCAGGGACCCAACCCTTCGCGGAGCGCTTTCCTATGCTGTTTGCGGTCTGCGTCTGCCCACAAACCTCTGTGGATGTGGCCTTAGCTGACTTGGGCGCTATTGCCTTTTTCCGTACCTTCGGGGTGGGGGAACTAGAGCAATGGGATGAATTGCTCGAGTGTATTTCCCTACACCCCCCTCCCTGGAACCTGATTCACTATCTTGGCACCTCGAGTCAAGTGGCCGATTCGTGACTAGATCCCTTTATCAGGCGATTGTCCCAACTCCTGGCCCAGTGGAACTCTCGGTGCTCTGGGAGATCAAACTCCCCTTGAAAATTCACATATTCCTCTGTCAACGGGTCCGCGGTCGCATACCTTCGGGTATGGAGGTTCGCAAATGTAATGGCCCTAGGGATGGCCTCTGCCCCATTTAACTGGTACCGGAAGACTGCAACCACATCTTCTTCCGGTGCCCACTGGCACAATTCCTATGGAGCTGCTTCCGGGAGGTGGTTGGTGGCAACTGGTACCATGACAACCTCCCGGACTTATTTGGCAAGGTGCTTAGGCTCCCCGGCTCTAACCGCCCATCCATGTAGGTTGCTGGCACCCTAGTGTGGACCCTCTGGTGCAATGTAATAAACTAGTCATCGAACGCGTGATTCCATGGCATGTGACTGATGCAATCTACAAATTGTGTGGCTTTCTACAACTCTGGAGACCGCTTAGCAAGCGGCGAGACCGGGACGCCATCGACAACATCATAGCGGGCCTTCGTTCTTTGGCATCACATTTGCGCCTCCTCTGCCACCACCACCGCCAGCTTCTGAGCTGGATTAGCTTCTTTTTTAGCTTTGTTTGGGGTTTGTCTTGCTGTGCCCCTAGTGCGACTTTGACTTGATTAATCTCTGTACTGTTATGTTGGATGCTCGGTTCATTGCTTTATAATATTAAGCGGGGGGAAACCCTTTTTCGTATCATAGCTTCTTCATAGTTCGTAGGTTCGCCGTTGTATAAATACTTGACTTCCAGGACTGGATTACCGTAGCACTCTGGTGCGCTACGTGTTCTAGTCGACCTACGAGGTTCAGTAGTAACTTGATCCGAAGTTTCTTGATCATCATCATTAGCTTCTTCTCTAGTTGGTGTAGGCATCACGAGAACGGTTTTCTCCGATGTGCTACTTTCCAATTCAAGAGGAGGCACAACTACCTCAACAAGTTCTACTTTCCTCCCATTCACTTCTTTCGAGAGAAACTCCTTCTCTAGAAATGACCCATTCTTAGCAATAAAGTTCTTGCCTTCGTATCTGTGGTAGAAGGTATACCCAGTAGTTTCTTTAGGGTATCCTATAAAGACAACTTATCCGCTTTGGGTTCGAGCTTATCAGCTGAATCCTTTTGACATAAGTGTCGCATCCCCAAACTTTAAGAAATGACAGCTTAGGTTTCTTGCCAAACCATAGTTCATACGGTGTTGTCTCGACGGATTTAGACGGTGCCCTATTTAACGTGAATGTGGATGTCTCTAATGCATACCCCAAAACGATGGCAAATCGGTAAGAGACATCATAGAATGCACCATATCTAATAAAGTACGGTTACGACATTCGGACACACCATTACGTTGTGGTGTCCCAGGTGGCGTGAGTTGTGAAACAATTCCACATTGTCTTAAATGAAGGCCAAAATCGTAACTCAAATATTCGCCTCCGCGATCATATCGTATAAACTTTATTTTCTTGTTACGATGAGTCTCCACTTCACTCCGACATTCTTTGAACTTTTGAAATGTTTCAGACTTGTGTTTCATCAAGTAGATATACCCATACCTGCTTAAATCATCTGTGAAGGTTAGAAAATAACGATACCTCTCGCATGCTTCAACACTCATCAGACTGCATACATCGGTATATATTATTTTGAATAAGTCATTAGCTCGCTCCATTATTCCGGAGAACGGAGTTTTAGTCATCTTACCCATGAGGCATGGTTCGCAAGTATCAAATGATTCATAATCAAGTGATTCCAGAAGTCCATCCACATGGAGTTTCTTCATGCGCTTTACATCAATATGACCTAAACGGTAGTGCCACAAGTATGTTGCACTTCTTTATCAGCTTTGCATCTTTTGGCACCAATATTATGAATATGTGTATCACTACAATCAAGATTCAACAAGAATATACCATTCATCAAACATGCATGACCATAAAATATATTACTCATATAAATAGATCAACCATTATTCTATGATTTAAACGAATAACCGTCTCACAATAAACAAGATCCGGATATAATGTTCATGCTCAACGCTGGCACCAAATAACAATTATTCACGTCTAAAACTAATGCCGAAGGTAGATGTAGAGGTAGCGTGCCGACGACAATCACAATAACCTTGGAACCATTCCCGACGCGCATTGTCACTTCGTCCTTAGCCAATTTTCGTTTATTCCACGGCTCCTATTTCAAGTTACAAATATGAGCAACTGAACAAGTATCAAATACCTAGGCTCTACTACAAGCATCAGTAAGGAACACATCAATAACATGTATATCAAATATACCTTTGTTCACTTTGCCATCCTTCTTATCTGTCAAGTATTTGGGGCAGTTCCGCTTCCAGTGACCATTTCCCTTGCAGTAGAAGCACTCAGTTTCAGGCTTGGGTCCATCTTTGGGCTTCTTCACGGGAGCGACAACTTGCTTTCCATTCTTCTCGAAGTTCCCTTTCATTCCCTTGCCCTTCTTCTTAAAACTGGTGGTCTGGTTAACCATCAACACTTGATGCTCTTTCCTAATTTCTACCTGTGCTAATTTTAGCATCGTGAAGAGCTCGAGAATTTTTTCATCATCCGTCGGATATTATAGTTCATGCGAAGCTTTTGTAGCTTGGTGGCAGTGACCGATCAACTCTGTCAATAACACTCTCAACTGGAAGATCAGTTACCAACTAAGTCAAGACATTTTGACACCCAAACATTTTGAGTATGTGTTCACTAACATAACTATTCTCCTCCATCTTACAGCTAAAGAATTTGTTGCATACTTCATATCTCTCAAGCCGGGCATTTGCTTGAAATATTAACTTCAGTTATTGGAACATCTCATATGCTCTGTCGCGTTCAAAATGACTTTGAAGTCCCGGTTCTAAGCCGTAAAGAATGGCACACTGAACTATCGAGTAGTCACGAGATCAAGCCTGCCAGACGTTCATAACATCTGCATCAGCTCCTGCAGTAGGTGCGTCACCTAGCGGTGCATTAAGGACATAATTCTTCTGTGCAGCAATGAGGATAATCCTCAAGTTATGGACCCAGTCCGTGTAGTTGCTACCATCATCTCTCAACTTAGCTTTCTCTAGGAACGCATTAAAAATTCAAGGGAATGGTAGCACGGGCCATTTATCTACAACATAGATATGCGAAAAACTATTAAGACTACGTTCATGATAAATTTTAGTTCAACCAATCAAATTAATAATGAACTCCCACTTAAATCAACATCCATCAAGTTGTCTAAGTAATGCATGATCCAAATCAACTAACCCATGTCCGATCATCACGTGAGATGGGGTAGTCTTCCATGGTGAACATCTCTATGTTGATCATATCTACTATATGACTTACGTTCGACCTTTCGGTCTCCAGTGTTCCGAGACCATGCCTGTACATGCTAGGCTTGTCAAGTTTAACCCAAGTATTCTGCATGTGCAAAATTGGCTTACACCCGTTGTATGTGAACGTAGAGTCTATCACACCCGATCATCGGGAGCTGCTTCGAAACGACGAACTTTGACAATGGTGCCATCTTATAATGCTACCATCGTATTAAGAAAAATAAGATGCATAAAGGATAAACTTCACATCACTACAAAAAAAATACACATCCATGACATTTTGGCCCAAACGATTTTTTTCTGTCATGCTTATGACAATTCTATGATGATAATTGTGACAAAAACATGTATCATTGTAGATGTGGTGGGCTCCTACTTCTATGACAAAAAAAGCATGACAGAAAATGGGCTTTTCGTCCTGGGCAGGACGGAGACGCACCTGCACGACATTTTTTGGGTCGTCCATGACGGAAAAAATCATGGCAAAAGCGAGGGCGAAAAAATATCGGGGAGTTCCCGGTTACCGGTGGGTGGTTGGGGCCAAACGATGCATTGTGGTTTGCGCATTTCTCTCTCATACGCGCGTGTGTGTGAGCCGTTGGCTCTGGACCCAAGCGATTGCACTAGCTACGTTACTCAACCCGAGCAATCGACCCCTTGGCTGCTAACTGAACCCGAGCGATTCATTCGATGTTGTTGCTGATTGAACCCGGGCGATTCCTTCACTACTGCTGCTAACTGATCCCGAGCAATCGATCATTGTTGCTGCTTTACTGAAGCTGATCGAGCCATGTGTGCGAGACGTAGCCAGCCGGTGTTGGGGTTGCCTCTTGATGAACAATGACTGTTGCTACCGTGCGCGCGGTACATAGAACAAGTCGAGACGTGGTGAGTCGAGACAGTTGGTTTGCTGTGGATGAATAGTTCCTGGTGGGGGTTGGATGAATAGGACCCCGTGGTAGTAGGCCATTTCCGTTGGATGAATAGGACCCCGAGGAGGCCGCCACAACTCAGTCGGTTTGGGTGGATCAACAGGACCCCGTGGAGGCTCCATGAACAGTAGCCGGTGGAGGCTGGAGGACGACGGTGGATGAACAGTACCCCGTGGAGGCTGGATGGAGCGAGAGGCAGTTGACGGTGGATGAACAACATCCCATGGAGTCCTGTTTTACGGTACGCCTCACCCCTCCCGATGAACAGGACCCTGTTTCGATCATAGGCTCTCCAACACAAGTCCATTTCCTCCATTTTGCGGTATGCCACACCCCTCCCGATCAACAGGATCCCTTTTCAACTGTAAGCGGTCGAACAGAAGGCCATTTCCTCCGTTACGCGATACGTCGGGCCCCGTTTCGGCTGTTTCATCCAAGCCGAGCCACGTTTTTTCGTGAAATATAGAGGCCCGTCCGGTGGGTCCCCGCTATCAGGTGGAGGTATCATTATTTTGCGCTGAATAAGGAGGCACTTCCTTGCGTGCGGTTGTGGACCCAACTGTCAGCCTCTCCACATACAGTCCTCTTCCGATGGATGTCAATTGTTGACCATGTTGAACACAACGTGCCGAGAGCACCAAGGCGGTGCACGATGGCTAGGCCTAGGAATGGAATGACACGGAGCCGGGGAAGACTCCACAGTTGTTTCCCACACGAAGGGGAGTACGAGGGCTTACTGGTTTGTCTGCCGTTGCTGGAGAATAACAGGAGGTGTGGGTGAGTAGAGAGATGGCCAGGCCAGCGATGGGAGTAGGGCGGGGCGGTGAGGCCTGTGTGGCAGCACTACCGCCCACAGGTGACAGGAGCAAGATCAGAGGTTGAAGAAGCATCACGGATGTTGGATTAACATCCAACAGTCTAGCTGCTAGAATGATTTGTTGAATAAGGTGATAGAGCCTTGCGTACGCATCAGCTTAGTAGGCTCACAAGTCAGCCACCAAATCTGCCGGGTCCCAGCTATCATCGGGAGGAATAGTCTTTTTGCATAACAAGGAGGCACTTCCTTCCGTGCGAAGATATAGCCGGTGGGTCCCAGCTGTCAGTAGGAGCAATCATTTTTTGGCATAATAAGGAGGCACTTGCTTGTGTGGGTCCCTACTGTCAACCCCTCCACTTGCATCCCTGTTTCAATGGCTGCCTTTTGTTGACCATGTTGACCATGCTGCGCCCAGAGCACCAACGTGGTGGACGACAGCGAGGCCCAGGAAGGGAACAACCCAGAGTCGGCGAAGCCACAACAGTGTATTCCCATGTTGAGGGGAGTACGAGGGCTGACTTGTCGGCTACGGGGTGAGGCTGACGTCATCGGAAAATAACAGGAGGTGCGGGTGGGTAGAGGGATGGCTTGGCTAACGGTGGGATTAGGGTGGGCCGGTGAGGCCTGCGCAGTAGCACAACCGGCCACGGGAGGAGGGAGGAGGCAGTCCCGTCAGCGCTGGTTTGGGCGGCTGGAGCAGGAAGATCGGACATTGAAGAAGCATGACGGCCATTGGATGGACATCCAAGAGTGACTGCTCTACGTTGACTAAGTTGACAAAGCCTTGCGTACGCGTCAAAGGTTTTTTAGGACATCATCATCGTCAACCTAGTAGGCCCACAAGTCAGACTCCAAATCTATGGAAAACAACATACAACCCATTTGCCATTATTTTTTATAATTTATAGCCCATTCGCTAATTCTTAAGGATATTTTGAAGCCCATATTCTTTTTATTAGCATTACAGACAATATTCTGGCCACTACTAAAAAAATCAACGAAATTTTGCGTATTTCGGTGGGGTCCGAACTCTTTTAATCATGAAAATTCTAGTCACTTTAAAAATAATTTTTTTAAAAATTATATCAAAATACAAATCAAAGAAATTTTCTCTGCAAAAAAATTGATGAAATTTGAAATCTTGAAATCCAGAAAAAATGAAATTTGAATCGAATTCCCGGTTGGCTTTGGTTTTAATATTTACAGCCCATTTCTTACTACTTATAGCCCATTTTCTGGGGAAGCCAAATACATCCCTCCTCGTCTTGATTTTGCAGCCCAACAACACTGAGAAAAGAAAGTAGGCCTCCGTTGGGTATTATCCATAAAAAAGAACTGGACTAGCCATTTTCAGAAGAAAAAAAAGATATCAACTGGGCTCGTCATGTGTTTAAATAAAAGCCTCGGCTAGACGGCCCACAGCCACCGCACGACACGCAGTTGATACCCTGCTCCATCTCTAAAACTAAAAACAACTGGGTGAGCTGTTGTGTCCCTGGTGTTAGCCGCTCGTTGTGTAATTTTCTCGTTTATTGACTACATTGACAATGGCATGGGACCTAGATGTCAAACCATTAGGAGGAAGTATATTTTTTGGCTTGTAATAACAAGGCACCTGCTTGCGTAATGCCATGACCCTAGTGGGTCCCTACTGTCAGCCTCTCCAAGTATAATCATCTCTTGATTCCTCTTGGTTGTTGGCCATGTTGACAAGTCCAGACGACGGCGGGCGCACCGCAAGAGAACCAAGGCAGAGAAAGATGGCGAGGCCTCGGACGGGAACGAACAGGAGCCGTGGAAGATGCAGTAGTCTTGCGGCAGGCGAAGGGGAGTACGAGGGCAACAACATCTAACTCAAGCTTACAAACGGTACAAAAGACCAAGGATTAATTGTTCATCAAATTTAGGCAAAACCTAGATTGAAAATGTTAAAAACATCTAGCCCAACCATTGTTTTTGGCAGTCCCAAACAAATGGATCGGTCTGGTCCATAAAATCAACATCATGTGCCAACTGTTTTACTGGAACATGACCACAAGTTGTTGTAAATAGAAGCTGATCACGTTCAAAAGCCCATTTGTCCACCTAAAACTTCTTTTTTTCTATTCATCCGGCCGTGAGAAATTTCTTGTTGAACAACTTAAGCCTCATGGACAATAGTAACCTTGCATTCAACAGGAAGAATGTGACAAAGCTTTTGTTTGCCTGGTTAGATGCATATCCTTCCATCATTATTGTCCTCAAATGAATGTCATGAGAATTGAGAAAAACCCGGTGCTTATTATGGCACCGATTGCATATATGTTTTTCTCCATGTGTTAGTGCCTAAGTAGACATGAAGATTGAAAATAGTTAAGGTCTAAAAAAAGTGTATGTGAAAAGAGCGATAACTGAATGGTTAATTCTAGTACAATATATACGGGCTTTCAATGTGCATGAAATCATGACCTTTATATACAAATTCTCCACACATGGAAAGCATCACAGCAAGCCAATAATTGTGTTCAGATCATAACTAAATATTCCGATATATAAAATCTTGACAGAATCCAGGACCATTGATAGGCTATCCATGGATGAACTCTTCATTGAGCATAGAACATAATATTAGTACCCAAAGTGTATTCCAAGATGATATAAAACTTAAGCGCACAAATGAAAAATGCAGCTTATGATTACAAATGCGTAGATGATTAATACCTCTTGAGCATGCGTTGGTTTTCCCTTCAAGAGGAAAGGGTGATGCAGCAAAGTAGCATAAGTATTTCCCTCAATTTTTGAGTACCAAGGTATCAATCCAGTAGGAGACAACGCACAAGTCACCTAGTACCTGCACAAACAATCAAGAACCTTGCAACCAACGCGATAAAGGGGTTGTCAATCCCTTCACGGTCACTCGCAAAAGTGAGATCTGATAAAGATAGTAAAGTAAATATTTTTGGTACTTTTGTTGTATAGATTTGAAAGTAAAGATTGCAAAATAGTAAACGAGATGCGATGTGATTAAAAGAGATGCAATTTAATAAGAAAGAGACCTGGGGGCCATAGGTTTCACAAGTGGCTTCTCTCAAGATAGCATGTATTACGGTGGGTGAACAAATTACTGCCGATCAATTGAGAGAAAAGTGCAGTGTTATGAAGATATCTAAGGCAATGATCATGAATATAGGCATCACACCCGTCTCAAGTAGATTCAAACGATTCTGCATCTACTACTATTACTCCGCACATCGACCGCTATCCAGCATGCATCTAGAGTATTAAGTTCATAAGAACGGAGTAACGCATTAAGCAAGATGACATGATGTAGAGGGATAAACTCAAGCAATATGATATAAAACCCATCTTTTTATCCTCGATGGCAACAATATAATACGTGCCATGCTGCCCATACTGTCACTGGGAAAGGACACCACAAGATTGAACCCAAAGCTAAGAAGATCAATCTAGTAGGCCAAACTAAACCGATAATTCGAAGAGACTTGCAAAGATATCAAATCATGCATATAAGAATTCAGAGAAGAACCAAATAATATTCATAGATAATAAAGTTCATTAATCCAGAATTCATTGGATCTCGGCAAACACACCGCAAAAGAGTATTACATCGAATAGATCTCCAAGAACATCGAGGAGAACTTTGTATTGAGGATCAAAGAGATAGAAGAAGCCATCAAGCTAATAACTATGGACCCGAAGGTCTATGGTAAACTACTCACGCTTCATCGGAGAGGCTATGGTGTTGATGTAGAAGCCCTCTGTGATTGATTCCCCCTCAGGCAGATCACCGGAAAAGGCCCCAAGATGGGAGCTCATGGGTAGAGAAGGTTGCGGCAGTGGAAAAGTGGTTTCGTGGCTCCCCCTGATGTTTTTAGGGTATAAGAGTATATATAGGCGAAAGAAATACGTGGGTGGAGCTATGAGGGGCCCACGAGGGTGGGGCGCGCCTTCTTGCCTCGCGGTCGCCTTGCCGCGTCTCCGACTTCATCTCCAAGTATTCTGGTTTTCTTTCGGTCCAAGAAAGATCATCGTGAAGGTTTCATTCAGTTTGGACTCCGTTTGGTATTCCTTTTCTACAAAACTCTAAAATAGGCAAAAAACAGAAAGTGGCACCGGGCCTCCGGTTAATAGGTTAGACCCAAAAATAATATAAAAGAGCGTATTAAAGCCCATTAAACATCCAAAATAGATAATATAATAGCATGGAACGATAAAAAAATTATAGATACGTTGGAGACGTATCAAGCATCCCCAAGCTTAATTCCTACTTGTCCTCGAGTAGGTAAATGATAAAAATAGATTTTTTGATGTGGAATGCTACCTAACATATTTATCAATGTAATTTTCTTTATTGTGGCATGAATGTTCAGATCTGAATGATTCAAAACAAAAGTTTAATATTGACATAAAAATAATAATACTTCAAGCATACTAATAAAGCAATCATGTAGTCTAAAAATAACATGGCCATAGAAAGCTATCCCTACAAAATCATATAGTCTGGCTATGCTCTAGCTTCATCACACAAAATATTTAAATTATGCACAACCCCGATAACAAGCCAAACAATTGTTCATACTTTTGATGTTCTCAAACTTTTTCAATCTTCACGCAATACATGAGCGTGAGACATGGATATAGCACTATAGGTGGAATATAATGGTGGTTGTGGAGAAGATAAAAAGGAGGAAGATAGTCTCACATTAACTAGGCGTATCAACGGGCTATGGAGATGCCCATCAATAGATGCCAATGTGAGTGAGTAGGGATTGCGATGCAACATATGCACTAGAGCTATAGGTGTATGAAAGCTCAACATGAAACTAAGTGGGTGTGCATCCAACTCGCTTGCTCACGAACACCTAAGGCAATTTGAGGAAGCCCATCATTGGAATATACAAGCAAAGTTCTATAATGAAAAATTCCCACTAGTATATGAAAGTGACAACATAGGAGACTCTCTATTATGAAGATAATGGTGCTACTTTGAAGCACAAGTGTGGTAAAAGGATAGTAGCATTGCCCCTTCTCCCTTTTTCTCTCATTTTTTTATTTGGGCCTTTTCTCTCTCTTTTTTTGCCTCTTTTTTTATTGTTTGTCCGGAGTCTCATCCCGACTTGTGGGGGAATCATAGTCTCCATCATCCTTTCCTCACTAGGACAATGCTCTAATAATGATGATCATCACACTTTTATTTACTTACAACTCAAGAATTACAACTCGATACTTAGAACAAAATATGACTTTATGTGAATGCCTCCGGCGGTGTACCGGGATGTGCAATGAATCAAGAGTGACATGTATGAAAGAATTAGGAAGGTGGATTTGCCACAAATATGATGTCAACTACATGATCATGCAAAGCAATATGACAATGATGGAGCGTGTCATAATAAATGGGACGGTGGAAAGTTGCATGGCAATATATCTCGGCATGGCTATGGAAATGCCATAAAAGGTAGGTATGGTGGCTGTTTTGAGGAAGTTAAATGGTGGGTTTATGGTACCAGCGAAAGTTGCGCAGTACTAGAGAGGCTAGCAATGGTGGAAGGTTTGGAGTGCGTATAATCCATGGACTCAACATTAGTCATAAAGAACTCACATACTTATTTACAATTCTATTAGTTATGGAAACAAAGTACTACGCGCATGCTACTAGGGGGATAGATTGGTAGGAAAAGACCATCGCTCATCCCCGACCGCCACTCATAAGGAAGACAATGGAAAAATAAATCATGCTCCGACTTCATCACATATTGGTTCACCATACGTGGATGCTACGGGAATCACAAAATTTAACACAAGTATCTCTCAAAATCACAACTACTCAACTAGCATGACTCTAATATCACAATCTTCATATCTCTGAACAATCATAAAGAATCAAACTTCTCATATTATTCAATGCACTTCATATGAAAGTTTTTATTATACCCATCTTGGATGCCCATCATATTAGGACTAATTTTATAGCCAAAGCAAATTACCATGTTGTTCTAAAAGACTCTCAACATAATATAATTGAAGCATGAGATATCAATAATTTCCACAAAATAGAACCGCCACCGTGCTCTAAAAAGATATAAGTGGAGCACTAGAGCAAAATTAATTATCTAGATCAAAAGATATAAGTGAAGCACATAGAGTATTCTAATAAATTCCGATTCATGTGTGTCTCTCCCAAAAGGTGTGTACAGCAAGGATGATTGTGGTAAACTAAAAAGCAAAGACTCAAATCATACAAGACGCTCCAAGCAAAACACATATCATGTGGTGAATAAAAATATAGCCTCAAGTAAAGTTACCGATAGACGAAGACGAAAGAGGGGATGTGTCGTGGAATTGTCATGGCAGATGTCCTAGTTTGAGGACTTAGTCGTGGAGCCATCGCAACAGGGTTAGCTTAAACGGGTTAAACGGACAAAGGACACAAGGAGTTTATACTAGTTCGGCCCCTTGCGGTGAAGGTAAAGGCCTAATCCAGTCTGAGGAGGTATTGCTTATGTCTCGATTACCAGGGAGCGAATACGCTTAGCCTAGCTTTTGATCTGTTCTCTCTTGCCCTAAGCCGTCGCCAGGTCGTCCCTTTTATATACATAGGTTGACGCCCGACGGCTTACAGAGTCCCGGCCGGCTCATAAACAACATGTCCGGCCCGGTGACTAATTACACTTGCCTTACAATACAAGTCATACATATATGGCGGTTTACACCTATGGGCCTTAAGCCGCCTTTGGGCTTTAGGCCCTTCAGTAAGTCTGCTTCATGAACCGCCATCTTCAACATCGTCATGGGCTTTGTCTTGATGAACCGCCATTGGGATAACACGGCCCCTCCTGGGCACGCCTTACCCAATAGTTGTATCCCCAACATTAGGCCCCAGCTTGATTTGAACTTGTTCATGTCAATATTCCACACTTAGAAAAAATCCTTCTTCATTTGTTCTTGCAAGATATTGTAACTCGCCATGACGTCATCTCCTGAAATTACGGAAACCCGCCATGACGTCATCTGTCATTATTTTTGCACAATATCAAACATACCTTAATAAATCCTTTATCTTAAATAACCGTCCCGAAGATCGAGGCGACCGAGCGGCTGTCTAATCATTCTTTGGCCTCCTCAATTTTTGTGCCCATTTGTTACCTCTTTCCTTATAAATAGGGTCAGGTAGCCTTTTCATTTTCCCCCTTTTCCTTCTCGTCTTCATCCTCTCTCTGCGCGACGCATCTGCACGCCGAGCACCGCCCCCACCGAGCTCATCAGCTTCCTCGACCCCGGCCGCTTCATCAACCTGAACGAGACCAGAGAAACTGCGGCACCTCTCCATTGCTCAGTGGATCTAGTAAGTACCTCCCCTTTCTCCGCTGTAGATCTCCATTATGGTTTTCTGAAGTTCTTCGGAGTTTGTCACCATTCTTCTTCATACCTTTGTTTCAATCTTTCGTTTGATCCAAAGATAGCACGTAAAGCACACAGAATGTGTTTCTGTTCCTTCCTTTAATCACCAAATCCCCTTCTTAGATGCAGAAATCTTGTCAATACCCTAGCTCTTCAGCTGCCGTGATATTAAAATTTGATTTTACTTTTCTTTTCTGAACAGCGTCAGATCCAAATTACTTCCACAAATATGCAAAACCTGTTTATCCAACACTTAGCAGAATTTGCTCCGGATAGATCTTGAATGTCATTGTTATCATGGCGGCTTACATCACCAGCTTTAAGCAGTCATATGTCATTATGCCCTATTTAAGCGGCCAATGTGAACATATGCTACAACGTTTACCTCCGGCTTAACAAATCAACTTAAACAGGCAAATTTTCTTCCTTTTAGGCTTCTTCCTTCACAATGCCGAAGAGTCACTTCATGTAATTGGGTTCCCTCTATTATTACTGAAGACACGCTCAAAGATTTTGTCAAAATCGGCTTTTTACCAGCAAAGAATATCATGCGCTGGCGCACCCCCAAACCAAACGAAGAAATACCTCAGCCAAAGGATGATGAAGTCATTGTTTTTACCGATCACATGAATCGGGGCTTCTCACCGCCCGGTTCTAATTTTTCCGAGATGTTCTGCACTTCTTTCAGCTCCATCCTCAAGACATCGGACCCAACTCCGTGTCAAACATCTGCAACTTTCAAGTTTTCTGTGAAGTGTACCTTCAAGAAGAACCTAGTGTTGAACTCTTCAGAGAATATTTTTTACCTGAACCAGCAAAACGGGTTTACTAACGGACCCAGCTTAGAACTTGGCGGGGTCTCAATTCAAATAAGAAGAGACACTATCTTCCCTTATGCTCGTCTGGCGAGTCACCCAAAAGATTGGCACCATGCATGGTTCTACTACAAGGCTACTTCTCCGGCTGATGAAAATCCACTGTCGGGTTACCGTGCCCAGCGACTCGACCCAAAGCATCATCTTCCCAAAAATCTTACCTTTGTTGAACGTGCAAAGCTTACTCCTACTATTGCCAAGGTTAGGGCTCTGCTGGGAAATGGACTAACCAGTATTTACATGGTTCGGTGCTGGGTTTCTTGGCGAATCATACCCTTGAGCCGCCGGCCCGGCTTAATGTGAACTTACACGGGTGGTGCAAAAGATCCACTGCGCCACAGCTCTGTGTGTCTCACTGATGATGCAATCAATGAAATGACAAAGACTCTTCTGAACGAGAGCCTGGGAAGCTGCAGCAAAGTGGGGCTGAACCCTTTCTACAAACTTAACCCGCCACCAGATGTGAGTCTTTAAATTACTTACTTCACCTTATTATTTAAATGTTCCGTTAATTCAACTTTTGGTGATCTTCACATGCTGAATCCGATTTTTGGAACAAGGAGTATGACCATGAAGCTACCATGAAAGCCAGGGCCAAAACGAAAGCCGTCAAGAAAGCCGCCAAGAAAAAAAAGAAGAAATTAACTACTTCTGAGTTGCTTGAACTGGATGACAGTTCTGAGTCGGAGGTAGCCCTTGATTCCCTTGGCTCCTTTTTCAACAATCTTATTGACACTGATTATCATCAGGATGACATGGGGGCCAGTCAAGCGATCGAAGATGTAGCGACCAAACCTCAAATGGTCTGATCTCTGTGCATCAGTGTGATCCCTGGATCATTAATGCTGACACGCACAGTACTTGAAGGATTTATAACATAGTATCAATCACACACTTATTACATCAAATGTCTCAAAAGAGAACTTATTACAATAAATATGGCTGAAGGCCATCTAATAACGATAACAACGGAAGGCTTGGAAGATAAGTGAGTCCATCAACTCCAACGGCATCACTGAGTATAGAACCACGACCTAAAGGCACCTTACTCGTCGTCTGAAAAGTCTGCAACATGAATGTTGCAGCCCGAAACCGGGTCAGCACATGGAATATGCTGGCAATGTAACACATAGAGAGTAATGAAAGAGTAAAGCTATACTACATGCATATATGGCTAGTGGATAGCTCTGTGGTTATAGTTTTGCGTAAAGCCAATTTTTCCCTACTTCAAAGGAATAAATTTTATTTAACTATCATGGTGGTTTTTAAACATTGAGAGTGTAGACACCCTCTCAATCCCAATTAAGTATCATCAATAAAACCCAACAATTTTGATTAAAGTAACATGATGAGATTCACATGATAATCCAAGAACTAGATACTCAAGATGTCCATAACCGGGGACACGGCTAGCCATGATTAGTTTGTACACTCTGCAGAGGTTTGCGCACTTTTCCCCACAAGACTCGATCTCCTCCGTTGGGATTCTCGCACTACATGATGTTTGAGAAACGGATGACCGAGACATAGTCTTTCAGAAGCGCTAGCACCTTACGATCAGGTAGACCGTTACACCTACTTTCCCCTACATCTGCTAGTCTACCACTGTAAGAGTTCGCACGACTTAGTCAACTATGCTAGAGCCCATAGTAGTTTGTGGCTGCACACGGAAGTTTCTAGTATGAATAATCTCATGATCCCTTTGAGCCTGGGTGGCGGTCCATAAAGAAAAAACAGGCAATCGCTAGAATAACCAGGTGCCTCAATCCACCCAGATATGTGTTTAAGTTGCCATCTTAAATAAACCATTAATTTAACAATCTCACATCTGTCATGGATACACTCACCCAATCCACGTCTACTAGCATAGCATGGCATAAGCAAACGTAGAAGTAATCTCCCAAAAGTTTGATAATAAAACAGGTAATAGGTACTACCTCATCTACTTTCCCAAAACCCACAATTTAATTAGATCCTAATCATGCAATGTTTGAGGATTTATCTAATGCATAAAACTGGGTATGAAAGAGATATGATCAAAGTGTTACTTGCCTTGCTGATGATCCGCATAACCTAGGGATTCAAAGTAGCAAGCGGTGCACTCCGGGTAATCTATCGCAAACAAACAAGCATACAATAAGTACTCATCCAGTGCACCGGTAAAACTCAAATAAGAGATCTAACCAGAAAGTTCAACTTAAGAACTCTCATTAGCAAAAAGAATCAAATCGAACGAAGCAACGGAAGTCAAACGGCGAAAGAAATAAGCTTCGTTTACTAATCTGGATCTAAGTCAAATTTTACAGAAGCAAAAACTTGTTTGAGTTGGTTAAATGGAAAGAGGGTTTCGAGACAAAACTCCAGGTGCTTGAACCGCTTGATTCCGATAAACGAGCTAAAAGTTATACTAGAACGAAAATCGGATCAGAAATCGCGATCAGAAATAATCGCGGAAAAACCGAGAAAAAGAGAAACGACGAACAGTTTAACGAACGGACGTTCGTTAACTGAAACTAAACGGTGAATTCGTTCGTTAAAACGAACAAATGGGCGAACGCTCGCTAAACAAATAAACCAGAAAAAATAAAACCGATCTATATATAAAAAATTAGGGTTTCTAAAAAAACCGGATTGGTTTTTATTAGAAAACCAGGGAGGTGGGCGGCTACCTCGGCTCGGCTCCGGCGGGGCTCCGGTGACTCCGACGCGGCGGCGGGGCAGTGTGGGTGGCGGGGTGGCGGCGACGGGCGTCGTCGGCGGTGGGCGGCGGCGGCGCAAGGCGGCGGGGCTCCTGTGGGGCTCCAAGGTGGGCTCCGGTGGGGTTTATAAAGGGGGCGGCGACCATGGCTTGGGGGAGGGGCGACGGCCATGGCGGCTCGGGGTCGGACTCCCCGAGTACGGCGGCGACACGGCGGGGCTGGCGGTGGCGCTGGCGAGGCCGGCCCGGCTCGGCTGGGCCTTGGCCCAATCGTTCTCCCGCGCGTTTTTAAATAATTCCGCCGAAACTAAGAAAAAATCTAGAAAATAAATAAAAATCAAAAAATGCCAAAATAAATTTTCATCGTCTAAATAAAATATTTAGAGTAAGATGAACATTTTATTGGCCCTAAAATGCAGTTTTGAAAAACGTGCAATTTTTCCTAAATTCAAATAAAATAGCAAAAACTCCGAAATAAAACTAATTTGATTTTATTATTAAATTCTCAATATTTATTTATTTTGGGAATGTCATTTTATTCCCTCTCTCATATTTTTGTAATAGAAATAATTGAAGATAAAATAAATAAAATCAAAAGATCCTATTTCAAAATTTGAGAAAACTCAAATATGAAAATATCGAAATCCCCAACTCTCTCCGAGGGTCCTTAAGTTGCGTAGAATTTTCTAGGATCAAACCAAAAGCAAAAAAATAAGATATGCAGTGATGATCCTATGTATAACATTCGAAATTGAAAATTTGGGATGTTACAAACCTACTCCCCTTAAGATGAATCTCGCCCTCGAGATTCGGGTTGGCTTGAAAATAGGTGAGGGTGGTCCTTTAGCAGATCTTCCTCTCGCTCCCAGGTGGCTTCATCCTCGGTGTGGTGGCTCCACTGAACCTTGCAAAACTTGATAACCTTGCTGCAGGTGACTCGGCTGCCATACTCAAGAAACTTGACTGATTTCTCCTCATAAGTCAAATCACTATGCAACTAAATCACTTCCAGCGGCACTGTATCTCTCAGTTGTATATCCTCCATCTCTGCGTGGCACTTCTTCAACTGGGAAACATGGAACATGTCGTGAACTCCCGACAATCCCTCGGCCAGTTCCAATTTATAAGCAACTTCTCCCATGCGTTCCAAAACTCTGTATGGTCCCACAAAGCGTGGTGCTAACTTCCCCTTAACTCCAAAACATTTAACTCCTCGAAGTGGAGATACTCGAAGATAAACTCGTTCTCCAACTTCGTAAACTGTCTCCTTGCGTTTAGAATCTGCGTAGCTCTTCTGCCTTGACTGGGCTACCTTGAGTCTATTGCGAAATCAATTTCAACTTCTGTTCAGATTCCTTGATCAAATCCGGTCCAAGCAACTGGCGGTCTCCAACTTAATCCCATGACAATGGGGTCCTGCATCTCCTTCCGTACAAGGCTACGAAAGGGGCCATCTTCAAACTGGATTGATAACTGTTGTTGTAAGAGAACTCTGCATACAGCAAATTGTCGTCCCAACTAGATCCATAATCTAGCGCACAACCTCTCAGCATATCCTCCAAAATCTGATTGACTCTCTCGGTCTGTCCATCTATCTACGGATGAAAAGCCGTACTAAACTCTAGTCTCGTACCCAAAGTTTCGTGCAACTGATTCCAGAACTTTGAGGTAAACTGGGTTCCTCTATCCAATACAATGCTCCTTGAAACTCCATGCAGGCATACGATCCTGGTCATGTATATCTTTGCCAACTTAGCGCTGGTGTAAGTAGTCTTCACTGGGATGAAATGAGCTACCTTTGTCAAACGATCAACTATAACCCAAATCGAGTCATAGCCCGAACGAGTTCTGGGCAATCCCATGATAAAATCCATGCCTAGCTTATCCCACTTCCATTCGGGTATCGGCAATGGTTGTAGCAATCCTGCTGGCTTCTGATGCTCTACCTTTACTCTCTGACATACATCACAAACTGCTACATACTCCGCAATATCCTTCTTCATTCCAGTCCACCAGAAAGTATCCTTCAAATCCAAATACATCTTGGTATTTCCTGGGTGAATCGAATATGGTGAATCATGGGCCTCTTGCAGAATAAACTTCCTGGTCTCCGGATCATTAGGCACATAAACACGGTCTTCAAACCATAGGGTATCGTGCTCATCCTCACGAAATCATTTAGCTTTTCCTTTGCTCATCTTCTCCTTTATAGAGGCAACCTCCTTGTCAGTCTTTTGAGCTTCTCTGATCTTATCCATGAAGGTAGACTGAATCTCTAATGCTTCTACATAGCCTCTCGGAACTATCTCCAAACATAGCTCATGAAGATCCTCGTCTAACTCCTTCGGTAACTCTCCCGTTGTTAGTGTGTTGACATGGCTCTTGCGGCTCAGCGCATCGGCTACTACGTTAGCCTTTCCGAGATGATAATGCAATCTCATATCATAATCCTTGATGAGCTCCAACCATCTCCTTTGCCTGAGATTTAGCTCCTTCTGCGTGAAAATGTACTTCAAACTCTTGTGATCCGTGTACACTTCACAATGGTTTCCAATGAGAAAATGTCCCCAAGTCTTTAATGCATGCACTACGGATGCTAACTCCAAATCGTGTGTGGCATAATTCATCTCATGAGGGTTCAGCTGTCGTGAAGCATACGAAACAACTCTTCCCTCCTCCATAAGCACAGCTCCAAGTCCTCGACGTGAAGCATCGCAATACACCTCATAATCCTTGCTCTGGTCTGGCAGAATCAACACTGGTGATGTAACCAAATGTTTCTTCAACTCCTAGAAACTGGCCTCACATTCCTCAGTCCATTTGAATTTGGTATCCTTCTTCAACAACTCCGTCATAGGCTTTGCAATTTTTGAGAAATTCTCAATGAATCTCCGGTAGTATCCTGCAAGTCCAAGAAAACTCCGGAACTCTCCAACTGTTGTTGGGGCTTCCCAATTTGTCACTGTGACAGCCTTGGTGGGATCTACTGCTATACCTTCTCCGGATATGACGTGTCTTAGGAATCCAACTTCCTTCAACCAAAACTCACATTTGCTGAATTTGGCATATAACTGATGTTCTCTGAGCTTCTCAAGTACCAAACGCAAATGCTCCTTATGCTCCTCTTCATTCTTTGAGTAGACCAAAATATCATCAATGAACACCACGACGAACTTATCCAAAAACTCCATAAACACCTTGTTATCATGTTCATGAAATATGCAGGTGCGTTAGTCAGACCAAATGACATAACAGTATACTCGTACAACCCATAACTGGTGGTAAAAGCCGTCTTAGGTATATCCTGTTCTCGAATCTTCAACTGATGGTATCCTGATCGCATATCGATCTTGGAAAATACCTTAGCTCCTTGCAATCGAGCAAACAGATCATTGATCATCGGCAGTGGATACTTGTTCTTGATTGTTACTTCATTCAATCCTCGATAATCAACAACCATCCTTAACGATCCATCCTTCTTCTCTACTAGAAGTACCGGCGATCCCCAAGGAGAAGAACTTCGGCGAATATATCCTTTATCTAGTAACTCTTTAATCTGCTTCTTAATCTCCTCCAAATCCTTTGCGGGCATCCTGTAGGGTCTCTTAGATATTGGCCCTATGCCTGGCAAAAGCTCAATAAAAAACTCAATATCTCTGTCCGGTGGCATGCCTGGAAACTCCTCTGGAAATACATTAGGGAAATCCTTCACCACTAGTACTTCCTCCTGCACAACTCCTGATAAGGAATTTACTTGAGTTCTCTTCGGCACATGCCGGGATACATACTTGATCCTTCTCCCTTCTGGGGTGGTAAGCAAAATCGACTTACTGGGCGCAATCGATGTTTCCTCCATACATCGACAGCCAATCCATACCTAGAATCACATCCAGACCTTGTGATTCCAGAATAATTAAATCCGAGGGGAAAACATGCCTACCTATACTCAATGGCACTTGAAAACATCCTCGGCTGGCCATATACTCCGTTCCTGGTGAGCTCACTAGCATAGGTGTTCTAAGAACCTTGGTGGGCAGGTTATACTTATCCACGAATCCCCTTGATATGTATGAATGCGATGCACCAGTATCAAAAAGAACGATGGCAGTAAAAGACTTAACCAAAAACTTACCGATTACTGCATCTGGCTGGGCTTCAACCTCCTCCACGTTAATGTGGTTCACCTGTCCCCTGTTGAAAGGGTTCGGCTTCTTCCCAGTGCTTCCATTGCTATTTCCATTCTGGGTTTCAGGACATTCATTGGCATAATGTCTGGTCTTCTGGCACTTAAAGCAAGTGACTTGGTTCAGGTCTCTCTTGGCTGGGGTTGACGGGTTAGTACGGTTCTGGCCATTGCTTCCTCCATTCCCATTTCCATTCTTGGGGCCATTATGATTGTGCGAGCTACCTCCTCCATGGGTATGCTAAAAAGGTCCTCCCAGTTTAGGGGTAAACGCGGCTTCTGCTGTGCTCCAGAATTCTACTTCCCTTGTCCATACTTCCTCTTGCGGCTTTCAATCTGCTGCTGCTTCCCTTCAATCATAAGAGCGTGATCTACCAACTCCTAGTAATTGTTGAAGCTTGCTACCATCAACTGCATGCTCAGCTCATCATTCAGTCCTTCTAGAAACTTCTCCTGCTTAGATGCATCCATAGCAATGTAACTGGGGCATAACGTGCTAGCTTACTAAAGTCATCCACATACTGGCCAACTGTGCGTCCTCCTTGGCGCAAGTTGTGAAACTCTCGCTTCTTCATGGCCATAGCTCCTGCTGAAACATGGGAAGTATGGAAAGCCTGCTGAAACTGATCCCATGTGACAGTGTTGATAGGGTAAGTGGCTGTGAAATTCTCCCACCATGAGGCTGCGGGTCCTTCAAGCTGATGTGCGGCAAAACACACCCTCTCCGCATCTGTGCATCCTGCTGTGGTCAATTCCCTTGCTGTCTTGCGGAGCCAATCATCTGCAACAATCGGCTCGGTGCTACTGGAGAACACCGGCGGATTCAGCCTAAGAAAACGGGTTAAGTGATCAACAGGTGGTGGCGGTGGTGGGTTGTTGTTGTTGTTGTTCCCCTGATTCTGATTTTGGACTAGCAATTGCATCAATGCATTCTACTACTGGATCAACTGAGTGAGCTCCGGTGGGAAAGCAAATCCATTGTCACGTCTCGGAGGCATCTGATGGTTTAGAAAAGATGAGAATATAGAATAGAATGAGGTCTAGAGAGAAAACACTACCCAAATGCACATGAGGCAAATGCACACAAAATCACTTCATTCAAATCAAACAAGGGCATACAATCAGTCTATATATCGTTACAGAAGTGCTCGGGCTATACTAGTTACATGGGGAAAATACTACTACTGTTATGGTGGTCGACTAGAAAAACTGCTCCGATGAAGACTCCATGATATCTGCTCCAGCTTCATCAACATAGTCATCATTGTTTTCATCTAGATCCGAGTCGGTGTCGTCAATGATGATGTAGTTCCCCGGGCAAGTGGAATCGTCATCTTCTCCTCCTGGCGCGGGATCTCCCATGAAAACTCCTAGCTTCCTGATCAGGTCATCATTCTTCTCCACTAATACTTCGATTTCCTCCATATAATCTTCACGTGTAGCCTTGAGTTCTTCTTCCAGCTCCGTGATTCTTGTCATTGCCTTATTTAGATCTATCATGCCTGCACACATCTAGTTCTCCTGGTGTCGAATGTGCTGGTTTAATTCCTGGATGAAAGCTGCAATTGATCTATCCTTCCTGGTGCTGATCATCTCCCATTGCTCATCTTGGCGCCCACAAATCTGGTAGATAGTATCCTTGAGATCCTTGTGGTATACTTCTCCAGTGCGTCCCATAGTGATGTGGGCTGCCATGCTCTTTCCTAGACTCCAGGTTGGTGCATCAAAGGAAAACTCTATGGGGTCAGTAACGGGCATGAACGTTCTTCCTGGAACTTGAACTTGAATCATTCAGCGCTCCTCCTCGGGTAAAGTGCCGTTGTAGGTCCCGGTGAAGCTTGGGACTCTGATGTTCAGGTACTTAGTGACCTCCTTCAGGTGGCGTCCAAAGGGTGTATCTTCATCTGGTTGCGTGAACTTGTTCTTTGCATCTGCCATCCTAAAAGAATAGAAAAGATGAGTGTCGGCATTCTGGGAACGGGGGTCCCTAGACTTGCCTGCTTGCGACTGCGGCATGGCTCAAGTGGGGGCCCAGCACGACCCATCTTCATCAGCTCAAGCTCAAGACCCTCGCGAGGGGCCAAGCCTCACGGGGCGGATGACAGGAAGCTTCCTTAGAGGCAGCCTCATTAGGCGGGTTCGCGTGGAGGCGGAGAGATCAAGGCGGGGGTACCTCGCGAGGAAACCGTGACGCAAGCCATGACGATCGAGACCAGGCAGGCGCCGGCCTGCGTAATGTCCTTGTTTGCCCTTCGGTGCAAAGGGGGCAAGCACAGGCCAAGGCATCGGGCAAAGGTTACCATTCCGGTGCAACAAGACCAAGACCAGCAGAGCGGCAGGACGGAGGTCACCATGGAGCCCAAGACGACGTCATCACCAGTGCTTTTGGCAGCCGGAGACCACCTTTGGTCAGGATAACTTGTACCAGATGTTCCCCTTCAAAATAGCCAATTGTTGGTGCCCTCCCCGCTCATTATTTGGGGAAGAGGCCCAGGGCCTCTATAAATAGAGCTAGCCACCACAGAGTAGAAGAATCCGGATCAGGTCTGATAGAGGCCTAACAGAGAGAGAGAGAGAGAGAGAGAGAGAGAGAGAGAGAGAGAGGCGACCGAACTCACCCAAGCAGTTCATCGCATCAGTTCAAGAACACCTCTCGCGAGGCTGTTCTTCCTCTGTACTGTTCATCATCAGCCCCTGAGGCAATCCACCACACCACACACTAGAGTAGGGTATTACACCACAACGGTGGCCCGAACCATTATAAATCTCGTGTCCCTTGTGTTGTTCGCCTTTTCCAGCTTAGATCACACGAGGAGATCGGACGTAGATCGGTAGGGGAGAGATCTCCGCATGCACCCCAGTGTTCGAACCTTAAGGGTCTGCCGGAACCCGAAATCCAACATTTGGCGCGCCAGGTAGGGGTGCGCCGGAATCCTTCTTCCTACGCGTCACGTTCCGTCGCCTCGCCGTTCAGATGTCAAGCGAACCGGCTGCTAACGCCGACCGCTGGGCGGCGTGGCCTGCCCAAGCCATGTCGCCGGCTCAGGGCGACCTCAACCTTGCGCCTCAGGCAGCCCGCGCCCCGCAGGGCGCTGTGGGGCGTGGTTGACGCGGCCAGACGCCGCCTGCCCTCACACCACCGCAAGTGCAGGTCGTAGCAAGGGCCTCAAACCACGCCGCGGCCACAGCGCCGCACACCCGACGGGAGCAAGCAAACTCCAGGGCCGCACTCACGGTGGCCCGAGAGCTTCTACGGTGTCGGCTGCTGGAGGGCGGCCGCGACGTGTTGTTGGAGCGAGTAGCCGAGCTCCTGGATGCCGCCGCCTCAGAAGCACCTCCTTTCTGCGGCCAGCTGCCACCCCAGACCCAAGGCGGGCCGTATGGCGGCATCGTGTGCGCGCACACAACTTCAAGCGGACTCCAGGGCCTGTTCATCACCAACACCTCCGTCGGCACCGGGCGACAAGTCGCGCCGGCCTCTTCTCAGGCCAGCGAAGTGGTGCACACCGTGGACTTCGCCTTTGGCGGACCGCCGCGCCATCACCCCCAAGACGGTGCTCCAAGCCAGACTGCATGGCATGCGGGGCTCTACGGCGAGTCCCACGAGGCGTGGCCCCAGAAGCTTATGTGCCCCGCATGGTGGATCAGGGGTGCACACTGGAAGAAGATCATGGCTCATTCCTCGGGCCAGGCTGGGGCAAGGAGACGCCAGAAGCTGAGCTCTTTCAGGAACCCCAAGAGATCCTCGACAACCGCCCCGGCGGCAGCAACTATCGGGTACCATTCATCCCTCAGGAGCAAGCTTATGCTAACCTTGGGTCGCAGGAGATACAGGTCGCCGCAGGAGATGGCTGCCCCAATGCTGCAGCCTCATACCCCTCAGGAGGAGGGCGCAGGGGGCTGCAGGAGAGGGGCCGAGATTCGGGTTCGTCCCCGCGACACTCGGAGCAAGGCGCTCTCAGGAGGTAGCCCCTCTGCCAGGGAGGTGCCCCAGGGCCTGCCCCCTGCAGAGGACCCGTGGTCGTCGGGTAACCGCTGGCGACCGCTCTACCCCATTGGCGTCGTCCATGATTTCCGGTCGCCGTCAATGGCGGCAGAGTGAGGTGTAACGCCCTCGATGCGGCTATATCTCCCACGTGTCGAAGCACGACTTAGAGGCATAACCGCATTGAAAGCAATGTCGCAAGTGAGGTAATCTTCACACAACCCATGTAATACATAAGGGAAAGAGATACATAGTTGGCTTACGATCGCCACTTCACACAAATACATGAATAAAACATTACATCAAACAGTTACAATCAGGGCCCGACTACAGAGCCAAAATAAAAGAAGAAACCCCAAAAGCGACAAAGGTCCCCGATCGACCCCAACTGGGCTCCACTACTGATCGACTAGAACGAAACAACACAATGAACAAGATCTCCATCAAGCTCCTCCTTGAGCTCGTGTGCGGCACCTGCACGGTTTCATCGGCACCTGCAAACTGGTTTTGGAAGTATCTGTGAGTCACGGGGACTCAGCAATCTCACACCCGCGAGATCAAGACTATTTAAGCTTATAGGTAGGGTAAAAGGTATGAGGTGGAGCTGCAGCAAGCGACTAGCATATATGGTGGCTAACATACGCATATGAGAGCGAGAAGAGAAGGCAAAATCACGGTCGAACAACTATGATCAAGAAGTGATCCTGAAACTACTTACGTCAAGCATAACTCCAACATCGTGTTCACTTCCCGGACCCCGCTGAGAAGAGACCATCACGGTTACACACGCGGTTGGTGTATTTTAGTTAAGATCAACTTCGGGTTTTCTACAACCGAACATTAACAAATTCCCATCTGCCACATAACCGCGGGCACGGCTTTCGAAAGTTCAAACCCTGCAGGGGTGTCCCAACTTAGCCCATGATAAGCTCTCGCGATCAACGAAGGATATTCCTTCTCCCCGGGAAGACCCGATCAGTCTCAGAATCCCGGCTACAAGACATTTCGACAGCAATAAAACAAGTCCAGCAAAGCCGCCCGATGCGCCGACATCCTGATAGGAGCTGCACATATCTCGTTCTCAGGGCAACACCGGATGAGCAGTCCGTACAGCTAAAACCAAGTCTCAAGTTTCCTTGAGAGGGCGCTGCAAAGGGCTCTAGTTCGGACCAACACTTAGACAAGCATTGGCCCGGGGGGGCTGAATAAAGATGACCCTCGAGAGAGCAACTCCCAAGGGAAAAGTAGGTGGTGGTGAGGCAAATGGTAAAACCAAGGTTGGGCCTCGCTGGAGTAGTCTTATTCAAAGCGAACTGTCAAGGGGGTCCCATAAATCACCCGACCGCGTTAGGGACGCAAAATCCGGGAAGATAACACTGATATGACGGAAACTAGGGCGGCAAGAGTGGAACAAAACACCAGGCATAAGGCCGAGCCTTCCACCCTTTACCAAGTATGTAGATGCACTAATTAAATAAGAGGTATTGTGATATCCCAACAAGTAAACATGTTCCAAGAAGGAACAACATCTCCATGTTCCAACAAGGGACAAACTTCATCTTCACCTGCAACTAACAACGCTATAAGAGGGGCTGAGCAAAGCGGTAACATAGCCAAACAACGGTTTGCTAGGACAAGGTGGTTTAGAGGCTTGGTTTAACAATATGGGAGGCATGATAAGCAAGTGGTAGGTATCGCAGCAAAGGCATAGCAAAAGAGCGAGCAACTAGCAAGCAAAGATAGAAGTGATTTCGAGGGTATAGTCATCTTGCCTGAGATCCCGCAAGGAAGAAGAACGAGTCCATGAAGAAGACAAACGGACGGAGTCGAACGAATCCTCACAACTCCGGGACGAAACCAAAGCTAACGAGAGGCAACCCAGAAACAAACAAACAACATAGTAAACAACCAACACATGAACATGGCATGATGCACAAACAAGTATGATGCATGTCCGGTTTAAATATGCATGGCATGGCAAAGTGCAACAAACAATACTACAAGTTAAGTGGAGCTCAATATGCAACGAGTTGCATATTGACGAAACCCCACGTTTATTTATTTAGTTCACTCTCGGTTAGGTACCCAACAATGTTAAATGTTGATTAACAAGGCAAGAGGTGAAGCATAACAAAACTACCTATCCAGGCAATTTAAATGAGGCCGGAAATAACAAACAACAATTCCGGAAAATCCTCATGTGCATATTTTAAGGTTTTGTACTGTTCTACCTAAAATCATATTATATTGTTGTTAAACAGGAAAATAAAGTGCAACATGGTAGTCTATGCATTTTTCTACCCCATTTACATATATAATTTATTTAAATCCGAGCTACGGTTATTTAGTTATTAATTAAAACATTTTAACATGTCATAGGAGCAAATTAAGGCAAACAACACTTTAAACATTTTTAAACATGGATGAGAGTTGCATATTATGAAACTAGACACAATTTTAAGCATTTTTCATATATAAAACATTTCAATCCGATGCACGGTTGTTGGGTTATTATATGCATGAAGTTCAAGGGTTTTTCTGTAAAACTGGCATCTCTGGATAATAGCTAAAATCACAGATCTGTAAAAAAAACAGATCGGGCCGAAATCTGCTGGGGAGCTGGGCTTGGGGTGGCTCACCATGGGCCAAGCCCAGAACCATGGAGAGGAGTAGGCAGGCCGGGACGCTGGGCCTTGGGGAGGCGCTGGCCCACGCAGCAGGGTGACGGGCCAACGGCGCGAGCGAGCGGGACGAGCGGAGCCTCTCTGCTCGATGCAGAGCGAGCAGAGGCCGGCGGCGCTGGGTCTTGCAGGTTGGCGCGCGAGCCGGCAAGGAACTCCGGCGAGGGGTGGCGGATCCGGGTAGCGGGAAACGGCGGGGATGGATGGATCCACCTCGGATCCGGCAAGGCAGGGACCATGGCGCGAACGATACTCCTCTTGTTCGTCAGGAAGCAGAGCAGCGGCGAAGAGGTAGGGCGCGTCGGCGCGATGCAGAAGAAGCAGCGGGCGGCTGGGCACGAGGAGACCGGTCCGAGCTCGTCGAGGACGCCGAGGAGGAGGCAGGGCCTCGGGACTGCTGCTGCTGCTGCTTGGAGACACGGCGTCCCTGGCTGCTACCGCCATGACGGGGAGAGAGGAGGGTTAGAGAGAGAGAAGAAGGCAGGAGAAAGGGAAGGGACAGGGGCGACGCGACCTGGGTCCAACGGGGCTGCCGCGGTCGCCGGCGGCGGCTGGTTCTGGTCGATGTGGCGCCGGTGCAGGGACCGAGAGAAAGGAGCTTGAGCTCCTGGATCCTGCCGATCGAGGAGGGCCGTGGGGTTCTCTGATTGGTGGGGATCGAGGAAGGAGGAGGCTGCGGCTGGTTGGTCCGGTGGCAAAATCGAGGAGGGGAAGGTGGTGGCTGCTGATTTGGAGCGGGGGAGATCCCGAGGAGGAAGAGAACTGGCGGCGGCGGCTGAGGGGACAAGGGGCTAGATTTTAGGGTTGCTGCCTAGGGATTGGTCTATATATACATAGCACTGGATTTTGGTTAGGGGCATCTGGTCCCTCCGATCTTAAACGGACGGTCGCGAATAAAGGTTATGGAGTCCAATTAACAAAACGGAGATGTTTTGTAGACGTTAGGGGATGATCCGGACACAACGGTAGCGACAGTCCGGGTCAAGTCCGGGACAACTTTCGGACGCGCGCGCGAGGAGGGCCGCGGGCTGACGAGAGGGGTTAGGTTGGGTTTGGCGGATTGTGAAGAGCGGGTTGGTCTGAGAGAAGGGGGAGAGATGCAGCCCGGCACGGTTTCCGGAGACCGAAAACGTCCGACGTTAGACCGGCTATAATGCCGCTATATTTCTACATTGGGGCGTCAAACGGACTCCGAATGCGATGAAACTTGGCAGGCGGTCTACTGACACCAAAACAACACCGCACGCCAACTTTCATCCCATTCCGAGAACATTTTTCGGCCACTTAAAAAATACTATTTCGGACATGCCGCGGGCGCGTGCAAGTGTGGTTGGTCTCAGAACAGACAAGGGAGAGAACTTGGAGAACCCGAACGGATGCAAGTTTCGAAAACATGATGATGCAATGCGGATGATGACATGGCAAGATGCGACACGCAAGCAAAAGACAAAGCAACAAGAGCGAATAACGGGAGGACAACTGGCACATCGGTCTCGGGGCGTTACAACACTCCACCACTACGAGAGGATCTCGTCCCGAGATCTAGAATGGCACCGGAGGGGAAAACGGAAGAGAAAGAGAAGAGGTAAAACTAAGTTGCTTCTTTGACAAACGAGTGAAACCAAAGAACCTTGAGAGGTTGAACAAATTGAAAGAACGAAAACAACGAAGATGAACAAAGTTGAAAACACTCCGTTAGAAAAGAGGAACATGGGATATGACGAGAACCCAGCGGTTAAGAGACAAGATAGAAATAGAAACCACTCCGGGTAAAACAAGATAGAGAAGGAATAAGATTGATATAATCTGGGCAGCACTCCGACTGAAAAAGGAAGGGATTAGAACATGAACTTGATAAGATGAGTGGATACTTGACGAAAAACAACAACACACTGCCTCCGGAACAAATGAAAGAGTGGAATCAAGAGAACAGAGAAGAGAACAACAACTTCTATCACAATTGAACTTGAAAGAGCCTCCTTAAAATAAGGATTGAGCGGAATTGTTGGAAAACCAACAACGAAAAGAACAAGCTTGTAGTGGGCTTATGGCAAACATCTCAAAATGATGAGGTGACAACCGGCCACTAACGATAAATTAATTTGATTGATACGAACAAGGAGACGAGAAAGCTATATCACTGGGAGGACAAATTAAGAACTTGGGTCATTTATAAGCACTATAAAAAGCAACAATCCTTAGGGAAAGCCTTAAGTGAAATATAACCCAAGATAACTCCAATGAAGAGATTGATGGATTTAAAATACCTCATTCTTGACAACATGTGAGTCATGAGACATGAACTCCAATTATCAAGAATGACATAATACCACCTCGAATGATACGGCTGAAAGGATTGCACTTTAAAATGCAAGATAAAGAATACTTGAGCTCCTCTGAAAAGAATCTCGATGAACACTTTGAGAAGGAATTAAATCCTTTGTGAATCATCATGTAGCCTCCATAAAGAACTCCGGTAATAAAAGGATGATCAGATGAAATGAAGGTTGAAAAGAATAAGGTTGAAACCTTGCAATGATTAGATGGATCTCCGTGGTGATATAATTGTGAGAGCTTGGAACTCCGAGGAAGATAAGGTGAAACAATTGAAATCAAGATTTTTGATGAACCTCCGAAATAAGGGATTGAATTTACTCGATGAAACAAGAATAAGAATTACATTATGCTCATCCTTCACCAATTAAATTGATGACAAGCAATAGATTAGGCATACTACTTATTCTCGTAGAAAGGGTCAAGAGAGATATAGCGCAAGCTTGAGAAGGTCTTCAGCGAACCACCGGCAGGGTTGGAAAGAAAGAATGAATCTATATGATAACAAAGGAAGAAGGATCTTGAACGAACCACCGTAAGAATTTAAAATGGACGAAGAAAAGATAAAGAAACACCGGGAAGAGTTAGCAAATGAACGAAGATACTTGAGAGAATTTAGATATAAATGAACGCAGAGATCCCGAGCTGATTAGAGAATACTTGAATGATGCACCGGTATCATTTGGAGAACGAGAGCTGAAAGCTGAGAATGAGGAATTATGAAATGATGGCCTTCGGGGAAAAGAAATGGAAACAACTCATGAAATGCTCCGGATGGGTATGAAAAGAATTCTCACAATCGAAACAATTATGAGAGAATGCCATCAATCTAGAACCATGAATCTTCAAGAGAATGGACAAGATTTAAGGGAGAACTCTTCTTCGGTCTTCAAATGTTGAGAATGACGATGAGAAACACCACCATGAATTGTTGAGGCACTCCGGAATGAGAATTTGAAATGTTGAACCAATAATGAAAAGAATTTGAAAGATCTTGGAGAAAGACATATGACTGATGGTAATTCATTCTTACGTCAAACTTTGAAAAGAATTCGGGAATAACTCCCGAAAAATTAGAAGAGTCAGGTAAGATCCTGGGAAAAGACCTGTGGGTTAGGGCCCACTCAAAAGAAAACACCGTTGAACGATTGCTTGAAAAGATAGATTGCACCGGTTGATATAAATGGCTTGAATGAGATAGCATCCTCAAAAGAACTTGAGTGAATTGAGAATGGAAACTTGAATCTTCCGAGATATCTTCATCACTCCAGAACAAATGAATAGCGAGAAGTGAATGATTAAGAGGTGCACCGGTATGAGAAAGCATTTGAAACGAGGAAAGGAATATGATCAACACTGAAAGCTTGAATTAAATCCACCGGAGAAGAAAGAGAACGAAGAATAATAAACTTGAAGCTCCGTTAGTATCTTCCTGAGAATCACCGGATAAGAAACATTGACGGAAAAAAAAAATAGAGACTTCACAAGAATAAAATGGAATCTTGATTAAGAAATCTACGTCCTTGAAGAAATAAGGGTGGGAGGGCGGGAAAACAAAGACAACTTGGAACGGATGAAGCAAACACCGTTGAGAAAAAGCTTAGAATTGATCTTGCGAATGTTGGAATGATCGAATCCACTTGAAGAGAAGCACACCGGTTGGAAAGGATTGAGAAGACAACCTCAGTGATCAAGAAGGATTAGTATTCACATAGAAATATGAGAACACCGTTTAGGAAAGGTATGGATTCAACATTTGACTTCGAAGCAACTCGAATACCACAAAACAAAACAAAGGATTTGGCTTGCAGAATAAGCCGGAAACAAAAATATGATAGATCCCATATCGTATCATGTGTCTGTTGGAAAGATATTCTAGGAGCTACTTGAGTTCCCACTTATAAACTCCCGAAACTTTTTGGTTATGCAATCAGGTGTTGGGGATATAGGGGACACAAAATATATGACCCAAACTAACAATACCTAGATCCAGCTGTATCCATCCTTCAACACATAACCAAGAAACCTTCGGAAATCGTCTACCTCAACCTTCGAAAAGCATCCATTATACGAGTTATGGCAATACTCCCGCACTCGCCTCAGTACTGGGCTATCAGGGTTATCTCACCAACAACTGTACAAAAGAGATTTTCGATGTCGGCGTACTAAACTCAGGTATTCCAAAACTGCAACGATAAAATTATGACGACAACACCTCGGAGCTCAACTCCTCGGGACACCTCCACTAAAACCCCTGCTGACGGGAGGCAACCAAGACAATGTTGTCATCATAAAACCATCGGAACGATTCTAAGATACCCGCGTGATCCTAAATTTTTTTTTGTGAAATTTGAGAAGAGAAGAGTCAAAACTCTACGTCAGGATGCCTTACCAGAGCGATGAGGAGGCTGGGAAGTAAAAAGAATTCCTAAACTCTCCGATATATAATTCCTAAATGACTCAAAACATTTTTCTAGACACAACTCGGCCGCTAAAAACAATCAATCAGTGGGGCTCCTAAGGTCGGGGAAGGCTCTGATTACCAACTTGTAACGCCCTCGATGCGGCTATATCTCCCACGTGTCGAAGCACGACTTAGAGGCATAACCGCATTGAAAGCAATGTCACAAGTGAGGTAATCTTCACACAACCCATGTAATACATAAGAGAAAGAGATACATAGTTGGCTTACAATCGCCACTTCACACAAATACATGAATAAAACATTACATCAAACAGTTACAATCAGGGCCCGACTACGGAGCCAAAATAAAAGAAGAAACCCCAAAAGCGACAAAGGTCCCCGATCGACCCCAACTGGGCTCCACTACTGATCGACTAGAACGAAACAACACAATGAACAAGATCTCCATCAAGCTCCTCCTTGAGCTCGTGTGCGGCACCTGCACGGTTTCATCGGCACCTGCAAACTGGTTTTGGAAGTATCTGTGAGTCACGGGGACTCAGCAATCTCACACCCGCGAGATCAAGACTATTTAAGCTTATAGGTAGGGTAAAAGGTATGAGGTGGAGCTGCAGCAAGCGACTACATATATGGTGGCTAACATACGCATATGAGAGCGAGAAGAGAAGGCAAAAGCATGGTCGAACAACTATGATCAAGAAGTGATCCTGAAACTACTTACGTCAAGCATAACTCCAACACCGTGTTCACTTCCCGGACCCCGCTGAGAAGAGACCATCACGGTTACACACGCGGTTGGTGTATTTTAGTTAAGATCAACTTCGGGTTTTCTACAACCGGACATTAACAAATTCCCATCTGCCACATAACCGCGGGCACGGCTTTCGAAAGTTCAAACCCTGCAGGGGTGTCCCAACTTAGCCCATGATAAGCTCTCGCGATCAACGAAGGATATTCCTTCTCCCCGGGAAGACCCAATCAGTCTCGGAATCCCGGCTACAAGACATTTCAACAGCAATAAAACAAGTCCATCAAAGCCGCCCGATGCGCCGACATCTTGATATGAGCTGCACATATCTCGTTCTCAGGGCAACACCGGATGAGCAGTCCGTACAGCTAAAACCAAGTCTCAAGTTTCCTTGAGAGGGCGCTGCAAAGGGCTCTAGTTCGGACCAACACTTAGACAAGCATTGGCCCGGGGGGGCTGAATAAAGATGACCCTCGAGAGAGCGACTCCCAAGGGAAAAGTAGGTGGTGGTGAGGCAAATGGTAAAACCAAGGTTGGGCCTCGCTGGAGAAGTCTTATTCAAAGCGAACTGTCAAGGGGGTCCCATAAATCACCCGACCGTGTTAGGGAGGCAAAATCCGGGAACATAACACCGATATGACGGAAACTAGGGCGGCAAGAGTGGAACAAAACACCAGGCATAAGGCCGAGCCTTCCACCCTTTACCAAGTATATAGATGCATTAATTAAATAAGAGGTATTGTGATATCCCAACAAGTAAACATGTACCAGCAAGGAACAACATCTCCATGTTCCAACAAGGAACAAACTTCATCTTCACCTGCAACTAACAACGCTATAAGAGGGGCTGAGCAAAGCGGTAACATAGCCAAACAACGGTTTGCTAGGACAAGGTGGGTTATAGGCTTGGTTTAACAATATGGGAGGCATGATAAGCAAGTGGTAGGTATCGCAGCAAAGGCATAGCAAAAGAGCGAGCAACTAGCAAGCAAAGATAGAAGTGATTTCGAGGGTATGGTCATCTTGCCTGAGATCCCGCAAGGAAGAAGAACGAGTCCATGAAGAAGACAAACGGATGGAGTCGAACGAATCCTCACAACTCCGGGACGAAACCGAAGCTAACGAGAGGCAACCCGAAAACAAACAAACAACATAGTAAACAACCAACACATGAACATGGCATGATGCACAAACAAGTATGATGCATGTCCGGTTTAAATATGCATGGCATGGCAAAGTGCAACAAACAATACTACAAGTTAAGTGGAGCTCAATATGCAACGAGTTGCATATTGACGAAACCCCACGTTTAATTATTTAGTTCACTCTCGGTTAGGTACCCAACAATGTAAAATGTTGATTAACAAGGCAAGAGGTGAAGCATAACAAAACTACCTATCCAGTCAATTTAAATGAGGCCGGAAATAACAAACAACAATTCCGGAAAATCCTCATGTGCATATTTTAAGGTTTGGTACTGTTCTTCCTAAAATCATATTATATTGTTGTTAAACAGGAAAATAAAGTGCAACATGGTAGTCTATGCATTTTTCTACCCCATTTACATATATAATTTATTTAAATCCGAGCTACGGTTATTTAGTTATTAATTAAAACATTTTAACATGTCATAGGAGCAAATTAAGGCAAACAACACTTTAAACATTTTTAAACATGGATGAGAGTTGCATATTATGAAACTAGACACAATTTTAAGCATTTTTCATATATAAAACATTTCAATCCGATGCATGGTTGTTGGGTTATTATATGCATGAAGTTCAAGGGTTTTTCTGTAAAACTGGCATCTCTCGATAATAGCTAAAATCATAGATCTGTAAAAAAACAGATCGGGCCGAAATCTGCTTGGGAGCTAGGCTTGGGGTGGCTCACCATGGGCCAAGCCCAGAACCGTGGAGAGGAGTAGGCAGGCCGAGACGCTGGGCCTTGGGGAGGCGCTGGCCCACGCAGCTGGGTGACGGGCCAATGGCACGGGCGAGCGGGACGAGCGGAGCCTCTCTGCTCGATGCAGAGCGAGCAGAGGCCGGCGACGCTGGGTCTTGCAGGTCGGCGCGCGAGCCGGCAAGGAACTCCGGCGAGGGGTGGCGGATCCGGGTAGCGGGAAACGGCGGGGATGGATGGATCCACCTCGGATCCGGCAAGGCAGGGACCATGGCGCGAACGAGACTCCTCTTGTTTGTCAGGAAGCAGAGCAGCGGCGAAGAGGTAGGGCGCGCCGGCGCGATGCAGAAGAAGCAGCGGGCGGCTGGGCGCGAGGAGACCGGTCCGAGCTCGTCGAGGACGCCGAGGAGGAGGCAGTGCCTCGGGACTGCTGCTGCTGCTGCTTGGAGACACGGCGTCCCTGGCTGCTACCGCCATGACGGGAGAGAGGAGGGTTAGAGAGAGAGAAGAAGGCAGGAGAAAGGGAAGGGACAGGGGCGACGCGACCTGGGTCCAACGGGGCTGCCGCGGTCGCCGGCGGCGGCTGGTTCTGGTCGATGTGGCACCGGTGCAGGGACCGAGAGAAAGGAGCTTGAGCTCCTGGATCCTGCCGGTCGAGGAGGGCCATGGGGTTCTCTGATTGGTGGGGATCGAGGAAGGAGGAGGCTGCGGCTGGTTGGTCCGGTGGCAAAATTGAGGAGGGGAAGGTGGTGGCTGTTGATTTGGAGCGGGGGAGATCCCGAGGAGGAAGAGAACTGGCGGCGGCGGCTGAGGGGACAAGGGGCTAGATTTTAGGGTTGCTGCCTAGGGATTGGTCTATATATACATAGCACTGGATTTTGGTTAGGGGCATCTGGTCCCTCCGATCTTAAACGGACGGTCGCGAATAAAGGTTATGGAGTCCAATTAACAAAACGGAGATGTTTTGTAGACGTTAGGGGATGATCCGGACACAACGGTAGCGACAGTCCGGGTCAGGTCCGGGACAACTTTCGGACGCGCGCGCGAGGAGGGCCGCGGGCTGACGAGAGGGGTTAGGTTGGGTCTGGCGGATTGTGAAGAGCGGGTTGGTCTGAGAGAAGGGGGGAGAGATGCAGCCCGGCACGGTTTCCGGAGACCGAAAACGTCCGACGTTAGACCGGCTATAATGCCGCTATATTTCTACGTTGGGGCGTCAAACGGACTCCGAATGCGATGAAACTTGGCAGGCGGTCTACTGACACCAAAACAACACCGCACGCCAACTTTCATCCCATTCCGAGAACATTTTTCGGCCACTTAAAAAATAATATTTCGGACATGCCACGGGCGCGTGCAAGTGTGGTTGGTCTCAGAACAGACAAGGGAGAGAACTCGGAGAACCCGGACGGATGCAAGTTTCGAAAACATGATGATGCAATGCGGATGATGACATGGCAAGATGCGACACGCAAGCAAAAGACAAAGCAACAAGAGTGAATAACGGGAGGACAACTGGCACATCGGTCTCGGGGCGTTACATGAGGCGCAAGGCGGGGCCCTCGTCTGGCGATATGAAGCAAGGCCCGTACCTGTGAAGAAGGCCCAGTGACACTCTCACATAATAATGAGTGGGGCTGTACACGCCCCGGAGTCTCCGGAGAGCCGCCCTCGGGTCTCGGGGGCTCCCGCCCACGTCCAGTGGCAGCACTTAGCTCCGCGCTGGTGAGAAGACGTCGAAGACTAGACTAGGTGCCGGACGCGGCCTTTTGCTTTTTTTGCCTTTCCTTGTTGACAAGGTTCTTCGATTTGGATTTAAGTTGGATTTGAGCTCGAGACTTGCGTGTGTTTGGGGAAGGGGTTTTTTAGTCTCGTTCGAGCAATCTCTCGTGTTCTGGTTTCGGATTTGCGTCCAAAGTTAGCATCGGCTGCTTCCCCCCTCACGAGCCCCTCGCGAGCCGGGCCGGGCCAGGCACGCCTACAGCCAGGACCGCTGTTACCACACCCTCTCCGGAGGTTCTCGTCGCAGGATCAATGGATTAACCAGAAGGCACCCGAGGCGCAGCGGGCCCCCGCAGGCCCGCTCGGGACTCGTCGGGGTTGAAAGGTAAACAAGTCAGCTGACCCATCACCGGGCCAGCGGCTAAGGTCACACACAACGTCATGTTTACCAGGGCACTGAACGCAAACCTTTACATGAGGGGTGAGGGAGTCCTGGATTAGGGGGTGTTCGGATAGCCGAACTATACTTTCAGCCGGACTCCAGGACTATGAAGATACAAAGTTGAAGACTTCATCCCGTGTCCGGAAGGATCTTTTCTTAGCGTGGAAGGCAAGCTAGGTGTGCGGATATTCAAGATCTCCTACCAATGTAATCGACTCTGTGTAACCCTAACCCTATCCGGTGTCTATATAAACCGGAGGGTTGTAGTCCGTAGGACAACCATCATCATACACCATCATACCATAGGCTAGCTTCTAGGGTTTAGCCTCCTTGATCTCGTGGTACATCCACTCTTGTACTACCCATATCATCAATATTAATCTAGCAGGAGTAGGGTTTTACCTCCATCGAGAGGGCCCGAACCTGGGTAAAATAAAGTGTCCCTTGTCTCCTGTCAGCATCCGACCTTGACGCATAGTTCGGGACCCCCTACCCGAGATCCACCGGTTTTGACACCGACATTGGTGCTTTCATTGAGAGTTCCTCTGTGTCGTCGCTTTTAGGCCCGATGGCTCCTTTGATCATCAACAACGATGAGGTCCAGGGTGAGACTTTCCTCCCCGGACAGATCTTCGTCTTCGGCGGTTTCGCTCTGCGGGCCAATTCGCTTGGTCATTTGGATCAGATCAAAAGCTACGCCCCTGGCCATCAAGTCAGGTTTGGAAGCTTAAACTACACGGCGGATATCCGCGGAGACTTGATCTTTGACGGATTCGAGCCACAGCCAAGCGCGCCGCACTATCTCGAGGGGCATGATATAGCTCTGCCTCCGAACGGTGCCCTGGAGGCCGCACACGCTCCGGCCCCGATCCCTGACTCGGAGCCCGCCGCGTTCTCCGAGGATGAACGGTTGGACGTCACCTCAGGGGCTGCGATCTCAACGGCGATCGAGCCGAACGCCAGCCGCGCACTTCGCATTGCTCACGACTCCAAGGAGCCGTACTCCTCTCCGAACTCCGAGCCTTCCGTGCCCCTGCCGATCGAGTCTGATTGGGCACCTGTAATGGAGTTCACCGCCACGGACATCTTTCAGTGCTCACCTTTTGGTGATATTCTGAATTCTCTCAAGTCTCTCTCTTTATCAGGAGAGCCCAGGTCGGATTACGGCCTGCGAGGTTGGGATTCGGACGACGAAGAAATTCAAAGCCCACCCACCACCCACTTAATAGCCACTATCGATGACTTAACCGACATGCTTGACTTTGGCTCCGAAGACTTCGACGGTATGGACGACGAAGGAGGAGACGAACAAGAACCAGCACGTCTAGGGCGCTGGACCGCCACCTCGTCATATGATATATACATGGTGGATTCTCCAAAGGATGGAGATGGCGAGGGAACTGCGGAGGACGGCACCTCGAAAAAGCCGCCAAAACGCTGGCGCCAACGGCGCCGCTCTAAATCCCACCACAGCAGAAACGGTGATTCCGGCACGGGAGATAATACTACCCCGGACAGCGCCGACGAACACCAAAACCAGCAAGATTCGGCGCAGGAAGATGAAAAAGCCAGCCCTCACGAGAGAGCGGCAGAGCAGGAGGTTGAGGATGATAATTACATGCCTCCCTCCGAAGACGAGGCAAGCCTCGGCGACGATGAATTCGTCGTACCATCAGACCCCGCTGAACAAGAGCGCTTTCAACACAGGCTTCTAGCCACGGCGAACAGCCTAAAGAAAAAGCAGCAACAGCTTAGAGCTGATCAAGATCTGCGAGCTGATAGATGGACAGAAGTCCTTGCGGCCGAAGAGTATGAACCCGTGCGCCCCTCCAAAAACTATCCTAAGCACAGGCCGCTACCCCAATCAGAGGGGGAAGCATATGACATGGCAGACCGGCCACCCCGTGACCGCGACAGGGAGGCCTGTCGAGCCCCTTAGCAAGCCATGCCCCGATGCCGCTCGAATAAGGCACGAGAACACGAGCCAGACCTGCGAGACGTACTGGAGGACAAAGCAAGGCAAACAAGATCGATCTACGGATCGCGCGGACGCCCGAAGACACGCGATGATCTTCACTCCGGACACAATAAATCCGGCCGGGCCGAACACAACAGACAGAGATCTTCCGAACTGCGTCGTGACATAGCCCAGTACAGAGGCGCCGCACACCCACTATGCTTCACAGACGAAGTAATGGATCATAGAATCCCAGAGGGTTTCAAACCCGTCAATATCGAGTCGTACGATGGCACGACAGATCCGGCAGTATGGATTGAGGACTATCTCCTTCACATCCACATGGCACGTGGCGATGACTTGCACGCCATCAAATATTTGCCCATTAAGCTCAAGGGACCAGCCCAGCACTGGCTCAATAGCCTCCCAGCAGACTCAATCGGTTCTTGGGAGGACCCAGAGGCCGCATTCCTCGACAACTTCCAGGGGACCTATGTGCGGCCACCAGACGCCGACGACCTAAGCCACATAATCCATCATCCAGAAGAATCGGCCAGGAAATTCTGGACACGGTTCCTAACAAAGAAAAATCAGATAGTCGATTGTCCGGATGCAGAGGCCCTAGCAGCTTTCAAACATAACATCCGCGACGAATGGCTTGCCCGGCACCTGGGACAGGAAAAGCCGAAATCCATGGCAGCCCTCACGACACTCATGACCCGCTTTTGCGCGGGCGAAGACAGCTGGCTGACTCGCAGCAACAACTTATCGAAGTAGCACGGTAATTCGGATACCAAGGATAAAAGTGGCAGGTCATGCCGGAATAAGCAAAAGCGCCGCGTCAGCAGCGACAGCAATCAGGATACGTCAGTAAATGCCGGATTCAGAGGCTATAAATCCGGTCAGCGGAAAAAGCCGTTTAAAAAGAATACCCAGGGCCCGTCCAATTTGGACCGGATACTCGATCGCCCGTGACAGATTCACGGCACCCCGGAAAGGTTATCCAATCACACCAACAGGGACTGTTGGGTGTTCAAGCACGCAGGCAAGTTAAGAGCCGAACGCAAAGACAAGGGGCTGAACAACGATGACGAGGAGGAGCCCAGGCCGCCGAACAACAATGGACAGAAAGGGTTTCCCCCACAAGTGCGGACGGTGAACATGATATACGCAACACACATTCCCAAGCGGGAGAGGAAGCATGCGCTGCGGGACGTATACGCGATGGAGCCAGTCGCTCCAAAGTTCAACCCATGGTCCTCCTGCCCGATCACCTTCGATCGGCGGGACCACCCCACTAGCATCCGTCACGGCGGTTTTGCCGCATTGGTTCTTGACCCAATCATGGACGGATTTCACCTCACAAGAGTCCTCATGGACGGCGGCAGTAGCCTGAACCTGCTTTATCAGGATACAGTGCGGAAAATGGGCATAGATCCTTCAAGGATCAAACCCACAAGGACAACCTTTAAAGGCGTCATCCCAGGTGTAGAGGCCAATTGCACCGTCTCGATAACACTTGATGTGGTCTTCGGATCTCCGGATAACTTCCGAAGCGAAGAGTAAATCTTCGATATAGTCCCGTTCCGCAGTGGCTATCACGCCCTGCTTGGACGAACCGCATTCGCTAAATTCAATGCGGTGCCGCACTATGCATATCTCAAGCTCAAGATGCCAGGCCCTCGAGGAGTAATCACGGTCAGCGGAAACACCGAACGCTCCATCCGTACGGAAGAGCACACGGCGGCCCTCGCTGTGGAAGTACAAAGCAGCCTCTCAAGGCAACACTCCAGTCCGGCCGTTAAAAAACCGGACAATGCAAAGCGCGCCCGGAGTAACCCGCAACAAGACTGTTTGGCACGTTCGGAGCAAGCGTAGAAATTCGGCCCCAACCCCAACCATCGCACCATAACGGAGCCAGTACCTAGAGTACACAATTATGCCCTTAAAATTCCATGGGCACAGGGGGAGGGGCACATTAAACAGCATGCCTAAGATACAGCGTCAAACGTACTAGGGGCTGCCGCACTTCTTTTACTTTCAGGACTCCATACTCTGGATACCTGTCCGGCAGTGTTGCCGCACAAACGATGCAAGACCCAGGAAAGCAGACAAAGCTACGCCGCACTCTGGAATACTCAGGTGGTCTCTATTTCGAGCGATATATCTGTTTCTAAACTTCACGGCCTGCGCCTAGTCAGGACATGTTAAATAGTCTAATATCTTTTTTTTGCCTATCGCACTACTTGTATCGTTCGGCTTTGATAAATAGCCTCCTTATAAACAATGCATCGATTTTTGTCTATCTTTTGCATTATCCTTTTTTTATGTATATATATGTTTATTAAATAACATGATTGCACCCATACACCGTGGTACGGCAAACCACGCCAGGGGCTTCATTACCCTTCTATCTGGTTGTGAGAAGTCCGTACACTTTCACAAGTGCGGCACCCCGAACTTATAGCACTATATGCATCGGCTCCGAGTCATGATTTTGGTCACATGTTGGGTTTGCCCGGCTCCTATGTTTTGGTACCTTACGTTCCGCTCTATCGGCTAAGGTAGCACTAGGAGAACCACTGCAATTGTGCCCCAGATCAGGTGGGTTGAGCACCTCAGTGGAGAAAGCTAAAACAGACAGTCATGATAAGGCGTGAGACCGGTCGCTGTCCGAGAGGTTTTTCGAGTCCTTAAAGGCTTATGCCGCTTTGAGCGAGGAGCTAGCTATGTCCGGCCAAAGGCATGGATAGCGCCCCGAATTCGGCCTTCCGAACTAGGGGCTTCGCCGAAATTTAAAATTATAACGTTCTATGGCTAAGTGAGAGTGTTCAAGCATTATAGTCCGATTGCCTGGTTCGCTATGCTGAGCGCCTCCCTCGAAGGACCCAACTATGGGAACAAGAGCCCTCAGGTTTATCCCGAACACCCCAGCACTAGTGGCATGGGGGCAGAAGCCGACGACTCGCTATCTCTCAATTTTTGATAAATGGCCGCACAGAAAAACATATTTTAAATTAGACAAGCATTGCTTAGCGCATATGAACAAGTTTTCAGCGCACAGGATACAAACGAGCAAGTTCATTCAAATACTACATCTTTAGTACACTCATCCGCGACAAGGCGGGCTCCAGCAAGAACATCCTTGTAGTAGTTCTTGGGCTTGCGATGCTCCTTCCCCTGCGGCGGCCCGTCCTTGACCAGCTTCTCTCCGTCCAGCTTACCCCAGTGTACCCTTACACGGGCAAGGGCCCTCCGGGCACCTTCAATACAGACGGAGCGCTTGATGACTTCAAGCCATGGACAGGCCTCCACCAGCCGCCGCACCAGCCCGAAGTAGCTCCCAGGCAGGGCCTCTCCAGGCCACAGCCGAACCAGTAAGCCCTTCATGGCCTGTTCGGCCGCCTTGTGGAGCTCGGCCAGCTGTTTCAGCTGATTGCTCAAGGGCACAGGGTGTCCGGCCTCAGAATACTGAGACCAGAACACACTCTCCGTCGATCTGCCCTCTTCGGCTCGGTAGAATGCGGCAACGTCGGATGCGCTGCGGGGAAGATCGAAGAACGCCCCTGGAGAACTCCGGATTCGGGTAAGTAATAGGTAATTTACTTTTATATTTCTACTTTGCATTGAGAATGCCTTACCCGCTGCTATCTTTCTCGCATCCTCCAACTCTTGGAGGGCCTCCTGGGCTTCGGCCTTGGCATTCTTGGCGGTCTCGATGGCCGAGGCAAGTTCGGATGCTTGCGTTTTCGCCTCAAGCTCCAAACCCTCATGTTTTTTCATGAGAGCTTGCAGCTCTTGCTGCACCTCGCCGACTTGGACCCCAAGCTTCTCTCGCTTGGTGCGCTCCTCGGCCGTTCTCTTCTCGGCCTCAGCCAGCGCCTGCTTCAGGGTTGTCACCTCGGCGGTGGCCCCTACAATAAGCAGCACAATCCTGTTATTTCTTTTTGCAATCAAGCCTCTCTATAGGCACCTTTCTTTTTTAGGGTATTTCTTACCTTCTTTCTCCTCGAGCTGCCGTTTGGCAAGGCCGAGCTCTTGCTCGGACTGCCCGAGGTCCTTTTTAAGGACTTCCACCTGCGCAGTCAGTGTGGCGGTGGAAAGCAGTGAAGCCTGCATACGCATATTTGACCTTTTTTGTTAGACTCCTGCGATTTTTATTAGATCCTCTATCCGGCTTTTCTTTCCGAACACCGAACAGAGCAGCAGGGGCTACTGTCTATGCGGTAAATAAATTGGCACATTTTTTACTTACCTCGAAGCCTGTAAGAAGGCTCGCACAAGCTTCATTCAGTCCGTTCTTAGCGGACTGAATCCTTTGGATCACCGTACTCATAACAGTACGGTGCTCCTCGTCGATGGCGGCGCCCTCAAGCACCTCCAGCAAATTGTCCGGCGCCTCCGGTTGGACGGAGGCCGCCGGCTCGGACGGCTTACTCCTCTTGGAAGGAGTTCGCCCGCCGCGGACCGGGATTGTCGAGTCCGGCGCGGTGTCCGGCACAAAGCCGGACTTGGAGCCCTGGAGGGTTTCATCCCCTTCACTCCTGGGGTCCGGGGGATTGCCTTGTGGCTCCTCCAGGACCATCTCCTCCCGCCCTGAAGCTTGGCGGGGCGCCACTTCGGCGTCGTCTGCCCCGCGGGGGGAAACCGCGGGGGGAAACCGCGGGCGGAACAAAGTTCACGTCCGACGAATCCAAGGAGCCACTCGACGAGTCGTCGAGTTTGGCTCGGGGCGGGCTGCATAAAATGCATGCGATATTAAGGAAAGCCCCACACAAAAAAAAGGGGGTATCATGAGTTACTCTGGTATATAAATACTTACGATTTCGCCGGATGCTTGGTCCTGTCCGGCCACTCCTCTCCGCCCTCTTCGGCGTCGTGGGAGCAGTCCGACGGAGGGGTCTTCCTTTTCCTTGACCCCTCAGCCTCCCCTGTTGGGGCGTCCCTCTTTTTCTTTGCTCCCCTCGCTGGAGGGGGAGAGCTTCCTTGTTCCTCCTCCTTGTTTTCGCGGGAGGAGGGCGTTGCGGACTCGTTGGATGACGAGTCCGACACCACCATGTTGCGGGAACTCTTTCGAGTCCCGGTGGTTTTCTTCTTCTTGGCCTTCCTCTCCGGCACCACATAAGGTGCCGGAGCCATTAACTTCACCAAGAGAGCTGGGGCCGGGTCTTCGGGCAGAGGAGTCGGACAATTAATTGGTCCGGATATCTCTAGCCAAGCCTGTCAAAGGTAAAAGGGGCTTAGATCCCGCATAGAGATAATCTATTAAGAAGAGCTTAACGAACCTGTCAAAGGTATAGATAGCTCACCTCGCCGGCAATACGCTGCGAGCTGTATCCGCGGTCCTCGGAGGCGGATGTGGGGGACTCGGCGCCTTTGGTTAGCACCTTCCAGACGTCTTCATATGTCATGTCAAAGAGCCAACTGAGGGTCTGGTGCTGCGCCGGGTCAAATTCCCACAAAATAAAATCCCGTTCTTGGCACGGGAGGATCAGGCGAACGAGCATGACCTGGACTATGTTGGCAAGCCGGATTGGCTTGTCCACCAGGGACTGGATGCATGTTTGCAACCCAGTCACTTCTTCCTCGTTGCGCCACGACAGGCCTGTCTCTTTCCAGGACATGAGCCGCGTGGGGGGTCCGGATCTGAACTCAGGGGCCGCGACCCATTTTGGATCGCGGGGCTCGGTGATGTAAAACCACCCTGCCTGTCACCCCTTTAGGGACTCCACGAGGGAGCCATCGAACCAGAGGACGTTGGCTATCTTGCCAACCATAGCGCCTCCGCACTCCGTCTGGGTGCCGGACACCACCTTGGGCTTGACGTTGAAGGTCTTGAGCCAAAGGCCGAAGTGGTGGCGGACGCGGAGAAAGGCCTCACACACGACGACAAACGCCGAGATGTTGAGGACGAAGTTCGGGGCCAGATCGTGAAAATCTAGGCCGTAGTAGAACATGAGCCCCCGGACAAATGGGTGAAGTGGAAAGCCCAGTCCGCGGAGGAAGTGGGGGAGAAAAACCACCCTCTCATGGGGCCTTGGGGTAGGAAGAAGCTGCCCCTTATCAGGAAGCCGATGCGGGATATCCTTGGATAAGTATCCGGCTTTCCTTTGCCTTTTTACTTGAGCCTCCGTAACGGAGGAGACCATCCACTTGCCTTCCGCTCCGGACATTGTTGGAGAAGGTTGAGGAAGAAGAGCGGACTTGGGCGCTGGAGCTTGAGTGCGCGAGAGATGGATTGGCAAAGGAGGAAGAAGGCGTAGGTTAAAAGGGTGAATCATTATCCCTTTATATAAGCAGGTACGGTTAGGCGTCCTCACCTACCTAATAAAACTCACTTGCCTCCCAAACGCCGCGGTAAATGGCGCGGTTGGGTTACCCACATCCGTATTAATGAGAATCCCGTTAGAGGGGGGAACACGATCTCTGCTTCGACAAGACGTGCCGAGGAAACCGCCTCGCTATACGGGATGAGGTGGAACGATGAAAACAATTTATAGAAGGCTTGGCCGCAGTGTTATGACGCACTGTGGGATACGTCAGCAGATTTGATTTGTGTTAATATTATTCTCTGTATGGCAATATGTGGAAACTTATTTTGCAGAGCCGGACACTATTTTGTGGTGTTTACAATCTTTTTGAAGAACTTGGAGGAGGAACCCGCCTTGCAATGTCGAAGACAATCTGCGCGTCGGACTCGTCGTCATTGAAGCCTGGTTCAGGGGCTACTGAGGGAGTCCTGGATTAGGGGTTGTTCGGATAGCCGAACTATACTTTCAGCCGGACTCCAGGACTATGAAGATACAAAGTTGAAGACTTCGTCCCGTGTCCGGAAGGATCTTTTCTTGGCGTGGAAGGCAAGCTAGGTGTGCGGATATTCAAGATCTCCTACCAATGTAACCGACTCTGTGTAACCCTAACCCTATCCGGTGTCTATATAAACCGGAGGGTTGTAGTCCGTAGGACAACCATCATCATACACCATCATACCATAGGCTAGCTTCTAGGGTTTAGCCTCCTTGATCTCATGGTAGATCCACTCTTGTACTACCAATATCATCAATATTAATCTAGTAGGAGTAGGGTTTTACCTCCATCGAGAGGGCCCGAACCTGGGTAAAATAAAGTGTCCCTTGTCTCCTGTTACCATCCGACCTTGACGCACAGTTCGGGACCCCCTACCCGAGATCCGCCGGTTTTGACACCGACAAGGGGCCTCCCCTCCCAAAATGCTCTTACATTCTTCAGGGCCGAGCCCGAACCTCCTTGTGCAGGATAAACATCAGCAACATGCGGTCAGTCGGACATATCACTCACCGCGTCTTCTAGGGCATCCCCGGAGGCATCGCTGACATTGTCACCGCCGCCGCCAGCATCTCCATCAGCGCCAGGCTCATCCACAACGCCGCCTTCGTTGGCGACCACGACCACGTCGTCATCATTAGACGCAAAGGCCCTAACAAGGGCATCGACGTTGTCCTCCACCCATCGCGCCAGGTCGCCCCGGACGGCTATGGGCACGGGTGCGATGGCAGCATCGAAGTCGAAGTGGGTGTCCCTGCCCTGCAGGTAGCTGAAGACATGGAGAAGGCGCGCCCGAGCAAGGCTCGGCTCCTCTCTTCGACAAGCCAACGGGACCTCTCGGAGCGATTCTCTAGAAGCGTCACCACGTCGGTGAAAAACTGGAGGTTGCCGGCGTAGCTGACCTCATGCGGCTCCTTAGCGGCAGCTTCGCAAATGTTGCCCAAAGCTGTGTTGGCCCTTTCTCTGAGCGTTTTAAGCATGGGGGCATGCTCATGCTCCAGAACCCGCCGCAGGCGGATCTCGTCCTCATTCCACCTCACGATGGCCTCGGCGTCATCAACCCTCTGTTGGAGAAGAAGCTGCTTGGCTCGGGAAGAGGACAGCTCCGCATGTGCTGCGCTGAGGGCGGCTGCGGAGGAGTCCGCACGCCGCGTCACTTCGGCCAGTTTGGCCCTGAGGGCTGCGGTCCTGCCCTCAGCCTCGGCCCTGATCAGCCCCAACCTTGTCTCGTATTCGCGCTCGAAGGCCGAGCGAGCTTCCGCCATGCGGCGATCGACTTCTTCCTGGGCCCGGGCTTCGCGCGCGGCAATGTCATCCTCCGCCTGAGCCACCAGGCGCTCCCTCGTCTCCAACCGCTCAAGGTCAAGGTTGCGCTCGGCGGCCTCCAGCGTCAGCATCTCCTCGCGCTTCAGGAGCTCCGCCCGGTCAATGGACGCCCCCTGCATCGACCCAAGGGCCGCCTGGCGCAGTTCCACTTGCTGCTCGAGAGACTTGCTCTAGGCTTGGAGCTCCCGTACGCGCTCCTCCGCATATTCGCGTCGTCGGTCTGCTTCCCGAGCCTCCTCGACGGCCTGGGAGCAGGCCTCCCGCGAAGCCACCAGCGACGCTTCAGCCTTCGTGATGTCGAGATCATGTTGGTGACGCGCGAGGGCGATGGCTACATTCAGCTTGCGCCTCTCCTCAGCAAGGCGCAAACCTTCGGCCTCGAGGCGTGCATCCTCGTCAGCAAGCTCTGCCCCGATCCGGCTCACCGCATCCGACGACCTCTGGAGGAACTCTTCGCGAAGGGCGCGTCGCTCCCGAGCGCGCCTGAGCACGTCTTACGCATCACCCTCTTCCACCGGAGCATGCGAAGGGCCCAGAGGCGGCAAGCCCTCTCCCGGCGCGGGGCTGGGGGCTGGCGCTCCAGCAATCGCCGAATGGACCTCTCTGGGAATCCGGCCTGGCGTCGGTCCACCCACGGAGGAGGAGCCACAGACAGACTTCATCCATTCACCATCTATGATCAGAGGAGGAACGCAGGGCAAGCCGAATGTGCCCCAGGAGTACTCATGAAGAAAGGACAGCGGGCGCGCAGGCTCGAGGTGCCCTATGGAACGACCACTCCACCAACTGTTCCGGCAACAAGGGTGCCGCTCGAGCTCGGCGCGCCCAGGGCCAGCGGAGAAGACATAGCTTGGGGGGATGGCTCCCGGGCCGACTCGGCGAGTTTGGCATGGCAGGGCCTGAAAGGCCACAATCAGTCGCAGGGATAGCAAGGTAAATGAGCAGAGAAAGAAGAAGACTTACTCGTCCATGGCAAAGTACTTCCTGCGCGTAAACAAGCGGCAAGGGCGGTCGTTGCCACCCAAGGCCTCCTTCCTCTTGCGGAGGGCCTCGAAGTCTACGCGGAACCGACCTAAGCGCTAAACGCAGGGGTCGGCTTGTGGCGCGGAAGAAGCGTCAAGATGATCAGCGCCGAAGGAGTCTGCCTGGGGGGCGCCGTCAAGTGCCGCCTCGCGAGGAATGGTTGGGGCCTCAGGAGCCCCGGCCTCAGGGATCGTAGGCCGCAACTCCGCACCGGTCGCTGCTCCAGGGCGGGCCTCGGGAGACGCCGCCTTCGAGACTTCTCGCGGCGTCGGCACCCCGACATCAGTCGCCTCAACTCCCGCCGGTTCTTGTCTCTCTGCCCTGTCGCCTGAGGAAGGACCGCTGTGAGCGGCAGGGGGAGCAACCACAGCGGCTGGATTCTCACGGGGTCCCGTGAAGCCAGCCGGGCGCAGCCCCCACTCGTCGAAGCTGGGCATCTGCCTCACGAAATCGGCCCTGCCAGAGCAAAGATACAAGAGGACACCATTACTCCAAAGGCTGCCTGGGGAAGGATCGCCAGTCAAGACCCTGAGCACCGTCCGCAGCACTTCAGGCGCCAAGTCCTCCTCCTGAAGCCGCATGTGGTCTCTATGCCCCGCAAAGTCCCACATCCAGCGAGAGTGGCGCTGGAGAGGAGCAATGCGACATTGGAGGAACTCCTTCACCACTTTGTGTGCTGTCACATTGAGCGCCCTCAAACTCTGGAAGTGGCGCCAGACGAAGGCGAGCCGGGGGCTCGCGAGCATCTCATGGTCCCAACCCGAGTGGGGAACAACAGGCGAGGTCGGGTGCGAGAGCAGAGGGTTGGTCACTCCGGCGTCCACATACAGCCGCCGCTCTCTTAACCTGGCCTCAGAAGGAGGAAGGCTGAAGTTGATCCCTGAAGCGGCCGTCTCTGGCACAGCAAAGAAGCTCACACACCCTAAGCACTGAGTGGCGTCGCTCAAGCGCAAAGGAAAGAAGTGGCGAAGCAGGGCAACCGAAGGAGGAATGCCTATCATCGCCTCGCAAACAAAAGCAAAGACAGCCAGAAGGGTAATGGACTCCGGCCCAAGGTGCATCATGCGGATCTGATAATGGGAGAGCACCGCATTGAAGAAGGCGGAAAAGGGGGGAACCAGACCCGCCCATTGGGCATCGACGAAGAATCGGACCTCCGTGACGATCCTATCAAGGGAGGCATGGGACGCAGGCCAGACTGTGGTCCTACCGCACTCGTTGAAGATAGTAGCAAGGGCGGAGCGGACCTTGTTCAAGGCTTCTGGATTGAGTATGATCGACCGAGCAACGGCGGGGGCCGCCGCCGGAGGTGTGCGGGGCAAAGGCACGGGCTTCTTTCCCCTTCCTTCCTTCGTTAGTGCCATGGCGGTGGAGAGAGGGAAGAACTCGAGCCGGATTGGCGGCGAAGGTTGGAGCTCAAAGAAGAAGGAAAGATAGGAGGCGAGCGAGCAGCGGAAAGAAGGGACAACTGTGTGATACTACGGGTCTGCTTAGCCGGGCGCGTAACAAGGCGTCGTGGGGAAGCGCAGGCGCCCACGTCCAATCGATCGCCATGCGGCGCCCGAGGCTGCAGGCTTTTGGGGCCCGCGGCGCTTCGCGCTTGCCTCTACGCTTCTCTGCTAGGCCAAGCCCGGACGCGCCTAGGGCCCGGGGGCTACTGTCGGCGTTCTGGGAACGGGGGTCCCCAGACTTGCCTGCCTGCGGCCTGCGGCGTGGCTCAAGTGGGGGCCCAGCACGACCCATCTTCATCAGCTCAAGCTCAAGACCCTCGCGAGGGGCCAAGCCTCGCAGGGCAGACCATGGGAAGCTTCCTCAGAGGCAGACTCATCAGGCGGGCTGGCGAGGAGGCGGAGAGATCAAGGCGGGGTACCTCGCGAGGAACCCGTGACGCAAGCCATGACGATTGAGACCAGACGGGCGCTGGCCTGCGCAGTGTCCTTGTTTCCCCTTCGGTGCAAAGGGGGCAAGCACAGGCCAAAGCATCGGGCAAAGGTTACCATTCTGGTGCAACAAGACCAAGACCAGCAGAGCGGCAGGACGGAGGTCACCATGGAGCCCAAGACGGCGTCATCACTAGTGCTTTTGGCAGCCGGAGACCACCTTTGGTCAGGATAACTTGTACCAGATGTTCCCCTTCAAAATGGCCAATTGTTGGCACCCTTCCCACTCATTATTTGGGGAAGAGGCCCAGGGCCACTATAAATAGAGCTAGCCACCACGGAGTAGAGGGATCCGGATCTGGTCTGATAGAGCCCTAGCAGATAGAGAGAGAGAGAGAGAGAGAGAGAGAGAGAGAGGCGACCGAACTTGTCGGCATTCTGGGAACGGGGGTCCCCAGACTTGCCTGCCTGCGGCCCGCGGCGTGGCTCAAAAGGGGGCCCAGCACGGCCCATCTTCATCAACACAGACCCAAGACCCTCGCGAGGGGCCAAGCCTCGCGGGGCAGATGACACGAAGCTTCCTCGGGCACGGCCTCATGAGGCTGGCTCGCGAGGAGGCGGAGAGATCAAGGCGGGGTACCTCACGAGGTGCCCGTGATGCAAGCCATGACGACCAAGGGCGCCAGGCGGGCGCCAGCCCGCGCAGTGTCCTCCTTTCCTCTTTGGTGCAAAGGGAGCAAGCGCAGGTGAGAGCATCAAGCAAAGGCACCCGTTTCGGTGCAACGAGACCAAGACCAGCCCAACGGCAGGGAGGAAGTCATTGTGGAGCCCAAGCCAGCATCACCACCAGAGCCTTTGGCAGGCGAAGACCAACTTTAGTGAGGATAAGTGTACCAGATGTTCCCCTTCAAAATGGCCAATTGTTGGCGCCCTTCCCGCTCGATATTTGGGAAGAGGCCCAGGGCTTTTGCCTATAAATAGGACTACCCACCCCCAAGGTAGAAGAGAAGAAAGATGAGGAATCAGGAATCGGAATCAGAGAGAGAGAGAGAGAGAGAGAGAGAGAGAGAGAGAGAGAGAGGTGACTGAACTCCTCCTAGCAGTTCATCGCCCCAGCCAGGAATAGACCCTCGCGAGGCTGTTCTTCCTTGTATTGCTCATCATCATCATCAGCCCAAGAGGCAATCCACCACACCACAAACTGGAGTAGGGTATTACACCACAACGGTGGCTCGAACCAGTATAAACCCTATGTCTCTTCTGCTGTTCTTTCCATAGCTTAGATTTTAGTGAGGCGGTGGGGTGCAGGTAGGTAGAAGGCGAAATCTCCGCGCGCACCCCAGTGTTCGAACCTCAAGGGACTACCGAAACCCAAAATCCGACAGAACTCACCCAAGCAGTTCATCGCATCAGTTCAAGAACACCTCTCGCGAGGCTGTTCTTCCTCTATACTGTTCATCATCAGCCCCTGAGGCAATCCACCACACCACACACTGGAGTAGGGTATTACACAACAACAGTGGCCCGAACCAGTATAAATCTTGTGTCCCTTGTGTTGTTCGCCTTTTCCAGCTTAGATCACGCGAGGAGATCGGACGTAGATCGGTAGGGGAGAGATCTCCGCGTGCACCCCAGGGTTCGAACCTTAAGGGTCTGCCGGAACCCAAAATCCGACAATGAGGAGTCAGAAACGGGAAAAGTGAGTAGTGATCTAGGGCTTTAGCTTATTGGTCGTGTCCTATAGTCAGCGTGTGCTCTGATACCATCTTGTAGCGACCAGACCTCAAACGGTATGATCTCTATCCGACAATGAGGAGTCAGAAACGGGAAAAGTGAGTAGTGATCTAGGGCTTTAGCTTAGTGGTCGTGTCCTATAGTCAGCGTGTGCTCTGATACCATCTTGTAGCGACCAGACCTCAAACGGTATGATCTCTGTGCATCAGTGTCATCCCTGGATCAGTAATGCTGAAACGCACAGTACTTGAAGGATTTATAACAGAGTAGCAATCACACACTTATTACATCGAATGTCTCAAAAGAGAACTTATTACAATAAATATGGCTGAAGGCCATCCAATAACGATAACAGCGGAAGTCTTGGAAGATAAGTGAGTCCATCAACTCCAACGGCATCACTGAGTATAGAACCACGACCTAAAGGCACCTTACTCATTGTCTGAAAAGTCTGCAACATGAACGTTGCAGCCCGAAAATGGATCAGCACATGTAATATGCTGGCAATGTAACACATAGAGAGTAATGAAAGAGTAAAGCTATACTACATGCATATATGGCTGGTGGATAGCTCTGTGGTTACAGTTTTGCGTAAAGCCAATTTTTCCCTACTGCAAAGGAATAAATGTTATTTAACTATGATGGTGGTTGTTAAACATTGAGAGTGTAGACACCCTCTCAATCCCAATTAAGTATCATCAATAAAACCCAACAATTTTAATTAAAGTAACATGATGAGATTCACATGATAATCCAAGAACTAGATACTCAAGATGTCCATAACCAGGGACACGGCTAACCATGATTAGTTTGTACACTCTCCAGAGGTTTGCGCACTTTTCCCCACAAGACTCGATCTCCTCTGTTGGGATTCTCGCACTACATGATGTTTGAGAAACGGATGACCGAGACATAGTCTTTGAGAAGCGCTAGCACCTTACGATCGGGTAGACCGTTACACCTACTTTCCCCTACATCTGCGAGTCTACCACTGTAAGAGTTTGCACGACTTAGTCAACTAATCTAGAGCCCATAGTAGCTTGTGGCTGCACACAGAAGTTTCTAGTATGAATAATCTCATGATCCCATTGAGCCTGGGCGGCGGTCCATAAAGAAAAATAGGCAATCGCTGGAATACCCAGGTGCCTCAGTCCACCCAGATGTGTGTTTAAGTTGCCACCTTAAATAAACCATTAATTTAACAATCTCACAACTGTCATGGATACACTCACCCAATCCACGTCTACTAGCATAGCATGGCATAAGCAAACGTAGAAGTAATCTCCCAAAAGTTTGATAATAAAACAGGTAATAGGTACTACCTCATCTACTTTCCCAAAACCCACACTTTAATTAGATCCTAATCATGCAATGTTTGAGGATTTATCTAATGCATAAAACTGGGTATGAAAGAGATATGATCAAAGTGTTACTTGCCTTGCTGATGATCCGCGTAACCTAGAGATTCAAAGTAGCAAGCGGCGCACTCCGGGTAATCTATCGCAAACAAACAAGCATACAATAAGTACTCATCTAATGCACCGGTAAAACTCAAATAAGAGATCTAACCAGAAATTTCAACTTAAGAACTCTGGTTTGCAAAAAGAATCAAATCGAACGAAGCAACGAAAGTCAAACGGCGAAAGAAATAAGCTTCGTTTACTAATCTGGATCTAAGTCAAATTTTATAGAAGCAAAAACTTGTTTGAGTTAGTTAAACAGAAAGAGGGTTTTGAGACGAAACTCTAGGCGCTTGAATCGCCTCATTCTGATAAACGAGCGAAAAGTTATACTAGAACGAAAATCAGATGAGAAATCGCGATCAGAAATAATCGCGGAAAATCCGAGAAAAAGAGAAACGACGAACAGTTTAACGAATGGATGTTCGTTAACTGAAACTAAACGGCGAATTCGTCCACTAAAACGAACGAACGGGCAAACGCTCTCTAAACAAATAAACCGGAAAAAATAAAACCGATCTATAAAAAAACTAGGGTTTCTAAAAAACCGGATTGGTTTTTATTAGAAAACCGGGGCGGCTACCTCGCCTCGGCTCCGGCGGGGCTCCGACGACTCCGGCGCGGCGGCGGGGCAGCGTGGGTGGCGGGGTGGTGGCGACGGGCGTCGGCGGCGGGGATCGCGGCGGCGGGGCTTGCGGCGGCGTGGCTGCTGTGGGGCTCCAAGGGGGGCTCCGGTGGGGTTTATAAGGGGGGCGACCACGGCTTGGGGGTGGGGCGACGGCCATGGCGGCTCGGGGTCGGACTCCCCTTGTCCGGCGGCGACACGGCGGGGCTGGCGGTGGCGCTGGCGAGGCCGGCCCGGCTGGGCTGGGCCTTGGCCCAATCGGGCTCCCGCGCGATGTTTTTTAAATAATTCCGCCGAAACTAAGAAAAAATCTAGAAAAATAAATAAAAATCTAAAAATGCCAAAATAAATTTTCACCGTCTAAATAAAATATTTAGAATAAGATGAACATTTTCTTGGCCCTAAACTGCAGTTTTGAAAAACGTGCAATTTTTTCTAAATTCAATTAAAATAGCAAAAACTCTGAAATAAAACAAATTTGATTTTATTTTTAAATCCTCAATATTTCTTTATTTTGGGAAAGTAATCTTATTCCCTCTCTCATATTTTTGTGATAGAAATAACTGAAGATAAAATAAATAAAATCAAAAGATCCTATCTTCAAAATTTGAGAAAACTCAAATATGAAAATATCGAAATCCCCAACTCTCTCTGAGGGTCCTTGAGTTGCGTAGAATTTTCTAGGATCAAACCAAAAGCAAAAAAAATATGATATGCAGTGATGATCCTATGTATAACATTCCAAATTGAAAATTTGGGATGTTACAGAAGAAGAGGTAACGGTTATTTCCTCCGACTCACAGCCTTTGCCAAGACACAAAATTCGAGGAGTAACCCGGAAAGTAAGCTTTTCACACTCATTAGCTCATTTGGATCCTCACTTTACTTTGAAGCAATAACAGCACGAGAACCGCCGACAAACTCGGAACAACGGAGGTGAAGAGTTATCCTCCGGCTTACCAAATACTCCAGCTCCGCGGAAACGTCGAAACGAGGTCCTTCCAGATTTAAGCTCTTTTATCCACTGCCGAGTCTCATTCGCCAGCCACTTAATTCTTCCGATTCAAATTATCAGGAGGCTTCTCGCTCTTCCTTCGGTGACTCATCACAGACCCAGCTGCCGTCTTTCAAAACTGCCCCTGGGTAACAACAATTACTTTTTATGCTCTACCTCCTTATGCTCTTATGCTTGTTGAGGGAGTCCTGGATTAATGGGTGTCCGGATAGCCGGACTATAACCTTTGGCCGGACTGTCGAACTATGAAGATACAAGATTGAAGACTTCATCCTGTGTCCGGATGGGACTTTCCTTGGCGTGGAAGGCAAGCTTGGCAATACAGATATGTGGATCTCCTCCCATTGTAACCGACTCTGTGTAACCCTAGCCCCCTCCGGTGTCTATATAAACCGGAGGGTTAGGTCCGTAGGACACAACATTAATCATACCATAGGCTAGCTTCTAGGGTTTAGCCTCTCTGATCTCGTGGTAGATCTACTCTTGTACTAACCATATCATCAATATTAAATCAAGCAGGAGTAGGGTTTTACCTCCATCGAGAGGGCCCGAACCTGGGTAAAAACATCATGTCCCTTGTCTCCTGTTACCATCCGCCTAGACGCACAGTTCGGGACCCCCTACCCGAGATCCGCCGGTTTTGACACCGACATTGGTGCTTTCATTGAGAGTTCCTCTGCGTCTTCATCATCGGGCTTGATGGCTCCTTCGATCATCGTTAGCGATGCAGTCCAAGGTGAGACTTTTCTCCCCAGACAGATCTTCGTGTTCGGCGGCTTTGCACTGCGGGCCAATTCGCTTGGCCATCTGGAGTAGATTGAAAGTTATGCCCCTGGCCATCAGGTCAGGTTTGGAAGCTTAAACTACACGGCCGATATCCGCGGAGACTTGATCTTCGACGGGTTCGAGCCCCTGCCGAGTGCGTCGCACTGTTATGATGGGTATGATTTAGCTCTGCCGCCGAACAGTGTCCTAGAGGCCGCACCCGTGTCCACTCCGACCTTTAATTCGGAGCCAACTGCGCCGACCGAGGGCGGGTGGCTAGACCCCGCCACGGAGGCTGCAGCCTCAACAGCGATCGAGCCGAACACCAACCTTATCCTTCGCGAGGCCCATGACTTCATGTTGTCGGACTCTTTTCCGGACTCTGAACCCTCCGCGCCCCTGCCAATCGAATCTCATTGGGCGCCAATCATGGAGTTCACTACCGCAGATATCTTTCAGCATTCACCCTTCGGCGACATACTGAATTCGCTAAGGTCTCTCTCCTTGTCAGAAGAGTCCTGGCCGGATTATGACCGGCAGGATTGGGATGCGGACGACGAAGAAATTCGACGCCCACCCACCACCCACTTCATAGCCACTGTCGATGATTTAACCGACATGGTCGACTTCGACTCCGGAGACATCGACGGTATGGACGACGATGCAGGAGACGAACAGGAACCAGCACCTATAGGGCACTGGAAAGCCACCTCGTCGTATGACATATATATGGTGGACACACCCAAAGAGGGAAATGGTGACGGAATAGCGGAGGATAACCCCTCCAAAAAGCAACCTAAGCGCCGACGTCAGCGGCGCCGCTCTAAGTCCCGCCAGAGCAAAAACGGTGATTCCGGCACAGGAGATAATAACACTCCGGACAGTGCCGAAGACAACCCCCTCCAGCAAGATTCAGCGTAGGAGGATGGAGAAGCCAACCCTCACAAGAGAGCGGCGGGCAGAGAGGAAGAGGATGACAATTACATGCCTCCCTCCAAAGACAAGGCAAGCCTCAACGACGACGAATTTGTCGTGCCTGAGGATCCCGTCGAGCAAGAGCGCTTCAAGCGCAGGCTTATGGCCACGGCGAATAGCCTTAGGAAAAAGCAGCAGCAGCTTAGAGCTGATCAAGACTTGCTAGCCGAATGATGGACTGAAGTCCTTGCGGCCGAGGAATATGAACTCGAACGCCCTCCAAGAGCTAGCCAAAGGGCAGGTTGCTACCCCGATTAGAGGAGGAAGCATCTAAACCTACATCTCCAGCGTATGACACGGCTGACCGGCCACCTCGTGGCCGTGACAGAGAGGCCTCTCGGCCCACAACTCAAGCCGCACCCCGACGTCACTCAAAAAATACGAAGGCATGGGGAAATGCGCTAGACCTGCGAGATATACTGGAGGACAAAGCAAGGCAAACAAGATCGATCTACGGATCACGTGCGCCCCATGACACGAGACGATAACCGTCACGCCGGATACAGCAAAAATAAATCCGGCCGGGCCAAACACAATAGACAAAACTCATTTGAGCTGCATCGTGATATAGCCCAGTACAGAGGCGCCGCACACCCGCTATGCTTCACAGATGAAGTAATGGATCATCAAATCCCAGAGGGTTTCAAACCCGTGAATATTGAATCATACGATGGTACGACAGATCCTGCGGTATGGATTGAGGACTATCTCCTTCATATCCACATGGCCTGTGGCGACGATCTACACGCCATCAAATACCTACCACTCAAGCTTAAAGGACTAGCTCGGCATTGGCTCAATAGCTTGCCAGCCGAATCCATTGGGTGTTGGGAAGACCTGGAAGCCGCATTCCTCGACAACTTCCAGGGCACCTATGTGCGACCACTAGACGCCGATGACCTGAGCCACATAATTCAGGAACCAGAGGAATCGGCCAGACAATTCTCGACATGGTTCCTAACCAAGAAAAATCAAATTGTTGACTGTCCGGACGCAGAGGCCCTAGCGGCTTTCAAGCATAACATCCGCGACGAGTGGCTTGCCCGGCACATTGGACAGGAAAAGCCGAAATCAATGGCAGCCCTCATGACACTCATGACCCGCTTTTGCGCGGGAGAAGACAGCTGGCTGGCTCACAGTAATAACATGTCAAAGAGCCCTGGTAATTCGGATACCAGGGACAACAGTGGTAGGTCGCGTCGCAACAAGCACAAGCGCCGCATTAACAGCGACAATGCTGAGGATACGGCAGTCAATGCCGGATTCAGAGGCTCCAAGCCCGGTCAGCGGAAAAAGCCATTCAAAAGAAGCACTTCGGGCCCGTCCAGTTTGGACCGTATACTCGATCGCTCGTGTCAGATACATGGCACCCCCGAAAAGCCAGCCAATCACACCAACAGGGATTGTTGGGTGTTCAAGCAGGCTAGCAAGTTAAATGCCAAAAACAAAGACAAGGGGCTACATAGCGACGACGAAGAGGAGCCCCGGCCGCCGAACAACACAGGACAGAAGGGTTTCCCCCACAAGTGCGGACGGTGAACATGATATACGCAACCCACGTCTCCAAGAGGGAGCGGAGGCGGGTGTTAAGGGACGTATACGCGTTGGAGCGAGTCGCCCCAAAGCTCAACCCATGGTCCTCCTGTCCGATCACTTTTGATCGCAGGGACCACCCCACTAGTATCCGCCATGGCGGATTTGCCGCATTGGTTCTACACCCAATCATTGACGGATTTCACCTCACTCGAGTCCTTATGGACGGCAGCAGCAGCCTGAACCTGCTTTATCAGGACACAGTGCGCAAAATGGGCATAGATCCCTCAAGGATTAAACCCACAAAAATGACCTTTAAGGGCGTCATACCAGGTGTAGAGGCCCATTGCACTGGGTCAGTCACACTTGAAGTGGTCTTCGGATCCCCGAATAATTTCCGAAGCGAGGAGTTAATCTTTGAAACAGTCCCGTTCCGCAGTGGCTCTCCCACACTGCTCGGGTGAACCGCATTTGCAAAGGTCAATGCGGTGCCGCACTATGCATACCTCAAGCTCAATATGCCAGGACCTCGGGGAGTCATTACAGTCAACGGAAACACCGAGCGCTCTCTCCGAACAGAGGAGCACACGGCGGCCCTCGCATCGGAAGTACAAAGCAGCCCCTCAAGGCAATTCCCCAGTCCGGCAATAAAACGTCCGGACACCGTCAAGCGTGCCCGGAGTAACCTACAACAAGACCGCCTGGCACGTTCCGAGAAAGCGTAGAAATACGGCCCCAACCCCAGCCCTCGTGAAACGGCGAAATCCGTGCCACGCGTACATAATTACGCTCTGAAAATACCATGGGCACAGGGGGAGGGGCACGACCACGGCACGCCCCAAAACGCGGCTCAACCGCACTAGGGGCTGCCGATTTTATCATTTTTTTCTTACTTTCAGGACTTCTACTCTCCGAAAACCTGCTCGTCAGTACAATCGCCGAACACACGATACAACAACCAGGGAGGCAGAAAGCTACGTCCCACTGTGGAATTCCCAGGCGGTCTCTATAACGAGCAAAATACCTGTCTTAGATACTATCCTGCAGCTTTCCCCTGGAGGGGACATGTCAAATAATCCCATCTCCTGATTATCGCACTATTTGTATCGTTCTGCTTTTAATGCACCTTTCTCGAATAAACAATGCTTAGCTTCAGTCTATTATTGCATTCTCTATTCATTACTTTTATGTATATATGTTCATTCATGACATTCAGCACCCGCACACTATGGTACGGCCAATGCGCCAGGGGCTCAAGCACCCCATAATACGGCGTGAGAAGTCCGAACACTAACAAAGTGCGGCACTCCGAACTTATAGCATTATATGCATCAGCTCCGAATCATGTCTTTGGTCAATAGTTGGGTTTGCCCGGCTCCCATGTTTTGTTTCCTTACGTTCCGCTATATCGGCTAAGGTAGCACTCGGAGAACTACTGTGATTGTGCCCCGGTTCAGCTGGGCTAAGCACCTTAGTAGAGAAAGCTAAAACTGACTGTCATGATAGGGTGAGAGCTGGTCGCTGTTCGAGAGGTTTTCAGTCCCTAAAGACTTATGCCGCTTAGAGCGAGGAGTCGGCTTTGTCCGGCCTAGGCGTGTATAGCGCCTCGAACTCGGTCTTCCGAACACTAGGGGCTTCGCCAAAATTTAAAATTATAGAATCTCTGGCTAAGTGAGAGTGATAACGCATTATAGTCCGATTGCCTTGTTCGTTGTGCTGAGCACCTCCCTCAAAGTACCCAAGAATGGGAAAAAGAGTGCTCAGGTTTATCCTGAACACCCCAGCACTCGTGGCATGGGGTAGAAGCCGACGACTCGCCATCTCTCAGATTTAATAAATGGCCGCATAGAAGGTAATATTTTAAATTAAAACAAGCCTTGCATAGCGCATATGAACACGTTTTCAGCATACATGATCACACGAGCAAGTTTACTCAAATATCACATCTTTGGAACATTCATCCGCCACAAGGCGGGCACCCTTCAGGACGCCCTCATAGTACATCTCAGGGTTGCGATGCTCCTTGCCCTGCGGCGGCCCGTCCTTCACCAGCTTCTCAGCATCCATCTTGCCCCAGTGTACTTTAACACGGGCAAGCGCCCTCCAGGCGCCCTCGCTGCAGACGGAGCGCTTGATGACTTCAAGCCACGGACAGGCATCCGCCAGCCGCCTCACCAGCCCGAAGTAGCTCCCAGGCACGGGCTCTCCAGGCCACAGCCGGACTATGAGACCCTTCATGGCCTATTCGGCCACCTTATGGAGCTCGACCAGTTGCTTCAGTTGGTCGCTCAAGGGCACCGGGTGTCCGGTCTCCACATACTGAGACCAGAACACCTTCTCCGTCGAGCTCCCATCCTTGGCCCGGTAGTAGGTGGCGGCATCGGACACGCTGCGGGGCAAATCTGTGAATGCTCCTGGAGAGCTCCGGACTCGGGTAAGTAACAAGTAATTCACTTTCACATGCTTTCTTTGCATAATGAAGGCCTTACCCGCCGCTATCTTCTTTATCGCCTCAATTTCCTGGAGGGCTTTTTGGGCTTCGGCCTTGGCACACTTGGTGCCCTCGAGGGCCGAAGCGAGCTCGGACTCGCGAGTCTTCGAGTCAAGGTCCAAACTCTCATGCTTTTTCATGAGAGCCTGGAGCTCTTGCTGCACCTCGGCAACCCGCGCCTCTTGCTTCCCCCGCTCGCTGCACTCCGTGGCCGCTTTATATTCGGCTTCGGATAGTGCTTGCTTCAGGGTCGCCACCTCGGTCGTGGCCCCTAGCACATCAATAACGATCCTGTTATTTTTGCAACTGCATCCTTTTTATATAAACACATAGAAAAGGCAAGGCATTACTTACCTTGGTTCTCCTCGAGCTGCTTCTTGGCAAGGCCGAGCTCTTTCTCGGACCGCTCGAGGTTCTGCTTCAGCGCATCAACCTCCGCAGTCAGTGCGGCAGAGGTCAGCAGCGAAGCTTGCATACGCATATCGACATGATTATGTTAGACTCCTGCGAATATTATTGGATCCTCTATCCGGCTTTTCTTTGTGAACACCGAACAGAGCATCAGGGGCTACTGTCTATGCGGTAATATTTTCATATATTTTTTACTTCCCTCAAAGCTTGTCAGAAGGCTGGCAAAAGCTTCAGTCAGGCCGCTTTTGGCGGACTGAACTTTCTGGATCACCGCACTCATAATAGTGCGGTGCTCCTCGTCGATGGAGGCGCCGTTAAGCACCTCCAGCAAGTTATCTGGTGCCTCCGGTTGGACGGAGGTCACCCGCGCTGTAGGCTTGCCCTTCTTAATGGGGGGCCGCCAGCCGGACTCCGGAACTGCTGAAGGTTCCGGTGCGGTGTCCGGCCCCGGGCCGGACTTGGAGCCCCGGGGAGTCTTGCCCCCTTTGCGCCTGGAGTCCGGGACGTCACCTTGAGGCGCCCCCAGGACTACCTCACCTCGTTTTGGAGCTCCTTGGGACAATACCTCAGCATTGTCCGCGGGGCGAGGGGAGGAGGCGGACGGAAGTGAAAGGCTATTCACATCCGACGAGCCTAAGGAACCGCTTGATGACATGTCGAGTCGGGCTCGGGGCGGACTGCATTATTATATTCGGCGTCAGGACAAGCTCTGCAATAAAGGAACACTACGAGTCACTCTGGTGTCCGAATACTTATGACTTCGCTAGGGGCTTGGCCCTGGGCGGCCACGCCTCCTCACTGTCGGTGGCATTGGTGGAGTAGTCCGGAGGAAGGGTCCTTCCCTTCTTGGACCCTCCGGCCTCCCCAGTTGGGGCGGCCTTCCTTTTCTTTTCCCCCCTGCTGGAGGGGAAGAAGCCTCTTTTTCCTCCTCTTCGTCTTCGTGGGAGGAGTGCGCCTCGGAGTCATCGGACGATGAGTCCGACACCACCGGGCGCCGGGAACTCTTTCGGGTTCCCGTGGCCTTCTTATTGGCCTTCTTCTCCGGCACCACGTAAGGTGCCGGAACCAGCAGCTCCACCAAGCAGGCGTCTGTTGGGCCTTCGGGCAAAGGAGCCGGACAGTCGATCTGTCCGGCCGTCTCCTGCCAGTCCTGTCAAACGTAGGGGAGCTTAGATCTCGCATGGAGTCAAACTATGAAAAATGAGTGTCCTGTAAGAGGTAAAACCGCTTACCGCGTTGGCTTGACGCTTCGCGCTGAATCTGCGATCCTCGGTAAGAGGAGGAGGAACCTCGGCGTCCTTGAATAGCACCTTCCAGGCATCCTCGTGTGTTGTGTCGAAGAGCCTATTCAGGGTTTGGTGCTGGGCCGGGTCAAACTCCCACAAGTTGAAAGCCCGTTGTTGACACGGGAGGATCCGGCGGATGAGCATGACCTGGACTACGTTGACGAGTTTGAGCTTCTTGCTCACCAGGTTTTGGACACATGTTTGGAGTCCGGTCACCTCTTCCGAACTACCCCAAGACAGGACCTTCTCTTGCCAGGAGGTGAGCCGCGTGGGGATGCCAGATCGGAACTCGGGGGTCACTGCCCATTTAGGGTCACGCGGCTCGGTGATGTAGAACCACCCGATTGCCACCCCTTTATGGTCTCCACGAAGGAGCCCTCAAGCCATGTGACATTGGGCATCTTGCACACCATGGCGCCTCCGCACTCCGCCTGGCGGCCACTCACCACCTTCGGCTTGACATTGAAGGTCTTCAGCCATAAGCCGAAGTGGGGCTTGATGCAGAGGAAGGCCTCGCACACGACGATAAACGCCGAGATGTTGAGGATAAAGTTCGGGGCCAGATCGTGGAAGTCCAGGCCATAGTAGAACATGAGCCCCCGGACGAATGGGTGGAGAGGGAAGCCCAGTCCATGGAGGAAATGGGTGAGGAACACTACCCTCTCATGGGGCCTGGGAGTGGGGATGAGCTGCCCCTCATCTGGGAGCCGGTGCGCGATGTCGCCGGGCAGGTATCCGGCTCTCAGCTTCTTGATGTGTCCCTCTGTGACGGAGGAGACCATCCACCTGCCTCCCGCTCTGGACATGGTTGGAGAGGGTTGAGGTGGGAAATGCGGACTTGGATGCTGGAGCTCGAGTGTGCGAAAATGGATGAGCAAAGGAGGAAGAAGGCATGGATGAAAAGGTGAATACTTATCCCTTTATATGGGCGGACGAAACTATGCGTCCCCACCAGCCTGGTAAAACTCGCTTATCCCCCAAGCACCGTGATCAATGGCACGGTTGGGTTACCCACGCCCGTATTGATGAGAATCCCGTGATAAGGGGACACGATCTCTGCTTCGACAAGACGTGCCAAGGAAACCACCTCGCAAAACGCGCTGAGGTGGGACAGTAAAAAACGATTCGAATGAAGGCTTGGCTGTGGTGTGATGTCGCGCTACAAAATACGTCAGCGGATTAGATTTGTGGAAATACTATTCTCTCTACGGTGGTATGTGGAACTTGTTTTGCAGAGCCGGACACGATCCTCGTGTTCAAAATCTTCTATGAAGTATTTGGAGGAGGAACGCGCCTTGCAATGCCGAAGACAATCTGCATGCCGGACTTATCGTCATTGAAGCCTGGTTCAGGGGTTACTGAGGGAGTCCTAGATTAGGGGGTGTCCGGATAGCCGGACTATAACCTTTGGCCAGACTGTCGAACTATGAAGATACAAGATTGAAGACTTCGTCCCGTGTCCGGATGGGACTTTCCTTGGCGTGGAAGGCAAGCTTGGCAATGCGGATATGTAGATCTCCTCCCATTGTAACCGACTCTGTGTAACCCTAGCCCCCTCCGGTGTCTATATAAACCGGAGGGTTAGGTCCGTAGGACACAACAGCAATCATACCATAGGCTAGCTTCTAGGGTTTAGCCTCTCTGATCTCGTGGTAGATCTACTCTTGTACTACCCATATCATCAATATTAATCAAGCAGGAGTAGGGTTTTACCTCCATCGAGAGGGCCCGAACCTGGGTAAAAACATCGTGTCCCTTGTCTCCTGTTACCATCCGCCTAGACGCACAGTTCGGGACCCCCTACCCGAGATCCGCCGGTTTTGACACCGACACTTGTACTGACTTGTCATAACCCATGCATTGGACAAGCAAAGCCTAGCAAGAAGGCAAAGGTGATCAAGCCGGCTGAAGACCCCAAGGTCAATGAGCCGGAACAGCAAATTCTAGCATCTGACACCTCCGTGCCGCAACCCCAAGTACTTGTCCATAATGATCCACCAGAAATTCTTGACCTCTCCAGTGACCATGCAAACCCCAATCCTTTGAACACATAATCATCAAGCCCAATTAAACCATCAGGAACACATGCCGACGATGTTGTGATTACTGGCACTGGCTTCAAAGAACCAGGATGACCTACTGTCTTGGCCAAGCACTCTGCCAAAGAGGAGTTCGTTGAAAGGCGGAAAGTGAGATTTGACATTGGTGATTACTCTCAACTAAGCATAAGTGAAGTATTCTCTGGTTATCTCTACAAGTTCATACCAGCCGCGATCTTGAGATTGACATGGTGAAACAGATGCACCAGAAATATGAGGTATACATTCCTTCTTAAATAAATTACGCATACCCTGTCAGCCCCCAAGTCTACTATGTATAATAGGCTGGAGGAAACACGTATCGGCTCACCGTTGGGACAGATGTCATCCACTCATTGGACCCAAAAGCCTATGATACGTCGACACGTGGCACGGCCCAACAGAGGCCCATTCGTGTGAAAAGGCCGGCCCATTTGACTTGGTCAAAAGGTGGCAGGCCGGCCCACGGCAAGCCTGTTAACGGCATGTTCGCATATAGCCCATTTACAGCCCGCTAACCTAGGGCCTGTTTACGTCCTATCCGAATTAGGCCCAGTAGCATCATCTGGGCCGTCCAATATAATTCCAGCCCGTTTTAACTTCCGGCCCATGTATGGCCCATGACGTATTTCGGCCCATATGAGTCCCTTTGTAACTCTTGGCCCATTAATGGTCCGTGGTGAAACCGGCCCGTAATGAACAGTGTCTCGCTTTATACCCATTAGCGGCCCATTATTCCATTGGGCCGTTTCCAGCCTGTGTTACCTTTTGGCCTTCTAAGGGCCCATTTATTCTTGGGCTCATTTCCAGCATTCAGTTACTTACGGCCCATTACTGGCCTTTTCTGCTTGTGGGCCAAATTCAGCCCGTGGATACAGTCGGCCCGTTTGTGGCCCGTTAATCTGTTGGGCCATTTTCATAGCATCATCAAATACGGCCTATTAACGGCCCGTTATGGTCAGCCCATAAAACGTAGGATTTCCACTCTAGCCCGTTTACGGCCCCTTATACGGCCCGTACAAGGCCCATAGATGAGACGGCCCGTAGAAGGCACATGGATCCTACGGGACGTAGAAGGCCCATTGACTCGACGGCCCATAGAAGGCCCATTGATCCGACAGCCCACAGAAGGCCCATGGATCCGCTGGCCCATAGAAGGCCCATGGATCCCACAGCCGATAGAAGGCCCACAGATCCGGCAACCCATAGAAGGCCCACGAATCCGACGGCCATAGAAGGCCATGGATCGTCCGTCCCGTAGATGGCCCATGGATCGTACGGCCTGTGGAAGGCCATGGTCACTACAATGTTTGGGCGAGTTGGCCCCCGTTTGAACGATATAGCATATTCAAAGAATTATCCTACTCTATACTATCACCTCTAAAAAACATACACTATACAATAAAGAGACTAAGGCATAGAAACGTAGAATAATCCTACACTATACAATAAAAAAATTACAGCCGATTATACCCACTAGGCATTATGGTTCGGCACCAGTGATAATAAAACATACACAAACAACAAATTACATACACTGGGCAAATACATCTCATACATCATAGACGCGCATCAGCATAACTTACCATTTGAACTATAATCTCTTCACAAAATAGGATTGACCGGATTTAGATAGCACAAATTTCAGTGTGCAAAATCTCCAATTCCTTCGTTGTTACCTCAGTGTCTTGTTTCTTTTTTTTACTCTTGCATCTAATACCTGCATGTCCAGTCTCAACTTGTTGATTGTATGTTCAAAATCATGTACACGTTGTCTTGCCACCTCTAGTTAATGCTCGAGAAATCAGCACATTCCAATTCCAATCCATAATCATTCGGTAATGGCCATGCCGCACTGCTCGTAGATCTTTGTGTTGATGTCAGTTCATCCTGAAACGTTTGTGTAAGTACACATGACTAGGGCAAAAATATAGTTACAACTGTGAAGCGAGCAAGATAGACTATTTTGTACATGCACTACTAGGAAAAGGCTAATTAGTGGTGCACCTGTTTTGGCCATTAATGGCGCACTATAGGTGCGCCACTATTATCACGCCATTAGTAATAAATAGTAATGGCGCACCTCTGGTGCGCCATTACTATCTGACTTAGTAATGGCGCACCACATAGAAGTGCGCCATTACTAACAATTTTTTTTTCAAAAAAAATTTCAGAACTTTTTTTTCAAATTTTTTTTTGAATTTTTTTAATCCCAGGTCACTATGGCTTAATCTCAAGTCAAATCGTACTCTGTGATCAAACTTTCCAAAAGGTCACCCAGACTCACACTACTCCAGCCCGAGCACGCTTAACTTCGCAGTTCTATCCAACCCTAGCAACAGCTCACTTCATAGGCACTTGTTGATATATATCATATCAATCCTATTAAACCATGTTGATGTCTAGGACTTTGTTCATGTTCATGAGTGTGATGAAATTTTGAAAAAATATTTCAAACTTCCCGGTCATATTACGTATCGTATTTAAAAAAACCATTTTTTTAAACCATTTTTTTCTGTTACTAGTGGCGCACCTAGCAAATGGTGCGCCACTAGTAAGTTTGAATTTTTTTTCATTTTCCCCCCTCTAGATCTTAAAAGCCCCGTATCTTTCGTTCTGTTAGGTTTTTGGGGATTTTGAAGATGTTCAACGGGGTTTCCCGCGTTGAATTCGGATGTAACTTTTCGAATAGATGGTTTTTCATATAAAAAACTTTTTAATCCGAGTTCGTATGCAAAAGTTATGCCCATTTTACTAAATTCCAGAGAGATTTTGCAAATAAAGTCGAAATTCATATTTGTAAATTTTCCCAACAACTAGACCACATATCACATGGGAAACTTATTTTCTTTTATTTTTTGACATTTCCATCATTTTCTTTTATTTTTTGAAAACCGAAAAGGCGGTCCACGGGGGGGGGGGGGGGGGGGCATTTAGCACTAGAGTTACTAATGGCACACGTGGTGTGTGGTGTGCCATTACTATGTCAACTAGTAATGGCGCACTATCCCCTGGTGCGCCACTGCTAACAATTTTTTTTCAAAATTACTAATGGCGCACCACACACCAGGTGCGCCATTAGTAATATATCAATAATGGCGCACCTGTATCTGGTGCACCACTGCTATATAGCAGTGGCGCACCACATACATGGTGCGTCATTAATGTCCATATTAGCTATAGCCCTTTTCCTAGTAGTGATGGCAAAACAGGACTAACAATAATCTCTCTTAGCTCACTAGAGGAGCATGATGTTGGGGCCCAATCCAAAACACAGACAAGTTACAAATTTAGACAACACATTGCTTAGAAGTAAGCAAGCAGTTGGCCATTCTGTAGCTCAATTAAAGTCTTAGGGAGTATAATAAACAGGAGAGGATTTCATACAAACATACTGCAGCAAGCAAAACTATGCAATCATTAGCCTAGTATAAACTAGATTGTGAGCCTCATTCAATAATAGTTGGTTAATAGACTTCAAAGCTTCAGGCACACTTCGGCAGAGTAATTAAATGGTGAGACCTTTAATTATGTCAACTAATAGTTATACAAGTACCCAACATCAGGCATCATTCTTTGGGCATCTCATTAACTGAGGACAAATAAACCAATTGAAAAGAGCAAATTAATTATGCCTGAAAAAAACAAGGAATTGAACTATTGAGTTGGATACACTGACTTACCTTAACAGGTTGAAGAGGCTCAGCGCAGCTCCTACTTCTCTTGCAAGGCTCCTTCCTAACATCTTGTACTTGGAAATCCTCAATCTTATCTTCATTGCACCCCCTCTGCAAGGTGACACAAACTAGTTACTCGTCTCCTCGGAAGATAAATATGCATACTTTCCAGTCTGTGAACACAAAAGGATGAGATTATAACAAAACAACACCACATAATGAAGCATGCCGCATCTCTTGCACTTGCACACAATGAAATGAGCATTTACTATGTATGCACTATATAAAAACTAGGCATACCTTCGAACTGGATCTCCAGGTACTCTTGAAGAGCCTACTTTAGTGTACAGCCAAACCTTTATGTCACCTATGAGTTAGAAAAGGCCCCACTACAGCAGCCCTTAGTGTTTAAATCGTTGACAAGCTCGGTTAGAGTGTTAGGTCAAGAACATCAAGTAATCAAAGCAAACAGTCCTAGTATGGCTAGCTGATGCAAACAAGCAATTGAACATATGTGTGAGCAAATCTTATATATCAAGAAAAGAAGCAAAGAGGGAGGCTTAAAGACCATCACCTGACTGACCAGATTTAAGGGGCATTTAAACATCATGTGCAACGTATGAACTAACATAAACATTGCATATTCCAGATTCTACAATGGAATGCACATGTATTAGGTTATGCCATGTATGATGATGCCTAAATGTACACTATAGCAGGTAGGAGTGATTCATCATTGCACGCACAATTGAATTGCAGGTTAAGGGCCAGTTCTATTCCACCTTTTCAGGGCTTGTTGTCAAAATAAGCCATAAAAGATGTAAAGAAGTCATTTTTGAGTTATGGTCTTGGGCTTAACTAATTTAGCTTTGGAGAGGGGTGTTTCGGGTAGAAGCTCACTAAAAATTGAAGGGAAGGGGAATAGTGAAATGACTCTGTTGTCTGCCAATATTACACTCAAAATGCGACTGGTGACGCCCGCGTCACACCTCACCCTCAAGTAAAAACAAACACGCAAGCGTTCATTGCCCTTCCCGCTTGCATCTCCTCTCCCCTTTCCCTCTACCTCGATCCCCTGCCTGCAGCACTAGGGTTCCTCCATCAAGCCGTCGCCACTGGTCCCATCTGGCCTGGTCCTCGACGATTCTCTGTCTAGCTAGGCTACATGGCCAGCGGGTAGGGGAAAATCTCCCTGGCTGCTCCTCCCTCTGGTGCCGCCCCTCATTCTCATGGTCTCCAGCAGCTGCTCCACTGTGGTTCGTCCAATGCACTACTCCGGCAGGTGCTGCACAACTATGGCTGATGCCACACTACGGCAGAAGGCACCTTATTCCCCCTCCCTACCTCCCAGGTTGTGGCCTTGAGGTGCTGTTGAAGGATGAGCTCATCCAACAAAGTGAGTATCTCCTCTGATTTTTTGCCAATTTTTCATTCTGATCCACTATACGATGAATTGCTATGAGCTGCTTCTGCTGCTATATGATGCATTGCTATGAACTGCTCCTGCTACTGCTATATGACGAATTGCTATGAGCTGCTGCTACTATATGATGAATTGCTATGAGCTGCTGCTGCTGCTATATGATGAGTTGCTATAAGCTGCTCTTGCTGCTGCTGTATGATGAATTGCTATGAGCTGCTCCTGCTGATGCTATATGATGAATTGCTATGAGCTGCTCCTGCTGCTGCTATATGATGAATTGTTATGAGCTGCTCCTGCTGCTGCTATATGATGAATTGCTATGAGCTGCTCATGCTACTGCTATATGATGAATTGCTATGAGCTGATGCTGGTATATGATGAATTGCACACTGCTGCTGCTGCTGTTGCTGTATGATGAGTTGCTATGAGTTGCTGCTGCTATATGATGCTTTCAGGTGGTGCTGCTATATGATAATAACCAGCCACTTGGACCACCGAAGTTCAATAAATAATTGTTCTTCATTTAAATGTGAGTCATGCGTTTTTCGTTTAAATTAGGCAATGGGGTCTCTATGGAAAACATTGACCAAAGTAGATTGTGCCAAGTAGATGGTATCTTTGTATTTGCATTCTGAGCAAATAGTGATGGTCTGTTTTCCTATCATATTAATTACTGCACTGGGTTCAATTTCTGATGTTTGCAAGTCAAATTAATTTTCATATGGGCAGCAAAATGAAAAAAAATATAATGCAATCTAGACTTTTCACTGATCATACCAAAGATAAGCTCAAAACGCAATGAAAAGAACTGGTTGGCTTATTACATGGAGCTTATATTCACAGGTGCTTATTTTCTTAGGATAACTCGTAATAACTGTCCCTAAGAAACTTGGCCAATAGAACTGACATACAAATAACATGTCACGATGATTGCAATGGAGGAGTGACGTACCTTAGCACATTGTATAGGCTCACCGCTAGCTCTCCTTTTTTGCGATGTTCCATGAAATTGCCGCATACATCTTGTACTTTTTCATTGTGTAACCCTGTCTGCAAGTTGACACGGCTAATTTCAGACATCTCTACATGATAATACATTGCATATCCCTTGCGCATATTTAAACCACTAATTAATGATTGTGTGCGTAGCATAAACTAGCCATGACTCTATGTGCTGGACTAGCAGGCACTCTAAGGGAGTCCAATGTAGTGTACTGGAATTCCTACATGCCATCTACGATTTTGTGTAATGTACTGCCTCTGTTCCTAAATATATGTCTATGTGGAGATTCCAGTATGGACCACATACAGATGTATATAGATGCATTTTCGAGTGTAGATTCACTCATTTTGCTCCGTATGTAGCCTATAGTGGAATCTCTAGAAAGACTTATATTTAGGAACGGAGGTACGAGGTAGTATCATGTATGACATCTACATATCTAATTTAGGAGCCAGTAGTAGAAATCATTGTCTCGGTCCGGGATCTTGGCTGGCCAAGCTATTAGATCCAGAAGAAACATCGTCCTTGTAGTTTTTGCCAGCTGCATAACAGGTAACTGTGACCTGTTAGTATATTTGAAGTACATCGGGAAGATGATGTTGGACGGGTTTAAAGGTGACAAGTTGAAAGTGTGTTATATCGACTAGAGGGGGGGGGTGAATAGGCAATTTTTATGAAATTCTTCACTGAGGAATTTGCGGGTGAGAAAATTCCTTAGCGAAGAACTACTTGCAGCGGAATAAGTACTTCGAAGTAAACATAATAGAAGACAAGCATAGTCATCATGATGAAATGAAAACAAGCACAGAGTACAGAAAGCGTAATCACAGGATAGCACATGATGAAGACAAATAGACTGAAGAAATTGAACTGAGGAAATTGGGAAAGTCTTCAGTCAAAGTCTTCAAACACAGATATGACAAGCATACAACACAATAAAGAGGAAATGAAAGAGTTGAGGAAATAGAACCCGTTGGCTTGGTGAAGACAATGATTTGGTAGACCAGTTCCAACTGCTGTCTCAGTTGTACATCTGGTTGGAGCGGCTAGGTATTTAAACCTGAGGACACGCAGTCCCGAATACACAGTCCTCACTGTATTCTCCTTGAACTAAGGTCACACAGACCTCGTCAAATCACTCGTGGTAAGTCTTCAGGTGACTTCCGAACCTTCACAAACTCGGTCACTCGGCGATCCACAATTCCTCATGGATGCTCTAGACCATGACGCCTAACCGTCTGGAAGAAGCATAGTCTTCAAAGGTAACAACCGTCGGATCCATGCAGGATCAATCTCTTCAGTGATGCTCAATCACTTTGGGTTTGTAGGTGTTTGGGTTTGGGTTTTTCCTCACTCGATGATTTTCGCTCAAAGTCCTCGGAGGATGGGATGCTCTCAAATGACAAGTGTTAGTTTCTCTCAGAGCAGCCAACCAGCTAGTGGTTGTAGAGGGCGGCAATTTATAGCCTAGGGAGCAGCTCGACAAGACCATGACGCCTAACCGTCTGGAAGAAGCACAGTCTTCTAATGTAGGGGCGGCTATTTATACCTGTTAGTATATTTGAAGTACATCGGGCAGGTGATGCTGGATGGGTTTAAAGGTGACAAGTACCTAGGCCGTGGCGGGTGCTTGGCATCTTGCCAGACGGTGGGAATCAGGTTAGAAACATCAAGGGTGATGACGCTGCGCTGGTGTAGAATCGAGAAGAGGTGTCTAGAAGGGGGGGTGATTAGACACTAAGTACCAAAAGTTGCAGTTTTTAATTTCCTTAAGTTGAAGTGGAGTTTTGGCACAAGTTTAACAAACACAATACATATCAAGGAAGCATGCAAAGAGTATATGAGCAGCGGAAAGTAAAGCATGCAACTTGCAAGAATGTAAAGGGAAGGGTTTTGGAGATTTCAAACGCAATTGGAGACACGGATGTTTTTGTCGTGGTTCCGGTAGGTGGTGCTATCTTACATCCACGTTGATGGAGACTTCAACCCACGGAGGTTAACGGTTGTGCGAGTCCATGGAGGGCTCCACCCACGAAGGGTCCACGAAGAAGCAACCTTGTCTATTCCATCATGGCCATCGCCCACGAAGGACTTGCCGCACTAGCGGTAGATCTTCACGAAGTAGGCAATCTCCTTGCCCTTAAAAAGTCCTTGGTTCAACTCCACAATCTTGTCGGAGGTTCCCTAGTGACACCTAGCCAATCTAGGAGACACCACTCTCCAAGAAGTACCAAATGGTGTGTTGATGATGAACTCCTTGCTCTTGCGCTTCAAATGATAGTCTCCCCAACACTCAACTCTCTCTCATAGGATTTGGATTTGGTGGAAAGAAGATTTGAGTGGAAAGCAACTTGGGGAAGGCTAGAGATCAAGATTCATATGGTAGGAATGGAATATCTTGGCCTCAACACATGAGTAGGTGGTTCTCTCTCAGAAAATGTGTATTGGAAGTGTAGATATGTTCTGATGGCTCTCTCCTCGAATGAAGAGTGGGTGGAGGGGTATATATAGCCTCCACACAAAATCTAACCGTTACACACAATTTACCAATCTCGATGAGACCGAATTGAGAAACTCAGTCGGACCGATTTAGTAAACCTAGTGACCGTTAGGATTTTCGGTGGGACTGAGATGCAACTCCGTAGGACCGATATGGTTAGGGTTAGGGCATAACGTAATATCGGTGAGACCGATTACACAAACTCGGTGGGACCGATTTTGGTAATAAGCTAACCAGAGAATTTGTCAGGCAAACTCGGTGAGACCGATTACACAAACTCGGTGGACCCGATTTTGGTGATAAGCTGACCAGAGAGTTTGCATTGTAATCTTGGTAGTGCCGATTACTCAAACTCGGCGAGACCAATTTTGGAAATGTACATACACAGTGAGATTACAATCGCATCTCGGTGAGACCGAGATCCCTATTGGTGAAACTGTTTTGCCTAGGGTTTGTGGCAGTGGCTATGACATATGAAGTCGGTGGCGCCGGATAGAAATAATCGGTGGGGCCGAGTTTGACTTTAGGTTTAGGTCATATCTGGATGTGGGAAGATAGTTGAGGGTTTTTTGAGCATATCACTAAGCACTTTGAGCAAGCAAGCCATTAAGCAACACCTCATCCCCTCTTGGTAGTATTGGCTTTTCCTATAGACTCAATGTGATCTTGGATCACTAAAATAGAAAATGTAGAGTCTTGATCCTGAAGCTTGAGCCAATCCTTTGTCCTTAGCATCTTGAAGGGGTTCCACATCCTTTAGTCCATGACACCTAATTTGTTGAACTTGTCTGAAACATACTAGGTAAAAGTATTAGTCCAACAAGAGATATGTTGTCATTAATTATCAAAATCACCCAGGGAGCACTTGTGCTTTCAATCTCCCCCTTTTTGGTAATTGATGGCAACATACATCAAAGCTTTAGATAAAGATATAGAGAATAACAAGTAAAGCTTTGGAAAGACATGTAACATGCATAGGCTCCCCTACATGTATGCAATCATGTGAGTATGGAATAGAGCAGCATGTGAGAGCATAACCATGACAGAGTAGACAATGTGTTACATGTATTTTGACTATATGCATCAGAGCAAAGGATATGAATATGGGATATGTATTTTCATGCCCATGAGTCCTTCTTGCAAACAGTATGTATATTAGCAAGAATTTCTCATACACATGACTATGATGCATATACTTACCTTGTGGTCTTGAGTTGGCTAGGATGAGATGAGCCTGTGTAAACAAGGTTAGATAACATAGATGTACCTACTAGCTATAGCAAACAGAAGAGTCCACAAGAGTACCAAGACTGGGATGACATGTAGAACAGGTATTGAGTACCACAATGGATATTGACATGTCCCCAAAAAGAAAGATATGCAATGATTTCAAGAATTTTCTTTCCCTTGGAAGTCTTGCTCCCCCTGAATCTATTATGGGATACTGGGAGAAGATAGGGAACAGAAAATCAGAGCTCAAAGAAATAGATGAACATAGCTAATGCAAATAAGCACATATGAACATGTCTTTTCCCCCCAAGAAGACATGTGACATCTCTCATCTTGAACATCAAGCATCTGGGATCCTTGAAGATTACTCTTTCCTGGAGTATTCACTCCCCCTAGAGATCTCTCCCCCTAGAGATATAATTAAGCTTTGATGTGATCTCTCTCTCCCCCTTTGACATCAATTTCCAAGAAGGATCTTCTGGAATTTGTTGTGAATGGGTTAGGTCCTTGAATCACAGTACAAAGCATTAAGGTAAATGTGATGCTTGCAGAGGACAAGATTCATTGAGTGGAGCTGGATTAAAAAATGAGGCAGAAATAAGTGGCAAGTTGTTTTTCTTGTAGTGAAATCGGTGTCACCGAGTTGGATGCATCGGTTGCACCGAAAAACTTCGGCTAGACCGGAGACAGGAAACCAGTGGAACCGGTTCATCAAAAAAAATAACACTTGTCACCTCAGCTCACTATGCAAATGAGATCTCACAAAGATATGCAAGGAATTTACTGAAAGATTTGCAATGAATTGGATGCAGAAAATGCAGAACATAAAGCAAAGAAAAGAAACTAAAAGTTCTAGATGAAGTGAAAGGGGAAACAAATATGCATGAGACAAATGCAAAAGCACATAAAAGAACACAAGAGAACTTCATCTAGGGTTGGGCGGTGACAAAGTCACCTATGTTAGAGTATATTGACTTCGGAGTCAAGTGAGACCACTTGATCATAGGTCATACTCATAATTTAAGCTCAAAATGGGGTTACCATTTTTTGTTTAAGCATCTTGATGTATTCTCATCTTTCCGAGTTGCTTTGACTCATGACTTGGAGTAAAGCTTCTCTAAGATGGAATAACATACCTTGGACTTGGTGTTGATCGTGGTCATGTAGTTGAACTAGTGTGGGTTGCTCAAGGTTGATGTAGCTCATCAAGTGGTGGGAGCACCACTTGGAGTTTGAGTTCATCTACCTACATGGGTTAGTTTTTGCAAGGAAGAGCACTTGTGTATCCAATCATGACAATTATGAGACTCAACATAGAATTCGTCAAAGGATATGTTTGAATGGTTTCGTGCTTCCTTGTCTTCAACCACCATTGTGTAGAGACTTGGTGATGTAGAGATTGCTCAAGATGTGAGAGAGTTGCAATCTCATAGAATTAGATTCATCCAAGCACCTACAAGGGTTAGATAACATGCAAGATGCAAATTTTCCAAGACATAAGATAATCATCATAGGAGAAATATCAAGGGTTAGTCGTAAGCTCAAGTATTACATGTATCCAATGGAGTTCCTACTCCAAGTTTGAAGTATCAATGATATTCAATTCACCTCTTAACCTGCAAAACGTTTTCTCATCAAGTGGTTTAGTGAATATATCCGCTAATTGCTTATCGGTGCGAACATGCTTAAGGTTTATGTCACCCTTAGCAACGTGATCTCGAATGAAATGATGACGAACTTCAATATGCTTAGTTCGAGAATGTTGCACGGGATTGTGAGCAATCTTGATAGAACTTTCATTGTCACAAAGTAATGGAACATGTTTCACATATATTCCATAATCTTTAAGAGTTTGGGTCATCCAAAGTAACTGAGCACAACATGAACCTGCGGCAATGTATTTCACTACGGCGGTGGATAAGGATGCTGAGTTTTGTTTCTTGGAAGACCAAGACACAAGAGATCTACCAAGGAATTGACACGTACCCGAAGTGGACTTTCTATCAACCTTGTCCCCGGCATAGTCCGAGTCGGAGTATCCAACAAGATCAAAGGAAGCCCTCTTTGGATACCAAATGCCAAAATTTGGTGTATGAATTAAGTATCTCACTATCCTCTTCACGGCCTTAAGATGACATTCTTTAGGAGCAGCTTGAAATCGTGAACACATGCACACACTTAGCATGATATCGGGACGTGAAGCACATAGATATAATAATGAACCAATCATAGAGCGATAAACCTTTTGATCAACTGGTTCACCATCTTTGGCCAAATCAAGCTGTCCACTGGTAGGCATGGGTGTGGTCATACCTTTGCATTCTTGCATATTGAACTTCTTGAATAAGTCCTTGGTGTACTTGGTTTGAGAGACAAAGGTACCTTCCTTAGTTTGCTTGATTTGCAAACCAAGAAAGAATTTGAGTTCACTCATCATAGACATCTCAAACTTCTCCTACATTAGCTTCCCAAACTTTTCACTAAAATGAGGGTTAGTTGATACAAATATAATATCATCAACATAAATTTGGCATACAAATAGTTCTCCATTAACCCTTTTAGTAAAAAGAGTAGAATCTATTTTTCCAATTTCAAAGCCTTTTGCAACAAGGACTTGGTCAAGCATTTATACCATGCTCTGGGAGCTTGTTTAAGACCATAAAGGACTTTTGTGAAGTTTGTAGACATGATTAGGTTTCTTAGGATTGACAAAGTCGGATAGTTGTTTGACATAAACTTCCTCCTCAATTTCACCATTTAGAAAAGCACTTTTAATGTCCATTTGGTACAAAGTGATATCATGGTGATTTGCATAAGCAAGTAAGATGCGAATGGACTCAAGTCTAGCAACGGGAGCATATGTCTCACCATAGTCCATACCTTCGACTTGTGTGTAGCCTTGGGCGACGAGACGTGCTTTGTTGCGAACCACTTGTCCATCTTCATCTTGCTTGTTGCGAAACACCCATTTGGTACCAATGATGTTGTGGTTGTTGTCGGGCTTCTCGACCAATGTCCACACTCGATTTCTCTCAAAGTTGTGTAGCTCTTCATGCATAGCGTTTATCCAGTCTGGATCCTCCAATGCTTCTTCAACCTTCATAGGTTCAATGCTAGAGATGAATGAGTAATGTTCACAAAAGTTAGCCAAATGAGTTTTAGAGCGAGTGATTCTCCCGGTTTGGATATCATTGTAGATTTGCTCAACGGGATGATCTTTAGCAATTCTTGCTCGAACTCGTGAAAGCTTTTGCTTGGGTCTTGGTTGAATATCTTCTTCATCTTGTTCTTCTTCTTGGCCTTCTTCATTGTTAGCATTATCGTTCTCTTGTCGTGGTGGAGAGGAAGGTTGTTGACGTTCGTCTTGGTGCACTTCCTCGTTTTCATCATCTTGGTGTGTCCCGCTTGTGGATTCTTCCGTATCAACTCTTGGTTCACCTTGCCGTGAGGTAGAAGCTTCCACTTGGACGGACAAGGTACCCTCCTTCATCTCCGTTGGACGAATCTTGCCAATAGACAAGTCTTGGATTGCTTCCGATGGATCTTTGTCTCCTACATCAATTGGCAATTGCTCTACCTGTGAGCCGTTAGATTCATCAAACTTCACATCTACCGTTTCTTCAACCTTTCAGGTGAAATTGTTGTAGACACGGTATGTGTGAGAGTTTGATCCATAACCAAGTAGGAAACCTTCATGAGACTTAGGAGCAAATTTAGAACGATGATGCTTATCAAGAATGTAGCACTTTGATCTAAATACTCGAAAGTATCCAACTTGGGGTTTGTTACCGGTGAGGAGCTTGTATGCCGTCTTGCCGAGTAGCTTGTGAAGATCAAGCGATTTTTTGCATGACAAGCTGTCTCAACCGCTTCCGCCCAAAAGTGTTTTTGCGTCTTGTACTCATCAAGCATCGTTCTCGCCATCTCGATAAGAGTCTGGTTCTTCCTCTCAACAACTCCATTTTGTTGAGGTGTGTACATAGACGAGAACTCATGTGAAATCCCTTCTTCGTCAAGAAAGGTGTCCACATTTGTGTTCTTGAACTCCGTTCCGTTGTCGCTCCGAACCTTCTTGATCTTCATGTCAAATTGATTTTGGACCTTCCTAGCAAAGTTTTTGAAGATCTTTTGGACCTGCGATTTTTCATCAAGAAAGAACACCCATGTAAATCTTGAAAAATCATCAACTATGACTAGACCAAATGAGTTACCACCGAGACTCTTGTAGGCATTTGGACCAAAGACATCCATGTGAAGTAGCTCGAGTGGTCTTTTTGTGGTCATGATGTTCTTAGCGCGATGACTTCCTCCAACTTGTTTCCCTGCTTGACAAGCACTACAAAGTCTATCCTTGTAAAATATGACATCGTTAACGCCAAGGATATGATTTCCTTTAATGAGTTTGTCAAGGTTTCGCATGCCCACATGGCCTAGTCTTCTATGCCACAACCAGCCTTTAGAAGATTTAGCAATTTAGCAGGTTTTAGCTTGAGCCCTTTTAGTGAAATCAACAATATATAGATCACCTCTACGTACACCGGTAAAGACCATTTTATGATTATCTCTATGAAACACTTGGCAGTCTACTTCAGTAAATAGGACATTGAAACCGAAATCAGCAAGTCTAGATACTGAAAGTAAGTTGTAGCCAAGAGATTCAACGAGCATGACATTTTGTATGGAGCTATCATGTGAGATGGCCACCTTACCAAGGCCAACCACCTTACCCTTTGAATTATCACCAAAAGTGACACACTTTCGAGGGCCGTCGTTTCCAGCAAGCTCACGGAACATGTCTTTATCTCCGGTCATATGATCAGTACATCCACTATCAAGGACCCATTCCTTTCCTCCATCCATGTAGCCACGAAGATTTGCCATAAGACCAAAGTGTCTCATCGCATCATCAAGATCATAGTCACTATCATCATCCTCATCATAGTATCCATGTTCAACATCATTTTGTGATTTATCAATTCCTAGAGAGTGTAATTCATTAGACAAATGATCATCACAGTGGTCACCTTTATGAATTCTAATAGCTTCGGATATGATATCGCTAATGATCCCAACATTTCCTATGGCACGCATGAGATTGGTAAGCTCAAATAGACAATCACCAAAGCTAGGATCACTAGAGTTCATCTTACTCAAAGCAATAGATTTATGGAGAATTTTGTCTAAATTTTTCAAGGAATAATTCGGAAATCATTCCTCGAGAAATTTCCATATAGTATAGGCACAACCAAGAGTAGGCAAACTAGCAATCAAATTTTTAGGCAATCCTCTTATGATAAGGTTTATGGTTCTAAGATTGCGAATCATGTCAAGATCTTCTTCGTGTGTGGGATGCAAAGGATAAATATGAGGTGCACAAGGGCTAGCAATGTACTTATTCAAGTGATATTCATTGAAAATCTCAAGCATTTCATTTTTCCACTCATGAAAATATTCTCCATCAAGAATAGGCACTCTATGTCTAAGACTCCCTAAAGTAGACGCATCCATATTCCTCCAAAGGTGTTTAAACCAAAGCAATGGAGATCAATGCTCTGAGACCAATTGTAGGATCGAGGGGAGGTGTCTAGAGGGGGGTAATTAGACACTAAGTACCAAAATGTAGCGACCAGACCTCAAACAGTCTGACCTCTGTGCTCAGGTGTCATCCCTGGATCAGTAATGCTGACACCACATAGTACTTTGAAGGATTTATAACAGAATAGCAATCACACACTTATTACATCGAAGTCTCAAAGAGAACTTATTACAATAAATATGGCTTAAGGCCATCTAATAACGATAACAGCGGAAGGCTTGGAAGATAAGCGAGTCCATCAACTCCAACGGCATCACTGAGTATAGAACCACGACCTAAAAGGCACCTTACTCGTCATCTGAAAAGTCTGCAACATGAAACGTTGCAGCCCGAAAACGGGTCAGCACATGGAATATGCTAGCAATGTAACACATAGAGAGTAATGAAAGATTAAGCCTATACTGCATGCATATATGGCTGGTGGAAAGCTCTATGGTTACAGTTTTGCGTAAAGCCAGTTTTTCCCTACTACAAAGGAATAAATTTATTTAACTATCATGGTGGTTGTTAAACATTGAGAATGGTTGACAGCATCCTCAATCCCATTAAAGTAATCATCATTAAAACCCAACAAAATTAATTTAAAATAACATGATGAGATTCACATGATATCCAAGTACTAGATACTCAAAACGTCCATAACCGGGGACACGGCTAACCATGATTAGTTTGTACACTCTGCAGAGGTTTGCGCAATTTTCCCCACAAGACTCGATCGCCTCCGCTGATTTCTCACACTACATGATGTTTGAGAAACGGATGACCGAGACATAGTCTTTCAGAAGCGCTCACACCTTACGATGTGATAGACCGTACCAACCTACATCCCCTACATCTGCTAGTCTACCACTATAAGAGTTCACACGACTTAGTCAACTATGCCAGAGCCCATAATGGCATGTGGCTGCACACGGAAGTTTCTAGTTTGAATAATCTCATGATCCCTTTGAGCCTGGGTGGCGGTCCAAAAAGAAAAGGCAATCCCGGAATACCCAGGTACCTCAATCCACCCAGATGTGTGTTTAAGTTGCCACCTTAGATAAACCATTAATTTAACAAAACTCACATCTTTCATGGATATCACTCACCCAATCCACGTCTACTAGCATAGCATGGCATAATAAGCAAACGTAGAAGTAACTCCCAAAGGTTTGATAAGAAAACAGGCAATAGGTACTACCTCAACTACTTCCCATCCCACAATTTAATTAGATCCTAATCATGCAATGTTTGAGGATTGATCTAATGCAATAAAAACTGGGTAATAGGGAGGTATGATCAAAGTGTTACTTGCCTTGATGATGATCCGCGAAACCTAGAGATTCAAAGTAACAGGCGGCGCACTCCGGGTATTCTATCGCAGACAAACAAACAAGCATACAATAAGTACTCATCTAATGCATAGGTAAAACTCAAATAAGAGATCTAACCAGAAAGTTCAAGAAGAACTCCAGCATGCAAAAAGAATCAAATCGAACGAAGCAACGAAAATCAAACGGCGAAAGAAAACAACTTCTTTCTACTAATCTGGACCTAAGTCAAATTTTACAGAAGCAAAAACTTGTTTAAGTTGGTTAAACGGATAGAGGGTTTCGAGACGAAACTCCAGGCGCTTGAATCGCCTGATTCCAATAAACGAGCGAAAAGTTATACTAAAACGAAAATCGGATCAGAAATCGCGATCAGAAAATAACCGCGGAAAATCCGAGAAAAAGAAAAACGAAGAACGGATTAACGAATGAACATTTGTTATCCAGATCTAAACGATGAACGTGTTCGTTAAAACGAACGAACGAGCGAACGCTCGCTATTTAACCTAAACCGAAAAAAATAAAACCGATCTATAAAAAACAAAACTAAAAAACCAAAAATAAAACCGACGGAAAACCGATCGGTTTTCTAAAAATGGCATGGAAATCGAGGCGGCGGCAAACCTCGGCGAGTGTGCGGGCGGGGCGGCGGCTCCGGCGAGGCGGCGCGTCGGCAGCGGCGTCGGCGGGCGGCGCGTCGCGAGCGGGGCGGCGGCGGCGCTGGCGGGGGCGGCGTGCGTGGGTGCGGGGCGGGGCTGGGGCTGGCTCGGGGCTAGGGTTTGCCCCGTGTGGGCCAGCTTATAAAGCCTCCACGGGCCGGGAGTCCTAGTCGGACACGGCCCGTAGGTCGGTTCATTTTTTTAAAATAATTATGCTTAGAAGAAAAATAAAAAGAAATACTAAACGGACTCCAAAAATCCCGAAATAAAATTTCCCGGACTTCTAAAATCAAGGCCGACAAAGTGAACATTTATTTGGGGCTTATATGAAATTTTGAAAAACGCATATTTTTCCTAAATTCAAATAAAAATACCGAGAAACTCCGAAATAAATCTTATTTGATATTATTATTAAATCCTTAATATTTCTTTATTTTTTGGGAAAGTCATTTTATTCCCTCTCTCATATTTTCGTAACAGAAATAATTGATGATAAAGTAAATAAAATCAAATGATCCTATTCTCAAAATTTGAGGAAACTCAAATATGAAAATAACAAAATCCCCAACTCTCTCCGTGGGTCCTTGAGTTGCTTAGGGTTTTATAGGATCAAAACCAAAGCAAATAAAATATGATATGCATGATGATCTAATGTATAACATTCCAAATTGAAAATTTGGGATGTTACAAACCTACCCCCCTTAAGATGAATCTCGCCCTCAAGATTCGGGTTGGCTAGAAAATAGGTGAAGGTGGTCCTTGAGCAAATCTTCCTCTCGCTCCCAGGTGGCTTCATCCTCTGTGTGGTGGCTCCACTGAACCTTGCAAAACCTGATAACATTGCTGCGAGTGACTCGGCTGGCAAACTCGAGAATCTTAACTGGTTTCTCCTCATAGGTCAAATTGTTATCCAACTGAATTGTTTCCAATGGCACTGTGTCTCTCAAAGGTATGTCAGTCATCTCCGCGTGACACTTCTTCAGCTGAGAAACGTGAAACACATCATGAACTCCTGACAATCCTTCGGGCAATTCCAACTTGTAGGCCACTTCTCCCATACGCTCCAAAACTCAATATGGTCCTACAAATCGTGGCGCTAACTTTCCCTTAACTCCAAAACGCTTAATCCCTTGAAGTGGAGATACTCGAAGATAAACTCTGTCTCCGACTTCGTAAACTGACTCCTTGCGCTTAGAATCTGCGTAGCTCTTCTGCCTGGACTGGGCTACCTTGAGCCTATCGCGAATCAACTTCACCTTCTGTTCAGACTCCTTAATCAAATCAGGTCCAAACAACTGGCGGTCTCCAACTTCGTCCCATGACAACAGTGTCCTGCACCTCCTTCCGGACAAGGCTTCAAAAGGGGCCATTTTCAAACTGGTTTGGTAACTGTTGTTGTAGGAGAACTCTGCATATGGCAAATTATGGTCCCAACTAGATCCGTAATCTAGCACACAAGCTCTTAGCATATCCTCCAAAATCTGATTGACTCTCTCGGTCTGTCCATCTGTCTGCGGATGAAAAGCTGTACTGAATTCTAGCCTGGTACCCAAAGTTTCATGCAACTGCTTCCAGAACTTTGAGGTAAACTGGGTTCCTCTATCTGATATGATACTCCTCGGGACTCCACGCAGACATACGATCCTGGTCATATATATCTTTGCCAATTTAGCACTGGTGTAAGTGGTCTTTACTGGGATGAAATGAGCTACCTTCGTCAACCGATCAACTACAACCCAAATCGAGTCATAGCCGGAATGAGTCCTTGGTAATCCCGTGATAAAATCCATGCCTAGCTTATCCCACTTCCATTCGGGTATCGGCAATGGCTGCAATAATCCTGCCGGCTTCTGATGTTCTGCCTTTACTCTCTGACATACATCACAAACTGCTACATATTCTGCAATATCCTTCTTCATTCCGGTCCACCAGAAAGTATCCTTTAATTCCAAAATACATCTTGATATTTCCTGGGTGAATCGAATAGGGTGAATCATGTGCCTCTTGCAGAATCAACTTCCTGATCTCCGGGTCATTTGGCACATAAACACAGTCTTCAAACCATAGGGTATCGTGTTCATCCTCCCGAAATCCTTTAGCTTTTCCTTCGCTCATTTTCTCCTTTATAGAAGCAATCTCCTTGTTAGTCTTCTGTGCTTCCCTGATTCTATCCATCAAGGTTGATTGAATCTCTAATGCTGCTACATAGCCTCTCGGAACTATTTCCAAACATAGCTCAAGAAGATCCTCGGCTAACTCCTTTGGTATTTCTCCCGTCATTAGCGTATTAACTTGGCTCTTATGGCTCAATGCGTCAGCTACTACATTAGCCTTTCCGGGATGGTAATGTAATCTCATATCATAATCTTTGATGAGCTCCAACCATCTCCTTTGTCTCAGGTTTAACTCCTTCTGCGTGAAAATGTACTTCAAACTCTTGTGATCCGTGTACACCTCACAATGATTTCCACTGAGGAAATGTCTCCATGTTTTCAATGCATGCACTATGGCTGCTAACTCCAAATCATGCGTGGCATAATTCAATTCATGAGGCTTCAGTTGCCGTGAAGCATACGAAACAACTCTTCCCTCCTGCATAAGCACTGCTCCGAGTCCTCAACGTGAAGCGTCGCAATACACCTCATAATCCTTGGTCTGATCTGGCAGAATCAACACTGGTGAGGTAACCAAACGTTTCTTCAACTCCTGGAAACTAGCCTCACACTCCTCAGTCCATTTGAACTTGGTGTCCTTCTTCAGCAACTCCGTCATAGGTTTTGCAATCTTTGAGAAGTTCTCAATAAATCTCTGGTAGTATCCTGCGAGTCCAAGAAAACTCCGGATCTCTCCAACTGTTGTTGGTGCTTCCCAATTGGTCACAGTGATAACCTTTGTGGGGTCAACTGCTATCCCTTCTCCGGATATAACGTGTCCGAGGAATCCTACCTCCTTCAACCAAACTCACATTAGCCGAACTGGGCATACAACTGATATTCTCTGAGCTTCTCAAGTACCAAACGCAAATGTTCTTTATGCTCCTCTTCGTTCTTCGAGTAAACCAGAATATCATCAATGAACACCACGATGAACTTATCCAAAAACTCCATAAACACTTTGTTCATCATGTTCATAAAATAAGTAGGTGCGTTAGTCAGTCCAAATGACATAACGGTATACTCATACAGTCCATATCTGGTGGTGAACGTTGTCTTAGGTATGTCCTGCTCTCGAATCTTCAACTGATGGTACCCTGATCGCAAATCGATCTTGGAAAACACTTTAGCTCCTTGCAATCGATCAAATAGATCATTGATCATTGGTAGTGGGTACTTGTTCTTGATTGTTACCTCGTTCAAACCGCGGTAATCAACAACCATTCTTAACGATCCATCCTTCTTCTCCACTAGAAGTACTGGTGATCCCCAAGGCGAAGAACTTGGGCGAATGTAACCTTTATCCAGTCTCCTCCAAATCCTTTGCGGGCATCGTGTATGGTCTCTTTGATATTGGCCCTGTGCCTGGTAAAAGCTCAATCAAAAACTCAATGTCTCTATCCGGTGGCATGCCTGGCAACTCTTCTGGAAATACGTCGGGGAATTCCTTTACCACTGGTACTTCCTCCTGCACAACTCCTGTCAAGGAATTTGCTTGAATCCTTTTCGGCACATGCCGTGATACATACTTGATCCTTCTTCCTTCTGGCGTTGTAAGCAAAATGGTCTTACTAGCGCATTCAATGTTCCCTTCATACTTTGACAACCAATCCATGCCTAATATCACATCCAGTCCTTGATATTCCAATACTATTAGGTCTGAGGGAAACACATAGTTACCAATCCTTAATGGTAACCGATCACACCATCGACTAGCCATATACTCTGCTCCAGACGAGGTTACTAACATGGGTGACCTAAGGGCTTGGGTTGGCAGGTTATACTTATCCACAAATCCCCTTGATATGTATGAATGTGATGCACCAGTATCAAAAAGAACGAGTGCAGTAAATGACTTAACCAAAAACTTACCTATTACTGCATCAGGCTGAGCTTCAACCTCCTCCACGCTAACGTGGTTCACCTGTCCCCTATTGAAAGGGTTCGGCTTCTTTCCAGAGCTTCCATTGCCATTCTGGCCTTCAGGACATTCATTGGCATAATGTCCGGTCTTTGAGCACTTAAAACAAGTGACTTGGCTCAGATCTCTCTTGGCTGGGGTTGATGGGGTGGTACGGTTCTGGTCGTTGCTTCCTCTATTCCCATTACCATTCTTGGAGCCATTATGGTTGTGCGAGCTACCTCCTCCATGGGTATGCTGAAAGTGAACTCCCAGTTTTGGGCTAAGACGGGGCTTCTGTTGGGCTCCTGAATTATACTTCCCCTGTCCATACTTCCTCTTGCGGTTTTCAATCTGCTGCTGCTTCCCCTCAATCATAAGAGCACGATCTACCAACTCCTAGTGGTTGTTGAAACTTGCTACCATCAACTGCATACTCAGCTCGTCATTCAGTCCTTCCAGAAACTTCTCCTGCTTAGCTGCATCCATAGCAACGTCATCTGGGCCATAACGTGCTAGCTTACTAAAGTCATCCACATACTGGCCAGCTGTCCGTCCTCCTTGGCACAAGTTGCGAAACTCACGCTTCTTCATGGCCATAGCTCCTGCTAAAACATGGGAAGTACGGAAAGCTTGCTGAAACTGATCCCATGTGACAGTCTCTACAGGGTAAGTGGCTGTAAAATTCTCCCACCATGCTGTTGCGGGTCCTTCAAGCTGATGTGCGGCAAACTTCACTTTTTCCCCATCTGTACATCCTGCAGTGGTCAACTCCCTCCCTGTCTTGCGGAGCCAATCATCTGCTAGTATCGGCTCGGTGCTACTGAAAACACCGGCGGATTCAGCCTAAGGAAACGGGTTAAATGATCAACTGGTGGTGGAGGCGGTGTGTTGTTGTTGTTGTTGTTGTTGTTGTTGTTGTTGTTGTTGTTGTTGTTGTTGTTGTTGTTGTTGTTGTTGTTGTTGTTGTTGTTGTTGTTGTTGTTGTTGTTGTTGTTGTTGTTGTTGTTGTTGTTGTTGTTGTTGTTGTTGTTGTTGTTGTTGTTGTTGTTGTTGTTGTTGTTGTTGTTGTTGTTGTTGTTGTTGTTGTTGTTGTTGTTGTTGTTGTTGTTGTTGTTGTTGTTGTTGTTGTTGTTGTTGTTGTTGTTGTTGTTGTTGTTGTTGTTGTTGTTGTTGTTGTTGTTGTTGTTGTTGTTGTTGTTGTTGTTGTTGTTGTTGTTGTTGTTGTTGTTGTTGTTGTTGTTGTTGTTGTTGTTGTTGTTGTTGTTGTTGTTGTTGTTGTTGTTGTTGTTGTTGTTGTTGTTGTTGTTGTTGTTGTTGTTGTTGTTGTTGTTGTTGTTGTTGTTGTTGTTGTTGTTGTTGTTGTTGTTGTTGTTGTTGTTGTTGTTGTTGTTGTTGTTGTTGTTGTTGTTGTTGTTGTTGTTGTTGTTGTTGTTGTTGTTGTTGTTGTTGTTGTTGTTGTTGTTGTTGTTGTTGTTGTTGTTGTTGTTGTTGTTGTTGTTGTTGTTGTTGTTGTTGTTGTTGTTGTTGTTGTTGTTGTTGTTGTTGTTGTTGTTGTTGTTGTTGTTGTTGTTGTTGTGGTTCTGGACTAACAACTGCATCAAAGCATTTTGCTGCTGGATCAACTGAGTGAGCTCCGGTGGGAAAGCAAATCCATTGTCACGTCTCAGAGGCATCTGAGGGTTTAGAAAAGACGAGAATTAATAATAGAATGAGGTCTAAAGAGAAAACACTACCCAAATGCACATGAGATAAATGCACACAAAATCACTTGATTCAATCAAACAAGAGCATACAATCGGTCTAGAACTATCGCAAAAGTGCGTGGACTATAATATGTACATGGTGGAACACTACTACTGTTATGGTAGTCTACTAGAAAAACTGCTCCGATGAAGACTCCATGATATCTGCTCCAGCTTCGTCTTCAAAATCATCATCACTAGGATCGGAATTGGTGTCGTCAATGATGATGTAGTTATTTGGACAGGTGCAATCTTCATCTTCTCCTCCGGTTGCTGAATTCCCCATGAGTTCTTCAATCTTCTCCTTAAGATCGCCGTTTTGTCTCACTAGAGCTACGATCTCATCCATGTAGTCCTTGCGAGTCGCCTTCAGTTATCCTTCTAGTTCAATAATCTTGGCTTTTGCTTTCTTCAACTCCATCATATCTGCGCACATCTGGTTCTCCTACCGTCGAATGTGCTGGTTTAACTCCTGGATGAATGCTGCAATGGATCTATCCTTCTTGGTGCTAACTATCTCCCACTGTTCATCTCGGCGTCCGCAAATCTGATAGATAGTATCCTTGAGGTCTTCTTGGTAAACTTCTCCAATGCGTCCCATGGTGATGTGAGCTGCCATGCTCTTTCCCAGACTCCAGGTTGGTGCATTAAAAACACACTCTATGGGCTCCGTGACTGGCGCGAACGTTTTTCCTGGAACTTGAGCTTGAATCTTCCAACGCTCCTCTTCGGGTAAAGTGGCGTTGTAGGTCCCGATGAAGCTTGGTATTCCAATGTTCAGGTACTTAGTGACTTCCTTCAGGTGTCGTCCAAAAGGGGTATCTTCATCTGGCTGGGTGAACTTGATCCTCGCTTCCCTCATCCTAAAAGAGTAGAAAAGATGAGGAGTCAGAAGTGAGAAGAGAGTAGTGAACTAGGGCTTTTGCTTAGTGGTCGTGTCCTACAGTCAGCGTGTGCTCTGATACCATCTCTGTAGCGACCAGACCTCAAACAGTCTGACCTATGTGCTCAGGTGTCATCCATCGATCAGTAATGCTAACACCACACAGTACTTTCAAGGATTTATAACAGAGTAGCAATCACACACTTATTACATCGAAGTCTCAAAGAGAACTTATTACAATAAATATGGCTTAAGGCCATCTAATAACGATAACAGTGGAAGGCTTGGAAGATAAGCGAGTCCATCAAATCTAACGGCATCACTGAGTATAGAACCACGACCTAAAAGGCACCTTACTCGTCGTCTGAAAAGTCTGCAACATGAAACGTTGCAGCCCGAAAACGGGTCAGCACATGGAATATGCTGGCAATGTAACACATAGAGAGTAATGAAAGATTAAGCCTATACTACATGCATATATGGCTAGTGGAAAGTTCTATGGTTACAGTATTGCGTAAAGCCAGTTTTTCCTTACTGCAAAGGAATAAATTTATTCAACTATCATGGTGGTTGTTAAACATTGAGAATGGTTGACAGCATCCTCAATCCCATTAAAGTAATCATCATTAAAACCCAACAAAGTTAATTTAAAGTAACATGATGAGATTCACATGATATCCAAGTACTAGATACTCAAAACGTCCATAACCGGGGACACGGCTAACCATGATTAGTTTGTACACTCTGTAGAGGTTTGCGCACTTTTCCCCACAAGACTCGATCGCCTCCGCTGATTTCTCACACTACATGATGTTTGAGAAACGGATGACCGAGACATAGTCTTTCAGAAGCGCTCGCACCTTACGATGTGATAGACCGTACCAACCTACATCCCCTACATCTGCTTGTCTACCACTATAAGAGTTCGCACGACTTAGTCAACTATGCCAGAGCCCATAATGGCTTGTGGCTGCACATGGAAGTTTCTAGTTTGAATAATCTCATGATCCCTTTGAGCCTGGGTGGCGGTCCAAAAAGAAACAGGCAATCCTGGAATACCCAGGTACCTCAATCCACCCAGATGTGTGTTTAAGTTGCCACCTTAGATAAACCATTAATTTAACAAAACTCACATCTGTCATGGATATCACTCACCCAATCCACGTCTACTAGCATAGCATGGCATAATAAGAAAACGTAGAAGTAACTCCCAAAGGTTTGATAAGAAAACAGGTAATAGGTACTACCTCAATACTTCCCATCCCACAATTTAATTAGATCCTAATCATGCAATGTTTGAGGATTGATCTAATGCAATAAAACTGGGTAATAGGGACGTGTGATCAAAGTGTTACTTGCCTTGCTGATGATCCGCGAAACCTAGAGATTCAAAGTAACAGGCGACGCACTCCGGGTATTATATCGCAGACAAAGAAACAACCATACAATAAGTACTCATCTAATGCACAAGTAAAACTCAAATAAGAGATCTAACCAGAATGTTCAAGAAGAACTCCGGTTTGCAAAAAGAATCAAATCGAACGAAGCAACGAAAATCAAACGGCGAAAGAAAACAATTTCGTTCTACTAATCTGGACCTAAGTCAAATTTTACAGAAGCAAAAACTTGTTTAAATTGGTTAAACGGATAGAGGGTTTCGAGACGAAACTCCAGGCGCTTGAATCGCCTGATTCCAATAAACGAGCGAAAAGTTATACTAAAACGAAAATCGGATCAGAAATCGCGATCAGAAAATAACCGCGGAACATCCGAGAAAAAGAAAAACGATGAACGGATTAAAGAACAAACGTTTGTTATCCAGATCTAAACGATGAACGCGTTCATTAAAACGAACAAACGAGCGGACGCTCACTATTTAACATAAACCGAAAAATATAAAACCGATCTATAAAAAAACGAAACTAAAAAAACCGAAAATAAAACCGATGGAAAACTGGTCGGTTTTCTAAAAAAACGGCACGGAAATCGAGGCGGCGGCAAACCTCGGCGAGCGTGCGGGCGGGGCGGCGGCTCCGGCGAGGCGGCGCGGCGGCGCGGCGCGAGCGGGGCGGCGGCCGGCGTGGGTGCGGGGCGGGGCTGGGGGTGTCTCGGGGCTAGGGTTTGCCCCGGGTGGGCCGGCTTATAAAGCCTCCACGGGCCGGGAGTCCTAGTCGGACACGGCCCGTAGGTCGGTTCATTTTTTTAAAATAATTACGCTCAGAAGAAAAATAAAAACAAATACTAAACGGACTCCGAAAATCCCGAAATAAAATTTCCCGGACTTCTAAAATCAACCACACAAAGTGAACATTTATTTGGGGCTTAAATGAAATTTTTTAAAACGCACATTTTTCCTAAATTCAAATAAAAATACCGGGAAACTCCGAAATAAATCTTATTTGATTTTATTATTAAATCCTCAATATTTCTTTATTTTTTTGGGAAAGTCATTTTATTCCCTCTCTCATATTTTCGTAACAGAAATAATTGATGATAAAATAAATAAAATCAAATGATCCTATTCTCAAAATTTGAGGAAACTCAAATATGAAAATAACGAAATCCCCAACTCTCTCCGTGGGTCCTTGAGTTGCTTCGGATTTTCTAGAATCAAAACCAAAGCAAATAAAATATGATATGCATGATTATCTAATGTATAACATTCCAAATTGAAAATTCCGGATGTTACACAAAAGTTGCAGTTTTTAATTTCCTTAAGTTGAAGTGGAGTTTTGGCACAAGTTTAACAAACACAATACATATCAAGCAAGCATGCAAAGAGTATATGAACAGCGGAAAGTAAAGCATGTAACTTGCAAGAATGTAAAGGGAAGGGTTTTGGAGAATTCAAACGCAATTGGAGACACGGATGTTTTTGTCGTGGTTCCGATAGGTGGTGCTATCGTGCATCCACGTTGATGGAGACTTCAACCCACGGAGGGTAACGGTTGCGTGAGTCCATGGAGGGCTCCACCCACGAAGGGTCCACGAAGAAGCAACCTTGTCTATTCCATCATGGCCATCGCCCATGAAGGACTTGCCTCACTAGCGGTAGATCTTCACGAAGTAGGCGATCTCCTTGCCCTTACAAACTCCTTGGTTCAACTCCACAATCTTGTCAGAGGCTCCTGATACGTCTCCAACGTATCTATAATTTTTTATTGCTCCATGCTATATTATCTACTGTTTTGGACTATCTTGGGCTTTATTTTCCACTTTTATATTACTTTTGGGACTAACCTATTAACCGGAGGCCCAGCCCAGAATTGTTGTTTTTTGTCTATTTCAGTGTTTCGAAGAAAAGGAATATCAAACAGAGTCCAAAAGACCTGAAACTCCACGGAACCTGTTTTTGGACCAGAAGAAGCCCATGGAGTACCGGAAGCTCACCAGGGGAGCCTCAGGCTGCCCACAAGGGTGGGGGCGCGCCCACCCCCTAGGGCGCGCCCCCCTACCTCGTGGCCAGCCCGAAAGTCCACCGACGTATCTCCTGCACCCATATATACTCTCGTGACCTAAAACTTTCAGAACGGAGATTGGATCAGAAGTTCCGCCGCCGCAAGCCTCCGTAGCCACGAAAAACCACTCGGGGCCCTCTCCGGCACCCTGCCGGAGGGGGCCATCATCACCGGAGGCCATGGAGGAGTATCCCGGAGGGGCCTTCATCGCCATGAAGGCCAAGGACCAGAAGGTGGAGGCCATGGAGGAAGAAGCACAAGGGGGAGAACCTCTCCTCCTCTCTTCCGGTGGCGCCGGAGTGCCATCGGGAAGGGAATCATCGCCACGGTGATCGTCTTCATCAACATCACCATCATCATCACCATCCTCATCTCTTTTACGCGGTCCACTCTCTCGCACACCGCTGTAATCCCCTACTTGAACATGGTGCTTTATGCCACATATTATGATCCAATGATGTGTTGCCATCCTATGATGTTTTGAGTAGATATCTTTTGTCTTTGGGTTGATTGATGATCTAGATTGGTATGAGTTGTGTGTTTTACTTTGGTGCTGTCCAATGGTGCCCTCCATGTCGCGCAAGCGTGAGGGATTCCCGCTGTAGGGTGTTGCAATACGTTCATGATTCGCTTATAGTGGGTTGGTGAGTGACTGAAACACAAACCCGAGTAAGAGGGATTGTTGCGTATGGGAATAAAGAGGACTTGATGCTTTAATGCTATGGTTGGGTTTTACCTTAATGATCTTTAGTAGTTGCAGATGCTTGCTAGAGTTCTAATCATAAGTGCATATGATCCAAGTAGAGAAAGTATGTTAGCTTATGCCTCTCCCTCATGTGAAACTGCAATAGTGATCACCGGTCTTGTTAACAATTGCCTAGGACAATTCTGCACACCGATCCACCATTATTCCACACTCGCTATTTATAATACTAAGTAATATATTCTAAATTTATGATAACAGCACCTACTTTTATGTTTTAGCTCTCCGATACCATGCAAAGTTATCCTCTTCATACCCACAACGTAGTTTTATTTCTCGTTGCTAGTTGGAAGCAAACGTCCGGCACACGTAGAGCCGTATCAGTGGCAGATAGGGCTTGAGAGAATATTGATCTTACCTTTAGCTCCTTGTGGGTTCGACACTCCATACTTATCACTTCCACCTTTGGAGAGTGCTACGATGATTCCTTGCACTTGGGGATTATCAAGCTCTTTTCTGGCGCCGTTGCCGGGGAGCAATAGCGTGGGGTTGATATTCTCGTGTGTGCTTGTTTGCTTTCTTCACTAAGTAGATTTTGTTTTCCTTTTTTTTCTCTTTAGTTTTTGGTGAAACATAAAAAAAATTAAAATGAAAATACAAAAAAAATTACTACTTGCCTTTCATGCCTAAAAAGTTTTTCAAAAAGGAGAAGTGATTGGAAGGTTTTGCATTGAAGAAGTGAGGGTCGACCTTGAGCACTTGTGCTCATGCTCATGGAAACAATGTAGAATTTTTCATGGAATTTTCTCTGTAAATAATTGTCCCCTTTTATATATTCATTGTATTATAAAAATAATGTGCCAAGCTTGGTTTTAGGATGATTAGATTGCTTGTTTGCTATGTGCAGAACAGGAAACAGAAACTTTGGCTGTAGTGCATGAATTTACATTTTTAACTGGAAAGACAAATGATTCTGATTTTTTTTGCAAATTAATTATGTACAAATTTTTAAAATTTTAAAATTTAGTTTATAATTTTAGGAGTTACATAAGTTTGCGAAACTTCCAGATTACTACAGACTGTTCTGTTTTTAACAGATTCTGTTTTGCATGTGGTGTTTGCTTATTTCGATGAATCTATGGCTAGTATTGGAGGGTATGAACCATAGAGAACTTGGAATACAGTAGGTTTAACACCAATACAAACAAATAATGAGTTCATTACAGTACCTAAAGGTAGTGATTTGTTTTATTACACTAACGGATCTCATAAGTTTTTGTTAAAGTTTTGTGTGGATGAAGTGTTCGAAGGACGAGGAGTCGCCGATGTGAGAAGAATAAAGAGAGGCAAGAGTTCAAGATTGGGGATGCCCAAGGCACACCAAGTAAATATTCCAAGGATACTCAAGCATCTAAGCTTGGGGATGCCCCGGTTGGCATCCCATCTTTCTTCTTCAACGATTATCGGTATACCTTGATTTTTGCTTTGTTCACATGATTTGTGTCCTTTGTGTTTTTGTTTTTCCTTTAAGATCCATGATAGCATGAGATGTCCCTTCATAAATTTATATAAAACTTCATGTTCTTTACTTAAATCTTTTAAGTATGATATTATAGAATTACTCTTGGTGCTTCACTTAAATCTTTTGAGTATGGTTTTATAGAATGCTTCGTGAGCTTCACTTATATATTTTGAGCCTGGATATTGGTTAGTCTATGATAATTGTAGAATGCCCCATGAACTTCACTTATATATTTTGGAGTATGAATATTACTATCATTTAAAGTGGGTTTGGAAGAGTGTCAACTTTAGGAATTAGTCATCCCACTGTTTTGGAGGATGTTGAATCTTAGTGAGATGTTTATGAAAGTGGATTTGGAAGAATGTCAACTTTAGCTAGTAATGATTCCACTATTTTGGAAGAGGTTCCAATTGAGTATGAGAACAAAGTTTTTATCCATGATGCCTCTGAAAATTATTATGAGGGAGGAATACATGCTTATAGGAGTTGCAATAATATTAAGTTTCCTCCCTATGTGCTTAAAGTTTTTGAAAGGTATGCTTGTTTTGCCTTCCTATGCTAGTTGATTGTTGTTCTTATAGATTGTGTACTCACAAAATCCCTAGGCATAGGAAGTGTGTTAGATTTAAATGTGCTAGTCATATTCTTCAATATGCTCTCATTGTGCATTAATTCCTATCTTTTATGAGAGCATCATTGAAATCATCATGCCTAGCTAAAAGGCATTAAAGAAAAGTGCTTGTTGGGAGACAACCCAATATTTACCCTTACTGTTTTTGTGTGTATACATGATTAAGCTACTGTAGTAATCATGTTTTATAGCTTTTGTTTCAATAAAGTGCCAAGTAAGACCTTTGGGATGACTTCGGTGAAAGTTAATGTGATCTTGCTGTAAAAAACAGAAACTTAGCGCTCACGAGACTAGATGTCATTTTTTACAGAAGAGTGCTTTAGAGTTGATTCTTTTTGAAGAAGATTAATAGATAAATTGCTCACGTCCACCAATTTATTTCATAAATTTTAGAGTAGCAGAAGTATGGTTATTGTTCAGATCATTACAGACTGTTCTGTTTCTGACAGATTCTGTTTTCATTGCATAGTTTGCCTGTTTTCTAGTTTCAACGACTTATATTCATCAATATAATTAGTAGAAATGATATGGTACAGTAGGCATTGTGTGAAAACAATTATGAACCTTTTCTTTGTAAGTACCAAAGTGAATGGTTTGCTCTTTATCATACTAACCTATCTCACGAAGTTTGGCTAAGTTTTGTGTGATTGAAGTTTTCAAGTTTTGGGTGAGATATCGATACGAGGAGAATAAGGAGTGAAAGGACCCTAAGCTTGGGGATGCCCAAGGCACCCCAAGGTAATATTCAAGGAAGACTCAAGCGCCTAAGCTTGGGGATGCCCCGGAAGGCATCCCCTCTTTCGTCTTCAAAACTATTGGTATACTTTACTCGGAGCTATATTTTTATTCGTCCCATGATATGTGTTTTTCTTGGAGCGTGTTTTCAATTTTACTTGTTGTTTGAATAAAATCATTGGATCTGAAATACTAAATGAAAAAGAATCCTCCCATGGCTAGTTAATTACTTGACTACTCAGTGAACTTCACTCATATCTTTTGGAGTAGTTTGTCAATTGCTCATGTGCTTCATGTATATCCTATGAGTAAATGATTGAATAAATTGAATGTCATAAACCTGAATTTATATATGTTTCATATGCTTATAACATGGGGAGTAATGACTTCACACATAATAAGTATAGGTAGTAAACTTACTGAAAGTTAGCAAACGTAGAATTGGTCACTTGAACAATTCATGAAAGAATATTCAAGGAAGAGAGGTTTCACATATAGATATACTATTATTGACATCTTTTATGATTGGGAGCACTCATTAAAATATGACATGCTAAAGAGATGATGTTGGACAAGGAAGACAACGTAATGAGTTATGTTTTCTTATATCTGAGATAAAGTATGTTGTCATGGATCCTCTAACGTGTTGAGCTTGCCTTTCTCCCTCATGCTAGCCAAAATTCTCAGCACCAGGTAGAAATACTACTTGTGCTTCCAAAATCCTTAAACCAGTTTTGCCATGAGAGTCCATCATATCTACCTATGGATTGAGTAAGATCCTTCAAGTAAGTTGTCATCGGTGCAAAGCAATAAAAATTGCTCTAATTATGTATGATTGATTGGTGTGGGAGAAATAAAATTTCTACGATCTTGTGATGTGGAAGTAATAAAAGCGACGGACTGCGTAATAAAGGTTCATATCACAAGGGGCAATATAAAGTGATGTTCTTTCACATTGAGATTTTGTGCATCCAACCATAAAAGCGCATGGCAACCTCTGCTTCCCTCTGCGAAGGGCCTATCTTTTATTATTATCTTCTACCTTATGCATGAGTCACGGTGATCTTCACCTTTCCTTTTTCATTTTATCCTTTGGCAAGCCTAGCGTGTTGGAAAGAACATGATATATATATATATATATCTAATTGGATGTAGGGGAGCATGAGATATTAATGTTGACATTACTCTTGAGGTAAAAGGTTGTGGGGCAAAACTATAAGCCCCTATCTTTCTCTGTGTCCGATTAAAACTCCATAACCACAAGTATTGCGTGAGTGTTAGCAATTGTGAAAGATTAAATGATAGTTGAGTATGTGAAGTTTGATGAATCAAAAGCTCTGACATAGACTCTTCCTGAAAATAGGATGAATTGCAATTGTTTGATGACTGAGAAAATCGTTTGTTAGTTTGCAAGAAAGTTTATGATCCATACTTTAAACTTGTGAATTGCTTGTTACTTGATCATGAAAAGTTTTATGAGATGAGCTATTGTTATGATATGATGCTAGAAAAAGTGATTGGTATTATCATTGATCAAACTTAAGCACTTACTAGCATTCCACATCAAAATTTATCTTTTTATCATTTACCTACTCGAGGACGAGCAGGAATTAAGCTTGGGGATGCCTGATACGTCTCCAACGTATCTATAATTTTTTATTGCTCCATGCTATATTATCTACTGTTTTGGACTATCTTGGGCTTTATTTTCCACTTTTATAGTACTTTTGGGACTAACCTATTAACCGGAGGCCCAGCCCAGAATTGCTGTTTTTTGTCTATTTCAGTGTTTCGAAGAAAAGGAATATCAAATGGAGTCCAAAAGACCTAAAACTCCACGGAACCTATTTTTGGACCAGAAGAAGCCCATGGAGTACCGGAAGCTCACCAGGGGAGTACCGGGCTGCCCACGAGGGTGGGGGGCGCGCCCACCCCCTGGAGCGCACCCCCCTACCTCGTGGCCAGCCCGGAAGTCCACCGACGTACCTCCTGCACCCATATATACTCTCGTGACCTAAAACTTCCAGAACGGAGATTGGATTAGAAGTTCCGCCGCCGCAAGCCTCTGTAGCCACAAAAAACCAATCGGGGCCCTCTCCGGCGCCCTGCCGGAGGGGGCCATCATCACCGGAGGCCATGGAGGAGTATCCCGGAGGGGCCTTCATCACCATGAAGGCCAAGGACCAGAAGGTGGAGGCCATGGAGAAAGAAGCACAAGGGGGAGAACCTCTCCTCCTCTCTTCCAGCGGCGCCGGAGTGCCATCGGGAGGGGAATCATCGCCACGGTGATCGTCTTCATCAACATCACCATCATCACCACCATCCTCATCTCTTTTATGCGGTCCACTCTCCCGCACACCGCTGTAATCCCCTACTTGAAGATGGTGCTTTATGCCACATATTATGATCCAATGATGTGTTGGCATCCTATGATGTTTTGAGTAGATATCTTTTGTCTTTGGGTTGATTGATGATCTAGATTGGTATGAGTTGTATGTTTCACTTTGGTGCTGTCCTATGGTGCCCTCCGTGTCGCGCAAGCGTGAGGGATTCCCAATATAGGGTGTTGCAATACGTTCATGATTCGCTTATAGTGGGTTGGTGAGTGACTGAAACACAAACCCGAGTAAGAGGGATTGTTGCGTATGGGAATAAAGAGGACTTGATGCTTTAATGCTATGGTTGGGTTTTACCTTAATGATCTTTAGTAGTTGCGGATGCTTGCTAGAGTTCCAATCATAAGTGCATATGATCCAAGTAGAGAAAGTATGTTAGCTTATGCCTCTCCCTCATGTGAAACTGCAATAGTGATCACCGGTCTTGTTAACAATTGCCTAGGACAATTCTGCACATCGATCCACCATTATTCCACACTCGCTATTTATAATACTAAGTAATATATTCTAACTTTATGATAACAGCACCTACTTTTATGTTTTAGCTCTCCTATACCATGCAAAGTTATCCTCTTCATACCCACAACGTAGTTTTATTTCTCGTTGCTAGTTGGAAGCAAACGTTCGGTACACGTAGAGCCGTATCAGTGGCAGATAGGGCTTGAGAGAATATTGATCTTACCTTTAGCTCCTTGTGGGTTCGACACTCCATACTTATCACTTCCACCTTTGGAGAGTGCTACGATGATTCCTTGCACTTGGGGATTATCAGCTCCCAAGTGACACCTACCCAATCTAGGGGACACCACTCTCCAAGAAGTAACAAATGGTGTGTTGATGATGAACTCCTTGCTCTTATGCTTCGAATGATAGTCTCCCCAACACTCAACTCTCTCTCACAGGATTTGGATTTGGTGGAAAGAAGATTTAAGTGGAAAGCAACTTGGGGAAGGCTAGATATCAAGATTCATATGGTGGGAATGGAATATCTTGACCTCAACACATGAGTAGGTGGTTCTCTCTCAGAAAATGTGTATTGGAAGTGTAGATATGTTCTGATGGATCTCTCCTCGAATGAAGAGTGGGTGGAGAGGTATATATAGCCTCCACACAAAATCTAACCGTTACACACAATTTACCAATCTCGCTGAGACCGAATTGAGAAACTCGGTGTCGGTATACAAAAAGAGGGGGTACACTTTTTGTACCCCTATGACTGTGCATGGGTAGTCTGAGCCACAGGCGCCGCCACACCAAGCCCGACAAGGGAGGTAGAACCAAGGTAAGGCCGAATCCAAAGAGAAGCAGAACGACGCCAAGATCAAGACCACAGAGAGCAAAGGGGACGAAGCAGGCCCCCCCGGCAAGATCCTTGCCGGGAGGCGGCTTTAGCAAACCTGGCAAGACCCTTGCCGTGGCAGCCTCGCCCCACACCTACGGAGCGGGTCACCCTTGAGTCCACTGCCCCCATGGGGCAAGGATTCGGGAGGCATCCCCGTGGTGGTATGCAGATCTTTGTGAAGACATTCAAGACCAGATGCACACTTTAGAAGATGACGGTCCTTGGCGGGATCCCAGCCAAGGAAAACCACAAGGCCCCCGGCAAGAGCCTTGCCGGGGATGGCAGCAAGCGCCACGGCAAGACCCTTGTCGGGACCCCGGCAAGACCCTTGCCGGGGCCGCGGCAAGACCCTTGCCGAGGACACCCGCGGGGCCACCATCGGACCCGCACCAGTTGTGCCTCCACCACTGTTCTCATGCAGCTGCCGACCCAACCAGCTGGGCAGGCACCTGCGTGGCGGCATGCAGATCCTCGTGGAGACCTACCGCCGCACCACCTCAGCTGCCTGCCCGCCTACATGGCATCTCAGGCACCGCTGGCCAGGGCGCGTGTCGACGCAGGAGAGAGCGGCGACGGACGAGACGGGGCTCTCCCCCGCCCCCGATAAAGCAGGGACACCTAGGCAAGGCACATTAAATGCGCCTTGTCATGTAATACGAGGGATAACCTCGCATTACTGTACCCTTTCCACCTCCTGTGTGCCACTGTGGCAGCCCCTTTCCCTATAAAAGGAGGCCCCAGGCAACCAGGAAGAGGATTTGGCTTTTTGGAGCTCCTCATGCCCCATAGCTAGCTCAAGAACACAAGCATATAATCCACCAAAGCAGGAGTAGGGTGTTACGCATCTTCGCGGCCCGAACCTGGGTAAAGGAATCGTGTACTGCCTGCTTGATCCACTCTTCTCACGACCCCCCGCGCCCTGCAACCACAGAAACGGGTTCCCGTGATCCCATAGGTGTCGTTTCCCACCGACATCTTTGGCGCGCCAGGTAGGGGCTGCGCAGTTGTGAGAATCGGCTTTAGCAGCTAGTTCGACGCTTCTTCATCGTCATGGCGCCCAAGAAGAAGACGACGGTGGCGGTTGTCCCGTCGGACGCCGGGCATCCCGTCCCGACGCGGGCGAGCAGCGGACCAGTCGCCGAAAGGACCCGGGACGCTGTTCGCGAACACCAACACCGTCCCAGCAGCCGGAGTTTGGGAGGCGGCGATGTTCGTGCGCCCGGTAACGGGCCGCACGCCGCCAAATCCAAAGACGGGGCCGGGTCCTCCGCAGGTGGCGCGGGACCTTCCGAGGTCGCTGCTGCCCCGCCTGCTGGCGGCGCAAGGGCCTCCAGGGCTCCCACTCCGGCGCCGACGCCGTGCTCCTCTCAAGCGGCCCGCGACGAGCGGCGTGATCACGGCGAAGACCCCAGGCGTCGCCGCGGGAAAAGCCCCGAGCGCCACTCCCGGGATGTAGAAGACCTGCCCGCTCGCCAAGGCGCTGGTGAAGACGGCGTGCGACCGCGCGGTCGTGATAGAGCTCCCTCTGACATGGTCAGAAGTCGAAGCGCGTCGCGATCCGTGCAGGTTTCGCCGCCACCGACGCCAGCAGAAGCCCTGGCACACGCGCAGTTGCTCCTCGATTTCCTCCCACTACGTGGAAACTCGACGAATGGAGAGCCACCATCCGAAGCCTTGTTGCGGTGGCCAACAAAGATGATCCGACCCCGACGGAGCCCCCGGGTCGACGTTCCAACGGAGTCCCGCGTACCAGTGGCAGGAAGGCTGGCGGCGCCGTGACCATGGTGCACTCGCCTCCTCCTCGCCCGGTGCCACGGACACTAGCCCATCGCGATGTTGCGGGCGACGAAATCTCCATAGCGTCGTCCGACCCGCGGACCCACCAGGACCAACGCCGGGTCCTTCGGGATCGGGAGCATGAAGACGCTCGGACCACCATCGAGCGCCGGCGCAGAGCGCGCCATCAGTCAGATAGGCGAGCAGGGCCTGCTGTGGACCACCCGGCATCGGGGAGCCCTGGGGACCTGCCTTACGACGTAGGCTGCCCGGCTTTTACCCGTGAGCTGCGGCAGTTCCAGTGGCCCACTCACCGCACTTTCAAACCTGACGTGGGCGAGAAGTACGGTGGCAAGACTCACCCATCCGAGTTCCTCAGCATCTACACCATCGCGATGCAGGCTGCCGGAGCTCATGACGATAAGGTGCTTGCAAATTACTTCCCGTTGGCTCTTAAACCCAACGCCATGTCATGGTTGATGCACTTGCCGGTAGACTCCATTTCCTCCTGGTCGGACTTGTGCCATGAGTTCGTGGGCGCCTTCACCGGCGGTCACCAAGCCCATGGCCAAGCGAGTGATCTCCACATCATTCCCCAGAAGGGAGGCGAGAGTCTCCGCAAGTACATCAGAGGTTCAGCCGGGTACAGTACAACATCCCAGATGTTCACCCCGCCGCCATCATCAGCGCGTTCCACCAGAACGTTCGGAACCGCAAGATGCGCGAAGAGCTGGCAATGAACAAGGTGAAAGATGTCACGGAGCTCTATGTTCTCGCGGACAAGTGTGCCCGGGCCGAGGAGGGGAGGAAGTACCCCGGTGAAGACGCCGGCGTGGAAACCGACTCCTCTGAAGAGGATACCGCCGCTCCGGCGAAGAAAGGCCGGCACCGCAACAGGAAGCGCAAAGGGAAATCTGTGCTTGCCGTCGAGGGGTCTGACGACACCGGCTCCGCCAAGAAGACCAAGGCAGGTGACCCCGGCAAGGAAATTGCCGGATGTGTCTCCTGCCAGGCCTTGGCGGTAGCCGAGAAGCCAGGCAACTCCGACAAGCGATACTGCAAGATCCATCGCACCGAAGGCCATGCTCTCCAAGACTGCCGGCAGGTTGAGCTCCTCGCTGAGAAGCAGAGAGCTGAATACGAGAGGCGGGACAAGGAGAAGGGCCAAGACGGTGTTGAGGGATCCGGCAAGAAACGCGACGGCCAGGCGGGCCGTCGCAGCAAGGATAAGCAACAAGAGAGGCCCGCCCGGGGCCGTGACAGGAAGCCAGAAGATGACGATCACGAAGAGGACGACGATTCCGGCGACCAAGAGTTTCAGAAAGCTACAGAGGCCATGTGCGTTGACGGCAGCACTTCGCTGCATGCCTCTCGGCGCCGGCTTAAACAATGGGCGCGAGAGATTACAGCAGCAGAGCCGTCGCTCGATGCCCGGAGGCCGCTGAAGTGGTCCAGCACTCCTATCATTTTTGACTCTGAGGACTACCCTGATCGCACTACTGCGGTCGGGTGCTTGCCGTTGTTGGTTTCACCGACAATACACAACCTCAAGGTGACAAAAATGTTAGTAGATGGCGGGGCCGGTCTGAACTTGATCTCGCCTGCCGTGATCGAGAAGCTGGAGATCCCTGATGGAGACCTCGAAGAAACGGGCACGTTTCAAGGGGTCAGCCCGGGGAGAAGCCAACCCAAGGGAAAGGTCACGTTGCCCGTAACTTTCGGAAGCGACCTGAACTTCACGATGGAGAGGATTGTGTTTGATGTTGCCAAGATCCCCTTGCCCTACAATGGGATCCTTGGCCGCCCAGCACTGGCTAAGTTCATGGCGGCGTCACACTACGCCTACAATACCCTGAAGATACCAGGGCCCGTGACGATCATCACCATCCCCTCCGACAAGAAGGATGCGCTGATTTGCGCTGACCAAGTGTACCAGCAAGCAGTCGCAGCAGCTGCCGTCGCTGGGGCGCTCGCTCCTGCTGCCGGGATCCCGGGGGGGAAAGAAGAAGAAGGCCGGTGAGACATCGGACACCCACTCCGGCAAGCGCACCTCTTCGGAGTGTAGCACTGCCGTCGAGGACGTGCCAAAGAGCTCCGCCGGCGGAAGCAAGAAGTCCAGGGCCACGCCGCCGGGGACCAAGAAGGTTTCCGTCAACAAGGACGGCACGGAAGGAGCTTTCACCATAAGCTCCGCCCTTGATGACAAATAGGAAGACGCGCTCGTCACCTTCCTGCGGGCGAATGTCGACGTGTTTGCATGGCAAGCTTCCAACATCCCCGGCGTTCCCAGGGAGGTGATTGAGCACCACCTTGTTGTCTGTCCTCATGCGCGGCCCGTCAAGCAGAAAGTCAGAAAGCAAGCTTTGGAACGACAAGAGTTTATCACTGAAGAAATCCGGAAACTGGAGGCAGCGGGTTTGGTAAGCGGAGTGCTCCATCCGACGTGGTTGGCCAATCCGGTTGTGGTGCGCATGGCAAATGGGAAGTGGAGGCTGTGTATTGATTACACAGATATCAATAAGGCTTGTCCTAAAGACCCCTTCCCGTTGCCGTGCATCGACCAGATTGTTGACTCCACGGCTGGGTGTGATCTGTTGTCATTCCTCGATGCCTACTCCGGCTACCACCAGATCTTCATGATGAAAGAAGACGAAGAGAAAACAGCATTCATCACCCCATGTGGTACGTATTGTTTTATACGGTTGCCTTTCGGGTTGAAGAGTGCTGGATCGATGTTCGCGAGGGCGGTCCAGATTGGTTTTGAGCCTCGGCTCCATAGAAATATGGAGGCCTATATGGACGATATAGTGGTCAAAACCAAGGGCAGGGCCACCCTCATATCAGATTTGCGGGAGACGATTGCGAATCTGCACAAGATCAACCTCAAGCTGAACCCTGAGAAGTGCGTCTTTGGCGTCCCGTCCGGCAAGCTTCTCGGGTTCTTTGTGTCGTAGAGGGGGATAGAGGCCAACCCGGACAAGATCAAAGCTATTGTTGGCATTCTGGGAACGGGGGTCCCTAGATTTGCCTGCCTACGGCCTGCGGCGTGGCTCGAATGGAGGCCCAGCGCGGCCCATCTTCATTAACACAAGACGCAAGACCCTCGCGAGGGGCCAAGCCTCGCGGGGCGGAGGACACCGCGCTTCCTCAGGCGCGGCCTCCTTAGGCTGGCTCACGAGGAGGCGGAGAGATCAAGGCAGGGTACCTCGCGAGGTGCCCATGATGCAAGCCATGACGACCAAGGATGCCAGGCGGGCGCCACACCGCGCAGTGTCCTCCCTTTCCTCTTTGGTGCAAAGGGGGAAAGTGCAGGCGAGAGGATCAAGCAAAGGCATCCATTTCGGTGCAACGAGACCAAGACCAGTCCAACGGTGGGAATGAGCTCATCGTGGAGCCCAGAACGGCGTCACCACAGGGCCTTTGGCAGGCGAGGACCAACTTTGGTCAGGATAAGTGTACCAGATGTTCCCCTTCAAATTGGCCAATTGTTGGCGCCATTCCCGCTCGATATTTGGGAAGAGGCCCAGGGCCTTTGCCTATAAATAGGACTAGCCACCCCCAGGGAAAAGCAGGAGCAATCATAGAGCAAGTAGAGAGAAAGAGAGAGAGAGGAGGGCGGCTGAACTTCCCCAGCAGTTCATCGTCCTAGCCAAGAACAGGCCCCCGCGAGGTTGTTCTGTTTGTACTGATCATCATCATCATCAGCCCAAGAGGCAATCCATCCACCCACAAAACTAGAGTAGGGTATTACACCACAACGGTGGCCCGAACTAGTATAAACTCTGTGTTCTTTGTGCTGTTCTTTCTGTAGTTTAGATCCTTGCGGGACGGAGAGGTAGTGGGCAGAATCTCCGCGCGCACCCTAGAGTTCGAACCTTAAGGGTCTGCCGGAACCCCCGATCTGACATTTGGCCCGCCAGGTAGGGGTGCGCCGGAATCAGTCTACCACCGCTCCGTCCTTCTCCGGCCGCCGCACCCATGTACGGCGCCGGTCGGGCCTGCGTCGCCCCGGCAGCCCTCGCCGGTGGGCGTCCTCGTCGCCCGCCATCGGCACCGCCGCCAGCCCGGTGGGAAACAAGCAGCAAGCACCACCCCAGCATCCGTGTGTGCGACGGGACGACTATGCCACAACGTCGACACCTCCGGTCGTTGCGGCCCTCCTGGGCGGCTCGCAAGCGCCGCCCATGAGTCGCCATGTCAAGCCGTTTGCCCGCCGAGTCAGCACCGCTTCCACACGGCAGGGGGCTTCCTCGGACCGGGCAGCACGCGAGAACGATATGACCTTCAGCTCGGAGGACCACCCCACCAACTTGGCAGGCTCGGGCGTGCTCCCCCTGTTGTGCACCCCCACCATCTGCCAGGTGGCCGTCACCAGAACCCTCGTCGACGGCGGCGTGGGCCTCAGTGTGCTTTCGGTCGAGACCTTCAATCTCCTCTGCATACCCCGGGAGCGGTTGCGGCCCAGTCGATCTTTCTCGGGCATCGGGGGCGGATCGTCTGACTCCCTGGGACAGATCCGGCTCCCGGTAACCTTCGGCACCTACGACAACTTCCGCACGGAGATGGCCGACTTCGACATCGCCCCCATCGGCCTCCCTTACAACGCCATCCACGGTTACCCGGCGCTGGCTCAGTTCATGGCCGCCATGCACCCGGCATACAACCTCATGAAGATGCCCGGGAGCAGCGGTACCCTCACCGTGCACGGAGACACCAGGGATGCCTTGCGGTACCTTCATTGATATAAAAGCATGATGCAAAATGGACGTATCAACTCCCCCAAGCTTAGACCTCACTTGTCCTCAAGCGGAAGCCGATAACGATAAATATGTCCACATGTTTAGAGGTAGATGTGTCGATAAAATAAAATACGGACATGAGGGCATCATGATTATTCTCATAACAGCAACATATATGGATAATGTCATATGATTTCTTATGCTTAAGTAATAATCTATTCACAATGCAAAGTATGAATCAAAAGCTTTATTGAGAACCAACAAACTATAATCTCAGTCATTGAAGCAATTGCAATTTATCATAACATCAGAAAGAGTCTATGTCAGAGCTTTTCAGCAAGTCCACATACTCAACTATCATTTAGTATTTCATAATTGCTAACACTCACGCAATACTTGTCGTTACGGAGTTTTAATCGGACACAGAGAAAGATAGGGGCTTATAGTTTCGCCTCCCAACCTTTTACCCCAAGGGTAATGTCAACAATAATAGTTCATGCTAACCCACATCCAATAAGATATATATATATATATATATATATATATATATATATATATATATATATATATATATATATATATATATATATATATATCAGAATCTTTCCAACATCCTGTGCTTGCCAAAGGATAAAATGTAAAAAGGAAAGGTGAAGATCACCATGACTCTTGCATAAGGTATAGGGTAAAAGTAAAAGATAGGCCCTTCGCAGAGGGAAGCAGAGGTGGCCATGTGCTTTCAGTGTTGGATGCACAAAATCTTAATGCGAAAGAACATCACTTTATATTGCCACTTGTGATATGGACCTTTATTATGCAGTCTGTCGCTTTTATTTCTTCCACATCACAAGATCGTATAAAACTTATTTCCTCCACACCAATCAATCATACATATTTAGAGAGCAATTTTTATTGCTTGCACCGATGACAACATACTTGAAGGATCTTACTCAATCCATAGGTAGATATGGTGGACTCTCATGGCAAAACTGGTTTAAGGGTATTTGGAAGCACAAGTAGTATTTCTACTCGGTGCAAAGAATTTGGCTAGCATGAGGGGGAAAGGCAAGCTCAACATGTTGGATGATCCATGACAATATACTTTATCTCAGATATAAGAAAATATAACCCATTACGTTGTCTTCCTTGTCCAACGTCAACTCTTTAGTGTGTCATATTTTAATGAGTGCTCCCAATCATAAAAGATGTCCAAGATAGTATATTTATATGTGAAACCTCTCTTTCTTTATTACTTCCTATTAATTGCAACGATGACCAAAGCTATGTTTGTCAACTCTCAACAATTTTTAGTCATCATACTCTTTAGATGTAAAGTCATAACTCTCCATAAGATCAATATGATCTCTTTGTTTCTTTTTATTCTTTTCACTTTTCTTTTATTCCCTCAAGATCATGGCAAAAAAATCAATCCCTTGACTCAACACTAATCTTTATTATATAGCTCACGGACTCGATTACATAAAGGGATCATAAAGCAAAACTCAAAACTAGATCATACCAAAACTTTTATTCTACTAGATCAAGATACTACTAATAGGATCGAACTAAGAAAACCGGTAAAGATAGGAGTGTGATGGTGATACGATACCGGGGCACCTCCCCCAAGATTAGCAGTTGCCAAGGGGAGTGCCCATACCAGATACTTAGTTTTCCCTTTTTGGAGGAGGTGATGATGGAGTTGTTGATGATGGCAGTTGTGTCTTTAGCTTCTTCGTCCTGTAATTGAGAAGAGCAATTTCCTCCTTTAAATCATCGACCTCCGATTCAAGCTTCCAGATCCTGTCACATAAATCTCCTTTGATTTTCTGCCGAAAACGAGAAGGAATAGATCGGTTGTTAGATAGTTTAGCCCTCTTAGGGAGACTAGATTTCTTGAACTTCACGTGCATATCCCCAGGTTGAGGTAGAGGGACATCCTCCTCCTCCGAACTTGAATCATTGATCCTCATCAAATGAGCATCCTCTTCCTCATCCGTAGTTCGACCACAAGGAGATAGATCCCCATAGGTCTTTGGGTCAGCAACGAGGAGTGAGACATAGCTCTATCTATCAGAATCCTGAGATGACATCTTGCTCCAAATATGCTACAGAGACAACTCGAAACAAAAACAGAGTACAATTGCGTGATACAGGAGTCAAAACCTTCGGGAGATTATATAATGAATTTTTACCGACCAAAATACGTAATGTGCGAGAAAACAGAGTCCGGAGAGCGCACGAGGTGCCCACGAGGCAGGGTGGCGCGCCCAGAGGGGTAGGGCGTGCCCTCCACCCTCGTGGAGCCCTTGTGTCCTTCCCGGACTGCTTCTTATTTTTCTATTTTTCTAAATATGACAAAATGGAGAAAATTTGCCTTTAGAACTGTATTGGAGTCGGTTTACTTACCGTACCACATACCTATTCCTTTTCGGAGTCTGAAATGTTCCGGAAAGTGTCCCTTATGTATTCCTCCGGGGTTACGGTTTCAATAACATTGGCTTCAATATTTATAGGATTACCTGAGATATAATGTTTAATTCTTTGACCGTTCACCACCTCCGGATTTGTGCCTTCGAAGTTGTTGATTTTTATGGCACCAGAACGATAGAACTCCTCGATAACGTAAGGGCCTTCCCATTTAGAGAGAAGTTTTCCTGCAAAAAATCTTAAACGAGAGTTGTATAGCAATACATAATCACCTACATTAAACTCACGCTGTTGTATCCTTTTTTCGTGCCATCTTTTAACTTTTTCTTTAAACAATTTGGCATTCTCATAAGCTTGGGTTCTCCATTCATCAAGTGAGCTAATGTCAAATAACCTCTTCTCACCGGCAAGTTTGGAATCATAATTGAGTTCTTTGATAGCCCAATAGGCCTTATGTTCTAGTTCGAGAGGTAAGTGACATGCTTTTCCATAAACCATTTTATACGGAGACATTCCCATAGGATTTTTATATGCAGTTCTATAGGACCATAATGCATCGTCAAGTTTCTTGGACCAATTCTTTCTAGATCTATTAACAGTCTTTTGCAAAATTAATTTGAGTTCTCTATTACTCAATTCTACTCGACCACTAAACTGCGGGTGATAAGGAGATGCAATTCTATGATTCACATCATACTTAGCAAGCATTTTACGAAAAGCACCATGAATAAAATGTGAACCACCATCAGTCATTAAATATCTAGGGACTCCAGACCTTGGAAAAATAACTTCTTTAAGCATCTTAATAGAGGTGTTATGATCAGCACTACTAGTTGGAATAGCTTCTACCCACTTAGTAACATAGTCAACAGCAACTAAAATATGTGTGTATCCATTGGAGGTAGGAAAAGGTCCCATATAATCAAAGCCCCAAATATCAAATGGTTCAATAACAAGTGAATAATTCATAGGCATTTCTTGATGTCTACTAATATTACCAATTCTTTGACATTATTCATAAGCTTAGACAAACTTACGGGCATCCTTGAAGAGAGTAGGCCAATAAAAACCGGATTGCAATACCTTATGTGCAGTTCTGTCTCCAGCGTGGGGTCCTCCATAAGCCTCGGAGTGACATTTGCGTAGGATCTGTTCCTGTTCATGCTCACGTACACAACTTCTAATAACACCATCTACTCCTTCTTTATAAAGATGTGGGTCATCCCAAAAGTAATGTCTCAAATCATAGAAAAACTTTTTCTTTTGCTGGTAGGTGAAACTAGGTGGTATAAATTTAGCAAAAATGTAATTAGCATAATCAGCATACCATGGAGCAGTATGAGAAGCATTTATGACATTCAGTTGTTCATCAGGAAAGCTATCATCAATAGGAAGTGGGTCATCAAGCACATTTTCTAACCTAGACAAGTTGTCTGCAACGGGGTTCTCAGCTCCCTTTCTATCAATAATATGCAAATCAAATTCTTGTAGCAAGAGAACCCATCTAATAAGTCTAGGTTTAGCATCTTTCTTTTCTGTAAGATATTTAATAGCAACATGATCAGTGTGAATAGTTATTTTAGAATAAAAAATATAAGGTCTAAACTTTTCACAAGCAAATACAACTGCTTAGAATTCTTTTTCAGTAGTAGCATAATTTCTCTGAGCATTGTCTAGAGTTTTACTAGCATATTGAATAACATTTAATTTCTTATCAACTCTTTGCCCTAGAATAGCACCTATAGCATAATCACTAGCATCACACATGATTTCAAATGGTAAATTCCAATCAGGTGGTTGAACAATGGGTGCAGAGATCAATGCTTTCTTAAGTATTTCAAATGCTTCTACACAATCATCATCAAAGACAAATGGTATATCTTTTTGCAATAAATTAGTCAGAGGCCGAGAAATTTTGGAGAAGTCCTTAATGAACCTCCTATAAAAACCGGCATGACCAAGGAAACTTCTTATACCTTTGATGTCCTTGGGACATGGCATCTTTTCAATAGCATCAACCTTGGCTTTATCAACCTCAATACCTCTTTCAGAAACTTTATGCCCCAAGACAATACCTTCATTAACCATAAAGTGGCACTTTTCCCAATTCAAGACAAGGTTAGTTTCTTCACATCTCTGCAAAACTCGATCAAGGTTGCTTAAGCAATCATCAAAAGAGGATCCATAGACGGAGAAATCCTCCATGAAAACCTCACAAATCTATTCCCAAAAGTCAGAGAATATAGCCATCATGCATCTTTGAAAGGTAGCAGGTGCATTACATAAACCAAAAGGCATACGTCTATAAGCAAAAGTACCGAAAAGTCAAGTAAAAGTGGTCTTTGATTGATCATCAGCTGACACGGGTATTTGAGAGAAATCAGAGTAACCATCTAGAAAGCAAAAATGTGTATGTTTGCATAATCTTTGTAGCATTTGATCAATAAAAGGTAAGGGGTAATGATCCTTTTTAGTAGCTTTATTTAATTTGCGAAAATCAATTACCATCCTATAACCTGTATTAATTCTTTGCGGAATCAATTCATCTTTATCATTAGGAACGACGGTAATACCTCCCTTCTTCGGGACAAAATGGACAGGACTTACCCACTGACTATCAACAACGGGATAAATTATACCTGCCTTAAGGAGGTTTAGTATTTTCTTTCTTACCACTTCTTTCATCTTAGGATTCAGCCATCGTTGGTGATCACGAACTGATATGGCATCTTTCTCCAAATTTATTTTGTGTTGACATAGAGTGGGACTAATGCCCTTAAGATCATCAAGAGTATATCCAATAGCAGCTCGGTGCTTCTTCAGAGTTTTCAATAATCTCTCTTCTTCATGATCTGAAAGGTTAGCACTAATAATAACAGGATATATCTTTTTCTCATCAAGATAAACATATTTAAGAGTATCAGGTAACGGTTTAAGCTCAAACACGGGATCACCCTTGGGTGGAGGAGGATCCCCTAGGATTTCAAAAGGCAAATTGTGTTTCAGGATGGGTTCCTATTTAAAGAATACTTCATCTATTTCCCTTCTTTCATTCATAAACATATCATTTTCATGGTCTAGCAAATATTGTTCTAAAGGATCGCTAGGAGGCACGGCAATTGAAGCAAGACCGATAATTTCATCTTTACTAGGCAATTCCTCTTCACGGTGTTGTCTACAAAATTTAGAGAAATTAAACTCATGAGACATATCATCCAAACCAATAGTAACAATATCCTTTTCGCAGTCTATCCTAGCATTAACAGTGTTCAAGAAGGGTCTACCAAGTATAATGGGACAAAAACTATCTTGTGGGGAACCAAGAACAAGAAAATCAGCAGGATATTTAGTTTTCCCACACAAGACTTCAACATCTCTAACAATTCCCATGGGTGAAATAGTATCTCTATTAGCAAGTTTAATTGTGACATCAATATCTTCTAACTCAGTAGGTGCAATATCATGCATAATTTCTTTGTATAAGTCAATAGGTATTGCACTAGCACTAGCACCCATATCACATAAGCCATGATAACAATGATCTCCTATTTTAACAGGTCTATGTTTATCTTTAGCACAAGGTTTGGCAATTCCAGCAGTTTCATCACAGAAATGAATAACGTGCCCATCAATATTATCAGACAAGAGATCTTTAACAATAGCAACATTAGGTTCAACTTTAACTTGCTTAGGAGGTGTATAGGTTCTAATATTGCTTTTACGAACCATAGTTGAAGCTTTAGCATGATCCTTTATTCTAACGGGAAAGGTGGTTTCTCAACATAAGCAGTAGGAACAATAGGATCATTATAAGTGATAGTCTTTTCTTCAACTTTAATAGGTGCAACTACTTTTACTTCTATGGGAGGATGATATTTAAACCACTTCTCCTTAGAGAGATCAACATGAGTAGCAAAAGATTCACAGAAAGAAGCTACTATCTCAGAGTCAAGTCCATATTTAGTGCTAAATTTACGGAAAACATCGGTATCCATAAAAGATTTAACACAATCAAACTTAGGTGTCATACCTGACTCCTTACCTCTGTCGAGATCCCAATCTTCAGAGTTGTGTTTAATTCTTTCCAATAAGTCCCATTTGAATTCAATAGTCTTCATCATAAAAGAGCCAGCACAAGAAGTATCGAACATGGTGCGATTGTTATCAGAAAGCCGAGCATAAATTTTTTGAATAATTATTTTTCTTGGGAGCTCATGATTGGGGCATGAATATAACATTGATTTAAGCCTCCCCCAAGCTTGAGCGATGCTTTCTCCTTTGCGAGGCCAAAAATTATATATATAATTGCGATCACGATGAACAAGATGTGTAGGATAAAACTGTTGATGAAATTCCAATTTCAATCGTTTGTAGTTTCATGATCCCATATCATCACATAGCCTATACCATGTCAATGCATATCCCTTCAAAGATAAAGGGAAGACCTTCTTCTTAATAACATCATCAGGCACACCTGCAAGCTTAAATAATCCACAAACTTCATCCACGTATATTAGGTGCTCATCAGGATGCATTGTTCCATGTCCTGCAAAAGGATTAGCTAGCAGTTTTTCTAACACACCCGAAGGAATTTCAAAGTAGACATTTTCATTTTCAGTAGGTTCAGTAGGTTGAGGAGCAACTCTTTACTCTACTGGTCGGGGTGAAGATACCCCGAACAAGCCCCTTAGAGGATTACTTTCCATAGTAACAAGTGACAGTAAATTTCAGCACACTATATAAATTTTTCCTTACCAAATTCCATCTACAAAAGGCGCTTCACTCCCCGGCAATGGCGCCAGAAAAGAGTCTTGCTGACCCACAAGTATAGGAGATCTATCGTAGTCCTTTCGATAAGTAAGAGTGTCAAACCCAACGAGGAGCAGAAGGAAATGATAAGCAGTTTTCAGCAAGGTATTCTCTGCAAGCACTGAAATTATAGGTAACAGATAGTTTTGTGATAAAGATAAATTGTAACGAGCAACAAGTAACAAAAGTAAATAAAGTGCAGCAAGGTGGCCCAATCCTTTTTGTAGCAAAGGGCAAGCCTGGCAAACTCCTATATAGAGAGAAGCGCTCCCGAGGACACATGGGAGTTATTGTCAAGCTAGTTTTCATCACGTTCATATGATTCGCGTTCAGTACTTTGATAATTTGATATGTGGGTGGACCGGTGCTTGGGTTCTGCCCTTACTTGGACAAGCATCCCACTTATGATTAACCCCTATTGCAAGCATCCGCAACTACAAAAGAAGTATTAAGGTAAACCTAACCATAGCATGAAACATGTGGACCCAAATCAGCCCCTTACGAAGCAACGCACAAACTAGGGTCTAAGCTTCTGTCACTCAAGAAACCCATCATCTACTTATTACTTCCCAATGCCTTCATCTAGGCCCAAATAATGGTGAAGTGGCATGTAGTCGATGTTCACATAACACCACTAGAGGAGAGACAACATACATCTCATCAAAATATCGAACGAATACCAAATTCACATGACTACTAATAGCAAGACTTCTCCCATGTCCTCAGGAACAAACGTAACTACTCACAAAGCATATTCATATTCATAATCAGAGGAGTATTTATATGCATAAAGGATGTAAACATATAATCTTCCACCAAATAAACCAACTAGCATCAACTACAAGGAGTAATCAACACTACTAGCAACCCACAGGTACCAATCCCAGACTTAGAGACAAGAATTGGATACAAGAGATGAACTAGGGTTTGAGAGAAGATGGTATGGAGATTTCCCTCTCCTGATGAGAGGAGCGTTGGTGATGACGATGGCGATGATTTCCCCCTCCCGGAGGGAAGTGTCCCTGGCAGAACAGCTCCGCCAGAGCCCTAGATTGGTTCCGCCAAGGTTCTGCCTCGTGGCGGCGGAGTCTCATCCCGAAAGCTTGCTTATGATTTTTATTCGGACGAAAGACTTCATATATTAGAAGATGGGCATCGGACGGCCAACAGGGGTCCCACGAGGCAGGGGGGCGTCCAGGGGGTAGGGCGCGCCCCCCACCTCATGGCCAGGGTGTGGGCCCCCTCTGCTAATTCTTCCGCTCAGTATTTTTTATTATTTCCAAAAATAACTTTCGTGGAGTTTCAGGACTTTTGGAGTTGTGCAGAATAGGTCTCTAATATTTGCTCCTTTTCCAGCCCAAAATTCCAGCTGCCGGCATTCTCCCTCCTTATGTAAACCTTGTAAAATAAGAGAGAATAGGCATAAGTATTGTGACATAATGTGTAATAACAACCCATAATGCAATAAATATCGATATAAAAGCATGATGCAAAACGGACGTATCAGCCCTCCGAACATAGAATCGGGCGGCAGTGATCCGGACATATCACTCCGCACTGAAAACAAAACCGCATCCCTGGCCCTCGAGGCGCTATCCGAAGCCCTCGCGGCCGAAGAATTAACCGCACTGCGCTCCATGGTGGATAGGGACGATGTGATCCTCGACAAACGCCCCAAATCCACTTCCTTCAAACCAGCAGAAGAAATAGTCAAATTCCAGGTCCACTCAACGGACCCCAACAGTTGACGCTGCACTACGAGAATTCCTGCGTGAAAATTGGGACATATTCGCCTGGCACCCTTCAGATATGCCAGGGATCCCACGCAAGCTGGCCAAACATAGCCTAAATATATTAAAGGGATTTAAACTGGTCAAGCAAACACCGCGGCGCTTCTCCGAATCCAAGCGAAAAGCCATGGGGGAGGAGCTGGCCAAGCTTATCGAGGCCGGATTCATTAGAGAAGTCAAACATCCGGACTGGCTGGCAAACCTGGTGATGGTACCAAAGAAGGACAAATCCTGGAGCCTGTGTGTCAATTTCAAAGACCTCAACAAGGCTTGCCCCAAGAATCCCTTCCCCCTCCCCCGCATTGATCAGAACATTGACGCCACCGCAGGACACGACTCATTGTGTTTCCTCGATGCATATTCTGGATACCGTCAAATCAAAATGAAGGAGTCTGATCAAGCTGCAACAACATTTATTACCCCATACGGGCCATTCTGCTTCAACACGATGCCCTTTGGGCTCAAGAATGCTGGCGCCACATACCAATGCATGATTCAAACATGCCTGGAGAAGCAGATCGGCAAGACAGTATAAGCCTACGTCGATGATGTCGTCATCAAAACTAGGCACGTCGAAACACTAATAGAAGATTTACGTCTTACATTCGACAATCTCTCTGCGTATGACATTAAGCTCAACCCGGATTAATGTGTCTTCGGCGTCCCAGCTGGAAAATTGCTGGGCTTCATCGTTTCCAATAGAAGAATAGAAGCAAACCTAGCTAAAATCAGAGCTCTGTCTAAGTTGGCTACGCCAACACACCTCAGAAAAGTCCAAAAACTAGTTGGGTACGTGGCAGCGTTAAGTCGCTTCATCTCCAGATTAGGAGAAAAGGCATTACCATTCTATCGCCTCTTACGGCGCACCGATAACTTTGAATGGACACACACGGCGACTACCGGACTGGAGGAAATAAAGGCCCTCCTAGCAAGCAACCCAATCCTGGCCGCTCCAAACGCTGGCGAACCCATGTTGCTATACATATCGGCAACACATCAGGTGGTGAGCGCCGTGCTCGTCGTTGAACGAGAACAGGACGGACACAAATTCCCACTTCAAAAACTAGTATACTATGTATCTACTGTTCTCACACCATGCAAATCCCGGTACCCCCATTACCAAAAGATAGCATAGGCGGTCTTCATGGCATCCCGAAAGCTACGACACTACTTCCAGGAGTGTTAGATCACGGTGGCTTCGGAAGTCCCACTCAATGACATAATAAACAAACACGATGCTACGGGACGGATCGCCATATGGGCCATAGAGCTACTTCCATTTGACATAACATACAAGCCACGTCGAGCCATCAAATCCCAAGTGCTGGCTGACTTCGTCGCCGAATGGACAGAGGCCGAACTCCCTAAAGAGTACGGCGCATATTCCAATTGGGTTATGTATTTTGACGGCTCCAAAATGCTGGCGGGGCTGGGAGCGGGAGTCGTGTTAACATCCCCCACCGGAGATGTCGTCCAGTATGTACTTCAAATACTATTCACAGACTCCAACAACGCAGCCGAATACGAGGCCCTATTGCATGGTCTTTGGATGGCCGTATCCATGGGCATCCAACGCCTAGAGGTGTGCGGGGATTCAAACCTCGCAATATCTCAAATAAACGGAGACTTTGATGCCAAAGATCCAAAGATGGCAGCTTATCATAATGTCGTCTTAAAAATGTCGCTTCGGTTCGAGGGGCTCGAATTTCATCACATCGACCGAGAAAGTAATCAGGCAGCAGACGTCCTTGCCCGCATTGGCGCCAAGCGAGACCCCGTCCCACCCAACATTTTCCTGGAAAGGATTTTCAAGCCATCCGTGGTGTGGCAAGGGGAGGGTGACAACAGTCCAGATCTGAATACAACCCCAAATCCCGAACACACCGATTGTACTGGGGGCTCAGCCACCGAAATAACACCGTGGGCCCATCTCATTATGGCGGTCATTGACCAATGGACCGAACCCTTCTTGGCCTACATTAACAGGAAGGAGCTTCCTAAAGACCAGAATGAGGCTCGCCGCATTGTCGGGCGTTCGAAGGCCTACAAGGTTCACGAGGGAGAGCTCTACAAGAAAAGTACTACCGGAGTACTTCAAAGATGTATCTCCGAGGAAGAGGGGCGGCAGCTTTTAGCGGAGATTCACTCTGGTCTCGGTGGACACCATGCCGCGGCTAGGGCCCTTGTTAGCAAGGCCTTCTGTACTGGGTTTTATTGGCCGGCAGCACGAGCAGACGCAGAGGACCTTGTCCAACACTGCGTCGGATGCCAACTCTTCGCCAACCAAAGCCACATGCCCCCAACTGCCTTACAAACTATCCCCATCACTTGGCCTTTCGCAGTCTAGGGACTGGATATGGTTGGACCCCTTAAAGGGGGAAGCCATAAGAAAAAAATCTGCTGGTCATGGTGGACAAATTCACTAAGTGGAAAGAGGCTAAACCGATCAAAACGGCTGAGTTCGGCCCGGTGATAGAATTCATAGCCGGTGTTGTGCACCGTTATGGTGTCTCACACAGCATCATCACCGACAAAGGCTCTAATTTCACAGCCGACGAGGTAAAACCTTGGTGTACTAATATTGGCATTAAACTCGGTTACGCCTCCGTCTACCACCCGCAAACCAACGGTCAAGTCGAACGAGCCAATGGTCTTATTATGAGCGGCATCAAGCCCGGACTAGTGTGGTCTTTGAAAGAATCAGATAAGCACTAGGTTGAGGAGCTCGACTCCATACTCTGGGGGCTGCAGACCACGCCCAACCGTACTACCCTATACACACCTTTCTTCATGGTGTATGGCGCGGAGGCCGTGTTGCCATGCGGTATTATTCACGACTCGCCTCAAGTGCATATGTACGGAGAGAGAGAAGCCGAGCATGATCGGCAGGACAGCCTAGATGCCCTGGAGGAGGAGCGCGATCTCGCAAAAGCCCGTTCAGCATTTTACCAACAGCAGGCTCGAAGATATCAAAGAAAAGTAGTACGGGCCAAGACTTACAACATTGTCGAACTCGTTCTATGCCCGTTGCAGAAGAAAAAGGACAAACTCAAGCCCAAATGGGAGGGTCCCTTCATAATTGACGAAGTTCTCACCGGGGGAGCGTACCGTCTTCGTGATGCATCAGACAATCGCCTCGAGCCGAACCCCTGGAACGCGGCCATACTCCAAAGATTCTACGCCTAGCGCCGAACTCCTTGTTCGTCTCCTTCTCCCATGTAGTTTCCATTATTTTTTCTCTCTTTTCCGATTACTTTTTCCTTTTTCGCTTTAAAGCTTTGGTATGGCTAGACCGCACACCCCTGACACATACATCTTTAAACATGTATCATACATGGGGGCTTCTTGGACAGAAGCTTATTATTATTATTCCTCGAGCATCAAGCTCTTCACATATGAGTTTTTTCATATGTACCTTTCTTCGCCATTATATGCATCGATATGACTTAAGTTTTGGCCAATCTAGGTTGCCTGGCTCCTGTGCTTATGCCCTATGTTCCCGTTAGTTCGGCTAGGGCATAAAGGGAGCACCTCTGCGATTGTTACCGCCGGGTCATCCGGATGTGTACCTCAGACTGGGTGAAGCCGAAAGCTAGCATTCTTAAGGGAATATTCGGTCGGCGAATTAAAGACGTTTTTCTATTTACTCCATTGCAAACCCCCGGAAGTTACATACACTGTGATTTTTTCCATCACAATTCGAACATGTACATTAATACATGCACACCCAGGGAAAGGAACCCTTAACGGAACTATTCTCTCTAGAAGATGTTTCTTACGATCTCAATGTAATATAACATAACTAGTAGGATACAACTTGTCTGTTCAACCAACTGTGACCCCTACACCTAGTTTTCCAGGCATACCCCGGTCTATTCGGCCGCGAGGGTATTCGGAAACACTCCGCACCCTTGGGTCCGGAGGTTGAAGCGAAAAGGTCTGCCATGACAAAGGCTATACAATGTGACTAGAACTACACACGTTAAGGAAACTACATAGTCACTTGGACTCAAACACTTCCTCCTCTATACCGTCCAACAGGCGGTCTAACTTACAATCTTGTTGGGAATATTTGGCGGCCACCTCTACCTGGTCATATACTAAACTAACGGGAATTTCTTCCCCATTCTACCCTAGCGGTCAAACCTAGGCCATGTGATTAGGATCCAGCTTGGTATATCTCGTTTTCACCATGGCCCAGGCCTCTCTTGCACCCTCTCGGCAGGCCGATACCTTCCATAGTCGGATACGACGCCGCGCTCCCTTGAAAAGCTCTACAAGCTCCTCCATACTTCCTGGAGGGGAGACGGATGGCCATAGGGCCTTGGCAACACTCCGCACTGCCAGCCGAGCCTGCTTGTGCACTTGCGATAGCCTTTGCAACAGATCACTTGTTGATCCAGACACCTCCTCTTCATGACGGCCCGTCAATATACCTGCAATCATAACTATGTCAGTTCCATTTACCTCCAAACTACTTTCAAAATAGTTCGGACACATACTGAATATGTCGCCCCGCAGCCTCCTGTTTTCCTTTACGGAGTCGGCTAGCTGGGCTGCACATCCTTGAGCTCTTCGCCCAGCTGAGTTTTGGAATCCTGGAGTTGGTTTTTCTCATCAATGACCTGTTTCGGCACACGTTCGCCTACAGCGTGTAGCCTTTTGGCTTCTCGTTCATTCTCTTGCGCGACTTCCAGTGCCTCTTTGAGTCCCTCTGCCAATCATGTCATGATATATGCAACACTGTTAGCATTACTGACACATAATCATATTTCCTCGTTGGATGGGAGTACTACCAGAGGACGCCTCCTTGGACTTTTGCATTTCGGCGGTAGCAGCATTTAGTTGTGTCCAACATCGCTCTAGCTCTTGGGTTAGCAAGATGTTCTTCTCCGTGAGAACCTGGTTACACAACAATACTCAAATCAGTTGTACCAACTGCTTTCAGTCTCGGGGGCTACGGGCATATGGTTATCCTTTTTTGGACAAAGAAAACTTACCTCCATATCTATCAAATATTGCTTCGTGGCTTTTCTAAGCCCATCTCGAGCAGCTCGGATGCATGCGTCACCCGAGCTGAAGGCATTGAATGCCTCTTTCGAGAGCTTGGGGTCTCATAAGACAGCCCTGCAGCGCCAATGATTCATGGCGCTCTCTACTTCCGAGTTGGTGACGGACATATCTTCCGAACCCTCGGCCGAAGGACCCACACCGACTCCCCCTCCCCGACAGGATCTAAATCCCGGTTGTCGGGAGCACAACTGGCCGGGCCCCCAGAAACAGCTCGGCGAACCTTTTTCCTGTAACAAGACAAACACACAAGTCACAGTTGGATGCGGCCGCTGAAAAACGTATTTATAAATCCATACCTCCTCGATGAGGGCTGGGCTGTGTCTTCACCGGCCTTCCTCTTCAAAGGCTTGCCCGGCGTGGGAACCGATCTCTTCGGAATCGCCGAACGCCTCCCCTGTGGAGCTCGAGACAGGGTGGTGGGTGAGGCATGAAAAGGTCACCCTTTTAGAGGAGGTGGCTCTTGATTACTTACATGTGAAGCGGGAAGAAGGCCAGGGTAGTCGGCGGTGATGGCCACTTCTGTGCCATCATAGCTCGTCTGGTAAAACACCCCCTCCGCGAGCACCACAAATATATCTGGATCCTCTTCAAACCCGGGATCAAGCTCCCGGTTGTGGTTCTCTGGCTATGGGGCGGGACTATGAAGTCCTTTGATTACCTTTTGCCAGTGCTGTCATAACAAACGGATTAGAAATTTATCAAAGGCAATCCGGAATTGGAATGAGTAAGACAGATTGGGGCTTACCCAACTGGGAGGATCGTACATGGAATATCCATCTCTGCGCTTAATGCAAAGAAATTCCTTTTCCTCCCCTTTAAACAGGTTGGCCAATATCTTGGCCAGAGCGGCGGGGGTATCCGGACCTTTCCGGCCATAGCGGGAGGCGTCGTCTTCTCCATTATAGTGCCATATTGGAAGCCCTCTGTATTGAAGTGGCTGAACCCCTCGCACTATAGAGATCGCCATAACCTCGACTATTGTGAGTCCGTACTGAGCGAGCGTTGTTATCTTGCTCATGAGCTGACGAACTTCCACGTTGTCATCCTCTTCAAGACTCCAGGGATGCCAACTGTGGCGTTTCCTCAGCGGGACGCTCACAAATCAGGAAGACCCTTTCGAACTGGGTCGGGAAGCGCGACGTCCTCAATGTAAAACCATTCGGAAGGCCATTTTTTAGATGCCTTCCTTGGTGTGCCGGACAGATATCCGGTATCGGTGATGCACCATACTTCGGCTCCGCCCACTTCGAATATTGACCCCTCATGGTTACGCGGGACAAGACAGAACAACTTCCTCCACAGCTCAAAATGGGCCTCAATGCCAAGAAATAATTCGCATAAAGCGACATAACCCGCAATGTGCAGAATGGAGGCACGGGTGAAGTTGTGCAGCTGGAGGCCATAGTATTCCAGCAACCCTCGGAGGAACGGATGGATTGGGAATCCGACGCCTCTTAGCAGGTTGGGGACGAAACACACTCGCTCCCCCCCGGATGGATTGGGGAAGTCCTCTGCCTGAATCTCACCATTAAAGGAGGTCAGCCCCGCTTGGACAGGGACCAAATCTGCAGGGGAAGAAACCCCTGTGTTTGTAGCTTTGCTAATTGACTATGGGACACAGAACACCTCTCCCACTCACCTTTCTCTGGGCCGGAACGGGAGGAGGAGCTGGGAACGCTAGCCATGTTGGAATGGTTTCTCCTAGCAGTCTCTGGGGATTTTTCTCTGCGTGGTGCCGAATGGGTCTAAGATCCAATCTCTTTAAATAGGCGCTCTTCCTTGCATGGACGGGGTGCTATTTGCAAAAATACCTGACCTTCCACATTCGCTCAACACGTGGAAGACGAAGTTATTTAATGCGCAGAAGCCGAGGGGAGCGACATTGATCAACGGTTGAATATATTACTCGGAGGTCATCAGAGGAGGAACCCGCCTTGCAATGCCGAAGACAATTTGTGCGTCGAACACCTCGTTATTGAAGACTGGTTCGGGGGCTACTGAGGGAGTCCTGGACTAAGGGGTCCTCGGGCGTCTGGCCTGTTATCCATGGGCCAGACTGGTGGGCTGTGAAGACATGAAGGCCGAAGACTACACCCGTATCCGGATAGGACTCTCCTTGGTATGGAAGGCAAGCTTGGCGATCAACTATGAAGATTCCTTCCTATGTAACCGGCTCCATGTAACCCTAGATCCCCCCCCCCCCGGTGTCTATATAAACCATTGGGGGTAGTCCAAAAAGGATATACTCATTACCATAGTCATACAGGCTAGACTTCTAGGGTTTAGCCATTACGATCTCATGGTAGGTCAACTCTTGTAACACTCATATTCATCAAGATCAATCAAGCAGGAATTAGGGTATTACCTCCATAGAGAGGGCCCGAACCTGGGTAAACATCATGTGCCCTGTCTCCTGTAACCATCGATCCTAGACGCATAGTTCGGGACCCCCTACCCGAGATCCGCCGGTTTTGACACCGACAGGGGGAACCGGAAGTTACCAAAGCAGCCCCGACCTATTATGTAGATGAGGGCGGTATTGTAACTGTTGGTCTCTGTGCACCAAGGACAAAAGGGGAATTTTGCATGCTAAAGACTAAGGTGGCGGAAATTTTTGGAGGCGGGAGATTTGCCACCCGCAGGATCATTCATATCTAGTTTCAACTAATTTTGGACCGTGCTAGAGGGAAGGTCATGCGAGACTGTGTACAAGGGGCACGCGTCAGCAGTTAATAACTGGTGTGAAGTCCACCCCGGAAAAAAAAGACAATTACTCGGGATGATGCGCCGATAACTTGGACGTTCACACGGGCACGGCCAATCGTACGGGTGTAGTGGCGCGTTCACAAAAAAAGGGATCAAACGCTCAACCTATGTATTTCTCGTGTAAATAGATAATTTAGTGCAATTGGTTAGTTACATTAAACATAATGCATTGACGTGTTAGTGTAGAGGCGCACAATAAGAAATGGATATTGAAGTCTGCTACTTAAAAGTGTTACCTCATAGGATTACATAGCCTCCATTTCATAAATTGCGTACCCGTTGAATTCATATATGAATATTACATATATTACTTCATAATAGAACCTTAAATCATCCAAGACTAATGATTTTGAATGCAAGAGTAACAATGGTGCATGTACATGATAGCTACATTGGTTGTTTGAAGAAACATCATTGTAACTTTGGCATGCACAACTGAAAAGGTTTATTTAAATAGAAAAAATGTGATATGCGAGTGTCCAATCTTTATAGCGTTGAATCGATATTGTACCTTTGGCCACGATATGAAGTAGATATTGATTTATGTTCAAGCGATGCACATCCACGATCGCTAGATAGTGATACGTGAATGAATTGTGCAATCTCTCTCACACGCATACATATCTCATGTCCCTGTGGGCATCGGAATCACACACGCGCACTTCGTGTATTTCTCTCCCTCCGTCAACGTTAGAATTCGTCTTTCTACCCCGTCCTACAAGTCTCTCACACAGAAACACAAACGCTCTCTCTGTCGAACATGCCCACCACTTTAATTCCGCCCACCCACAGCCACTAATGTCTCAAAGTATAATAATGTCTCTCACGCATATGCCTAAGGTTAACTCGAGTTCCGGAACCATATGAATACATACAATGGGATTCCAACAGAGCACCTTTTGTTTTGAGATTTCTCTCTCTCTCTCTCTCTCTCACACACACACACACACACACACACACACACACACACACACTCGCGCGTGCGCACACACCCATTCTTTCTCGCTTCATTTTTTTGGCACTTGCATGCACACAATTTTGTTTATCTTCGTGATGCTTTAAGTATGCCTCGCACAAATGCTATCTATCTATCCCTTAATATAGCTAGATATGTGTCACACAAACTCCTTCTCCCTACTAGCAAGATGCCCATGCGTTGCACCGAACATCAAGATGCATTTGTATGAGTAGTTTATCTTGGGGGAGAAAAGGATGAACGAGGGAATGCCTTATTTACAAATGCGGAGAGGGGTGTGGGTATCTTTTTGCAAAATTGCCACCGTTTCCTTCCTATCCGTCGGGTATAAATCGAATGGCCTATATTGCAGGATGGCAGGAACACCATCATCACCAACTCTGCTTTTTATAAGAGTAGGGATATGTAAGTGTCACTGCCCCCCCCCCCGACACACACACCCACACCCACACAACCACACACACACACACTTCCCAACACCGAAGGAGTAGGGTGACACCTCGATCTTGATACTAATCTTTTGACTGGCTTCTCTCTCAACACACACACACGCACACACACTACCCGACACCGAAGGAGTAGGGCGGCACCTCGATCTTGATAGTATTCTATCTACTCCTCTTTCAAACACACACACACACACACAGATACACACACACTCGCTAGTTGTGCCTCTGTGCCTACCGCGCACACTCTCGATACGTCTTTCTCTCCCTCTCCCTCTCCCTCACCCTCCCCCCACCCCAACAATGATAGCAGAACGGTGACAACTCGATCTGATCGTAATCTGTCAATTGGTATCTCTCTCGAACATTGTGTCTCTATGCCTCGCTCAGTAGCCCCCTCGATATGTGGACTTCTCGCGTGCGCACAGCTGTAGTGACGATGACGCTAAACCCAGTGTGCCTCGTTTTTACCGGCCTCATGTGATAGTTTTCACCCTGTTTTCTGTTAATTAGCAAGGCAACCTTTTCTTTGTTACTACTAGTGAATCTGAAATCATTCGGGGCAGACATAAAATATATCACTTCAACCCAATTATCGCAGTAACTATTTTAAAAGAAACTACCTAGATGCCCGTGCGTTGCGCGGAACATCAAGATGCATTTGTATGAGTAGTTTATCTTGTGAGAGAAAAGGATGAACGAGGGAAGGCCGTATTTGCGAATGTGGAAAGGGGTGTGGGTATATTTTTGCAAAATTTCCATAGTTTTCTTCCTATCCGTTAGATATAAATCCGACGGCCTATATTGCAGGATGGCACGCACACCATCATCACCAACTCTGTTTTCTACTCCCCCCGTTCCTAAATATTTGTCTTTTAGAGATTTCAACAAGTGACTACATATGGAGCAAAATGAGTGAATCTACACTCTAAAATATGTCTACATACACATCCGTATGTGGTAGTCCATTTGAAATCTGAAAAAGACAAATATTTAGGAACGGATGGAGTATATGAGTAGACATGGAGATATATCTCTAGCATGGTTTACAACAAAAATGTGCTGGAATGGTTACCGCCGGATGCTCGCAACGCGATGACACTCTATTATTTCCAGTATAAGAGCATCTCCAACGACAGCCGGCAAATTTCCTCCCGCTTCCTTCCGCGGAGGACGACATCAAACGCCATCGTCATAAATTTTCATAACTCTAACCAACCAGTTGAAATTCGTGCAAACACAGACTGATTCCAGATAAGCATGAAGGATTTCGTATAAAAAAGCCAGATCTTCATATAAACATGATGGATTTCTTTACATTTACATGAACTAAGCGGTGCCAATCCGGCTCTCTTGGTATAATTAATACTCCCTCTGTCCGGAAATACTTGTCCTAGAAATGGATGTATCTAGACTTATTTTAGTTATAGATACATACAATTTATCCATTCTTAGAACACAAATTTCCCGCCAGCTAGAGAGGGAGTACATAATCTAAATGGCCGCCCACGGATCCCTTTGTCTTCCTCATGTCCGGCAGACACTTTGCAGGGTCGATGAAGGTTCTCGGAAGAGACGAAGAAGCAAAGAAACCACCTGAATGCGCAGTCGTCGCCTTGGCGGTGGCCTTCATGGGACCCAAGTGGCGACAGCCTCCCGTGTTCTACTTCTTCTCGATGATGGCGGCGGACACGGAGAAGCTGGCCACCGACTCGTCGCTGTCCACGCAACCGGCTTCTGTCTCTGCCTGCATGGCGCTACCGCGGGCACGGGAGGCGCGCCCACAGACACAGGAGGCGTGGTACGATGCGGCAGCGATGACGCCCGTACCGGTGTGCTCGCCGTCGTGCCGACATGGAGCAACTCGCCGCTCTTCATCGAGCTGAACTGGAGCGGCGAGTTGTTGAACCATGCGCCTGCTTCGGGCGGTAACTGGCTCCATCGGGCCAAGCAAGGTTGGTAAAGCACCGAGCGGCCTCGCCCATATCCGGAGGGCTCGGCAGGCCACCCAGCCGGGTAACATGCCGGAGAACGGCTCCTCGGAAGCCATCGGAAGAGTGGAGAAAATGGTGAAGGAGGAGATGGGGAGCGACGGAGGGGTGTGATTCTTGCCCGCTGTCTGTCTGGCCTCGTGTAAATAGAGGGCGGACGGTAGGAGCTTGGCCGGCGTCTGGCCTCATTTAAACTGAGGGCGGACGAGAGGAGCTCGGCCGGTGTTGCGTTTAATTCCGGCCCGCTCATGAACGAACGTGTGCTCGGAGTAGGTTTCTCGGTTTGCATGTGGGTTTAAAGGAGGGGTTTGATGCAGGCGAGGAGGCATGTTCAGCCGGGCGTGCGGCGGGCGGCGCAGTACTGTTCGATTTGACAGCGGGCGGCGCAGTTCCTGATGCGGCTTTAATGCAGATGAGCGAGGGAGTAGCGGTTCCCGAAATGTTGAACGGCCAATGCATCCTCCTTCAATTAATGCATGAGGGAAGTAACGGGAGGAGGACCGGGAAAAGAGGTTGCACGATGTGAATGCAACGCAGTTTGCCCTCATATAAAGGCGCCCCTCCATTCCAATGCATCTACCACATCATACGCACCTAAGAATTTGCCTAAGCACCTACACTAAGCGCAAAAGAGCTCACTCCAGACCCATGGTGGTGATGCACGCGAGCGGCCAGCGGCTATGCCAGATGGTCCACAACGTCGGCCTGCGGCATGCCACCGAGGATCGTCTCCAGACGGTGTTGGAGACCGGCTGGTGGATGGCCACCTGCGATGCCAACTATGACTCTCAGTTGGACCAGATGATCGTTGCCACCACCAACAAGTTCACCGTCCTCAAGAAGCTCGCGGACGACATTGTCGTACTCCTCCAGCCCGCGTGCCCTGGCTCCTCATTGTCTGCCACCCTAATCGGCCTCGATGGCTGGAACCTCTTTCAAGCACTGGTGGCCCTGCGACTGCCCGCCGACGCCACGAAGAATGTCCACCTGGAGGTCGCGCTCACTGCGAGGCGCCTCGCCCTACAAGAATTCGTCGACCTACACATCCACGTGTATGAGCAAATCGTGTACATAGGTATCTACAAGGCTAGTGAGGATGCTACGATGTTTGCCTTCCTCAACCAGCTGGAAGCCTGGGATGCCTTTGCTGAGAAGCACCTCGACCTCGCCACAAAAGCCGTCGCTCCTTAGTCGCCGGTCGGTGGCCCGGCGCACTAAGTTCAGGAGGAGGAGGTCGTACGTTGATGGATGCATCTTTCTTCTTGCCTTCTGTAACCACCACTACGATCGCATCATCATCGTGGCCTTAATTCTTATTGTGCTGTTGCCTTCTCGTTCCAGTCAATACCGACATGTGCGATCCCTTTGCTTAATTATAGGCATCACTATAACTAGTACTCCATCCGTCAATTTATAAGTTGTGCTTACCTTTTCCATCAACTTCCTGCAACGTGCGGGCATCTTGCTAGAAACACTAGAACATGTCGGACCGCGTGTGACCAAACCGACGATGCGCCAACCTAGCTACTATGTACCCTGCTTATCTGGCGGAAATAGCCCCGCCCTAGCGTTTCCAATCGTTATTTCTATCTATCGATCGTGCCAAGGAGCAGAACCAAAATGTTACAATTTATACATGTTTCTCTACTTCCACTCCTATAAAAGACTCAGTTGGTGATGGTGGTGTGTCTGCCATCCGTCGTTTCTGACCATTAGATCTGCATATAACGGCTGTGAGGTAAGTTGTGGCATTTTTGCAACAATGACCCACTTCTCTGCTCCAATTTGTAGAAAACCCCTTATTATCTTGAAAGCAACCACATCCCTCCCTCACCTCATCAAAACAGCGTGAGAAATATATATACTCCTATAAAAGACTCAGTTGGTGATGGTGGTGTGTCTGCCATCCGTCGTTTCTGGCCATTAGATCTGCATCTAATGGCTGTGAGGTAAGTTGTGGCATTTTTGCAACAATAGCCCACTTCTCTGCTCCAATTTGCAGAAAACCCCTTATTATCTTGAAAGCAACCACATCCCTCCCTCACCTCATCAAAACAGCCTAAGAAATATATTTTGAGTGAGAAGTACTCCCTCTGTTCCTAAATATATTGGTCTTTCTTGAGATTTCAATAAGTGGCTACATACAGAGCAAAATGAGTGAATCTACACTTCAAAATATGTCTATATAATCCGTATGTGATAGTCCATTTGAAATCTCTAAAAAGTCAAATATTTATGAAGGGAGGGAGTAATATATTAGGAGTATATCAAAATCAGAGTGATTTCTTCCAAGTTTGTGAACAAGTACTACTATCCTACTACCTTGGATCCGTCGCAACGCACGGGCACATTGCTGGTAAAAGGAAAAGGCATGCCGCATTCGCGTCGCACCCCCCCCCCCCCACACACACACACACGGGAATCGGAAGTACTTGACGGCCCATCCGGCACGACACATTGCTTAGGGAAGGCGTGTTGCCTAGCATTTTCACTTTCATGTGGGACCGCCGTTGAGCAAACCGACTATTGGCAAACCGCACCGCACCCTCCGCCGGGTTGGAAAACAGAAACGAGGGGAAGATCTAGCTGTAGCACGGAAGCCAAGAAATTTGGTGTCATATGGGGCTCGTTGATAGAGTAGGAGCATTCTGTACTACTCTACTCCTACTAGTACCAAGTTTGTACTATACAACTAGTAGGTACGTGCACGGCACAGCATCGTAGGAACAAAAAAGGGAAGATCTTGTTTTGGGTGATTTATCTTTTTTTCTGTCAACGTAGTATGAATAATATGATGTGGCGGGCACCCATGAAGCTTATGTGGCTTGGTTGCATGGCTACGAAAGGTTAGAAAAAAAGAAATAGATAATGTGTTTAGAGTGCACTCCACTAAACAGATATACTTTGGGTCCATTGCAACGGGTCGGCACATCTATATCTATACCCCCTGTATAGTGTGTGAATAACTTTGAAAGTTGGTTGTTGGATGAAGCCAATCCGACAGTACAAAGATGGCAAATCCGAGCACTACTGGCCGTTCGATATCATCTACATTCCACCAGACTCTGCCACATGTAGAATCTAGAAGACTCCATGGTTGAACTTCATTCATGACTAACTTTTCCACAACTAAGCTTAGGCAAAGTGTGTCTGCCACAAAAAATGTGGCTAACAAAATGGCCACCACAAGTGTGGCAAGATTTGTCAAGAAGTTGAGTCTATGACATGTGGACCATGTAGCTAGAAAAGTGTGGCAAGCCACAAGTGTAGCAATGAACCAAACACATGCCTGGTGTGTTTGGTAGGGTGTATGAAGGGTGCATGATCCCAAGAGTTACCTTCTCGACCCATTTTTGGGTGTTTGGTAGAGTGTATGGAGGGTGCATGAGTTCACACTAGATTAGCACAAATACACTAGAAGCATGCATGAAGAGAGCATACATGAAGAGGGGTGTTGAGTTGAGCATGCATGAGGAGGGAACAACTATGCTGAGACGAGAACGCAACCAAACACACTTGTAGCACGCCTAAGCTTAGGCATGGCAACCTTAGGCTGCAAACCAAACCATAACTTTGAAAGTTGGTCGTTGGATGAAGCCAATCCGATGGTACAAAGATGGCAAATCCGAGCACTGCTGGCCGTTGGATATCATCTACACTCCACCAGATTTTGCCACATGTAGAATCTAGAAGACTCCACATGTAGAAGCATAATGCACAAACCACCAGAATCGCATGCGTGTAATGCACGTGTACCTTACTAGTAGTTGGTAGTAGTAAGAAACAAATTCCGGGTTTGGTACGAGATCGTACTACGGGAGCACCACAAGGCCTGCCGCAGGAGTTACATTTCCCTCTCAGGGCCCACGGGACTGAACTTCAGTGGCTTAGTGCCCGGCCTATGAGTCAATGACATTCGACCTTAAATGCGGCTGGCCCACATGTCATTCTCATGGTGGTGGTGTGGTTCGCGACTCACTCGTTCGAGATGAACCGGCCGGTGGTGGCGAGGCCGTGGTGAGGGTGCCACAGCTGGGCGTCGGGGCATTACGAGACGTACATGGCCACATCGGCGGGTACTACCTGTAGTACAGAAGTACTCTAGCTGAGGATTGATGCCCGGGACAAAATGTGTCACATCCGCTGGATGAAAATTCGATGGTGCGGGATGTGTGGTGTCATGGGTTCATGCGGCGTCGTGGGAATTGCGTGTGGCTGTGGTAGAAACTTGATGCTCGCCGCATTTAAGGTGGCTCACATGTCATGCACACAAAGGCAAAGGGGCGGTGCGGCCGAGAGGGGTGAGGCGCACGTCAGGGGACGTGGTGCCGTGGGTTGGAGCGGCGTCGTGGGAATCGCGAGTGGAAGTGGATGAAACGTGATGGTCATCGTAGTTAAACTTCCATGGACAAGCTGTCATGTCTACGGACACATGCATTTCATACCGATCACTGGAAGGACTAGTAGAGAAAGCTAGGTGTTTAAATAGTTCCTTATAGTCAAGCGGACCCATGCTACTACTTGTTCCAAACACATGCACACCATCGAAATAGTCCATCTATATCAATATACATAGAGAGGGAATATTTTTTTACAAGAGAGGAAATAGTTTACCCATCCATAATGCCCTGCTGCTGGTGCGGCATCTTCTTCTTCTTCTTCTTCTTCTTCTCATTTTTTGTGGGAGACAGCTTCGCAACAAGCTCTCTGGACCTTGCAGCTATCTCGAAACTCACACGGGCATCGAGGGCAGCATATTTTATCCGCTCATATGTCAAGGGATAATTCTCCATCCAGACGGCCTTAATCCCAGCGTATCATCACCCTTCTGAAGATTTGTTCCTAGCACAAAATTTTCTACGTCGAATAGGGATGGTGTTGGTTTATCACAATCTTCTACAGGAATTTTTATTCTGGTTTCTAGTTCAGCGATGCTTTTCAAATCAAGGTTGTACGGCTCCAACTTCTGTTTGTCCCCTACGATGGCTGCCCCACAGAAATATATGTCCTCCTGAGACAAGAAATCGTGAAGCTCACCTGGTATGGAGGGCACATGTCATCATCTTCGAGGCACAGCTGAAGGAGAGCGGCGCGTCGGATGTTCCCTGTGGCACGCTCCGTGTACTCTGCGTCGAGACTGATGACATTCATCTCCACCTTTTGGAGGGAGTTGGATACATTGTTGATCCACTTCTGAACCACCCTTGGGTGGTCGGTGACTATGGCAACTATGCTCAACGAGCCTTCGACGAGGACATGTTGGACGCTAAAAACCTGCATCTCGATCTCTTTCGCCATTTGGAACCGCTGGACCGGAGGGCTATGGTTTGGAGAATTAGGATTAGATGGCTAGTCTAACTGAAGAAGATGATTATTTATAGGTGCTTCAGAATTACTCCAGGAGGATGTGAAGAGGTTAAAAGAATGTGAATGCAGTGTGGTTTGGATGCAAATGAAGATCAAGGAGTAGTGAAAAAGCCGAGGAAAATCGGTTCCCGATGGAGAAGTACATGTGAGAAGTTATGCGCATGCATGAGGAGAGGTGCGGTGGTTTGACTGTTGCATGCAATGGATTGGACAGGCTCTTCGGTTGCCTTTTCTCTCTCCCACACGCACAGAGTGGCCCACTTGCATGTTGCAGTTTATTGGCTGGAGTATGGCTGCAGCTGCTCATGCGTACGCTAATTAATGCTATGAATGCGGGGAATGGAGGGAAATGGGCGCATGAAAAAGGGTATATACGTAGACTAATTAGAGAAATACTGAAAAACGTTATGCACAGACAAAAGAGGGCCGGAGGGAGTACTACTCATGTTCCTACTACGGTTAAGGAATATGCGGTTATCCTCAAAAAATAAAAGTCCTTCTTCGCGCTTCCGCATGCACGAGAATTTGATTCTGCTCGCAATATGGATGATAGCTGGAGGATGAAGTGAACCCAGAGGCATGCTAGCACGAGAGTGTACTCATGTTCCTACTACTCCTATTAGTAGTAGTACAACTGTGGTACACTTGATGGTCAAAATACTATTGTTCATCTGGTCCTCATAGTGAAGTGGCAAGACCCTGCGCCCGAGGTGACACCAGTCCAGGCGGCATGTCTGGGTTACCAAAGTCAGCCTCACCTTGTGCATTGTGCAGTCACTGTCACCGCCGATGTATAGCATGCCTCGCCTTGTCTCCCTTTCCCCTAGCACCACTCCATCTCCATCTCTGTCTCGCTGGAGATCCTGAGGTCACTCTTCATTATCTCCCTATGCCCCCGCATAACCTCGCCTCGCTCGCCTCCCCCAGTACCACTATTTCCTCGCTAGCCGCTCCAGCACCAACAGCCTTCTCCCCCGTAAATCAAGCCCCCCAAAACCCCACCTTCCAAACTCCACCATGGTCGAACGCGAACCGCGCAGGATCCATATGAGCCGCAATTGGAGCAATTTCCCCAGTGACGTCCTCGACCTCTGTTGTTCGTGTATGGATATGTTGAGCGCCCTGCGGCTAGCTGCATGCTCGAGGGGCATGCACACGGCCATCATCGAAGCGAGGCCAAAGCTTTTCAAGACACCCTGCTTGCTGCTATCTGGTCTTGCGAGATTTGCTCACCATGATACGGAGGCGTACATGATGCCCCTCGACTTCAATCCAATCTCCATAGCCGAAACTTCTTTGCAGGTATGTAGTGGGTCGCCGTACATCATTTCCCTCGACTTCAATCTGATCACCATCGCCTGAAACTTCTTGGCAGGTATCTACTGGGTCGGCATGAACTCCCACTGGATGGCTGCCTTCAGAGAAGATTATAAAAAGTTGGTGCTCGTGAACTTCTAGACCTTCCATAAGATTATCCTTCCTCCATTGGATTATATAGAGCTTTACCATCGCGGTCCTAGTCATCTAGATTACCACGTTAGTTGGATGGACCGTGTTTGCAGAAGATTGTAATCTGCCAAGTGACCACACGACATGTGAATTACACAGACTTCAAGCTAATTGCCGTGTTCGACCGCTGACTTGCCTATCTTTACGCCGGTGCCTTCTTTAGCTGGAGATAACTCAGCTCGCAATGGATCATCGTCAAAGCTGATACACACTTTTGTGATGCTATTGAACACATTGGCATCATCTACACGATCGACAAAGCAGATGGCACCATGTATTGCTGGGATGGCGCGTGTAAGTTGTTTCCGTCTCATGTTAATGATGACGCCATGACACTGTTTGAACTTTTTGTGATGATTAGCATATCCCTGTTTGAGCAGAATTTGAGTAGAACTATGGCAATGTATTAGAGACGCCATAAATCAGCTATATTTGGAATGAGTTAATTCATGCGATTGTGATCATGTCATTATAGCCAATTTGTACCCCTCAATAATCAAACGGTTAGGAATATATGGATATTCTCCTTATTTTACAGTAATGTATATACTACTACTAAATATGAGCGTGTATCAATGGCCATGTTAGTTTCCTCATTTTCATGATGTAGAAACATGCACCACACTCTTAGTTTCATCTAACCATACATTAGGGAAGTAATGTGCATATGGAGAACTCTATGTTTGGAAGTAGTGAAATCCTGTAATGCTTACCATGTGTACATACCTATATTCGCCCTTTAGCAATCAATGGCTAGAATAATATCCTCACACAAAATCTGCCCACAGAACACGAGTATATAACAATGCATGGTCTGTTAGTTACCTTGAAGAATTTGTTTGTGAGGACAGAACATGATTCCATAACATGCATGACATGGTAGTTTCCTGTGAAGAATCGATTGCGAGATAACATGAGTATAACCATGCATGGCACTTCTATATTTTCGAACCCAGTATACATTTCCCTGTATTTTCCTCCCAGTTTCAACAGGGACATATCAATGTTGTTTCTTGCATTATCCTACTCATACTCTGAACAATGTTGATATTACATTAACAATGCATGTCCTTTTTGATATGATGCGGTGTCCCTACAGATGCTGCCCTTTGTAATCACACCACCTTTGCCAAAAACAGGGAAGCACAACTGGTTCCTCACTCGATCAGACGATGGCAAAATACTGATGATCATTCGGACACATGATTCGGAAAAGTTATATTGCCAAAACCCCACTGTATACAAGCACCGTGAAATACGTGAGTATCCGAACAATGGTTGTTACGTCTATGAGCAGGATACCAGCTTGTTGGGACCTTCGGGATTTTTTAGTTGGAGGCGGGTAAACAGCCTTGGTTCATACTCTCTGTTTCTCGGACTCAATTATCCGATTAACCAGGGGATCACCGTTGGTAAGGACCTTGATGGTAGAGAGGCTCTGTTTTCTATGGAAAACTGTGTCTACACGGCGAGCCCTAGGAGTTCGGGAGCAAACTCCCCTGATTGTCAACGATACAGCCTGCAGCCAAAAGAAGGTGAGAATGACAAAGGCATCCGGATTAACTTTGATCCTTGGATGTCTCAATTACGATAGGCAGTGATGTGGTTCAAGCCTTCAGGTTGATAGGTAATTGGGTTGTTGCGTCGAAAGGGTGGAGTACTGGTATCTCCGGATCATTGGTCGCTGAAGCGGAGCTGCAAATTATGATGGTGTTGGATCATCTCTTCGAATGACTTTGTTGTCTTTGCTGCTTATTCTGGATGGGTAGTTCTTTCTTTTGTTATGCATATTCCTTGTCATTTGGTCATCCTCGTCTATGTCACTCTTACTATGTAATAGTTGGCTCTGTTTAGAATGTCATTCTCGTCTGGATCACGAGAGTCTAAGCGTCGCAGATGGGTGCGTTTTGGTAGTGTAGCAAGACTTCTTATGAACTATCATGTCTTGCTGTTTATGTCAGTAGTAGTCACTAGTCAGTGTTTGAATGTTGTATATATCGTTGTTTCGAATTGTTTATTGTCTCGAACTGCTGGTGGGCTAAATGAGGGCATCACCATTCTTCAGTGTTCAGAGTGTATCTCTTTTTTTCAAGTTATATAATTTGAGCTCAGTGTCTTTTCGATGATGTACACTCGTTTGGGCCAGTGAGGTGTCATTGAATATGGGCCGAGTAGTAACGCAATGCCAAACAGGTCAATTATGACTCTCAGGCGAGGCTCTCAAAAGATCCTAAAAAAAGATGGGCTCTCCAAAAAAGAAATAATAAGGACTCTTAGGCCGACATGTGGGCGCCACCGGTGTTTTCGTGCGCTTGCGCGCCGTGAGCATATTGGCGCGTGTTCAAAATTCAAGCTACCTTTTCATCCCCAATCTCCCGCCCCTCCCCCACCTCTGGAATCTCGATTCCTACTCCAGTTCCCCCAAATCCCCCTCCTGTACTCCCTGTACTCAAGCTCACTATCATGTCGCCGGTCAACGCGGATCTCCGAGCTGGAGATCCTGAGTTCCATCTTGCCTTCGGTCGATGCGTGTTGGCGCTCAACAGTGGCATGGCGGAGCTTGACGACCAGTTTGTCGGCAAAGTGCTGATGGTAACCATGAACGGCGACCGGCCTCCCGTCTCGCCGGACGACCTTGTCAAAGCTCTTGGCATTGTGCACAGCATCCAAATAAATGACTTGCTCGTCGAAGTCTGTCCGCCACCGGCTGATTTCTTCGTCAGGTTCCGGACAACTTTCGACTGCAGTCGTGTGTTCGAATCTTCCCGGCGTTTGTTCTGCGATGGCGCGCTGGTGAGCTTTGATCGGAGGCACCCAGGATGGGGCTCGGTGCCCTTTGAGCTTGAGTTTTAACAAAGCTTACCTTCCACGGCATGCCTCGACATGCTTGGAACAGCGAGTCCATGAATGAGCTTATCAATAACCTTGGAGGTGAGCTCGTAAGTATGTTTGTTCCTCCAGACAGCTGGGCTCTGACGGTTATGGCATGGATGAAGAAGCCGTCCACCATACCGAAGGTGATTGGTGTTGAGATACCGGTGCAGGAACCGGGGTTGTACTATTCGTCACCACCAAGGCCGCCGCGGACCACGTTAGGGATGTACCTGTATCGAGTGCTCGTGCATGTCGAAGAAGTGGTCAATCCATCAACCGAAGTCCTGCCACCGCCGCTGGTGCCAGGGTCCGTCGATGACGTCCATTATAGGAGTCAACGTTAGACTTTCCCCGTGTTGCTCGGAACGATGGATGGCACAGGGCCTACTCCATCGCGAGGCGGAGGCCACTGCTTCTTTGGGAGAAGGGGCAGGGCTGGCTGCCTGGATGTGCTCTAATTTGAGGTAACAACTGAATCTGGTCAGATACTAGTTAAATCCGAGCTATGGGTGTGAAGCACTGATGTGCCAGTACATTTGATTGTGACCTGCTCTAATTTTGTACCTGAAATTTTTTAGAAAGGGTTGTACGTCAACTTAATGTGCTAGCAGAACTTATTGTGGTGTCTGTCTGTTTTCTTTGCACAGCATTCAAGATATTTCCTTGTCATTGATAAAGATGGTGAACCGTTATGTACGAGTTCGTTGGTTTCAACATAGCCCTACCCGTAGCGATCCACTGCTTCCATCCTGATTGTGCCGCCTGCGTGAAATTTTTGTATGCAAGTTCAGTGTGCTATGATGTTCTATATGATTGTGTCAACTATATAAGTTTTTATTGAGCATCAGCAATGCATATGGCTGAAAGATGTATTTACAAGCATCGACAGATGGGTCTCTCTCTCTCACACACACACACACACGCATACACGCACACATGCACAAGTGGGACTCGTTGAATTATTTCTTTGCTCATGACAGCTTTTAATTAGGTTCCACAGTAATCTAACTATTTTCTTAAGTTATTAATTGAGCTCAGTGACTTCAAAAAGTTGTACATAAGCCTTGTTTGGGCCTTTCCGGCGTCGCTGAATGTGGCCTGAGTAGCCATGTTAGGTTGTATTGTACTACACATGCCTTTTTTTTCAACATCAACAATGCAACTGGGCCGACAATTGTACACAATATCCGGGTCAACTTGTTATTTTCCGCCCCGCTGGGCTGCAAACTTTCCTAGGAGGTATGCATTAGGCTTAACAAGAAAATGGACTTTAAGAAATAATAAATGGGATGTAATTATAATAACTGGGCAGTAACTATAAAAAATGCACCAAACGCGTAATTAGTTTAAAAAATATATTGTTATTGGAATTTGAAATTTTTAATTTCATTACTTGTTGCGCGCGCAATTTTTCTTAGGATTTTAATGTAATACAACTTTATTTTGAAATTCTATTTAATCTAACGAGAAATTTTGGATAAAAATATTTTGGATCCCATAAAAATGTGGGAATTTTTTTGAATTCTGTTTTGAGCGGTTGGTTGAAATTATTAATCGTTGTCCTAGCTAGAAAATGGGCTATACTTTTAATAAACTGTAAATGGGTTGTAGTAAATTCCATTAGAATTAAAAATGGGTTGTACATTCTTTCAAATTGCAAATGGGTTATATGTTCTCTGCCACACACTTGTGGGCCTTCCAAGTTGACGCGTCCCCTTAAAAAACTAAGTTGACGCGTATGCAAGGCTTTGTCAACAACACACGGTTCTGGCAGTTGTGGCCGTTGGATGTCCATCCAACGGATGTCGTGCTTCTTCTTCAATCTCGGATATTCTTGCTTCAGCCGCCCAAAAAATGATTCCTCCCCCTGACATCTGCGGCGCACCATTTTGGAGGCTGACCTGTGGGCCTACTAAGTTGACGCGTACCAAGGGCTTTGTCAACTTAGTCAATATAAACGATTCTAGCTGTAGTGATCGTACGATGTCCAGCCAACGGCCGTAGTGCTTCTTCAACCTCTGGTCTTCTTGCTCTAGCCGCCCAAAGCAGCGCCGGTCGTGCCGCGTGCTCCTGCCTCCCGTGGCCGGCTGTGATGCTGTGGAGGCCTCACCGCCCCCTACTACTCGCACCGCTGGCCAGGCCATCCCTCTACTCACCCACACCCCCTGTTATTCCGCGGCGCCGGCAGCCTCACACCGCAGCCGAACCAGTGAACCCTCGTACTCCTCTCCGCGCGGGCTTCCACTATCGCGTATTCCCTGGCTCCGTGTCGTCCCCTTCCTAGGCCTCGCCATCGTCCACCGCCTTGGTGCTCTCGGCGCGGCGTGGTCAACGTTGTCAAGGAACAGCTTCCATCGGACGTGGACTGTACGTGGTGAGGCTGACAGCTGGGGCCACGACTGCAGCAAGGAAGTGCCTCCTTATTACGTGGAAAATAATGATTCCTCCACCTGATTGCAGGGACCCACCGGACGGGCCACCGTATTTTGTGAAAAAACGTTTCCCCCCTTACTGCTGGGACCCACCGGACAGGCCACTGTATTGAGCGAAAAAAACGTTCCCCCTGCTGTCAGCTCGGACCCACCGGAAGTGCCTCCTTATTATGCACAAAAAATGAATACTCCCCTGCTGGTTAGGACCCACCTTGGTGGGAGGCTGACTTGTGGTCCTACAAAGTTGATGGGCACGGAGTGCTTTGTCAACTTAGTCAATATGAACGATTCTAGCTCCAGTGACCGTACGATGTCCATCCAACGACCGTAGTGCTTCTTCAACCTCTGGTCTTGTTGCTCCAGCCGCCCAAAGCAGCGCCGATCGTGCCGCATGCTCCTGCCTCCCGTGGCCGGCTGTGCTACCGCGGAGGCCTCACCGCCCCCTACTATTCCCACCGCTGGCAAGGCCATCCCTCTACTCACCCACATCCCCTGTTATTCTACGACAACGGCAGCCTCACACCACAGCGAACCAGTGAACCCTCGTACTCCTCTACGTGTGGGCATCCACTGCCACATCTTCCCCGGCTCCACGTCGTCCCCTTCCTAGGCCTCGCCATCGTCCACAGCCCTGGTGTTCTCGGCGCGGCATGGTCAATGTGGTCAAGGAATGGCTTCCATCGGACATGGATTGTACGTGGAGAGGCTGACACCTGGGTCCACGGCCGCAGCAAGGAAGTGCCTCCTTATTACGTGCAAAATAATTATTCCTCCACCGGACAGCAGGGACCCACCGAACGGGCCACCGTATTTCGCGAAAAAAAATCCCCCTGACTGCTGGGACCCACCAGCTACATCTTCGCATGCAAGGAAGTGCGTCCGAGCAAAAAAAACGATTCGCCCCCCTGACTGCTGGGACCCACCAGCTACATATTCGCACGCAAGGAAGTGCCTGACAGTCGGGACCCACCTGGTCGAAGCGTACGTTGTGTTGTTATTCTGGTCGCAAACGTGTACGTACATACTGGTCGATGTAGTGGCGCGCACGTGTCGTAGTAGAGGCGTGCACGTGGCATGTGCACGTACGTACAGGGACCAGTGTGCAAGAAAGAAAATACGGCCACGTACGTACATACGGGCAGGGTCTCGAATGCCTACTCGCGCATACGTATGGCCAGGGCTCGTGTACATGGCTGGATCGGAACGGAGAAACTGCGTTGTCGTCATGCTCATGGGGAGCCAACCGGCTGGGTCGGAATGGAATGTGTCGTCGTGTTCATCAGGAGGGCTTGGACGGAATAGCCGATGGAAAATAGGCCTGGCATACTTCAGAGTGGAGGAAACGGCCTTGTGTTTGACCGGCCATGGTCGAAACGGGATCCTGTTTATCGGGAGGGGTCTGGCGTGCCGCAAAATGGAGGAAACGGACCTCCTACGGTCGAAACGGGGGTCCTGTTGATCGGGAGGGGTGTGGCGTACCGCAAAACGGAGGAAACAGACTTGTGTTGGAGCGCTATGGTCGAAACGGGGGTCCTGTTCATCGGGAGGGGTGTGGCGTACCGCAAAACGGGACTCCACGGGGTACTGTTCATCTCCACCGTCGACCCCCTCCAGCCTCCATGGGCTACTGTTCATCCACCGTCGACCTCCTCCAACCTCCACCTACGACTGTTCATCCACGGGCTCCTGTTCATCCAGCCTCCACCGCGCACTACTCCACCGGCTACTGTTAATCCAGCCCTCCACCGTCTACTGTTCATCCAGCCCTCCACGGGCTGGTCCTGTTCATCCAGCCCTCCACCGTCTACTGTTCATCCAGCCCCAATAGCCTCGACCGATCGGGGTCCTGTTCATCTAGAGGCAACACCTCGGGGTCCTGTTCATCCACCCCCACCGGGAACTGTTCATCCAAACCCCCCAGCAATGCTTACTGTTCATCCAGAGGCAGCATCGATCGGCTTCAGTCAGCAGCAGTAGCGAAGGAATCGCTCGATCGGGTTCAGTTAACAGCCATCGATCGATCGCTCGGGTTCAGTAACGCATAGCCTGCAGTGCAATCGCTCGGGTTCAGTTAGAGCCCAACACCTCGCACCCACGCGCGTGCATGTACGAGAGAAACGCGCATCGCTCGGCCCCGACCACCCACCATAACCGGGAACACCCCGATATTTTCCTTGCCCTTGCTTCTACCACGGTTTTTTCTGTCATGGACGGCCCAAAGAATGTCATGCAGCTGTGTCTCCGGCCCGCCCAGGACAAAAAGCCCATTTTCTGTCATGATTTTTTGTCATAGAAGTAGGACCCCACCACATCTATGATGATACCGTGTTTTGTCACAATTATTGTCATAGAAGTGTCATAAGTATGACAGGAAAAAAATTTGTTCAGCCCAAAATGTCACGGATGTGTCTTTTTTTGTAGTGTATACATGTTATTGATGTGTACCTTACTAATGCTCGTAGTAGCGCCTGGGTATTTGATACTGGTTCTGTTGCTCATATTTGCAACTCAAAAAAGGGGTTACAGATTAAACGAAGATTGGCTAAGGACGAGGTGACGATGCATGTGGGAAATGGTTCCAAAGTCGATGTGATCGCGGTCGGCACGCTACCCCTACATCTACCATCGGGATTAGTTTTAGACCTGAATAATTGTTACTTGGTGCCAGCGTTATGCATGAACATTATATCTGGATCTTGTTTGAGGCGAGACGGTTATTCATTTAAATCAGAGAATAATGGTTGTTCTATTTATATGAGTAATATCTTTTATGGTCATGCACCCTTGTTGAGTGGTCTATTTTTGTTGAATCTTGATTGGAGTGATACACATATTCATAATATTGAAACCAAAAGATGCAAGGTTAATAATGATAGTGCAACTTATTTGTGGCACTGCCATCTAGGTCATGTTGGTGTAAAGCGCATGAAGAAACTCCATGCTGATGGGCTTTTGGAATCACTTGATTATGAATCACTTGATGCATGCAAACCATGCCTCATGGGCAAGATGACTAAGACTCCATTCTCCGGAACAATGGAGTGAGCAACTAAATTGTTCGAAATAATACATACTGATGTATGCGGTCCAATGAGTGTTGAGGCTCGCGGTGGGTATCATTATTTCTGACCTTCACAGATGATTTGAGCAGATATGGGTATATCTACTTGATGAAACATAAGTCTGAAACATTTGAAAAGTTCAACGAATTTCAGAGTGAAGTGGAAAATCATCGTAACAAGAAATAAAGTTTCTACGACCTGATCGTGGAGGTGAATATTTGAGTTATGAGTTTGGTCTTCATTTAAAACAATGCGAAATAGTTTCGCATCTCACTACACCTGGAACACCACAGCGTAATGGTGTGTCCGAACGTCGTAATTGTACTTTATTAGATATGGTGTGATCTATGATGTCCCTTACTGATTTACCGCTATCGTTTTGGGCTTATGCTTTAGAGACGGTTGCATTCACGTTAAATAGGGCACCATCTAAATCCGTTGAGACGACACCATATGAACTGTGGTTTCACAAAAACCTCAGTTTTCGTTTCTCAAATTTGGGGTTGTGATGCTTATGTGAAAAAGCTTCAACCTGATAAGCTCGAACCCAATTTGGATAAATGTGACTTCATAGGATACCCAAAAGAGACTGTTGGGTACACCTTCTATCACAGATCTGAAGGCAAGATATTTGTTGCTAAGAATGGATCCTTCCTAGAGAAGGAGTTTCTCTCAAAAGAAGTGAGTGGGAGGAAAGTAGAACTTGATGAGGTAATTGTACCGTCTCCCTTATTGGAAAGTAGTTCATCACAAAAATCAGTTCCAATGATTCCTACACCAATCAATGAGGAAGTTAATGATGCTAATCATGGAACTTCTGATCAAGTTACTACCGAACCTCGTAGGTCAACCAGAGGACGATCCGCACCAGAGTGGTACGGTAATCCTATTCTGGAGGTCATGTTACTTGACCATGACGAACCTACGAACTATGAGGAAGCGATGATGAGCCCAGATTCCGCGAAATGGCTTGATGCCATGAAATCTGAGATGGGATCAATGTATGAGAACAAAGTATAGACTTTGCTTGACTTGCCCGATGATCGGCAAGCCATAGAGAATAAATGGATCTTCAAGAAGAAGACTGACTCTGACGGTAATGTTACTGTCTACAAAGCTGGACTTGTTGCAAAAGGTTTTCAACAAGTTCAAGGAGTTGACTATGATGAGACTTTCTCAGCCATAGCGATGATTAAGTTTGTCTGAATCATGTTAGCAATTGCCGCATTTTATGATTATGAAATTTGGCAAATGGAAGTCAAAACTGCATTCCTTAATGGATATCTTAAAGAAGAGTTGTATATGATGCAACCACAAGGTTTTGTCGATCCTAAAGGTGCTAACAAAGTGTGCAAGCTCCAGTGATCCATTTATGGACTGGTGCAAGCCTCTCGGAGTTGGAATATACGCTTTGATAGTGTGATCAAAGCATATGGTTTTATACAGACTTTTGGAGATGCCTGCAATTACAAGAAAGTAAGCGGGAGCTCTGTAACATTTCTAATATTATATGTGGATGACATATTGTTGATTGGAAATAATACAAAATTTCTGGATAGCATAAAAGGATACTTGAATAAGAACTTTTCAATGAAAGACCTCGATGAAGCTACTTATATATTAGGCATCAAGATCTATAGAGATAGATCAAGACGCTTAATTGGACTTTCACAGAGCACATACCTTGATAAAGTGTTGAAGAAGTTCAAAATGGATCAGTCAAAGAAATGGTTCTTGCCTATGTTACAAGGTGTGAAGTTGAGTCACACTCAATAATCGACCACTGCATAAGATAGAGAGAAAATGAAAGTCATTCCCTATGCCTCAGTCATAGGTTCTATCATGTATGCAATGCTGTGTACCAGACCTGATGTGTGCCTTGCTATAAGTTTAGCAGGGAGGTACCAAAGTAATCTAGGAGTGGATCACTGGACAGCAGTCAAGAACATCCTGAAATACCTGAAAAGGACTAAGGATATGTTTCTCGTTTATGGAGGTGACAAAGAGCTCGTCATAAATGGTTACGTCAATGCAAGCTTTGACACTGATCCGTATGACTCTAAGTCGCAAACCGGATACATATCTATATTGAATGGTGGAGCTGTCAGTTGGTGCAGTTCCAAGCAGAGCGTCGTGGCGGGAACTACGTGTGAAGCGGAGTACATAGCTGCTTCCGAAGCAGCAAATGAAGGAGTATGGATGAAGGAGTTCATATCCGATCTAGGTGTAATACCTAGTGCATCGGTTCCAATGAAAATCTTCTGTGACAATACTGGAGCAATTACCTTGGCGAAGGAATCCAGATTTCGCAAGCAAACCAAACACATCAAGAGACGCTTCAATTCCATCCACGATCAAGTCAAGGAGGGAGACAAAGAGATTTGCAAGGTACATACGGATCTGAATGTTGCAGACCCGTTGACTAAGTCTCTCTCACGAGCAAAACATGATCAGCACCAAGACTACATGGGTGTTAGAATCATTACTATGTGATCTAGATTATTGACTCTAGTGCAAGTGGGAGACTGAAGAAAATATGCCCTAGAGGCAATAATAAAGTTGTTATTTATATTTCCTTTTATCATGATAAATGTTTATTACTCATGCTAGAATTGTATTAATCGCAAAATTAGTACATGTGTGAATACATAGACAAACAAAGTGTCCCTGGTATGCCTCTACTTGACTAGCTCATTAATCAAAGATGGTTAAGTTTCCTAGCCATAGACATGTGTTGTCATTTGATGAACGGTATCACATCATTAGAGAATGATGTGATGGACAAGACCCATCCATTAGCTTAGCATAATGATCGTTTAGTTTTGTTGCTATTGCTTTCTTCATAACTTATACATGTTCCTATGACTATGAGATTATGAAACTCCCGAATACCGGAGGAACACCTTGTGTGCTATCAAACATCACAACGTAACTGGGTGATTATAAATATGCTCTACAGGTGTCTCCGATGGTGTTTGTTGAGTTGGCATAGATCAGGATAAGGATTTGTCACTCCGTGTATCGGAGAGGCATCTCTGGGCCCTCTCGGTAATGCACATCACTATGAGCCTTGCAAGCAATGTGAATAACGGGTTAGTTACGGGATGATGCATTACGGAACGAGTAAAGAGACTTGCCGGTAATGAGATTTAACTAGGTATGAAGATACCAACGATCGAATCTCGGGCAATTAACATACCGATGACAAAGGGAACAACGTATGTTGTTATGCGGTTTGACCGATAAAGATCTTCGTAGAATATGTAGGAACCAATATGAGCATCCAGGTTCCACTATTGGTTATTGACCAGAGATGTGTCCCGGTCATGTCTACATAGTTCTCGAACCCGTAGGGTCCGCACGCTTAACGTTCGATGACGATTTGTATTACGGGTTACGTGATTTGATGAACTGAAGTTTGTTTGGAGTCCCGGATGAGATCATGGACATGAAGAGGAGTCCCGAAATGGTCGAGAGGTAAAGGTTCATATATTGGAAGGTTACATTCGGGCACGGAATGGTTCGGGATGTTTCGGATGAGTTTCGGAGTACCGGGGGTTACCGGATCCCCCCTCCCAGGAAGTTATTGGGCCTTAATGGGCTTTACTGGAAAGGAGAGGAGATCCACATGGGAGGCCGCCCCCCCCCCCCCATGGCTGGTCCGATTTGGACTAGGAGGGGACGGCGCCCCCCCCCCCCTCTTTCCTTCTCCCTTCTTCCTCCTTCCCTCCTTCTCCTAGTTGGAATAGGAAAGGGGGGTGAATCCTACTTGGGCCGGGAGTCCAAGTAGGACTCCCCCCTATGGCGTGCCCCCCTTGGGTCGGCCTCCTCTTCCCCCCTCCTTTATATAGGTTGGAAGGGGGCACCCCAAAGGCACACCAAGTCTTCTCTTAGCCGTGTGCGGTGCCCCCCACCCTAGTTACACACCTCGGTCATATCATCGTAGTGCTTAGGCGAAGCCCTGCGCCGGTAACTTCATAATCATCGTCACCACGCCGTCGTGCTGACAGAACTCTCCCTTAGCCTCAATTGGATCAAGAGCTCGAGGGACGTCATCATGCTGAACGTGTGCTGAACACGGAGGTGCCATACATTCGGTACTTGGATCGGTTGGATCGCGAAGGCGTTCGACTACATCAACCACGTTACTAAATGCTTCCGCTTTCGGTCTACGAGGGTACATGAACACACTCTCCCGTATCGTTGCTATGCATCTCCTAGATAGATCTTGCGTGATCGTAGGTAAATTTTTTGAAATACTACGTTCCCAACAGGGACGAGGAGCTATAATTTTGTGTCATGATGAAATTTCAGATTTTGGTGTCATGGCAATATTTTTGAAATGATTGCCACGACAACATTTTTTGAAATTGTCATCATGACAATATTTTGGGAACAATTGCCTAGGTAACAAAATATTGGTCGTCACATCGCTTCAGCTGGAGATTGAAGATGATCACAAAGGATTCCTGGCGCCCAGGGCTATACCTTGTCATGCTATTTTGAATTGCCTGAGATGTTTATCCCTTTGTTGTTTGCACCCTTTGATTGCGCATTAGTCAATTATTAGGGTGTTCTCTCATGGTAAATATCAAGTTAAAAGGTGTTCTTCCAGGTGTAGCAACTGTCTATAACACTTGATGATCCGGAGTGCGTCATGTCCACATGAGTACAAACGAATTGTGAGGTGTAAGGTGGAGATGGTCAGACCATACATGTAGATTGCACTTGGTTGTCTTGAAGTTCTGGCAGAATAGTTCTGAGCTCGGTGCACAAAGCATCGAAAGCTGAACAAGAGTCATATGGAGATATGATCGACAAAACCTTGCCCACCGGTCAAAATTCTCGTCATCAGTGATGTACACATTATTGGCTGAGAACTACACTTGGATCTTGAATCACTCACTATTAATTATGAGAGATATTAATTTGAGTGGGAGTACACTATAAATTGAAACTTGTTTAACACTAGTGCTATAATAAATTATGAATTGTGTCTAAGACTATTTGTGTGTTTGTCGTTGTAGATGGCTCGCAATATGTTCAACTTAGCCCCTATGCTTGAGAAAGAAAAGTTGGCTGCAAATGGTGGAAACTATGCGGATTGAATCTGAAACCTGAGATTTGTACTCAGGAGTGCTAAAAAGGAGTACGTACTGGATCAACCCCTAGGTGATGCTCCTTCAAAGGATGCTACACTAGAAGAAGTTGCTACTTATGCTACTCGTAGTGATGACTATGAGTCAGTCCAGTGCCTCATGTTAACTTGCATGGATCCTGAACTACAGAAGCATTTTGAACGATCCACTGCAAAATTTATAATTGGGTCACTGGAAGTTATGTACAAGAAACAGGCAAGGACTGAACGGTATTAATTAACCAAGGTCGTGATAGAATGCAAGATGAAAGAGGGTTCCTCAGTGAGTGAGCATATAGTGAAACTTGTTGGCTATGTTCATAGGCTTGCTTCACTGGAATTTGGAATTCCGTCAACACTCGGAACAGATATTGTGCTTGCTTCACTCACCGCATCTTACGACGGTTTTATCATGAATTATGAGAAAAGTGCAAACGAGTTGTTTGCTATGCTCAAAACTGTGGAATCTGGGATGCAGAAGAACAAAGAAGTGTTGATGGTCAACAAGACTACCAGTTTCAAGAAGAAGGGAAAGTCCAAGAAGAAATCTACTGGTGCCGGTAAGACCGTCTCTCAGAAGAAGAAGAAGAACAAGGGCAGATCCAACAAAGAGACTGAATGTTTCTATGCAAACAGAAGGGTCACTAGAAGGGGAACTGCAAGAAGTACTTAGTAGATAAGAAGAACGGTTCTTCGGACAAAGGTATAAAAGTTATACCATATTGATGTTGTTTTACTTGTTTCTATACGTCACATAGTATCTGATACTAGTCAATTGCTCTTATTCGCAATTTGATATAGGGACTATAGGATGCTCACAAGTTGAGAAGAAATAAAGCCATGATCAAGGATGGTGATGGGATCGCTACTCAAGATTGATGGAGTCTGTCTTCAAGATTTATTTTAGGATCAAATAATAGTTATTACGTCTCAGAGTTGTATAAGACATTATGTTATGCAATGGATATTCTTATTAAAGTTTATAACAATAGTTGTTGAAGTGGTTATAAGAATATATGTTGGATTTACCACAAAGTTATGATGGTTTATTCATGAAATCTTGATTTAAATGTATTAAAACATTTTTGTTAAATGTCTTATAAAGACTGATAGGTTCCACATGAATATATCTCTGCTTGGATACATCGGGAATAATCTTCATATAGATGAGGTAATCGATTATATTGGTCGACAAAATATACATAATGATGAATAAAACTGATAAATAAAAGGGAGTATGGTGGATAATTATGCTTCATTAAATAAGTAAAAATGTTCTAATCAAACTGAAATATTTGAATAGTTCAAAGGAATTTCATAATAAATATTTTTATTTGACTATGTACTGCAAGGCAATAGCCTCACAGCTCTTTATTCATCAAATATAATAAAGGTCCACTATACAAAGAAACAAAGAAAACAAGACAAAATAAAGTACAATACTTACAAAGAGTACTAGGGGAGAGAAGCTATCCAAGCTAACAGGCTATCCCTATATTTACATTTGATTCTGTGTGCTAACAAAGAAAGGTCATGCACAAAATTCCTCCTCCAAGATGTAAAGCTAGGAGCCTCATTTCTGAAAATCTTCCCGTTCCTTTGTGTCTAGATATTCCAACCTGCGGTAAAAACCACCTCAGAAAACAAAGGTCTATTGAATTCTTTCTTGGAAGTTGAGGCCATCATGAAAGTGGACTGGTTGGGTAGGGCTTGCCAAGATATCCCAAGATAATCCCAAACTCTTTGACTAAAATTGCAGGAGAACAGGAGGTGGACTCTATCTTCATGCAGGGAGAACTGGCAAAGAACACAAGTATCATCCTGGACATTCCAATGTCTCCTTTGCATCATGTCCCTTGTGTTAAGGTGATCCATCAGTAAAAGCCCCCCAAAAACCTTGATCTTGAGTGTACATGAGCATTTCCGTATCCACTTGAAGATTGGGCCAATCCCCAAGTGAGAGAAGGTGAACTCATAGTAGAGCTTAGTCCGATACTCCCCGGATTTAGAAGGCCATTTCCAAATATCCTTCTCATGTGAATCCAAGCTGATGGGTTGAAACAAAGCTTGAAGCTGAGTTAATTCCAGATATGATTCCGAAGAGAAGGGAAGGTGGAAACCTTCTACCACCGATTGGTAATCAAAGAAGTCCTTGGTTGTTATCATATCATCAATGGCAAACGTTTGAAGCCTAGGGAAACGATCCTTAAGTGCAATCACTTTGTTGTCAATTTTCCATCGATCAAGCCAGAACACCACCATGTCCCCTGCATGCACTTGTGGAGTGGCTAACATACAAAATTTGTCATACAGTTTTAACACATCACGCCACCAAAAGGAGCCACAAAGCCGAGAGTAACTTGCAGAGTAGATGAATGATAAAAAGAATCCCAAATAAGGTTAACCCATGGAACATCTTTCTTATGTAAGAACTTGAACAAGTGTTTGATCAAAAGGGCTTCATTTTGCACTCCCAAATGATTGACTCCAAGGCCACCGTACTTCTTTGGTCTACAAACAAAATCCCATGTAGCTAGAGATTGTCTAGGATTTTCAGTATTTCCTCTCCAAAGACACTACCTCTCAATCCGTTCAATCTGCTTGAGAATACCCTGTGGTATGGATAAGGAGCAGAGGAAATATATAGGCATGGATGTGAGGGCTGATTGAAGGAGTTGAAGTCTACTACCCTGATTGAGTAGACAAGAAGATGCAGATAATCTTCTCTCAATGCGATCAACGAGCGACAATAGATCATAAATAGTTGGCCTAGAGGTGCCCATGGGCAAACCAAGATACATGAAGGGCATCGAGTCAACAGAGCACCCTAACAGAGCAGCAATTCTGACTCCTTCTTCCTCACACATGTTCATTGGGATCAGGGAGGATTTACTGAAGTTAACACGTAAACCCGTGGAGTCAGCAAAATTCTGCAACATATCTTTGAGTGCAATTAATTGGCTGTCGACAGCAGGCAAAGCAATCAGGGTGTCATCCGCGTATTGGACAATTGGGTAATCGTTGGACCTTGTTGGGATTGGCATGGTGAGGATATCACGGCACATGTCATTCACCATAGATTGTAGAAGATCAACTGCGATTACAAACAGTGAAGGTGATAAAGGGTCACCTTAACGAACTCCACTTTTACATTTAAAATGCTGACCTGGGACTCCATTTAAAAGAACCGAAGAAGAACCAGATGAAAGTAAGCTACTGACCCAACCATTCCAATGCTCGTCAAAACCCTTCCACTGAAGAATTCTGAGAATGGCTTCATGTTCGATCGTGTCAAAAGCTTTAGTGAAGTCCAACTTCAGTAAAACAATAGGCCTCTTTGAAGCCTTGCATTAATGTATATATTCAAAACAACACGCTAGGCAGTCCTGGATAGAACGACACTTGAGAAATCCATATTGGTTACCTGGATGCATCGAAGGATTACTTTCTGCAACGCCAATAGCTTGGTTAATAACTTTAAACATGTATTTGTTAATGAAATTGGCCGAAAGTCACCAACAAATTCAGGTTTTAACTTATTTGGTATAAGGGCAATGAGAGAGGTGTTAAGACACTCCAAATTGCTGCATTTTCCATCATAACATTCTTTAACCAAATTCATAAAATCATCCTTGAGAACACTCCAACATCTCTTCATAAAGAGGCATGTAAATCCATCCGGTCTAGGGGCACGGTCAGTGGGCATATGCTTAATTACCTCATCCACTTCATCTTCAGTGAAAGGCCTAGATAGAGCATCAAGCCCATCAACTCTAGCCAGGAGGCTGTCAAGGTCAAAACTCATGTGAATGCCCTTGGATTGTCCCATGCGCTACTTGAAGTCAGCCCAAAACATGGAGGCTAATTGTTGATGATCTGTCACCACATCACCTGCAGCATTATTATTGGAGGAGATGGTGTTTCTGCGATATCGTTTTGTAGCCATGGCATGGAAAAATTTGGTGTTTTCTGCTACGTCTCGAGCTAGCGTTGGTTTTCCCCGAAGAGGAGGGGGTGATGCAGCACAGTAGCGTAAGTATTTCCCTCAGTTTTTGAGAACCAAGGTATCAATCCAGTAGGAGGTCACGCGCAAGTCCCTCGTACCTGCACAAAACGGTAGCAACTCGCAACCAACGCTTAGGGGTTGTAAATCCCTTCACGGTCACTTACGAGAGTGAGATCTGATAGAGATAATATTTTTGGTATTTTTAGTATAAAGATGCAAAGTGAAAAGTAAAATCAAAACAAGTAAAATAAAGTAATGGAGATTGATATGATGAGAATAGACCCGGGGGCCATAGGTTTCACTAGTGGCTTCTCTCAAGAGCATAGATATTCTACGGTGGGTGAACAAATTACTGTTGAGCAATTGATAGAATTGAGCATAGTTATGAGGTTATCTAGGTATGATCATGTATATAGGCATCACGTCCGTGACAAGTAGACCGACTCCTGCCTGCATCTACTACTATTACTCCACTCATCGACCGCTATCCAGCATGCATCTAGAGTATTAAGTTAAAAACAGAGTAACGCCTTAAGCAAGATGACATGATGTAGAGGAATAAATTCATGCAATATGATAAATACCCCATCTTGTTATCCTCGATGGCAACAATACAATGCGTGCCTTGCAACTCTTTCTGTCACTAAGTAAGGACACCGCAAGATTGAACCCAAAGCTAAACACTTCTCCCATTGCAAGAACTACCAATCTAGTTGGCCAAACCAAACGGATAATTCGAAGAGACTTGCAAAGATAACTCAATCATACATAAAAGAATTCAGAGAAGATTCAAATATTATTCATAGATAAGTTGGATCATAAACCCACAATTCATCGGTCTCAACAAACACACCGCAAAAAGAAGATTACATCGAATAGATCTCCACGAGAGAGGGGGAGAACATTGTATTGAGATCCAAAAAGAGAGAAGAAGCCATCTAGCTACTAGCTATGGACCCGAAGGTCTGAAGGAAACTACTCACACTTCGTCAGAAGGGCTATGGTGTTGATGTAGAAGCCCTCTGTGCTGGATGCCCTCTTCGGCGGAGCTCCAGAATAGGCCCCAAGATGGGATCTCGTGGATACAGGAAGTTGCGGCGGTGGAATTAGGTTTTTTGCTCCGTCTCTGGTCTAATGGGGTACGTAGGTATATATAGGAGGAAGGAGCACGTCGGTGGAGCTCCGAGGGGGCCACAAGGCAGGGGGCGCGCCTAGGGGGGCGCGCCCTCCACCCTCGTGACCTCCCTGGAAACTTCTTGGAGTAGGGTCCAAGTCTCCTGGATCACGTTTGGTGAGAAGATCACGTTCCCGAAGGTTTCATTCCGTTTGGACTCCTTTTGATATTCTGTTTCCTCAAAATACTGAAATAGGCACAAAACAACAATTTTGGGCTGGGCCTCCGGTTAATAGGTTAGTCCCAAAAATAATATAAAAGTGGAAAATAAAGCCCAATATAGTCCAAAACAGTAGATAAAGTAGCATGGAGCAATCAAAAATTATAGATACGTTGGAGACGTATCAGGCATCCCCAAGCTTAATTCCTGCTCGTCCTCGAGTAGGTAAATGATAAAAAGAGAATTTTTTATGCGGAGTGATACTTTGGAATAATTTCAATGTAAATCTTCTTAATCATGGTATGAATATTCAGATCAGAAATGTTCAAGACAAAAGTTCATATTGACATAAAAATGATAATACTTCAAGCATACTAATCAAACAATTATGTCATCTCAAAATAACATGGCCAAAGGAAGTCCATCCCTACAAAATCATACAGTTAGGCTATGCTTCATTTTCGTCACACAAAGATGTTCCCAACTTCTATACCCCCGATGACAATCCAAGCAATTGTTTCATACTCAAATAATCTCAAACCTTTTCAACCTTCACGCAATACATGAGCGCGAGCCATGGACATAGCACTATTGGTGGTATAGAATATGATGATGGGGATTGTGTGGAGAAGACAAAAAAGGAGAAAGTCTCACATCAACGAGGCTAATCAATGAGCTATGGAGATGCCCACCAATTGATGTTAATGCAAGGAGTAGGGATTGCCATGCAACGGATGCACTAGAGCTAAGAATGCTCAACAAAAGAAAACTAGTGGGTGTGCATCCAACTTGCTTGATCATGAAGACCTAGGGCATTTTGAGGAAGCCCATCGTTGGAATATACAAGCCAAGTTCTATAATGAAAAATTCCCACTAGTATGAACAAGACAACTTATGAGACTCACTATATGAAAATCATGGTGCTACTTTGAAGCACAATATATGAGACTCACTACATGAAGAACAAGGTGCTACTTTGAAGGACAAGTGTGGAAAAAGAGATAGTAGCATTGCCCTTTTTATTTTCTCTTTTTTTTGGCCTTCCCTTTTTTTGGCCTTTCTCTTTTTTTTTGATTGGGCAATGCTCTAATAATGATGATCATCACACTCCTATTGATTACAACATAATGATTACAACTCGATACTAGAACAAGATATGACTCTATATGAATGCCTCCGGCGGTGTACCGGGATGGTGCAATGAATCAAGAGTGCCATGTATGAAAAATAATGCATGGTAGCTTTGCCACAAATACGATGTCAACTACAAGATCATGCAACGGCAATATGACAAAAGTAAAGCATGTCATGATGATGATGATGATGGTCGAAGTTGCATGGCAATATATCTCGGAATGGCTATGGAAATGCCATGATAGGTAGGTATGGTGGCTGTTTTGAGGAAGATATAGGGAGGTTTATGTGTGAAAGAGCGTATCATATCACGGGGTTTGGATGCACCGGCGAAGTTTGCACCAACTCTCAATGTGAGAAAGGGCAATGCACGGTACCGAAGAGGCTAGCAAATGGCGGAAAGGTAAAAGTGCGTATAATCCATGGACTCAACATTAGTCAAAAGAACTCATATACTTATTGCAAAAATTTAGAAGTCATCAAAAATCAAGTACTACGCGCATGCTCCTAGGGGGATAGATTGGTAGGAAAAGACCATCGCTCGTCCCCGACCGCCACTCATAAGGATGCACAAGCCAGGTACACTTCATGCTTCAAATTTGTTACACAACTTTAACCATACGTGCATGCTACGGGACTTGCTAACTTCAACACAAGTATTTATCAAATTCACAACTACTCAACTAGCACGAATATGATATTATCACCTCCATATCTCAAAACAATTATCAAGCATCAAACTTATCTTAGTATTCAACCCACTAAAATGAAAGTTTCACATATCTTGAATACCAAGTATATTAACATTAAGCAAATTACCATGCTATTAATGACTCTCAAAATAATCTAAGTGAAGCATGAGAGATCAAGTTTCTTTAAAACAATCCACCACCGTGCTCTAAAAGATCTTAGTGAAGCACTAGAGCAAAAATTATCACGCTAAAAATGATATAAGTGAAGCACATAGAGTAAACTATCAAGCTCAAAAGATATAAGTGAAGCACAAAGAGTATTCTAACAAATTTCAATTCATGCATGGCTCTCTCAAAAGTTGTGTACAGAAAAGATGATTGTGGTAGACTAACAAGTAAAGAGACAAATAATACAAGATGCTCCAAGCAAAACACATATGATGTGGTGAATAAAAATATAGCTCCAAGTAAATTACCGATGGAAGTGGACGAAAGAGGGGATGCCTTCCGGGGCATCCCCAAGCTTTGACTTTTTGATGTCCTTGGATTATCTTGGGGGTGCCATGGGCATCTCCAAGCTTAGGCACTTGCCACTCCTTGTTCCATAATCCATCAAAAGAATTCACCCAAAACTTGAAAACTTCACAACACAAAACTCAATAGAAATCTCGTGAGCTCCGTTAGAGAAAGAAAACAAAAGACTACTTTAAGGTACTGTAGTGAACTTGTTCATTATTTTTATTGGTGTTAAACCTAATGTATTCCAACTTCTCTATGGTTTATAAACTATTTTACTAGCCATAGATTCATCAAAATAAGCAAACAACACACGCAAAACAGAATCTGTCAAAAACAGAACAGTCTGTAGTAATCTGTTACTAACGCAAACTTCTGGAACCCGAAAAATTGTACCAAAATTAGATGACCTGGGAAATTTATTTGCTGATCAGAAGCAATTGGAATCATTATATTATCACGTTGTGGTGATTTTTAACAATTAGGGCACTGAGCGCAAAGATTCTGGAAATTACAGCAAGATCAAATAACTATCTTCCAAGAAGATCTAATAGGTTTAACTTGGCACAAACACTAATTAAAAGATAAAACCACATCTAAACAGAATCTAGATGGATTATGTATTCCTAAACAGAACCAAAAACAAAAAACACAAAATAAAATTGGGTTGACTCCCAACAAGCGCTATCGTCTAACGCCCCTAGCTAGGCATAAAAGCAAGGATAGATCTAGGTATTGCCATCTTTGGTAGGCAGTCCATAAGTGGCTCTCATGATAGATTCATATGGTAATTTTATTTTCTTTCTAGGAAAGTGTTCCATGCCCTTCTTTAAGGGAAATTGGAATTTAATATTCCCTTCCTTCATATCAATAATTGCACCAATCGTTCTAAGGAAAGGTCTACCAAGAATAATAAGACATGAAGGATTGCAATCTATATCAAGAACGATAAAATCTACGTGCACATAATTCCAATTTGCAACAATAAGAACATCATTAATTCTTCCCATAGGCTTTTTAATAGTGGAATCCGCAAGATGCAAGTTTAGAGAGCAATCATAAAAGTCACGGAAATCTAGCAAATCACACAAAGCTTTGGGGAAGTAGAGACACTAGCTCCCAAATCACACAAAGCATGAAACTCGTAATTTTTAATTTTAATCTTAATTCTAGGTTCCCACTCATCATGGAGTTTTCTAGGGATAGAAACTTTCAACTCAAGCTTTTCTTTATAAGATTGCATTAAGGCGTCAACAATGTGTTCGGTAAAGGCCTTATTTCGACTATGAGCATGAGGAGAATTTAACACGGATTGCAACAAGGAAATACAATCAATTAAAGAGAAATTTTCATAGTTAAATTCCTTGAGATCCAAAATAGTGGGTTTAGCAATATCTAGATTTTTATTTCTTTCAATCCCTTTTTTATCAATTTCATCATCAGGATCTAAAAACTCAGAATTCTTAGAACGCCTTCTAGGTAAGGGAAGATCATAATCAGATTCATCAAGATTCATATTGCAAAATAAAGATTTAATAGGGGACACATCAATAACTTTTAGATCTTCATCTTGATTTTCATAGGAATTAGAAGAACACGCTTTAATAAAGGCATCTTTGTAAGCACGCATCCTAGCGGTTCTTTCTTTGCACTCATTAATGGAAATTCTCATGGCTTTGAGAGACCCATTGATATCATGCTTAGGAGGAATAGATCTAAGCTTTAAAGAATCAACCTCAAGAGAAATTCTATCAACGTTCCTAGCCAAATCATCAACTTTAAGCAATTTCTCTTCAAGCAAAGCATTGAAATTCTTTTGCGAATTCATAAACTCTTTAACACTACTCTCAAATTCAGAGGGCATCTTATTAAAATTTCCATAAAAGTTGTTGTAGGAATTTCCATAATTATTAGAAGGATTACTAGGATAAGGCCTAGAATTAAAATTCCCTCTATACGCGTTGTTACCAAAACTATTCCTACCAACAAAATTCACATCCATAGATTCATTATTATTCTCAAGAAAAGTAGATAAAGGCATATTATTGGGATCAGAAGAAATACTCTTAACAAATAAATTCCTAAGTTCATCCATCTTTTCACTCAAAACATTGATTTCTTCTATAGCATGCACTTTTTTATTAGTAGATCTTTCAGTATGCATTGAGAATAATTGACCATAATATTATCTAGGAGTTTAGTAGCATCTCCTAAAGTGATTTCCATAAAAGTGCCTCCAGCGGCCGAATCTAAAAGATTTCTAGAAGCAAAATTCAATCCAGCATAAAAAATTTGTATAATCATCCATAAGTTCAATGTAGCGACCCGACCCGAATGGGACAAGTCTCTGTGCTTACGTGTCGTCCCTGGATCGGTATGCTGACACACACAGTACTCGAAGGATTTATAATAGAGGTAAATCACATGTATAAAGTAACGTAAATACTATTACCTCAATCCAATATAACGGAAGCAAGCAAGGTTGTGGATTCCCATCAACACCAACGGCAAAGTTGAGTGTAGAAATCGTAACCCTAACGTATCACTTACTCGTCGTAAGAAAACCTGCAACATGAGACGTTGCAGCCCGAAACGGGTCAGTACATTGAATGTACTAGCAAATTCACACCATAGAGAAAATGATGAACAATGGTTGTCACTACATGCATATATGGCTGGTGGAAAAGCTCTATGGTTATAAGGTTTTTGCGAAAAGCCAATTTTTCCCTACTGCAAAGGAATAATTTTATTTAACTATCATGGTGGTTATTAAACATTGAGAATGGTTGACAACATTCTCAATCCCAATTAAAAGTAATCATTAAAACCCAATAAAATTAATTAAAGTAACATGATGAGATTCACGTGATATTCAAGTACTAGATACTCAAGTTGTCCATAACCGGGGACACGGCTAATCATGATTAGTTTGTACACTCTGCAGAGGTTTGCGCACTTTTCCCCACAAGACTCGATCGCCTCCGTTTGGTTTCTCGCACTACAGGGTGTTTGAGAAATGGATGACCGAGACATAGTCTTTCATAAGCGCTCACACCTTACGTTGTGATAGACCGTACCAACCTACATCTCCTACATCTGCTAGTCTACCACTGTAAGAGTTCGCACGACTTAGTCAGCTATGCCAGAGCCCATATTGGCTTGTGGCTGCACACGGAAGTTACTAGCATGAATGATCTTATGATCCCTTTGAGCCTGGGTGGCGGTCCAAAGAAAAACAGGCAAGTCCTGATAGAAACCAGGTGCCTCAATCCACCCAGATGTGTGTTTAAGTTGCCACCTTAAGTAAACCATTAAAATTAACAAACTCACATCTGTCATGGATATCACTCACCCAATCCACGTCTACTAGCATAGCATGGCATAATAAGCAACGTAGAGTAACTCCCAAGGGTTTCATAATAAAACAGGTGTAGGTACTACCTCAACTACTTCCCATCCCACAGTTTAATTAGATCCTAATCATGCAATGTGTGAGGATTGGTCTAATGCAATAAAAACTGGGCAATGAGAAGGTATGATCAAAGTGATACTTGCCTGCAATGTTCGATGAAGATGATTCACACTCAGAAATCTTGAAAGTTCTACTCGTCACACTCCGGTCAATCTATCGTAAGCAAGCAATAGAACCACACATAAGCAATCACTCAGAAGATCGGAAAGATCGAATAAGACGAGTCAGGAACATCAAAACCAAGCAAATAACTCTTGCAACATAAAACAATTTCTAACAGTACCAAAATTATGTGAATTTGGCCTTATCAGAAAGTTTAGGTCAAGAGCTTCAAATTGCAAAAAGAATCGACTCAAACGGAGCTACGAAACTCAAGTTATGATTAAACGAAGTTTGAATTCAAATCTGGTCAAATTCAAATTTTAAAACTTTCAAAAACATGTTTAAGTTGTTTTACTGGATATAGCAGATCATAACGAAGAAGTGGGCGTTGGTTTCGTTGAATTTGGATAGACGAGTAAAAAGTTGTCGTCGTTAGAAAATCAGGGACTAATGTGTGAAGAAAATATTCACAAACGGGTCCCTGGCGGAAAATAATAAAAAGAAAAGAAAAAAAATTCTACTGTATGAACGTTCGCTATGAAACCCTAACGAACGAAAATCGTTCACTGTGAATACCTAACCAGTGAGCGTTCGTAAAATAAGTCTAACTAAAATTAAACCGACTAAAAAGAAAACCGGAAAAAAAACCTAAAAGGGGTAAACCAGACCGGGATGGTTTATTAACGGTTCGGGGGTTTTCCGACGAAAACCAGGGCGGGCGGTTTTCGACGGGCGGCGGGGCGGATCCGGCCAGCGGCGAACTCCGGCGCGGGCGTCCGGGCGGCGGTGGCGTTCGGCGACACGGGGCGAGCGGCGCGGCGCGGAGGTGAGCACTCGGCGAGGCGGCGGAGTGGCGCGGCGCAGACGAGGCAGCAGCGGTGGCGAGCTCCGGCGGCGAGATGCGGCGGCGGTGGCGAGTGCGGCGCGGCGGCGGGGCTGCGGGAGAGGGAGGGAGAGAGAGAGGGCGGCGGCCTCGCCTTTTTAAAGGTAGGGGCGCTGCTTGGGGAAGGGGGTGGCTGGAGGCGGGGCGGCGCCGGACTCCGGGAGGAGTCCCGGTCGGGGACGACGGGGAAGGCGGCGCGGAGCTGGGCCTTGGCCTGGCCGGTTGGCTGGGCCGGCCCAGTCGGGGATTTTTTTTAATAAAACATTTTTCAGACAAATAAAATAATAAAAGCAAAATAAATAAAAATATTATATAGGCATATAATATATCAAAATTTTCAGAAAAAGATTATCTACAACGTGAACATTTTCGTAAAGTCAAATAAAATCCAGAAAAATTCAAATAATTCAAAGAGTGCTGCTGCCCAAATAAAATCCAACAAAAATCATTTTTAAAATACCAAAATGATTTCAAATTAATTTTTCTCCAATTTTCTGTTGTAGGGAATCATGTTACCCTAATTTCCATATATTTTATTTTTGGAGAAAAACAATTTGAGTAAAACTCAAATAACTCCAAATTGAAATATAAATTCAAAAGAACTTTGAATTTGATTCTTTGAAACTCCCAACTCATATTTCGTATATTTTGAAGAAGTCATTTTATCTTCACTCGTGAAAATCATTGAGCTGCATGAAGTTTATGAATTGAAATATTTCCAAATGAAATTCAATTATTTTCAAATACCCTTTCATTTAATTTAAATGGAAGAAGTCATATCATCTTCGCTCAAGGGTTTTGTATTTGAAAAGAATTTGAATTCATGGAGATCAGAAAGCAAATATGAAAGTTTGGGAAAGTCCTTTTATTCCCTCTCATTTAACTTTCAAAAAGTTTCGAATTCACTCACTTTCAGTCAATCAATCAAAACAATCAATCAAAACTATCTATTTATTATAAAATTCCATAAGTTAGAATTTTGGGATGTTACAAACCTACCACCCTTAAAATGAATCTCGTCCTCGAGATTCGGAGAGGCTAGAAAGAAATAGTTTAGGGTTTGGAGGTCTTCACAAAATCCATCGATCATCACAGGGGGTCTGGGGTGCTACCACCCTTAGGATCATTGTTACGGTTCCATCAAAACACATATACTCCATCCTTATTATTGACGGTGTCGGTCTTCTCAGATCGTAAGGGTAATTCCTTATCTGGGCTCTTCCGATAGTGGCATAACCTTTTCCTGAATTCTTTTGTCCTTTCCTCTTGGTAAGGTTATTCCGATATTGGGTCTTCTTAGCTGACGGGTCTGGCGCCAATACTAAATAACTATCGATATCTCATGGTGGTCAACAATTTATGGTTTCTCCTGCAGGAAATGGGTCTGGTTGATCCTCACCGTATAACCTACGATTGGCAAAACTGCCTTGTACAAGGGGAAAAATTCTTATACCATTCTAAGGTTCAAACAAGGTTTAATATCGTCAACTCTCTACTATAGGTAAGTCACTCAGATTTACCATCCCACATAGCAAGGCGAGTAATAAGAGTAAGTTGGTATGGTGATCAATCCATCCCGCACCCAAATCATTACCTTGTATACGGTTTAGCGAATCTCGCATTCTAACACTCGGTCATCCTCACAAGCATTGCAGAATTTCTCTTGTCGACGAACCAAGTTCGGATAAATCCATAGATTCTGCAAGCCAAACAAACATCTATCGTTCCTTCCCAACCCTCAGGTTTTGCGTAAACTCCTATAAGATCGTCTATCGATAAAATCGTAGCTTCCTCCAGGGTTTTTCCTTCAGCAAGAATGTGCTTGCTTCTTGGCAGGTCCTGGGGCATGTGGGTTATGGCCCATCTCATCACATGTAAACCTTGAACTCATCATTGGGGCAACGGATCTCTAATCCAACATCCAACTTCCAGCTTCCTAGCATACTTAAAATCCATCCAATTGTATTGTCCCCCTTCCTTCTGTTGGCACCAAACTAGGACATGATTATTCAAACTCATCATGGAATTTCCATTGATCCATATTTCCAACATCATACCTCCTTTATATCCCATAGTAATTTGTCTCTTCATCCTCGTGGGATATCCCACATACCAAGATAAAAACTTACACTTATGAAGTCCATACTCCACTTCGTAGAACATCATTATCCTTTCTAGGGTCAAGCGTCCTTTCAGGGGAATATTGGCCATCACTGCATGGCACTTCTTCAACTGGGAAACATGAAACACATCATGAACGTCTGACAGTTCTTCGGGTGACTCCAATTTGTTGGCCACTTCTCCCATACGCTCCAAAACTCGGTATGGTCCTACAAATCTCGGGGCTAACATTCCCTTAACTCCAATTCGTTTAACTCCTCGCAGAGGGGACACACGAAGACATGCTCTGTCTCCAATTTCATAGACTACCTCCTTGCGTTTTTTTTAGTCTGCATAACTCTTCTACCTGGACTAAGCTACCTTCAGTCTATCTCGAATCAACTTAACATTCTCTTCTGACTCCTTGATCATATTTGGTCCAAACAACTGACGGTCTCCAACTTCATCCCACACACTCTTGGGGTATCACACATATCGACACAAAACTCGTATTCATTTTGTCCGAAATCCACTCAGGGGAGTATCCTTATCATTTCCAGGGTCAACGGTTCTTACAGGGTACTACCACCCTTAAAATGCTCCAATATTCCATAGACCATATTTCTCATATCCTCGAAAATGGTCAACATCTTTCCTCATAGAGTAACTCATAAAATCCAAATCAGTACCAACACTGCTAACTTTATTGATTCTCAAATTATTACAATCTCATGTTTTTCCATTACATGCCTCAACTCAATACCTCAATATAAATGAAAATGTTCTCACTACTACTACTACATTTCTTCTGTTACAAACTCAACTATTTATCACAAGTCTCCTTCTCCTTCGGACAATCTCTGGCAAAGTACCCTGCTCCATTACAACGGAAACATTTTACTTCTGACAAGTTTCGAGATTTCCTTGTGATTATATATCCTCCTTGGGTCCTTGGCTTCCTTTTTGGGCAATTGCTGAGGTAGTGCCCTGACTCCTTGCACCTATAACAGGTGATATGTCTCAGATCCTTCCTGGAATCCAATCTACTTCTCTTTCTGGACTTTTCCATTCCAATCAGAGCTTCTATTTCCTGTGGGTCATACTCTACTTCCTCCGTCGGGAATTCTGCTAGATTCCCCTTCGTACAATTCTAGGAGATGTGTCCTTCTTCTCCACAGGAATAGCAAGACTTGGTGCAGGCTTTAATTGGTTCCTCTTTGGGTGTGTCCTCCACCTCTTCCTTCATCGCAGGTTCTTTTAGTATTCCCATTAGGGCTCCTTTCATTGCTTCTTTTTTCTGCTGGATGGTTCTTTGTACCATGGGGTAAAAGTGACACTGAGCAGGGTAGTGGGTAGTTCCTTCACACAAGAAACAAGTAACCTGCCTAGTTGGGCATTCTTCAGCTGGGTGACTTCCTTCACAATTAGGGCATTCATCCTTGTGTTCCTTATGGGTGTGTCCTATTTCTCCACAGAGCTTGCATGCACAAGGTTTCTTCATATCCTTTCCCGAAGGCTTCAATTTCTGGGACACAAACCGAGATATTAGCAAAGTCAACTTAAATTCTCCCCAAGTGGTTACTCCTTACCATCCATTGATGGTTTGGTACATCCTCCACCAAGTAGCAGCAACTCTTACAAAGCACTGAAGAGCATGTTGGGCCATATCCTTTCCGACTATAGGGTTGTTCTCCATATGATCCTCCATATTCTGAATCCATCGGTCTGTCTCCAATTGACTTATTGGTCCAGAAAAATACGAGCTCATCTCCATTCATCCTCTATTGGGTCCATGGGTTTTGGGTGGGATAGGAGAGGTCGAGAGGGATGCACACAATACAAACAAAGGTTTTGAAAAGACATATTTTATTGTGGTTGTCGGAAAAACAACAAACAAATGACAGCTCACAAACATCGCATCTAACGTAAGTGTAACAGGGGTTTGGTCTTCTAAAGGTCAATAAATCTTCAAAGTCGCCAAACTCTTCAAGTCTTGTTCATGTCTCCGATGGCTTCTTCCAATCATGCTTGTCCTTTTTACCAGATCATCTCTGTTGACGCGAAGTCTCTTGTGGCATCCTTGAATACTCTGGAGTTGCATTCCAAACTTCTGGGTCCTAAGTTCTTCACGAATTGCTCCTTGTCAAAATAAGGCTTCTTGTAGCTCCATCTTAACTTCTTGATGTAACACTCCAGATCCTGGTGATACACCATCTAAAGTTTAAAACTTCATCTCTTGCTGATAGGTGCTCCATCAGCCTTCTTGTCATCCAATCCTTCCAAAGAAATGCATGCTTAACTTACCACGGCGGCAATAGCATAAGTGGGCGATAACATCATGAATACCCATGTTTCTGCTCTTGTCATTTCCATGAGCTATCTCTCCATAGTTGATATCTCCTGCCTTAGGGTTTTCCTTGACAAAAACTTTGAAGTTCTATAGCTCCATGTTCCGGTCTTTCTTCGATACACCTTGATCTCGGGTATTGAAAGCTTCCTTAGTCTGTCAAGATCCATAAGGGTAGCCTTACTAGGTCATACAAATCCGGAAATTCTTTCGAGCCTCCAAGTTCTCCTAGTCTTCGGAGTCTTCGGCCGTTGTAGTTTCCATTATTCAAATGCACAGTAATATCTCCTTCATTCTGTAGTGGTTGTGGTTGTCCGATATTTTGTACACCTTGAAGTGGTCTCATCAGTCGAATCTTCGAGTGGTCAAAAGGGGAAAGGGTATGGTCTCACTAAAAGGGATATTTGAATAAGCTCAGAAGAGAAGAGAGGTAAAAGATCTTTTTTTTTGAAAATGAAGTAGTAGAGAAAAATCTTTTCTATGGCTTGCCAGTTTCTAGGGCCACGTCCTACAGTCAACATGTGCTCTGATACCATCTTGTAGCGACCCGACCCGAACGGGACAAGTCTCTGTGCCTATGTGTCATCCCTGGATCGGTATGCTGACACACACAGTACTCGAAGGATTTGTAATAGAGGTAAATCACATGTATAAAGTAACGTAAATACTATTACCTCAATCCAATATAGCGGAAGGAAGCAAGGTTGTGGATTCCCATCAACACCAACGGCAAAGTTGAGTGTAGAAATCGTAACCCTAACGTATCACTTACTCGTCATAAGAAAACCTGCAACATGAGACGTTGCAACCCGAAACGGGTCAGTACATTGAATGTACTGGCAAATTCACACCATAGAGAAATTGATGAACAATGGCTATCACTACATGCATATATGGCTGGTGGAAAAGCTCTATGGTTATAAGGTTTTTGCGAAAAGCCAATTTTTCCCTACTGCAAAGGAATAATTTTATTTAACTATCATGGTGGTTGTTAAACATTGAGAATGGTTGACAGCATTCTCAATCCCAATTAAAAGTAATCATTAAAACCCAATAAAACTAATTGAAGTAACATGATGAGATTCACATGATATTCAAGTACTAGATACTCAAGTTGTCCATAAACGGGGACACGGCTAATCATGATTAGTTTGTACACTCTGCAGAGGTTTGCGCACTTTTCCCCACAAGACTCGATCGCCTCCGTTTGGTTTCTCGCACTACAGGGTGTTTGAAAAACGGATGACCGAGACATAGTCTTTCAGAAGCGCTCACACCTTAAGTTGTGATAGACCGTACCAACCTACATCCCCTACATCTGCTAGTCTACCACTGTAAGAGTTCGCACGACTTAGTTAGCTATGCCAGAGCCCATATTGGCTTGTGGCTGCACACGGAAGTTACTAGCATGGATGATCTTATGATCCCTTTGATCCTGGGTGGCGGTCCAAAGAAAAACAGGCAAGTCCTGATAGAAACCAGGTGCCTCAATCCACCCAGATGTGTGTTTAAGTTGCCACCTTAAGTAAACCAGTAAAATTAACAAACTCACATCTGTCATGGATATCACTCACCCAATCCACGTCTACTAGCATAGCATGGCATAATAAGCAACGTAGAGTAACTCCCAAGGGTTTCATAATAAAACAGGTATAGGTACTACCTCAACTACTTCCCATACCACAGTTTAATTAGATCCTAATCATGCAATGTGTGAGGATTGGTCTAATGCAATAAAAATTGGGCAATGAGAAGGTATGATCAAAGTGTTACTTGCCTGCAATGTTTGATGAAGATGATTCACACTCAGAAATCTTGATAGTTCTACTCGTCACACTCCGGTCAATCTATCGTAAGCAAGCAATAGAACCACACATAAGCAATCACTCAGAAGATCGGAAAGATCGAATAAGACGAGTCAGGAACATCAAAACCAAGCAAATAACTCTTGCAACATAAAACAATTTCTAACAGTACCAAAATTATGTGAATTTGGCCTTATAAGAAAGTTTAGGTCAAGAGCTTCAAATTGCAAAAAGAATCGACTCAAACGGAGCTGCGAAACTCAAGTTATGATTAAACGAAGTTTGAATTCAAATCTGGTCAAATTCAAATTTTAAAACTTTCAAAAACATGTTTAAGTTGTTTTACTGGATAGAGCAGATCATAACGAAGAAGTGGGCGTTGGTTTCGTTGAATTTGGATAAACGAGTAAAAAGTTGTAGTGGTTAGAAAATCAGGGACTAATGTGTGAAGAAAATATTCACAAACGGGTCCTTGGCGGAAAATAATAAAAAGAAAAGAAAAAAATTCTACTGTATGAACGTTCGCTATGAAACCCTAACGAACGAAAATCGTTCACTGTGAATACCTAACCAGTGAGCGTTCGTAAAATAAGTCCAACTAAAATTAAACCGGCTAAAAAGAAAACCGGAAAAAAAACCTAAAAGGGGTAAACCAGACCGGGATGGTTTATTACTGGTTCGGGGGTTTTCCGAGGAAAACCAGGGCGGGCGGTTTTCGACGGGCGGCGGGGCGGATCCGGCCGGCGGCGAACTCCGGCGCGGGCGTCCGGGAGGCGGTGGCGTTCGGCGACGCGGGGCGAGCGGCGCGGCGCCGAGGCGAGCGCGCGGCGAGGCGGCGGAGGGGCGCGGCGCAGACGAGGCAGCAGCGATGGCGAGCTCCGGCGGCGTGGGCGGCGAGATGCGGCGGCGGTGGCGAGTGCGGCGCGGCGGCGGAGCTGCGGGAGAGGGAGGAAGAGAGAGAGGGCGGCGGCCTCGCCTTTTTAAAGGCAGGGGCGCTGCTTGGGGAAGGGGGTGGCCGGAGGCGGGGCGGCGCCGGACTCCGGGAGGAGTCCCGGTCGGGGACGACGGGGAAGGCGGCGCGGAGCTGGTCCTTGGCCTGGCCGGTTGGCTGGGCCGGCCCAGTCGGGGATTTTTTTGTAATAAAACATTTTTCAGACAAATAAAATAATAAAAGCAAAATAAATAAAAATATTATATAGGCATATAATATATCAAAATTTTCAGAAAAAGATTATCTACAACGTGAACATTTTTGTAAAGTCAAATAAAATCTAGAAAAATTCAAATAATTCAAAGAGTGCTGCTGCCCTAATAAAATCCAACAAAAATTATTTTAAAAATACCAAAATGATTTCAAATTAATTTTTCTCCAATTTTCTGTTGTAGGGAATCATGTTACCCTAATTTCCATATATTTTATTTTTGGAGAAAAACAATTTGAGTAAAACTCAAATAACTCCAAATTGAAAAATAAATTCAAAAGAACTTTGAATTTAATTCTTTGAGACTCCCAACTCATATTTCGTATATTTTGAAGAACTCATTTTTATCTTCACTCGTGAAAATCATTGAGCTGCCTGAAGTTTATGAATTGAAATATTTCCAAATGAAATTCAATTATTTTCAAATACCCTTTCATTTAATTTAAATGGAAGAAGTCATATCATCTTCGCTCAAGGGTTTTGTATTTGAAAAGAATTTGAATTCATGGAGATCAGAAAGCAAATATGAAAGTTTGGGAAAGTTCTTTTATTCCCTCTCATTTAACTTTCAAAAAGTTTCGAATTCACTCACTTTCAGTCAATCAATCAAAACAATCAATCAAAACTATCTATTTATTATAACATTCCAAAATTTAAATTTTGGGATGTTACATTCAAACCATGAGTAGGACAATTACGTAGCATTAATTTCATTCTCTTCCAAGCTTGTGCAACATGTTCATGATCAAGTTGCTTAAAATTCATAATATCGTTCCTAAGAGAGATAATCTTAGCGGGAGGAAAATACTTAGAGATAAAAACATCTTTGCACTTGTTCCAAGAATCAATACTATTTTTAGGCAAAGATGAAAACCACGCTTTAGCACGATCTCTAAGCGAAAAAGGAAATAGCTTCAATTTAACGACATCATTATCGACATCCTTTTTCTTTTGCATGTCACATAAATCAACAAAGCCATTTAGATGAGTAGCAGCATCTTCACTAGGAAGGCCGGCGAATTGATCTTTCATAACAAGATTCAACAAAGCAGTATTGGCAAGAGGAGCAATTGGAGTGCTAAGGAAATCATTGTTATTGGTATTGGTGAAGTCACACAAGTTGGTAGCATCTTGGGCCATCACAACAAGCAAGCAAACTAACACACGAGCAAACAAATGGCAAAGGGAAAAAGAGGAGGAGATTAGGAAAGAGAGGGCGAATAAAACGGCAAGGGTGAAGTGGGGGAGAGGAAAACGAGAGGCAAATGGAAAATAATGTAATGCGAGAGATAGAGATTGTGATGGGTACTTGGTATGTTGACTTTTGCGTAGGCCTCCCCGGCAACGGCGCCAGAAATCCTTCTTGCTACGTCTCGAGCTAGCGCTGGTTTTCCCCGAAGAGGAGGGGGTGATGTAGCACAGTAGCGTAAGTATTTCCCTCAGTTTTTGAGAACCAAGGTATCAATCCAGGAGGAGGTCACACGCAAGTCCCTCGTACCTGCACAAAACGGTAGCAACTCGCAACCAACGCTTAGGGGTTGTCAATCCCTTCACGGTCACTTATGAGAGTGAGATCTGATAGAGATAATATTTTTGGTATTTTTGGTATAAAGATGCAAAGTGAAAAGTAAAAGCAAAACAAGTAAAATAAAGTAATGGAGATTGATATGATGAGAATAGACCCGGGGGCCATAGGTTTCACTAGTGACTTCTCTCAAGAGCATAGATATTCTATGGTGGGTGAACAAATTACTGTTGAGCAATTGGTAGAATTGAGCATAGTTATGAGGTTATCTAGGTATGATCATGTATATAGGCATCACGTCTGTGACAAGTAAACCGACTCCTGCTTGCATCTACTACTAATACTCCACTCATCGACCGCTATCCAGCAAGCATCTAGAGTATTGAGTTAAAAATAGAGTAATGCCTTAAGCAAGATGACATGATGTAGAGGAATAAATTCATGCAATATGATAAATACCCCATCTTGTTATCCTCGATGGCAACAATACAATACGTGCCTTGCAACTCTTTCTGTCACTGAGTAAGGACACCGCAAGATTGAACCCAAAGCTAAACACTTCTCCCATTGCAAGAACTACCAATCTAGTTGGCCAAACCAAACGGATAATTCGAAGAGACTTGCAAAGATAACTCAATCATACATAAAAGATTTCAGAGAAGATTCAAATATTATTCATAGATAAGTTGGATCATAAACCCACAATTCATCGGTCTCAACAAGCACATCGCAAAAAAAAGATTACATCGAATAGATCTCCACGAGAGAGGGGGAGAACATTGTATTGAGATCCAAAAAGAGAGAAGAAGCCATCTAGCTACTAGCTATGGACCAGAAGGTCTGAAGTAAACTACTCACACTTCATCGGAAGGGCTATGGTGTTGATGTAAAAGCCCTCCGTGATGGATGCCCTCTCCGGCGGAGCTCCGGAAAAGGCCCCAAGATGGGATCTCGTGGATACAGGAAGTTGCGGTGGTGGAATTAGGTTTTTGGCTCCGTCTCTGGTCTAATGGGGGTACGTAGGTATATATAGGAGGAAGGAGCACGTCGGTGGAGCTCCGAGGGGCCCACGAGGCAGGGGGCGCGCCCTTCGCCCTCGTGACCTCCCTGGAAACTTCTTGGAGTAGGGTCCAAGTCTCCTGGATCACGTTTGGTGAGAAGATCACGTTCCCGAAGGTTTCATTACGTTTGGACTCCGTTTGATATTATGTTTCCTCGAAATACTGAAATAGGCAAAAAAACAGCAATTCTGGGCTGGGCCTCCGGTTAATAGGTTAGTCCCAAAGATAATATAAAAGTGGAAAATAAAGCCCAATATAGTCCAAAACAGTAGATAAAGTAGCATGGAGCAATCAAAAATTATAGATACGTTGCAGATGTATCATTTTCCTCACCCACTTTAATGGATCTGATAGTACATCGCTACTTCCAATAAATAAATTGCAAATGAAGGATTTCCTCTAAATGGAGTTTGACAATCTTCCAAAAGTTCATCTCTGGCCAAGTAAGCGTTCTGAGCAGTTCCAAACCATCAAAGTATAGAATCACCTTGTTGCAGTCTGCAATTAGGTTTTTGACCTTGGAAAGGCTCACGTCACATGCCACTTCTTAAGTGCATAACGCGGAGCTTTAAATTTAGCCGAAATTTTACCAGCAGCAGAAAACTTCCTAACAGGCGTACTCCAAACCTCAGAAACACATTAAAAAAACTGGCAGATTCACCCAATAGTTTTCAAAGCATAAGACTTTGGCCTTTGGAATAGAAGTGGCAACAGAAACCACACATGGCACATGATCCGATGTTGTCCGTGCAAGAGGCATGACCATAGTATTAGGATGATCCGAGGTCCAAGATACCGTGGTGAAAAACCAATCAATTTGCTCAAGAAGAGGATTTGTTTGCATATTGGACCAAGTATACTGTCTTCCTTTTATTGTCAGTTCCACCAATCCTAGATGACCAATAATTTCATTGAAAAGGAAGATGTCATTTACCTTACCCCCAGGCAAATTACGGTTCTCCAAAGAAGGCATAAAATTAAAATCCCCAAGAAGTAACCATTTCTCATCAAATTGTATGTCCAAATTATATAACCACTGAGCAAAATCATCGCGGGCAGGACTCTGGCACGGACCATAAACTGACACCAATGTCCAAACTTCAGATGTGGGCGTGGAGGTAAAGTCCACAATGATGCCATAAGAGTGAGCTTTGATTAATTTACCAAAGAAGAAAGCAGAGTTCCAAATAATCACAGGACCACCAAAAGCACCAGACGATGGCATATACACCAAATTATCAAAGCGCCGAGGACAAAACTTCCTAAGAAAACGTTGGTCAATATGCATGCATTTAGATTCTTGCAAACAAACAATAAAGCACCCACTTTCATCTATCTTTTGTTTAACTGCAAGTTGTCTCACTTCTGAATTAAGACCACGCACATTCCAACACAAGATCTTCCAGTCTTTAAAGATTGTTTGATTCATTACAAACCAAAGAAAATAAAAGCAAAAGCAGGTCACGCAATGACCTACGTCATCCACCTAACAGTAGCATAGAGTTCAACATAGGAAAACAAAAGCAAAGATAACTGACGATTAAACGGGTTCGCGAGCAACCCATGCTGCAGCAAACTTCACTCATCATTAGAACTCTTGCTTGAGTTGGCACCAGAAGGATCAGCAACTAGCTTCTCCGTCGTTATCTTCTCAGGGGCAATACGCAGTCGTGCTCCAATGCGTTGAAGATTAGAGATGGCCGTTGGAGGAGGCACAACAGGTTCATCACGAGCAGACATAGTCGGTGCAGCAGGCTGGGCATTGGTTTTGCGCTTCTTAGAGTGCTTGACATGTTGTGGGCTGATTGACCTTGGAGGCGTCTGACGGAATCCATCACGCAAGGCGTTGAGTCTAGCACTGCAACAGACCTGAGAATCAATCAAAACAGGCCTAACAGATGCAGATCTGCGAGCTCTCTTGTTGCTAATAACAAGCATAGTAGTAAACTGGAACTTCTCTGCTACAGGTTAAGTTAGTTCAAAGGGTTCATCAAAGCATAGTGCACGAGCGACCGGTCGCTTGACAGGTGAAAACTGAAGAAAATTCTTAGGAGCAGATGAGGGGGGCAACAGATTGAACTTGAGAACCCCATCAGTGAAGCTATGATCCCAGGACCTCTTGATTAATGAAAACAGAGGCATCTATAATGGCCTAGAAATGACTGCAGAGTCAAAATGCTGCATGAACTTGCAGAAGGTACGTGTCCATTGCATCTGAGGGGGCAGAATTGGCCCAAAGACAGTTATAACCTGTCCAACATGCAGAACCTGCTGAGCTGGGAGTTGATCTGCATGTGGTTGAAAGGGAACAATATTTGCATTGGGCAAAGCAGCAGGAACATTGGCATTATTGATAGAGTCATCAAAGACTTGCAACATCATAGACTCCTGAGACTGAACAGGTTCTTCAGGTTCCACTGGCTCTGCAGCATTGCCATGGAAAGCATCATCCTGCACATTCTCATTGCCAGAAGCAGGAGGAGGCACATCATTCCATCCTAACTCAGGGAACTTCGGCATTACCCAGTTATGGTTGTTGGAATGCATCTGGCCAGGAAGGGGATGTGGATTCCCATCAAAAGGCATTGGGTCCTCGTCAGCAGGCAACACATCCGCAAAATCCACAGAGAGAACATAAACCGGAGCAGACCAAGAAACCCTAATAGCACCAAAATCTCCATGAATGGTGGTCTCAGCACTAGTTCCTACTTAACTGTTCAAGATACTTGAGGGATTTACTAATAAACAGTAAGAAGTATAGCTAGTTTATCAAATAATTTTCACTCCTATGGCTTTTCTAATCCATTTTCTAGGGTCACGTCCTACAGTCAACACACTGCTCTGATACCATCTGTAACGACCAAACCTCGAAGGATTTGAGTCTCTATGCTTACCGTGCTAGTCCCTGGATTGAACTCGCTAGCACACACAGTATAGATGAATACCAGAATAGCAAGTGCATCATTTATTACAACGTATGATCCAGAGTATATAAAATAAAACAATCTGCATAGCACTTGGCTAGCTTTATTCAATCAAACAGCGGAAGGTAGCAGAAAATAACGATGAGTCCCATCACAGCCCACAGGCGATGCTGAGTGCAGACTCGCGACCCTAACGGTACCTTACTCTTCGTCTAAACCTCCTGCAACATGAGACGTTGCAGCCATATAGGTCAATACTTTGAATGTATTGGCAAGTTATATAGGAGTGATAATATAGCAGACCTACATGTATATGCATAGTACAACAAAAGGAAGGCTTGAGGGTTTATTTTTGCGGAAAGCTGATTTTACCCTAACAACTACCTAATAGTCAAATTTTTATTTAGTTCTTTTATTACTACAATTATATACACAAGGTTGAGTTAGCAAAATCAACTCCAACCTACCCATTATTAAGTTGCCCACAAATATTATTAAGTGTCACATCTGTCAAGATCATCCAACAACTGTAATGGCATAGTGGCTCAAAGTTACCCATAATCGGGGGCATGGCTAATCATGATTAGTTTTAATACTCTGCAGAGTTTTGTACGCTTTACCCACTGGACCCAATCCGAAGATTGAGACAAAGTCTTTCAGAAGAGGTTCCCTTAACCACCTGACAGCCACATCCCACCTACATATGCTACATCTGTCGACACTGTATGGGCCAGGGTTCCAACAACTGATCAACTAAGCCAGAGCCCATATAGCCAGTGGCCGCACATTGAAGCTACTAGTCACTAAGTCTGTCTGATCTTTTTGAACCTGGGTGGCATTCCACTTAGGGTGCACTCCCATGAGCTATGGCCTTAGAAAAGGTGCAAGACCCCATGATGCCTTCCCTCAACACCAAGCAATACCACTTCCGCCCAGAGGTGAGTTAAATCCTAAGTTACTACTCAATTTGTTAAAATATATAATCCTCACATAAACTCAATGAATACACGAACCACCCCCGTCTACAAAGCATAGCAAACTACAACTACCAAGATTTGCAAAACATGGGAAGATAGCTCAATAGCATAGCAAAATAATATCCTATACATGCATATATTCATAGTGTGATATAGCTACATGCATAGAAAACAATAGGTAAAGTATGATCAACATGTAACTTGCCTTGGTTCTGGTTCAGAAAGTCACACTCCTGACAATAGTTCGTGTCGCACTCCGGACAATCTACACGTTTCACACAATTCAACAAATCAATCATCGGAACACGAATAGAACCAAAACAACACCAACAGCAAGAAAATAATTTTTAAAACTCAACATCAGAAGCTTAACAGCACCTAAATTGCACTACGGTCACGACGCAAAAAGAATCACTCGATTCCGATAAACGGTTTGAAAGTTACGGCCTCCGGAAGATTTAATTTGAATTTGAATGAATCCAAATTTAAACAGTGCAAACATGAGAAATTTTGGTACTATCATAATGTACTGAATTTTGTGAGTGCATAGGAAAAAGAATCATCAAATTTGGATTTATGGATTAGGAGTTATAGCTACTGGAAGTTTTGAGTGAAAAACTGAAAATAAAACAAAAGAAAACAGAAAACTCCTGCACAGCCGTGCGTGTACTGTAGATGATTGCCACATGGCAGTTCACGATTTGCAGAAGAGGTTCCCTGTGCGTTCGTGCTCACCAGAGGCAAGGGAAAAACGGCGGTGGCTTCGGGCGTCGGCGGTGGCGCGTCTCCGGCGGGTCTCCGGCGAAGTTGAGTGTGTGGGCGGATGCGGCGGTGAGTGCGGAGGCGTAGGTGTGGTCGGACGGTGACGGGGTGCCCTCTGTAGCGACGGCGGGATAGTGAACGTCGGCGGTGCTCCGGCGGCGGTGGATGATCTTGTTCCTCTCGCTCTGCTGCGACTCGGGAAAAAGCAGAGTGTCACACTGGTGCGTAGCGGAGAGGGGAGCCGGAGAGAGAAAATGAAGCGGCTGGAGTGCCCTTACGACGATGGCAGCGTCCGATGAACGGAGGCGGACTCGGAGCTCGACGGCGAGATTCAACTCGCCCAGCAGAGGCGTGTGGACGAGGGGCGATGGGGAAACGGCCTCGGTAGGGTTCCTGGAGTTGCTGTCCTCGCGTGCGGCGTCCTTGGAGGGCACGGGATCGACCAGTGCGCCAGATCGATCCGGGTTCCGCCTCGGCATGCGTACGCGCAGCGATCGAGCGGTGTCCGGCTCGGTCAAGGGGATGAACAGGGGCGCGGGACCCGCTGGTCAGCGGCTGGGGCGAGGTGGACTGCGGGTGCGGGTCGGGTGCGAGCGATGCATACCGCTTCGGCGGCTGGAGAGGCGCGAGGGACTGGGCCGCGGGCAGTGCGGGGTTAGGTGGGCCGCGGGGTTGGCTCCTGGGCCGCGTAGTGCTCTGCGCTGCGTGCTGGCAGGCGGGCTGGCTGGTGTTGTTTTTTTTTAAACAAAACTACAGAACCAAAAACTAAAATAAAAACACCAGAATAAAATCTAGGAAAAATACCTAGACACACAGTAAAATATATACTACTAATATAAACTACAGGAACACTAGTTCCTCACCTAATGAAATTTTTAAAAATTCATTTTATGCAATAGGCCACACAAAACAGCAATAAAACAAACAAATAAAATATATTGAAAGTTGGAAAAATCACCATAACATATTATATGAACTAGAAATAATATTCTGCACATTATGAACATTTTTAAAATAGGGGAGAAGTCATGTTATCTCCACTCCAAATAAATTGCCTTTTGTTGCATAATGATTTGAATATTTTGAAAAAGCAAATAATGCAATAAAAATATGATATGCATTTGAATGATCTATTAACATCCAAATTTAAGAAAATTGGGATGTTACACTCACGATAAACCACGTCCCGAGGAACCATGGAAGGTGCAGGGAAGGACACATAAGCAAGAGTCCGCACCATTAGCTGGTCATTCTGATGCCAAGCATGAAAACGCCAAAAGTGCTAATCATATCTGCTATGTATTGAGTCTGACGATAATCAAGAGGGACACCCAATAGCATGACCCAACCACGGCCAAAGCCCTAAGCAGCTCTGTAGTTAACCCCTTCATCATGTGGAATAAATCGAACAAAGCGATCGTTGCCCAAATCAAAGGGTGGACGATCCACCATAACTTACCTAGAGACTGCACTACGGAAATGGAACAGCCCAACCCCCTGAATCCATGGCTGAGCATCAATAACATCTCTCCCCAACTGATTGACAACAAAATTACTAACCATGTTGCGGTAGATGGGAATCTCCTCTGGCAGCGGCTCTGGCTCAACGATGCCAATAGCATACTCCTCATGCCTTCTATCAGGCGCAGTAGCTCGAGCAAAGAAGGTGCGAGGGTGATGGAGTGGCCCCCCATCTATGATCTCAATGCCCGGCGGCACGTACTGCATGGGATCCAACTCAAAGTTGGCCATCTCCGGCGATGTCGATGCAGGCGTGTGTGGTAGTGGCGATGGTGTTGAGGATGGAGGTGGTGGCATTTTCGGTCATGGGGCGGATGGCGGAGCTGGCGGTGGTGATGGTAATGGAGGTGGCGGAGGTGGAGGCGAAGTAGGATCTGATGACGAAGCTAGATGTAAATCCCTGACGGGACGTATCAATGGGCAAGCTGCAGCGGTAGGTTGGAGGGAACTCGAGGTGTCAAGCGGCAAAATCGATAGTGGGCTATCAGGCTGGGTGGCATATGGACTCTCAATGACGCGCAGGACCCACCTAAAACCGTTAGCAGGTGCAGATCCTGTGCAAGATTTTGCCCTGTGGCCTTGCCGAAAACAACGGCGACAACGTGTTTGATTGGAGCAACTGGAGGTGATATGTGCCATTGAAAAGCAGTTTTGGCATTTCCAAACCTTAAACGCAATTTCATCAACCATAGAAGAAAATCCCTCCAAATCTTCAACCGATTGGCCCAAAATCCCAGTGGGTGATAAGTTATGATCCTGATTGACTTGCCGTGCATTGGGAGATTCAGCATCGGCTGGGCCTGGTGGGCTGGCGCATGGCGCAGAAGATGGGCTAACCAGGGCAGTCTCGGCCCTAGGTGATTCAATAGGCCCAACAATAGGAAGTGGATCAGAAGGGTGATGATTTGAAAAAATCCCAGACCCGCCCAACGATCGCTCCGAGGAATGAGGAACCAACTCAGGCGAGATTGCCGCTGACCGAGTGGAAAGCATAGGGACCGTACCAAAATAGATCGGAGGAGCAGCCCCCGTCCACCGGAGCTCCGGTGCCAGTGATGAATGAATAATAACGCGCTCGCATGGACTAATAACATAACCCGCATCTTGAACAGTATCAATGCATGTTTGTGTGGCAGGGTATCGATAACCTTTGCATGCAGGATAATTCTGAAACGTGGCAAATGAGAGTTTCTTCCTGCAACTAGATCCAGACTTCAAAGAGGATTTGACTGGAGGCTTATACATGGCCATCATGTCAATCGTAGAACGTGTTTGGTAGGGCTAACAAAAACCCATTCATCATCACATTCCTTTCTCCAAATCAAAACTTCACGCCTCCAATTAGGACCGCCATGTCCCCATAGGTGGAAGAAACACTTAAAGTGCTCACAAGCAAAAGATCAAAGAGAAAGAATGTAAAGACCAACTTTTTGCATGAAACATGAAAGGAGAATACCTTGTCACACATATTGGAAACCATGAACTCAATCGCCGATCCACCAATAGCTGCCTCGAGTGCCGCTGCCACCGAATCCTCTGAGAGGCGAAAATCATGCCTACTAAAAGACACCGCCATGATGAAAGAACTCGTGTCATCCAAAGGATGAACCGAGACACCACAATATCTATAGATCTCATTTGCAAATACCAAACCCTTGGAGAACTCCAAGCCAAGGGTGGAACCAGAGGCCTGATCCATTGAAGATGGTGATCCTTGTGTAGAGGAGGAGACGCCAGAGAGGATGAGTGGATTGGTTTGGGAAATTAGTGGCTATGGAGAGAGATCGCCGGAGAGCCTAGCAGCGAGGGTGGGGTGGAGATGGGAGCCATGAAAATCTTTTGTAAATGTTGTTTAATGATGATGGTAGTTTTTTTCAGAATAAATATTATTTGAAGAGTTCAAATATTTTAATGAAGATTAAGGATCATTATGACAATTGATAATATGATTCTTCATTTGAAGGGTATATCTAAATTCATAAGTTCAGCAAAACATTTGAATTATTCTATCTACTTTTTATATTCAGGGTATAACTGAAACATCAAGATTTACACTCAACACAAAAACCGCATATAGATCTGGTTAAAAGAAAAAAACATATGAGATATGAAATTCTTTAACTAGATAATAGTTGGATTGTAGAATATTATATAACATGATTCCTCTCATTGAAATGAACAAAAGATAAAAAGATTTGTCACAAATGAAGGAAAAGGTTTTCTTGTCAAGTGGGAGGATATTATAGCTTGAAGAGATTAATGAGTCCTTAACAATGGTAAATTGGATCAATTAAACGGAATTTGTTCTGATAGATTGTATGCAAGATGTCCTGTTAATTACTACATTGGATGTAGAAAATTCTAAAAGCAAATAACATGATTGTTAGTGTCAAAACCGGCAGACCTCGGGGTCGGGGGCCTCGAGCTGTGGGTTCTCGGATCAATGGTAACAGGAACGAAGGAGATAATTTTTTACCCAGGTTCGGGCCCTCTTGATGGAGGTAAAACCCTACGTCCTACTCTTGTTTATATTGATGATGGGGTATCGAGTACAGAGTTGATCTACCTCGAGATCATGAGTTGTGGTCTAAACCCTAATGATATGATGGATGTCATCATGATCTATTGACTAACCTGGCCTCGGCTTATATAATGTACCAGAGACCTAGGATAGCAAGAGTCCTAGTCGAATACGTCGCTGGAGAGGAGTCCTTGTCTTGATCACCAAGTCTTGTGCAATCTTCCTCGTATATGTTATCGGCGGTCCGAATTGGCCCATTAGTGAACCGCCATGGGGGTCCTCGACCCGGCCCACTGGTCGGGAGACGACGTGGTAAGTACCCCCTAGTCCAGGACACCGTCAGTAGCCCCCTGAACCGGTATTCAAGTTGAGCACGCTCCTCGGTTCTTCCAAAATGTTATTCGTCTTCGGTTGTCAGTCTTGCAAACTGGTTCAACATCTTCCCATCTCCGATATTGAGGATCATCGAGCTGAATCCGAAGAGTTCACGCATTTGGCATCCGAGGAGCCCTTTAAGTTTTCGGCCTTTATCAATGCATTGTTTTTTTATGCCAGACCTTTTGAAGTGTTTCCCGTGCGGCAGTGTCCTCTCACGTCCGAGCTCCAAAGTCGGACTCTATCCAAGCTCCAATGTCGGACTTCATTCGAGGTGTCTATTTAGAACCGAGCTCCAACACTGGACTGCATCCAAGCTCCAACGTCGGACTGTGCCCAAGCTCCAACGTCGGACTGTATCCAAGCTCCAACGTCGGACAATATCCAATCTCCAACGCCGAACTGTATCCGAGGTGTCATAGATCACCTTGGTTCGAAAAAGTTGAAGGAGTTCAGCGGAACTTAATGCCGGAAATGCCCTCTATGGAGCCAGCGACTTTTATTTAAGCTTTATGCTGGACTACATCCGAGGTGTTGCACCACCTCGGTCTTGGGCTGATTTTTTGCGGATATATTTTCTCGATTAGTGCAAGTTGAGGGTATGATGTTAGAAGAACTATCATATTGAATCGACCCAATCTTGTATATTATACTTAGTGATCATATTGTCTGAAATCATCTATTATAACACAGAGTGTTAGCATGTGTTCTTTAGTTCCTCAGACCATGAGAGTGTCTCGGTCACTTCCTACCAGACGATGGACTTTTTGGTTGCTCAAACGTCATATGTAACAAGGTGATCATAACGACAACTTTCGGGCTCACCGGAAAGTTTGACAAGTGAACGAACAACTCAAGAGTAGGATTTGCTCCTCCGATGGAGATATATTATTAGGTCCCTCTCGGTGTAACGGCATCCATCATCGTCTGGCCAAACACACGTGACTTCGTCACGAGGATGCCAGACCACGTTAACGAGAAAGAAGAACAAAACTGGTAATGGGAGCGATGGTATAGTGAGCATGGTGATGACTCTGGAGGATGTGGTATCACGAAGCAAAGGGAACATCACATGATAATCAAATGCTCACTCCAATATCATTCATGTAATCATAGGGACCGATATGGATGTCCATGGTTTCGTATCGGTCATTGAACGAAGGGGGTTCGTTCATGTCTATGATTTACTGAACCTACGAGGTCACAATCTTAAGTTAATCACGATCTGCTGAGTATTAGATGAACAGGAGTGATGAGAATATATTCATGAAATAGTTTCATTAATATCCGGAATAGTTCTAAGAGGTTTCGAAAGCGTTTCGGGTCACCGAAAAGGTTTTCGGTGAATATCGAGTAATATCGGACATTACTGATTAATTATATATAGGTGGAAAATGTTTTCGAAGATGTTAAATTATACATATAATGCTCTTGAAATGTTTAAAGTATTATATATATAAATTAAATATCAAGGGGCCTTAAAAGGCCAAAAGGTGGAAGGACACTTGGGCCTTAGTATTATATATATAAATTAAATATCAAGGGGCCTTAAAAGGCCAAAAGGTGGAAGGACACTTGGGCCATAAAGGCCCAAGTGGAGGTGGCGCCCCCCCCCCTTTCCTTGTGGGGGGGATCCTACTAGGAGTGGGAGTTGGACTCCCCTTAGGTTGGTAACAAGGGAGGACTTTCCTCCCTTGGTAGCTTCCCTCTCCTGCCCCCTAAACCTATATATACTAGAGATTTTCCACCCTATTGCACGTAAGTTTTTGGGTGCCTCTTCTAGTTGATCTAGTTCTAGTTGGTCCTAGACTAATTAGAGATAGCCCTAGCCACCCCTAATCCTCATAATTAGAAGCCCGGTGTGGTTATAATCTCCTCCCTCTAATTCTCTGGCGAAGATTAGCTCTGGACGGCGAAGCACTGCCGGATCGTGAAGACCGTACGCTTGCAACCAAGTGGAGAGGCTATGCTTTTGATCGTCGGTTCGAGAGATTGTTCAAGGATGGTTCATGGGATCGTCATCAATGTTCGAGGGTCTCCAAGCACGTTCTACACCGACTCTTCTTCTTCTATTGCACTCTGGAGTCGGTAACAATCGGTTATCCCAACCCGTTATGCATCTTCATATTGATCTTGGTGATCATAGGTGCGCATTATTTTTTCTACTACGTTTCCTAACACTACATACCCTTGTAGATCACTAAGCACAAGCGTTTATCAACACGGTTGATGTATTTGTACACCTTCATGATCCGTCCCGATCAAGGACCGAACATACAGCACCTCCGCGTTCAGCACATGTTCAGTTCGATGACGTCCTCGCCTTCTCGATCCAGCAAGAGATGCGAAGTACTAGATGAGTTCCGGCAGAACGACGGCGTGGTAACGGTGGTGGTGAAACTATTCCGCAGGGCTTCGCCAAGCACAACGGACATGGAGGGAGGAGGAACTAGAACTAGAGGGAGAGGGGGCACCACACATGGCATGCGGATTCGTGGTCTCTGTTGCCCCCTCCCCTTCTTTCATACATATAGCTGGAGGGGGTGGTAGGCTACCTAGGCGCCCCCCCAAGGGTGCCGGCTGCTGCCCTGGGCTCCTGCCCTAGGCGTCTCCCCCTTTCCTTAATATAGGGCTGACGGCTAGGAGGTGGGCGCCAGCCCCCTTGTGGGATGGTGTGCTCCCTCCCTTGGCCCGTTTGGCCCAATAACTCCTCGTGGCCTCCCGGAACCCCTTCCGGTGATCCGATAAATACCCGGTATTTTCTGAAACCTTTTTGGAGACCAAATACTATCATCCTATATATTAATCTTTACCTCTGGACCATTCTGGAGCACCTCGTCATATCTTGATCTCATCCGGGACTCCGAAAAACATTCGCTCACTGAAGGAGTCCTGTACTAAGGGGTCCTCGGGCGTCCGGCCTGTTATCCATGGGCCGGACTGATGGGGCTGTGAAGACATGAAGGCCGAAGAATGTACCCATGTCCGGATTGGACTCTACTTGGCGTGGAAGGCTAGATTGGTGATCGAAGATTCCTTCTTATGTAACCGACTCTATGTAAACCCTAGATCCCCCCGGTGTCTATATAAACTGGAGGGGTTAGTTCCGAAAGGATATATACATTACCATAGTCATACAGACTAGACTTCTAGGGTTTAGCCATTACGATCTCGTGGTAGATCAACTCTTGTAATACTCATATTCATCAAGATCAATAAAGCAGTAAGTAGGGTATTACCTCCATAGAGAGGGCCCGAACCTGGGTAAACATCGTGTCCCCCGTCTCCTGTTACCATCGATCCTAGACGCACAGTTCGGGACCCCCTACCCGAGATCCGCCGGTTTCGACACCGACATTGGTGCTTTCATTGAGAGTTCCATTGTGTCATCGACAAAAGGTTCGATGGCCCCTGCAATCGTCGATAATGACGTTGTCCAAGGAGGAACCTTCCTCCCTGGATAGATTTTTGTGTTCGGCGGTGTGGTACTGCGGGCCAACTCGCTTGGCCATCTTGAGCAGGACGATAGCTACGCCCCTGGCCATCAGGTCAGATTCGGAAGCTTGAACTACGTCACGAATATCCGTGGAGACTTGATCTTCAATGGATTTGAGACCGCGGCGATCGCTCCCCCTCGCTCCAATAAACATGACTTAAATCTGTCGTCGAATCAGGTCCAGGAGATGGTTCCAGTTGATGCAACGGCCTTAGAACCGGAGCAGATCGTGCCACGCAAAGCCATAGAGTCAGCGGCATTGGAGCCGCACACGGACTCAACACCCTGCAAAATTTGCTTCAACAGAACATCATACTCATTTCCGGATATAAGTTCCGGACCGTGTACGCCTGCGGACACCGAGCTAGATCGGTTATCGATCTTCGATTTCAAGGCTGCTGACGTTTTTCACCACTCACCTTTGGGCCATGTGTTGAACTCTTTAAAGAATTTGTCCTTGGAGAAGGAATCGAAGCCGAACTATGTTCGGTTCGAGTTAGAGGCTGATGATGGTACCGTCGAGGACTTAACCGACGAGCTCGATTATGGCTCCGAAGACATCGACGGTATGGACGACGATGTCGACAAGGAGCAAGGCCAAGACCCGCCATTCACTGGACGTTGGACAGACACCTCTTCGTACGATGTCTACATGGTTGATACACCTAAAGGATCTGGCGACGACAAAGAAGAGCCAGATGCGAATAAACCCTCTGAGACACAGTCGAAGCGTCGGCGCCCTAAACGCCGCTCTAAGCCTCGTCGCTCAAAAGATGGCAACACTGGCACCGGAGAAAATAGTACTCCGGGCGACGCCGAAAATAATGAAGACCCTGTTGGAGCTACATCCGAACAGGGGGATCAAGTGTCAGGACCCCGATCCTAAGCCACATCGATCTAGCATGTAACACATCATATCACTTTGCGGCCTCACGCACGGTGTTCCCACGGGTGCCACCTTACCTGGCCCGGGACCGTTTGCGCCTTTTGGCTCACGTATATGATAGTGTCGCTAGCATCCATATGAGAGAGAACCCGGGCCGACATGGCTAGTCGTGAACCCAAAGCGACGCTAACCTATGAGGACAGGCATACATGAATCACATCGAGCATGTCGGTCATCAACGTGTGAATCCGGGCTGTAGCACTGGGCTAACAGGACTCCGGTAACCCGGGCTGTAGCAGGCTAGGCAGGACTCCAGAAGTCACCGTGTGACATTTCCCCGAAGGGACAGACACAGGAACGAAGTGAAACACATGCCGGCCAGTCAAGTGTCCTGAGCAGTAGTGCTGGGCTAGCAGGACTCCGGTGAACCGGGCTGTAGCGGACTACTGTCGCTCAGAAGCACTAGACTACATTTCCCCATATGATAGGCTGCCAAGGATAAACAACTAGATAGTCGGATCCCACTCATACCAAGCATTTCAATCATACACACAATATGCCCGGTATGAGTAAATACAACATGGCATCACAACATAACTCTACGACTCAAAGTATTTATTCATTAGGCTCCGAGGAGCGAGATATTACAAACATGGGTCTCATGACCCAACATACAGAGCATACAAGGCAAACACATGCGGAAGCTTAACATGTCTGAGTACAGACATCTACAATTGAAAAAAAGCTGAGAAGCCTGACTATCTACCAGATCCTGCCGAGGGCACAAGATCGTAGCTGAGGTAACAAGCTAAACGTCGAAGTCCACACGGAACTACTAGCGAGACTGACGTCTCTCTGCAAAACATAAAATAGGCAAACGTGAGTACAAATGTACTCAGCAAGACTTACATCAGAACTATCTACACATGCATCAGTATCAAAAGGGGGTGGTGGAGTTTAACTGCAGCAAGCCAGCTTTGACTCGGTGGCTATCCTGAACTACGACTGCAAGTAACTCTTTTGAGGTGGCGCACACGAGTCCACATATTCACCATATCAATACACCACTATGGATCCGCTCCCGTCTCCCCACGAGAACGCCATCCATAGCACTCACGCTTATCTTGCGCATTTTAGAGTATCCACTTTCACTTGTCTATGAACTGTACAAGGGGTCCAAGTTTCCATATCCGAGGAATCCGGCTATTCGAATAGATAATGATAACCCTGCAGGGGTGTACTTCTTCACACACGCTTTCGCCACTTATCGCCCTGTACACGTCATGTACCTCGGCAACCTTCAAGCGGAAGCCGGGCGAGGGAGTCGGCCACGACCTGACTAACCACACAAGTCTCTAGTCCAGGTTTATCGCCTATTCGGGTTCCATCCGCAAGGAGATCCGGCCGGGGTGTCGCTCACGGCCCCAAACGATGTGTGCAGGGTTCCCAAGCCCACCTCGACGGGTAGATCTACGCTTGGTACACCGTGCCACGGTGCCTAGTCTGTCCCAAGCCCACCTGTACAGGGTACCACTTGGTAGACTACTAACACTACCTACAAACACCAGAAACTAGTTGCAACTCCTGGACAGAGATCAAGTGGATTAATAAGTCGAGAGGGCTTGGAGCGCCCGGAGCCCAATGTGTGGTAGTAACTGTTCATGGATCACAAACACAGAACTCAGTTCCTGAGGACAGCTGCAATGAGACAACCCACCATGTACTCCTACATGGCCTCTCACCGCTACCTTTACCAAATCGTGTTCACACACTTAGTTCTCAACAGTAGGACATGTTCACCACATTCCAATTCATTCCCGATGAATCAGACCCGGCTCAACTCTAAGCAGTAGCAGGCATGACAACAAGCATGAATGAGTAGGCACATCAGGGCTCAAACAACTCCTACTCATGCTAGTGGGTTTCATCTATTTACTGTGGCAATGACAGGTCATGCAGAGGATAAGGGTTTCAACTACCGCAGCAAGTAACAGTTGAATCGTTGTTGTCCTAATGCAATAAAAGAGAGCAGGAGCGAGAGAGTGGGATTTTATCGGAATGAACAAGGGGGTTTTGCTTGCCTGGCACTTCTGAAGATAATATAGCTCTTCATCAGTGTCATCGATCTCATCGTCGGCACATCATCTATCGAGAGGGGACAATTACCGGCAACAGAGAAGGAAACACAATCAATGCAATGCGACAATATGATGCATGATCATGACATGGCAAGATGCTGTGATTTGGGCTAATGCAACAGGAAGTCATTTTAATTGAAGTGGAATTCAAAACTACATCAAATTCCAACTCCAAACCTATTATGAAATTTGCCCTAATCACGTTTCATCCTAAACAGTGGGGTTAACTTGCTCAAACATGCATGAAAATGGCATAAACAGATTCTTTGGATTTTTCTGATCATTTTTCATATATAACTTATTTCCATTGGAGTTACAGATTATTTTCTATGAATTTTAGAAGTTTAGATCATTTTCTGGAATTTCCTGAATTATTTTAAATACAGAAATTATTTACTACGTCAGCATGACGTCTGTGTGACGTCATCAGGTCAACAGCATCAGCCCAGGTCAAACCTGACGCTGGGGTCCACATGTCAGTCTCTAACTGAACTAACCTAGCTTAGTTAATATACTAACCTAACTTAATTAGCCGAGTGGAGTCATTAGCACTAACCTAAACATGATTAGCACCTAAGCTAATGGTGCCACGTCAGCTGCCGGCGTTTAACCGCCGTCGACCACAGACCGCGGCGGTGGCCGCGTCGGGTTTGCTCTACGGGCCACCATTCGACGCGCAGGAGGGCGCCTTTGAAAGAGGGAAGCGAGACGCAACCGCGGGTGGCCGTGGTTCGAGCGGGGGTGGACGGAGTCAACGGCGACGACCAAAATGGCGGCGGCCGGAGTTCGGCAAAGATGGGTTCGGCGCTACGGTGCACGGCAGATGGAGCTAGTGGTGGCTACGGGCTCCTGGTGCTGCGTTGAGCACAACGGTGAACTTGGCTTCGAGCCACTGTGGCTCTAGCCACGACGGCGCCCTGGCCGGCGGCGAGGAGCTTTCGGGTGCGGTGGCCAGCGGGGTTAGAGGAAGAAATCGAGTGGGAGGAGAGAGGGGTTGGGAGCAGAAGCTCACAGTGATCACGTAGGGAAGGTCAGCGAGCTCGGGGAGGCGCCGGAGCGAGCGGGGCGGCGAGGCGGATCCCCGGCGCCCGAGGTTGAAGACGAGGGCAAGGCGGCGTTGTGGGGCGTCTGGCGGAGCGTGGCTCGGTGGGGAGGAAGAGGGGGTCGAGGCGGAGCTTCTGAGCGCTTCGGCGAGGCGAGGCAGTGGCAGCGGCCGCGGCGAACGGCGTCGGTGGCGGCGGCTGTGCTCGGGCATGAGAGGGAGAGAGAGCAGAGGATGGAGAGAGCTCGGGAGAGAGTGAGAGGCGGTCGAGGGGGTTGCGTGGCGTCGTCCAGACGCATCGAGGAGGAGCCAGGCAGGCAGGGAGGGAGGAGGTGGCCGTGGCATGTGCCGGCGCGCGTCGGGCACGCGCTGTGCATCCGACTGGCGGGAGGAAGAAGACCTCCCTGCCCTTGGTGGGCTGGGCCGACCAGATGGGCTGCCAGGTGAGCGTCAGGTAAGTGCTTTCTCCCTTTCTCTTTTCTATTGTTTCAGTTTTCTATTTTATTTCTCTGTTTTGAATTAGTAAAAATACTAATTCATTTTGTAAAATCCTGAAAATAATTGTGGGCACTTTTGAAACTATTTCCAACAGCCCTCAAATGTTTTCAAGATTATTTGGACATTTAAAATATTTTATAGAATTTAAATGTCCAAATTCAAATACTTAGGATTAAATTCAAAAATCCAGAATGTCCTAGAAAAGTGTGCACCATTTTTGCCAGGGGTTTTAGCCCAAACCAGAAATGATGAACATTTTGTGAAGGCATTTTGGGTTCATTGAAACCAATTTTAGTAAGCCCTAGTTAGTTTCAGGGGAGGTGCTGGGGTTCTGTCATCCCCATTTCAAGATTAATTGAAATTGAAAAAGATGCATGGATGCAATGCCACTAATTACAAGAAGATTTCTAGGGCTGTGACAACTCACCCCCACTAAACAAGAATCTCGCCCCGAGATTCAAGACGTGAGGTAAGAAGACAAAGGGGACACTAAGCATCACAAACTTCATGATCCAACCGTCTCCTCGAGGTTGTTGATTAACTGCTTCAAATTGATTTTGACATCCATGCTTTCGAAAACTTCATCCAACACGACGATGACAGAAGAAACTCTGCAGGAATTGAACTCCTCAAAGGTCGAGCACTTAGGATCACTCACGGGGTGAGATGTTGAAATATCTCGAGTTGAGACGCCAAACACATCGGAAAGGGGTGGAAGAACAAGCGACGGGGTTTGATTTGGTGGCTACAATTCCACACTTGGAAAGATGGTGGGTGGTTTCAGAGTAGCGAGGAGATAATTACCACGATTCCATATAGGGGCACCCTAGAGGAGGTGACTCAAAGAACTATTCCCTTAAGTGGCAAAAAGAATTACTTTTGATACTAAGATCATTAAAATTCTTTATACCAGCCTAAGGCAATCACAATCGATCATTGGAAGGGGTTCGAAGAATGGCATACTCCGACTAGGATGAACGATGTGGACTACCTTGTTGAAGACAACGCAATGGATGATTGCTTATCATCGGAGGAGAAAGGAACCCATGGTAGGTCCATTTTTGAAGATGATACTAAACAGTGGTTACTGAGGTGCAAGCTGGAAACAAAATGCAAATGCTGGGAATGATTCTGGTAACTGGGAATAACTCAATAAGAGTGATTCCACCGTTTGAAAGGTTATAGCTTATCGGGGAAACCAAGAGCACAAGAATCCCTAAGGAAAAACTTATAGAATAAGCCGCATGAAATCCTCGTGGATAAGATGGACAAATTGCCCAATCAAGATACTATAGTGATAGATCCTCCGGCTGGGTGCGTCGGCCAGAACATCAACCTTGTCGGGACCTACATCATAGATCTTGGAGAAGTTCCAACCATCATATCTGCCTAAGATTCAGATCTGGTTGCTAACAGGATATTTCAGACAACATGTCTGGAAAAGAAAGTTTGCAACACAAACCGACGAGATGACGTTGCAAGATTCTCGAGAAATGAACTACGATAGCATGCTCCAAAACATGAGCAGGGTTGCTAAATACATGCGAACATGTTGTCCTAGACAAGCATGACCACATAGTAGTCTTATAATAAAACACTACCGAGTTCTGGTTGGGAACCAACATTGAGGATATCAAAGTCCTTGCATAAGTCTAGCTCTTAGGAAGAAACTTCTTCTCCTTGAACAAATCAATCAGTGGCTTGCTGTGCTAGGGATACATATGGAATGAAGGTTGCAAGTCTCCAAACCACAGAATACTTCGCACGTATGCATGACTGACTTGGGATGATTCCAGAGGAGGCAAAAACAAACTTTCTCGAATTCACGGCGGCAACTTACATCAAATGCACGTGAATCAAAGGAAGTCACTTCTTTCATTCAAACATATACCTCATGAGCGGAACATGAAGGCAATGCTTACAAAGTTTCCAACACTAGCTTGATGTTCAACATGAATCATGGGGGAGACAAAATGCTGCTGATGGGCTCAGTAGAAACTCATCGGGATTCCCATATCACCGGACTTCCACCATCATGTGAACACGGTGATAGCATTGGTCAGAACAAAAGATATAATGGTGTATGCTCGACAACCGCGAGTAAGACAACATTACGAACATCGTTGGTTCTGATTTGACTTGACGATAGCCCATACTCAAGTCAAAGTTTTGACAAGAGAATACATCCAACAACTGATCACGAGGACCAATTGGTGAAGATATCATCTTTCTTCAACACACACACAGAAGATATCCCTTAGAGATGAACTAAGTTAAGCAAAGCTTTTACCTTCCAACTCTCCAAGTTGTTGTCTAGCTTAACCAACTAGCTCAGGGATATCCAGCACAGATTCTTGGAGAAGGGGTGGTTTGGAGGTAAACCAACATGATCACGAACTCAACATAGCGGTCAGGTGACAACCTGGTGATACTTCCGAGAAGATATTCAGAATATCACGAACCACCGGTGTGTTACTAATCTCGAGAACAATCTTGCTTTTCAGGGCAAGACGATATGATCAAATAGGCAAGGAATTGAATAATCCTAACTCATTGATCGAGAGTGCACCAGAAATAAGGGCTAGGTAGCACGATCAATCTTAGGATGATGATTTAGTAACCAGCACGCTAAGAAAGAGAATATTGTCCATTTACTACAAAGCAACGAGTCGCTAGGAGTATTGATTTCACACATCACAATTCATTTGTCGGTATTCCGGTTACAACAACACGGAACCGGGGAATGAAGAACGATGGCAAGAAGTATCACTTCGTCAAGAATTCATAAGACACGGTGCAATTCTCATGACATTCTTGACATAAAGATGGTAACACTCCAGGGTAGAACAGAGCAAAAGCTGGATTGGCATTTTGACCTGCGGAATACAATTACTTTGACCCAATCCTCGGAATGGACTAGGTACTGGAGTTTGTTTCTCCTAGTCATTCCCGGATAGAATGGCTTGACGGACCACAAGAGTAATAGGCATAGATAAACGAATGCACGACTACTCCTGACTGTCAATTAACAGACGAGGGCCAGGAAATAGCCAAAGAGGGACAACTCAACGGAACATATAACTTTCTGAGTTGTGGATGCATGGATTAGTATGTCGAACCAAGTTCAACATATTTCTTCCAGATAACCCATGCAGAAAGGGAGATCTGGCAGAATCACAATATGAATGGAGTACTCCTCAAGAACACCCTGGTTGTGATCTTTTGACTCAAAACGAATTTCTGCCAAGGATGGTTCATGGCATTTGGAAGAAGGAAATACCACGGACCTCGGGGGCTATCACAAAGGTTACTAATATTCTAAAGGTACGAGCAACACTATCAACATGAGGTAAGTAGAGTGAATTTTGGGTTCAAAACCCAGGAATAGAATACCTACTATCTAAGTGGCATCACGGGATGCTTTCGAGAATGGTGGCCAGAATCATCACACTGGGAACACAAAACATGGACAGATTACTAGATGGTTTCATAAGACACCTAGGGTCATAATAGTAGCTCCAACATATACGTCGAGGTAATAGAATACCTCAACAGACCGATTAGTGTGCTTATTCCGACCAAAAGGACATCGGGAATGGAAGGAAAGGATTTGCAAATGCATCAGACTAGTTAGAAACCTGGGATGACTCGGACAGCATAACGGCTGTAAATGCTCAAAAATATTTGAGACATCCTGCAAAATGGTGGCATAACCACTCAACATCACAATATCAATGTTCTGAGGCCAACTAGGAACACATGGGAGTAGTAGAAAATGAACAGAGGCTTGAACTCAACAATCCTAGGCAACTACGGTTTAGTAACACGTCATCCTGAGAGATAGAAGAGAAGCCTAGTTCTTAAACCCCGTAGAAGAGAAGAGGGTGACTCAGATCAGAGGGCATGAGGTATAAGGAGTAAAAATAGCCTTACGTTCCATTCCACAATCAATTCCCTTACATAACTAAAGCATTTCTAGACACAACTTCGACCAGTTTGGCTTGGCAATCCTACAGGCAGTCAGGCTCTGATACCAACGCTGTCAGGACCCCGATCCTAAGCCACATCGATCTAGCATGTAACACATCATATCACTTTGCGGCCTCACGCACGGTGTTCCCACGGGTGCCACCTTACCTGGCCCGGGACCGTTTGCGCCTTTTGGCTCACGTATATGATAGTGTCGCTAGCATCCATATGAGAGAGAACCCGGGCCGACATGGCTAGTCGTGAACCCAAAGCGACGCTAACCTATGAGGACAGGCATACATGAATCACATCGAGCATGTCGGTCATCAACGTGTGAATCCGGGCTGTAGCACTGGGCTAACAGGACTCCGGTAACCCGGGCTGTAGCAGGCTAGGCAGGACTCCAGAAGTCACCGTGTGACATTTCCCCGAAGGGACAGACACAGGAACGAAGTGAAACACATGCCGGCCAGTCAAGTGTCCTGAGCAGTAGTGCTGGGCTAGCAGGACTCCGGTGAACCGGGCTGTAGCGGACTACTGTCGCTCAGAAGCACTAGACTACATTTCCCCATATGATAGGCTGCCAAGGATAAACAACTAGATAGTCGGATCCCACTCATACCAAGCATTTCAATCATACACACAATATGCCCGGTATGAGTAAATACAACATGGCATCACAACATAACTCTACGACTCAAAGTATTTATTCATTAGGCTCCGAGGAGCGAGATATTACAAACATGGGTCTCATGACCCAACATACAGAGCATACAAGGCAAACACATGCGGAAGCTTAACATGTCTGAGTACAGACATCTACAATTGAAAAAAAGCTGAGAAGCCTGACTATCTACCAGATCCTGCCGAGGGCACAAGATCGTAGCTGAGGTAACAAGCTAAACGTCGAAGTCCACACGGAACTACTAGCGAGACTGACGTCTCTCTGCAAAACATAAAATAGGCAAACGTGAGTAAAAATGTACTCAGCAAGACTTACATCAGAACTATCTACACATGCATCAGTGTCAAAAGGGGGTGGTGGAGTTTAACTGCAGCAAGCCAGCTTTGACTCGGTGGCTATCCTGAACTACGACTGCAAGTAACTCTTTTGAGGTGGCGCACACGAGTCCACATATTCACCATATCAATACACCACTATGGATCCGCTCCCGTCTCCCCACGAGAACGCCATCCATAGCACTCACGCTTATCTTGCGCATTTTAGAGTATCCACTTTCACTTGTCTATGAACTGTACAAGGGGTCCAAGTTTCCATATCCGAGGAATCCGGCTATTCGAATAGATAATGATAACCCTGCAGGGGTGTACTTCTTCACACACGCTTTCGCCACTTATCGCCCTGTACACGTCATGTACCTCGGCAACCTTCAAGCGGAAGCCGGGCGAGGGAGTCGGCCACGACCTGACTAACCACACAAGTCTCTAGTCCAGGTTTATCGCCTATTCGGGTTCCATCCGCAAGGAGATCCGGCCGGGGTGTCGCTCACGGCCCCAAACGATGTGTGCAGGGTTCCCAAGCCCACCTCGACGGGTAGATCTACGCTTGGTACACCGTGCCACGGTGCCTAGTCTGTCCCAAGCCCACCTGTACAGGGTACCACTTGGTAGACTACTAACACTACCTACAAACACCAGAAACTAGTTGCAACTCCTGGACAGAGATCAAGTGGATTAATAAGTCGAGAGGGCTTGGAGCGCCCGGAGCCCAATGTGTGGTAGTAACTGTTCATGGATCACAAACACAGAACTCAGTTCCTGAGGACAGCTGCAATGAGACAACCCACCATGTACTCCTACATGGCCTCTCACCGCTACCTTTACCAAATCGTGTTCACACACTTAGTTCTCAACAGTAGGACATGTTCACCACATTCCAATTCATTCCCGATGAATCAGACCCGACTCAACTCTAAGCAGTAGCAGGCATGACAACAAGCATGAATGAGTAGGCACATCAGGGCTCAAACAACTCCTACTCATGCTAGTGGGTTTCATCTATTTACTGTGGCAATGACAGGTCATGCAGAGGATAAGGGTTTCAACTACCGCAGCAAGTAACAGTTGAATCGTTGTTGTCCTAATGCAATAAAAGAGAGCAGGAGCGAGAGAGTGGGATTTTATCGGAATGAACAAGGGGGTTTTGCTTGCCTGGCACTTCTGAAGATAATATAGCTCTTCATCAGTGTCATCGATCTCATCGTCGGCACATCATCTATCGAGAGGGGACAATTACCGGCAACAGAGAAGGAAACACAATCAATGCAATGTGACAATATGATGCATGATCATGACATGGCAAGATGCTGTGATTTGGGCTAATGCAACAGGAAGTCATTTTAATTGAAGTGGAATTCAAAACTACATCAAATTCCAACTCCAAACCTATTATGAAATTTGCCCTAATCACGTTTCATCCTAAACAGTGGGGTTAACTTGCTCAAACATGCATGAAAATGGCATAAACGGATTCTTTGGATTTTTCTGATCATTTTTCATATATAACTTATTTCCATTGGAGTTACAGATTATTTTCTATGAATTTTAGAAGTTTAGATCATTTTCTGGAATTTCCTGAATTATTTTAAATACAGAAATTATTTACTACGTCAGCATGACGTCTGTGTGACGTCATCAGGTCAACAGCGTCAGCCCAGGTCAAACCTGACGCTGGGGTCCACATGTCAGTCTCTAACTGAACTAACCTAGCTTAGTTAATATACTAACCTAACTTAATTAGCCGAGTGGAGTCATTAGCACTAACCTAAACATGATTAGCACCTAAGCTAATGGTGCCACGTCAGCTGCCGGCGTTTAACCGCCGGCGACCATAGACCGCGGCGGTGGCCGCGTCGGGTTTGCTCTACGGGCCACCATTCGACGCGCAGGAGGGCGCGTTTGAAAGAGGGAAGCGAGACGCAACCGCGGGTGGCCGTGGTTCGAGCGGGGGTGGACGGAGTCAACGGCGACGACCAAAATGGCGGCGGCCGGAGTTCGGCAAAGACGGGTTCGGCGCTACGGTGCACGGCGGATGGAGCTAGTGGTGGCTACGGGCTCCTGGTGCTGCATTGAGCACAACGGTGAACTTGGCTTCGAGCCACTGTGGCTCTAGCCACGACGGCGCCCTGGCCGGCGGCGAGGAGCTTTCGGGTGCGGTGGCCAGCGGGGTTAGAGGAAGAAATCGAGTGGGAGGAGAGAGGGGTTGGGAGCAGAAGCTCACAGTGATCACGTAGGGAAGGTCAGCGAGCTCGGGGAGGCGCCGGAGCGAGCGGGGCGGCGAGGCGGATCCCCGGCGCCCGAGGTTGAAGACGAGGGCAAGGCAGCGTTGTGGGGCGTCTGGCGGAGCGTGGCTCGGTGGGGAGGAAGAGGGGGTCGAGGCGGAGCTTCTGAGCGCTTCGGCGAGGCGAGGCAGTGGCAGCGGCCGCGGCGAACAGCGTCGGTGGCGGCGGCTGCGCTCGGGCATGAGAGGGAGAGAGAGCAGAGGATGGAGAGAGCTCGGGAGAGAGTGAGAGGCGGTCGAGGGGGTTGCGTGGCGTCGTCCAGACGCATCGAGGAGGAGCCAGGCAGGCAGGGAGGGAGGAGGTGGCCGTGGCGTGTGCCGGCGCGCGTCGGGCACGCGCTGTGCATCCGACTGGCGGGAGGAAGAAGACCTCCCTGCCCTTGGTGGGCTGGGCCGACCAGATGGGCTGCCAGGTGAGCGTCAGGTAAGTGCTTTCTCCCTTTCTCTTTTCTATTGTTTCAGTTTTCTATTTTATTTCTCTGTTTTGAATTAGTAAAAATACTAATTCATTTTGTAAAATCCTGAAAATAATTGTGGGCACTTTTGAAACTATTTCCAACAGCCCTCAAATGTTTTCAAGATTATTTGGACATTTAAAATATTTTATAGAATTTAAATGTCCAAATTCAAATACTTAGGATTAAATTCAAAAATCCAGAATGTCCTAGAAAAGTGTGCACCATTTTTGCCAGGGGTTTTAGCCCAAACCAGAAATGATGAACATTTTGTGAAGGCATTTTGGGTTCATTGAAACCAATTTTAGTAAGCCCTAGTTAGTTTCAGGGGAGGTGCTGGGGTTCTGTCATCCCCATTTCAAGATTAATTGAAATTGAAAAAGATGCATGGATGCAATGCCACTAATTACAAGAAGATTTCTAGGGCTGTGACATCAAGACAACGAGCAAGTTAACCCTGATAAACAGGCCACGACCAATGACCTGGATGATGATAGTTATCGTCCACTCTCCGAGGATGATGAGAGCCTTGGTAATGAGGACTTCATCGTGCCTGAGGCACCCCTCAAGCAGGAGCGCTTTGAGCGCCAGCTCATAGCTACTACAAGAAGCCTAAAGAAAAAGCAGCAGCAGCTCCAAGCAGATCAAGACCTACTCATCGATAGATGGACCGATGTCCTGGCAGCCGAAGAATACGGCCTCAAGCACCCAGCCAAGAGTTACCCAAAACGCAGACTGCTACCTCAGTTCGATGAGGATGCACCAGATCCCATACCTCCCTCGCGCAATGCGGACCGACCGCCACGCGGTCGGGATAGTGCAGCAGACCGACCACCCCGCGGTCGGGATAAAACGGCAACTCAGGCCGAACAACAGCCTGCCCCACCGCCTCGCAAACACAGGGACAGACCAGCTTGGGACCATACATATGATCTTTGGCAGGAATTGGACAGTAGAGCAGGACACACCAGATCTATATACGGACCGCGAGGACGCTTCCCTACTCGGGATAACAGCTACCTATTCGGACGTGACAAACTTAGTCACACCCGGGCCGATAACCACAGACGGACTTCGTCGAAGGTGCGCCATGGCGCGGCCCGCTATAGAGGCGCCGCACACCCTCTCTGCTTCGAAATGATGAGGTGCTGGATCACGAATTCCCCGAGGGGTTCAAGCCTGTCAATATTGAATCATATGACGGAACAACCGACCCCGCGGTGTGGATCGAAGATTTTATTCTCCACATTCACATGGCCTGAGGAGATGACCTCCATGCTATCAAATACCTCCCGTTAAAGCTCAAAGGACATGCTCGACACTGGCTAAACAGTCTGCCTGAGAACTCCATCGGCAGCTGGGAGGACTTGGAAGAAGCCTTCCTCGACAACTTCCAAGGTACATATGTTCGGCCACCCGATGCCGACGACTTAAGCCACATAGTTCAACAACCTGGAGAATCAGCCAGAAAATTCTGGACTAGGTTCCTAACCAAAAAGAACTACATCTTTGACTGTCTAGACGCCGAAGCCCTAGCAGCCTTCAAACACAGTATCCGTGACGAATGGCTCGCCCGCCACCTCGGCCAAGAAAAGCCAAAATCCATGGCAGCCCTCATAGCACTCATGAACTGCTTTTGCATGGATGAGGACAGTTGGCTGGCCCGAAGCAAAAACACAGCCAATGAGGCAGGCCCCTCTGAGGCCAAGAATAGCACCGGCAAGCTCCGGCGCAATAGACACAAACGCCAAAGCAATGGCGATAACACGACGACACCACAGTGAATGTTGGATTCAGCGGCTCCAAGTCCGGCCAACGTAAGAAGCCCTACAAGAGGAACAATGAGGGACCTTCCAGCCTGGACCGCATACTCGACCGTCCGTGCCAGATACACGGCACCCCAGAAAAACAAGCCAATCACACCAATAGAGATTGTTGGGTCTTCAAATAGGCTGGCAAGTTAAATGCCGAAAACAAAGGAAAGGGGTTACAAAGTGAGGACGAGGACGAAGAGCCCCAGCAGCCGAACACCGGGGGGCAAAAGAAATTTCCCCGTCAAGTCAAAACGGTGAACATGATATACGCCACGCACATCCCTAGAAAGGAGCGCAAGCGGGCACTCAGGGACGTCTACGCGGTAGAGCCAGTCGCCACAAAATTCAATCTGTGGTCGTCATTTCCGATCACCTTCGATCGTCGAGATCAGCCTACTAGTATCCGCCATTGCGGTTCTGCCGCACTGGTCCTTGAACCAATCATCGACGGATTCCATCTAACACGAGTCCTGATGGATGGTGGAAGCAGCCTTAACCTGCTCTACCAGGATACAGTACGGAAGATGGGCATTAATCCCTCACGAATCAAGCCCACAAAGACTACCTTTAAAGGAGTCATACCAGGCATTGAGGCCCGCTGCACGGGCTCAATCACGCTGGAGGTGGTCTTCGGTTCTCCGGACAACTTTAAAAGTGAAGAGTTAATCTTTGATATCGTCCCCTTCCGCAGTGGCTACCACGCACTGCTCGTACGAACCACATTCGCTAGATTCAACGCGGTCCCACACTATGCTTACCTCAAGCTCAAGATGCCCGGCCCATGCGGCGTCATATCAGTTAATGGAAATACAGAACGCTCCCTCCGTACAGAGGAGCACACCGCCGCCCTAGCAGCAGAAGTATAGAACGACCTTTTCAAGCAGAACTGCAATCGGGTTGCCGAGCCCTCGGACACCGTCAAGAAGGTCCGGACTACGCTGCCACAGGACAACTCGGCCCATCAAGAGCTTGACTAGCAAACGTGATCAAGTAGTGGCACTCATACCACGCGCACATAATTACGCACTTAAAATCCCATGGGCATCGACGGAGGCACAGCTTGTGGTCGACAGTACGGCTTGACCGACCCTGGACTCACACATACTTTCACCCTTTTTTCCTTTTGTTTCAGGTTCTTTTTCCAGTGTGCCTAGCAACCAGTCCTTTCGAAGGATCGACATACTAAGACGGCAAGAAATATAAGTGCGTAGGAAAACCTCTACACGTTCTTCTTGATGGTATTTCTAATTATTTCTCAGGACCCGCACGCTGCGCCCTCTTAATTCCGGCATGTTAAATAGCTCGGATGATTATCACACTTTTTGTATAGGATATGCCTTGACGTATCCATACACAGTTATAATGAAAATGGTTTGCGGCCCAGTTTCTGTGGTTTTCGTTTCCTACTTCATTTTTATTTCGATTTATCAATCGCATCCGTACAATCTGGTACGTCTCATACTCGCCAGGGGCTCCCCATCATCCCATAATACGGTAGGAAAGTCGGAACACTTCTTATAGATAAGTTAGGCACCCCAAATTTAGCATTATATGCATTGGCTCCGGATCATGTCTTTGGTCAATAGTTGGGTTGCCCGACTCCTGTGCTTGCTACCCTATGTTCCGCTGAATCGGCTAGGGTAGTAAAGGGAGAACTACTGCGATTGTGCCGTGGCCTTGACCAGATGAGCACCTCAGTAGAGAAAGCCGAAAACTGACTGTCATGATATGGCGAGAGCCGGTCAGTTGTTCGAGGGTTACAAATCGTTGGAGATTTTTTCCGCATTATGCGAAAGATTGGCACATCCCGATCAGATGCTGACAGCACTCTGGTTTGAACCAGGGGCTGCTGAGGGACTCCTGGATTAGGGGGTCCTCAGACAGCCGGACTATATGCTTTGGCCGGACTGTTGGACTATGAAGATCCAAGATTGAAGACTTCGTCCCGTGTCCGGATGGGACACTCCTTTGCGTGGAAGGCAAGCTTGGCAATTCGGATATGTAGATCTCCTCCCTTGTAACCGACTCTGTGTAACCCTAGCCCCCTCCAGTGTCTATACAAACCGGAGGGTTTAGTCCGTAGGACAACAACAATCATAATCATAGGCTAGCTTCTAGGGTTTAGCCTCTACGATCTCGTGGTAGATCAACTCTTGTAATACTCATATCATCAAGATCAATCAAGCAGGAAGTAGGGTATTACCTCCATCGAGAGGGCCCGAACCTGGGTAAACATTGTGTCCCCCGCCTCCTGTTACCATCCGCCTTAGACACACAGTTCAGGACCCCCTACTCGAGATCCGCCGGTTTTGACACCTACATTGCTACTTTCATTGAGAGTTCCACTATGTCGTCACCATAAGGCTTGATGGCTCCGATGCAATCCAGGGTGAGGTTTTTCTCCCCGGACAGATCTTCGTATTCGGTGGCTTCACACTGCGGGCCATCTCGCTTGGCCATCTGGAGCAGATCGAGAGCTACGCCCCTGGCCGTCGGGTCAGGTTTGGAAGCTTAAACTATACTGCCGACATACGCGGAGACTTGATCTTTGACGGATTTGAGCCCATGTCAGGTGCGCCGCACAATCACGACGAGCATGACTTAGCTCTGCCGTCGGACGGTGTTCGGGAGATCACACCTGTGGCTACTCTGGCCCTCAATTCGGAGCAGATGGCGCCGTCCGAGGACGGGTGGATGGACCCCGCCACGGAGGCCGCACACTCAGTGGCGATAGAGCCGAATACTGACTTCACCTCCTATGAGACCTATGTTGCCGGACTCTTGGATTCGTCCCCGGCCACAAGCTCCGAACCGCCTGTGTCTGTACCTGCCGAATCTGATTGGGCGCCGATCATAGAGTTTTCCTCCTCGGATATCTTTCAGCACTCACCCCTGGGCGACGTGCTGAATTCATTAAGGTCTCTCTCCTTGTCAGGAGGCCCTTGGCCGAACTATGTCCGGCTCGAGTGGGAAGCGGACAACGAAGAAATTCGATCCCCACCCACCACCCACTTAATAGCCACTGTCGACGACTTAACCGACATGCTTGATTTCGGCTCCGAAGACATCGACAGTATGGACGACGATGCAGGAGAAGAACAGGAACCACCGCCCATAGGGCGCTAGACTGCCACCTCATCATATGATATATACATGGTGGACACCCCCAAATAAAGCGATGGTAATCAGGCAACGGAGGATAATCCCCTCGAGAAGCAATCTAAGCACTGGCGTCATCAGCGCCGCTCTAAGCCCCGCCATAGCAAAAGCAGCTATACCGGCCCAAGAAACAATAACGCTGCGGATAGTGCCGAAGACGAAGACAATCCCCTCCAGCCAGGCCTCGAGTGGGAGGGTGGGCAAGCTAGTCCTAAGGAACAGGCAGCAGATGGAGAATCAGAGGATGACAATTACATGCCTCTCTCCAAAGACGAGGTGAGCCTCGGCGACGAAGAATTTATCGTGCCTGAGGATCCCGTCGAACAGGAGCGCTTCAAGCGCCGGCTCATAGCCACAGCAAAAAGCCTGAAGAAAAAGCAACAGCAGCTTCAAGCTGACCAAAATCTACTAGAGAATAGATGGACTGAGGTCCTGGCGGCCGAGGAATACGAACTCGAGCGCCCAACCAAAAGTTACCCAAAGCGCAGGTTGCTACCCCAACTCGAGGAGGAAGCATTAAAGCCTACGCTTCCAGCGTATGATGCGGCTGACAGGCCACCTCGTGGCCGAGATAAAGCGGCATATCAGGCCGAAGTCCAGCCTGCACCCCGTTGCCAGTCCAACAAAAATACCAAGGCCCGTGGTAACACGCGGGACCTGCGAGACGTATTGGAAAACAAAGCAGGACATGCACGATCGATCTACGGATCACGGGGGCGCGCCCCAACGCGTGATGACAACCGTCAAGCTGGATATACTAAAAGCAAATCCGGCTGGGCCGAACACAGTAGACAAGACTCATATGAACTGCGTCGTGATATAGCCCGGCACAGAGGCGTCGCACACCCCCTATGCTTCACTGATGAAGTGATGGATCACGAATTTCCAGAAGGTTTTAAACCCATAAACAACGAATCATATGATGGTACAACAGACCCCGCGGTATGGATTGAAGATTTCCTCCTCCACATCCACATGGCCCGCGACGACGATCTACATGCCAGCAAGTACCTCCCATTAAAACTAAAAGGACCTGCTCGGCATTGGCTCAATAGCCTGCCGGCAAACTCCATTGGCAGTTGGGAGAATTTGGAGGATGCATTCCTTGACAACTTCCTGGGGACTTGTGTGCGACCACCGGATGCGGATGACTTGAGTCACATAACCCAATATCCAGGGGAATCAGCCAGGAAATTCTGGACTCGGTTCCTAACTAAAAAGAACCAAATTGTCGACTGTCCGGATGCCGAGCCCTTAGCGGCATTTAAGCATAACATCCGCGACGAGTGGCTCGCCCGACACCTCGGCCAAGAAAAACCGAAGTCCATGGCAGCCCTCACGACACTCATGACCCGCTTTTGTGCGGGCGAGGATAGCTGGCTGGCTCGCAGCAATAGCACATCAAGAAACACTGGCAATTCAGATGCCAAACATAGCAACGGCAGGCCACGTCGCAACAGACACAAGCACCGCAACAACGGCGACAACGCTGAAGACACGGCAGTTAATGCCGGATTCAGTGGCTCTAAATCCGGTCAGCAGAAAAAGACGTTCAAAAGAAGCAATCCGGGCCGGTCCAGCTTGGAACGCATACTCGATCGTTCGTGCCAAATTCACGGCACCCCCGATAAACCAGCCAACCACACCAACAGAGAATGCTGGGTGTTCAAACAGGGCGGCAAGTTGAATGCCGAAAACAAGAAAAAGGGGCTGCATAGCGACAACGAGGAGGAGCCCCGGCCGCCGAACACAGGAGGACAGAAGAAATTTCCTCCCCAAGTGAAAACGGTAAACATGATATACGCAACCCATATTCCCAAGCAGGAACGGAAGCGTGCACTGAGGGACGTCTATGCGATGGAGCCAGTCACCCCAAAGTTCAACCCATGGTCTTCTTGTCCGATCACCTTCAATCGCAGGGACCACCCCACCAGTATCCGTCATGGCGGTTCTGCCGCATTGGTCCTTGACCCCATCATTGACGGATTTCACATCACTCGAGTCCTTATGGACGGTGGCAGCAGCCTGAACCTGCTCTATCAGGATACAGTGCGCAAAATGGGTATAGACCCCTCGAGGATCAAACCCACCAAACTCGAGGATCAAACCCACCAAACCCACCTTCAAAGGTGTAATCCCAGGTGTAGGGGCCTGTTGCACGGGCTCAATCACACTGGAAGTGGTCTTCAGATCTCCCGACAACTTCCAAAGCGAGGAGTTAATCTTCGATATCGTCCCCTTCCGCAGTGGCTATCATGCACTGCTCGGACGAACCGCATTTGCCAAATTCAATGTGGTACCGCATTATGCATACCTCAAGCTCAAAATGCCAGGACCTCGTGGGGTTATAACAGTTAATGGAAACACAGAATGCTCGCTCCGCACGGAGGAGCACACAGCAGACCTCGCAGCAGAAGCGCAAAGTAGCCTTATGAGGCAAACCGCCAATTCGGCAAAAAAGACCCCGGACACCTTCAAGAGAGTCCGGAGTACCCTGCAAGAGGATCGCCAGGCACGTTTAGAGCTCGCCTAGCAATTCGGCCTCCGTCCTAGCCCCAGTCAAGCGGCAAAATTTGTGCCACGCGTACATAATTACGCACTCAAGATACCATGGGCATAGGCGGAGGCACGACCATGGCATGGCCCACAATGCGGCTCAACCGCTTCTGGACCTGTATACCTTTAACATTTTCTTCCTTTCAAGCCCCTATTCTCGGAAGGCCCTCTTCGATCGACTGATTATCGGACCCGTCACAGGAAGGAAACACCAAGGAAGCAAGAAGCTTTAACGTACAAGGGAATCCACAGGTGGTCTCTGATAACAATCGATATACCTGTTTTGCATACACACACACAGCTTGCCATTGGATAGGAGATGTTAAATAGTCCTATCTTTTACTTATTGCACTACATGTATGCCTATGCTTTGACGTATCATTTAAATAACAATGTACAGCATTAGCTCATTATTGTATTCCTTTATCTTTTTTCCCTGTCTGCTTATTTACGACAAATCGCACCCATACATTCTGATACGTCCAGTGTGCCAGGGGCTTCAGTGTACCCCATAACACGGCATGAAAAGTCCGAACACTTTCGACAGTGCGGCACCCCAAACTTATAGCATTATATGCATCAGCTACGAATCATGTCGTGGGTCATTAGTTGGGTTTGCCCGGCTCCCATGTTTTGGTACCTTACGTTCCGCTATATCGGCTAAGGTAGCACTGGGAGAACTACTGGGATTGTGTCCCGGTTCTTCCGGACGAGCACCTTAGTAGAGAAAGCCGAAAGCTGACTGTCATGATGCGGCGAGAGCTGGTCGCTATTCGAGAGGTCTCAAATCCTTGAAGATTTTTTGTTGCTTCGGGCGAGGAGTTGGCCTTGTCCGATTTAGGCGTACATAGTGCCCCATGTTCGGCCTTCCAAATACTAGGGGCTTTGCCAAAATTTAAAATTGTACACTTCTATGGCTAAGTGAGAGTGATAAAGCTTTATGGTCCGATTGCCTGGTTCGTTGTGCTGAACACCTCCTTCGAAGGACCCAAACCTGGGATAAAGAGTGATCAGGTTTATCCTGAACACCTCAGTACTAGTTACATGGGGGCAGAAGCCGACGACTGGCCAACTCTCAAATTTTATAAACGGCCGCGCAAAAGGTAATATTTTAAATTAACAAGTGTTACATAGCGCACATGAACTCGTTTCATATTACAGGACCACATGAGTACATTCATTCAAATATTACATCTTTAGCACATTCCTCTGCCACAAGGCGAGCACCCTTCAGAACACTTTCATAATACTTCTCGGGGTGGCGATGCTCCTTGCCCTCTGGCAGCCCCTCCTTCACCAGCTTTTCGGCGTCCATCTTCGCCCAGTGCACTTTCGCCCGGGTAAAAGCCCTGCGCGCACCCTCAATGTAGATGGACCGCTTTATGACTTCAAACCATGGGCAGGTGTTCACAAGCCGCCTTACCAGGCCGAAATAGCTGCCAGGCAGGGGCTCGCCAGGCCACGTCCAGACTATGAGACCCTTCATGGCCAGTTCAGCCGCCTTGTGAAGCTCGACCAGTTGCTTCAACTGGTCGCTCAAGGGCATCGGATGTACGGTCCCAGTATACTGAGACCAGAACAACTTCTCCGTCAAGCTCCCTTCCCCGGCCCGGTAGAACTCTGCGGTATCCGACACACTGCTGGGTAGATCTGCGAACGCTCCTGGAGAGCTCTGAATTCGGGTAAGTAAAAGGAAAGTTTCCTTCACATGCTTGCTTTGCATAATGAATGCCTTACCCGCCGCTATCTTATTAACCGCCTCAATTTCCTGGAGGGCCTTCTGGGCTTTGAACTTGGCATTTTGTGCGTTCTCAAGGGCCGTTGCAAGCTCGAACCCTTGCGTCTTAGAGTCACGCTCCAAGGACTCATACTTCTTGACAAAGTCCTGGAGCTCTTGCCGCACCTCACCTACTCAAGCCTCTTGCTTCTCGCGCTCGGCATGCTCCTTGGCCGCTTTGCCTTCGGCCTCGGACAGCGCCTTCTTCAGGGCCGCCACTTCAGTCGTGGCCCCTAGCAAAATTCATGACGATCCTGTGATCTAACAACCACCTTCCTTTTTCTTTATCAATAGACAGACGGGGTATTACTTACCTTTGTTCTCTTCGAGCTGCCTCTTGGTAAGGCCGAGCTATTCCTCGGACCGCTCAAGGTCCCGCTTCAGTGCGGTGACCTCCGCCATGCGAGCGGCAGCGGCCAGCAGCAAAGCCTGCTTATTCAGATAGACATATTCTTATTAGACTCCTGTGATTATTATTTGATCCTCTGTTCGGCCTTTCTTTGCGAACACCAAACAGAGCATCAGGGGCTATTGTCTATGCTGTAACATTTTCTCATAATTTGATTACTTACCTCAAAGCCTGTTAGGAGGCTGGCACAGGCTTCAGTCAGTCCACTTTTCGTGGAGCGAACCTTCTTGACCACCGCACTCATGATAGTGCGGTGCTCTTCGTCAATGAAAGCGCCACGAAGCGCTTCCAGCAAATTGTCCGATGCCTCTGGAAGGACAGAGGTCATCGGCACAGACGGCTTATCCCCCTTTGCGAGGGGTCGCCTGACAGAATCCAGAACCACTGGAGGTTCCGGCGTAGTATTCGGATGGGGGCTAGACTTGCTGCTCCCGGCATTAGTGCCCATGGGAGTCATGCCCCTCCTGCGCCCAGCGTCTGGAATGTCGCCTTGGGGCGCCTCCGGAACTGTCTCCCCTTGGTTCAGTGCCCTCTGAGACAACACCTCAACGTCGTCCGTAGGGCGGGGGGAGGAGGCGGTCGGGAGTGAATTGTTGTTCATCTCCGACTGGACCAAAGACTCATCCAAAGAGGATACGTCGATATGGGCTTTGGATGGGCTGCATGATCATGTTTGGCATGATAAGAAGCAATAAAATAAAGCATACCAAGAACTATTATGGTATCCGAATACTTACGACTTCGCCAGGGGCTTGTCCCTGGGTAACTACTCCTCGTCGCTGAAAGCGGCCGTTGTGGAGCAGTCCGGAAGGAGAGTCCTTCCCTTCTTGGACCCTTTGGCCTCGCCGGACGGGGCGGCCTTCCTTTTCTTTTCTCCCCCGGCTGGGGGGAGAACTTTCCTCCTCCTCGTTTTCATGGGAGGAGGGCGCCTCGGTGTTATCGAACGATGAGTCCGATACAACCTTGCGCCGGAGACCTTTCCTGGTCCCCGTGAAATTCTTCTCCGGTGCCTCATAGGGCGCCGGAACCAGCATCTCCATTAAGAGATCCCTTGCTGGATCTTCGGGCAGTGGGGCCGGACAATCGACCCGCTCCGCTATCGCGACCCAGTCCTGTTAAATGGCGTGCAGGCTTAGATCCCTCACATGATTATACTGGGGAAAGAAACATCTTATGAGATATAAGGAGCTTACTGGATTGGCATGGCGCTTCATGCTGAGTCTGCGATCCTCGGTAAGGGGAGGAGATACCTCAGCGGACTTGAACGGCACCTTCAAGATGTCTTGGTGCATCGTGTCGAAAAGCTCTCGAAGCGTCTGGTGCTTAGCCGGGTCGAACTCCCACATATTGAATGCCCGTCTTTGACATGGGAGGATCCAGCGAAAGAGCATGACTTGGACCATATTGACAAGCTTGATCTTTTTGCTTATCATGTTTTTGACGCAGTTCTAGAGTCCGGTCAGCTCCACCGATGAACCCCAGGATAGGCCCTTCTATTTCTAGGAGGTGAGCCGCATGGGGATGCCGGATCGAAATTCGGAGGCCGCCACCCAGTTGGTGTTGCGCGGCTCGGTGATGTAGAACCACCCCGATTGCCACCCCTTTATGGTCTCCACAGGAGCCTTCAAGCCAGGTGACGTTGGGCATTTTGCCCACCATGGCGCCTCCGTGATAAGTCTCCAACGTATCTATAATTTTTGATTGCTCCATGCTATATTATCTACTGTTTTGGATAATATTGGGCTTTATTATCCACTTTTATATTATTTTTGGGACTAACCTATTAACCGGAGGCCTAGCCCAGAATTGTTGTTTTTTGCCTATTTCAGAGTTTCGATGAAACGGAATATCAAACGGAGTCCAAACGGAATGAAACCTTCGGGAACGTGATTTTCTCACCGAATATGATCCAGGAGACTTGGACCCTACGTCAAGAAAGAAAGGAGGTGGGCACGAGGTAGGGGGCGCGCCAACACCCCCAGGGCGCGCCCTCCACCCTCGTGGGCCCCATGTTGCTCCACCGACGTACTCCTTCCTCCTATATATACCTACGTACCCCCAAGCGATTAGATACGGATCCAAAAACCTAATTCCACCGCCGCAACCTTCTATACCCACGAGATCCCATCTTGGGGCCTGTTCCGGAGCTCCACCGGAGGGGGCATCCATCACGGAGGGCTTCTACATCATCACCATAGCCTCTCCGATGAAGTGTGAGTAGTTTACCTCAGACCTTCGGTCCATAGTTAGTAGCTAGATGGCTTCTTCTCTCTTTCCGGATCTCAATACAATGTTCTCCCCCTCTCTCGTGGAGATCTATTCGATGTAATCTTCTTATTGTGGTGTGTTTGTTGAGACCGATGAATTGTGGGTTTATTATCAAGATTATCTATGAACAATATTTGAATCTTCTCTGAATTCTTTTATGTATGATTGGTTATCTTTGCATGTCTCTTCGAATTATCAGTTTGGTTTGCCCTACTAGATTGATCTTTCTTGCAATGGGAGAAGTGCTTAGCTTTGGGTTCAATCTTGCGGTGTCCTTTCCCAGTGATAGTAGGGGCAACAAGGCACGTATTGTATTGTTGCCATCGAGGATAACAAGATGGGTTTTTTATCATATTGCATGAATTTATCCCTCTACATCATGTCATCCTGCTTAAGGCGTTACTCTGTTTTCTTGAACTTAATACTCTAGATGCATGTCGGATAGTGGTCGATGAGCGTAGTAATAGTAGTAGATGCAGGCAGGAGTCGGTCTACTTGTCTCGGACGTGATGCCTATATACATGATCATACCTAGATACTCTCATAACTATGCTCAGTTCTGTCAATTGCTCAACAGTAATTCGTTCACCCACTGTAAAATACTTATGCTCTTGAGAGAAGCCACTAGTGAAATCTATGGCCCCCGGGTCAATCTCCATCATATCAGTCTTCCTGCACCTGTTTATTTCCTTTGCTTTTTTACTTTGCTTTTATTTTACCTTGCATCTTTATCACAAAAATACCAAAAATATTATCCTATCATATCTATCAGATCTCACTCTCGTAAGTGACCGTGAAGGGATTAACAACGCCTTATCGCGTTGGTTGCAAGGAGTTATTTGCTTTGTGCAGGTACGAGGGACTCGCGCGTATCCTCCTACTGGATTGATACCTTGGTTCTCAAAACTGAGGGAAATACTTACGCTACTTTGCTGCATCATCCTTTCCTCTTCAAGGAAATCCAACGAAGTGCTCAAGAGGTAGCAAGAAGAATTTCTGGCGCCGTTGCCGGGGAGTCTACGCAAAAGTCAACATACCAACTACCCATCACAATCCCTTATCTCCCTCATTACATTATTTGACATTTGCCTCTCGTTTTCCTCTCCCCCACTTCACCCTAGCCATTTTATTCGCCCTCTCTTTTCTGTTCGCCTCTTTTTTGTTTGCTTGTCGTTATGGCTTGTTCTCTATCTTATCCGTTGTCTCCCGAGATTGAAGTTCTAAATTTTAAACAAAGGGAGGGAGAAAATCTAAAAGATGCTTGGTATAGAATTTGCAATGCTCAAAATAGATCTGCCAGGAAGCAATCTACTTCCGTTCTTCTCCACAATTTTTATGTAGGCACTAATCCTTGGTATAGATATATTCTTGACACCATTACCGGAGGGAATTTCTTGGGTAGCCACACTTTTGACTCTTATAATGCTATGATAGATTTATTTGGCTCACCACCTCTTTTGGTTAATGGGACTATGTTAACTTTGGAGCATGTAATGCAAAGACTTGAAATTATTGAAAATAAACTTGCTACCATTGAGTTAATTGAAAATCTAGAAAAAAAGATCCACAATCAAATTACCCAATATGGATCTAAGGTAGGACTAACTTTGAAAAATATTAAGGAGAAGGAACCCATAGTTAATGAGAGAATAAATCAAGATTCCACTAGAATCGATAAACTTGAGGGTATCATTACCAACTTGGGAACTGCTTTTTCTTCCGTAAAGAATACTCCAAGTCCTCCTACTAAAATTGCCAAGCTTATATATGTTCCTAAAAATAAGGGTGAATCCTCGAGTAAGGAAACTGCGGATCTTAAATCTATAAGTATTCATCCCAATCTTTTTGCTATCATTAAGGAACCATTTGCTACGAATGAATTTTTCGATTTTGTGCCTAAAAGTTTGATAATTACAAAAACGAAAGAAATTTATAAGGAAGATAGATGTCTCATTCAAGAACTGCCTACCAAAGATGGCAATATCTAGATCTATCCTTGCTTTTATGCCTAGCTAGGGGCGTTAAACGATAGCGCTTGTTGGGAGGCAACCCAATTTTATTTTTAGTTTTTTTCTTTTTGCTTCTTTTTAGGAATAAATCTTTGATCTAGCCTCTGGATAGATGTGTTTTTATGTTTTAATTAGTGTTTGTGCCAAGTTAAACCTATAGGATCTTCTTGGATGATAGTTATTTGATCTTGCTGTAATTTCCAGAAACTTTCTGTTCACGAAAACAATTGTTAAAAAATCACCAGAACATGATAAAATAGTGATTCCAATTGCTGCTGATCAATAAACAAACTGCCTAGGTTGTCCTATTTTGGCTGATTTTTTGGAGTTCCAGAAGTTTGCGTTAGTTACAGATTACTACAAACTGTTCTGTTTTTGATAGATTCTGTTTTTGTGTGTTGTTTGCTTATTTTGATGAATCTATGGCTAGTAAAATAGTTTACAAACCATAGACAAGTTGGAATACAGTAGGTTTAACACCAATATAAATAAATAATGAGTTCATTACAGTACCTTGAAGTGGTCTTTTGTTTTCTTTCGCTAAAGGAGCTCACGAGATTTCTGTTGAGTTTTGTGTTGTGAAGTTTTCAAGTTTTGGGTGAAATCTTTTGATGGATTATGGAACAAGGAGTGGCAAGATCCTAAGCTTGGGGATGCCCATGGCACCCCCAAGATAATCTAAGGACACCAAAAAGTCAAAGCTTGGGGATGCCCCGGAAGGCATCCACTCTTTCATCTACTTCCATCGGTAACTTTACTTGGAGCTATATTTTTATTCACCACATGATATGTGTTTTGCTTGGAGCGCCTTGTATGATTTGAGTCTTTGCTTTTTAGTTTACCACAATCATCCTTGCTGTACACACCTTTTTAGAGAGCCATACATGATTTGGAATTTGTTAGAATACTCTATGTGCTTCACTTATATCTTTTGAGCTATATAGTTTTGCTCCAGTGCTTCACTTATATCTTTTAGAGAACGGTGGTGGATTTGTTTTATAGAAACTATTGATCTCTCATGCTTCACTTAGATTATTTTGAGAGTCTTAAGTAGCATGGTAATTTTCTTAATAATCCTAATATGCTTGGTATTCAAGATTTGTAAAACTTTCTTTTGAGTGCGTTGAATACTAAGAAAAGTTTGATGCTTGATAATTGTTTTGAGATATGAAGATGGTGATATTAGAGTCATGCTAGTTGAGTAGTTGTGAATTTGAGAAATACTTGTGTTAAAGTTTGTAATTCCTGTAGCATGCACGTATGGTGAACCATTATGTGATGAAGTCGGAGCATGATTCATTTATTGATTGTCTTCCTTATGAGTGGCGGTCGGGGACGAGCGATGGTCTTTTCCTACCAATCTATCCCCCTATGAGCATGTGCGTAATACTTTGCTTTGATAACTTGTAGATTTTCGCAATAATTATATGAGTTCTTCATGACTAATGTTGAGTCCATGGATTATACGCACTTTTCTTCCTTCCACCATTGCTAGCCTCTCTAATACCGCACACTTTTCGCCGGTATCATACACCCACCATATTCCTTCCTTAAAACAGCCACCATACCTACCTATCATGGCATTTCCATAGCCATTCCGAGATATATTTCCATGCAACTTTCCACCGTTCCATTTATTATGACAGGCTCCATCATTGTCATATTGCTAGCATGATCATGTAGTTGACATCGTATTTGTGGCAAAGCCACCATTCATAATTCTTTCATACATGTCACTCTTGATTCATTGCATATCCTGGTACACCGCCGGAGGCATTCATATAGAGTCATATTTTGTTCTAAGTATCGAGTTGTAATTGTTGAGTTGTAAGAAAATAAAAGTGTGATGATCATCATTTTTATAGCATTGTCCCAAGTGAGGAAAAGGATGATGGAGACTATGATTCCCCCACAAGTCGGGATGAGGCTCCGGACGAAAAAAAGAGGCCATAAAAAAAGAGCAAAGGCCCAAATAAAAAATGAGAGAAGAAGAGAGAAGGGACAATGTTACTATCCTTTTACCACACTTGTGCTTCAAAGTATCACCACGATCTTCATGATAGAGAGTTTCTCATTTTGTCACTTTCATATACTAGTGGGAATTTTTCATTATAGAACTTGGCTTGTATATTCCAATGATGGGCTTCCTCAAAATGCCCTAGGTCTTCGTGAGCAAGCGAGTTGGATGCACACCCACTTAGTTTCTTTTGTTGAGCTTTCATATACTTATAGCTCTAGTGCATCCGTTGCATGGCAATCCCTACTCACTCACATTGATATCTATTGATGGGCATCTCCATAGCCCGTTGATATGCCTAGTTAATGTGAGACTATCTTCTTCCTTTTTTGTCTTCTCCACAACCACCATTCTATTCCACATATAGTGCTATATCCATGGCTTGCGCTCATGTATAGCGTGAAGATTGAAAAAGTTTTGAGAATGTCAAAAGTATGAAACAATTGCTTGGCTTGTCATCAGGGTTGTGCATGATTTAAATACTTTGTGTGCTAAAGATAGAGCATAGCCAGACTATATGATTTTGTAGGGATAACTTTCTTTGGCCATGTTTTTTTGAGAAGACATGATTGCTTTGTTAGTATGCTTGAAGTATTATTGTTTTATATCAATATTTAAACTTTTATATTGAATCTTTCGGATCTGAATATTCATACCACAATTAAGAAGAATTACATTGAAATTATGCCAAGTAGCACTCCGCATCAAAAATTCTGTTTTTATCGTTTACCTACTCGAGGACGAGCATGAATTAAGCTTGGGGATGCCTGATACGTCTCCAACATATCTATAATTTTTTATTGCTCCATGCTATAATATCTACTGTTTTGGACAATATTGGGCTTTATTATCCACTTTTATATTATTTTTGGGACTAACCTATCAACCGGAGGCCCAGCCCAGAATTGCTGTTTTTTGCCTATTTCAGATATTCAAAGAAATGGAATATCAAACGGAGTCCAAACGGAATGTAACCTTCGGGAACGTGATTTTCTCACTGAATATGATCCAGGAGACTTGGACCCTATGTCAAGAAATAAAAGAGGTGGGCACGAGGTAGGGGGCGCCCCCCCCCCCCCCGCCAGGGCGCGCCCTCCACCCTCGTGGGCCCATGTTGCTCCACCGACGTACTCCTTCCTCCTATATATACCTATGTACCCCCAAACGATCGGATACAGAGCCAAAAACCTAATTCCACCGCCGCAACCTTCTGTACCCACGAGATCCCATCTTGGGGCCTATTCCGGAGCTCCGCCGGAGGGGGCATCCATCATGGAGGGCTTCTACATCATCACCATAGCCTCTCCGATGAAGTGTGAGTAGTTTACCTCAGACCTTCGGTTCCATAGTTAGTAGCTAGATGGCTTCTTCTCTCTTTTTGGATCTCAATACAATGTTCTCCCCCTCTCTTGTGGAGATCTATTCGATGTAATCTTCTTTTTGTGGTGTGTTTGTTGAGACCGATGAATTGTGGGTTTATGATCAAGATTATCTATGAACAGTATTTGAATCTTCTCTGAATTCTTTTATGTATGATTGGTTATCTTTGCCAGTCTCTTCGAATTATCAGTTTGGTTTGGCCTACTAGATTGATCTTTCTTGCAATGGGAGAAGTGCTTAGCTTTGGGTTCAATCTTGTGGTGTCCTTTCGCAGTGACAGTAGGGGCAGCAAGGCACGTATTGTATTGTTGCCATCGAGGATAACAAGATGGGGTTTTTATCATATTGTATGAATTTGTCCCTCTACATCATGCCATCTTGCTTAAGGCGTTACTCTGTTTTCTTGAACTTAATACTCTAGATGCATGCTGGATAGCGGTCGATGAGTGGAGTAATAGTAGTAGATGCAGGCAGGAGTCGGTCTACTTGTCTCGGACGTGATGCCTATATACATGATCATACCTAGATACTCTCATAACTATGCTCAATTCCGTCAATTGCTCAACAGTAATTCGTTCACCCACCATAAAATACTTATGCTCTTGAGAGAAGCCACTAGTGAAATCTATGGCCCCCGGGTCTATCTCCATCATATCAATCTTCCTACACTTGTTTATTTCCTTTGCTTTTTACTTTGCTTTTATTTTACCTTGCATCTTTATCACAAAAATACCAAAAATATTATCCTATCATATCTATCAGATCTCACTCTCGTAAGAGACCGTGAAGGGATTAACAACGCCTTATCGCGTTGGTTGCGAGGAGTTATTTGCTTTGTGCAGGTACAAGGGACTCGCGCGTAGCCTCCTACTAGATTGATACCTTGGTTCTCAAAAACTGAGGGAAATACTTACGCTACTTTGCTGCATCATCCTTTCCTCTTCAAGGAAATCCAACGTAGTGCTCACGAGGTAGCACTCCGCACTCCGCTTGATGGCCGACCACCACCTTTGGTTTAACGTTGAAGGTCTTCAGCCACACGCCGAAGTGGGGCTTGATGCGGAGGAAGGCCTCGCACATGGCGATAAACGCCGAGATGTTGAGGATGAAATTGGGGGCCTGATCATGGAAGTCCGACCCGTAGTAGAACATGAGCCTGCGAACAAATGGGTGGAGGGGAAATCCCAGCCCGCGGACGAAATGGGTAAGGAATACAACCCTTTCTAGGGGTTCGGGGGTGGGGACGATCTGCCCTGTGTCTGGGAGCTAGTGCGCGATATCTGCGGCCAGGTATCCGGCTTCCCGGAGCTTCGTAATGTTCTCCTCCGTAACGGAGGAGACCATCCACTTGCCTCCCGCTCCGGACATGTTTGGAGTGGTTTTGCGAAGAAAATGCGAACTTGGGCGCTGGAGCTAGAGTGCGTGAGAATGGATGGGCGGGGAAGAAGAAGGCGTGGGTAAAAAGGAGGAGTCATTGTCCCTTTATAAGGGCAGAAGAAACTGTGAGCCTCCCCACCTGCTTGGTAAACTCGCTTATTCCCCAAGCGCCGTGATTAATGGCGCGGTTGGATTACCCACACCCGTATTGATGAGAATCCCGTGATAAGGGGACACGATCTCTGCTTTGACAAGATGTGCCAAGAAAACCGCCTCGCAATATGTGCAGTAGCTAGTTGAGAAAAACGGTTCGAATAATGATCGGGCCATGGCGTGATATCACGTTATGAAAAGTTGTCAGCAGATTAGATTTGTGGAAATATTATACTCTCTACGGTGGTATGTGGAGTTTGTTTTGCAGAGCCGGACACTATCCTTGTGTTCGAAATCTTCTATGGAGTATTCAGAGGAAGAATCCGCCTTGCAATGCCGAAGACAATCTGCGCGCCAGACTCATCGTCATTGAAGCCTAGTTCAAGGGCTACTGAGGGAGTCCTGGATTAGGGGGTCCTCGGACAGCCGGACTATATGCTTTGGCCGGACTGTTGGACTGTGAAGATACAAGATTGAAGACTTCATCCCGTGTCCAGATGGGACACTCCTTTGCGTGGAAGGCAAGATTGGCAATTCGAATATGTAGATCTCCTCCCTTGTAACCGACTCTGTGTAACCCTAGCCCCCTCCGGTGTCTATATAAACCGGAGGGTTTAGTCCGTAGGACAACAACAATCATAATCATAGGCTAGCTTCTAGGGTTTAGCCTCTACGATCTTGTGGTAGATCAACTCTTGTAATACTCATATCATCAAGATCAATCAAGCAGGAAGTAGGGTATTACCTCCATCGAGAGGGCCCGAACCTGGGTAAACATTGTGTCCCCCGCCTCCTGTTACTATCCGTCTTAGACGCACAGTTCGGGACCCCCTACCCGAGATCCGCCGGTTTTGACACCGACAGTTGCGCCCATGCTTTATTATAAAACTCCTATGGATAAGTGAGGGCGTTTAAGCCGTATAGTCTGATTGCCTTGTTCGCTGCGCTAAACAACTCCTTAAGGACCATACAATTGGATCAAGATTGTTTAGATTCCATCCCGAACACCTCCATATTACCTACGTGAGGGCAGAAGCCGAGGACTGGCCAACCCTCAGATTACACACAACACGGCTGCACAGGAGGAAATAATTAAAAGCATAACCAAATTACATTACAAAACAGGCTTTGTTTTCATAATACAAGGCAAAGGCAACACAAATGTTTTCATTCGAAAATAATGTCCTGCCCGCACTCAGTTGCCGCAAGTCGAGACCCTTCTATAACATCCACAAAATATCGCTTGGATGTGCGGTGCTCCTTGCCCTCTGGCGGCCCTCTGGCCACTTCAACGGCATTCATCTTCGCCCACCACATCTTGCAACGGGCGGAGGCCATGCGGGCACCTTCAATACAGGCAGAGCGCTTGACGACGTCCAGCCGAGGACAGGCGTTCACCATCCGCCTCATGAGTCCGAAGTAGCTGCCAGGCATAGCTTTGGCTGGCCATAGCAGGATTATCAAATCCTTCATGGCTAGTTTGGCCACCCTATGCAGCTCCACCAGCTGTTTCAGTTGATCGGTGAAGGACACGGGAGGTTCTGGCACCGCATACTGTGACCAGAATAGCTTTTCTGTCAAACCCCCTCCTTCGGCTCGATAGAACTCCACGGTGTCTGATACACTGCGTGGTAAATCCGCAAAAGCCCCTGGGGAACTCCGAACCCGGGTTAGTAAAAGGTACTGCTTTTCCGCATACTTGTTTTGCATCTTAAATGCCTTACCCGCCGTGATCTTCTGGGCCTCCTGGATTTCTCGGAGGGTGGCCTGGACCTCATTCCATGCGGCCTCCGCGCTCTGACGAGCCTTCGCGAGTTCGGTCCCTTGAATCGACGCATCATGCTCCAAGGCCTCGCATTTCTTCACCACATCCTGGAGCTCCTGCTGGATTTATTTGACCCGGGCCTTGAGCTTCTTATGGGCGGCTTGCTGCTGGACAGCCTTCTCCTCGGCCTCGCCCAGGGCCTTCCTCAAGGCCTCGACCTCGGTCGCGACTCCTGCACATATTAGGACAATACAGTCAATATACAACGCTTATGCTTTCCGAACACACAGCAAGTCGTTTCTCACCTTGCTTCTCCTGGAGCCGAACCTTAACCTCACGGAGCTCGTTCTTGGTCCGCTCCAGCCTCTGCCTCAATTTAGAGACCTCGGCAGCATGCGAGGTTGCGGCCACCAGCGACGCCTGCTTATGCATACATACTACGTTAGTCTCCTACAATAGAAGATTGATCCTCTGTCCGGTTCTTTTCGCCGAATACCGGACAGTGTCTCAGGGGCTACTGACTACATGGGGTTTTTTCTCCTCCTATGTCGCTTACCTCGAAACCTGTCAACAGGTTGCCGCAGGCTTCATTCAATCCACTCTTGGCGGACTGAACCTTCTCGATCACCGCACCCATAAGGACACGGTGCTCGTCCATAATGGAGGCACCTCGTAGCGCATCCATCAGGTTATCCGGCGCCCCTGGATGGACGGGGGCCACCGGTGGAAGCGGCGCACCCCCCTTTAAAGGGGGATGCTCACCTGACTCCGGAGCTATATGAGTCTTCGGAATCATATTTGGCTGAGGGCCGAACTGGATGCGGCCCTCCTCGTCAATCTCCATGGGGATCGGCTCCCGCGTATATCCGGTAGTGGAAGTCTTGCCTTGCGGTGCCTCCCGGACAGCGTCCTGGGCTCCTCCCCGGTTCGAAGCGGTCCTCCGGGACAACTCTTCGGTGTCGTCCCTGGCCCCCGGGGAATAAGCAGGCGGTGGCGACATGCTCGCCATCTCCGACGGAGCCAACGAACCTCTAGATGAGGATCGCTGGATAAGGTCGCGGGCCGGACTGCGATAGTGAAGTTAACCATGTCAACATAATAAAGAGAAAGAGCCGGATGTGCGCATGAGCGAGCCATGTCACTTACGATGCGGCCTGGGGCTTTGTGCGGGGGCGTCGTTCCGGACTGCTGTCAACGTCCCACGCGGTGTTGACCGCTGGGACGCCCTTCCCCTTCTTGGGCGTTTCCGCCTCCAGATGCGCCGAAGTCGCCCTCTTTTTATTCTTCTCCTATGGGGGAGGGTCATTTTCCTCCTCCTCCTCTTCCTCGTCGTTGTCCTCAGGGACAAAGGAATGGGCTTCGTCGTCTTCGGACGTCATGTCCGAAGTGCCCTTGCGACATGGGCCACTCTTGGCCCCCTTGGCCTTCTTCTCAGCCATCTTCTCCGGCGCCTTATACGGCGCCGGCACCAGCATCTTCACTAGACGCAGGATGACTGGTTCTTCAGGCAGCGGAGCCGGACATTGGATCCGCTTCGCCCTCTCCATCCAGTCCTGAAAGAGCCATAATAAAAGCTCAGACATCATCCTCAAAATATTTAAGTTGGGGATACGTCAAAAGTAACATACCTCACTGGCGGGGTGTTTACAGTCGTGACCACAGTCTGAATCTGTGGCCGGCGGTTTCTCATTGCCCTTAAAGAGCAACTTCCAGGAATCTTCGTGGGTGGTCTCGAAGAGCCTCACCAGGGTCTGATGCTTTTTTGGATTGAAATCCCATAGAGGGCGACCTCTGCGCTGGCATGGAAGAATCCGGCGAACTAGCATCACCTGGATCACATCGACGAGCTTGACGTCCTTGGCTATCATGCTTTAGACGCGCGTCTACAACGCTATCAGCTCATCGGGCGAACACCAGTCCAGATTCTTCTTGACCCAAGAGGTGAGTCGCATGGGAGCACCAGAGCGGAATTCGACAGCCGCGGCCCAGGTGGTGCTGCGGGGTTCCGTGATGTAGAACCATTTTCTCTGCCACTCCTTCACTGTCTCCACAAAAGTACCTTTCGGCCAGGAGACGTTGGGTAGCTTGCTCACCATGGCTCCTCCGCACTCCGCGTGCTGGTCGTCCACCACCTTCGGCTTCACGTTGAAGACTTTGAGCCACAGCCTGAAGTGGGGTTGAATGCGGAGGAAGGCCTCGCACACGACGACAAACACCGAGATGTTGAGGAAGGAGTTCGGGGACAGATCATGGAAATCTATCCCGTAATAATATATCAGCCCGCGGACGAAAGGGTGGAGCGGAAACCCTAGCCCGCGGAAGAAATGGGGGGGTGAATACTACCCTCTCAGTGGGCTTCGGCGTGGGGACGACTTGTCCCTCGACCGGAAGACGATGGGCGATCTCCTTCACCAAATACCCGGCCGCACGAAGCTCAGTAACGTCCTGCTCCTTGACGGAGAAGACCATCCACTTGCCCTGACCTCCGGATCCGGACATGGTTGCTTGAGTGGAAATGAGATGAGTACTTGGGCGCTGGAGCTTGAGATTGGAAAGAAGGAGACAGAGAGAGGGTGTGAGAGAGGAAGAGGGACTCCTTATCCCCTTATAAAGGCAGCAAATATTAAACGCCTCCTCACTCGCCCTGAAAGCTCGCCTATTCCCAAGGGTCGTATAAATGGCACGGTTAGATTACCCATGCCCGCATTGATGAGAATCCTGCGATAAGGGGACATGATCTCTGCTTTGACAAGACGTGCCAATGACAACCGCGTCTCAAAACGTGGAGCGGCAGACGAAAAACGGTTTGAAGTTATGGCCGGACAGACGTGGTGTCGTGTTATAAAAAGCTGTCAGTGGATAGAACTCGTGTAAAAATATGTATTCTCTCTGAGGTTATGTATGGTCTGTATGTGGTAGGTCCGGATACTATCATCGCGTCCGAAGACTATCTTGGAGTTCGGAAAGGGGAACCCGCCTTGCAATGTCGGAGACAATCTACGCGCCGGACTCCTCGTCATTGAAGCCAGATTCAGGGGCTACTGAGGGAGTCCTGGACTAAGGGGTCCTCGGGCGTCCGGCCTGTTATCCATGGGCTGGACTGATGGGGCTGTGAAGACATGAAGGCCGAAGACTGTACCCGTGTCCGGATTGGACTCTACTTGGCGTGGAAGGCAAGCTTGGCGACCGAAGATTCCTTCTTATGTAACCGACTCTATGTAAACCCTAGATCCCCCCGGTGTCTATATAAACCGGAGGGGTTAGTCCGGAAAGGATATATACATTACCATAGTCATACAGGCTAGACTTCTAGGGTTTAGCCATTACGATCTCGTGGTAGATCAACTCTTGTAATACTCATATTCATCAAGATCAATCAAGCAGGAAGTAGGGTATTACCTCCATAGAGAGGGCCCGAACCTGGGTAAACATCGTGTCCCCCGTCTCCTGTTACCATCGATCCTAGACGCACAGTTTGGGACCCCCTACCCGAAATCCGCCGGTTTTGACACCGACTGTCACCAACTCTCATAATTCATATAATACTATATCATCAATGAACGTTAAGCGTGCGGACCCGACGGGTTCAAGAATGATGTAGACATGACCGAGATGCTTCTCCGGTCAGTAAAAAATAGCGGGACCTGGATCCCATATTGTTCCTACATATTTTACGGAGATCTTTATCGGTTGAACCTTTATGACAACATACATAGTTCCCTTTGTCCGTCGGTATGTTACTTGCCCGAGATTCGATCGTCGATATCTCCATACCTAGTTCAATCTCGTTACCGGCAAGTCTCTCTACTCGTTCCTTAATACATCATCTTGTAACTAACGCCTTAGTCACTTTGCTTGCAAGCTTCTTGTGATGTTGTATTACCGAGAGGGCCCAGAGATACCTCTTCATCATACGGAGTGACAAATCCCAATCTCGATTCACACCAACTCAATAGACACCTTCGGAGATACCTATAGAGCACCTTTATGATCACACAGTTACGTTGTGACGTTTGATAGCACACAAGGTATTCCTCAGGTATCCGAGAGTTGCATGATCTCATGGTCGAACGAATATGTATTTGACATTAAGAAAGTAGTAGCAAAAACTAAACGATCGTATGATATGCTAACGGAGGGGTCTTGTCCATCACATCATTCTCCTAATGATGTGATCCCATTATCAAATGACAACTCATGTCTATGGTTAGGAAACCTTAACCATCTGTTGATCAACGAGCTAGTCTAGTAGAGGCTTACTAGGGACTTGGTGTTTGCTTATGTATTCACACATGTATTTAAGTTTCCAATCAATACAATTATAACATGAATTATAACCTTTATCATGATTAAGGAAATATAATAATAACCACTTTATTATTGCCACTAGGGCATATTTCCAACAATCCGAAGACCATGCAGCAGGGCATCGTATTCGGCTGCGTTGTTGGAGTCTATGTACATGATCTGTAGTATGTACCGGATAGTGTCGCTTGTGGGGGACGTAAGGATTACCCCAGCCCCCAGTCCAACTAACATCTTGGAGCCACCAAAATACATTGTCCAATGTGAGTACGTACTGTGTTCCCGGGGAAGCTCAGCTTCCATCCACTCGGCCAGAAAATTGGCTAGTACATGAGACTTGATAGCTCGGCATGGCTTGTACACAACTTCAAAGGGTAGGAGCTCTATGGCCCATTTGGCGATGGGACCTATGGCATCCCTATTGTTGATAATGTCGTCTAGGGGTACCTCAGATGCCACCGTGACCGAACACTCTTGAAAGTAGCGTCGGAGCTTTCGGGATGCCATAAAAACTGTGTAAGCAATTGATAATCCTCAAGTGCAAGGAATCATCGTAGAAATTTCCAAAGGTGGAAGTGATAAGTATGGACTGTCGAACCCACAAGGAGCTAAAGGTAAGGTCAATATTCTCTCAAGTCCTATCTGCCACTGATACGACTCTACGTACACCGAATGTTTGCTTCCATCTAGAAACAAGAAATAAAAGTGCATTGTGGGTATGAAGAGGATAGCTTTGCATGATATCGGGGAACTAAAATATAAAAATAGGTGATGTTATCATAAAGTTAGAATATATCACAATATATTATAAATAGCGAGTGTGGAATAATGATGGATCGGTGTGCGGAATTATCCTAGGCAATTGTTAACGAGTTCGGTAATCATTATTGTAATTCTATACGAGGGAGAGGCATGAGCTAACATACTTTCTGTACTTGGATCATATGAACTTATGATTGGACCTATATCAAGCATCTTCAACTACTAGAAATCATTAAGGTAAGCCCAACCATAGCATTAAATATCAAGTCCTCTTTACTCCCATACGCAACAACCCCCTTACTCAGGTTTAAGCTTTTGTCACTCTAGCAACCAACTATAAGCGAATCATGAACGTATTGAATCCCTCACTTGTGCGCAGCACAGAAGACACCATAGGAAAGAACCAAAATAAAGCATACAACTCAAACCATTCTAGATCATCAATCAACCCAGAAGACAAAAGAAATCTAGTCAAAACATCGTACGATGTCAACACGGATCATAATATGTGGCATAAAGCACCATGTTCAAGTAGGGGATTACAGCGGGGTGCGGAAGATGGACCGCTGAAAAGAGATGAGGGAGCTGATGAAGACGGTGATGTTGATGAAGATGATCCTTGGCTTCCTCCTCCATGGACTCCAGTGATGATGGCCCCCTCCGGCAAGGTGCCGGAGAGGGCCTAGATTGATTTTTCATGGGTACAGAGGCTTGCGGCGATGGAACTTATCTTCTAGGGTTCTTTATGGAGGTTACGGAATATATAGGAAATTTTGGCGTCGGTCTCACGTCAAGGGGGTGCCTGAGGGGCCCACAAGCCGTAGGGGCGCGCCCTACCCCCTAGGGTGCGCCTTGGCGGCTTGTGGCCACCTTGTCCACTTCCTGGCCCATCTCCGGTGCTTCGGGGGTCTCTTTTGGTCCATAAAAAATCACCGTAAATTTCCAGCCCATTCCGAGAACTTTTATTTCTGCACAAAAAACGACACCACGGTAGTTCTGCTGAAAACAGCGTCAGTCTGGGTTAGTTCTAATCAAATCATACCAAAACCATATAAAATTGTTGTAAACATGCCATAAATACTTCATAAATTATAGATACGTTGGAGACAGATCAGCTATCTTCTGATAGTGTGGATATCGGGATTTGCACGGGGGTGGGCACTTGTGATACGTAGTAGATAGGTTTCTGCACCTGGAACTTATGGCCTTCCGCCGCTCGTTCTACCATGAGTACGACGCTCACGACCTGGTTCATAGCTGAGATGCATAGCAACATAGGCTCGCCTATGCCAGGTGCTATCAAAATTGGATTGCCTGCTAGTAGAGTTTTTATCTCCTCTAGTGCGGCGGTTGCCTCATCGGTCCATTCAAAGTTTTTGGTCTTTTTGAGTAATTTGTAGAGCGACAGCGCCTTTTCACCGAGGCGAGAGATGAAACGACTCAAGGCTACAACGCAATCGGCCAGCTTCTGAACGTGTTTGAGCTCTGTGGGTATTGCCAGCTGGGACAGAGCTTGGATTTTAGCCGGACTGGCTTCTATCCCTCTATGGGAGACAATGAATCCGAGAAGTTTTCCGGTAGGAACTCCGAAAACACATTTATTCGGGTTAAGCCGTATATCATATGTTCTCAAGGTTTTGAAGGTCTAGCGGAGGCCGTCTACCAACCGGCTGACGTGTTCGGTCTTAATGACCACATCATCTACATATGCTTTGACTGTTTTGCTGATTTAGTTTCCAGGCGTGTTTGAATCATGCGCTGGTATGTTGCGCCTGCATTTTTTAACCCGAAGGGCATTGTATTGAAGCAGAATGGTCTGTAGGGTGTAATGAACGTCGTTGCTGGTTGGTTGGACTCCTTCATCTTGATTTGGTGATACCCAGAGTAGGCGTTAAGGAAGCATAATGAGTCGTGCCCAACGTTGGCGTCGATGATGTGGTCTATCGGGGTAAAGGTAAGGGATCCTTGGGGCAATCCTTATTGAGGTCCTTGAAATCGACACACAGCCGCCAGGATTTGTCTTTTTTGGGTACCATGACCAGATTCGCCAACCACTTGGGGTGTTTCATTTCTCTAATGAATCCGACTTCAAGTAATTTAGCTAATTCTTCCCCCATGGCTTGATGCTTGGGTTTGGAAAATTGGCGCAGCGTCTATTTAACTGGCTTGAAGCCCTTAATTATATTCAGATTATGCTCCGCCAGCGTGCGTGGGATTCCTGGCATGTCCGAAGAGTGCCAGGAAAATATGTCCCAATTCTCACGCGGGAATGCGCGTAATGCCTTGTCGACCACAGGATCCAGCTGGGCTCTGATGGTCGCTGTTTTATCTGGGTCCGTCAAATGCACTTGGAATTTGACGGTTTCATTGGCTGGTTTGAAGGATCTAGACTTGGATCTTTTACTAAGGGTGACATCATCCATGTCCACTATTGTACGGAGAGTGGTAAACTCCTTGGCTGCAAGAGCCTCGGATAATGCCTCAAGGGTGAGAGATGTTGTTTTGTTTTCGGGTCGGAGGGCTTTGTCCGGGTCACTGGCTATTGTCATCACACCATTAGGCCCTGGCATTTTGAGTTTCATGTACCCGTAGTGAGGTATAGCTTGGAACCTTGAGAATGTGCCACGCCCCAATAGGGCGTGGTATCCGCTATGAAAGGGCATGATGTGAAAAAGTAGTTCCTCGGTCCTATAGTTCTCCGGAGTGCCGAACACTACATCCAGGGTGACTCGTCCGGAGTAACGCGCCTCTTTTTCGGGAATAATTCCCCGAAATGTATTGTATCTTTGTTCGACTCGAGATCCGTCGAATTGCATTTTGTCGAAGGTTTCCTCATAAATGTGGTTTAGACCGCTGCCTCCATCCGTAAGCACCTTGGTTAGTCTGAAGCCGTCCACTATGGGGTCGAGGACTAGCGCGGTGGGTGCTCGGACGGGGCAGTCCCTTGGTTCGTGCTCCTCATCGAAGGTGATTGGGGTGTCCGTCCAGGAGCTTGCTACTGTGACCTGGTGGACTTGGCTGAGCTCTCGAAGGGCTCTTTTCCTCTGATTATTCGAGGAGAAAGTTTCATAGATAGTTAGGACATTGTTGTCACTAAATGGGGGTGTTTATGATCCTCTGCTGGGGGGTTGAAGACGGAGTATGGCTTCACCGCTCTTGGCAACCTTTTTGACAACCCAGCAGGCTCGAAGCCTGTGAGTTGGAGTTGTGTTTAGCAGGGCCGGGTGTATGGGGATGGTTTATCCAGTAGCTCGTCCAAGACCGTTCTGGGCCCGGCGAGGGATCTGTTCCTCTTTTCGGCGGGTTCGTGTTCGGGCAACCGCCGTACGTATGCACGCTTTGCCCGAGTTTTACTTGACTGTTCGGCATGGTTTGGCTCCACGCGTATTTGTTGTTCTTGCCAGGCGCTTTCCATGGTGCAGTATTTGTGTACCGGGTCCGATAGTTCGGTGAAACTTTGCACATGGCGACGGACGAGGGCATTCAAAATCCCTTTGTCTCGGCAGTTAGACTGAAAGGTTACAATTATTTCTTGGTCACAATGATTTGTGATCCTATCTTTTACCAAGAGGAATCTAGCCCGGTAATGGTGGACTATTTCTCCAGGCTATTGTTTTACGTACATCAAATACCAGATGTCCGGAGGACCCGAGTTGTTTGGGGAGTACGCAACATGGGGTGGGTGGGAGAAAATTTTGTATTGCCCCAGTTTGTGTCTCCGAAACCCTGGCGGCGGCGTCCTCAACTCCCGAAGAGTTTGGTATGTTGAATTCAGCCTCTGCAATGTTAGCGGGCTGTGGCGTGGACTCAAAGTCAGGCTTTAGGTCGGAACTTGGCTCCGAACTCTCTTCAGGGCGATCGTCGGGATCCGGGCTCGAACCTTAGTCACTGATCCAGACACAATTTATTTTCAGCTTTGGTGATCGCGAACCCTCGGCCAATTCTTCGATGGTGGCGATGAGGTGCGTGATGGGCGGGGCATAAATTTCCCTGTTGTCGGGCTTGAGCCTGATCTGGTCATAGACCGAAGGTTGGCCGTCGGAGACTCCCATAGCTCGGATTCGATCTAGCAGATCGTTTATTGACGAAAGGCCCGTTGGGTTCGCGCTACCCAAGTGTTCGGGGCTGTCCTGCAGTGTGGCCACTCCGGGGTCATTTGAGGTCAGATCCGGGCGGTGTTTGGCCGACAAAGCCCTGACTATTCCGGCGAGGTCAGAATTTAGGGCCAAGTTCCGTACATCATCGGTTCTCGTCCCCGAAGTCAAATCGTCGGGATTAGCGAGTTCCCTGAGGGGGAACCGGTGACTTAGCTGGAGTAAGATCTTCGCGGGAGTAGGCGATGAACTCTAGGCTCCCAAACCTGATCTTCTGACCGGGGGTGAAGCTTTCATCCTAGCTAAGGCGGCTGGACGGATCAGCACGCGGTATGACACTGCCAGGCGCAAGAGCCCAGCCAGGGGCTGAGATGTCCCCAGCGTGGGTGGCCATCGATCCTTCTAGTGATCCGACAGTAGAACTCTCCATGAAAGCACCAATGTCGATGTCAAAACCGGAAAATCTCGGGTAGGGGGCCCTGAAATGTGGATCTTGGATCTATGGGAAACAAGGGATGCAGGACACAGTATTTTCCGTTGTCGCCTCCCCGGGTTCCAGGCGCAAGACGATACAATGGACCTCGCCAGCGACATGGACGACGAGCTCGACTATGGCGAGGAGGAGGAGGAGGAGGAGGAGGAGTCGGCGCTGCGTCGGTGAGGAAAGGGAAAAATAAGTGGGGGTAGAACCGGTGAGCCGCGCGTCAAGTGGACGTACAAAGAAGACGAGTGCCTCGCCGAAGCATGGAAGACCGTCTGCCTCGACCCGATCACCAGCACAAACCAAAGCGACGACACGTACTTGGAGCGCATCAAATCGGAGTTCGATGAGCGCAAGTTGGTCGACCCCTACTTTGCCACCATCCACATGAAGCGCGGCTCGAAGGCCATGGCAAACCATTGGGCGCTCATCCAAACGCCCTGCAAGAAATGGCATGGGGTCATCGAGGAGATCGCCGCTCGCCCGAAAAGCGGCGACAACGTTGAGGGCCAGGTATGCGTAGACGCCTGCTCTCGCTTCTTTTCGCCGTTTGCGTCGCCGGCACTTGTTCTTCAACGCAGATGGTTCGGATGTTCGCCATGTATCGCCAGGACAGCAGCACCGACCAAGAGTTCAAGTACCCCCACGTGTTCCCCCGGATCGAGAAGTGCGACAAGTGGGCGGATGTCCGGCGCACCCTCGCCAAGGCAAAGGAGACATACAAGCCGTACGCGCCGACGCCGGGGGCGGCGGATGGGCGCCCTGACGGCAACAAAAGAGCCAAGACGGCGAAGGACGCCGCACCGGCTACCGAGCGCCTGCACGCGTCCATCGAGCAGTGCATTGCCGATGCCAAGAACCACGCCGCCCAGAGGGAAGAGAAATCCGAGGCGCGGTGGTCGGCACTGATGATGAACAGCGCCATCAAGCTCAAGCTACTCCGGACCAACGTCTTCGCGAAGAAGAGGAACACCGACCTGGCTTTCCTGATGGGGGCGGACATGTCGACGATAGACGAGCAGGTCAAGACGTGGTACCTGGCGGAGGGCGGCCTCTTCTTGAACCACATGTCGTTGACGGCCGCGCCAACTCCCACGCCGACATCAACACCACCGCCAAGCCCGAGTGATGATGCCTCCACGACGCCTAGCACAGAAGCCGGGCCGACGACGACCAGCCCGAGCACGCCGACTCCCGCCGACACCGGAGGAGCACGCCGCCGTTTGATGCATTTCCTACGCGTCCTTCTTTTTAAACGCCGAACTTTCGAGCATGATTGATCGCCGAACTGTGGCATGGTGATCGCCGAACTTGTGGCATCTTTTGGGTAGCGGAAAATGCCATGTTTGAATGTATACGCGTCTTGGGGACGAACCTGGGGGCGTGACTGGGAATTAGATCGTCCCCAGAGCCAAAAAAACGCCGGCCAAAGGGCCAAACCACAATCGCCGGGTGCGCCTGGGGGTCAAGGAGTGGAGGAGCTCTAATTAGAACAAAATATGAGCATTCCCTCCTTTTCTGGTGTCAAATGCATTGCCATGAGCCTTTTCGCAGGCGATGGGCAGCGCCACCCATTCAAGCACAGGGAGGGTGCAACTTTTAGGGTTGTTTGGATACTTAGATTATAGGGAACTAGTTTTCGTTAAACCTGATTTCTGGTGTAACAACCTAAAACATTGTTTGGATCATCTAACTAACTCGTGGATATACTAAACACAGTTTCCCAAAAGCTCAAAAACCCAGTTTATACAAAAACCACTAATCGACGTTTTTACACAAACGCGTTTTCTACATCATCACAAGATCAACGAAGTCCAACGTGCTGATCATTGTAAACTCCGCCGACCGTGACGGCAGCTTGACAAAGCCAAAAGACGTCGTTGCAGATCTCGGCCAGGCAGCCGGAGCAGGTTGCGATGCTCCATCTAGCCCAGAGCCTCCATGGCGGACGCGGACTTCGGGCGGCTGCTGTCGTGTCCATCGGCCGCTTCACAACCACCATCGTCCTCCATATGCTCCAGCTTGTACGTCTTCATCGCGCCTCCCTCGACAGCAGCATAAATGACACCGACATCGCCATATTCGGCCTCCCTAACATTTGTGTTGTGCTTTGGTGTTACCGGCGAATCAGTCCAGCAGCTAGCTAGGTGCTACTGCTACATGCGTGTCCGGCCTGAAGAATCAATCATGGTGCTTTAGGCCGTGTAGCCGTATGTGAGCTGCATGTACGTGCCTCTTCGATGGGAGCCTGAGCCAACATGGATGACATCGGCAGCGCGACCACCCTGGCGGACACGGCGATGGCCGCTCACCCTCTGACCGGTGTGGTTGTCCACCGTTGTACGTGTATGTGCCAAGAGCAAGCCGAAGCACCGCACCTACATGAATTGTTTTGGGAGGAACTCAAAATCGTGTTTTTGTAATTTTCCCATCCAAACAAGGTATTGTGTATACTTACCTTAACAGGATAACTAACCATAACTGGTTTTCCTAAAAATCCTCCCAAAACTCGTTTTCTAAAATCTCACATCTAATTCCCTGTATCCAAACAACCACTTAGTACCCCGCCACATCCACGGCACAGTGCGCATTCATTCACGGTGGTAAATGCCACATAGCCGGCACGAACAACCGCCCCGGCCGGGCGCTTGACCCAGTCGTATCGCGTTTTGGTTGGAGGCGCTCGCTGCGAGCAACGCTTCACGGTGGTACATTTCATTTCATGGGGAGGGACGGAGTGGCCATGAGAGAGATAGGCGCTGCCAGTGCCAGGTCGCTGAATGAGCCGGTCACTGGTTGGGCTTCACTACACGGGCAGTGACTGTGGCATGATAACCCTGTCCCTGGATGCCCTACATGTCCTTCCCCAGCAGATGAGGGTGGAGGCGTTAGGCCAAGCACAGCCCTCCTGGGGCCCATCACACAACACATGCATGATGGGGATGCCCTCCTTTTCAACACAGGGAGAACTCAACTAGCAGCAGCAAATGCACAAGCAAGCAGACATGCGTCTATTCATCCATCGCCAGCAGCCCGATCAGCAGCGGCGTTGCTACTTGCTAGATACACACACTCGCAGGAATTGCTCGAGGGCACGCTGATGATGATGCGAACTCTTTGGACTGGATTTTGTGCGTGAGATTGGCCGAGGAACATGCCGCGTTTTGGGCTGCTGGCCATTAATGGTGAGCATGACGGAAACAAAGCAAAAGAATGAAAAGCTGCTTGTCTTTTTCCATTTTTCTCTCCTCTTTTGCAAAGGGATAAGAGCAGCGCGTTGTCACCCCGGCATGTACGTACGTGGCAGACTAGCGTGTGGAAAATAAGGATGGGCATGTAGCAATAATAATAAAGTTGAACGTCGAAATTTCCAGCAAAATTTTACTGTAAGATCAGACTCGGAGCATGCATATTTGAGCTTGTTTCTGCACAAAGAGCCAGAGCTGGTGCTGCACTGCACTGCATGCATGATAGACTGGGAAAGCCACATGGTGGTATTGATACCACTGTTCCAAATGTGGGGGGGATAATGATAGCGCTGGGTGAGCTTGATTCAAGCCGGGGCTCCAAAACAACGCAGGCGGGCAGAGGGCCCACGCCCTTGTGGCGATGCCAGAGGCTCCATTCCGAGGCACAGTTTGTCAATGTCACCATGGCCTTTGTAGCTTTTCCAGACTTTGTGTTGTGTGTTCTGTTGTTGTTGTTGCCGCTGCTGTGCTCCTGTATCCTGTATGGAGGAGTGATGGACTCTACATGGAGCTTTTGGGGCTCCTGAAGGGTAAAAACTATTCAATTCAATCCACCCAGAGAAAATGACCCGCCCTGCCTATATAGCCTGTGTGAATGGTGCTAGTACTGCTTATTACTACTGACCTGTGAAGCTTCATGAATTTTTACCATATGTGACAACTGGTGTGCCCTCAATTCTCTCACAGTGAAGGGCAGGAATAAACAAACCGAAACAAGGAGCACGCCCCAGACTCAAATCTGAACCTGCAGCCCTAGCTAGGTTTGAACAGCCCTCTTGAGATCTGGGGGAATCAGCGTGCCACTTGCTTGCTGGACATGGACGATTAGTTTAGCAAGGCCTAAGCATTGGACACAGCACCATGCATCTATAATAGAGAAGATAGGGCAGTATAATAGGGCGAGGAGCCATGTTACCCATGCGATTAAGATAAGCAGAGAGAGGACAAAAACTGGTTAAGGGAACCTTTGACCAACTAAAGGCTAAGCTAAGCTCACTGATTGATGATTTGAAGACAAAGCAAGCCCCGGGAAATTAAAGAAAGGTGGCCGTGCTGCGTGAGTGCGCCTTCTTGTATGCGTGTGTGTGCGCGCCACAGTGCCCCCTGGCCCCACACACCCACACACAGGCCAGGCCAGGCCATGCGCTACCTCACATGGAAACAGGAGCTGTGTCAGCCTCTTGACTGCCCATTGGCTGGTCTTTTGCTGTTCACCTTGGCCTCCCTCCGTCCTCCTGCCTGCACCCCCCTCAAGTACTACCCCTCCTCTCAGATTTACTACTACTACCTAGCTCAGGGTAGGGCTTCTACCGTGCATCTGCAATGGTACCATGTGTTTGATCAACTGATGCGCACACATTTGTACAAATGCCAGCCAACTGCTAGGCAACAAGAACACTAAGTAGAAGCAAATATGACAAGGCGCAGCCGCAGTGGAGGGAATTTGCACCGGAGAGAATCCACCATTTATATATGTACATACACAGCTCTTACTGGAGCGCTAAGACAAAATAAACGAGGAGCTGAAGAAAGCTGGGAAAGAAAGAGAAGAAAAAGTGGTGAGCTACTCCTATAGGTACATGACAAGACAGCTTGGGACTTACGAGAGCTACAAGGGAGGGAAAATTTCTTCTTATCGTGTACCATCAGAAGAAAATTCTAAGCTTGCGTTGCGTGGGAACTTCAGGATGGTATCAGCATCTGAGAGACTGATTTCTACAGGCACTTGGCCCGGGCCCCAGGCTGGTCGGACGGACGTGTTGCTGCCGGTCACCGCCGGCTGCGTGTTGCCGGCGGTGGTCATCTTCCTAATCTTTCTCCTCCTTGGCTTCCTTCAGGGTCATGTCCATGACCGCAAAACCTTGATCGTCGCTCAGCCCGGTGGCCACCGACGAGGTTTTCGAGTCCACCGTTGACCCAGCCTGGATCTCCTTGAACATCGTCATCACCTTGAGCATCGTTGGCCGCCTCGACGGCCTGTCATCCAGGCATGCGCATGCGATTTTCAGATGCTCCAGCAGCTCCAGCTCCAGGGTGGGATCGTCCTTCAGCAGCTCCGGGTCAAACACATCGGCGATCTTCAACTTTGTGTGCATCTTCACCCATCCTACAAGATTATGGTCCTCGCCAAAATCTGTTGAATCCGTCGGCGGCTTCCCGGTGAGCAGCTCCAGCAATACAACGCCGTAGCTGTACACATCCCCCTTGGTGGTGCACCGGAAGCTCTGGTAGTACTCCGGTGGCACATACCCCGGCGTGCCGGCGAGGGTGGACACGCTCAGGTGTGTGTCCACCACGCTCATCATCCTCGCCATGCCGAAATCAGAGACCCTCGCCTCCAGATTCTCATCAACGAGCACATTGCTTGACTTCATGTCTCGGTGGATGATGTGTGGAATGCAGTTGTGGTGGAGGAATGCCAGTCCTCTTGCTGCCCCGATTGCAATCTTTCGCCTTGCCGCCCAGTTCAGCTTTATCCCAATCTTTTTGCGGTCATGCAGCACATCCTCCAAGCTGCCAAACTTCATGAAGTCATACATCAGCAGCCGCTCCTCGCCAATCTTGCAGTAGCCGAGGAGCGGAACAAGGTTGCGGTGTTTGATTTTGCCAATGGTCTCCATTTCCGCTGTGAACTCCCGGTCACCCTGGCCACTCACATGTATTAGCTTCTTGATCGCAACAACCCTCCCATCCTTGAGCGTTGCCTTGTAGACATCACCAAATCCACCGGACCCAATCAAGCTCTCATTGTGGAAGCCATTGGTGGCCTCAACAAGATCACCCAAGGTGAGTTTCTGCAGTGGCTTCTCAAATGCAGCCAGGTTGATGCTGAGAGCATTTGTCCCAGAGAGTCTCCAATTGGAATTCATCGTGCCAGAATGTGACCGGCTATCGATGTATATATCACGGGAGGTACTTGCCTCATCATTCTTCTGCCTCCGCTTCTTGCTCTCGATGGCTATGATGACCAGCCCAAATATACAGAACAGCGAGAACAAGAGTCCCATAGCAACACTGCCTGCAAGGGACGCCTTCCTCCGGTTGGATTGGCCACCGTTGGAAGAGCCTTGCCCAGTATGCGACTCGCATGGTGGCAGTGGAAAGCCACAGAGACCGGAGTTATTCTCATACTGGCTCTTTGGGAATGTGGCAAGAGAACCAAGCTCTGGAATTGTCCCATTCAGCTGGTTGCTCGACAGATTGATCTCAGACAAAGAGAGTGACGAGAACGAGCTGGGTATCGGCCCTTCCAACCGGTTGTACGAAAGGTCAAGGACTGCGAGCTTCTTTGCACCAGCTAGCTCAGTTGGGATAGCACCAGACAGAAGGTTGTGCCCAAGATTCATGATCATGAGGTAGTACATGTTCCCAAGCTCCTTGGGTATCTCGGAGTCGAGCTGATTAAACGACAAATCGAGAAATATCATGGAGCCATTCTTGTTGAAGGTATACTCTGTGCTCCCCATGTACATCCTTGTGAAGTTGCACAGCTTCTTGCTCGGCATCCGACCAAGGTCCTCGGATCGGATGCTTGAGAACTCCAGCAAGCTCCCCTTGCCACGACACTGGCTGCTCAGCTCGTCGTTGCGAAGATACACATAGGGCCGCCCAATAATGAGGCCAACAGTCATCTTCCCCGACTGCTCTGCCAGTTGCGGTGGAATCGATCCATTAAGTTGGTTGCTGTTGAGGTCCAGCCACACCAAGCTCTTGCAATCACCAAGCTCTGCGGGTATCTGTCCGGTGAAGGAATTATTGCTCAGCTTCAAGATTGCCAAGTTGCTGAGCTTCCCGAGCCACGGGGGGATCGGCCCGGACAGCCGGTTGCTCGCCAAGGATATCCAGTTGAGCTGCTTGCACTTGGCCAGCTCCGGCGGGATACTGCCGGTGAGCCCGTTGTAGTCCAGGATGAGATGCTCCAGGCCGGGAATGCTCGACAGAGACGCGGGTATCTCGCCCTCCAGTAAGTTCTGCCACATGATAAGGTCCTGGAGGCGGCCAAGCTCGCCGAGGGACTCCGGGATGGAGCCGTTGATGTAGTTGAGACTGAGGTCGAGGGAGACGAGGTCGGTGCAGTTGGAGACGGCCTCCGGGATGCTGCCGGAGAGATAGTTGTTCTGAAGGTAGAGCACGCGGAGCCTGGAGTTGGGATCTTGGCAGAGGGTGGAGGGGATGGTGCCGGAGAAGTTGTTGGAGCTGAGGTCGAGCACCTCGAGGTCCGGCAGCGCAGCGACGGAATCAGGGATGGAGCCGCTGAAGTGGTTGAAAGAGAGGGACAGCGACTGGAGCTGCTGTAGGCCGGTGAAAGCGTCGGCGGGTACCTCGCCAGAGAAGTTGTTGTTGGAGAGGTTGAGGGCGGTGAGCGACGTGAGGCCGGCGATGTTGGGCGGGAAGGCGCCGGCAAGATGGTTGCTGGAGAGGTTGAGCGCCCTCAGGCTGCGGCAGCCGGAGAGCGCCCCGGCGGCGACATCGCCGGCGATGAGGTTGCCGGACAGGTCAAGGTACTGCAGCCCGGAGCAGTTGGTGAAGTCCGAGAGGCCGCCGGAGATCTTGTTCCAGGCGAGGTCCAGCCACCGGACAGAGCCGAGGCCGGCGCCCACCATCCAGCGGAGGTCGGCATCTCCGGTGATCTTGTTGCTGGACAAGTCGAGAGCGTCCAGGGCCGCAAACCCCTGCCCGCCACCGCCACCGGCCTTGGGGGCACCAACCGCATCACCGGACAGATTCAACGTCCTGAGCCCGCCGCAGGAGCCGGCAAGCGCGGCCACGTCGGCGACGGAGCCGCGCAGCGCGGCATTTCCGGAGAGGTCGAGCTCCTGCAGCTTGCTGCCGCACCTGGCGCCGGCCGCGGCCGCGAGCGCGCCGCTGACGTTGGCGCCGCGGAGGCTGAGCCTCTCGACGGCGCTGAGCTGCAGCAGGGTGGCCGCGACGGCGCGGAAGTCGGCATTGAGCGCGACGGCGGCGAGCGAGAGCGACGTGAGGCGCCCGCCCCTGCACACCGCGCCGGGGAACCTGCAGGCGCCGTCGCGCGCGGCCCAGCCGTCGAGCGCGTCCCGGTTGGGCAGCGCCGCCCTGAAGTCGTCCAGCAGCTGCGCGTCGTCGGCCGCCGCCGCAGCGAGCGCTGCGAGAAAGAGCGCCGCCGCTACCGCCAGCCGCAAGGAATCCATGTAGGAGCACGCTCTACCTTGAGACCATAAGAGAAGCGGTCTGCAGAAGTGGGAGCAGAGAGAGAGAGAGGGAGGGAGAAGGGAGAGAGAGTGGGAAGTGAGGGGGAGGTCCAACTCGAGATGGTGGTGGTGGTGGGGGGGAGAGAGAAGGGAGAAGAAGCGAGAGAGGCGAGGCGGGGGGCAGATTAAACAGCTGTAGGTAAGAGGGGGCAGTGGTGGTGGGGTCACATGGCATGTGCCCCCGTCCGCGAACGAGCGAATCGCAGTAACCCGCGGTGCGATTTGATTAACCTAACCTAACCCAAAGCTAAGCACGGTGCTTATCCGCTAGTTACGGCGGGCGACGCTAACCAACCAGGAGCCCAATCACATCGCCGGGGCGGGGAGGGGACAGCCGCTGCTCTGCTCGAGGCGCGCTCACGTGCCGCCGGGCCTTGAGGCGAGGCGAGGCGAGGCGGGGAGGAAATGACTGCTTTGGGTCTCATCATCGTCGTCGTCGTCGTGGAGGAGCGAGGTCGCGGTCCGAGCCGGGCGTGCGGAGGAGGAATCCGGGACGCGTGGGCTGCGTTGCTTCGCGAAGGGTTTTTGTCTTTAATTCCGAGGTGGGCTGGTAGATCCGATCCGGGCGGCCGGCCGGAGCGAGCGTGCGTGCGTGCGGTGGGAGGCTGCGGCGTGCCACCTTTTTCCAGCCTCCCCAGAATGCCCCCCCCCCCCTCTCTCTCTCTCTTCTCGTCCCCGGCCGCGCGGGCAGCGAGCAGAGCAGGGTAAAGTGTCAGACCACCCGCTAACCTGCGCGACGTGATGAAGTCATCACGCACGGCCACACAAGCTGGCCGGAGATTTGCTTTCTTATCCCACATAGGAATAGGAATCCATTCCTATATACCAAAGGGCTTCAGAAAGAAGTCTTATAAAATTTATATCCTTTAAAATTTCTACAAAATTCTCTAAACCAAAGGAGCCCTTAGATGTATATTAGGACGACAGTGGGCACGCGTCGGTCCACTCGAAGTACAGCAGGTAAGAACAAAATTCTAAGTTGATTGTACTCCTACGTGTAAAGCTAACAGAAAAATGTTATAAATTAGCCATGTGGTCTTCGATACAAATGCGAAGACCGGTGAGTACCTATGGTACATGAGTTATTGTATGAGAGTGTTAATTGTAAATAAATAAAAAGTTCAAAAAGGTTGAATAAACAAGAGCAATTTGAGAAAATCACTTGACCGTGAGATGGACTGACATCATTCCATTGAAAAACACCATTAGTGGCTACAAAGAAGAGAGTGTGAAACAATTTAGATACTTTACACTTTTAACCTGGGTGGTGTGATGGGAACCCAGATGGGTTTAAAACCCGTGTAGACCTTACAGAAAGCATCCTTACGTTTTAAGTGATTTTCACTTTTAAAAACTTATGTATTAATTCTTAGCCCGATGAATGCTAGTCGGGCTACTTCCCAAAAGTAAAGTTGCAATGTTTATGTTTTGCATGAGATGTTCCGCTCCACATATATTCCATCCGTTCCAAATTATAACATATTTAACATTTTAGGAAAATTGGATGTATGTAGATGTGCTTAAGTGTGTTTGTTCATTTATTTCAGTCACATGTGATTGATATTGAAATATACCCTAAACGTATTTTGAACAAAGGTGCCGCTGTTTAGGTACTAGCATAATTACACTTAAACGTGCTATTAACTAGTTCTGCTTGATAGTGCTACTAGTATCTTTTTACAGTGCCTCCTCGATTTTCCACTGCCATAAAAACGAGAAAGATAAACAGAACGAAAAAACGCACGCAAATGCATGTCCATCTGCTGCATACTACTGGGCTCACAATCTTACCATGATTCTATGAATGACCGAGCAAACGCAAAGTTGAAAAGATCCAGCCGGTCAAACAGGAAACGGGAAAGCGGCTTTATTAGTAGTGGCGCGATGATGAGGTTACGGCCGCACCCGTGCGCCTCGGCGTGTCGCATATTTGGGCTATGAAGTGGAGAGCATACCCCGTGTGGGTGTGGCGGGGCCCACCATCGACGCCCACGCCACCATATCCGCTCCATCCCCGAGCCCATCAGTTTCGCTGACGTACGTGGCCCGGCGCACGGGGCCCGCCCTTCAGTGGAACTGGCGTTTCCGTGGACGCCTGATTGGACAAGTCACTGGAAAATGTTTTGGGAAACGGGGCCCGCATCATGACCCAGCACGTGCGCCTGTCGCTGGACCACCGGTGAGAGACGTCCGTGGCCGTTTGATTCAGACCCTGGTTGATATCATCCATCCGCAGTGAGGCCGGGATGGGGCCCACTCGTCTGTAGCTGAGCACTGTCGTTGGGTGGGGTGGTGGGTACCGGGTACGCGCAATCTGCCGTTAGATCCCCCTCGCCCCTTGTCTTTGCTGACGGAAAAAATGGTTACACGAGGCTGTTCCATGCGTAGTGACCACTGACCAGTCACGCCATTTGCAGTTTCTTTGACCTCATCGGCCCAAAGCGAGCCCGATTTGATTGCAGGACACCGTACATCTTCTGTGCGTACCTCCCCGTAACGTAGTCCTAGTACTACTAGCTTCTCTTTCCGGGTGATAGCTCGTTTGCGTCTTTTATGACTTGTTTTGGGTGTTCCTGATCGGAGTGGAAAGATCAACGAGCCCTGCCGGTGGCTGTCTTCGGTTCCGGCGCCGTCGTGACCGCCGTTGTCCTTTACACCAACTCTAGCAAAATCCTCATATCGCCATATCAACTAGATCGGGATCACGCCATGGCGCGAGGGTGCCGGTCCCGACGTTTTGGTTAAGCATGTCATACTAATTTAGTAGGAACGTATGTCGTGGAATTGTCACGGCAGATGTCCTCTTGGAAGGACTTAGTCGTGGAGCCATCGCAACTAGAAAGCTTAAAGGGGTTAATCGGGACAAATGACACGCGAGGTTTATACTAGTTCAGCCCCTTGCGGTGAAGGAAGGCTTACGTCTAGTTGAATTGGTATTGCTTGAGGTTTTGATGACCAGGGAGCGAGATACGTTATGCCTGGCCCTCGGGGAGTTGTTTCTTGCCCTAAGCCGCTGGCGGGTCGTCCCCTTATATACACGGGTTGACGCCCTGCGGCCTACAGAGTCCCGGCTGGCTCATAAACAGTGTCCGGCTCGGTGACTAGTTACTTCTACCTTACAGTACAAGTTATACCATCATGGCGGTTTATCTCCACGGGCTTCAGAGTCGCCAGTGGGCCTGTAGGCCCTTTAGTGAACCGCCATCTTCATGCCTTGGTCTTGGGCTTCTGATGAACCTCTCTTCGCATAACCCGGTCCCTTCTGGCCGGTTTACACAAATAATTATATCCCCAACATTAGGCCCCAGATTGATTTGAACCGGTTCATGTCAATCTTTGAAAACCTTATGAACTTGGCCTTTAGTCTTTTTGTCTTGTGGAAGAATTCTAACCCGCCGTGACATCATCATCTGGATCCGGGAACCTTATGAACTTGGCCTTTAGTCTTTTTGTCTTGTGGAAGAATTGTAACCCGCCGTGACATCATCATCTGGATCCGGGTTAAATCATCGTGACGTCATTTTCAATAAAACTTATATTCTAATCCGTCATATCTTCAACGGACCTCTGCCTTTACTGACCCTCCTAAAAATCGAGGCATCAGGGCCGCTGGATAATGATGCTTTGGTCCCCTTGTTTTTCGCGTCGTCTCAGTTGGCCCCTCTTTATAAATAGATGCGACTTAGGGTTTTTTCATTCTCCCCTCTCGGTCGTCTTCCTTCGCTCGCAGTCTCTCTGTCGCTCGAGCTCCGCCGCCGCCGCCGAGCTCCTCATCTTCGCCAACTCCGGCCGCTGCATCAACCTGAATCTGACTAGAAAAACAACGGCGGACCTCCGCAACCAGTCTGCATTTGTGAGTTCCCTTCTTCCCTGTTTTTAGATCTGCATTAAAGCTTCTTCGAGTTCGTCGGCGTTCATCACCGCCTGAGCCGAACCCTTGAACGTGTTCACCTCCAATGCCCCCCTTGGATCTTCATATAGTGTAGAACTGCGGCGGTGGCTGTTTCGCATCCGTTTCCAAATGAAAACAGATCCCTTTCTGTTGCACAGAGGCTTCATTCGAGCCCATGAATCTTTAGCTGTGCTAGTTCTAGGTCTTGAAAATTTCTTTCTAGAACGACCATTTGATCCAAAATAATAACTGTAACTTGTGAAAACCTGTTTGTTCCATACTTAGCCAAAAAAACTGCATATGTTGACTCTGCTTCAACCATAGTAGTTCGTGTAACTGGTTTACGATAATACCGGCTGTCAGCACCGCTTGCTTCTGGCGACTTAAGAAAACCTTAATCATCTTTAATGCCTGCAGTTGTTTAAATATTAACACATAGTTACCTGTATATCATTAGGCCCCTTCTTAAGCCGCCATTACGAATAACCCAATAATGCTTATTCTCCGGGTTATAATAAACTGGAAAATTTCCTTTATATTGTTGTAGGCTTCAATTTGCACAATGGCACCCAAAGCTGTTAAACCCCCGGTGACCTGCAACTGGGTCAAATCCATCGTTACAGAGAGCTCTTTAGCTGGGTTTGTGAAATCCGGCCATCTGCCCCAAAAGAAAATTCTGTTCTATCGTGCTCCTAACCAGTCAGAGGAGAAACCTCAACCCAAGGAAGGGGAGGTGATTGTGTTTACGGATCATATGAACCGGGGCTTTGCTTCGCCCGGGTCAAAATTCTTCAGAGATGTTTTGCATTTCTTTGACCTTAGACCTCAAGACATCGGGCCCAACTCCGTGTCAAATCTCTGCAACTTCCAAGTGTTTTGCGAAGTGTACCTTGGAGAAGAGCCAAGTTTGACCTTGTTCAGAGAGCTGTTTTATTTGAACCGGCAAAATGAACGTGCCAATGGACCCAGTCTGGAACTCGGTGGTATTTCGATCCAGCGGCGAAGAGACTGTCTTTTCCCTTATGCAGAACTGCCAAGCCATCCGAAGGAGTGGAACCAGACGTGGTTCTACTGCCAAGATACCTCTCCGGTTGGTGAGAACCCGCTACCCGGCTTTCGCGCCCTGCACTTGGAGTCCAACCACCCATTGGCTGATAAATTATCTCCGGCTGAACGTATTCCTCTTGCCCCCACCATAAAGAAGATTAAGGCTCTTTTGGGCAATGGTTTGGATGGCCCTGATTTGGTCCGGACCTGGATTACCTGGCGGGTGATTCCGTTAAGCCGCCGACCCGGCTTAATGTGTACTTACTCAGGGGAAAAGGATGACACGGTCGAGGCTATGATCCAGTCACTGTTGAAAGAGGGGACTGTGGTGAACAATACCTTCAGCTTACTCCCCTTCTGTAAGAATAACCCAGCCCCGCAGTAAGTCATCAGCCTCAATGATTACCTCTTATTGTATTTACCTTACTTTTACTCATACCCCCTCACAACTCTTTACAGGCAAACGACAAGTTCTGGAAAGTCCCGTATGATCATGAGGCGGCCAAACAAGCCCGGGCGGCAAAGAGGGCCGAAAAAAGAACCACCAGACCTTCTACTTCAAAGAAGAGAAAACCAAGTGCTTCAGAGATGTTCCAACTCGATGATTCTGATGATAACGAGGAAGAGGTAACCTTTCAACTTCCCTTACTCTTTTATCATTACCTTACTAACATTATTCTCCTTTTTCAGGAAGATACGGGGATCAGCCAACCCGTCGAGGAAGAGGTAACTATCATCTCTTCCGACTCCGAGCTTCGGCCGTGTCAGAAAATTCGAAGAGTAACCCGGAAAGTAAGATTTTCACACCCTTTGGCTTACCAAGATCCTGACTTTCTTTTGGAGCAACAGCAATTTGAAAACCGGAGGCAGACCCGGACCAGTAGGGATGCAGAGCTCTCCTCCGGCTTGCCTGATGCAACCCGGAAGCGTCGATCTGAGGTTATCTCCGACTTATCACCTTTTTTACCTGTGGCGGGTCTAATCCATCAACCTCTCAATTCCTCTGACTCCAATTATCAGGATACTTCTCCTTCATCCGGCGAGTCCATGCAGTAAAACATGCCGGCTTTTAAGACTGCTCCTGGGTAATATCAATTTATTTACCTTATGTTTTTTCTTCCTCATGTTTCTGTACTCATTCTTCTGCTTTGTCCATAGCATGCAAGTTAAGCCCAGGAAGAAAACGAAGAAAGACCATCCGGCCCAAAACCCTGTGGTAACTGAACCGGAACTGGGCACAGCTGCTCCCGGCTCTCCCACACATCAGCCACCGCCTGAACCAGCTCAGGATATTGCGGTACCAACTTCTGATCCGCCTACTAAAGATATTCTGGTCGGTTCTGTTAACCCGGAAGCTCCTAGCCCGGCCAGGACGATTGACCCAGAAGTGGAAATACTCAAGACTCAGTTTGTTGAACCGGCCCGGCCCACAGTTCTTGCCAGATGTTCTGCAAAAGAGGAGTTATTGGAACGTCGCAAAGCCAAAACGAACATCACTGACTATACTCCTTTGAGTATTGGAGAGATCGTCTCGGGTTATATCACCTAGGTGCATAATAGTCGTGACCTGGAAATTGACATGGTGAAACAAATACAACGAAAATCTGAGGTATGACTTACGCTTCCTTACTTTCAATCATACTTACTGTACCAGCCCCCAAGTCTATTGCTTATTAGGAAATATGTTGTAGACTTAGAAAAACTGTTAGAACTGCTTGTCCGGCTTAAAGAAAATATACTTAAACTGGATGTAACACAATATCTTTAACTTGCGATACACATTAGCCCCCAAGTGCCAAGCATCTTTGCTTGCAAAGTGCTTGGGACTTTAATATCCAGGACCGGCTTAATAATGTAGAAAGCTTCGGTACACATTAGCCCCCAAGTGTCAAGTATGTTTGCTTGCAAAGTGCTTGAGACTTTGAAATTATTTATCATGATGCTGACTGTAACCCGGGATAATGCAGGCTATCATAAGTCAATTCGAATCGAAGATTACTGATCTTAAGAGCCGCCTGTCAGCCCAGGAAATTGAAATTCAAAATGCCAACTCCATGTTTGAACTCAGCGTCTCTGAACAAGAGAAGTTGAAGAAGAACTTTGAGTCGGAGAAGAAAACCTGGGCTGATGAGAAAGCCTCTCTAGTGACCCGGGCCGAGACAGCCGAAACATCCCTTGCAAAGGCAAACACCGAGTTGTCCGGCTTAAAGCGTCAGATATCTCGAATGGTCTCAGCAATCTTCGGTACGTTTCTTTGTATGAACCTCAAATACTGTCATCCTTTCTTTGATGACTAAGCTAATTATTGCTTCCGGCTTACCCTTTGTTTAACAATACAGGCCCCAGGAGCACAACTCTTAAGCAGGACATGGTAATCAAACTGAAAGCCGTCTATACTTTGGTGGAACAACTATACACCGGGTCACAACGTGCTTTGGCTGTTGTGGCCTTATCAAATGATGTGCCCCACCTCTTGCAAGATGTGTTACGACGGCTTGATGTACTCCCCCAGCGGATTCAAGAGTTGAGACGGGCCCAAGCAAGAGCCAGAGCTATAGCCGCCTTGAGCCGGGCTAAAGCCTGGTTACCAGAGCTAGACCCGGCCGACATCGCTCTTGGGTATCCAAGTTTAAAGGAGGATGGCACTCCATTTGATCAAAAAGACTTCACCAGCTGCGTGAGGGACATACGCCCTGTGGCCACTCAAATTGGGAACGATACTAACCTCTCCAAGTATCAGCCGGGTTATGATAAGGATAATCTGAGAATCCCCACGCTGCATTACGATGATGTCAGCCTGATCCCTCCAATTCGTAAGCATACCTTTGCCCCTGAAGGAGACCCAACCGGTTTAATAGATGACGAAGCTGAGTTTGAAGCCTTGAGTGGCATTGACTGGGCATCATCATCCTTCCAGGACAAGTTAACTGGCGAAGAGGCGGAGAAGGATAACCCGGAAGCTTCAGGTCAACCCCAAGAGTAAATTGCAAGGCATCACATGCGTATGTCTTGTAGAAAAAACAATGCCTCATCATTCAGACTCGGGGAGTCTTGTAATAGAGCCGAAAACACTCTGAGTTTGTCGTGCCTTCGCGCATGCTTATGGCCTTGCATAAGCCGCCATTTATTATGCACTTCATAGTTTATATGAATCTGTTATATCCTTGCAGAGATGTCTTGCATTGCCCTGCACAGAAGATAAACAAAACCCCTTGGCGACTTATCGCATTGAGAGTTACATAAGCTTCTGATAACCCGGAGTGTTACAGGAAAACCAATTTATGATTGAACTTAGTAGATGTAATCATAATGATATACCTGTGATGCTTATGGTTACCTCTGAAAGTACATTTAACTCCTGATGATTGATATATAAAGGTTCACCTGGTATTTAGTAACCCGGAGTAACCAATATTCACCGGGAGGGTTGTGATTCACTCTATGGTATTTTGAAGAGGATCTCAATATAAACAAATAGTGATACTTATAAAGTATGATGAATAATAAACAAATTTCCAAGGCTTCTGATTCGAATACGATCAGTGAACCGTTCCAAAGGGGTTAAGCTAAGATTCGGATGCGATCATATAGCCCCCAGTGGCTGTGGCGATGCCGATCAAGTGGGTAACGACAGCTATGTTCTCTTTGGTTCGAATACGACCTATGTTTGAACAGGAAGCCCCCAAGTGACCATAAGAGCTGTTTAATGACGCTGATTCGAATACGATCCACGTCAGACCCAAAGGGGTTAAGCTATGATTCAAATATGATCAGGAAGCCCCCAAGTGGGTTTGGCAGTATGCCGATCAAGTGGGTATCGACAACTATGTTCTCTTTGGTTCGAATACGACCTATGTTTGAACAGGAAGCCCCCAAGTGATCATGGCTAGATTTAGATATGATCATAAGCCGGACCAAAGGAAAGACGGATTCAGATGTGACCCGCTTCCTCTTGGTTATTTCCACCACCTGACAAAGGAAACACATAAAACCTTTTTTGGGATGGGAAAAAGGACAGAGGTCCTGCTTTATTGCTTTATATAATATATACATAGGATAAATATACACATATTAGAGCCGGTGGCTCAAGTATAATAAGGCCGAAGATGAGCGATATTCCACGGCCAACGGGTCTCTTCCTCCGACTTACGTGAGTCTTTGTGCTCTCGAACATCGATAAGGTAGTATGACCCGTTGTTCAGATTCTTGCTGACCACAAAGGGTCCTTCCCAAGGAGGGGATAGCTTATGCATGTCAGATTGATCCTGGATGAGCCGGAGTACTAAGTCGCCTTCCTGAAAGGTTCTGGATTTAACCCGGCGGCTATGGTAGCGGCGCAGGTCTTGCTGGTAAATCGCCGAGCGGGCTATTGCCAAGTCTCGATCTTCATCCAACAGGTCCAGTGCATCTTGCCGAGCTTTTTCGTTGTCCGCCTCAACATAAGCCGCCACACGGGGTGAATCATGACAGATGTCACTTGGCAGGACCGCCTCTGCTCCATACACCATAAAGAAAGGCGTGTAACCCGTAGATCTGTTAGGTGTGGTATTGATGCTCCAAAGTACAGAAGGTAACTCCTCCACGCAACAACCCGGTGTCCGCTGTAAGGGGACCAAGAGCTGGGGCTTGATACCCTTCAAGATCTCTTGATTAGCTCATTCTGCTTGACCATTGGATTAAGGATGAGCCAGAGCCGAAACGTCAAGCCGGATATGCTCTCGTTGACAGAACTCTTCCATAGCTCCTTTGGAAAGGTTAGTGCCATTATCAGTTATGATGCTGTGTGGAAAACCAAAGCGAAAAATCACCTTTTTCATGAACTGGACCGCCGTGGCTGCATCACACTTACTGACTGGCTCCGCCTCAACCCACTTTGTAAACTTGTCAACCGCTACCAAGAGGTGCGTCTTTTAATCCTTAGACCTTTTGAAAGGCCCGACCATATCAAGCCCCCAGACTGCAAACGGCCAAGTAATTGGAATCATCCTCAATTCTTGAGCCGGCACATGGGCTCGTCGTGAGAACTTCTGACATCCGTCACATTTACTGACCAAATCTTCTGCATCAACATGAGCCGACAGCCAATAAAACCCGTGACGGAAAGCTTTGGCCACAAGAGATTTTGAGCTGGCGTGATGACCACAATCGCTTTCATGAATCTCACGAAGGATCTCCTGACCCTCTGTAGGTGACACGCAACATTGAAACGCTCCAGTGACGCTGCAGTGATGTAACTCGCCATTGACAATTGTCATGGACTTGGACCGCCGGACGATTTGTCTTGCCAAGGTCTCATCTTCGGGCAACTCTCCCCGGGTCATGTAAGCCAAATAAGGTACTGTCCGATCCGGGATAACATGGAGAGCCGCCACCAGCTGTGCCTCCGGGTCTGGTATTGCCAGATCTTCCTCTGTAGGTAACTTAACAGAAGGATTATGCAAAACATCAAGAAAAGTGTTAGGCAGCACCGGCTTACGCTGAGATCTCAGCCGGCTTAAGGCATCAGCCGCCTCATTCTTCCTTCTATCAATGTGTTCCACCACATAACCTTTGAAGTGTCCAGCCACAGCATCAACTTCTCGACGGTAAGCCGCCATAAGGGGATCTTTAGAGTCCCACTTGCCCGACACCTGTTGGGCCACAAGGTCTGAGTCTCCTAAGCATCTTACCCGGCTTAAGTTCATCTCTTTGGCCATCCGGAGACCATGGAGTAGGGCCTCGTACTCAGCTGCGTTGTTAGTACAAGGAAATATAAGCCGGAGCACATAACAAAAATTTTCACCTCGAGGGGAAGGTAACACGACTCCAGCCCCCGAGCCTTCCAACTGTCTGGACCCATCAAAGTGAATAGTCCAATAGGTGTTATCGGGCTTCTCCTCAGGTGCCTGTAGCTTCGTCCAGTCATTGATGAAATCCACCAAAGCTTGAGACTTAATGGCCATGCGTGGCACGTACTTCAGACCATGAGGCCCGAGCTCGATGGCCCACTTGGCGACTCGTCCTGTAGCCTCTCTGTTCTGAATAATGTCTCCCAAGGGGGCAGAACTGACCACAGTGATAGGGTAACCTTGGAAATATTGCTTCATCTTCCGGCTTGCCATGAACACCCCGTAAACAAGTTTCTGCCAATGAGGATATCTTTGTTTTGACTCGATGAGCACCTCACTGACATAATAAACCAGCCGTTGAACCGGATGTTCCTTACCAGCCTCCTTGCGCTCTACCACAATTGCTACACTGAAGGCTCGTGAATTAGCAGCCACATATAACAGTAAAGGCTCTTTGTCAATGGGAGTTGCAAGAACCGGCGGCTCAGATAGCTGCCTCTTCAAATCCTCAAAAGCAGCATTAGCAGCATTACTCCAGACAAAGGTGTCTGCCTTCTTCATCAGTTGGTACAGCGGTAGGGCCTTCTCACCTAACCGACTTATGAACCGGCTTAGAGCAGCAACACGACCCGCCAGTCGCTGAACATCATTGATACAAGCCGGTTTAGCCAAAGAAGTGATTGCCTTTATCTTCTCCGGATTAGCTTCAATGCCCCTGTTTGAGACCAAGAATCCCAAAAGCTTGCCTGCAGGCACACCAAACACACACTTCTCCGGGTTAAGCATCATCTTGTAAACCTATAGGTTGTCGAAGGTTTCTCTGAGATCAGGTATCAAGGTTTCTGCCTCTCTGGACTTCACCACTATGTCATCCACATAAGCATGAACATTGCGCCCAATCTGATTGTGGAGACAATTCTGTACGCACCGTTGATAAGTCGCCTAGGCACTCTTGAGCCCAAAAGGCATAGATACATAGCAGAAGGCTCCAAACGGAGTGATGAAAGCCGTCTTCTCCTGGTCCTTAACCGCCATCTTGATCTGATGATAACCAGAGTAGGCATCCAAAAAACTCAAACGCGCACAACTCGTTGTAGCATCAATGATTTGATCAATATGGGGGAGAGTGAAAGAATCAGCCGGACAAGCATTATTTAAGTCCGTGTAATCCACACACATCCGCCAAGTGCCATTTTTCTTGAGCACGAGCACCGGGTTAGCCAACCACTCCGGGTGAAAAACTTCGACAATGAACCCAGCTGCCAAGAGCCGGGCGACCTCCTCTCCTATAGCTTTTCGTCGTTCCTCATTGAATCGCCGCAGAAACTGCCTGACCGGCTTATACTTCGGATCAATATTAAGAGTGTGCTCAGCGAGTCCTCTCGGTACACCCGGCATGTCAGAAGGCTTCCATGCAAAGAAGTCCCAGTTCTCATAGATGAACTCGATGAGCGCGCTTTCCTATTTAGGATCCAAGTTGGCACTGATGCTGAATTGCCTAGACGAGTCGCCTGGAGTAAAATCAACAAGCTTAGTCTCTGCAGCCGACTTAAACTTCATGGTCGGGTCATGTTCCGTAGTTGGCTTCTTGAGGGAGGTTATATCTGCCGGGTCAACGTTATCTTGGTAAAATTTGAGCTCCTCTGCTGCACAGACAGACTCAGCATAAGCCGCATCGCCTTCTTCGCATTCCAGGGCCACCTTTCGACTTCCATGCACAGTAATGGTGCCCTTATAGCCCGGCATCTTGTGCTGTAAGTAAACATAACACGGTCGCGCCATGAACTTGGCATAAGCCGGCCGTCCAAACAACGCGTGATACGGACTCTTGATTTTGACCACCTCAAAAGTTAACTTCTCAGCCCTAGAATCGTGCTCGTCTCCAAAAGCCACCTCTAGCTCAATCTTACCCACATGATACGCCGACTTACCAGGCACCACTCCATGGAAGACGGTGTTGGACGTCTTTAAATTCTTGTCAGTTAAGCCCATGCACCGAAAGGTCTCGTAGTAGAGGATGTTGATGCTGCTACCTCCATCCATGAGCACCTTAATGAATTTATAGCCACTGACCTGCGGTGCCACCACCAAGGCTAATTGACCCGAATTATCAACCCGGAGAGGATGATCCTCCCTACTCCACACAATGGGCTGTTCTGACCATCTTAGGTAACGAGGGACTGCCGGCTCAACAGAATTCACAGCCCTCTTATGGATTTTCTGATCACGTTTGCACAAACTAGTAGTGAACACGTGATACTGCCCACTGTTTAGCTACTTTGGATGGCTCTGGTAACCCGATTGATGTTGCTGCTGTCCTCCTTGACCAGACTGCTGTTGGTTATAACCGCCCTGGTTTCCCTGAAAACCGGAACCTGAACCGCCGCCCGGGCCATGAAAGCCGCCGGCTCCTGAGCCGCCACCCGGGCCTTGATTGCCATCAAACATATTAGAATTTTTGAAAGCCTTCATGATTGCGCAATCCTTCCATAAATGAGTCGCTGGCCGTTCCCGGGTGCTGTGTTTCGGGCAGGGCTCATTGAGTAATTGCTCAAGAGATGGACCTGACCCACCAAACCGAGGGGGTGGCTTTCCCTTGCGCTTCTGATTGTTACCCTGTGCATTTGCCACAAATTCCAGGTTACTGTCCGCCTTACGCTTATTGCCGCCTTGATTCGCCGGGTTATGCTGCTGACCCTTTCCATTACCGTTCTTCTTTCCCTTCCCTGTATTTTCCTCATCAGACGCGGGATCCTTGGTACTATTAGAGTCGGCATACTTGACTAAAGCCGCCATTAGCGTCCCCATATCGTCGCAATCACGCTTAAGGCGCCCCAGCTTCTGTCTCAGAGGTTCAAAGCGGCAATTCTTCTCCAGCATGAGGACTGCTGAGCCGACATCCATCTTGTCAGACGAATGTATTATATCTTTGACCCGGCGCACCCAATGAGTCGTAGATTCACCTTCCTCCTGCTTACAATTTGTCAAGTCCACAATCGACATAGACTGCTTGCAAGTGTCCTTGAAGTTCTGGATGAATCGGGCTTTTAGCTCTGCCCATGAGCTAATGGAATTGGGTGGCAAACCCTTTAACCAAGAACGGGCCGTTCCATCCAACATCATGGTGAAGTATTTAGCCATCACTTCATCACTAACTTCCAGCAGCTCCATGGCCATCTCGTAACTTTCAATCCACGCCCTAGGCTGTAAATCGGCCGTATAATTCGGCACCTTTTGAGGTCCCTTGAAGTCCTTGGGCAGACGTACATTACGTAGAGCCGGTACCAGACAAGGAACTCCTCCGGTTCTAGTAGCAACTCCCGCCTCCACAGAAGTCATCGGATAAGCCGGCAAGTCCTGCTGATCTGCTAGCTGAGCCGCCCGTTCGTCCTCCTGATGTATCCGATCCTGCATCGGGTTATATCCACCGGGTTGGTTCCGTCGCTGTGCGTTGCTTGACAGGGCCTCCGACTCCATGTGTCTGTTGTAACTCGGGCTCCGGTTTTGACGAGGCGGAGCTAACCAGGGTGGAGGAGTTGAATGAGTCCTGTCCCGGCTATAAGAATAAGTATCTTGCTGGGCCAGAGCCGTCTGGACAAGTTCTCTGATCCTCCGGGTCTCCACTGCTGTCGGATCATCACCATCCACTAGGAGAGCCGCCAATCGTGCTGATGCCGTGATTAAATTCTCCATGGGGTTGGAGAAGTGACCCGGTGGTATCGGTACGTAACGGGGCGGTGCCATATTGCCGTGACGAGGCGCTGTCACCTGAGGCTGGACCGGGCCTCCTGCTCCGGATGTCATGAACTGATTCGCACCCGGCGAGTTACTTGGGCCGGCTCCGGGTGTAGCAAAGAGATTCCGAGGATCATAAATCTGAGGTAGACGGGACTGAGTTTTCTGATATCTCCTCCTCATTACCTCATTAGATGCGTTCAGGCTCATCGTGAGCTGAAAAGCCTCTGCCTGAAGTTGCTGCGCCCGTACGTCCAAAGCCGCCCGCTCTGTGGCTAATCTAATATCCTCAGCTGCTAAGGTTTCTTTGGCCTGGGCGATCTCCTCATGAACCCGTGCCACCTCTGCCTCATGCTCAGATTGGCTCGCAAGGATGACTGTAGCAGTTAACAGGGCCGTAAGTTTATCCATGAGATCCATCAGCACCTGAGCCGGTGAGCGCACAGGGCCTCCTGCCCCGGCTGCTCCTAACCCGGACGTTATCGCCGCTGAGGCCGTAGAATTTTGGTCGGGTTGAGTGCCATCCATGAAGACTCCTGCCCAGTTTGGCGACTCTGAGGGGTCCGGAATAGTGCTGCCATCGGAACAGCCCCCAAGCACACCATCTTGAACTTGATACAGCGAATCTGTTGAGCCGGCGGACGAATCACCGTCAGAGAGGACGGCCGGCTCACCATCATCTTTAGATCCTTCAGAAAGTTCACCTCCGTGGATGCAACCCACAAAGGCATGCTTCATGACGGGTTGAGCTCGGGCGGGTCTCGCACGCTGAGCCGTCTCGACGGGGTCGGTGCAGTTGTCCGGCTCAGGGCCCGACTCATCAATCCGGCCGATGAAGACATGAATTCCGCCAAAGGGGACCCGGAACCCGTACTCAATTGAGCCGGCGTCGGGCCCCCAGCCTTCGTCATCGATGTAGATCTTGCCGCGACTACTCTTGGTCATCTGGCCAACTGCGTATCCCTTGAGCCCTTCAAAGCTGCCCTCAAGAACTCAAATCCACCGTGCGCTGGCCCCACGGTGGGCGCCAACTGTCGTGGAATTGTCACGGCAGATGTCCTCTTGGAAGGACTTAGTCGTGGAGCCATCGCAACTAGGAAGCTTAAAGGGGTTAATCGGGACAAAGGACACGCGAGGTTTATACTAGTTCAGCCCCTTGCGGTGAAGGAAGGCTTACGTCTAGTTGGATTGGTATTGCTTGAGGTTTCGATGACTAGGGAGCGATATACGCTATGCCTGGCCCTCGAGGAGTTGTTTCTTGCCCTAAGCCACTGGCGGGTCGTCCCCTTATATACACGGGTTGACGCCCTGCGGCCTACAGAGTCCCGGCCGGCTCATAAACAGTGTCCGACTCGGTGACTAGTTACTTCTACCTTACAGTACAAGTTATACCATCATGGCGGTTTATCTCCACGGGCTTCAGAGTCGCCAGTGGGCCTTTAGGCCCTTTAGTGAACAGCCATCTTCATGCCTTGGTCTTGGGCTTCTGATGAACCTCTCTTTGCATAACCCGGCCCCTTCTGGCCGGCTTACACAAATAGTTATATCCCCAACAACGTACGTTTAGCGTATGAATTCAAACATGATAAAAAAATAAAGTGAAGAAGAAATATTCATTTGTGATAGAAGGCATGAGATTATAAGGCAACATAAAGTTCAGCATGTTTGTAAGACCACAAAAGACGCGCATCAAGCACAGCATAAAAGAATAGACCAAAAGCAACATTTAATAGATCAGGATTACAACAAGTCATTTACATAGAAAGTTATGCATTCCGCAGATCAAAAGCTCTTAATAACAATTAAAGCATGTCATTTATATCAAAAGTCACCAGTAGCGCATAGGGCAGCGAGATAGCACAAAATACTGAAAGTGAAGTATTTATACAGAAGGCTAGTGACACTTAGATAGCAGTCCACACAAGTTTTAAGGATTATAAAAGTCCATGCTAACTAATACATCTACCAGAGTCTTCAATTTTCCTTCGCCAAGAATGGTTGAAGTTCCTCATTGCTCCAAGAGAAGTTGTGTAGCGCTGGCCCAGGAAGAGAAGAAAAAAATGATATTCTTCGAGAAGATATCTCTTCTCATTAAAGATTCATTAAATGATTCATATGACATCTAAATATAACATGCATTTTTACAACAATAGATATCTGCAATGACCAAAAAAGGAACTATCAGCAAGGTGAGTTTAGTGAACTAACATCAAGAAATTCATGCATATTTCCTTTAAACAAGTTTGGGGAGTGTGTATAAAGTAGCACTACACAACTATGAATTATAAAAAACAGAGCTGACCACCATCATGAGCAATTCTTGGGAAAGGGAAGACCCGTGTCTCGGGACTCAGTGAAATATAATTCATTTTTTAGCCTAAAGATATATACATAAAAAATGATTGGATCCTTCTATCAAAGGTCACAAAAAATAGCAATCGAGCTTAATATGTTATTTAGAAAAAAAAATGGTAGACCATGTACACAACATTCATGAAGCCCTCCAGTTTCAAAGGAAACCCAGGGGAGAAGAAAAGAAACTAAAACACACATGTGTTTTATTTCATTTACAATCCATCAAAAGATGAATGTAGAGAACTCATGATCTGTGATTATTAACAACAATTCAAGTTCTGGTCTATAGAGCTGGCAATTAACATTAAGCACAATGGAATAAAATCAACAGTTAAATTACTATTTATCACCATCAAGCCAACATATGCGGTTCATATATAAACTAAATCAAGCTAGCATACACACTTCATCTCCAAATAGGATTCATCTCCTGCGGTCTGGTTACCCAAATCCAACCAAAGATCCTCACAGAAGAGGAGGGGGAGGGGGTAGAGGAGGAAGAGGAGCTTACTTGCGAGTAGAAGCCAGAGCGTAGGGGCAGGGAGTATATGGACCAATAACAATAAGTGTCCAGTAAGATGCGCACCGAGTCATTCATCTAGTTCAAGGTACGCTCCATCTCCCTCTGCAAAATCAAGTGGGATCACAAGCATTGTCGGATCAAAAAGGCAACGCAGTGATGAAGGACTATGTATGGCTATCTCACCCTGAGCTCCTTGGACAACTTGCTCTCTTTCTCCTTGGTCGCCCTAGGGAGCCTCCCCTCGGTGGAACGGTCTTGACGCAGTCACCATGGACCTGGCTCGGCGCCCTGGCATCCCTCTTCCTGGGCACGCCCCTGGGCCGGTCAGGGCCCGCCACCCCTGTGATCTGGCAGTCGCTATCCTCGGCCGCCGCTGATGAGGAGGGGCGCTGGGGAAGCGGATGTGGCGGAGGCATTTGACGCGGCGGGGGGCGCAGGGGAAGATCTACATGGAGATCGGGATCGTGCCTTGGCGCGAGCATGCCGGTCCCAACGATGTGATCAAGCAAGTAATGTTCATATTAGTAGAAACCCTCGTTTAGCATATGTATTCAATAAAATAAAAGAAAGAATAAACATTCATTTGTAATAGAAGCAACACTTCTCCATGTAAATCTTCTCAAGGAACTCATGCAAGTCTTTCTGCTCTAATGATCTGTTTAAAGTGTTGAACATTTAAGCCACAACCAAAATTGAAGTGCATATTGCAAGAAAGAATGGCATATCTAGTTGTATCCTAAGCTATTTCTTTTCTTTGTATCCATGTATTATGGGGTATTTCTCCATGCATGAATATTACACAGGGCTAGAATAGGAACCTGCTCTTATACATCTTAGGTGTACAAACAAAACCTAATATAGAATCAATCAACCCATCGCACCCGAGTGCGACGAAAATGCTCTATGAACGACAAAACATGGACGATGTGTGGACGACAACAAATCCAACGGCCGTTGCACCGCTGTGGGCATGCATGTGTGCGGCCAGATTATCACTGTCGTTCATGAGTCGTCTGATTTTGTTGTCCGAATAGCAATGTTCCGAGTGCTCTGCTCTCCAAGCTCTATGCAGGTGTTTTTACATTAAAATCCCCGAATGGAGCAACAAATTCACTAAAATAACAAAGTAATACGGACAAAGTAGCACACGAGTTCATTTCCAGGACTTCATGATAAAGAGGAAACAGACAAAAAAATTGTATAAAGGGCGAGCACATGCTACAGAAACTGATGAATCCAACTTCTAAAAATATCACCTTAAGAAGGCACTGACTTCCTAAAAAATAAATATTAGAAGGCACTAACCTTATCTTGCAAGAAAAGATATTCTTGGCACATGAAGCATGAGTCTTTTCGTTAGCCCTCTACAAACATTAGAAGATCTGTATATCCTTAGAAATCATCAACCGGATGTGCACCAGAATAGACTCATAATCAAATTGTTGAGCTGTCCAATGCATAATTAGATGCAACGGACGGATTGAGCAGCACCTGCAGCAAGATGGCAAAGTCACACATCAAACAGAGGTGAGGTACACGACCCGTGTAAACACGAAAGGGACCATCAAGGAAAATTAAAAATGGTGAACTGTTATACAATACATACATACGGAGCCAAAGAGAACGCTGAAATGCCATCGACACAACATTACAAACTTTAGCTTAACTATTTAACCAGATTCTGCACTGCAATACTAATCAACAGAATTTGGAGATATACTATTTTGCTAATGCAACTTCCAGCAGGAAAATAAGATTGAATCACTAGGAAATGCATGTTACAGACTAATTTGCACATTAACATCACCACAACACCATCTACCCTGTGATAATTGGCATTGTTTCTAAAAACAAAGCATCGCGAACACCTCACCTTGTTCTCTACCGGATTATAAAATAGACTAAAATAAGTAGCTTCTTGGTAAGTCTACATGTCATGTACAATCATGATAACCTTAATCCATTAAAAGGCATTAAACCAGGATAGTGGATTTCCTGAACTATTTTTGTAGTTAATCTGCAAATTGACTCAAAAGGTATTTATCTCATAAGAGAATAGTTCCACACAACTAATACAACGGATTTAATGTATAAATAGGAAGGCCTCTACTAATTCAGCGCATTTTGTTCTGTTGCTACACTACCTGAAATGTAGACTTACCAAGAAAAATAAGGAACAATCATGTCTATTGCCTAAGTTAATCGCAGTATGCAACTCAAGAAACTATTCTTTTGCTAGACTACACGACATGTGGACTTACCAAGAAAAACACCTGTGACAGCCTATGATGCTATCAGAGGGAGTGCTCGGTAAGATGGAGCTCTCCCGCCAATTCCTTGAAGGCAAATGCATATGACACTCCTCCAAAGAATAGAGCCCAGTTTGTTGTGATGGTAGATTGTCAACTCCCATGATAAGCCGAGCAATGATGTTGGCAGGTCCGTTTCCAGCTTTGATCGGTAAATCAGTATGGTCTTCATACATGTGTCCCTTGAGGTATTCCTGTGTGAAGTGAGTGGAGAAGTACTGCAACAAATACCAAACATGGTTAAAATGCAGCATTTCAGAATTCTTAGAAAGAATAACGTAAGTACTGGAAGAGACTACCATTCATTGGCCACTCGTTGCAAATATGTTGTTCAAAGTACAGACTACCATTCATTGGCCACTCTGTTTATTACACTATTATCTCAGGCAAACATCGCTTGGCTTTGATAGTGACCATACAGAGATAACTAAAAATTAGCGAAAGAAGTAAATGATGCATGATCTCTCTCTCTCTCTCTCTCTCACACACACACACACACAAAAGCTCAATATCACAGGTAAACATTTGAATGAAAAAAAAGATCTGCTACAGGCAGCTTAATTACCATGGCATTGGCATATCACAACACACATGATTTCAGTCGAGTGGCTTTCAGGCCACTTCCATTCGGCAAAATAAGAGAGAATTGAGCTTGAAATCTGAGAGAGGGGGAGAGATGGACCTGTAGGTAATCGACAATCAGTATGACGACATCCTTGATGGCGCCCTCTGGTAGCTGGTGGTGGTTGCGTCGTGCGCTCTCTCGTACCTGGTGGTCATCCACCATAAATCCCTTTGGATGGTTCATCTTCGCTTCTCACATGTTGCTGAAGATGGATAGCCATGTCATCATCACCTTATGGAAAACAAGACCACCAGATTAGATACTCCTAAACTGAAAGCAAAGTAGTTTATCAGTCAATCTTATTATGTTCCCATTCCCTGTACTATGCTCAATACCACAGGTAAACATTTAAATGAAAAAAAGACCTGCTATAGGCAGCTTAATTATCATGGCATTAGCATATCGCAACACACATGATTTCAGTCGAGTGGCTTTCAGGCCACTTCCATTCGGCAAAATAAGAGAGAACTAAGCTTGAAATCTGAGAGAGGGGGAGAGATGGACCTGTAGGTAATCGGCAATTAGTACGATGACATCCTTGATGGCGCCCTTTGGTAGCTAGTGGTGGTTGCGTCCTGCGCTCTCTCGTACCTGGTGGTCATCCACCATAAATCCCTTTGGATGGTTCATCTTCGCTTCTCGCGTGTTGCTGAACACGGATAGCCATGTCATCATCACCCTATGGAAAATGTAGATCACAAAACAGGGTAGCTTTGTATAGGACAATCATCTTACAGAAACAAAGTCAGGCTTAATTTTGTAGTTGTAAATAGTACCAGGGCCTTACCAAAGCAAACAATCTGTATTGCATTAACATAGGTTCATGCCTAATTAGGTTTAAGGAGGTATGTGCATTATCACCCTCCTACAGTATACAGCGGGCAAGCAGCCACTAAGCACTCAGACAACTAAAAATACAATAGATAATAGAAAACATGAATAGCTAATAATGCGTAAATGGTTGTTTCATTATTGAAATATAGTTGTACGAATTTATTTTATTGTGTCCCAGTTAATACCGTCAAAAGAGTTCGACCTCTCAAGATCTTTTGGTTTTGTCAAACCCTCTTTCCTCTGACAACATGTCCATTAGCCAACTGACTACAACAGCACGATTAATCAACGGACGTCAGATCATGGCATGCATACCTTGCCAACCTTGATACGAGGCATGATATTCTGGTCCTTCAAGATGTCAACAAAGGTCTTGCCATATGTAGTGGAATGATAGAGTTTCATCAAAAAGAATAGCACCAAAGATATATTCACCAATACTAGCAGTGGTCAGCAAAAGCTAACTGTAAGCCTGGCGGTTAACTTCCATGCTGTCCAAACCAATGGATGCCAATCTCTTTCCACATGTTGCACTCGACTCGTCGATCACAAGGATCCCACGGCCAGGGGAAGCAACAACTTCCTACAATGGGGCAAACTATTAGATTTGCACTCATGAAACACAATAGAATGAAGGAAGGAACACTGACGAAAAATAAACAGGAAATAGCTTAAGACCAGTTTGGCATACCAAACATCTAGCAATTAATACAATCATCAGTGATAGTTTTAGATTTGCAGTGGTTCAAAATCTAAAGGCACGGTTCATGACGGCATGCTTCACACTAATTGACAAATCAACACTTTAAAAGAATATCATAGTTGAAACAAAATAAAACCTAATATCCACATGATGCAAAGGAGACAGCCTGAAACCAGACAAATCCTTTTCATCCGAGCAGAAAAGCCAAGACTAATACTAACAAAACCAAAACTTAAGATAGTAGGTTTGCCGCAGAGGATACCATCATAGTGCAACGATACGTCAGCAAAGTCCACCCATCAATCTACAGACCAAATATGAACATACAGATGGCCAGTTGGCCACATGTCCTAGAAACAATTCTATGATATTTGGATTTGAGAATTTACTCTCAAGAGCAACACCTAGCATCACATGGCCTCCTTCCGTATCTACTAGGGCTCGTTGCTCAACCTAAGTTTAACAGTCAACCTAAAAAGACAACCAGATTTACCATGGCCTGATCTGGGACGATGCAAGTAGCAAACAAAACAGAGTAATTGGGCCAATCTATTTATCACTGGTTTTCCCACATCACGCAATCTTCCATCTAAAATAACAGAGCCGCCGTCACCACAGATCGCCGCACGCGACGCATGCAACGCTCCAAGGGCGAGATCCTCCCGCGAGCCACCGGCTCCTATACCTAGGCAAGGCTACGAGGATCAGAGTGGGAGGGCAGGCGCAGGGTTGGTGGGCAGCGTGGGGGAGCTCACCGCGGTGGAGACGAGCTCGTTAGCATAGGAGCTGCCGAAGGCATGGACACGGACGAGCGAGGCGCTCCTGGTCGTCGGGCTTAACGATGGCCGCTGCGGCCCCCTCCTGCCGGTGGTGGAGGCGCCACGCGAGCCAGAGCAGCCCTGGATGCGTCGGTCGGGAGCGGGCATCAAGAGAGGAGGGCCGCACGCGACGGCGGCGGCGCGGCGGGCGGGGGCTGCTGCTTCTTCGGAGGAGGGGGCTGTGGGGAGGAGAAGAGGCGGGGCGGGGAGGATGGCTAGCGGCGGCAGGGAGGAGAGGAGAGTGGGCGGGAGTGAGAGGGAATCGGCTTGGGTTCCAGAGAGAAGGAGACGAGGGGGACGAATGAGAGCATGAAAGGATGGGCCGCCGCCCTCCCCCACCCCATGGCGGCACGAGCCAACCGTCGCACGCCACGCACGACCCTGGAAGCAAAAGGACCAAAATACCCTCGGCGGGGCAGCATATAACGTGCGGTGGCACGGGATATTTTACCGCCCATGCACGCGACGGGACGAACGCGCCACAGCCACGGTCGCTGACATGTGCGGCCCACCCGCGGCGGGACCCACACGTCAGCGAGACCTGAGCACATAAACGGAGTCAACAGGTAGTGCGGGGAGGCGTTAGAAGCAGTTACTATTCATTCCAGCAGTAACTTATTTTGATCCGACGACCCAGATTCCTCCCGATCTTGATCCAACGGACGAAAACACATCAAGAGAACCGATCCAACGGCCCAGAATCGCTGATCTCTGAGGAGGCTTGTAGGAAGCTTCCTTCTCTTATTTCTGGATATATCATCATAGTGATACTTCACGCGCTTCAATATTTTAAGACATACACCTGACATGATCATACTTACATTGTCATCCAAATTCATTTGGTCGGATATTCAACTTGAAATTCTCCGAAACGGCTGCAATCTTGGCCTCTTTTTATTCGAGCATGACCTTCTTCTTTTCACACTTGAGCTTCTTGTCGGTCACCGTCATCGACATGTTAAACCTTTCGACCTTGACACTTGCCTCATCCTGCTTCGTCAAGATGTTCTCGAACCTTGTCGTCATCTTGGCCGTCACCCCTTCTTGATTCGCCTTCTACTCCTCACATTTCTTTCTTAGGAATGCTCTTTAATTTCTTGAATGGCTCTTTTGTTGGATCTGTTAGATCAGTTGTTTCTTCTGCGGTGTTGACGCGGCCGTTCTTGGCAAAGTTGGCAATGAATATGTTCCACTTGGGTTCTGTCGGCGTCCTGGGAACAGGGGTACCCATACTTGCTTGCATGCGGCCCAGGGCGTGGCTCCACCGACGCCCTGGTACGGCCCATCTTCATTAGCAACCACTCAAGACCCTCGCGAGGGGCCAAGCCTCGCGAGGCGGACGACACAAGACCTCCTCAGGGGCAGCCTCACTAGGCTGGCTCCTGAGGAGCGGAAATATCTATGCAAGGGGCACCTCGCGAGGTGCGCGTGACGTGAGCCATGACGACCAAGGCCATGCGAGCGCCAAAGGGTGCAGAGTACCAGTTGCCTCTTTGGTGCTAAAGGGGCAAGCGTAGGCGAGGAGTCCCGAGGCATCAGGCAAAGGTTTCCATATCGGTGCAACGAGACCAAGACCAGTAGGACGGCAGGACGGAGGTCACCGCGGAGCCCACGACAGCGTCACCACCAGAGCCTTTGGTAGGCGAAGACCACCTTTCGTCAGGATAGCTTGTACTAGTTGTCTCCCTTGAAAATTGGCCATAGCCTCTCCGATCACGGAGGGCTTCTACATCAACACCATAGCCTCTCCGATGATGTGTGAGTAGTTTAACACAGACCTTCAGGTCCATAGTTATTAGCTAAATGGCTTCTTCTCTCTCTTTGGATCTCAATACAAAGTTCTCCTCAATCTTCTTGGAGATCTATTTGATGTAACTCTTTTTTGCGGTGTGTTTGTCGAGATCCGATGAATTGTGGGTTTATGATCAAGATTATCTATGAACAATATTTGAATCTCCTCTGAATTCTTTTATGTATGATTTTTTATCTTTGCAAGTCTCTTTGAATTATCAGTTTGGTTTGGCCTACTAGATTGATCTTTCTTGCAATAGGAGAAGTGCTTAGCTTTGGGTTCAATCTTGCGTTGCTTGATCCCAGTGACAGAAGGGGATAAAAAGATAAAAAGATGGGGTTTATATCATATTGCCTGAGTTTATCCCTCTACATCATGTCATTTTGCCTAATGTGTTACTTTGTTCTTATGAACTTAATACTCTAGATGCATGCTGGATAGCGGTCGATGTGTGGAGTAATAGTAGTAGATGCAGAATCATTTCGGTCTACTTGTCGCGGATGTGATGCCTATATACATGATCATGACTAGATATTCTCATAATTATGCACTTTTCTATCAATTGCTCGACAGTAATTTGTTCACCCACCGTAATACTTATACTATCTTGAGAGAATCCACTAGTGAAACCTATGGCCCCCGGGTTTATTTTCCATCATATTAATCTTCCGTCAACTAGCTATTTCTGTTGCCGTTTATTTTGCAATCTTTACTTTTAATCTTTATCATAAAAATACCAAAAATATTATCTTATCATCTCTATCAGATTTCACTTTTGCAAGTGGTTGTGAAGGGATTGACAACCCCTTTATCGCGTTGGTTGCAAGGTTCTTATTTGTTTGTGTAGGTACGAGGGACTTGCGTGTGGCCTCCTACTGGATTGATACCTTGGTTCTCAGAAACTGAGGGAAATACTTACGCTACTTTGTTGCATCACCCTTTCCTCTTCAAGCGAAAACCAACACATGCTCAAGAGGTAGCAAGAAGGATTTCTGGCACCGTTGCCGGGGAGATCTACGCCAAGTCAAGACATACCAAGTACCCATCACAAACTCTTATCCCTCGCATTACATTATTTGCCATTTGCCTCTCGTTTTCCTCTCCCCCACTTCACCCTTGCCGTTTTATTCACACTTCTTCCGTTCAATCTTGTGTTACCATGTGCCTTCTATTTGCTTGCATCTTTGCTTGCTAAAAATCTATTGATATGGATCCACTTAAAGTGTTCTGCTTGGATCATCTTTGATCCTTATGCGCTCGTGCTGAAACCCCAACTAGCCTAGTTGACGGGAAATCTTTAGATGAGCATGCTCATTTTGTGCGTCACCGTTTGTCTGAAAAAGGTAGACTCTTGTGGGATCAAATAAACAGATTGATGTGTTATGCTTGGAATCTTTGTGAAATTTATGATTTTACTTGTTGCTCTAAGAACCCTAAAAAACACCTTCCTTACCTATGTGAGTTTAATGAAAATGAAATCTTATCTTCTTATGCAAAGGGTTTATAGTTACTATGTTATTGAACAAATTGAAGAATTTGTTGATTTTAAGGGTGCTTATGAACTTGCTTCTTTGATTTAAAAGTATGATATTACTCTCTACGAATCTGAAAAATTTGACATACTTAAATATTGCTATGAAAACTATGCTCATAATGTCTATGTCAAAGAATTTATTGAGAGAATGACCATTGCTTCCGAAGAAAATAATGATATGCATGAATCTATAGATAATTATGATTCCGATGATTTGATTGAAATATCCCTACATGATGCTTGCTATTCTTGTGGCCATGATGCCAATATTTATGAAGATGAATTTGCTATAGTTCCTTATGTTAAACATGAGATCGTTGTTATTGCACCCATACTTGATAGTTCCTTCGATGAAAAGCATGATTGCAATGATGTTATTATAAATTCTCTTGATGTAAATTGTGCTAATAATATGTAAAACCCTAAGCTTGGGGATGCTAGTTTTGCTATGTCTACTACTTGTTGCAATGATCATGATTGGGGTGATTCTTCTTATGATCTTGAAAATTTATTTAAGCCCCGTGATGAATATGAGATTGATAATAGTGTTTGCAATAATATTAAAAGTGGGTTTGGAAGAGTGTCAACTTTAGATCCCACATATTTGGAGAATGTTCAATCTTATGGTATTTTTTATAAAAGTGGGTTTGGAGAGGTCATGACTTTAGTTAATGATAATCCCACTATTTTGGAAGAGTGCCAACTTTGCATATATGTGGATCGTGTTAAGAATATGTTTTGTGATAGCTATATTGTTGAATTTGCTTATGATCCTACATGTAATTATTATGAGAGAGGAAAATATGGTTGTGGAAATTTTCATGTTACTAAATTACCTCTCGTTATGTTGAGAATGTTATTGTTTCTCTCTTCTTTCTTGCATATGCTAGTTTCTGCTTGTCTTAATAATTTGTTTGCCTATAAGATGCCTATGCATAGGAAGTATATTAGACTTATATGTGTTCGTCACGTGTTTTATGATTCTCTCTTTGTGCTTCATTTCTTGTCTTTTCATGTGAGCATCATTAAAATTATCAATGCCTAGCTAGGGGCGTTAAACGATAGCGCTTGTTGGGAGGCAACCCAATTTTATTTTTGTTTCTTGATTTTTGGTTCTGTTTACTAATAAATCTTTCATCTAGCCTCTGTTTAGATGTGGTTTTATGTTTTAATTAGTGTTTGTGCCAAGTAAAACCTTTGGGAAGACTTGGGTGAAATCTTTTTGATCTTGCTGTAAAAAACAGAAACTTTAGCGCTCACGAGATTAGCTACAACTTTTTACTGGAGAGTGCTATTTAGTTGATTATTTTTTCAGATGATTAATAGATAAATTCCTCACGTCCAACAATTTATTTTAGAATTTTTGAAGTTCCAGAAATATGCGTTTGATACAGATTACTAAAGACTGTTCTGTTTTTGACAGATTCTGTTTTTCGTGTGTTGTTTGCTTATTTTGATGAATCTATGGCTAGTATCGGAGGTTTTGAACCATAGAGAAGTTGGAATACAGTAGGTTTAACAACAATATAAATAAAGAATAAGTTCATTACAGTAACTTGAAGTGGTGTTTTGTTTTCTTTCGCTAACAGAGCTCATGAGATTTTCTGTTAAGTTTTGTGTTGTGAAGTTTTCAAGTTTTGGGTAAAGATTTGATGGATTATGGAACAAGGCGTGGCAAGAGCCTAAGCTTGGGTATTCCCAAGGCAACCCAAGGTAAAATACAAGCAGAACCAAAAAGCCTAAGCTTGGGGATGCCCCGGAAGGCATCCCCTCTTTTGTCTTCGTCCATCAGTAACTTTACTTGGAGCTATATTTTTATTCACCGCATGACATGTGTTTTGCTTGGAGCGTCTTGTATGATTTGAGTCTTTGCTTTTTAGTTCACCACAATCATCCTTGATGTACACACCTTTTGGGAGAGACACACATTAATCAGAATTTATTAGAATACTCTATGTGCTTCACTTATATCTTTTGAGCTAAATAATTTTGCTCTAGTGCTTCACTTATATCTTTTAGAGCACGGTGGTGGTTTTATTTTATAGAAATTATTGATATCTCATGCTTCACTTATATTATTTTGAGAGTCCTTTAGAAAAGCATGGTAATTTGCTTTGGCTATTATATTAGTCCTAATATGATAGGCATCCAAGATGGATATAACAAAAACTTTCATATAAGTGCGTTGAATACTAAGAGAAGTTTGATACTTGATGATTGTTTTGAGATATGGAGATAGTGATATTAAAGTTGTGCTAGTTGAGTAGTTGTGAATTTGAGAAATACTTGTGTTGAAGTTTGCAAGTCACGTAGCATGCACGTATGGTAAACATTGTGTAACGAATTTGAAACATCACTGCAAAAAAAGACACATCCATGACATTTTGGGCTGAACGAATTTTTTTTCTGTCATACATATGACACTTCTATGACGATAATGGAGACAAAACCCGGTATCATCATAGATGTGGTGGGCTCCTACTTCTATTACAAAAAATCATGATAGAAAATGGGCTTTTCGTCTTGGGCTGGCCGGAGACGCAGCTGCATGACATTCTTTGGGCCGTCCATGACGGAAAAAACCGTGGTAGAAGCGAGGGGAAGGAAAATTTCGGGGAGTTCCCGATTACGGTGGAAGGTCGGGGACCGAGCGATGCGCGTTTCTCTCATACACGTACGCGTGTGTGTGCGAGGCGTTGGCTCTAACTGAACCCGAGTGAGGCGTTGGGCTCTAACTGAACCCGAGCGATTGCACTACAGGCTACGCGTTACTGAACCCGAGCGATTGCACTACAGGCTACGCGTTACTGAACCCGAGCGATCGATCGATGGCTGTTAACTGAACCCGATGGAGCGATTCCTTCGCTACTACTGCTAACTGAAGCCGATCAATGGGATGAATAGTGAGCGTTGCGGGGGGGGGGGGGGGGGTTGGATGAACAGTGAGCGGTGGCGTTGCCTCTGGATGAATAGGACCCCGTGGTGTGGTGGACGGCTGGATGAACAGTAGACGGTGGAGGGGTGCCCGTGGAGGGGTGGTTGAACAGGACCCCGTGGTGTGGAGGGCTGGATGAACAGTAGACGGTGGAGGGGTGCCCGAGGAGGGGTGGTTGAACAGGACCCCGTGGTGTGGAGGGCTGGATAAACAGTAGACGGTGGAGGGGTGGTTGAACAGTAGCCGGTGGAGTAGCGTGCGGTGGAGGCTGGATGAACAGGAGCCCGTGGAGGCTGGAGGAGGTCGACGGTGGAGATGAACAGTATCCCGTTGTAGCGACCCGACCTCAAATGGTCAAGTCTCTGTGCTTCGGTGTCATCTCTTGGCTGGGGTTGATGGGGTGGTACGGTTCTGGCCGTTGCTTCCTCCATTCCCATTACCATTCTTGTGGCCATTATGGTTGTGCGAACCACTTCCTCCATGGGTATGCTGAAACTGAACTCCCGGTTTAGGGGTAAAACGGGGCTTCTGCTGGGCTCCAGAGTTATACTTCCCCTGTCCATACTTCCTCTTGCGGTTCTCAATCTGCTGTTGCTTCCCTTCAATCATGATGGCATGATCTACCAACTCCTGGTAGTTGTTGAAACTTGCTGCCATCAACTGCATGCTTAGCTCATCATTTAGTCCTTCTAAAAACTTCTCCTGCTTAGCTGCATCCGTAGCAACGTCATCTGGGGCATAACGTGCTAGCTTGCTGAAGTCGTCAACGTATTGGCCAACTGTCCTTCCTCCTTGGCGTAAGTTGCGAAACTCACGCTTCTTCATGGCCATAGCTCCTGTTGAAACATGGGCAGTGCGGAAAGCTTGCTGAAACTGGTCCCATGTGACAGTGTCAACTGGGTAAGTGGCTGTGAAATTCTCCCACCATGCTGCTGCGGGTCCGTCAAGCTGATGTGCGGCAAACTTCACTTTCTCAACATCGGTGCATCCTGCAGTGGTCAACTCCCTTCCTATCTTGCGGAGCCAATCGTCTGCTACTATCGGCTCGGTGCTACTGGAAAACACCGGCGGATTCAGCCTAAGGAAACGGGCTAGGTGATCAACAGGTGGCGGCGGAGGAGGGTTGTTGTTGTTGTTGTTGTTGTTGTTGTTGTTGTTGTTGTTGTTGTTGTTGTTGTTGTTGTTGTTGTTGTTGTTCTGCTGATTCTAGACTAACAACTGCATCAATTGGTTCTGCTGCTGGATCAACTGAGTGAGCTCCGATGGGAATCCATTGTCATGTCTCGGAGGCATCTGAGGGTTTAGAAAAGATGAGAATTAAGAATAGAGTGAGGTCTAAGAGAAAACACTACCCAAATGCACATGAGACAAAATCACACAAAATCACTTCATTCAACCAAACAAGGGCTTACAAACGGTCTAGAACTATCGCAAAAGTGCGTGAACTATAATGTTTACATGGAGGAAATAATGCTACTAATATATGGTGGTCATCTACTAATTTGAATCGATGGAAGACTCCATGATGTCTGCTCCAGCTTCGCCTTCAAAGTCGGGCTCACTTGGATCCGAATCGGTGTCGTCGATGATGATGTAGTTGCTTGGGCATGCGACGTACTTGTATTCATTCTTGAATGCTAATCTCCCCTTGAGTTCTTCAATCTCCTGCTTGAGATCAACATTGTGTCTTGCTAGAGCTACGATCTCGTCCATGTAGTCCTTGCGTGTACCCTTCAGTTCTCCTTCTAGCTCGATGATCCTTGCCTTTGCATTCTTCAACTCTATCATGTCATTGCACATCTGGTTCTCTTGGCGTCGAATGTGCTGGTTTAACTCCTGGATGAAAGCTGCAATGGACCTATCCTTCTTGATGCTGACTATCTCCCAGTCTTCATCTCGGCGTCCGCAAATCTGGTAGATAGTGTCCTTGAGGTCTTCTTGATAAACTTCTCCAATGCGTCCCATGGTGATATGAGCTGCCATGCTCTTTCTCAGACTCCAGGTTGGTGCACTGAAAACACTATCTATGGGCTTCGTGATTGGCGCGAATGTCCTTCCCGGAACGTGAGCTTGAATCTTCCAGCGCTCCTCTTCAGGCAGAGTGGCGTTGAAGGTCCCGTTGAAGCTTGGTAGTCCAATGTTCAGGTACTTGGTGACTTCCTTCAAGTGGAATCCAAAAGGTGTGCCTTCATCAGGTTGAGCGTACTTGATCTTCGTGTCCGTCATCCTAAAAGAGTAGAAAAGATGAGGAGTTAGAAAATGAGAGGAGAATAGTGATCTATGGCTTTAACTTAGTGGTCGTGTCCTACAGTCAGTGTGTGCTCTGATACCATCTCTGTAGCGACCCGACCTCAAATGGTCAAGTATCTGTGCTCCGGTGTCATCCCTGGATCAGTAATGCTGACACCACACAGTACTTCGAAGGATTTATAGCAGAGTAGCAATCACACACTGTCGGTGTACTAAAGTAGGGGTACCTTAGTACCCCAGACTTGTGCACGGGCAGTTGTAGCACCCTGCGGCGAGGCCCGCCCAGGAAGCGCCAAGAGAAGACCAAGCATTCAAGACAAGGCCCCCGGCAAGAGGAGCTTGCCGGGCCAAGAAGACAAGACCCCGGCAAGAGGAGCTTACCGGGACGACTAAGCCCATGTAATACCATCCAAGAACAAAGTATACGAGACAGAAGATCGAGACCCCGACAAGAGGAGCTTGTCGGGAAGGCCGAACCCAGGCACCACAAGAGAAGCCCGCCACGGTGCGCCATGCGCCCCGGCAAGGCCTGATAGCCGGCAAGCTATCAGGCACAGGAAGACGACCCCCGCGGCAAGCCACTTGCCGCGGCAAATCGCCACCTCAGGACTGCGCTCCAGCTCACCCGCCCAAGCGTCGCTCCGGGGTTTCCCCCAAGGGCACGTGGCGGGGCACCGCGCAGCCTGGGGTATGCGGTGGCATGCAGCCACCACCGTGGCGAGCGGTGGCGCACCTAACGGTCCGCCTCGGTGCTGTCCAGGCGACCGTGACGGGCATTTAATGCCCTTGTCCCCTACCGTTAGAAGTAGGTATGATAACACTGTGCCGCACTGTAGCGCCACTGTTCCCGCACTGTTACAACTTCCACCCCTTTTACACTTTTACCCCTTTCTCTTACGTTGACACCTGTCGGTGACCCCTTTGCGCTATAAAAGGAGGCCCGTGTGCAACGTAGAGGGGGTTCGGGGATTCGGAATCCAGACAGCCATACGCTCGGTGTAGCTAGCTCTCCAAGCTCCCGAGCTCCCCAGTTCAATACAACCAAGCAGGAGTAGGGTTTTACGCGTCCATCGCGGCCCGAACCTGGGTAAACCGCCCGTGTGCTCGCCTCGATCTGCTCTCCGTGCTCCCTCCGCCCCCCTCACCGGACAACGAAAGGGGCTCCGGCCCCATAGGTGCTCGCGGGGGACGCCGTCCACCCCGACATCTTTGGCGCGCCAGGTAGGGGGTGCGTCGAGGTTGTGCGGATCAGATCCGGCGTTCGCGCGAGCGCGCTCTTTGTCAGCTTCTCCGAATTCGCTAGCTTCATCAACACCATGGCCCCGAAGAAAAAGGCTTCGGAGGTCGCGGGCCCGTCCGCGTCTCTTCCACCGCTACCGGAGCCAACGGTGGGCGGGGGAGACGCCGTCGGAGGGGTGGCCACCGGCGAGAACACTCGCGGCGCCACCAAATCCAAGAACAGGGCGGACGACCGAGCCTCGGCCTCCGAGGACGCGTCGCGTCCGTCCCGACAAACGACGACCCAGCAGCGCCATGCCACAGGAGGTGGCATCCGCTTGCTGGACCAAGGGCAAACTGGAGGTTCACGGGACGCCCCGGGCCCCCGTCCGGACACGGGCAAGGCGAAGGCGCCGGGGGGGGACCCCGCTCTTTCTAACATTGTTAGGAGTCCGAGCGTATCCCGCTCCTCGCGCCACTCGCCCCCGCTCCCCTCCACTCCGGCAGAAGCGCTCGCGAGAGCGCAACTGCTCCTCGACTACCCTCTAGCGGCTGAGAAGGCCGAAGGCTGGAGGGCCACCATCCAGAGCCTGATCGCCTTCGCCAACAACGACACGCCGCAGCAGCCGGCGACCTCACGGCCACGGCAGGTCGAGAAGACGAAGGCCGACGGCGACAAGACCGCCGGGGGTGCAACCACCATGCACTCCCCGGCGCAGAAGCAGAAGACGCCGCCCCGCTGGAGCAACGCCGACGACGGCTCTACAGCGTCGTCAGACCCGCGGACTCGCCGGGACCAGCGCCGAGTCCTCGACGAGCGGCAGCAAGAAGACGCTCGAACAAGGATCGAGCGCCGCCGAGAAACTCGGCGGCAATCAGACCAGCGGGCTGGGAACGCTGTCGACGCGCACGCGCCCGGTGAACCAGGTGACTTACCGTACGCGGCAGGTTGCCCTGCGTTCACCCGTGAGCTGCGGCGCGTCCGGTGGCACAGCACGAAGAACTTCAAGCCCGACGTACCGGAGAAGTACGACGGCAGGACGCACCCCTCGGAGTTTCTCAGCATCTACACGATCGCTGTGCAAGCTGCCGGGGGGCGCGACGAGAGGATATTGGCGAACTACTTCCCGCTCGTGCTTAAGCCGAACGTTCATTCGTGGCTTATGCACTTGCCGGAAGGCTCCATTTCTTCCTGGGCGGATCTTTGCCAAGGACCAAGTCCGGTAAGTGCTCTGGGGCCCACTCCGGCAACCGCACCTCTTCGGAGTGCTGCGCCGCCGTCGAGGACGTTCCATCGAGCTCCACCGGCAAGTACAAGAAGGGAATGACCGCTCCTCCGGCAACCAAGAAGGTGTCCGCCAAGGAGGACGGCACTGGCGGTACCTTCACCATCAGTGCCACGCTTAACAACAAATAGGAAAGCGCGCTCGTTGCCTTCCTGCGGGCGAATGTCGACGTGTTTGCATGGCAACCGTCCGACATCCCCGGTGTTCCCAGGAGGGTGATTGAGCACAAGCTCGCTGTCTGTCCTCACGCGCGACCCGTCAAGCAGAAAGTGAGAAAGCAAGCCGTGGAGCGCCAAGAATTCATCAGCGAAGAAATCAAGAAGCTAGAGGCAGCAGGCCTAGTGAGAGGTGTGATCCATCCAACGTGGCTGGCCAATCCGGTCGTCGTGCGCAAAGCCAATGGGAAGTGGAGACTGTGCATAGACTTCACCGATGTGAATAAAGCATGTCCCAAGGATCCATTTCCCTTGCCGCGCATTGACCAGATTGTTGACGCCACTGCCGGATGTGAGCTACTCTCTTTTCTTGATGCATATTCAGGCTACCACCAAGTCTTTATGGCCAAAGAAGATGAAGAGAAGACCGCATTTATCACTCCGTGCGGCACCTATTGCTTCATACGCATGCCGTTTGGACTGAAGAATGCGGGATCAACGTTTGCAAGGGTAGTGCACACTGCTTTCGAGCCACAGATCCATAGGAACGTGGAGGCCTACATGGATGACATCGTGGTGAAGAGCAGGAGCAAGGAAACCCTGGTCCAAGATCTGGAAGAGACATTTCAGAACCTGCACAAGATACAGCTCAAGCTGAACCCCGAGAAGTGCGTTTTCGGAGTCCCCTCCGGCAAGCTTCTCGGGTTCTTTGTGTCACAGAGGGGGATTGAAGCTAATCCCGACAAGATCAAAGCCATCGAGCAGATCGAAGCCCCAGAGCGCGTCAAGGACGTCAGAAAGCTTGCAGGTTGTGTGGCCGCCCTCAGTCGGTTCATTTCAAGGTCTGCAGAACGCGCCCTGCCCTTCTTTAAAATCTTGAAGAAGGCAGGCCCCATGCAGTGGACTCCAGAAGCGGAGGCGGCGCTGCAAGATTTGAAAAGGTACCTATCCTCCACTCCAATACTTGTCGCACCTAGACCACAGGAGAAGTTGTTGCTATACCTAGCGGCAACCAACCAGGTGGTTAGTGCTGCGTTAGTGGCGGAGAGGGAGGCCGACGAGGAGTCTATACCACCTGCAAGCGAATCCAGCGACAAGCGGGGGGCTGCTCCGGCAAGCTCTGGCCCCGACAAGGACAACCCTGCGCAGGAACAGGATGGAGCGCGGAAGAAGATGGTGCAGCGCCCGGTGTATTTTGTGAGTTCCCTCTTGCAGGGGGCTAGATCAAGATACTCTGGGGTGCAGAAGTTGCTTTTCGGCCTCCTCATGGCCTCGAGAAAGCTGCGCCATTACTTCCAAGCACATGAGATAACAGTAGTCACTCGCTTTCCGCTGAAGAGGATATTGCACAATCCCGAGGCAACAGGCAGGATCGTCGAGTGGGCACTGGAGCTGTCGAGCTTTGGACTCAAGTTTGAAAGTACTTCAACCATACAGAGCCGAGCTTTGGCAGAATTCATAGCTGAGTGGACCCCGACGCCAGATGGAGAAGCCCAAGAAACAAGCGCGCCCGTACAAGAAGCAACAAGCGAGTGGGTAATGTACTTCGATGGTGCCTTCTCGCTGCAAGGCGCCGGTGCTGGCGTGGTACTCATCGCGCCCACCGGAGAGCACCTCAAGTATGTTATCCAGATGCACTTCCCAAGAGAGCAAGCAACCAACAATACTGCTGAGTATGAAGGCTTGCTCGCCGGCCTTAGGATTGCGGCCGAACTTGGGATCGGAAAGCTGATTGTGCGGGGAGATTCTCAACTGGTGGTCCGGCAAGTCAACAAGAGCTACCAGAGCCCTCTGATGGAAGCTTATGTAGATGAAGTGAGGAAGCTGGAAGAACACTTTGAAGGGCTGCAAATGGAGCACGTCCCGAGAGCTCAGAATGAGATAGCAGACGGCCTTTCGAAGTGTGCTTCGTTGAAGTTACCTGTGGAACCAGGGACCTTCTTACTCAAGCTGACTCAACCATCCGTTACACCATCAGTTGGGCAGTCCAAGAAAAGGAAGTTGGTCTCCGGCGACTACTTGCAGGCGAACCTTCCTGAGACCGCCGCCAAGGTCCCCAAGATCAACAACCAGAACGCCGGGGGACAGCCCGCTCCTGCGGATCCCAGGATCCGTCCAGTCGAAGCAGGTGTCCCCGATAAGCCTTGCTCCGGCAAGCAGATCAGCAGTCTGAACGCTGAGGAACAGTCCGCTCCTGCGGATCCGAGGATCTGTCCAGTTGAAGCGGGGGTTCCCGACAAGCTTTGCCCCGGCAAGCTTGCCGGGGGATCACCGGCTCCGGCGGAACCAGAGGTTCTTGCCGTAGAAGGCGGGGTCCCCGCAGCGGCCTTCATGCCTTTAGTCCTTGCCGTCGAGCCCCGGGCTCCGGCATGGGCGCAGCAGATCGTCCGTTTTCTTCAAACTGGAGAACTTCCCGACGACCCAGAAGAGATGGAGAAGATCACCAGGCAGTCAAGTATGTACCAGTTCGTGGACAACGAGCTGTACAGAAGGAGACTCAACGGTGTCAGATTGAAGTGCATCTCCAGGGAAGACGGACAGAAGCTGTTGGCAGAGATACACGGAGGCATATGTGGCCATCACATTGGCGCAAGAGCACTTGTCGGGAAAGCCTTCCGGCAAGGGTTCTTCTGGCAAGAAGCCCTCCAAGATGCAACTGCACTAGTAACCAAGTGTGAAGCGTGCCAGTTCCATGCAAAACAGATTCATCAGCCAGCTCAAGCTCTCCAAACAATCCCTTTATCCTGGCCCTTCTCGGTCTGGGGGCTCGATATCCTCGGCCCTTTTCCCCGAGCCGTCGGGGGCTTCGAGTACTTGTACGTTGCAATCGACAAGTTCACGAAGTGGCCAGAAGTGGAGCCAGTGAGGAAGGTGACCGCGCAGTCAGCAGTCAAGTTCTTCCGGTCGATCGTCTGCCGTTTCGGAATCCCCAACAGAATCATCACCGACAACGGGACACAATTCACAAGTCGCGCCTTCATGCAATACGCCCAGGATCTCGGCGCCAAGGTCTGTTTCGCTTCGGTTGCTCACCCCAGGAGCAACGGTCAAGCAGAAAGGGCCAACGCTGAAGTGCTGCGCGGACTCAAGACCAGGACCTTCGACAGGCTGCGCAAGTGCGGAAGAAATTGGATTGAGGAGCTGCCGGCGGCTCTTTGGTCAATCAGAACGACACCGAGTCGAGCCACCGGACAAACACCCTTTGCTCTAGTCTATGGAGCGGAAGCAGTTATCCCCACGGAACTCGTATACGGATCTCCTCGGGTGCTCGCTTATGACGAGCTCGAGCAAGAGCAGCTGCGCCAAGATGACGCGCTGCTCCTTGAGGAAGGACGTCTCCAGGCTGCGGTACGAGCTGCTCGATACCAGCAAGCCTTGCGTCGCTACCATAGCCGCAAGGTCAAGGCCAGGAGTCTCGAAGAGGGCGACCTTGTTCTTCGGCGCACTCAGTCGGCCAAGGATTCCAACAAGTTGACGCCAAAGTGGGAAGGACCTTATCGGGTGAGACAAGTCACGAGGCCTGGCGCTGTCCGCCTCGAGACCGAAGAAGGCGTACCAGTGAGCAACTCCTGGAACATAGAGCATCTTCGCAAGTTTCACCCATAAGGCGCGGTTGCCGTGACCCGCTCCGGCAACCATCGGTTTGTACAGGCCTTGCCGCTGTTGCATGTAACCCCTTGTACAAAGCCAGGCGAAGCCCCTGGCACCAGATAAAGTTGCCCTGTTAGGCGACCTTGTTCTTAGGCACGTTCAGTCGGCCAAGAATTATAACAAGTCGACGCCGAAGCAGGAAGGCCCTTATCGGGTGAGACGAGTCGTGAGGCCCGGCGCTGTCCGCCTCAAGACCGAAGAGGGCCTACCAGTGAGCAACTCCTGGGAACATAGAGCATCTACGCAAGTTTCGCCCATAAGGCGCGGTTGCCGTGATCCGCTCCGGCAACCATCGGTTTGTACAGGCCTTGCCGCTGCTGCATGTAACCCCTTGTACAAAGCCAGGCGAAGCCCCTGGCATCAGATAAAGTTGCCCTGTTAGGCGACCTTGTTCTTAGGCACGTTCAGTCGGCCAAGAATTATAACAAGTCGACGCCGAAGCAGGAAGGCCCTTATCGGGTGAGACGAGTCGCGAGGCCCGGCGCTGTCCGCCTCAAGACCGAAGAGGGCCTACCAGTGAGCAACTCCTGGGAACATAGAGCATCTTCGCAAGTTTCGCCCATAAGGCGCGGTTGCCGTGATCCGCTCCAGCAACCACCGGTTTGTGCAGGCCTTGCCGATGTTGCATGTAACCCCTCGTACAAAGCCAGGCGAAGCCCCTGGCCGAAGATAAAGAAGCGCTGGCGCCCTAGATTTTAGCATGCATGCTGAGTTAGAGTCTCGTCCTTGGTTAGGGTTGTCAGTTCCTAACTGTCGCTAACCCCTAACTTAGAGGTCGAGTCCGCGTCTTTTTCCCGTCCTTTCCCTTTGGCTCGCAGGAATTGAATGTCCTTGCCGGGCCGCTCAAGGACAAGGAAGAGGAGAAGGACGAGCCAACACCTACGCCCCGGCGAGCCAGAGTCGCCGGGGGCTGCAACCTCAGATAAGTTTTTGCATCCCTCATCATGCATTCTCTTATGGACTGTGGAATTTGAAAGCCTCCTTTCCTCCTGAAAAGCTACCGTGCTCTCTTAGCGGCAAGCCCCAGAGCGCGTTCCTGGGGCCCGTTTCGATAGCAGCCGCGGCAGCAAGGGGGAGGGAAGCGAGGGGCCGGAACCCGCCTGCTCCCCGCCTCCGCCAAGGGCGTGAGAAAGGTCGAGCAGTGCAGGGGAGCGGCTGGGCCTGTTGCTGGGCGAGAAACTGTCTATCTTAATGATGTAAAGGATTCGTTCCTTACCGCGGTTTCCACCCGTGAGACAAATGATCCGGCAAACATCCCCTTTTCATTAAAAACATTCCACTCAGGTACAGTTCAGAGAGAATGAAAAACATGAAAGAAGGGATTACAAGGCTTAAACGCAACTAAGGCCCGAAGGCTTACAAGCTGAAAAGAGATAAGGTGCCCGTAATCCCTTTCTTGTCTCTCTCCTCAGGAGGTAGGGCAAGTAGGCGAAGAGGGCGAAAGGGGCACCTAGGCGAGCTACGGGTGGCAGAAGGCACCAAAAGAAGATCCGGGGGCTCCGCCCGGGGGTCTCCGGAGGCTGAAGAAGACGGAGGCGCCGGAGGCAGAGCTGGAAGATGAGGCAGCGGCCTTGCCGCCAGCCTCTTCCTCTTCCCCAGCCTCGCCACTCCGGCCGCCCGAGGAGATCAAGCCCCCGGCAAGAGGAGCTTGCCGGGCCGAAGAGAAGACCCCGGTGGTCGTCACCGAGAGCAAGGGTGATGACGGCGTCTGGGGCGCATCTGGAACACGAGGCACCGGAGCGTCAGCCAGCTGTCGAAGTCGGCCCGTACTCCGACTTCGCGGCCTTCGACGTCCGCCCTCTGTCCTCCTCAGCAGCCCCCCTACGCCAGCCGCCCAAGGAGACGACCCCGGGGAGTTCACGGAGCCCGGCGCGGACGATGGGGCCGCCGGTGCCACACGGAGCTGCGACCGACGCCTAGTCGGACCCGTCATCCCGGCGGCTGCTCCCCTCGTCGTCGCTGTCGCTCCCCTCCTCGTCACTCTCGCTCGAGGAGGAGCCTTCGCTGTCGGAGGAGCTATCTTCACAGCACCGGGCCCGGTTGCCGGAGCCCCAGAAGGCCTTGACGGAGAGGAGGTCCTCCCCCACCAGCTTAAAGTGGAGGGTGAACCCCTCCGTCAAGCTGTGGATCCGGGCGAACGTCTTCCACCCGCGGCCCAGACACACCACGCCGGGGGCTCGGGACTCGACGTGGACTCGCGTCCCACTGATCCCGCAGCCCCTCATGCGCAGGTTTAGCGTCTCAGGCTGCTCCACCTCCAACACGCTCGCGAATGGAGCGGGAAGCCGGAGGCGGCGATGAGGCGCCCGGCGCAGCCTGATAATGAACTCACAGGGGTCGTCCCCGAGATGGACCGCGGGAAGGAACGGAGCCGCTGGCGGAGGCGAGGACGGCGCACCGATCCGTCCGCCCCGAGCGCCCCGGCCCCGTCCACGACCTCGTCCGCGACCTCGCCCTCTCCCTCTTCCCCTGACGACCGGCTCCGCCGCCGTGGGCGCAAGGGGAGGAGGGGCGCGTTGCCTAGCAGACACCCTCGCGGCAACCGAAGAAGAACCAGGGTTCCCCCCCCTCCATTGCAGATGGGGGAAGGAAACCAGAAGCAGAAGGAGGAAGGAGATGGAGTGCGGATTTCCGTTGCCCCCTTTCGCTCCTTATAAAGGGGCGGAGTGGGGACGCGGCCGCCTCGCTCCTCCAATAGAAGCGGAGGAAGGGCAGACGACTGGGGCCGACCCACTGCATCGACCCGCGCCGGCCCGACTCCCTGCCTCCGCCGCCGCGACTCCGAGTGCATGAGGACCACGTGGTGGGCGTGCAGAACCGAGGCGACGGGTGGGACGACCTCTCCCCATCCCGTGATTATGGGGAACGGACGCCTCGAAAGCCGCGCCTCACCCCCGTTCATTTATCGAGCCGCGCCTCCGCACCTCCCTCCACTTAAAGAGGGAACGGGCGTTTCGCCCCCACGACGCCGCGATAAGCGCGCGCCGCCTGGGGAAGGTGAGACGGATGCGGAGTTAAGGAGCAGCGCGACCAAGGCCATGCGTGCCCGTGCACTGTTAGGGCCTGGCCCAACGACGCTCGGCACCGTGTGTGGCCCAGGCCCGGGGGCTCCTGTCGGTGTACTAAAGTAGGGGTACCTTAGTACCCCAGACTTGTGCACGGGCAGTTGTAGCACCCTGCGGCGAGGCCCGCCCAGGAAGCGCCAAGAGAAGACCAAGCATTCAAGACAAGGCCCCCGGCAAGAGGAGCTTGCCGGGCCAAGAAGACAAGACCCCGGCAAGAGGAGCTTGCCGGGACGACTAAGCCCATGTAATACCATCCAAGAACAAAGTATACGAGACAGAAGATCGAGACCCCGACAAGAGGAGCTTGTCGGGAAGGCCGAACCCAGGCACCACAAGAGAAGCCCGCCACGGCGCGCCATGCGCCCCGGCAAGGCCTGATAGCCGGCAAGCTATCAGGCACAGGAAGACGACCCCCGCGGCAAGCCACTTGCCGCGGCAAATCGCCACCTCAGGACTGCGCTCCAGCTCACCCGCCCACGCGTCGCTCCGGGGTTTCCCCCAAGGGCACGTGGCGGGGCACCGCGCAGCCTGGGGTATGCGGTGGCATGCAGCCACCACCGTGGCGAGCGGTGGCGCACCTAACGGTCCGCCTCGGTGCTGTCCAGGCGACCGTGACGGGCATTTAATGCCCTTGTCCCCTACCGTCAGAAGTAGGTATGATAACACTGTGCCGCACTGTAGCGCCACTGTTCCCGCACTGTTACAACTTCCACCCCTTTTACACTTTTACCCCTTTCTCTTACGTTGACACCTGTCGGTGACCCCTTTGCGCTATAAAAGGAGGCCCGTGTGCAACGTAGAGGGGGTTCGGGGATTCGGAATCCAGACAGCCATACGCTCGGTGTAGCTAGCTCTCCAAGCTCCCGAGCTCCCCAGTTCAATACAACCAAGCAGCAGTAGGGTTTTACGCGTCCATCGCGGCCCGAACCTGGGTAAACCGCCCGTGTGCTCGCCTCGATCTGCTCTCCGTGCTCCCTCCGCCCCCCTCACCGGACAACGAAAGGGGCTCCGGCCCCATAGGTGCTCGCGGGGGACGCCGTCCACCCCGACACACACTTATTACATCGATGTCTCAAAGAGAACTTATTACAATAAATATGGCTTAAGGCCATCTAATAATGATAACAGCGGAAGACTTGGAAGATAAGTGAGTCCATCAACTCCAACGACATCACTGAGTATAGAACCACGACCTAAAGGCACCTTACTCGTCGTCTGAAAATTCTGCAACATGAAAGTTGCAGCCCGAAAACGGGTCAGCACATGGAATATGCTGGCAATGTAACACATAGAGAGTAATGAATGATAAGCCTATACTACATGCATATATGGCTGGTGGAAAAGCTCTATGGTTACAATTTTGCGTAAAGCCAGTTTTTCCCTACTGCAAAGGAATAGATTTTATTTAACTATCATGGTGGTTGAAACATCGAGAATGGTTGACAGTATTCCGATCCCAATTAAGTGAACAATTAAAACCCAACAATATTAATTAACGTAACATGATGAGATTCACATGATATTCAAGAACTAGATACTCAAGATGTCCATAACCGGGGACACGGCTAATCATGATTAGATTGTACACTCTGCAGAGGTTTGCGCACTTTTCCCCACAAGACTCGATCGCTCCCGTTTGGTTTCTCGCACTACATGGTGTTTGAGAAACGGATGACCGAGACATAGTCTTTCAGAAGCGCTAGCACCTTACGTTGTGATAGACCGTACCAACCTACATCCCCTACATCTGCTAGTCTACCACTGTAAGAGTTCGCACGACTTAGTCAGCTATGCCAGAGCCCATAATGGCTTGTGGCTGCACACGGAAGTTACTAGTATGAATGATCTTATGATCCCTTTGAGCCTGGGTGGCGGTCCGAAGAAAAACAGGCATGTCCTGATAGAAACCAGGTGCCTCAGTCCACCCAGATGTGTATTTAAGTTGCCACCTTAGATAAACCATTAATTAACAATACTCACATCTGTCATGGATATCGCTCACCCAATCCACGTCTACTAGCATAGCATGGCATAATAAGCAAACGTAGAAGTAACCCCCAAAGGTTTCATAAGTAAAACAGGTGATAGGTACTACCTCAACTACTTCCCATCCCACAAGTTAATTAGATCCTAATCATGCAGTGTTTGAGGATTGATCTAATGCAATAAAACTGTGTAGTAGAAAAGGTATGATCAAAGTGTTACTTGCCTTGCTGAGGATCCGCGAAACCTAGAGCTTCGAAATAACAGGCGGCGCACTCCGGGTGATCTATCGCAGACAAACAACAAGCATACAATAAGTACTCATCTAATGCACAGGTAAAACTCGAATAAAATATCTAACCAGAAAGTTCAACTTAAGAACTCCGGTTGCCAAAAAGAATCGAATCGAACAAAGCAACGGAAAACAAACGGCGAAAGAAAACAACTCGGTTCTAGCAAAGTGAAACTAGGTCAGATTTTACCATGGCAAAAACTTGTTTAAGTTGATTAGACGGAACGGCGGTTTCAAAACGAAACTCCAGGCGCTTGAATCACCTAATTCGGACAAACGAGCGAGAAGATAAACTAGAATGAAGATCAGATCTGAGATCGCGATCGCGGAATAAATCCGACGAGAAGAAAAAGAAGAACGGTTGAACGAACGGACGTTCGTTAACCTAGAAGAATCCGGTGATCACGTTCGTTAGAACGAACGGTCCGGCAAACAGTCGAGGCAACTAAATCGGAAAAGAAAACGAATCCGATCTAGGGTTTCGGAAAAATAAAACCGGACGAAAAACCGATCTAGAAAACCGGAACGGTTTAGAAAAGAACCGGAAAGAAAACGATTCGTAAGAGAAGAAAAGAATCGGAACGGTTTATAAGAAAAACCGAACCGAGGGAAGAAAAGAGACGCGGCACGGCTACCTCGGCGAGGTTCCGGCGAGGGGCTCCGGCGAACGGCGGCGGCGGCGGCGGCGTTGGGTGGCGGCGCGGGTGTGAGGCGCGGGTGTGAGGCGCGGTGGAGGCTTGGGGGCTTTGGGTTTGATGATTTAGAGGGGGGGGTGTGGGGGTATTTATATTGGGGAGGGGGGGGGGTTTACTTGGAGGAGGGATCAAGGAATAAGAATAGGAGTAGGAAAGATCTAGAAACAAAAAAAGGAATAAACGGAAGTAGGACAAAAGTCCTACTAGGACTTTCCAAAGGGGCGGCGGAGGCGGCCTCCTGCGCCTGGCGCGCGGCGCGCGGGCGATGGCCTGGCCGGCCGGCTGGGCCTTTGGCCAAGGGCGCGCGTGGGATTTTTTTTAAAAAAAATTCGCGAGCAGAAAAACACAGAAAAAAAATCTAACGGGCTCCAAAACTAATAAAGTAAATTTTCCCCGACTCCTAAAAATGAGTCGAACAAAATGAACTTTTCTCCGGGCCTAAAATGAATTTTTGAAAAATACGCATTTTTTCCTATCCAAATAAAAGGCAAACAAACTCCGACAAAACCAATGATCCCTTTCTTTCAAAATTTGAGAAAACTCAAATATGAGAATAACGAAATCTCCAACTCTCTCCGAGGGTCCTTGAGTTGCGTGAAATTTTCTAGGATCGATCAAAATGCAAGAAAATATGATATGCATGATGATCTAATGTATAACATTACAAATTGAAAATTTGGGATGTTACAAACCTACCCCCCTTAAGATGAATCTCGTCCTCGAGATTCGGGTTGGCTAGAAAATAGGTGAGGGTGGTCCTTGAGCAAATCTTCTTCTCGCTCCCAGGTGGCTTCATCCTCTGAGTGGTGGTTCCACTGAATTTTGCAAAACTTGATAACCTTGCTGCGGGTAACTCTGCTGGCATACTCAAGAATCTTGACTGGCTTCTCTTCATACGTTAAGTCATCCTTCAACTGAATCGCCTCAAGCGGCACTGTATCTCTTAGCGGTACCTCCGCCATTTCGGCGTGACATTTCTTCAGCTGAGAAACATGGAATACATCATGAACTCCTGACATTCCTTCTGGTAATTCCAACTTATAAGCGACTTCTCCCATGCGTTGCAAAATCTTATACGGTCCAACGAAACGCGGTGCTAACTTTCCCTTAACTCCAAAGCGCTTAACTCCTCGAAGTGGGGATACTCGAAGATAAACTCTGTCTCCAGTTTCGTAAACTGTCTCCTTGCGCTTAGAATCTGCGTAGCTCTTCTGCCTTGATTGGGCTACCCTGAGCCTATCGCGAATCAACTTAACTTTCCGTTCAGACTCGTTGATCAGATCGGGTCCAAAGAACTGATGGTCTCCAATTTCGTCCCATGACAACGGTGTCCTGCACCTCCTTCCGTATAAAGCTTCGAAAGGTGCCATCTTCAAACTGGTTTGGTAACTGTTGTTATAAGAAAACTCCGCATATGGCAAGTTATCGTCCCAACTAGATCCATAGTCTAGTGCACATGCTCTCAGCATATCTTCCAAAATTTGATTGACTCTCTCAGTCTGTCCATCCGTCTGTGGGTGAAAAGCTGTGCTGAACTCTAGTCTGGTTCCTAAAGTTTCATGCAACTGATTCCAAAACTTTGATGTAAATTGGGTTCCTTTATCTGATATGATACTCCTCGGAACTCCATGCAAACAAATGATCCTATTCATGTATATCTTTGCCAACTTAGCACTGGTGTAGGTGGTCTTAACTGGGATGAAATGTGCTACCTTCGTCAAACGATCAACTACTACCCATATTGAGTCATAGCCTGCCTTCGTCCTGGGTAGTCCTGTGATAAAATCCATGCCTATCTTATCCCACTTCCATTCGGGTATCGGCAATGGTTGTAACAATCCGGCCGGCTTCTGATGTTCTGCCTTCACTCTATGACACACATCACAAACTGCTACATAAGCTGCAATATCCTTCTTCATTCCGGTCCACCAGAATGTTTCCTTCAAATCCAAATACATCTTGGTATTTCCTGGGTGAATCGAATAGGGTGAATCATGTGCCTCTTGCAGAATCAACTTCCTGATCTCCGGGTTATTGGGCACATAAACACGGTCCTCAAACCATAGGGTATCGTGCTCATCCTCACGAAATCCCTTTGCTTTACCTTCGCTCATTTTTTTCTTTATGTCTGCAATCTCCTTGTCAGATTTCTGAGCTTCTCTGATTTTACCCATCAATGTAGACTGAATCTCCAATGCTGCTACATAGCCTCTCGGAACTATTTCCAAACATAGCTCACGAAGATCCTCGACTAACTCCTTTGGTCTTTCTCCCGTCATCAATGTATTGACATGGCTCTTACGGCTCAATGCGTCAGCTACAACATTAGCCTTTCCTGGATGGTAATGCAATCTCATATCATAATCCTTGATGAGCTCCAACCATCTCCTTTGTCTGAGGTTCAACTCCTTCTGCGTGAAAATATACTTCAAACTCTTGTGATCCGTATATACTTCACAATGATTTCCAATGAGGAAATGTCTCCATGTCTTCAATGCATGCACTACGGCTGCTAACTCCAAATCATGCGTAGCATAATTTAGTTCATGAGGTTTCAGTTGTCGTGAGGCATACGAAACAACTCTTCCTTCCTGCATAAGCACTGCTCCAAGTCCTCGACGTGAAGCGTCGCAATACACCTCATAATACTTGGTCTGATCTGGCAGAATCAACACTGTTGAGGAAACCAATCGTTTCTTCAACTCCTGAAAACTGGCCTCACATTCCTCAGTCCAATTGAACTTAGTATCCTTCTTTAACAATTCAGTCATAGGCTTTGCAATCTTTGAGAAATTCTCAATGAATCTCCGGTAGTATCCTGCGAGTCCAAGAAAATTCCGGATCTCTCCAACTGTCGTGGTTGCTTCCCATTCGGTTACAGTCTCAACCTTGGTGGGGTCAACTGCTATCCCTTCTCCGGAGATAACATGTCCAAGAAATCCAACTTCCTTTAACCAAAACTCACATTTGCTGAATTTGGCATATAACTGATGTTCCCTTAGTTTCTCCAAAACCAAACGCAATGCTCCTTATGCTCTTCTTCATTCTTTGAGAAAATCAGTATGTCATCAATGAACACTACGACGAACTTATCCAAAAACTCCATAAATACTTTGTTCATCAGGTTCATGAAATAGGCAGGTGCGTTAGTCAGTCCAAATGACATAACGGTATACTCATACAATCTGTATCTCGTGGTAAAAGCTGTCTTGGGTATGTCCTGCTCTCGAATCTTCAACTGATGGTACCCTGATCGCAAGTCGATCTTGGAAAACACTTTAGCTCCTTGCACTCGATCAAACAGATCATTAATCATTGGCGGTGGGTACTTGTTCTTGATGGTTACTTCATTCAATCCACGGTAATCAACAACCATCCTTAATGATCCATCCTTCTTCTCCACTAGAAGTACGGGTGATCCCCAAGGCGAAGAACTTGGGCGAATGTAACCTTTATCCAATAATTCCTTAATCTGCTTCTTAATTTCCACAAAACCTTGTGTGGGCATCCTGTACGGTCTCTTCGATATTGGCTCAGTGCCTGGCAAAAGCTCAATCAAGAACTCAATGTCTCTATCTGGTGGCATGCCTGGCAATTCCTCAGGAAACACATCAGGAAAATCCTTTACCATTGGTACTTCCTCCTGTACGACTCCCGATAAGGAATTTAATTGTGTCCTGTTGGGCGCATGTCGAGATACATACTTGATCCTTCTTCCTTCGGGCGTCGTGAGCAAAATTGTCTTACTGGCACATTCAATGTTCCCTTCATACTTTGACAACCAATCCATGCCTAATATCGCATCCAATCCTTGAGATTCCAATACTATTAGGTCTGAGGGAAACACATAGTTACCAATCCTTAATGGTAACCGATCACACCATCGACTTGCCATATATTCTGCTCCAGGCGAGGTTACTAACATGGGTGACCTAAGGGCTTGGGTTGGCAGGTTATACTTGTCCACAAATCCCCTTGATATATATGAATGCGATGCACCAGTATCAAAAAGAACAAGTGCAGTAAATGACTTAACCAAAACTTACCGATTACTGCAACAGGCTGAGCTTCAACCTCCTCTACGCTAACGTGGTTCACTTGTCCCCTATTGAAAGGGTTCGGCTTCTTCCCAGAGTTTCCATTGCCATTTCCATTCTGGCCTTCAGGACATTCGTTGGCATAATGTCCGGTCTTGGAACACTTGAAACAGGTGACTTGACTCAGATCTCTCTTGGCTGGGGTTGATGGGGTTGTATGGTTCTGGCCGTTGCTTCCTTCATTCCCATTACCATTCTTGTGGCCATTATGGTTGTGCGAACCACTTCCTCCATGGGTATGCTGAAACTGAACTCCAGGTTTAGGGGTAAAACGGGGCTTCTGCTGGGCTCCAGAGTTATACTTCCCCTGTCCATACTTCCTCTTGCGGTTCTCAATCTGCTGTTGCTTCCCTTCAATCATGATGGCATGATCTACCAACTCCTGGTAGTTGTTGAAACTTGCTGCCATCAACTGCATGCTTAGCTCATCATTTAGTCCTTCTAAAAACTTCTCCTGCTTAGCTGCATCCGTAGCAACGTCATCTGGGGCATAACGTGCTAGCTTGCTGAAGTCGTCAACGTGTTGGCCAACTGTCCTTCCTCCTTGGCGTAAGTTGCGAAACTCACGCTTCTTCATGGCCATAGCTCCTGTTGAAACATGGGCAGTGCGGAAAGCTTGCTGAAACTGGTCCCATGTGACAGTGTCAACTGGGTAAGTGGCTGTGAAATTCTCCCACCATGCTGCCGCGGGTCCGTCAAGCTGATGTGCGGCAAACTTCACTTTCTCAACATCGGTGCATCCTGCAGTGGTCAACTCCCTTCCTATCTTGCGGAGCCAATCCTCTACTACTATCGGCTCGGTGCTACTGGAAAACACCGGCGGATTCAGCCTAAGGAAACGGGCTAGGTGATCAACAGGTGGCGGTGGAGGAGGGTTGTTGTTGTTGTTGTTGTTGTTGTTGTTGTTGTTGTTGTTGTTGTTGTTGTTGTTGTTGTTGTTGTTGTTGTTGTTGTTGTTGTTGTTCTGCTGATTCTGGACTAACAACTGCATCAATTGGTTCTGCTGCTGGATCAACTGAGTGAGCTCTGGTGGGAATCCATTGTCACGTCTCGGAGGCATCTGAGGGTTTAGAAAAGATGAGAATTAAGAATAGAGTGAGGTCTAAGAGAAAACACTACCCAAATGCACATGAGACAAAATCACACAAAATCACTTCATTCAATCAAACAAGGGCTTACAAACGGTCTAGAACTATTGCAAAAGTGCGTGAACTATAATGTTTACATGGAGGAAATAATGCTACTAATATATGGTGGTCATCTACTAATTTGAATCGGTGGAAGACTCCATGATGTCTGCTCCAGCTTCGTCTTCAAAGTCGGGTTCACTTGGATCCGAATCGGTGTCGTCGATGATGATGTAGTTGCTTGGGCATGCGACGTACTTGTCTTCATTCTTGAATGCTAATCTCCCCTTGAGTTCTTCAATCTCCTGCTTGAGATCAACATTGTGTCTTGCTAGAGCTACGATCTCGTCCATGTAGTCCTTGCGTGTACCCTTCAGTTCTCCTTCTAGCTCGATGATCCTTGCCTTTGCATTCTTCAACTCTATCATGTCATTGCACATCTGGTTCTCTTGGCATCGAATGTGCTGGTTTAACTCCTGGATGAAAGCTGCAATGGACCTATCCTTCTTGATGCTGACTATCTCCCAGTCTTCATCTCGGCGTCCGCAAATCTGGTAGATAGTGTCCTTGAGGTCTTCTTGATAAACTTCTCCAATGCGTCCCATGGTGATATGAGCTGCCATGCTCTTTCCCAGACTCCAGGTTGGTGCACTGAAAACACTATCAATGGGCTTCGTGATTGGCGCGAATGTCCTTCCCGGAACGTGAGCTTGAATCTTCCAGCGCTCCTCTTCAGGCAGAGTGGCGTTGAAGGTCCCGGTGAAGCTTGGTAGTCCAATGTTCAGGTACTTGGTGACTTTCTTCAAGTGGAATCCAAAAGGTGTGCCTTCATCAGGTTGAGCGTACTTGATCCTCGTGTCCGTCATCCTAAAAGAATAGAAAAGATGAGGAGTTAGAAAATGAGAGGAGAATAGTGATCTATGGCTTTAACTTAGTGGTCGTGTCCTACAGTCAACGTGTGCTCTGATACCATCTCTGTAGCGACCCGACCTCAAATGGTCAAGTATCTGTGCTCCGGTGTCATCCTTGGATCAGTAATGCTGACACCACACAGTACTTCGAAGGATTTATAACAGAGTAGCAATCACACACTTATTACATCGATGTCTCAAACAGAACTTATTACAATAAATATGGCTTAAGGCCATCTAATAATGATAACAGCGGAAGACTTGGAAGATAAGTGAGTCCATCAACTCCAACGGCATCACTGAGTATAGAACCATGACCTAAAGGCACCTTACTCGTCGTCTGAAAATTCTGCAACATGAAAGTTGCAGCCCGAAAACGGGTCAGCACATGGAATATGCTGGCAATGTAACACATAGAGAGTAATGAATGATAAGCCTATACTACATGCATATATGGCTGGTGGAAAAGCTCTATGGTTACAATTTTGCGTAAAGCCAGTTTTTCTCTACTGCAAAGGAATAGATTTTATTTAACTATCATGGTGGTTGAAACATCGAGAATGGTTGACAACATTCCGATCCCAATTAAGTGAACAATTAAAACCCAACAATATTAATTAAAGTAACATGATGAGATTCACATGATATTCAAGAACTAGATACTCAAGATGTCCATAACCGGGGACACGGCTAATCATGATTAGATTGTACACTCTGCAGAGGTTTGCGCACTTTTCCCCACAAGACTCGATCGCCTCCATTTGGTTTCTCGCACTACATGGTGTTTGAGAAACGGATGACCGAGACATAGTCTTTCAGAAGCGCTAGCACCTTACGTTGTGATAGACCGTACCAACCTACATCCCCTACTTCTGCTAGTCTACCACTGTAAGAGTTCACACGACTTAGTCAGCTATGCCAGAGCCCATAATGGCTTGTGGCTGCACACGGAAGTTACTAGTATGAATGATCTTATGATCCCTTTGAGCCTGGGTGGTGGTCCGAAGAAAAACAGGCAAGTCCTGATAGAAACCAGGTGCCTCAATCCACCCAGATGTGTATTTAAGTTGCCACCTTAGATAAACCATTAATTAACAATACTCACATCTGTCATGGATATCGCTCACCCAATCCACGTCTACTAGCATAGCATGGCATAATAAGTAAACGTAGAAGTAACCCCCAAAGGTTTCATAAGTAAACCAGGTGATAGGTACTACCTCAACTACTTCCCATCCCACAAGTTAATTAGATCCTAATCATGCAGTGTTTGAGGATTGATCTAATGCAATAAAACTGGGTAGTAGAAAAGGTATGATCAAAGTGTTACTTGCCTTGCTGAGGATCCGCGAAACCTAGAGCTTCGAAATAACAGGCGGCGCACTCCGGGTGATCTATCGCAGACAAACAACAAGCATACAATAAGTACTCATCTAATGCACAGGTAAAACTCGAATAAAATATCTAACCAGAAAGTTCAACTTAAGAACTCCGGTTGCCAAAAAGAATCGAATCGAACAAAGCAACGGAAAACAAACGGCGAAAGAAAACAACTCGGTTCTAGCAAAGTGAAACTAGGTCAAATTTTACCATGGCAAAAACTTGTTTAAGTTGATTAGACAGAACGGCGGTTTCGAAACGAAACTCCAGGCGCTTGAATCACCTGATTCCGACAAACGAGCGAGAAGATAAACTAGAACAAAGATCGGATCTGAGATCGCGATCGCGGAATAAATCCGACGAGAAGAAAAAGAAGAACGGTTGAACGAACGGACGTTCGTTAACCTAGAAGAATCCGGTGATCATGTTCGTTAGAACGAACGGTCCGGCAAACGGTCTCGAGGCAACTAAATCGGAAAAGGAAACGAATCCGATCTAGGGTTTCAGAAAAAGAAAACCGGACGAAAAACCGATCTAGAAAACCGGAACGGTTTAGAAAAGAACCAGAAAGAAAACGATTCGTAAGAGAAGAAAAGAATCGGAACGGTTTATAAGAAAAACCGAACCGAGGGAAGAAAAGAGACGCGGCACGGCTACCTCGGCGAGGTTCCGGCGAGGGGCTCCGACGAACGGCGGCGGCGGCGGCGGCGTTGGTTGGCGGCGCGGGTGTGAGGCGCGGTGGAGGCTTGGGGGCTTTGGGTTTGATGATTTAGAGGGGGGGGTGTGGGGGTATTTATATTGGGGAGGGGGGGTTTACTTGGAGGAGGGATCAAGGAATAAGAATAGGAGTAGGAAAGATCTAGAAACAAAAAAACGGAATAAACGGAAGTAGGACAAAAGTCCTACTAGGACTTTCCAAAGGGACGGCGGCGGCGGCCTCCTGCGCCTGGCGCGCGGCGCGCGGGCGATGGCCTGGCCGGCCGGCTGGGCCTTTGGCCCAGGGCGCGCGCGGGATTTTTTTTTTAAATTTCGCGAGCAGAAAAACACAGAAAAAAAATATCTAACGGGCTCCAAAACTAATAAATTAAATTTTCCCCGACTCCTAAAAATGAGTCGAACAAAATGAACTTTTCTCCGGGCCTAAAATGAAATTTTGAAAAATACGCATTTTTCCCTATCCAAATAAAAGGCAAACAAACTCCGACAAAACCAATGATCCCTTTCTTTCAAAATTTGAGAAAACTCAAATATGAGAATAACGAAATCTCCAACTCTCTCCGAGGGTCCTTGAGTTGCGTGAAATTTTCTAGGATCGATCAAAATGCAAGAAAATATGATATGCATGATGATCTAATGTATAACATTCCAAATTGAAAATTTGGGATGTTACACCCGTGGAGTCCCGTTTTGTGGTACGCCACACCCCTCCCAATCAACAGGACCCCCGTTTCGACCGTAGCGCTCCAACACAAGTCCATTTCCTCCGTTTTGCGGTACGCCACACCCCTCCCGATGAACAGGACCCCCGTTTCGACCGTAGGAGGTCCGTTTCCTCCGTTTTGCGATACGCCACACCCCTCCCAATCAATAGGACCCCTGTTTCGACCGTAGGAGGTCCGTTTCCTCCCTTTTGCGGTACGCCACACCCCTCCCGATCAACAGGACCCTCGTTTCGACTGTAGGAGGTCCGTTTCCTCCATTTTGCAGTACGCCACACCCCTCCCGATCAACAGGACCCCGTTCCGAACGTAGGAGGTCTGTTTCCTCTATTGTGCGGTATGCCAGGCCTCGTTTCCATTGCATGTGCCGTCCAAGCCCACCCGATGAACACGACCACACATTCCGTTCCGACCCAGCCGGTTGGCTCCCACGCGTTCCGTTGCCTCCCGATGAACACGACGCATTCCGTTGCCTCCCCATGAACACGACGACGACGCTGTTTCTCCGTTCCGACCCAGCCATGTACATGAGCCCTTGTCGTACGTATGCGCGAGTAGGCGTTCTAGACCCCGCCCGTATGTACACATACGTGGCCGTATTTTCTTTCTTGCACCCTGGCCGCTGTACGTACGTGTACATGCTACTTGCGTGCCTCTATTACGACATGTGCGCGCCTCTACTACGACACGTGCGCGCCTCTAGATCCACCAGTATGTACGTACACGTTTGCGACCAGAATGACAACGCTACGTAAGCTTCGACCAGGTGGGTCCCGACTGTCAGGCACTTCCGTGCCTGCGAAGATGTAGCTGGTGGGTCCTAGCAGTCAGGGGGGCGAATCGTTTTTTCCCGGACGCACTTCCTTGCGTGCGAAGATGTAGGTGGTGGGTCCCAGCAGTTAGGGGGGCGAATCGTTTTGTTTTTTTTGCCCGGACGCACTTCCTTGCGTGCGAAGGTGTAGCTGGTGGGTCCCAGCAGTCAGGGGGAAACATTTTTTTCGTGAAATACGGTGGCCCATCCGGTGGGTCCCCACTGTCAGGTGGAGGAATAATTATTTTGCGCGTAATAAGGAGGCACTTCCTTGCTGCGGCCGTGGACCCAGCTGTCAGCGTCTCCACGCACAGTACTCTTCCGATGGAAGTCGGTCGTTGACCACATTGACCACGCCGCGCCGAGAGCATCACGAAGGTGGATGACGGCGAGTCCTAGGAAGGGGACGACACAGAGGTAGGGAAGACTCGGCAGTTGTTTCCCATGCGGAGGGGAGTACAACTGTACGAGGGTTTACTGGTTCGTCTACCGTCGCCAGATAATAACAGCAGGTGTGGGTGAGTAGAGGGATGGCTAGGCCAGCGATGGCAGTACAGTGGGGTGGTGAGGCCTACGCGGCAGCACAGCTGGCCGCGGGGAGGAGGGAGCAGGCAGTCCCGCCGGCGCTTGTTTGAGCGGCTAGAGCACGAAAGGCAGAGATTGAAGAAGCACGACGGTCGTTGGATGGACATCCAATAGTCAGTGCTTGTGCGTCAACCTTATTTTTAGGAAAGCCTCAAATCTGTGGAAAACAGCATACATCCCATCTGCCATTATATCTAATAATTTGCAGCCCATTTGCTAATTCTTAAGGTTTTTTTGGAGCCCATATTCTTTTTGTTAGCATTACAGCCCATATTGTGGCCATGGTTAAAAAATTATACAAAATTTTGCATATTTTAGTGCGTCCGAACTGTTTTTAATCCCGAAATTTCGACTCATGTTCAAACTGATTTTAAAAATAAATATATATCAATATAAAATCCAACAAATTCTCCACGCATAAAAATTAATGTAATTTAAAATCTTGAAATAAAAAAAAAGATATTTGAAACTAATTGCCGGTTTGATGTGTTTTAAAAATGTACAACCCATTTCTCATTACTGATGGGCCATTTTCTCGGCCAGCCGAATGAAAGCTCTCCTCGTCTTGAAAGATTTGCAGCCCAACAGGCCTGACAAAGCGACTTACTTGGAAAATCACAAAAAAACTGGGTTGTGGCCGTGGACCCAACTACCAGCCTCTCCACGTACAGTACTCTTCCGATGGAAGTCGTTCCTTGACCACGTTGACCACGCCGCGCGGAGAGCACCACGGCGGTGGACGACGGTGAGGCCTAGGAAGGGGACGACTCGGAGCCGGGGAAGGCGCGGCAGTGGAAGCCCGCGTGGAGAGCGGTACGAGGGTTCACTGGTTCGACTGCGGTGTGAGGCTGCCGTCGCCGCAGGGCCTGGCCATCGGTGGGAATAGTAGGGGGCGGTGAGGCCTCCGCGGCAGCACAGCCGGCCACGGGAGGCAGGAGCATGCGGCACGACCGGCGCTGCTTTGGGCGGCTGGAGCAAGAAGACCAGAGGTTGAAGAAGCACTACGGCCGTTGGATGGAAATCGTGCGGTCACTGGAGCTAGAATCGTTCATATTGACTAAGTTGACAAAGCCCTCCGTCCCCGTCAACTTAGTTAGCCCACAAGTCATCCTCCCACTATGGTGGGTCCCAGCCAGCAGGGGGTATTCATTTTTTGTGCGTAATAAGGAGGCACTTCCTTGCGTGCGAAGATATAGCTGGTGGGTCCGACATGTCAGCGGGGGGAATGTTTTTTTCGCGAAATACAGAGGCCCTTCTGATGGGTCCCGGCTGTCAGGTGGAGGAATCATTATTTTGCGCGTACAGTCCACGGCCGATGGATGTCGTTCGTTGACCATGTTGACCAGGCCGCGCCGAGAGCACCATGGCGGTGGACGACGGCGAGGCCTAGGAAGGGAACGACACAGAGCCGGGGAAGACTCGACAATGGTTGCCCACACGGTGGGGAGTACGAGGGTTTACTGGTCCGGCTGCCGTCGCCAGAAAATAACAGGAGGTGTGGGTGAGTAGAGGAATGGCCTGGCTAGCAATGAAGTAGGGTGGGGCGGTGCGGCCTGTGCGGCAGCACAGCCGGCCACGGGAGGCGGGAGCACGCAGTCCCACCGGAGCTGGTTTGGGCGGCTGGAGCAAGAAGATCAGATATTGAAGAAGCAGGACGGCCGTTGGATTAACATCCAACGGTCACTACTACTAGAATCGTTTGTGGACTAAGTTGACAAAGTCAAAGTACACATCAACCTAGTAGACCCACAAGTCAGCCTCCAAATCTGTCCCAAACAGCATACAGCCCGAAATTTCTAGCCAGATTCAAATTAATTTTAAATCTAAATATACCTTAATTTAAATTAAATGGAATTTTACCCGCACAAAAACAATGAAATTTAAAATATCAAAATCCGAAAGAAAACAGTATTTTGGAACTAATTGCCTGTGTACTGTATTTTTCATTTTACAACCCATTTATTATTACTTATATCCCATTTCTTATTACTTATAGCCCATTTTCTGGGCAAAATGCATCCCTCCTCGTCTTGAAAGATTTCCGCCCCAGCAGGGTGTAGAAAAGCAAGTAGGCCTACGTTGGTTATTCTGCAAAAAACAAAATAGCTAGCTAGCCATTTTCAGAAAGGAAAAAAACAAACTGGGCTGGTCATGTGCTAAACATATGAAATAAAAGCCTAGGCTAGACGGGCCACGGGTCCCACACAACCCAGTTGATACCCTTCTCCGTCCCGAAAAAACAAAATTACTGCGCGCGCTACTGGGTCCCTACTGTCATCCTCACCATGTACAGTCATCTCCTTGTTCCTCTCGATTGTTGACCATGTTGACAACACCGGAGGGCGGCGCCGCGGTGAGTGAACCAAGGCTGAGGACGATGGTGAGGCCTCGGACGGGAACAAACAAGAGCCGGGGAAGATCACAGCCAGCCGTGGGAGGCGGGAGCAGGTGGTCCCGCCGGAGCTGGTTTGGCTTTGGCGGCTCGAGGAAGAAGAGACTGAAGAAACGCGACAGATGTTGAATGTCAGTCCAACGGTCAAGGTTGGCACAATCATTTGTTGACTAAGCGGACACCAAGTAGCATACTTTTTTATATATAGGAAGAAAACTGCGAGGAAAAGGCGTTCGTCTGCCGTCCTCCTCACAGGGAACGTTCGCCACATAAGTGACTAGCACCCTTGGTTTTCAACCAAGAGGTCTTGGGTTCGAGTCCCAGGAACTCTCAATTTTGTCCTCCTTCCTTCCTCGCAAAAAAGGGGAAAGAAAATCAAAGACTTGGGAAGGCGTACATAACAAGCTAGTGTACCAGTAAAGAGACGTTGTCGAGTTTTATAAAAAAGAAAGACGTGCTCCTGTAGCTGGTTGGAATCCAAACCTAGACTCTGCAAGTAATGAAACTGACATATCCAACATTCGCTTCTCCTCTTCTCTACTTACTCTGCCTAGCATCAGACGCTCTGGCCGCAACAACCATGTCCGCTGGCTGCTCGTCCACCTGCTCTTCAGCAGGCAACAACCAGATATGCGCCAAGTCGCCACCCGTACCATCGCCTGTGGGTCTCATCACACCCCCGCCGGCACGCGCACCGCAGCCGATTGCTCATCGCAACCCGCTGCCGTTGGTGTGGTGCCACTGCTGCAAATCACGCAGAGTCATCCGTCGCGTATCAATCACAATCCGCAACCCTGGCTGAGTCTTCTACAAATGCCCGAATCATGGGGTAATAATATGTTTAAGTGTTGTTCTGCTGCTTTCAGTTGCTGATTTTTTTAATAGTTTGGTTGATGATCTTCCAATTTGATTCGTGCAGAAAAGGGAAGATTCGTGTGATTTGTATTTCTGGGAAGTTGCTGATGTGGGGGAATGCAACTATGCTGATTATTTGGTTAGCCGAGGAATCCCAATACCAGCAAGTTGGGGTGTTGGACAAGTAACTGAAGGAATGACAGAAGAGGAAGTTGTAGAGCAGAAGGTCAAAGATGCAGTTCCTCTGATCATGGCCAAGCAACAGCTGCAGAACGGCCTTAACAACAATGAGGAGATGAAAGAGCTTGTGAAGATAATGGGCAAAATCGATGTTCTCTGTAGGATGATTGTCTATTTATTTGCAGTGTATGTAGCACTCGTGATGTATTCAGTGGCTACGACATGAGCACTTTGCTGAAACTAGTAATGAATGAAACCTGTGTAGCAGGCTGGGCGTAGTGTTGTGAACATCTAATGATTTCTATTAACGGAAACTAGGGGGTATCCCCTTTTTCTCATATAAATAAATAAATAGCAGAGGCCCTACCGGGTCAGCTTTGTTCTCATTCGAAGACGTCGAGCAAATTGCAGTCCAACAACAAACTATGTCATCAAATTCAAGTTTCATAGCCAAATATGAGTACAACTAAACAACAATGTCATCATGTTTTAGTTGTCATGCAATCACCAAACACAAATCAGCATACATAACAAGTGATGTTCTCATAGCAAAATACTAAACAACATGTTCATCAGGTTTTAGTTGTCATAGCAAACACAATTTCACATAGTAGATAAAAAACGTCTTCTGACAGGCAAATACGACAAAAGCAATGTAATCATCATCCGCAGCAGCAGCGTCAACATCTTCGCCATGTGTATCAGTCTGAATCGTAATTCCCCATGGTGTCATCTTCTTCTTCGTCCTCAACGTCCTCGAACGTTGGCTTCTTCTTGATCAACTCTTGTATGTCCACAACACGACAGGCAATCTTTTCGCCGGCGTCATTGACGTGATGGTTCTCCAAGATATTAGGAAAATATGTGTTATCTTGTACATCAGGAGCAGTGTAAGCATCATCTTGTTGTGCAACTTCATTAAACGAATTCCTCTGCTCAAACCTTTGCAATACTCTCCAGTCATTGCTACGTGCAAATGTGTCTTCCAAGAAAAATATCTGTGTTGCTTGATTTGCCAAAATAAAAGGCTCGTTGGTCTGGTACGCCGCCTTGACATTGATGGATTTGAAATAATCATCAGCTCTGGGTTTTGTGATCCTGGAAAATAGGTTATACCAACGACAGCACAACAGAACCACACACCGATGATCCTCAAAACTAGAGATATACTGCAACTGAACAATGTCTGTTATGTTAGCATACATTTCAGTTGTCTCTTTGTCATACGTATCCGTGCTCATGATGGCACTGTTTTGTGTCTTCCTGCCTTCGTCTCGTGCAAGGGTGTTGTAGCGCACATCTCCAACAACGCAAGATTCATAATGTCTTACCCGAGTATCAGGACCCATTGCTAGTGAGTAAAGGGCATCATCAACTGCCTGCTCATCCTCCCGCATCTTCTTAACCTATGGTTAGAAAATAGACAAGCTGATCATCTTATGTACTCAATATATTAAAAAAACTGACAGTGCACTTCAAAAGCTTACATGGTTCTTGTACCATTTCACAAATCCTGCCATAACCAGTTTGTCAATGTTTCTTGGATTTTGCGGCAGTAACTCCTCTTTGTAGATGCTGCACAACATAGTGATCGCGTCAAACATCTAAATATATAAGAATGTGCTGCAAGTTTAGTAGATTACGATGTATAAGCTGCAGTACTGCACTTACTTGATATAAGGTAGTATCTCAGGACAGTTATTCAACACATACCAAACCATTTTGTCCAAATCTTTAGCTTTGTACTCTTGTCGACTCTTCCCTGTAACTCGAACAGAATAATCAAAAACATTGAGCCCGGGATTGTCTTCACCCACCTCTTTGCTAAGCTGATGAGCTGTTTCAATGTATTTTGAGCAGAATGTCAACGCTTCTGTAGCAATGTAGGCCTCTGCAATGGAACCCTCGGGTCTAGCTCTATTCCTAACATAGCCCTTGAAAGTGCCTAGCCGCCTTTCAATAGGGTACATCCAGCCATACTGTACTGTGTTGGGGAACGTTGCAGAAAATTAAAATTTTTCCTACGGTTTCACCAAGATCCATCTATGAGTTCATCTAGCAACGAGTCACGGGAGAGAGATTGCATCTACATACCACTTTGTAGATCGCGAGCGGAAGCGTTCAACGAACGGGGATGAGGTAGTCGTACACGACGTGATCCAAATCACCGGAGATCCTAGCACCGAAAGGACGGCACCTCCGCGTTCAACACACGTACGGTCAGCGTAACGTCTCCTTCTTCTTGATCCAGCAAGGCAAAGGAGAGGTTGGGGAAGAAGGCTCCAGTAGCAGCACGACGGCGTGGTGATGGTGGATTTGCAGTACTCCGACAGGGCTTCGCCGAGCTCTACGGAGGAGGAGGAGATGTTGGAGAGGGAGAGGGAGGCGCCAGGAGCAAGGGGTGCGGCTGCCCCCCTCCCCTCCCCCCTTTATATAGGCCTCTTGGGGGGGCGCCGGCCCTGGGAGATCTGATCTCCCAAGGGGGCGGCGGCCATGGAGGATTTCCTCCCCCCCAAGGCACCTAGGAGGTGCCTTCCACTTGTGGGACTCTTCCCCTTTGGAACCCTAGGCGCATGGGCCTCTTGGGGCTGGTTCCCCTTGGCCCATGTAGGCCAAGGCGCACCCCCTAGAGCCCATGTGGCCCCCCGAGGCAGGTGGCCCCACCCGGTGGACCCCCCGGGACCCTCCGGTGGTCCCGGTACAATACCGATAACCCCGAAACTTGTCCCGATGGCCAAAACAACACTTCCTATATATAATTCTTTACCTCCGGACCATTCCGAAACTCCTCGTGACGTCCGGGATCTCATCCAGGACTCCGAACAACATTCGGGTTACTGCATATACATATCTTCACAACCCTAGCGTCACCGAACCTTAAGTGTGTAGACCCTACGGGTTCGGGAGACATGCAGACATGACCGAGACGGCTCTCGGGCAATAACCAACAGCGGGATCTGGATACCCATGTTGGCTCCCACATGCTCCACGATGATCTCATCGGATGAACCACAATGTCGAGGATTCAATTAATCCCGTATACGATTCCCTTTGTCAATCGGTATTTTACTTGCCCGAGATTCGATCGTCGGTATCCCAATACCTCGTTCAATCTCGTTACCGGCAAGTCACTTTTCTCGTACCGTAATGCATGATCCCGTGATCAAACACTTTGATCACATTGAGCTCATTATGATGATGCATTACCGAGAGGGCCCGGTGATACCTCTCCGTCAAGCGGAGTGACAAATCCCAGTCTCGATCCGTGTCAACCCAACAGACACTTTCAGAGATACCCGTAGTATACCTTTATAGTCACCCAGTTACGTTGTGACGTTTGGCACACCCAAAGTACTCCTACGGTATCCGAGAGTTACACGATCTCATGGTCTAAGGAAAGGATACTTGACATTGGAAAACTCTAGCAAACGAACTAAGTGATCTTATGCTATGTTTAGGATTGGGTCTTGTCCATCACATCATTCTCCTAATGATGTGATCTCGTTATCATTGACATCCAATGCCCATAGTCAGGAAACCATGACTATCTATTGATCAACGAGCTAGTCAACTAGAGGCTTACTAGGGACACGTTGTTGTCTGTTATTCACACATGTATTACGATTTCCGGATAACACAATTATAGCACGAATAAAGACAATTATCATGAATAAGGAAATATAATAATAATGCTTTTATTATTGCCTCTAGGGCATATTTCCAACAGTCTCCCACTTGCACTAGAGTCAATAATCTAGTTATACTGTAATGAATCGAACACCCAGTTCTGGTGCTGATCATGTTTTGCCTTAGGGAGAGGTTTAGTCAACGGATCTGCGACATTCAGATCCGTGTGCACTTTACAAATTTCTATGTCTCCATCTTGAACATTTTTACGAATGGAGTTGAAGCGACACTTGGTGTGCCTGGTCTTCTTGTGAAACCTGGGCTCCTTGGCAAGTGCAATAGCTCTAGTGTTGTCACAGAAGAGTTTGATTGGCCCCGACGCATTGGGTATGACTCCGAGGTCGGTGATGAACTCCTTCACCCAAATTGCTTCATGTGCTGCCTCTGAGGCTGCCATGTACTCCGCTTCACATGTAGATCCCACCACAACGCTCTGCTTGCAACTGCACCAGCTTACTGCCCCACCATTCAAAATATACACGTATCCGGTTTGTGACTTAGAGTCATCCAGATCTGTGTCGAAACTAGCATCGACGTAACCCTTTACGACGAGCTCTTCGTCACCTCCATAAACGAGAAACATTTCCTTAGTCCTTTTCAGGTACTTCAGGATATTCTTGACCGCTGTCCAGTGTTCCTTGCCGGGATTACTTTGGTACCTTCCTACCAAACTTACAGCAAGGTTTACATCAGGTCTGGTACATAGCATGGCATACATAATAGACCCTATGGCTGAGGCATAGGGGATGACCCTCATCTCTTCTATATCTTCTGCCGTGGTCGGACATTGAGCTGAGCTCAATTTCACACCTTGTAACACAGGTAAGAACCCTTTCTTAGATTGATCCATATTGAACTTCTTCAATATCTTATCAAGGTATGTGCTTTGTGAAAGACCTATGAGGCGTATCGATCTATCTCTATAGATCTTGATGCCTAATATATAAGCAGCTTCTCCAAGGTCCTTCATTGAAAAACTCTTATTCAAGTAGGCCTTAATGCTGTCCAAGAGTTCTATATTATTTCCCATCAAAAGTATGTTGTCTACATATAGTATGAGAAATGCTACAGAGCTCCCACTCACTTTCTTGTAAACGCAGGCTTCTCCATAAGTCTGCGTAAACCCAAACGCTTTGATCATCTCATCAAAGCGAATGTTCCAACTCCGACATGCTTGCGCCAGCCCATAAATCGAGCGTTGGAGCTTGCACACCTTGTCAGCATTCTTAGGATCGACAAAACCTTCCGGCTGCATCATATACAATTCTTCCTTAAGGAAACCATTAAGGAATGCCGTTTTGACGTCCATTTGCCATATATCATAATCGTAGAATGCGGCAATTGCTAACATGATTCGGACGGACTTCAGCTTCGCTACCGGTGAGAAAGTCTCATCGTAGTCAATTCCTTGAACTTGTCGATAACCCTTAGCGACAAGCCGAGCTTTATAGATGGTCACATTACCATCCGCGTCTGTCTTCTTCTTAAAGATCCATTTATTTTCTATGGCTCGCCGTTCAACGGGCAAGTCTGTCAAAGTCCATACTTCGTTTTCATACATGGATCCTATCTCGGATTTCATGGCTTCCAGCCATTTGTCGGAATCCGGGCCCGCCATTGCTTCCTCATAGTTCGAAGGTTCACCGTTGTCTAACAACATGATTTCCAAGACAGGGTTGTCGTACCACTCTGGTGCGGAACGTGTCCTTCTGGACCTTCGAATTTCAGTAGGAGCTTGATAAGAAGTATCTTGATCATCATCATTAATTTCCTCTCTAGTCGGTGCAGGCACCTCAGGAACGTTTTCTTGAGTTTTGCCATTTTCCGGTTCAAGAGGTAACACTTCATCAAGTTCTACTTTCCTCCCACTTACTTCTTTCGAGAGAAACTCTTTCTCTAGAAAGGATCCATTCTTGGCAACAAAGATCTTGCCTTCGGATCTGAGGTAGAAGGTATACCCAACAGTTTCTTTAGGGTATCCTATGAAGACGCATTTTTCCGACTTGGGTTCGAGCTTTTCAGGTTGAAGTTTCTTGACATAAGCATCGCATCCCCAAACTTTTAGAAACAACAGCTTAGGTTTCTTCCCAAACCATAATTCATACGGTGTCGTCTCAACGGATTTCGACGGAGCCCTATTTAAAGTGAATGCGGCAGTCTCTAAAGCATAGCCCCAAAAAGATAGTGGTAAGTCGGTAAGAGACATCATAGATCGCACCATATCTAATAGAGTGCGATTACGACGTTCGGACACACCATTACGCTAAGGTGTTCCAGGCGGCGTGAGTTGTGAAACTATTCCACATTTTCTTAAGTGTGTGCCAAATTCATGACTCAAGTATTCTCCTCCACGATCTGATCGTAGAAACTTGATCTTTTTATCACGTTGATTTTCAACCTCACTCTGAAATTCCTTGAACTTTTCAAAGGTTTCAGACTTGTGTTTCATTAAGTAGATATACCCATATCTACTCAAGTCATCAGTGAGGGTGAGAACATAACGATAGCCACCGCGAGCCTCAACACTCATTGGACCGCACACATCGGTATGTATGATTTCCAATAAGTTGGTTGCTCGCTCCATTGTTCCTGAGAACGGAGTCTTGGTCATTTTACCCATGAGGCATGGTTCGCACGTGTCAAATGATTCATAATCAAGAGACTCTAATAGTCCATCTGCATGGAGCTTCTTCATGCGTTTGACACCTATGTGACCAAGGCGGCAGTGCCACAAATATGTGGGACTATTGTTATCAACTTTAACTCTTTTGGTATCCACACTATGAATATGTGTATCATCACGTACGAGATTCATTAAGAATAAACCATTAACCATCGAAGCATGACCATAAAACATATCTCTCATATAAATAGAACAACCATTATTCTCGGATTTAAATGAGTAGCCATCTCGAATTAAACGAGATCCAGACACAATGTTCATGCTCAAACTTGGCACTAAATAACAATTATTGAGGTTTAAAACTAATCCCGTAGGTAAATGTAGAGGTAGCGTGCCGACGGCGATCACATCGACCTTGGAACCATTCCCGACGCGCATCGTCACCTCGTCCTTCGCCAGTCTCCGTTTATTCCGCAGCTCCCGCTTTGAGTTACAAATGTGAGCAACTGCACCGGTATCAAATACCCAAGAGCTACTACGAGTACTGGTAAGGTACACATCAATTATATGTATATCACATATACCTTTTGTTTTGCCGGCCTTCTTGTCCGCTAAGTATTTGGGGCAGTTCCGCTTCCAGTGACCACTTCCCTTGCAATAAAAACACTCAGTCTCGGGCTTGGGTCCATTCTTTGGCTTCTTCCCGGCAACTTGCTTACCGGGCGCGGCAACTTCCTTGCCGTCCTTCTTGAAGTTCTTTTTACCCTTGCCCTACTTGAACTTAGTGGTTTTATTCACCCTCAACACTTGATGCTCCTTCTTGATTTCTACCTCTGCTGATTTTAGCATAGCATATACCTCAGGAATGGTCTTTACCATCCCCTGCATATTGTAGTTCATCACAAAGCTCTTGTAGCTAGGTGGAAGCGACTGGAGGATTCTGTCAATGACCACTTCATCCGGGAGATTAACTTCCAGTTGAGTCAAGCGGTTGTGCAACCCAGACATTTTGAGTATGTGTTCACTGACAGAGCTATTTTCCTCCATCTTACAGCTAAAGAATTTGTCAGAGACTTCATATCTCTCGACCCGGGCATGAGCTTGGAAAACCATTTTCAGCTCTTCGAACATCTCATATGCTCCATGTCTCTCAAAACGCTTTTGGAGCCCCCGCTCTAAGCTGTAAAGCATGCCGCACTGAACGAGGGAGTAATCATCGCAGCGTGACTGCCAAGCGTTCATAACATCTTGTTCTGCAGGGAGAATAGGTGCGTCACCCAGCGGTGCTCGTAGGACATAATCTTTCTTGGCAGCTATGAGGATGATCCTCAGGTTCCGGACCCAGTCCGTATAGTTGCTGCCATCGTCTTTCATCTTGGTTTTCTCTAGGAACGCGTTGAAGTTGAGGACTACGTTGGCCATTTGATCTACAAGACATATTGTAAATATTTTAGACTAAGTTCATGATAATAAAGTTCATCTAATCAAATTATTTAATGAACTCCCACTTAGATAGACATCCCTCTTCTAGTCATCTAAGTATTACATGATCCAGGTCAACTAGGCCGTGTCCGATCATCACGTGAGACGGACTAGTCAACATTGGTGAACATCTTCATGTTGATCGTATCTTGTATACGACTCATGCTCGACCTTTCGGTCTTCTGTGTTCCGAGGCCATGTCTGTACATGCTAGGCTCGTCAAGTCAACCTAAGTGTTTTGCGTGTGTAAATCTGTCTTACACCCGTTGTATGTGAACTTTAGAATCTATCACACCCGATCATCACGTGGTGCTTCGAAACAACGAACTGTCGCAACGGTGCACAGTTAGGGGGAACACTTCTTGAAATTATTATGAGGGATCATCTTATTTACTACCGTCGTTCTAAGTAAACAAGATGCAAAACATGATAAACATCACATGTAATCAAATAATAAACATGACATGATATGGCCAATATCACATAGCTCCTATGATCTCCATCTTGGGGCTCCATGATCATCTTGTCACCGGCTTGACACCATGATCTCCATCATCATGATCTCCATCATCGTGTCTCCATGAAGTTACTCGCCAACTATTACTTCTACTACTATGGCTAACGCGTTTAGCAATAAAGTAAAGTAATCTACATGGCGTTTCTCAATGACACGCAGGTCATACAAAAAATAAAGACAACTCCTATGGCTCCTACCGGTTGTCATAATCATCGACATGCAAGTCGTGATTCCTATTACAATAGCATGAACATATCATACATCACATATAGATCATTCATCATTCATCACAACTTTGGCCATATCATATCACAAAGCACTTGCTGCAAAACCAAGTTAGACGTCCTCTAATTGTTGTTGCAAGTTTTACGTGGCTGAATTAGGGTTCTAGCAAGAACGTTTTCTTACCTACGTGAAAGCCACAACGTGATTTGTCAACTTCTATTTACCCTTCATAAGGACCCTTTTCATCGAATCCGCTCCAACTAAAGTGGGAGAGACAGACACCCGCCAGCCACCTTATGCAACTAGTGCATGTTAGTCGGTGGAACCGGTCTCACGTAAGAGTACGTGTAAGGTTGGTCCGGGCCGCTTCATCCCACAATACCGCTGAAGCAAGATAAGACTAGTAGCGGCAAGAAAGTTGACAACATCTACACCCACAACAAATTGTGTTCTACTCGTGCAATAGAGAACTACGCATAGACCTAGCTCTGATACCACTCTTGGGGAACGTTGCAGAAAATTAAAATTTTTCCTACGGTTTCACCAAGATCCATCTATGAGTTCATCTAGCAACGAGTCACGGGAGAGAGATTGCATCTACATACCACTTTGTAGATCGCGAGCGGAAGCGTTCAACGAACGGGGATGAGGAAGTCGTACACGACGTGATCCAAATCACCGGAGATCCTAGCACCGAAAGGACGGCACCTCCGCGTTCAACACACGTACGGTCAGCGTAACGTCTCCTTCTTCTTGATCCAGCAAGGCAAAGGAGAGGTTGGGGAAGAAGGCTCCAGCAGCAGCACGACGGCGTGGTGATGGTGGAGTTGCAGTACTCCGGCAGGGCTTCGCCGAGCTCTACGGAGGAGGAGGAGATGTTGGAGAGGGAGAGGGAGGCGCCAGGAGCAAGGGGTGCGGCTGCCCCCCTCCCCTCCCCCCTTTATATAGGCCTCTTGGGGGGGCGCCGGCCCTGGGAGATCTGATCTCCCAAGGGGGCGGCGGCCAGGGAGGATTTCCTCCCCCCCAAGGCACCTAGGAGGTGCCTTCCACTTGTGGGACTCTTCCCCTTTGGAACCCTAGGCGCATGGGCCTCTTGGGGCTGGTTCCCCTTGGCCCATGTAGGCCAAGGCGCACCCCCTAGAGCCCATGTGGCCCCCCGAGGCAGGTGGCCCCACCCGGTGGACCCCCGGGACCCTCCGGTGGTCCCGGTACAATACCGATAACCCCGAAACTTGTCCCGATGGCCAAAACAACACTTCCTATATATAATTCTTTACCTCCGTACCATTCCGAAACTCCTCGTGACGTCTGGGATCTCATCCGGGACTCCGAACAACATTCGGGTTACTGCATATACATATCTTCACAACCCTAGCATCACCGAACCTTAAGTGTGTAGACCCTACGGGTTCGGGAGACATGCAGACATGACCGAGACGGCTCTCGGGCAATAACCAACAGCGGGATCTGGATACCCATGTTGGCTCCCACATGCTCCACGATGATCTCATCGGATGAACCACGATGTCGAGGATTCAATTAATCCCGTATACGATTCCCTTTGTCAATCGGTATTTTACTTGCCCGAGATTCGATCGTCGGTATCCCAATACCTCGTTCAATCTCGTTACCGGCAAGTCACTTTTCTCGTACCGTAATGCATGATCCCGTGATCAAACACTTTGATCACATTGAGCTCATTATGATGATGCATTACCGAGAGGGCCCGGTGATACCTCTCCGTCAAGCGGAGTGACAAATCCCAGTCTCGATCCGTGTCAACCCAACAGACACTTTCAGAGATACCCGTAGTATACCTTTATAGTCACCCAGTTACGTTGTGACGTTTGGCACACCCAAAGTACTCCTACGGTATCCGGGAGTTACACGATCTCATGGTCTAAGGAAAGGATACTTGACATTGGAAAACTCTAGCAAACGAACTAAGTGATCTTATGCTATGTTTAGGATTGGGTCTTGTCCATCACATCATTCTCCTAATGATGTGATCTCGTTATCATTGACATCCAATGCCCATAGTCAGGAAACCATGACTATCTATTGATCAACGAGCTAGTCAACTAGAGGCTTACTAGGGACACGTTGTTGTCTGTTATTCACACATGTATTACGATTTCCGGATAACACAATTATAGCACGAATAAAGACAATTATCATGAATAAGGTAATATAAGAATAATGCTTTTATTATTGCCTCTAGGGCATATTTCCAACATACTGGACCTCTAAGTAGTACCTCATCAGGTAGATGAACAGCCAAATGCACCATCACATCAAAGAAGGCTGGAGGATATATCTTCTCAAGGTCGCATAGGATAATTGGTATCTTGTCTCTAAGACGGTCCAAAGCATCTATCCTGATATTCCTACTGCAGAGTTCCCTGAAGAATTGTCCTAACTCTGCAACTGTTCTGTATAAGTCAGGGCAGCCCAATACTCTAAGGATAACAGGTAAAACCCTTTGAAGTAGGACGTGGCAGTCATGAGTTTTCAACCCTTGTACCTTGTTTCCATCTGCACTGACTCTCCTTTCAGGGTTGGAAGCAAATCCATGTGGGAATCTCACACGTGACAGGACCTCACATAATTCTTTTCTTTTTACCTTGTCCAAGACGTACACAACTGGTGCCATATCTCGTGGTTTACCTTCATCTTGCACCTGCAAATCCTTTCTGATACCCAGGTGTGTCAAATCAATCCTAGATTTTAAGGTATCTTTCGTCTTGCCTTCAATATTAAGAAGTGTGCCGATAATGCTGTCACATATATTTTTCTCAATGTGCATCACATCAAGATTATGCCGCAGATCCAAATCCTTCCAATACTCCAAGTCCCACAAAGTGGACCCGCGGGTGAACAATAATCTCTCTTCTACCCTGCCACGCTTCCTTTTCCCGCTACCATTACCAGGATGGTTTCCTGGTGTAATATGACTGACCTTCTCTAATTCCACTTGCAACTCAACGGCGGTGAGCCTCTTTAGCGCATCACGGTTTTCATGCTTTGCATTGCACACATGTCTTCGGTATTTTCTAGGATGCGGCTTGTCCTTGGCAAGGAAACGGCGGTGTCCAATGTAACAGATCTTGCTAAGTATTGCATATGACAGCGGATTCCCGTCACAGCGAACACATGCATTGTAACCATGTGTCGTTCGCCCTCCTCCAATGATATTTACAATTCGCGTAAGGAGCGGTCATTGATCCATCAGACATCTAGATTCTATCGAATTTGAGCATGTCTGTGTTATTATTCGACTCAATTGATCCACATAGTTAGTATTTTGAACTCCAGATAATGCATCGCTTTAGCAGTCGAATATAAATGTGAGTATAGTTCATGTTGTGTGTGTAAAGCACATTATACATACGAAAGTTACACAATGGACATTATAAATAGCTACCTATGAACTAGCATACATTTGAATTCAACTTAAGGTGGTTTAAAAAAATCGAATTCAACATGAAGTCCATTCAATTATTTGAATCTGATATCATGGCATTTGTAAACCATACCTAAATTATGGGGGCACCAATCTTTGCTCTGATTTTGTACATAATAGCATATGTAGTCGTGTACAAAATAGATTCAAATTTAGCTCCTCCATTCCAAAATAATCGTAGTTATAGGATTTTCAAGTGTCAAAATTTCAAAAGGAGGCAGACAATTTAATGAGGTTTTCAAACATACAAGGTCAAATATAACGTTGTCTATGTAGGTCAATCCTCATAGTTCAAGAGTACTCTAAACGTGAATGCTTGTGTTTCAAAATTTCGAACGAAGCGCCAAAAGAGCTTCTACTCGCCCGAAACCACGTGAGACCAATGTTTGGTAGTACAAGGAAATTACTTTTCTAATAACTCCGACCCGTGAAGCCTACCGGCCCGACGTCCAAAGGTCTAAACCGGGTAGGTTTGTAGCTTCATCTAGATGCCACGCAACCGCATCCAAAAACATTCATACACAATGGCCGCCTAAGCACACATGCGCGCGGCCGAAATCGCTCGTGCCCACTATTTGGGACACCTGGGATTACCATCCTACCCCTGACCCGCAGTAGGTCCGAAATTTAAGAGGGGGCAAAGTTTGTACTTTCCCCAAATTTCAAACAAGCGCGTCCCATATTCTGTTAAAAAAAGCCAAAAACAAGCGTGTCCCAGACCGAAACATGGTTCCCCCACCCGTCCGATTCCCCATTCATACTCCATGGGCGCCAAAACTACCTCTCCACCAGCCGCAAAACCCCGACGTCCTCCGTCCGCCACCCCATCCCACCCATCAACTGCCGCCCTCCTCCATCACGTCGGAGCCGATACCCCGATGTCGTCGTCCACCACAACCTCAACCGCAATGCCCTCCACGGCTAGTAGTTGAAGCCGAGGCCGAGCCGTCCGTACCCGAGCCAGTTCAACCACGCCGTCATGCGCCTCACCGCTGCCGCTCCAACTTCGCCACCCTCCACCGCACCAGAGTTGTTCCTGCTACGCCGTCCTTCGCCGCCTCGGATCTGCTTCCCCTCCGCCGACAACGGCCACGGCAACACAGTCAACAATTTGGCCATGGATTCGTCCAAGCCTGCACCCTCCAGAACATCGGTTTCCCCGGTAAAGAGAAGAAAATCGGCATGACATGTGGAGAGAACATCAGTTTCCCCGGTAAAAAGAAGAAAATCGGCGCGACATGTGGAGGTGACCACACCGGCAACCGAAAAAGGTACTCATGTTCCCTTATTCGTGCTAATCTTACGTCTCTGCTTGCACGGTATTCATCCCACAGAAGACACTAGTTGACCGCTTCTTCTTGATACTAGATGTTCCTAGTAACTCGCGATGCACAAGGTTTCTCCTCATATACTATTTCACCTTAGCTGAGGTCCATCGCCCCCCTGAATTTCAATTTCTGGCCAGTTGATTCCCAATTAACGGAAGCATCCCCTGGCGTAACAGGCGCTAGTACGCCTATTACGTCGGGGAAGCAGCGCCTTGGTGTTTATCTTAGGGGCGTGTGCGGCCTAGAGCTACTGGCGCCCGATCTGGAGGTCGGCCGGGATTAAAGGGATGGCTTGGGGGCGCTTCCAAGCACGACGGTGGTGTGAGGTCGATGGGAGGGCGGGGCGGCGTAGGCAGGGGTCTGGGCCGGTGGTCGTTGGCGGTTCGAGAAAGATCGCCAATAGTGACTGGCGGGAGGTAGACGAAGGCCATCTGCCCGTTCCTTATAGATCGGACGGTTCATTAAAAAAATTGACTGACCGATTTATTTTCAGTCGACTGTTATCTTAGATATGACCACATGTGCTGGTGTGCTGGAGGAGTACCTGCATTTCCTGTGCTCATATATTACAAAATCATGTGAAGTAGAATCTAATTTTGTTTGCCATGCAATGTTGTAGAGCTATCATATGTCTCCTGTCATTTATTTTTCAGCCACCTGCTATCTGCTACTTTTACAGTGCACTAGTTCTGCACACACTTCACCCTTACTCTCACTATTGTGTTTTTATGCAAGGGTATTTCAGACTCTGCTGCCATGAGAGAAGCCAAAAAGAAAAGAGAGAAGTCGCTCCAGCTTTGTATGCTAGTACGCAAGACACGTTACAACGCTATAAAGGGTGCAGTGTCAGCAGATGGAGACGGTAAACATAGCTCTGGAGTTGATGACCTCGCTCGCAATGAACCACCATCCCAGGTGCTTGATTTAACTTCGCGGTGTCATATGTGGTTGCATGTTCCATATGGTGTCTAGCTTGTATTCTAAAGGCCGAAGTCGGTAAGATAAGGAAAGATTTTTTTTACATGAACCACCATCCTGTGAGCACCAGAAGACAAATAGCTAGTCAGGGCATTGGCCGAGCCAGTGACAAGCCCAGCAAAGATAGGCATCACCTGGAAGCCAACTAAAAAGCTGCGATGGTGGCGAAGCAGCCCGCCTCCCACCAGGCTATCAGGTCCTAGATGATCATGCTCACCACTCCAGCCGGATGTCTAGCTTGTATTGCTTCCAATTTGGTTAAATTGCATCTGCTTAGCTTACACATTATACCTTTGAATATGACATGCCTTTCTGTTTTTGGTACATACTAGTACATCTGTGTATTAACCATGTTCTTACATCAAACTAATGTTCTTGTGTATCCCTCATCAATCACTTATGACGAGGCAGGCAGGCAAGGGGACTACTCCTCATTTAAAGAATGCAGCGTCAGCCTCCCGACATGATTCTCAAGAAACAGAAATGCTAGATGAAGATAGTGAACGTAGCTCTGTAGTTGATTACAGCATTTCCCCTACACTAGCATCGCAGGTGCTTGCTCTAACTTGGCAGCGTGATATGTGGTTGCATGTTGCATATGGTGTCTAGATTGTAATTCTTCCAATCTGGTTAAACTGCATGTGCTAGTCTGCTTAGCTTATACATTATACCTGTTAATGTGACATGCCTTCCTGTATTTAGTACATAGTACATCTAATTTTTTGTCCTTACATAAGACTATTTTTTTTGTATCCCGCATCAACCAACATGACGAGACACCTTTAGTATATGCAGTGCAATATTAGTTGCCTCTTTCAGATGATTTATAGCATGCGCTGCTTCTAATTTGTTGAAATTCCATTTATGATGGGACGCTTTTAACTTGGCAAAGTCATATTGGTTGCATCTTTCATGTGGTGTCTAGCTTGCATTGCTTCTTATTTGCTGGAATGGTTTCTGCTTAGTTTACACAAACAGTTGTGAACATGCCATGCCGTCCTGTTTTTCGTACATATTCCATCCTGGTATCGTGTGTTTGCCTTACATCAAAGTAGTGATTGTTAGTATCATGCATGAATGAGTTCTGAAGAGAGAATGTTATTGCTTTTTCTTGTCGGTTTTACTTCACAATTCAAAATCAATAAAGCGGAAGGAAGTTATCAAGGCAGCGGATAAAGGTGCTCCTTCCGAACAGAGGGCCTCTACAGTTTCTACTCCTCCACACCCCCAAGATGATTTCCAATACAACACATGCATAGACACTCAACAAAGCTGTGTTTATGATGAGCACGTCTCCCCTAGTGCAGCATCACCGATGCTCCCTCTAACTTGGCATTGTTACATGTGGTTGCATGTTATGTGTGATGTCTAGCTTGTATTGCTTCTAATTTTGTTGAATTCCATCTGCTTACTTTACACATTATACTTGAATAAGACACGTGTTCTTGTTTCTAGAACATACAATATCTGTCTATCACACCATGTTCTTACATCAAATTACTACTGTTGTGTAACCTGCAACAATCACTTATCATAAGACACGTTTGACTTCGGAGTGTGATATAGGTTACATCTCACATTCTTTTCTAGCTTGTACTACTAATTTGTTGAAATGGCACTTATGACGAGACAATTTTAACTTGGTAGAGTGATATTCATTGCATCTTTCATATGGTGTCTAGCTTTCATTGCTTCTAATTTGTTGAAATGCCTTCTCCTTAGTTTACGCATTATAAGATGTGAATATGCAATGCTGTGAATATGCAATGGCACTAATGACGAGAGACCTCTAACATGGTAGTGTGACGTTGTTTGCATCTTGCACATGATTTATTTCTTGTACTGCTTCACATTTGTTTAAACGCCATTTATGATGAGACACTGTTAACTTGGCAGAGCGATATTTGTAGCATCTTTCATATGGTGTCTACCTTCCATTGCATTGCTTCTAATTTGGTGAAATGTCTTCTTCTTAGTTTACACATCATAGTTCTGGTTATCTCTTCCGTCCTGTTTTTCATACATATTACATCCTCCTATCATGTGGTTGTCTAACATCAAAGTTCAGTTCATCTGCATCACGCATCAATTTGTTCTGAAGAACTAAATTATTATTCGTTTTTCTTGTCGGCTTGACTTAACATGGCACAGAGAAAGAGGAAGAAACACAGAATGGCAGGGAATGAGAAGCGGATGAATCCTGCAGATTCTGCTGGTACTGATGGTGCAATAGAAGGTTAAAGTCCAGCGGAAAATTCTACAAACACGGCATCCCATGCTACACGAGTTGCAAAAAAAGCCAAACAGAAACAAATAGCTGCCACCAAACAAGCAAAGACAGTCCTAGTTCTTGCAACACCTACCACAGTACTACCAGTTGCACGACATACTCGTGCGTCAACTGAGCTAGCAGCACGTTCCCAAGCTCCCTTGCCACCTGACACTACTTCCCAAGCACTATTGACACAAGACGAGTTGGCAATATCAGATGAACCTTGTGAGCTTCAACAACAAGAAGGTAGTTGCTAGAGTCAAGTTACAATTGCATGCTTCTTTATATGTAGTCTCACTGTTTGATGTACACTAACACTTCCTATGTTCATTCTTGGACTAGCACCTAGGCGCAAGAGGAAACAAACATCAGGGATAATGCTCAATAGGTTAACTAAATCTAGAGGAGGAAGAATGGAGATCCGTTTTGAGGCAGGTTTAAAAAGGCCACATGATGCTACAGAGTAAGCCAAGTTAGTATCAGAGGCAGCGGTTGCCGTTAGGTGTCATGTACGTATTCTCCCAACATGGATTCAGTACAGGAATAACAAAGACGAAACCCAGTTCAACACCATCCTCGACCATTTATCTGTAAGTATGGTTATGTATGGAAACTAGTAATATCATCTTGCTCTGTCCCATACTTTCTAGGTTGCTGATAATGAGACTCCCATAATTTTCAACAGATGAGGTTCAAGTTGGATAGCCAAGATGATGCAACCAGACAAGCTTGCACCCATGTTTTCAAGTCTGCTTTGCGACAGTATCAGTATAACTTGAGGAAAACTCACTTTGAAGGCAAGGCTAACCGTGAACTTTCCCAAACATCTCCAGTGGAAAATATATCGGATGAAGACTGGAGGGGCCTTGTTAAACACTAGTCTGATACGAAGTATCAGGTGCATTATATATATGTGAACAGATCACATGTTGAAGTCCTATTTACGCATGTGCCACACAAATCTATCTTCTTGTAGGTGAACTGTTCAAAGAACAAGGCCAACCGTACGAAAGTGAAATTCCAACAGACGACAGGATCTCGTAGCTATATTTCACACTGTGAGGCTCTTGTAATTATCTGATGTTTCACTGTTTTCGTTGTACCATATTATCAGATATTGACTTGTTCGAAATGTAGAGGAAAGCCCGCAAGGACCAAAAAGTACCTGAACCAAATGCTGTGGAAATCTTCAAGGACTGTCGCACCAGCAAGAAGAAGGGCATGACTACACCAGTCAAAGCCGCTGTTGTAAGTCCTTAATCCTCATGCCTTTTAACTACTACTTACTCTGACTTGTGCCTTGAACTGCATGGTTTGCAGCCAATGTCTATTACCCTTTTCAATTTTATACACAATTGTCTTAGCATATCATTGCACCTTACAAGGTTTAAAAGAGAGGAGTGATGTTCCTTTGATCTTGACCCGTAATCTAGTTCCGTGCTGGACTTGCCCACACAACGTTACAATTGCCTGTTTGTCTATTCTCAGTTGTTTTGTGATATGAATGATGTCATACTATGCTTACCATATTATAAACTTCGTCTCTTTATCCTTAGCCCTCAATACAATGTGAAGAAATAGACAATACATTAGCGATGGTACATGGTCATATGTTTGGAACCTGGTTTTATTATGTACTTTGCAATAAAATACAACTAATATTTTACATGGGTTCACCAGAATAAGTTCTGTATATAGACCAAAGCTATTTTGTTTGGTTTTGCTGCCTCCTTAATACCTTCTGTTCTGGTACTAATGTAAAACCTCAACTTTTCGGCGAGCTATGGAAAAAATGGTGGAACTGCCACCTTCTGAAGGTGGCGAGGCAACTATAATCGCAATGTCAGCTCTTGCTGTCGTGGGTCAGTACCTGTCCACTAACAGTGCCAAAAGCACGTTCCTGCGTAATACTGGGTTGGTTGTTAAGGCAATATCGTCCAAACTGCCTCATGATCAAGATATGCAAGCTCAAAGCAATGTTGTATCTGCGCTCCAGACACATAGCGTTAAATATTTAGATCCAAATCAGTCCCTTACGAAGTAGCGCATAAACTAGGGTTTAAGCTTTTGTCACTCTAGCAATCCATCATCTAATAACTACTTGACAATGCATTCCCTTAGGCCCAAAGATGGTGAAGTGCCATGTAGTCGACGTTCACATGACACCACTAAGGGAATCACAACAAACATACATATCATCAAAATATGGAACACATAGCAAGTTCACATGATTACTTGCAAGATGACTTCTCCCGTGACCTCAAGAACAAAAGTAACTACTCACAAATGATAACCATGCTCAAGATCATACGGGTATTAAATTGCATAATGGATCTGAACATATAATCTTCCACCAAATAAACCATGTAGTAATCAACTACAAGATGTAATCAACACTACTAGTCACCCACATGTACCAATCTAAGGTTCTAGTACAAAGATAGAACACAAGAGATGAACTAGGGTTTGAGAGGAGATGGTGATGTTGAAGATGTTGATGGAGATTGCCCTCCCAAAGATGAGAGTGTTGTTGGTGATGACGATGGCTTTGATTTCCCCCTCCGGGAGGGAAGTTCCCCCGGCGGAATCGCTCCACCGGAGGGCAAAAGTGCTCCTACCCAAGTTCCGCCTAGAGACGGTCCATCCCGGAAGTCCTCTCTTTATTTTGTATAGGTCAAAATGACCTATATACCAGAAGATGGGCACCATAGGTGGGCTAGGCTCAGCACAATCCACCAGGGCGCCTGGGGGCCTGGCGTGCCCTGGTGTCTTGTGCTCACCAGGTGGCCCCCCTCCGGTAGTTATTTGTTCCAGTATTTTTTTATATATTCTGAACTAATTCTCCTTAAATTTTTAGCTCATTTGGAGATGTGTAGAATAGGTAACTCTGACGTAGCTTTTTCAGATCCAGAATTCCAACCGCCGGCATTCTCCCTCTTTGTGTAAACCTTGCATATTATGAGAGAAAAGGCATTATAATTACTCCATAATGCATTATTATGCATAGAAACATTATAAATAACTGTAGGAAATCATGATGCAAAATGGACGTATCAACTCCTCCAAGCTTAGACCTCGCTTGTCCTCAAGCGAAAATACAAAATCAAAAAAAATGTCCACATGCTTAGAGAGAGAGAGGTGTCGATAAAAACAAAATACGTACATGGAAGCATCATGCTTATTATTATATCAACAAATAACTTTAACATAAAAGTTTATCACACAACTTTTATCATATAACTTCTCATGAGCAAGTAACAATTCATGACAACATTGAAGTCTAAAGCATTAACTCTATTGAAAACGAACAAACTATGTTCTCAGTCAACTTTGCAACTATAGTTCATCATATTTTCAGGAAGGGTCACATATTGGAGCCTTTTGGCAAGTCCACATACTCAACCATCATTTAACCTTCTATTATTGCTAACACTCACAGCATACCCATGAACAAAAAGTTTCAACCGAACACATAAAAGATAGGGGCTTATAGTTTCTCCTCCTAATGTATTCACCTCAGGGGTGATGTCAATAATAATAATAACTCATGCTCACTCATATCCAACTGGATATATGTGCCTAGATCTTTCCTCGCCACATGATGCTTGCAAAAAGAAAAAAGAAAAAGGAATAGGGAAGAATACTTTGACTCTTGCATAAAAGTAAATACATAAAAGTAAAATATAGGCCCTTCGTAGAGGGAAGCAGAGGTTGCCATGCGCTTTCTGTTTGTATGCCAAGTCCCTTAATGCAAAAGAACATCATGTTATATTGCCCCTTATGATAGCAACCTTTATTATGCAGTCCGTCGCTTTTATTACTTTGCTATCACAAGTTCGTAAAACGCTCAATTTTCTCTTACACGAAATGATCCAACACATTTAGAAGCAATTTTTATTGCCTTATTGCACCGATGACAAATTACTTGAAGTAATCCATAGGTAGGTATGGTGGACTCTCAAAATAAGATTTTGGGTTTAAGGGTTTTTGGATGCACAAGTAGTATCTCTACTTAGTGCGGAGTTTTTGGCTAGCAGAGATATTGAGCAATCACCACATGTTGAAGGATCTATGACAATACAACTTCTATGTGAATACGAACAAACATAAATCATTATGTTGTCTTCCTTGTCCAACGTTAATCTTTTTGGAATATAATATTTAATGGGGGCTCACAATCATAAAAGATGTCCAAGATAGTGTATTTTCATGTGAATCTTCTCTTCCCTTATTAATTCTTTCATGAATTTCATCATTGACCAATGCTATGTTTGTCAATCTCCAATAAATTTTACAACTTATACTTTTCCTTATGTCATGTCATTACTTACCATAGGATTAGCATATGATCTTTTTCATTTATTTTCCTTTCTTTTGATTCAAACGTAAAAGTAAAGAAACAAAACTCAAACTACTCTTTATTATATATCTCGCACACGATTACATAGATAGATAGATCACTAAGCAAGCACTCAAAAATAGATCGAACTAACTTCTATTTAACTAGATCATATGTAACTGAAGATCAAACTAAGATAGATAAAGGCAAAGAAAGTGATGGTGATATGATACTGGGGCACCTCCTCCATGCTTGGAAAAAGCCAAGGGGTGTGCCCATACCATGTACTCAAGTCTCCTTTGGTGGGGAAGATGATGATGGTGGTGGTGATGAGGTAGTAACGGGATTATCCTCCGGCTTCCATGGCAGCGGCTCACCATCATAAGAGGAAGCACGAGTCTCACAGTCCTGCAACTGGAAGCTAAACTCATACCTTTAAATCTTGCCTCCTATTCAAAGACTTGATTTCAGCGATCACATATTTGGCTTTGTAGAAAATTGATTTGCTCGTTGAGGGTGAAGACGATGTCCTTCATGGACCGACCATCCACCTTGTGATCACGGGTGAAATCCATAACCATGAGGTGATTGGCATTGACTCCACGCTCCACCATATCCTTGCACTTGAAGACATCATGCTCCATGACCGACCATCGACCCCTTCTTTATAAAGATGTGGGTCATCCCAAAAGTAATGTCTTAAATCGCAGAAGATTTTTTTTTCTTTTGTTGATATGTAAAACTAGGTGATAAATATTTGGCAACAATATAATTAGCATAGTCACCATACCAAGGAGTATTGTGAGAAACACTTATTGCAGCTAATTGCTCATCAGGAAAGCTATCATCAATAGGTAGTGGGTCATCAAGAATATTCTCTAACCTAGAAAAGTTATCAGCTACGGGGTTCTCAGCTCCTTTCCTATTGGTGATATGTAAATAAAATTCTTGTAGCAAAGGAACCCACCTAATGAGTCTAGGTTTAGCATCTTTCTTTTCCATAAGATATTTAATAGCATCATGATTAGTGTGAACAGTTACTTTGGAATCAACAATATAAGATCTGAATTTGTCACAAACAAACACAACTGCTAAAAATTATTTTTCAGTAGTAGCATAATTTCACTGGGCGCTGTCTAAATTTTTGCTAGCATAATGAATAACATTTAATTTCTTATCAACAATTTGTCCTAGAACAACACCAACAACATAATCACTGGCATCACACATAATTTCAAAAGGCAAGTTCCAATCAGGTGGTTGAACAATAGGTGCATAAGTTAAGGCTTTCTTAAGTGTTTCAAAGGCTTCTACACAATCATCATAAAAAACAAATGGACCATCCTTTTGTAAAAGATTTGTAAGAGGCCTAGAAATTTTAGATAAGTCTTTAATAAACCTCCTATAGAAACCATCATGACCATGGAAACTACTGTCGGTGTCAAAACCGGCGGATCTCGGTTAGGGGGTCCCGAACTGTGCGTCTAGGATCGATGGTAACAGGAGATGGGGGACACGATGTTTACCCAAGTTCGGTCCCTCTCTATGGAGGTAATACCCTACTTCCTGCTTGATTGATCTTGATGAATATGAGTGTTACAAGAGTTGATCTACCACGAGATCATAATGGCTAAACCCTAAAAGCCTAGACTATGAATATATGGTAATGAATGTGTCCTATCCGGACTATGCTCTCTGGTTTATATAGACACCAGAGAGATCTAGGGTTACATGGGGTCGGTTACATAAGAAGGAGTCTTCACAGATGGTCGCCTAGCTTGCCTTCCATGCCAAGGAGAGTCCAATCCGAACATGAGTATGGTCTTCGGTCTTCACAGCCCATCAATCCAGCCCATGGATAGCAGGCCGCACGCTTGAGGACCCCTTAGTCCAGGACTCCCTCAGTAGCCCCTGAACCTGGCTTCAATGACGAGGAGTCCGGCGCGTAGATTGTCTTCGACATTGCAAGGCGGGTTCCCCTTTCTCCGAACTCCAACATAGTCTTCGGATGTAGTAGATATATCTGGACCTGTACATATATAGTTGCAGGAAATATACAAGCCTAATTTATTGGTAACTGTTTATGACAATACACCTGCCCGGTCACTATTTCTAACCGTTGGCTGGCGCGTCGCCCCACGTCTCGGGATGCGGATTTACTGGCTTGTCTTGCTAAGGCAGAGATTGTGTTCCCTTTTTCATAGGATTTTCATTAATTCAGGCGTGGGTAACCCAACCATCCCCCGGGTACAACTCTCTGGAGATTGGCAAGTTTCGAGACCCAAGTGGATACGCTTAGTACCTGGGGGTCTTTATATAGGGCCCCAGACTCGTTTTCTTCCTTCGCGCTTGCTTCTTCCTCAACCCTAGCCACCCAAGTTCCAACCCTCGGGTTCCCATCGCCACCAGCCCCAATCATGTCCGGATCCAGCCGTCCAGGCCGGTGGGTGGCTTCTTCTGTCATAGAGGAGGATATCGCGAAGCTCCGCACAGCGAGGTATCTGACCCCGGAAATCCTCCATTGGCTTCCTGCATAGGGGCATGTCGTTCCTACCCCCAAATCTGGTGAGAGGGTAGTGTTTGTGTCCCACTTCCTCCATGGGTTGGGGTTCGCACTTAACCCCTTCATCCGAGGGCTCATGTTTCACTCTGGGCTAGACTTTCACGATCTGGCCCCAGACTCTATTCTCCATATCTCGACATTTATCGTCACATGTGAGGCCTTCTGTCAGTGTCAAAACCAGCGGATCTTGGGTAGGGGGTCCCGAACTGTGCGTCAAGGTCGGATGATAACAGGAGACAAGGGACACTTTATTTTACCCAGGTTTGGGCCCTCTCGGTGGAGGTAAAACCCTACTCCTGCTAGATTAATATTGATGATATGGATAGTACAAAAGTGGATCTACCGCGAGATCAAGGAGGCTAAATCCTAGAAGCTAGCCTATGGTATGATTGTGTATGATGATGGTTGTCCTACGGACTACAACCCTCCGGTTTATATAGACACCAAATAGGGTTAGGGTTACATAGAGTCGGTTACAATGGTAGGAGATCTCGAATATCCGCACGCCTAGCTTGCCTTCCACGCCAAGAAAAGATCCTTCCGGACACGGGACGAAGTCTTCAATCTTGTATCTTCATAGTCCTGGAGTCTGGCTGAAGGTATAGTCCGGCTATCCGAACACCCCCTAATCCAGGACTCCCTCAGTAGCCCCCGAACCAGGCTTCAATGATGACGAGTCCGGCGCGCAAATCGTCTTCGGCATTGCAAGGCGGGTTCCTCCTCCGAATCCTGTGTACCTGTACGAATAACGTCCGATTTTTGTAATGTAGCGCTCCTCGGCTTGAGTGCCCAATAATGGCCGTCTTCCACGTGCTGAACGAATGCGAAAAGCTTGGGGTGTTTTTACATCCACATCCTTAGTCATATAAACGAGCCGCCTATTTAACGGGATGGGGATTTAGATCCAAACCACATCTTCTTCTCTCCGCGAGTTATCATCAGAGCGTCTCCAGCAAAGGTCCATTCCAACATGGCCAGCCGTCGCAGCTCCTCCCCTCGCCCCTCCAGTCCTGAACCCAGAGACTGGGAGAGTTGCACCATCCCACACAGCGAGTTAGTGTCACTGCAGGCCAAGGGATTCCTTCCCCAGGCATACATGGTCCCGGTCCGAGCCGGATTTGCCACCTATAATGGCGGAAAGCAAGCGAAGAGCACCCCCAATCCTTCTAAAGGAGAGCGGGTGTGCCTCGTCCCTTATTTATTAAGGGGACTGGGATTTCCAATTCATCCATTCCTCCGCGGGCTTCTGGAGTTCTATGGCCTCCAGTTGCACAATCTCACGCCCGGCTCCGTACTACATATTGCGGGCTTCGTTGCCCTTTGCGAGCTATTTTTAGGCGTCGAGGCTCATTTTGCGTTGTGGAAGAGGTTGTTCTGCTTGGTGCCCTATTCTCAAAAGGGGTCCATTTATCAAGTGGGAGGAGCCGAAGTATGGCGCATCGCCGGGACCGGATACCCGTCCGGAACCCCGAAGAAGGCGTCCGAGGACTGGCCTTCAGAATGGTTCTACATGGACGACGTCCCCCTGCCGAACCCTATCCGGGCCGGTCTCCCTGACTTCAACAATGCTCCCCTGAAGAAACGCCTGAGCTGGCGCCCTCGGAGCTCTCAGAGAGAGAATGACAGAGACGTCCTTTACTTAATGGGCCGGATTAAGCTACTGGCTCATTCCAGACTAACCATGATTAAAGTCATGGCCATACGCATTATGCGGGGGGTGCAGCCGCTCCAATACAGAAGCCACCCCATGTGGGATTTCAACGGGGAAGATGACGCCACCCGTTACGGCCGTAAAGGGCCGGACTCGCCTGCCGCTCTAATGAAGATCTTATCCTCTTTGTACAAGGGAGAAGAAGAGGAATTCCTCCGCGTCGACCCGCAGGGCGGATTTTCCATGTATAGTCCTCCGAATTGGGTAAGCGGACAGTCGTGCTTCCCTGTTCATTTTACATTCCCATGATTAAATAGGCAGTCTAACGACTTCAATGCAGGACCTGCGTCAGGAGGTAAAAAACATAAACAGCCGTCCTCCACAGCCAGAGGACCCAGAACGGTCCCTCGATCCGGACTCCGAAGAGGATCCGGACTTAGCGGTGGAATTCATCGACGGAGTGTTTCATCGGCTAAGCAAGGACGATACCTTGGTAGCTATTATAGCTGATTACCCAGGGTTAATCCCGACCTCCCAGGTGACAAATACCAGAGCTTTACCCCCTTAAGAGGGGTTCCATTTTCATGGGTTTGGTTGTTCTGACAACAACCATGCTTTGTAGGGGAGATTCCCGAGGGGGGAAGCCGACCCCGCTGCAGCTAGCCGGCGGGGGGCCGCAAGGCCCCGTGGGGCAAAAAGGAACGTAGTCCGGTCTGAGGTGCCAGAGCAAAGGTATGGCGTACCCTCTCTTTTTCCCTGGTGTTTTACTCCTCCAGGGTATATTAACATTCGTGCTATCTTCAGGACGAAGAGACCTCGCCGGACTATATCCGGAGAAGTTGCCAACCGTGCCTCCACCAGCCAGACTCCAACGCCCGGCCCGGAGGCGGAGGCCAGCGCAAGGCACGCACCGGACGCTCCTCCATCAGAGGATGCGGACAGGCTGTCTGCCACCCATTCCGAGGTGGAGAGTGCCATGAACCACAGGCGTCGCCGGACAGTTCTTCGCGACGCTTGTTTCTCCCAGGAGGCTTTAAATGCCTTCAATTCACGAGACGTGTACCTACGTGCCGCTCAAAATGGTTTAGCCAGAGCCACGGAGCAGTATGTAAAAGACATACGTGTAAGAAAATTTTGGTAAATATAGATATGCCAGTAGCCCCCGAGACTTGAAGCAGTGGAAATAACTGATTCGAGAATCATATAACATGCAGTTTCTTACCGAGAAGAACACTGCGCTGTCCCAGGAGCTGGAAAGGTGCAGGGCCCAACTAGAGGCCGCACTAACGGCAGCAGGGGGTCTAAAGAGACCCCTGCAGGTAAACAATACACCAGAATATTTAGTATTGTACGGATTTAAGTGCCAATCTGACAAATGGTATTGCAGATGGCGCCGGACTCGATCCGGACAGGCAACAGCTTCTACGCCAGTTAAAGGCTGGTGAAAGCGTGCTAACAAAGGTGAGGCGGGAGAAGAATGATCTCCAGGATGCCAACACCAGGCTGGATGTTGAACTAAAAGATGTTCGTGGCCAGCTGTCGGACTCCAATAAGGAGAATCAGCGACTTCGACGCGGCATTTTTAGTAAGTGCTTAAGCGAACTCTTGAAAAAGGAGTTCGGCGAGGAAGACGACTAACAGAGTTATGTCTGTAGGTATGCTGACAGGTCGTCCTACAGAGGAGATGCCCGGTTCAACAGGCGATCTTCTTCCCGAACTCTCGCAACTGCACGAACGAGTTCGGCAGGCGATGCGAGGTATTGCCCAAGCCTTGTGGCCTGCTCGCTCCATACCCGAGGGCCTTGGAGAACTTGCGGAGAAGTTGAAGGGAGCTCGGCGGCGCTTCCGGTTGTGGAAGATATCGGCCTGCCAGCAGGGCGCTAGGGAGGCCTGGGCCATGGTGAAGACCCGCTTTACAAAGTCTGACCCCAATCACATGGCCGAGGTCGGACCGGTGGGGCCTGACGGGAGGGAGATCCCTGTGAGCTTAGTGTATGGCCAGGTAGAATTGGCCGCAAAGTATTCCCAGCAGGACTGTAAATTAGACAGCCTGTTAGATGGTATAGAAGAGGAATACAATCAGTCAGGATGACTATGTAATTTATAATTGACATGTGTAATGCCTTCTAGCCGGATTGTAGATCGTTTGTCATTGCCGACCTTTTCGCTTCGACCTCGGGACCTGACGGTCCGGAGTGTGTCCGAATACCATAACGGTTATATAAGAACCGAGGTATGCATGGAGACCAGGCGTAGGGGTCATTAGTGCTTTATCAGACAAGTGCCCAACTAGTTATGTTATATTACATGGTTAGTAAGAAACATCTTCCAGAGAGAATAGTTCCGTTAAGGGTTCCTTTCGCTGGGGTGGCGTGCCCTGAAGTGCACGTCTGGACTGCAAATGCAGGAAAACATCTGGGGGCATGTATAAGTAAAAAAGGTTCATCTTTAGTTCACCGACCGAATATTCCCTTAAGAACGCTAGCTTTCGGCTTCACCCAGTCTGAGGTACACATCCGGCTTATCCGGCAGTAGCAATCATAGAGGTGCTCCCTTTACCGCCTAGCCGAACAATCGGGAACGTAGGGGTAAGCACAGGAGCCAGGCAACCCAGCTTGGCCAAAACTTAAGTCATATCGATGCATATAATGGTGAAGAAAAGGTGCATGCGGAAGTCTGACGCATGCGTTGGGCGTGAAACCCATATAAACAAGCTTCTGTTAAAGAAGCTCCCAGGTTTAAGGAGCGCGGGTAGCGCGTCACATGATGAGCCTTTAAGGGCTATAAAAGGAAAGAGTGATGGGAGACAAAAAACAGAAAAATATATATATAAATGGACAGAGGAAGGAGACAAACCCCGAGTCCGGCGCTAGGCATAGAATCTTCGGAAACGTGCGGCGTTCCATGGGTTCGGCTCGAGTCGGTTATCCGACGCATCTCGTAGGCGGTACGCTCCACCAGTCAGGACTTGGTCAATTATGAAGGGACCTTCCCATTTGGGCTTGAGTTTGTCCTTTTTCTTATCCGGCAGGCGTAGAACTAGTTCGCCAACGTTGTAATTTTTGGCTCGTACTTCTCTACTTTGATATCTTCGAGCCTGCTGTTGATAAAATGCGGAACGGGCTTTAGCCACGTCGCGCTCCTCCTCTAAGGCGTCCAGGTTGTCCTGCCGATCAAGCTCGGCCTCTCTTTCTTCGGACATGCGCACTCGAGGTGAGTCATGAATTATGTTGCAGGGCAGAATTGCCTCTGCGCCGTACACCATAAAGAATCGTGTGAATCCGGTGGTACGATTCGGCGTGGTTCGCAGCCCCCAGAGTACGGAGTCGAGCTCCTCCACCCAGTGCGTATTAGATTCCTTGAGGGAGCGCACTAGTCTGGGTTTAATGCCGCTCATGATGAGACCATTTGCACGTTCGACCTGACCGTTAGTTTGTGGGTGATAGACAGAAGCATAGTTGAGCTTAATGCCCATGTTTTTGCACCACAGCTTTACTTCATCGGAGGTGAAGTTTGTGCCGTTATCGGTGATGATGCTGTGAGGGACACCATAACGGTGTACGACCCCGGATATGAAGTCTATCACAGGTCCGGATTCGGCCGTCTTAACAGGCTTGGCCTCTATCCATTTGGTGAATTTATTCACCATAACCAATAAGTATTTTTTCTTGTGGGTTCCACCTTTAAGGGGTCCCACCATGTCAAGCCCCCAGACCGCAAAAGGCCAAGTGATGGGGATAGTTCGGAGGGCGTTGGGCGGCATATGTCTTTGGTTTGCAAAGAGCTGGCAACCGACGCATCGTTTGACTAAGTCATGAGCGTCTGCTCGGGCCGTCGGCCAATAAAAGCCCATACGGAAAGCCTTGCTTACAAGGGACCGAGCTGCGGCATGGTGGCCACTGAGTCCGGCATGAACTTCATCCAACAGACTCCGCCCTTCCTCTTCGAAGATACATCTTTGAAGGACTCCTGTAGTGCTTTTCTTATATAGCTCTCCCTCGTGGACTTTATAGGATTTAGATCTCCGCACTATGCAGCGTGCCTCGTTTTGGTCCTCTGGGAGTTCATGCCTAGTAAGGTAGGCTAGGAATGGTTCTGTCCACAGGGTGATGACCGCCATTATTACGTGGGCTGAAGGTGTGATTTCGGTGGCAGGGCCTCCGATTATGTTGGATTGTTCGGCGTCGGGTTGTGCGGTTGTGTCCGGACTGTTATCCGAGGGTTCCCCCCTCCCATGCTACAGATGGCTTGAATAATCTTTCTAAGAAGATGTTGGGGGGGACTGCATCTCGTTTTGCTTCGATGCGTGCCAGGACGTCCGCTGCCTGATTATTTTCTCAGGCTATATGGTGAAACTCCAATCCCTCGAACCGAACTGACATTTTAGGACGGCATTGCGATAAGCTGCCATTTTTGGGTCTTTGGCGTCGAAGTCGCCATTTATTTGGGATATCGCGAGGTTTGAGTCCCTGCGTACTTCCAGGCGTTGAATGCCCATGGATACTGCCATCCGGAGACCATGTAGAAGGGCCTCGTATTCGGCTGCATTGTTGGAGTCCGTGTACATAATTTGGAGTACATATTGGACTATGTCTCCCGTAGGGGACGTCAAGACGACGCCAGCCCCCAGTCCGGCCAACATTTTGGAGCCGTCGAAATGCATGATCCAGTTTGAATATGTGCCGTACTCTTTAGGGAGTTCGGCCTCTGTCCATTCGGCGACGAAATCGGCTAGGACTTGCGACTTAATGGCTCGTCGTGGTTTGTAGGTTATGTCGAACGGGAGGAGCTCTATGGCCCATTTTGCTATCCGGCCCGTTGCATCGCGGTTGTTGGTAATATCGTTGAGTGGTACTTCCGAGGCTACTGTTATAGAACACTCTTGAAAGTAGTGTCATAGCTTCCGGGATGCCATAAACACCACGTACGCGATCTTTTGGTAATGCGGGTACCGTGATTTGCATCGTGTGAGGACAGTGGACATGTAGTAAACCGGCCTTTGAAGGGGGAGTTTGTGTCCGTCCGTTGCCCGCTCGACGACGAGTACTGCGCTAACAACTTGATGGGTTGCGGCAATGTACAATAGCATGGGTTCGCCAGTGTTCGGCACGGCCAGGACTGGGTTTGTTGCCAAGATGGTCTTTATTTCCTCGAGTCCGGCCGTGGCAGCGTCTGTCCACTCGAAGTGTTCGGTGCGCCTAAGGAGGCGGTAAAGGGGCAATGCCTTTTCTCCCAGGCGGGAGATAAAGCGGCTTAAAGCCGCCACGCATCCGGTGAGTTTCTGTATTTGTTTGAGGTCTTTTGGGACATCCAATTGTGACAAAGCTCGGATTTTAGCTGGATTTGCTTCAATCCCTCTATCGGATACAATGAAGCCCAGGAGCTTTCCGGCTGGAACGCCGAAAGCACATTTTTCCGGATTGAGCTTAATGTCGTATTTTCGGAGGTTGTCGAATGTAAGCCTCAAGTCGTCTACTAGAGATTCGACATGTCTTGATTTAACGACCACATCATCTACATACGCCTCCACTGTTTTGCCGATCTGGTTTGCCAAGCATGTTTGAATCATGCGCTGATATGTTGCGCCGGCGTTTTTTAGCCCAAAGGGCATTGTGTTGAAGCAGAATGGGCCGTATGGTGTGATGAATGCTGTTGCGGCTTGGTCTGATTCTGCCATCTTGATTTGATGGTAACCGGAGTATGCATCAAGGAAGCACAGCGAATCGTGTCCTGCAGTGGCATCGATGATTTGATCTATTCGAGGGAGGGGGAAGGGATCCTTTGGGCAAGCCTTATTAAGGTCTTTGAAATCGACACACAGGCGCCAGGATTTGTCCTTCTTTGGTACCATCACCAGGTTTGCTAGCCAGTCCGGGTGTTTTATGTCTCTAATGAATCCGGCCTCCAATAACTTGGCTAGCTCCCCTCCCATTGCCTGTCTCTTTGGTTCGGAGAAACGCCGAAGAGCCTATTTGACAGGTTTGAATCCTTTCTGGATATTTAGGCTGTGTTCGGCCAAACTGCGTGGGATTCCTGGCATGTCTGAGGGGTGCCAAGCGAAAATGTCCCAGTTCTCTCGTAGGAACTCTCGCAGTGCGGCGCCTACATCAGGGTTCAGTCTTGCCCCGATGGAGGTTGTTTTATTGGGGTCCGTTGGGTGGACCTGGAATTTGACTATTTCGTCCGCTGGTTTGAAGGATGTGGATTTGGATCTCTTATCGAGTATCACATCATCCCTATTGACCGTGGGTCGCAGCGCAGTCAGTTCTTCGGCCGCTAAGGTTTCGGATAGTGCCTCGAGGGCCAATGCGGCTGTCTTGTTCTCGGTGCAGAGTGCTATGTCCGGATCACTAGCGAGGGTGATAATTCCGTTTGGCCCAGGCATCTTAAGCTTCATGTACCGGTAATGGGGTATAGCTTGAAAAATTGTGAAAGCCTCCCGTCCTAGTATAGCGTGATATCCGCTTTTGAACGGGGCCACCTGGAACGTGATCTGTTCGAACCTGTAATTATCCGGCATGCCAAATACCACATCTAGTGTGATCTTTCCGGTGCAGCGCGCTTCCTGACTGGGGATTATTCCTCTAAAGGTTGTGCTGCTTTGCTCAATGCGGTTCCAGTCTATTTCCATCTTTTGGAGGGTTTCGTCATAAATGAGGTTCAATCCACTGCCTCCGTCCATGAGTACCTTTGCGAGGCGACAGCCGTCCACTATGGGACTGAGGACCAATGCGGCTGGTGCTCTGGCTGCTCGAATTTTAGGTTCGTCACTCGCGTTGAAGGTGATAGCAGTATTACTCCATGGGTTTATTGTTGCTACTTGATAGACTTCAGTGAGGCTGCGGAGTGTTCTTTTTCGCATGTTATTTGATGCGAAAGTCTCAAAGACTGTGAGAACTGAACTGAAATTCTCGGGCTGGTTTCCTTCGACCTCTGGAATTAGGAGGTCCTCGCCAATTTTGGCCACCTGCCGAAGTATCCAACATGCCCTGAGGCTGCGAGTTGGGGTGGCGTCCTCTGCACTGTGAATCTTGCAGGGTCCATCTAGCTACTTTTCCAGTACGGTTCCATGCCCTCTAAAGGGTTTTGATTTTTTGGTATTTAGTCCGAGCGCCTTACTATGGTGCGCCCTCTTAATTCGGACGAGATTGCTATTCATGGCCGGATTATCCCAAAATTTTATTTCGGTTTTCCAGGCACTTTCCATCGCACAGTATTTTTGTACAATGGACGCCAAGTCAGCAAAGCGTGTAATATTACGACGACTTACGGCGTTGAGTATTCCCTTGTCCGTGCAGTTACTGCAAAAGATTGAAATTGCGTCTCCCTCGCGGCAGTCCTTTATCCTGTTCATAACCAGGAGGAATCTGGCCCAGTAATGATGTACTGTTTCTTCGGGCATTTGCCTGATTTGGGAAAGACCGCTTAAGATCGGGCGGGCGGGTGTCGTTGAATCTGAGACCTCGCCCAGTTTGTTGTTCGGAGGCCGAAGAACTTCCGGATTCTGAGATCCGGAGTTTTGGATGTTATCCGATTTGCCTGATTTTAAGCTCAGGTCTTGGATTGTATCCTCCCCTCCGCTGATATCCGGCATGGAGGGTTCGGGGATTCGGACGTAGCTAGTCCTTAAGATAGATGAAGGGTCGCCGCATTGTGTCTCCACCACAGCAACGCGGTGGGTGACTTGGGGAGAGTTAATTTCTCTTAGATCGGGTTTAAGCCCAACCTGGTCGTAATTTGTAGCGACGCCCAGTGCGGCGATATGATCCAGGAGCTCGTTTACAGAAGAGAGCTCCATCGGATCCAATTGCTCGGCGAGTTCTAAGCCGACGTGGAGGTTGCTTTCGATGACCCGAGAGGTCACCGTCGGCGCAACAGCCGAACAGGCGGTTGCGAGAAAACCACCTAGCCGGAGAGTTTGGCCGACAGCCAAGGCTCCTTTTGTAATGGCGCCGTCTTTAAAGACGGGAAGAGGCATCCTTTCTGATCGCGACGGCCCGGAGGAACTCTCAATGAAAGCACCAATGTCGGTGTCAAAACCGGCGGATCTCGGGTAGGGGGTCCCGAACTGTGTGTCAAGGTCGGATGGTAACAGGAGACAAGGGACACTTTATTTTACCCAGGTTCGGGCCCTCTCGGTGGAGGTAAAACCCTACTCCCGCTAGATTAATATTGATGATATGGGTAGTACAAGAGTGGATCTACCACGAGATCAAGGAGGCTAAACCCTAGAAGCTAGCCTATGGTATGATTGTGTATGATGATGGTTGTCCTACGGACTACAACCCTTTGGTTTATATAGACACCGGATAGGGTTAGGGTTACACAGAATCGGTTACAATGGTAGGAGATCTCGAATATCCGCACGCCTAGCTTGCCTTCCACGCCAAGAAAAGATCCTTCCGGACACGGGATGAAGTCTTCAATCTTGTATCTTCATAGTCCTGGAGTCCGGCTGAAGGTATAGTCCGGCTATCCGAACACCCCCTAATCAGGACTCCCTCACCTTCCTCCAGACTCCTCCGCACTTTGGTTTGTGGCTCAAGACCTTTGACATGAGGCCGCAGGTGACAGAGGAGGAGCAGGCAGAGTGCGGCAGCGTCACAATAGGCAAGCTTGCCAGCGCGGTTTGGTTTGAAGGATCTTTCACCAAGTCTTCCGAACTATGGCAGCAGGGGTGGTTTTATATCAATGAGCCGCGGGGCTCCAAGTGGGCGGCTACGCCTGCATTCCGACCCGGCCCTCCAATTCAGCTTGCTTCATGGATCAATAAGGGACTGGACTGGGGATCCGTCAATGAAGTGCAGACTCTGCAAGGTCGCGTCCGAGGCCTTACCGAGAAGGGCATCGGTCTTGTGAACGTCGTTCAAGTAATGCTAGTCCGCCGGACCCTGCCATGTCAGCGGCGGCCTCTCCGTATGTGGGAGTTTAATCCCGAAGGATGGCGGACTCTTCAGCACTTCCTCGACACTACGCACGAGGGAATGTGGAAATTATATTTCGAACAACAAGAGCAATGGCCAGACACCACCAAAGATGTTGGCCTCGACTGCAATCATCCGGACACCGCAGTGAGTATTCGATCTCCTCACACCCTTTATTCGAGTATCTCTTGGTAAGATATTGAACAATTCGCCCCTTCACAAGACTGGATAAAGAAAGCAGTGTTGATCTGGTGTCCGGCGCCCCTTCCCGAAGACTCTGCGAGCGCCCTACTAACGAGGATGCTGACTCCGACACCGTACCAGGTGTTTGCAGAGGGGTGCAAGAACAAGGAGGCCGGGGGTGGTCTTTGCCCCAAGGATAAATCAGACATTGTGTTCGGGGAAACTGAAACCCCCTTACCCGAGGGCAAAGGTGTAGAGGAGGCCTTTCGTGGCAAGAAAATGTCCGCTTCTGAAGGTCAGGAGGGGAAACCTTCCAAGAAAGGGAAAACGCCATCGACGGGCGGCTTAGGCCGGGCAAGCAATGTTGATGTGGAGCTTTATGACGAGTATAAACCTCTGGCCAAACCGTAAGTGCAGCAGGGTACTTAAACCATACCTCCTTCCTTTCTTATTACTGAAGTAATCCTCCGACATACGTATATCCTCGCAGGTTAACGCTTGGGGTTTCCCAATCATCCTCCTCCTCGGGAGACCTTCTTCTAGAGATGATGGAGAGTGACACGCCTTCTCCGTCCCCCTCGCCCAATAGGGCGGATGATTCTGAGGTATCGTCCTGGGGGGGGGGGGCTCCTGGTCAACAAGCAGTGCAGGAAATGAAGGGGGCATTACCCGAAGGTGGTGTCTCTATCACTCAGGGTTCAAGAATCAAGCATGGAGGCCCCGCCCTATCTGGTTTAGAGGCGGAGATGATCCGGGGGGCGAGTGGCCGGATTCCTTTAAAAGAATACCGTACTCTGGTAGCGGCTTCCGAAGACCCAGAAGCGCCGAAAATGCTGACGTACATGCTGCGACAAGCGTCCGTTTTGGAGGAACACTGTGCCTTGATGGTTACGGTGGTGGAAAAGGTTCTATCCGCGAAGAGCGGGTTGAACGAGGCCTTCGCGAGCCTCCTAAGGGGTTTTGAGGTTTGTGATGTAGTTTTGTCAATTAAATAATATTGGCAGAATGCACCTGTTGTATATGCAGTAGCCACTGAGACTTGGATTGCCTTCCGACGGAACCAATCAGAGGATCAAAAAGATATGCTCAGTTGCTAACTTGATTTAACTTGGAATACAGGCTGCCTCTCCTCCTGCGGCTACCCGAAATACGGTAGTGGCCGAACTGCAGCGAAAGCTGGATATTGCAGAAGATGGCATTGCATTAATCAACAGGCGTCTTGACTACTCGCAAGGTATATATGTCGAGCATTCCTTACACCATTGTGCTTGTAATGTTTGCTTGAGGCTGAAAAGGGTTTATATGAAATGTGCATGATTGCAGATGGTGTTGCTGCCATTGAAGCTCTTCGGGCGGAGCTAGCCCGGGCCAAGGAGCAGGCCCGGCGTAGTAATGTGACTGTAGAGAAGGCATCGACTGATCTAAGAGCCGAACAAGCAGCTCGGCGCCAAAGTGAGGAGAAAATATCCGCACTGGCGCTTGAATTGAAGAATACTGCCAGCCGATGTGAATTCCTTGAGAAGGAAAATAAAGCCAAAATGGCTGAGCTTGATAAGGCCGTACAAGAGGCGAGTGAAGCTGGATCTGATTCTAGGGCAGCTCGTGAAGAGATTCGGCAGGCTAAGGAGATAGCGGCCGGGAAGCCCTTTTTGCTTCAGACCAAGTTTGGCGATCCAGACTATGCTCAGCTAAACCAGGTATGGAGTTCTCCGGCTGAATTTTTGGACTTGCCAAAGAGTTCTTCCGATGCGGCGCAATTTTACCACGCACAAGAGGGGTATGCAACGGAGAAGCTTTTCTGGTCACAATTCGGCGCGTCGAAGCGCCCTCTGTTGCTCAATGAACAGATGTCTCAGTGGGCCGAGCTTCATAGGATATCTGGCGACGCCATGAAGAACATCGTAATCCGGTTGTGGCCAAGTGAGCCTATTCTTAGTAGTTATTTTGGTCTGGTGCGGCGGCTTGTTGACGCGGTGCCTCATATCGACGCTGTGAAGCGATCGGCGTGCATTGAGGGAGCACGGATGGCCTTTGCCCCGAGTCAAAACATTTTGGGGAAAGATGAAGGCCATTGATGTTGCAGCGAGGAGTCCACCCAAGGGCCAGGACCGTAACAAGCCGGAGCACTATTTTGAAGACGTCTTAGATGCCGCCACTTGATAGAGGGTCAATGCTTGAAAGATATAATGTTCGAGTGATTTATATAATGATGTAACAGACAACTTTATAGTCAATCTATCTATATTTTGCTCAAAAGCTTGAATTCCTCCTCTGTGGCCGTTTTAGTATAATCTGAAAGTTTTCCAGTCGTCGGCTTCAGCCCCCTCGTAGGAAGTACGTGGGTGTTCGAAAAAGCATTTAATCACTCTTTATCCAACGTCTTGGTCCATAAAGGAGGTGATAATGCGGTGAACCAGGGAACCGGACTATAGGGCGTTAACACTTTCACTTAGCCATAGGAGTTTTATGGTGGGGCTACGACATAGCCCCTGGTATGTATACGGCGCATAGTGCCTTACATATGTTGATGTAAAAAAGATCCCTCGTTTGACACGGAGAATCTCAAATAAGTCGTCAAGTGGTTGACCAGCTCTCGCTGCATCATGACAGTCAGTTTTCGGCTTTCTCTACTGAGGTGCTCATCCGGTCTAGGCCAGGGCACAATCGCAGTAGTTCTCCCTTTACTACCCTAGCCAATAGAGCAGAACGTAGGGTAGCAAGCACAGGAGCCGGGCAACCCAACTGACCAAAGACAATGATTCGAAGCTGATGCATATAAGGCCAAATTTGCGACGCCGAAGTACGCTATAGAGTTGTTCAGACTTTTACTGGCGACTCGTTTGTTCCCATACCGGGCCCCTGGCAAGTTATGCCAAGGCGCATCTTGTAAGGCAGTCGTTACGGACGGACTCATTATAGAAAGAGCATGAAAGATTAGTTCAGATAAAGTTTACTGGGAGCGGAGTAATATGCCAATGATAAATATAAAAAACCACAACCCAGCTATTTGCCATGCTCGGGGTTGGGAGAAGAGGAGAAGGGCATGGTACAGTCTCAAAAGAAAGAGTGCGGTCTACAAAAGCTTATTTTGGACCTCCTATCGCACGTCTGCGCCGCCCATCCTCGGGGAGGGACATCCTTAACGGGAGTGGCCCCATAGGTGAGTATGAGGATCCGAAATTCGAGAGAGTCTGATGTAGATGTTGTCCTGATGGTCACCTATTTTTAAGAAATGATACAGAAAAATAAGAAAGACGGATAAGAACGTTACGGGGCTTCTTGCAGGGTTGTCCATATTGTGCTTCCGCCTATGCCCATGGTATCTTGAGTGCATAGTGATGTACGCGTGCTGTGAACTTTGCCAGTACAGTGGGTGGGCGGCGGAAGCCGAACTGCTATTTCCGTTCTGGGAGTGGTCGAACTTCAGAGGGAAAGTGTTTCTAGCCCCTGGTGTTCGGCTGGCGAGCTGATCCGTCGTCTTTGTCGCCTGGTGGCCTCCTCCCCTTGTGATCGGCGTTGAGCTTGCCTGCCTGCTTGAGGACCCAACAATTTCTATTGGTGTGATTAGCTGGCCTATCAGGGTAACCGTGAATCTGACAAGGTCAGTCCAATATCCTGTCAAGGGTGGATGGTCCATCCTGGTTTGCCTTTAGTGGCTTCTTCCATTGACCGGGCTTTGGATTGTGAAATCCGGCGTTCACCGCTGAGCTGCATGTATTACTGCGACTGTTGTGTTCGGTTTGTCGTGGCTTACCGTTGCCATCTCGAATTTCGGAAGTGCCCGGGTCGCTGGCGTTGTTGCTTTTACGAGTGAGCCAGTTGTCTTATCCCGCACAAAAGCGAGTCATTAGAGCGGTAAGGCCTGTCATGCACTTGGGTCCTTCTTGGTTGAGGTGGCACGCTTGCCATTCATCCCGGACGCCGTGTTTGAAGGCTGCGAGGGCTTCTGCATCCAGACAGTCGACAATTTGGTTCTTTTTTACTAAGAACCTAGTCCAGATCTCCCTGACTGACTCGCCGGGCTGCTGGACAATATGACTTAATGTTGGAAATATGCCCTAGAGGCAATAATAAAAGCATTATTATTATATTTCCTTATTCATGATAATTGTCTTTATTCGTGCTATAATTGTGTTAACCGGAAATCGTAATACATGTGTGAATAACAGACAACAAACATGTCCCTAGTGAGCCTCTAGTTGACTAGCTCGTTAATCGACAGATAGTCATGGTTTCCTGACTATGGACATTGGATGTCATCGATAACGGGATCACATCATTAGGAGAATGATGTGATGGACAAGACCCAATCCTAAACATAGCATAAGATCGCATAGTTCGTTTGCTAGAGTTTTCCAATGTCAAGTATCCTTTCCTTAGACCATGAGATCGTGTAACTCCCGGATACCGTAGGAGTGCTTTGGGTGTGCCAAACGTCACAACGTAACTGGGTGACTATAAAGGTACACTACGGGTATCTCTGAAAGTGTCTGTTGGGTTGACATGGATCGAGACTGGGATTTGTCACTCCGCTTGACGGAGAGGTATCACCGGGCCCTCTCGGTAATGCATCATCACAATGAGCTCAATGTGATCAAAGTGTTTGATCACGGGATCATGCATTACGGTACGAGAAAAGTGACTTGCCGGTAACGAGATTGAACGAGGTATTGGTATACCGACGATCGAATCTCGGGCAAGTAAAATACCGATTGACAAAGGGAATCGTATACGGGATTAATTGAATCCTCGACATCGTGGTTCATCCGATGAGATCATCGTGGAGCATGTGGGAGCCAACATGGGTATCCAGATCCCGCTGTTGGTTATTGCCCGAGATCCGTCTCGGTCATGTCTGCATGTCTCCCGAACCCGTAGGGTCTACACACTTAAGGTTCGGTGACGCTAGGGTTGTGAAGATATGTATGTGCAGTAACCCGAATGTTGTTCGGAGTCCCGGATGAGATCCCGGACGTCACGAGGAGTTCCGGAATGGTCCGGAGGTAAAGAATTATATATAGGAAGTGCTATTTTGGCCATCGGGACAAGTTTCGGTGTTATCGGTATTGTACCGGGACCACCGGAGGGGTCCCGGGGTCCACCGGGTGGGGCCACCTGCCTTGGTGGGCCACATGGGCCTTAGGGGGTGCGCCTTGGCCTGCTTGGGCCAAGGGGAACCAGCCCCAAGGGCCCATGCGCCAAGGAAACTTGGAGGAGGGAGAGTCCAAAGGGGGGAAGGCACCTCCGAGGTGCCTTGGGGAGGATGGACTCCTCCCCCCTCTTGGCCGCACCCCTTCCTTGGAGGAAGGGGCAAGGCTGCGCCCTCCCCCCCCCTCTAATGCACCTATATAAAGGGGGGCAGGGGAGGGGGGCAGCGCACCATATGCCCTGGCTCCTCCCTCCTCCCTGCAACACCTCCTCCTCCTCCCGTAGTTGCTTAGCGAAGCCCTGCCGGAGTTCTGCTGCATCCACCACCACACCGTCGTGCTGGATCTTCCTCAACCTCTCCTTCCCCCTTGCTGGATCAAGAAGGAGGAGACATCTCCCGTCCCGTACGTGTGTTGAACGCGGAGGTGCCGTCCGTTCGGTACTAGATCATCGGTGAATTGGATCACGGCAAGTACGACTACCTCATCCACGTTCACTCGAACGCTTCCGTTGCGATCTACAAAGTGGTATGTAGATGCTATCCAATCTGAATACTCGTTGCTAGATGAACTCATAGATGGATCTTGGTGAAACCGTAGGAAAAATTTTAATTTTCTGCAACGTTCCCCAACAGTGGTATCAGAGCTAGGTTTATGCATAGTTCTAGTTGTGCGAGTAGAACACAATTTGTTGTGGGCGTAGATGTTGTCAATTCTTCTTGCCGTTACTAGTCAATCTTGATTCAGCGGTATTGTGGGATGAAGCGGCCCGGACCAACCTTACACGTAAGCTTACGTGAGACCGGTTCCACCGACTAACATGCACTAGTTGCATAAGGTGGCTGGCGGGTGTCTGTCTCTCCTACTTTAGTTGGAGCGGATTCGATGAAAAGGGTCCTTATGAAGGGTAAATAGAAGTTGACAAATCACGTTGTGGTTTTAACGTAGGTAAGAAAACGTTCTTGCTAGAACCCTAATTCAGCCACGTAAAACTTGCAACAACAATTAGAGGACGTCTAACTTGTTTTTGCAGCAAGTGCTTTGTGATATGATATGGCCAAAGTTGTGATGAATGATGAATGATCTATATGTGATGTATGATATGTTCATGCTATTGTAATAGGAATCACGACTTGCATGTCGATGAGTATGACAACCGGCAGGAGCCATAGGAGTTGTCTTTATTTTTTGTATGACCTGCCTGTCATTGAGAATCGCCATGTAAGTTACTTTACTTTATTGCTAAATGCGTTAGCCATAGTAGTAGAAGTAATAGTTGGCGAGCAACTTCATGGAGACACGATGATGAAGATCATGATGATGAAGATCATGGTGTCAAGCCGGTGACAAGATGATCATGGAGCCCCAAGATGGAGATCGAAGGAGCTATGTGATATTGGCCATATCATGTCACGTTTATTATTTGATTGCATGTGATGTTTATCATGTTTTGCATCTTGTTTACTTAGGACGACGGTAGTAAATAAGATGATCCCTCATAATAATTTCAAGAAAGTGTTCACCCTAACTGTGCACCGTTGCTAAAGTTCGTCGTTCCGAAGCACCACGTGATGATCGGGTGTGATAGGTCCTTACGTTCGCATACAACGGGTGTAAGACAGATTTACACACGCAAAACACTTAGGTTGACTTGACGAGCCTAGCATGTACAGACATGGCCTCGGAACACAGAAGACCGAAAGGTCGAGCATGAGTTGTATAGAAGATACGATCAACATGAAGATGTTCACCGATGTTGACTAGTCCGTCTCACGTGATGATCGGACACGGCCTAGTTGACTCGGATCATGTAATACTTAGATGACTAGAAGAGGGATGTCTATCTAAGTGGGAGTTCATTAAATAATTTGATTAAATGAACTTTATTATCATGAACTTAGTCTAAATATTTACAATATGTCTTGTAGATCAAATGGCCAACGTAGTCCTCAATTTCAACGCGTTCCTAGAGAAAACCAAGCTGAAAGACGATGGTAGCAACTATACGGACTGGGTCCAAAACCTGAGGATTATCCTCATAGCTGCCAAGAAAGATTATGTCCTAAGAGCACCGCTGGGTGACGCACCTATTCTCCCTGCAGAACAAGACGTTATGAACGCTTGGCAGTCATGCTGCGATGATTACTCCCTCGTTCAGTGCGGCATGCTTTACAGCTTAGAGCCGGGGCTCCAAAAGCGTTTTGAGAGACATGGAGCATATGAGATGTTCGAAGAGCTGAAAATGGTTTTCCAAGCTCATGCCCGGGTCGAGAGATATGAAGTCTCCGATAAATTCTTTAGCTGTAAGATGGAGGAAAATGGCTCTGTCAGTGAGCACATACTCAAAATGTCTGGGTTGCACAACCGCTTGACTCAACTGGAAGTTAATCTCCCGGATGAAGCGGTCATTGACAGAATCCTCCAGTCGCTTCCACCTAGCTACAAGAGCTTTGTGATGAACTACAATATGCAGGGGATGGTAAAGACCATTCCTGAGGTATATGCTATGCTGAAATCAGCAGAGGTTGAAATCAAGAAGGAGCATCAAGTGTTGATGGTGAATAAAACCACTAAGTTCAAGAAGGGCAAGGGTAAAAAGAACTTCAAGAAGGATGGCAAGGAAGTTGCCGCGCCCGGTAAGCAAGTTGCCGGGAAGAAGCCAAATAATGGACCCAAGCCCGAAACTGAGTGCTTTTATTGCAAGGGAAGTGGTCACTGGAAGCGGAACTGCCCCAAATACTTAGCGGACAAGAAGGCCGGCAAAACCAAAGGTATATGTGATATACATGTAATTGATGTGTACCTTACCAGTACTCGTAGTAGCTCTTGGGTATTTTATACCGGTGCAGTTGCTCACATTTGTAACTCAAAGCAGGAGCTGCGGAATAAACGGAGACTGGCGAAGGACGAGGTGACGATGCGCGTCGGGAATGGTTCCAAGGTCGATGTGATCGCCGTCGGCACGCTACCTCTACATTTACCTACGGGATTAGTTTTAAACCTCAATAATTGTTATTTAGTGCCAAGTTTGAGCATGAACATTGTATCTGGATCTCGCTTAATTCGAGATGGCTACTCATTTAAATCCGAGAATAATGGTTGTTCTATTTATATGAGAGATATGTTTTATGGTCATGCTCCGATGGTTAATGGTTTATTCTTAATGAATCTCGTACGTGATGATACACATATTCATAGTGTGAATACCAAAAGAGTTAGAGTTGATGACAATAGTCCCACATATTTGTGGCACTGCCGCCTTGGTCACATAGGTGTCAAACGCATGAAGAAGCTCCATGCAGATGGACTTTTAGAGTCTCTTGATTATGAATCATTTGACACGTGCGAACCATGCCTCATGGGTAAAATGACCAAGACTCCGTTCTCGGGAACAATGGAGCGAGCAACCAACTTATTGGAAATCATACATACCAATGTGTGTGGTCCAATGAGTGTTGATGCTCGCGGTGGCTATCGTTATGTTCTCACCCTCACTGATGACTTGAGTAGATATGGGTATATCTACTTAATGAAACACAAGTCTGAGACCTTTGAAAAGTTCAAGGAATTTCAGAGTGAGGTTGAAAATCAACGTGATAAAAAGATCAAGTTTCTGCGATCAGATCGTGGAGGAGAATACTTGAGTCATGAATTTGGCACACACTTAAGACAATGTGGAATAGTTTCACAACTCACGCCGCCTGGAACACCTTAGCGTAATGGTGTGTCCGAACGTCGTAATCGCACTCTATTAGATATGGTGCGATCTATGATGTCTCTTACCGACTTACCGCTATCTTTTTGGGGCTATGCTTTAGAGACTGCCGCATTCACTTTAAATAGGGCTCCGTCAAAATCCGTTGAGACGACACCGTATGAATTATGGTTTGGGAAGAAACCTAAGCTGTCGTTTCTGAAAGTTTGGGGATGCGATGCTTATGTCAAGAAACTTCAACCTGAGAAGCTCGAACCCAAGTCGGAAAAAATGCGTCTTCATAGGATACCCTAAAGATACTGTTGGGTATACCTTCTACCTCAGATCCGAAGGCAAGATCTTTGTTGCCAAGAATGGATCCTTTCTAGAAAAAGAGTTTCTCTCGAAAGAAGTAAGTGGGAGGAAAGTAGAACTTGATGAAGTGTTACCTCTTGAACCGGAAAATGGCGAAACTCAAGAAAACGTTTCTGAGGTGCCTGCACCGACTAGAGAGGAAATTAATGATGATGATCAAGATGCTTCTGATCAAGCTGCTACTGAAATTCGAAGGTCCACAAGGACACGTTCCGCACCAGAGTGGTACGGCAACCCTGTCTTGGAAATCATGTTGTTAGACAACGGTGAACCTTCGAACTATGAGGAAGCAATGGCGGGCCCGGATTCCGACAAATGGCTGGAAGCCATGAAATCCGAGATAGGATCCATGTATGAAAACGAAGTATGGACTTTGACTGACTTGCCCGTTGAGCGGCGAGCCATAGAAAATAAATGGATCTTTAAGAAGAAGACAGACGCGGATGGTAATGTGACCATCTATAAAGCTCGGCTTGTCGCTAAGGGTTATCGACAATTTCAAGGAATTGACTACGATGAGACTTTCTCACCGGTAGCGAAGCTGAAGTCCGTCCGAATCATGTTAGCAATTGCCGCATACTATGATTATGAGATATGGCAAATGGACGTCAAAACGGCATTCCTTAATGGTTTCCTTAAGGAAGAATTGTATATGATGCAGCCGGAAGGTTTTGTCGATCCTAAGAATGCTGACAAGGTATGCAAGCTCCAACGCTCGATTTATGGGCTGGTGCAAGCATCTCGGAGTTGGAACATTCGCTTTGATGAGATGATCAAAGCGTTTGGGTTTACACAGAATTATGGATAAGCCTGTGTTTACAAGAAAGTGAGTGGGAGCTCTGTAGCATTTCTCATATTATATGTAGACGACATACTTTTGATGGGAAATGATATAGAACTCTTGGACAGCATTAAGGCCTACTTGAATAAGAGTTTTTCAATGAAGGACCTTGGAGAAGCTGCTTATATATTAGGCATCAAGATCTATAGAGATAGATCGAGACGCCTCATAGGTCTTTCACAAAGCACATACCTTGATAAGATATTGAAGAAATTCAATATGGATCAATCTAAGAAAGGGTTCTTACCTGTGTTACAAGGTATGAAATTGAGCTCAGCTCAATGTCCGACCACGGCAGAAGATATAGAAGAGATGAGCGTCATCCCCTATGCCTCAGCCATAGGTTCTATTATGTATGCCATGCTGTGTACCAGACCTGATGTAAACCTTGCCGTAAGTTTGGTAGGAAGGTACCAAAGTAATCCCGGCAAGGAACACTGGACAGCGGTCAAGAATATCCTGAAGTACCTAAAAAGGACTAAGGAAATGTTTCTCGTTTATGGAGGTGACGAAGAGCTCGTCGTAAAAGGTTACGTCGACGCTAGCTTCGACACAGATCTGGATGACTCTAAGTCACAAACCGGATACGTGTATATTTTGAATGGTGGGGCAGTAAGCTGGTGCAGTTGCAAGCAAAGCGTCGTGGCGGGATCTACATGTGAAGCGGAGTACATGGCAGCCTCGGAGGCAGCACATGAAGCAATATGGGTGAAGGAGTTCATCACCGACCTCGGAGTCATACCCAATGCGTCGGGGCCAATCAAGCTCTTCTGTGACAACACTGGAGCTATTGCACTTGCAAAGGAGCCCAGGTTTCACAAGAAGACGAGGCACATCAAGCGTCGCTTCAACTCCATTCGTGAAAATGTTCAAGATGGAGACATAGAAATTTGTAAAGTGCACACGGATCTGAATGTCGCAGATCCGTTGACTAAACCTCTCCCTAAGGCAACACATGATCAGCACCAGAACTCTATGGGTGTTCGATTCATCACAATGTAACTAGATTATTGACTCTAGTGCAAGTGGGAGACTGTTGGAAATATGCCCTAGAGGCAATAATAAAAGCATTATTATTATATTTCCTTATTCATGATAATTGTCTTTATTCGTGCTATAATTGTGTTAACCGGAAATCGTAATACATGTGTGAATAACAGACAACAAACATGTCCCTAGTGAGCCTCTAGTTGACTAGCTCGTTAATCGACAGATAGTCATGGTTTCCTGACTATGGACATTGGATGTCATCGATAACGGGATCACATCATTAGGAGAATGATGTGATGGACAAGACCCAATCCTAAACATAGCATAAGATCGCATAGTTCGTTTGCTAGAGTTTTCCAATGTCAAGTATCCTTTCCTTAGACCATGAGATCGTGTAACTCCCGGATACCGTAGGAGTGCTTTGGGTGTGCCAAACGTCACAACGTAACTGGGTGACTATAAAGGTACACTACGGGTATCTCTGAAAGTGTCTGTTGGGTTGACATGGATCGAGACTGGGATTTGTCACTCCGCTTGACGGAGAGGTATCACCGGGCCCTCTCGGTAATGCATCATCACAATGAGCTCAATGTGATCAAAGTGTTTGATCACGGGATCATGCATTACGGTACGAGAAAAGTGACTTGCCGGTAACGAGATTGAACGAGGTATTGGTATACCGACGATCGAATCTCGGGCAAGTAAAATACCGATTGACAAAGGGAATCGTATACGGGATTAATTGAATCCTCGACATCGTGGTTCATCCGATGAGATCATCGTGGAGCATGTGGGAGCCAACATGGGTATCCAGATCCCGCTGTTGGTTATTGCCCGAGATCCGTCTCGGTCATGTCTGCATGTCTCCCGAACCCGTAGGGTCTACACACTTAAGGTTCGGTGACGCTAGGGTTGTGAAGATATGTATGTGCAGTAACCCGAATGTTGTTCGGAGTCCCGGATGAGATCCCGGACGTCACGAGGAGTTCCGGAATGGTCCGGAGGTAAAGAATTATATATAGGAAGTGCTATTTTGGCCATCGGGACAAGTTTCGGTGTTATCGGTATTGTACCGGGACCACCGGAGGGGTCCCGGGGTCCACCGGGTGGGGCCACCTGCCTTGGTGGGCCACATGGGCCATAGGGGGTGCGCCTTGGCCTGCTTGGGCCAAGGGGAACCAGCCCCAAGGGCCCATGCGCCAAGGAAACTTGGAGGAGGGAGAGTCCAAAGGGGGGAAGGCACCTCCGAGGTGCCTTGGGGAGGATGGACTCCTCCCCCCTCTTGGCCGCACCCCTTCCTTGGAGGAAGGGGAAAGGCTGCGCCCTCCCCCCCTCTAATGCACCTATATAAAGGGGGGCAGGGGAGGGGGGCAGCGCACCATATGCCCTGGCTCCTCCCTCCTCCCTGCAACACCTCCTCCTCCTCCCGTAGTTGCTTAGCGAAGCCTTGCCGGAGTTCTGCTGCATCCACCACCACACCGTCGTGCTGGATCTTCCTCAACCTCTCCTTCCCCCTTGCTGGATCAAGAAGGAGGAGACATCTCCCGTCCCGTACGTGTGTTGAACGCGGAGGTGCCGTCCGTTCGGTACTAGATCATCGGTGAATTGGATCACGGCAAGTACGACTACCTCATCCACGTTCACTCGAACGCTTCCGTTGCGATCTACAAAGTGGTATGTAGATGCTATCCAATCTGAATACTCGTTGCTAGATGAACTCATAGATGGATCTTGGTGAAACCGTAGGAAAAATTTTAATTTTTCTGCAACGTTCCCCAACACTTAAGTCATCGGCATCTAGAGGCCAGCCATATGTTCCTTGGAAGTTGTCTCGAAAGGCGTCTTCCAAGTCTTCCCAGCTACCATTTGAATTTTCTGGTGAACTGTTTAGCCAGTAGCAAGCTGGCCCCTTAAGCTTGAGAGGTATGTATTTAATGGCATGAAGGTCGTCTCCGTGAGCCATGTGAATATGGAGGAGGTAATCCTCGATCCATACCGCAGGATCTGTTGTTCCGTCGTATGATTCGATGTTAATGGGTTTGAACCACCCTGGGAATTCATGCTCCATTACCTCGTCGGTGAAGCAGAGAGGGTGTGCGGCTCCTCTATGTTGGGCCACACTGTGAAGCACCTCCGGTGGACTCCGCTTACGGAGTTCGGACCAGGCGTGGTCGGCTCTGTAGTGTCCGAATGGGTGACCATCATAGTCGGTCGGGGTGTATCTCCGTGATCTGTACATGGTTGATGTTGCGAGTGTTTCCTCGAGCTGTTTTTCTCTTGATTTGACGGCCGGATGGGTTGGTATGTTGCTCTATTTGGGATGCTGCTTTGTCTGGACCGAACTGTGGCCGGCCCGCCGCATTGTTCGATGGTGGTGTGGGCTCCAGCGCCCTGCCATCGTATTGAGGGAGCCACCTACCCTTTGGGTGGCCTTTGTCTGGGCTACTAAGGCCGTATTCTTCGGCGTCCAAGACCTCGGTCCATCTATCATTGAGCAAATCTTGGCTTGCTTGAAGTTGCAGTTGCTTCTTCCTTAGGCTCCTTGTAGTGGCTATAAGCCAGCATTGGAAATGCTCCTGCTTGAGAGGTTCCTTAGGCTCCTTGTAGTGGCTATAAGCCAGCGTTGGAAATGCTCCTGCTTGAGAGGTTCCTTCGGCACGATAAAATCCTCGTTGTTGAGGATCTCCTCTTCCTCAGAGGGTGGGATATAATTGTTGTCCTCCGAGTCTCCATTTGTTGCCTGATCATCAGGGCTGTCTTGCCCACTTTCCTGTTCCTCCTGTTCGGATTCTACCACAACAGGGTCTTCATTGTCCGGAGTGTTATCTTTTCTAGTGCTAGCAGTGTTTTCTCTTGGGCGATGTGGCTTGGAGCAGCGCCGTGGGCGCCGGTGTTCGGACTGTGTACCAGGAGGTTTATTCTCGACTAGATCCTCCTTGTTATCATCGAGAGCATCGTCGGGTGTGTCTATCATACACACGTCATACCAGGAAGTGGCCATCCCATGTCTAGCGGGTAGAAGGCTCTGGCCCTGCCCCTCATTTTCGTCCATACCGGGGATGTCTTCGGAGCGGGGGTCGGGCATGTTGGTTGGGTCCTCGATAGTGGCCATAAAGTGGGTGGCAGGTGGGGAGCAAAATACTCCGTCATCCGCCGTAAGTTCGAACCGAACATAGCTCGGCAACGAGCCATCTGCCAGGGATAGGTTTTTTAATGAGTTTAGCAGGTCGCCCATGGGCGAGTGTTGGAAGGACATCCGCGGTGCTAAACTTGAAGATCGATAACCGATCGAGTTCAGTATTCGCGGGCTCGCAGGGTTCGGAACTCAACACCGGAGGAGAGTCCGGGGTTCCATTGATGCAAATGTCGTACGCAACGGAATCTGCGGGCGACTCCAATGTCGTGGAATCGGTAGCACCCGCGATGGGGTTGAGCTTCCCATCTTCGGGGGACTTGATCTGCTCCGGATCTAAGGCCAGAGCTGCTGCAGGAGCATTCTCCTAGATGCGGCCCGATGACAGTTCAAGCCATGTCCATCTAGGCGGCGGGGAGCGATTGCCGCGGTCTCGAATCCGTCGAAGATTAAGTCTCCATGGATGTCCGCAACATAGTTCAAGCTTCCGAATCTGACCTGATGGCCAGGGGCGTAGCTGTCGATCTACTCCAGATGGCCAAGCGAGTTGGCCCGCAGTACAAAGCCACCGAACACGAAGATCTGTCCGGGGAGAAAGGTTTCTCCTTGGACAACGTCATTATCAACGATTGAAGGGGCCATCGAACCTTTAGACGACGGCACAGTGGAACTCTCAATGAAAGCACCAATGTCGGTGTCAAAACCGGCGGATCTCGGGTAGGGGGTCCCGAACTGTGCGTCTAGGATCGATGGTAACAGGAGACGGGGGACATGATGTTTACCGAGGTTCGGGCCCTCTCTTATGGAGGTAATACCCTACTTCCTGCTTGATTGATCTTGATGAATATGAGTGTTACAAGAGTTGATCTACCACGAGATCGTAATGGCTAAACCCTAAAAGCCTAGCCTATGAATATATGGTAATGAATGTGTCCTATCCGGACTATGCTCTCCGGTTTATATACACACCGGAGAGATCTAGGGTTACATGGGGTCGGTTACATAAGAAGGAATCTTCACAGCTGGTCGCCTAGCTTGCCTTCCACGCCAAGGAGAGTCCAATCCGAACACGAGTATGGTCTTCGGTCTTCACAGCCCATCAGTTCGGCCCATGGATAGCAGGCCGGACGCTTGAGGACTCCTTAGTCCAGGACTCCCTCAACTACGAATACCTTCAATATCTTTAGGACATGGCATTTTCTCAATTGCATCAACTTTAGCTTTATCCACCTCAATACCTCATTCAGAAATCTTATTCTCCAAGACAATACCTTCATTAGCCATAAAGTGGAACTTCTCCCAATTCTAAACAAGATTAGTTTGCTCACATCTCTGCAAAACTCGATCAAGGTTGCTTAAGCAATCATCAAAATAACTTCCGTAAACAGAAAAATCATCCATGAAAACCTCAACAATCTTTTCACAAAAATCAGAGAATATAACAGTCATACGTCTTTGAAAGGTAGTAGGTCCGTTGCATAAACCAAAAGGCATACGCCTATAAGCATAAGTACCAAAAGGGCAAGTAGAGGTGGTTTTCTCTTGATTAGATTGTGAAACATGTATCTAAGAAAAGCCAGAATATCCATCAAGGAAACAAAATGTGTGTGGTTAGATAATCTTTCTAGCATTTGATAAATAAAAGGCAGAGGGTAATGATCTTTTCTAGTTGTTTTATTTGATTTTCTAAAATCATTTACCATTGTATAACAAGTAACAAATCTTTGTGGAATAAGTTCATTTTTATCATTAGGAACAACAGCAATATCTCCCTTCTTAGGGACACAATGAACATGACTTACCCATATACTATCAAATATGGGATAGATTATACCTTCTTCCAGAAGTTTTAATATTTTAGTTCTTACCACTTCTTTCATCTTAGGATTCAAACATCGTTGATGATCAACAATGGGTTTAGCATCAGGTTCCATATTGATACATCTCTATTGTATCTACTTTTCCTAACGCTTTTGCTCTTGTTTTAGACTCTAATTTGCATGATTTGAATGAAACTAACCCGAACAGACGTTATTTTCAGCAGAACTACCATGGTGTTGTTTTTGTGCAGAAATAAAAGTTCTTGGAATGGAACAGAACGTTTCAGAGAATTGTTTTACAATGAAAGAAAAATACTGGAGCCAAGAACCACCGGAGAGGGCCCCTAGCTGGGCACAAGACACCAGGGCGCGCCCCCCTTTGGCGCTCCCTTGTGGGTTGTCCCCACCTCGTGGCCCCGTAGACCCTAATTCCAACACTATAAAATCCTATTTTCGTAGAAAAAATCAGGGAGAAAGTTTCATCACGTTTCACAATACAGAGCCACTACCACCTCCTGTTCTTCATCGGGAGGCCAGATCTGGTGCCTGTTCGGGGCTCCGGAGAGGGTAATCTTCGGTCTTCGTCATCACAAACCCTCCTTCATCACCAATTCCATGATGCTCCCCACCGGGTGTGAGTAACTCCTTTGTAGGCTCACTGGTCAGTGAGGAGTTGGATTAGATTCATCATGTAATTGAGTTAGTTTTGTTAGGGCTTGATCCCTAGAATCCATTATGTTCTGAGATTGATGTTGTTATGATTTTGCGATGCTTAATGTTTGTCACTAGGGCCATTTATGTTTTCACCATTACATCCATGTTCTAGATCTGATGTTGCAAGTCATATTCACCTATTACGCGTTATGATCCGGAAACCCCAATGTGACAGTAATTGGGATACTTTTCACTGATGACCGTAGTTTGAGGAGTTCATGTATTCACTACGTGTTAATGCTTTGTGCTGGTTCTCTATTAAAAGGAGGCCTTAATATCCCTTAGTTTCTTTATGGACCCCACTGCCACGGGAGGGTAGGACAAAAGATGTCATGCAAGTTCTTTTCATAAGCACGTATGACTATTTATAGAATACATGCCTACATTATATTTATGAACTGGAGCTAGTTTTGTATCGCCCTAGGTTATGACTGTTATATAATGAATATCATCCAACGAATTCACCGATCCAGTGCCTACGAATTTCCTACATATTGTTCTTGCTAAGTTACCACTGCTGCTGTTACTGTCACACTTGCTACAAAATCATTGCTATCACTGTTACCGTTACTGCTACTATTACCACTTCTATCAAAACTATCATATTACTGTGCTACTGGTCACTTTGCTGCAGATATTTAATCTCCAGGTGTGGTTGAATTGACAACTCAACTGCTAATACTTACAAATATTCTTTGGCTCTGATTGTCGAATCTATAAATTTGGTTGAATACTCTACCCTCGAAAATTGTTGTGATCCCCTATACTTGTGGGTGATCAAGACCTTTTTCTGACGCCATTGTGGGGGGCCATAGCTATATTTGTTGAGTCACTTGGGATTATTATCTATTTATAATTATGAAGAATCTAAAGGATACAAAAACCAAGATTGTTCCCTCTAGGACGAGGGAGGTAAGGAACTGCAATCACACTCTACACTTGATTCACCTTCTGTTTTGAGTAAACTTGCAACACCACCACATGCTATTAATCCTGATATGTCGCAAGTTACTGATGATGCTACTTCTGCTATGAATGCTACTCATGATCATGCTAGTACCTTGCTAGATGATAATGTGCCACTAGGTGAACTTCTTGATGAACAAATTGCTAGAGCTAAAGATATTGAGAATGTCGAAACTAATGAAATTATTGAAACTGATGAAGTACTTGAAACTGAAAATCTTGAAACACCTATTAGCTCTAGCTCTCCTAGATATGAAATGCCTAAGATACCTGAAGGTTATGTTATGGATGAGGAGATAGCTAGAGATTTTCTTGCTTGCAATGATAGAGATGATCTCAAGAAATTACTATTTAAACTAAAAGAAAAATCTTTGAATGCTAGAATGAAATGTGATCCTAAGTTTGCTACTTCACCTATCTTTGTTACCGATAAGGATTATGAATTCTCTGTTGACCCAAAGTTAATTACTTTGGTTGAATCTGATCCTTTCCATGGCTATGAAACTGAAACTGTTGTGGCACATCTTACCTAATTAAATGATATAGCCACCCTATTTGCTCATGATGAGAAGATTCACTACTATTATATTCTCAAATTATTTCCATTCTCCTTAAAGGGTGATGCTAAGATATGGTACAATACTCTTGCTCCTGATTGTGTGCGTATTCCCAAGGATATGATTTATTACTTCTCTGAAAAATATTTTCCTGCTCATAAGAAACAAGTTGCTTTATAGGAAATATTTAATTTTGTGCAAATTGAAGAAGAGAGTCTCCCACAAGCTTGAGGGAGGCTTCTCCAATTGCTTAATGCTTTTCCTGATCATCCTCTTAATAAAAATGAAATACTTGATATCTTCTATAATGGACTAACCGATGCTTCTAGGGACTTCCTAGATAGTTGTGCTGCTTGTGTTTTCAGTGAATGAACTGTTGAACAAGTTGAGGAATTATTGAATAATATAGTGAAAAATTATGATGATTGGACTCTTCCTTAATCACCGCCTAAACCCACTCCAAAGAAGAGGGGTATCTTATATCTCAGTCCTGAAGCTATGCAAGTGGCAAAGAAAAGTATGAAGGAAAAATGTATTAAAGCAAAGGATGTTAAAAATTTACCTCCTATTGAAGAAATACATGGACTTGACACACCACCACCAAAGGTGGTAGAGGTAAAATATTTAATAAAATTTGATGAAAGTGAGATCCCTTATAATAAACATCCTAGCCAATGCCTTTATGAGTTTGACAATTACATTAGAAAACAAGATCACTTCAATGAAAATGTTATGAAACAATTGAAATATAACTCTAGTATGATTGCTCGCTTGAGTGACTTGTTATTTAGAATTAATAATGATGTAAGAGGTGTAGGAAAACATGCTTCTATGGTTCAAACTCAACTAGAACAAGTTGCTAAATCTCAAAGAGAGTTGCTTAGTGAAATGAATAATAATATGAATGACTTTGTTGTTAGAGTAGCAACTAGAGGAGGTAAAATGACTTAGGAACCACTTTATACTGAGGGACACCCGAAAAGAATTGAACAAGACTCTCAAAGAATTAACACCGATGCATCTAGTCCTTCTAAAAAGAAGAAGAAAAAGAAAAATGATAGGACTTTGGATACCTCTAGTGAACCTGAAATGGAAAAACCTCCTGATACTGAAACTCAATTTGGCAATGAACATTCATCTAGTGATAATGAAAAAGATAATGATGATGTTCATGAAGACACTCAGCCAGATAATGGTAAACAACCAGATAATGATGTTCAAATAGAACCAGTTGTTGATCTTGATAACCCACAACCTAAAAATAAAAGATATGATAAAACATACTTTGTTGCTAGAAAACATGGAAGAGAAAGAGAACCATGGGTTCAAAAACCCATGCCCTTTCCACCTAAACCAACTAAGAAAAAAGATGATGAAGAATTTGAACGCTCTGTTGAAATGCTTAGGCCAGTCTTCTTGCGCACTCGCTTGACTGATATTTTAAAGATGGCCCCAAATCCTAAAACCCAAGTTCTTCCAGATGAGTCCACCATATCTACCTATATTCGGCATTACCCTGCCTTTCCAAGTAAATTTGCACGTGCCACCTCTAAAATTTCAAATCAACATCCATTTTGTGTGCCTGGACCGCTCACGGAGCGACAGGGAGCGGTCAGTTGCTAAGCGTGTTATTCTCATGATGAGTGTTTGCTTACTTTTATCGCTTGGGAACCGCCACTAATGTATTTAGCAGGGAAGATATTTAACTCTTGGTCGTAACGTTGACAAGAAGGGTGTACCTCCCGAAATTACATTTATCTCTGTTTTAAAGCTTTAAGCTCTGGCACCGCTGCAAATTCCTGCTTCCCTCTGCGAAGGGACTATCTATTTATTTTTTTGTTGAGTCATCACCTTCTAAAATAAGCGTCAGATCTGAGAGCACTATTGTCATCATCATGCATTGTGTATAGTTAATGTTGGGGGCATCATGACTGGATCTTTTCTGCCATAAATTACAATGTTTAGTCGTTGCTTGAACTTTGGAGGTGCTCTGCATTTATGTTTTGTGGTCTCAGAAAGGGCTAGCGAGATACCACTGTTGTCATATTATATCAGGATTGTTTTGACAAAGTGTTGGCATTTGAGATATTTTATTATTGCTCGCGAGTTGCTTATGCCATTGATATGAGTTAATATAAATTTTAAGAGTTATTGTTGACATGGTTAGTCATAATATTTGTTGAAAACCTGGGTGCTACTTAAGCTTATTTATGTAAACAAGAACAAAAGAGTTCATAAATTTTTTATTTTTCACTTTCAGTTTGTCAACTGAATTACTTGAGGACAAGCAAATGTTTAAGCTTGGGGGAGTTGATACGTCTCTGTCGTATCTACTTTTCATAACACTTATGCTCTTGTTTTGGACTCTAATTTGCTTGATTTGAATGAAACTAACCCGGACTGACGTTGTTTTCAGCAGAACTTCCATGATGTTGTTTCTGTGCAGAAATAAAAGTTCTCGGAATGGAATGAAACTTTTGGAGAATTGTTTTACAATAAAAGAAAAATACTGGAGCCAAGAACCACCGGAGGGGGCCCCTGGCTGGGCACAAGTCACCAGGGTGCCCCCCTCTAGTGTGCCCTGGTGGGTTGTCCCCACCTCGTGGCCCCGCAGACCCTAATTCCGATGCTATAAAATCCTATTTTTGGAGGAAAAAACAAGGAGAAAGTTTCATCGCGTTTCACGATACGAAGCCGCTGCCACCTCCTGTTCTTCATCCGGAGGCCAGATCTAGAGCCCGTTCGGGGCTCCGGAGAGGGGAATCTTCGATCTTCCATCACCATCCCTCCTTCATCACCAATTCCATGATGCTCCCTACCGGGAGTGAGTAATTCCTTTGTGGGCTCGCTGGTTGGTGAGGAGTTGGATGAGATTCATCATGTAATCGAGTTAGTTTTGTTAGGGCTTGATCCCTAGTATCCATTATGTTCTGACATTGATGTTGTTATGACTTTGCCATGCTTAATACTTGTCACTAGGGTCCAAGTGCTATGATTTCAGATCTGAACCGTTTATGTTTTCACCATTATATCTATGTTCTAGATCTGATCTTGAAAGTCATATTCACCTATTACGCGTTATGATCCGTAAACCCCAATGTGACAGTAATTGGGATACTTTCCGGTGATGACCGTAGTTTGAGGAGTTCATGTATTCATTATGTGGCAATGCTTTGTTCTAGTTCTCTATTAAAAGGAGGCCTTAATATCCCTTAGTTTCCATATGGACCCCGCTACCACGGGATGGTAGGACAAAAGATGTCATGCAAGTTCTTTTCATAAGCACATGTGACTATTTACGGAATACATGCCTACATTATGTTTATGAACTGGAGCTAGTTTTGTATCACCCTAGGTTATGACTATTATATAATGAATATCATCCAACTAATTCACCTTTCCAATGCCTACGAATTTCCTACATATTGTTCTTGCTAAGTTACTACTGTTGCTGTTATTGTTACACTTGCAACAAAATCATTGCTATCACTATTACCGTTATTGCTACTGTTACCACTGCTATCAAAACTATCATATTGCTGTGCTACTGATCACTTTGCTGTAGATACTTAATCTCCAGGTGTGGTTGAATTGACAACTCAACTGTTAATACTTACAAATATTCTTCAGCTCCCCTTGTGTCAATCAATAAATTTGGGTTGAATATTCTACCTTCGAAAACTGTTGTGATCCCCTATAATTGTGGGTTATCACATTAAAATTGTGCTGATAGATAGTGGGACTAATGCCCTTAAGATCATCAAGAGTATATCCAATAGCAGCACGGTGCTTCTTTAGAATTTTCAATAATCTTTCTTCTTCATGTTCTAAAATGTTAGCACTAATAATAATAGGATATATCTTTTTCGCATCGAGATAAGCATATTTCAAAGTGTCAGACAATTGTTTTAATTCAATCACAGGATCACCTTTAGGTGGAGGAGGACCTCCTAGAGTTTCAATAGGCAAATTGTGTTTGAGGAGAGGTCGTTGTTCAAAGAAAATTTTATCTATTTCATTTCTTTCATTTATATGCATATCGTTTTCATGGTCTAGCAAATAATGTTCTAGTGGATCAGTAGGAGGCACGGCAATAGAAGCAAGACCAATTATTTCATCCTTACTAGGTAATTCCTTCTTATGAGGTTGCCAACTAAACTTGGAGAAATTAAACTCATGAGACTCATCACCAAAGCTAACACCGATAGTTTGTTTCTCACAATCTGTTTTAGCATTAACGGCGTTCAAGAAAGGTCTACAAAAGATAATGGAAAAAATCATCACGTGGGGAACCAAGAACTAGAAAATCAGTAGGCTATTTTATTTTCCCACACAAGACTTCAACATCTCTAACAATCCCAATTGGTGTGATGGTGTCTCTATTAGCAAGTCTAATAGTAAAATCTATGTCTTCTATTTCAGCGGGTGCTATGTCATCCATAATTTCTTGGTATAAAGTAAAAGGAACAGCACTCATTCTAGCACCTAAGTCACATAAACCATGATAACAATGATCTCCTATTTTAACTGAGACAACAGGCATGCCAACAACAGCTCAATGTTTATCTTTTTCATCGGGTTTGGCAATTCTAGCAGCTTCATCACACAAGTAAATAACATGCCCATCACTATTTTCCACCAGCAGATCTTTGACCATAGCAACACTAAGTTCTATTTAACTTTCTTAGAAGGTTTAGGTTCTTTAATATTTCTTTTGCGAACCACAGTTGAGACCTTAGCATGTTCCTTTACCCTAATAGGGAAAGGTGGGTTTTCAATATAAGCAGTAGGTACAACTGGATCAACATTGTAAATAATAGTTTCATCTTTAACTATGATTGGTTCTTTAATTTCTTTTTAATAGGGGGATGATATTTAAACCACTTCTCCTTAGGGGGATCAACATGAGTAGCAAAAGATTCATAGAAAGAGGTTACTATCTCAGAGTCAAGTCCATATTTAGTGCTAAACTTGTGAAAAGCATCGGTATTCATATAAGATTTAACACAATCAAATTCAAGCTTAATACCTAACTCTTTACCTTCGTCGAGTTCCCAATATTTAGAGTTGCATTTAATTCTTTCTAAAAGATCCCACCTGAATTCAATAGTCTTCTTCATAAAAGAATCAGTACAAGAAGTATCGAGCATGGATTGATCATCACAAGAAAGCCGAGAATAAAAGTTCTGAATAATAATTTCTCTCAAGAGATCATGATTGGGGCATGAATGTAACATTGACTTAAGCCTCCCCCAAGCTAGAGTGATACTTTCTCCTTCATGAGGCCAAAATTTATATATATAATTCTGATCACGACAAACTAGATGCATAGGGTAATTTTTGGTGAAATTCCAATTTCAATCGATTCCAGTTCCAAGATCCAATATCATGGCATAGCCTATACCATGTCAATGCTCTTCCCATCAAAGATAAAGGGAAAACCTTCTTATTAGCTTCATCTTCAGGCAAATCTGCAAGCTTAAACAAATTTCATCCACATAGATCAAGTGCATATCAGGATGTTCGGTTCTATCTCCTGCATAAGGATTAGCTAGCAGGTGTTCTATCATACCCGAAGGAATTTCATAACCAATTTTTTTAGTAGGTGCAGTAGGTTCAGGGGCAACTAACTGTGCTTCCGATCGAGGTGAAGATACCCTGAACAAACCCCTCAATGGATGGTTTTCCATAGTAACAAGTGACAATAATTTTCAGCATGTAGTATAAATTTTTCCTTACCAAGAACGCTTCACTCCCCGGCAACAGCGCCATAAAAGAGTCTTGATGACCCACAAGTACAGGGGATCAATCATAGTCCTTTAAATAAGTAAGAGTGTCGAACCCAACAAGGAGCAGAAGGAAATGACAAGTGGTTTTCAGCAAGGTATTTTCTACAAGCACTGAAATAGTCGATAACAGGTAGTTTCATAGCAAGATAATTTGTAACGGACAAGTAACGGTAATAGTAAATAAAGTGCAGCAGGGTAGCCCAATCCTTTTCTGGCAAAGGACAGGCAAAAACGGTCTCTTATATTAAGCAAATCGTTCTTGAGGGTACACGGGAATTTCATCTAGTCACTTTCATCATGTTGGTTTGATTCATGTTCGCTACTTAGATAATTTGATATGTGGGTGGACCGGTGCTTGGGTGCTGCTCTTACTTGAACAAACCTCCCACTTATGATTAACCCCCTCGCAAGCATCCGCAACTATGAGAAAAGTATTAAGATAAAACCTAACCATAACATTAAATATTTGGATCCAAATCGGCCCCTTACGAAGTAGCGCATAAACTAGGGTTAAGCTTCTGTCACTCTAGCAACCCATCATCTAATAACTACTCGACAATGCATTCCCTTAGGCCCAAAGATGGTGAAGTGCCATGTAGTAGACGTCCACATGACACCACTAAGGGAATCACAACATACATATCATCAAAATATCGAACACATATCAAGTTCACATGATTACTTGCAACATGACTTCTCCCGTGACCTCAAGAACAAAAGTAACTACTCACAAATGATAATCATGCTCAAGATTAGAGGGTATTAAATAGCATAATTGATCTGAACATATAATCTTCCACCAAATAAACCATATAGTAATCAACTACAAGATGTAATTAACACTACTAGTCACCCACAGGTACCAATTTGAGGTTCCAGCACAAAGATTGAACACAAGGGATGAACTAGGGTTTGAGAGGAGATGATGTTGTTGAAGATGTTGATGGAGATTTCCCTCCCAAAGATGAGAGGGTTGTTGGTGATGACGATGGTTTCCACTTCCTCCTCTGGGAAGGAAGTTCCCCCGACGGAATCGCTCCGCCGGAGGGCAAAAGTGCTCCTCCCCAAGTTTCGCCTCGAGACGGCGGCACTCTGTCCCAAAAGTCCTCTCTTTATTTTTTTTTCTAGGTCAAAATGACCTATATACCAGAAGATGGGCACCGAAGGTGGGCTGGGATGAGCACAACCCACTAGGGCGCGCCTGGGGGGCCTGGCGCGCTTGGTGTCTTGTGCTCACCAGGTGGCCCCCCTTTGGTAGTAATTTTCTCGAGTATTTTTTATATATTCCAAAATAATTCTACGTAAAGTTTTAGCTCATTTGGAGATGTGCAGAATACGTAACTCTGACTTAGCTTTTTCAGGTCCAGAATTCCAGCTGCCGCATTCTCCCTCCTTGTGTAAACCTTGCATATTATGAGACAAAAGGCATTAGAATTACTCCATAAAGCATTATTATGCATAATTTTTTTAAATAACAGTAGGAAATCATGATGCAAAATGGACGTACCACTACCCGACGCAAGCTGGGCAGCCTGCGGTGCTCGAGAGAACCGTGGGGCAGATGGTGTCGGCTACGGCCGCGGCGGACGCTGCGGCCGCAGGCTCCGCTTGGGAGGCGTGAATACGACGGGCGTCGGCCATGGAGACGATGGAGGAGGGATAGAAAAAGTGGAAGAACTTCGGCACACCCCTACCCGGCGCGCCAAATGTCGGAATCGGGGCTCCGGGGACCCAAGAAACGGTTCGAACTCTGGGGTGTGCTCACAGAACTCCACTAGGCTCCGACCTGCTGCCCACTGCCTCACGGCGACACCCCGGTGAGCTCGAGCAGGAAGGAAGAAGAACACAGACACAATGATTTACCCAGGTTAGGGCCACATTGCGGTGTAAGGTTCTATTCCTCCTTTGTGTGGATTGCCTCACGAGGGAAGATGAACTTGAGTGTACAAGGAGGACGAACTGCCTCGGGATGCTCTGGTCTGGCCTTGGGGATGCCAAGACTCGATCCCTCTCTATGGTGGCTTCTAGCCTATACTTATATTGTCCTTGGTCCTCTTCCCCCAGAAACTCTAGGCCTAGTCTTCCGACGGGTCCGCTAGCATAGCCTCCTTAGGCTCGAGGACTGGTGAAGGTTCAACCGCATCTCCTGTAGGCGTGCTAGTGATCGAAGAAGGGATCACCTTCTCCACATCGTCGTTTGTGGTTGACGAACTGAGAACAACAATACAACAATAAGCGACGCTGCACCGACAACCGATGGAAAATTCGGGTACTTACATGACGACAACGGCGCGACATTGATGGCGGGCTCGGGTAGCAAAGAAGGGGGCTGTGGGAGAGAAGGCACATTTCTGGCCAGGCGGGGAAGGTGCGTCCCCCCTGACCGGGGTACTAAAGGAACCCTCGAAATCATTCCTGTCTTCCTTCTTATCGATCGCCCCTGCATTGATCACCCCTTTGAAGGTCACTTGCCGCAAGAATGGGTTCGTCCTCTCAAGGACCTCTGAGCCCGGGGCAATAAGACCCCACCTATCGCATGGCGGCATTTTTTTGGGATTGTGTCAGGAGACGGCTTGTTGTGAAGCATCTCAATAGAGGATGGCAAGCCCGATGCGTCATTGGTGTTGAACAGAACCTCCATCACCCACGGCAACTTCCTGTCCGAAATGGCACCCTGGTGCAGACGCTCCCGTCTTCCACGCCCGCTAGCATGCAGGTCAGCTCTTTCCGAAACTGGAGAGGGGCAATCCGGAGGTGAATGAAGCTGCAGACCACCATTGGGCCGTCTAATCCACACACCCAAACATTTTGATACGACAAAGAACCGGCTCAAAGGCCTCCCCGACAACACGTCTTGCCCATTCTGGATGAGCCTTGATGGGAGGGGGAGCTTCTGGCTCCTGCAACAATGGGGAGCTCTGGAGAACCTTCACCAACAACCAACTACGTCGCCACTCCTTCACGTGGGAGTACATATCAGTGGAGATGTAGCTCATATCATTCTTTTTTACGACAAGCCGGAAGGTCACGCATCCAGAGGTCTGCCTGTCAGCCGAATTCAAGTGGGGGGAATAAAAGTGTCGGAAAAGCTCCAACAATGGTCGCACTCCGAAGAAACCCTCGCATAGATGAGCGAAGATAGCCAAGGCCAACAACACATTCGAGTGAAGGTGCAACCTATGGAGTCCATGGTGCTCTAGGACCGCCAAGAAGAATGAGGAGAAAGGGGGGACCAGACCGGTGGCGAGGAAAATGACAAAGATGGGAACCACACCGACATCTTCCTCTTGGCTACCTGTCGGGAACGTCTACGTGCACCCTCACTCATGCTTACTACCACCAACCAAGAAACGGAACCCTTAATGCTATCGGCGTCCGTATAAACCGACCTGTGCAAGGCCGGCTCAGCTGGCTGTGACGGCTCCACCTCCTGGATCTTCTTCCCCTTATCCGCAGTGGCCTTGAGGCCATGAGACGCCATGGAAAGGAGATCTCACATGGGGGGAAGATGCGAAGGGGGGAGGAAAGTTGTGGTGACGGTGAGATTTGAGGATAGTGGCAACGGAGCAGACTGATGGCACCCGCTCCCCTCCTTTAAGGATCAAAGGTCAGGCGGAAGGGAAACCGCCCGCCTCTCGGCGATAACTGCATGCACTCCCCGCATCCCAAGAGTGCACCACGGGGGTGGGTGGGAATCGAGGTGCTCCCGTGGCCTCACAACACTACTCGGCGCAACCGTCCTTCAATATGACATAAAAGTCTTCAGCATCTGGTCCAGACATATGCGGGCAGGTGCCACAAGTCAAGGCTCTGAGAGACACTGGACCCATTTCCCGTCTCGGGCCCGGGGGGCCACCAAGATGGGTAAACGGGCCCGAGGGCTAGTGCCGGCATAAGTAAAACTAGGGTATTACTAAGTCGGTAAGAAGAGCCTTGGCAGCAGAGGTAAAGATATTCTTTGTCTGGATGATGCGCTTGGAGACCCTGATGGACACACAAGGCTATAGCAAGGGTTATCAGGAGACACTACAAGAGACGGGTACATGTCTCCATTGGGAGGCTCCTCACGGAGCCTCTTCAGGAAGGTGTCTTGACAAGTCGTCAACCCGCCGAGAGGGATGGCCCGTGACTTGAAGACCACGCATGGGCATGTACCCGAAAACACTGCTGCAAGCGTGAGTAAGTCCACTCATGAGGAATGACTAGTCCTCGCACGTGAGGTCGCCACAAGGACCCTTGCGGCTTAAGTCATTCGCGACATCTATAGAAAGATTCACCTACTACCTACGACCGCTACAATGGTGGTACTTCACCTCCGCCCAACGAATGCTGAAGAGGGCAGGTAAGTGTCCGGGGGGTAACTGGCTGCCGCGGAAGGACGTCATCATTGTTCGTACAAGCATGTCATGGGCGACCATGCCTCCATGGTACAGGCTACGCAAGTCTACTCTAAATGTATATTAGGCTAATCGGTGCCTCCGGCAAGGCCTTCCTGGACACTCTAAATAGGCGAGGCCGAAGCCTCACAAGGCGTCGAGCTTTTGAACAGCAGAAGCAGTACATACCTCTTTCACCTTGTAAGAGACACATTGTAGCTCCATACCATTACAATACAAAACAAAGCAGGAGTAGGGTATTACACCAAGAAGGTGGCCTGAACCTGGGTAGTTCTTTGTGTTCATTCGTTGTTCATCCACCATATTTGCTTATGACTTAGGTTCATTGGACGTGTTCAGTCCCTGGCCGAACTCTCAAAGGGTTGTTGCTCACAACTCATATGAAGGTTCTTAGAAAACTGACAAGGGCGCCGTTGGCATTGGCCGCGGTGGCCCTCACACGACGCAATAAGAGGAGGAGCGGCTCCTCCGCGCGCGGCAGGCAGTCGCGGCCCTCCGACGCTCCCCCGCCGCTGGAGGGATGACGGCGACGGCGGCGCGGCAGGGCAGGGCGGCTACGCATACGAGATGGTAGTCCGATATTGGTTTATGTTTTTTTCTTTCGAGTTATTAGTAAAAAAAGGGCCGAAATATTGACCTTTTATATGTAAATTGCATTCGAACTTAAATGAATTTCGTCTTATTTGCATAACTATGTCTGGTTTGATTAAGTACGTTTTGAATTTTATGCGGGTAAGGTTGAATGGTCAGCTTCTATATCGGTGTCCCTGGAAACGCAGAAGGAAACTGCGGTCAAATGCCCTAAAGCTGTGTTTGAGGGAGGATCTTGTGGGGCTGCTGCACGTGGGAGTCGGATAGTGAACGGAACGGACAGTTACGTCCGTGTGCAAAGTAACGCGATGCAACCGTGGGCCTGCCCTGTTGCACTTTGAATGCTGTGATGGCGAGGTTGAGTACCGTGTGCTGCTTCACATTCCATCGGCGCGTGACCTACTCCTTCTCTCCCCCGTCCCCGTGTGTCCGCTCCTGTGCCGTCGGCCCCGTTACGGTTTAGCAGGGACTGTCTTGGACCGCATCTGATCTTATCGCTAGCGCCGATATCTCCGGACACAACAACGACGTGCATGTGTATGAGTTGGGCAGCCAGCAGCCTTAGGTCAACTCCATCGCACGACCTCAAACAGACGTCCGGATTGGCCGGATTTTGTTCCTTTGGAGCGCCGATGGGTTCGCCTGTGTCCGGCTTTGTCAGATGGATCGTGCGTGCGCGCACCGCGCGGCCGCATCCCAAATCGTGTCCGGAATGAACGTGAATAAAAATAATATAAAAATTAGAATGAAATAACTAAAATAAATAAATAAACGCATTTAAAAAAATATAAAACATATATAGGGGTGGGCCGCCCAGTTTCCACGGCCACTTAAAAGGCCCAGTTTCATAATTAACATATAAAAAAAAATAAAAAAAACGCCTCCCGCGCGCTCCTGCCGCGCCCGTCGGTGCCGTGGCCGTCGCCGTCTTCACTGGCCGCCGGTGTCGTCGTCGTCGCTGACGAGGTCGACGTAGGCCGGCGGCATCCACAGGTGGGCCGGAGGTGCGTGGTGGACGGGGGCGGGCTGGACGGCCGGAGGTGCCTGCACCACCTCCTCCCGTGGCGACGCCTCCCGCTCCGGTGACCGCGGCGAAGTGGGGCACCAGTTCACGCCCACGCCGGCGGCCATCTCCGGAGCAGTGCACGACCAGCCCCACCCCTGGCCCAGCAGCTGCTGGAACGCGGCCGGCGGGTCCTCCATCCTCTCCTCCTCCACGGCCACCATCTGCAGCTCCGAGAAGGCGACGTCCCCGGCGGCAGAGAGGGCCATGGTCTCCTCCAGGCTGTCCCACTGTCGCTCGTCGTGCGTGTTCATGGAGTCGTCCATGACACGCTGCAGGAGACGGGTCTCCTCCTCCGCTGTCATGCGAGGAGGTGGAGGGGGCGACGGAGACGGCGATGGCGACGGCGTGGGCGTGACGCTGCGCACCCGCCTACGCCCGCGCTCCTGGGGAGCAGGCGCTGCGCGCTCCTCTCGTGGCCGCCGCGGCCCCGTCGAGGTGCCGGCGAAGAAGGACGCGCGCCTGGTGACGTGTTCGTCATGAAACCAGGTGTCCCAGAGCCCGGAGTCGGGGGCGTACCTGGGGTCGTAGAAGAGGTCGTCGGGGAGGCGGCGGCGGCGGCGCTTGATCTCCTCGTCGCGCGCACGGCCGCTCGTCGGGACCGGCGGGATCGGGACCCGGTCGGCGGAGAGATGCCAGTTATTGGGGAGATGGACGTCGTTCCAGGGGAGCGGCGTCCTCGTCTCCCAATAACGGCGGCACACGTCCGCGCGGATGTAATGCTGGTCGCGCTCGCCGGCGGACGTGGGCGCGATGGAGAAGGCGGGCGGCGCGGGGGCCCGGCGTGGTGGCGACGGCGAGGCGGGCTCCTCTTTCTTCACCGAGCCGCGGCGGCGTCCCGACGAGGAACCAGCCTCGCGGTCGTGCTTGCCTTTGCGGCCGTAGTTTCAGAGGACCATGGCTGCGGGCGGCCGGCCGGCGAGGTCTTGGCTAGAGTTTGGGAGCAGCCGCTGTCGGGTTTCGAGGAGGTCGCGGGGTGGCGTGGGGCAGTGTGGACGACGACCCGTCCACGCTTCCCACTTAAAGAAGGACGACGACCGTTCGACGTGCGGATGACAGGTGGGGCCGCCCGCTCGTGCGCATTGATGTGGGCGGGTGGGAGGTAGGTGGCCGCCTGCCACGTGGCCCCGTCGCGGACGAGGCGCGCGTCCGTTCGTTGTCCGTCGCGACCCAAACCCGACGCAAATTTGCGCTCAAAATGGATCGGCCCGGACACAAAACAGACAAGATGTCCGGACCGTCGCGCGCTGGGCCGCCTCCTTTGTCCATTTTATCCCAAACGGAAAGGGCCGGACAGGATAGGAGCGCGTGGTGGAGCTGGCCTTACCTCTAGGCCAGAGGTTGGGTTACAATGTAAGAGTGCCTTCGCCTACGGGATTGTATTCTGTGCTATTACATGGCCCATGGTTTTATCCGTGTTAAAAGCATCTCTAACAGATCCTTAAAATAAAAACCTATAAAACGCGAATACAAGTCAGAAAAAAATGCGTTTTAAGGATTAATTTGAGCCGTGGCCGTACAGATACGGTAAAAAAACCCAGTAAAACAGAATATCCCTCTTCCGAGAGTAGCAAGCAGCCGCATGGTCCGCTGGGCTTCCTCCGCCGCGAGCGGCGTGCCTCGGCCTCCAGCGCCTCAGCCGTGAGCATCCTTGACCGCCTCGGCCTCCGGCGCTCGGCGCCTTCGAGCATCGCCACAGCCTCCTTGGCCTCCAGTGCTCGCCCTTCGCCGCCTCAACCGCTCACCCTCCGCTTGCCCACGAGAAATTGGACGGGGGGCTCTAGCAGACAACCGCGCGCCGCTGCGAGAAATTGGACGAGGGACTATGGAGCAGGTTCGGATTTAGGCAGAGAGGCGAGAAGAGAAGACCGAACTTTCCCAGAGCCGCGAGAAATCCATGGCTGGAGTCCCCGAGTACGGACGGCGGTGCGCGTGGAGGACGGAGAATTCCGGCCAGTTTGTAGCCTGTATACTGCCCTCCAAACTGTAGATATATAGGTTGGAGGCCCTCGTTTCCGGTGGCATGTAAAATGTTTACAGTTTCGCAAACTTTTACACGACCTGTTCTGGACACAAATTGGATCAAAACCGTAAACCCGCTAGAATGTTATAGGTTTAGCATTTTTGAAGGGTCTGTTAGAGATTTTATAATGCTGCTCATCTTTCTATCGCATGATAGATGATACATAGCTATCAATTTATTCGCTCCAAAAACAAAAGCTAGCTAATCCGACTTGTATCCCTAAAAAAAAAAGAGAAGGTAATCCGACTTGTAGGATTGAACCACACCGCTGGGTAGAACTCTACCACGAAACCTCCTTTTGGCGACCTGTACGCCCGAAAACGGTGAAAGGCACACCTCGCGCGCTCTTTGGGCCGACACATGTGCGGGGCTGGACGTCCCTTGTTTTTGTTTTATTTGTTTTCTGTTTTTTCATTTCTAAATATTTTAGGATTTAAAAAAGTTCTAAATTTGATTTTAAAATTTGTGTAAAATATACACGTGAATTAATAAAGTCATGATTTGATTTTTTTTCTTTCGGAAAATCATAAATGTCAATGGATTCAAAAAATGTTCTGATTTAAAAAAATGATTGCATATTCCAAAAATGTTCACAAAACTAAAAATTGATCGCGAATGTCAAAATATGTTGAGAAAATTCAAGAAAAGTTTATCAATTAGAAAATGTTCGAACACTCTTATGACCCCTAAAAATGTTTGTAAAATATAAACAACTAGAGTCATGAATTTAAGAGTTCTTACCAAATTAAATAACTCTGTGATTCGAACCATTGTTCATGAGTTCCAAAACACATGTACTAAATTCAAAAAAGTTTGCAAATTTAAAAAAAATCATTGCTTTAAAAACTGTACATGAATTTGTAAGAAATGTTCACCAATTTGATTTTTTTATGATTTCAAAAAATGTTCTGAATTCTAAAAAATGTTCATGATTTCAAAACATATTCATGGTTGCAAAAGAATGTTCGCAAATTTGAATTTTTTCATGATTTCAAAAACAGTGTTCATTAATTCAAAAAATAGTTCATGATTTCAAAAACTATTCACGATTGCAAAAACTATTCATGAATTTGAAAGATGTTTGCAATATGAAAAAGGAAAAAGTAATAAAAATAAAAAAAGGAAAATGAAAATTAAAATAGAGACACATAAAAGAAAAAGAAAAGGTAAAATAAAAACAAAAAATATATAAAAGAAAGGGTGAAAGAAGGAAAGGAAAGAAAAACTGAAAGCAAAACAAAGGAAACACGAAAAACACAGTCAAGAGAAGGTTATGAACCTTCACAAAACTGGTGGGTAAGAAACCTGAATATGGACCAGCCCATACAGATACCAAAAGACGTGTGAGGGGGTACGCGCTAGGGCGCCCCTATGCCTCGCTTTAAGCGAGACAGAGGGAAGCTCCTGCGTCGGGGGGAGCCCCAGACGGGCTGGCCTAGCCGCGCGGGAGGCCACCTCCAGTTTTTTTTGGGGGGGGGGGGGGCGGTTGTTTCTGTTGTCTGTTCTCGATTTTTTCTTTATTTTCCTACTTACAAAAAACGCTCTTCAAAAATATATTTGAAAACTGTGCAATAAGTATTAAAATTTGTTGAACAAGAATTTGAAAAATGTTCAAAAAGTATTTGAAAAATGTTCAATAAGTATAAAAAATGTTGAACACTTATTTGAAAAATGTTGAATAAGTATTAAAAAAGTTGAAAGAGTATATGAAAAATGTTGAAAGAGTATATGAAAATGTTGAACAAGTATTTGAAAAATATTGAGTAAGTATTAAAAAATGTTGAACGAGTATATGGAAAATGTTGAACAAGTATTTGAAAAGGTTGCACAAGTATTAGAAAATTGTTGAATAAGTACTAAAAAAGTTGAATGAGTATTCGAAAAATGTTGAACAAGTATTTAGAAAATGTTAAATAAGTATTAAAATGTTGAAAACGTATTTTAAAAATGTTTAATAAGCATTCGGATAATGTTGAACGTGTATACCAAAAATGTTGATCACTTATTAAAACATTGTTTTTGACATATAAGAAAATTTAGAGTGAAAACAAAAAAGAAACATAAGAAAAAACAAAAGAAACACAAAAAATGGAGAATAAAAAAGAAAACCAAACAAAAATGAAGAAAACCCTATAAAAAAACAGAAGAAAAAAACCCCATGAAAAACAATGTGAGACATGGGCGCAGTGGCTAGTAGAGTGAGCCGCCTCCTAGGAGACCAGGGATTGATCCCCAATTCTCCAATACCTTTCTCTTTTTCATTTAACTGTGCGAAATATGGGCCGACCCAATTACTGTACCCTTTAGCGAGAGTTCCTCCGTTCTCTCGCTTAATGCGAGAAATAGTCGGTGCGGTACATGCTAGGTCGTTATTCAGTGACCTGCGCGCCGACGGGCTCTCTACCACCATGGAGCTTTTTAGTGACACAATTTTTTAATGCAAGTATGTTTGAATTACATGAAACTAGGTGTTAGATCAAGGTTGAGGGAGAAATCAGGAGAGGAAGAGAAGATAAGAGAAGGAACAGAACAAGGAGGAGAGGGTAAAGCGGGCGTTGCCGTAGTCGCAGTAGACGACAGCGGGGCGCAGCGTGAGGTGGAAGGGAGATCCTTGCCGGCGACGACTTGTAGGAGGCGCATGGGATCGAGCGGATCTCACGTGGGAGGGCGGTGGTGGATGGCTAGGAGGGCCGGAGATGGGTTTGCATGGTGGATGAGGTCGGGTAGCATGGAGGCACGGGAGTCGCCAGATATTCGATTTGGCGGTGGAGCTCGAAGGAGAGGTACTAAGTTTTGGAGGTGGAGGGGGTGTGGATTTAAGACGCGCGCGCGTGTGTGTGTGTGTGTGTGTGTGTGTGTGTGTGTGTGTGTGTGTGTGTGTGTGTGTGTGTGTGTGTGTGTGTGTGTGTGTGTGTGTGTGAGATATATAGAGAGATGGTTCAATAATAATATAACAATCAGTTTAATAATTAGCGATGCCCCTGGGCTGCTAAAAAAACAATGTTGCTTTTTCAGACATATTATGTCTAAGGTCGCCGTAAGGCAATGTCATCCTTGTGGACAAATTAATTTAGTAAACTCATTGTTAAGGACTAGCAAAAATGCTCGTGCATTGCAACAGGAATTTTTTTTATAATCTCTAACGGCCATGATTACATTTTACTGCATCATCGAGATACACTATCACACTCATTTTCATGAAATCATGCACAATTTTTGAAATCATGAATATTTTTTAAACTCGTGCACATATATGAAATCATGAACATTTTTCAAATCCCTGAACACCTTTACAAATTTTCGATTTTTTTCTAAAATCAAGAACATTTTTTCTGAATTTTTGAATGTTTTTTACAATTTGCAAACAATTTTTAAAACAATTTTCTCAAATCTGTGAACATTTCTAGAATTGATGAATATTTTTTTCGAAATTGGTGGAACAATTTCTGAAATTCATGAACATTTTTTTGATCTAGCAAAAGAGCCCGTGCGCTGCAATTGGAGAGAAAAAAAAAATCATAATCTCCAATGACCATGACCACATTTTGTTTGATCATGGAGATACACTATCACTATCATTTTCGTGAAAATCTTGAACAATTTTACAAAATCATGAACATTTTTTTAAACTTGTGAACATTTTTATAGTTTTTTGACCATTTTCTAAATTCATGAACATTTTATACTATTTGCATTTTTTAATTGTGAACATTTTTAAAAATACTTTTCTTCAAAAGGCGAACATTTCTAGAATCGACGAACATATTTTGGAAATTGTTTGGTGGAACAATTTTTGAAATTCACGATTTGTTTATGATTTAACAAACATTTTCTAAAATGCATGATCATTTTTTGAATCAGTGAACATTTTATGAATCAATAAACTATTTCATAAGTCATGAACAATTTTTGAAGTTTTAGGATATTTTTCAATTCATGAACATTTTTTAATTTGGCGAAATTTTGTTCAAATTTATTAACATTTTGAATGCACAAACAATTAAAAAATCCATGAACATTTTTTTACTCCTGTACATTTGTTTTCAAAATTACGGATATTTTTTGAATATGCAAACTTTTTTTAAAATCATGAACATTTTCTGGGTCCACAAACATTTCTGAATTATTAATTATTTTATTTGAAAATTCTCTTTTTCAAAACTTTCAGAACATTTTTTGAATTCCCAAATTATTTAAATTAAAAAATGAATATGGAAAAGAAAACAAAAAAGTAAAATACGAAATTTAGGAAACAAATCACTCGGCCATGGCGCGCTGTTTCTTCTCTGAGCGTAGAGCACAATATAGTAGGTTCCTACTGGGCCGGACCGGGCGTGGATTCCCCTGTGTGAAACAGTTTTTTATCACTTATATGTGGCATTGGTGGGTAATATTATGCAATTTTGGGGCCAATCTCGGTGACGTACCGACAGAGGCAATAGCCCCTCTATTCATTGTTAAGGATAATTTCGTAGTTGTAGAGGTTATGATGCTTCCTACAAGTTGTGATTTTTACCTCAATACCTCAACTGGAGTATAATAACGTGTGCCTTACCGTGTCGTTATTCACTTATGAAATTAATTCTATGTTTCCTCCAGATTATACGGCAATTCATGTTTTTTACACATGGAGTGAAGGCAGTTGATCAAGCGCGGAATCTCAGGGCCGACCATGTAGGATGATCCTTCTAAATTTGGAAGGTTCCATTCTGTCTTTTAGGGTAAACGTTTCCGCTTTATTTAAACTTCAAACCGCGGAATGTCGTCCGAAATAATATCAAGAACAAAGTTTGGGGCAACCCCTAACCAAATCTTACACAACTCATGACCTACTCCTACTTTAGCTAACTTATGCGCGGGCAACATTAGGACTTTCACCTAATCCATGAAATTCTGCTCTCAACAAATGTCCCAAGAAGAGACTTGGCATCTTGCACCCACGGACCTGCAGCAGAGAGATTTTTTCCCGGTTGGCGTAGCATGTTTACCACACCTTGAGCATCAAGATCCACGTGAACTCTTGTTGCATTTATACGCAGCCGCCTGTTGGGAAACGTAACATGCAATTTTAAAAAACTCCTACGCTCACGATCTATCATAACAACGAGAGGGGGAGAGTGTGTCCACGTACCCTTGTAGACCGGAAGCGGAATCGTTTGACAACGCGGTAGATGTAGTCAAACTTCTTCTCGTTTCGACCGATCAAGCACCGAACGTAAGACACCTTCAAGTTCTGCACACGTTCAGCTCGATAACGTCCCTCGAACTCTTGATCCAGCAAAGTGTTGAGGGAGAGTTTCCTCAGCACGACGGCATGGTGACGATGATGGTGAAGTGATCCGCGCAGGGCTTCGCCTAAGCACTACAACAATATGACCGGAGGCGTAAACTGTGGAGAGGAGAGACAACCAAGGGGGCGCCCCAAGTAGGAGGAATCCTACTTGGGCGCCTCCCAATTCGGCCTTCCCCTTCCATATCCATCATGAGAGGGAAGGAAGGGAGGAAGGAGGAGGGAAGGAAGGGCGAGGCCGAATCCCTCCCCTTCCTTTCTCCCTTCTCCTCTTTCCTTCCCCCTTATTTTGGCCTACATGGGGCGCACCAGCCCCTTAGGGGCTGGTCTGTCCCCCTCTTGGCCCATTAAGGCCCATGTAGTTGCCGGGGGGGGGGGATGCCCGAAACCCCTTCCGGTGACCCGATATGCACCCGGTACCCGCGGAACACTTCCGGTGTCTGAATACCATTGTCCAATATATGAATCTTTACCTCTCGACCATTTCGAGACTCCTCGTCATGTTCCTCATCTCATCTGGGACTCCGAACAACATTCGGTCACCAAATCACATAACTCATATAATACAAAATTGTCATCGAACGTTAAGCGTGCGGACCCTACGGGTTCGAAAACTATGTAGACATGACCGAGACACCTCTCCGGTCTATAAACAACAGCGGAACCTGGATGCTCATATTGGTTCCCACATATTCTACGAAGATCTTTATCGGTCGTACCGTAATGACAACATACATTATTCCCTTTGTCATCGGTATGTTACTTGCTCAAGATTCGATCGTCGGTATCTCCGCACCTAGTTCAATCTCGTTACTGGCAAGTCTCTTTACTCGTTCCGTAATACATCATCTTGCAACTAACTCATTATTCATAATGCTTGCAAGGCTTATTATGATGTGCATTACCGAGAGGGCCCAGAGATACCTCTCCGATACTCGGAGTGACAAATGCTAATCTCGATCTATGCAAACCCAACAAACACCTTCAGAGATACCTGTAGAGCATCTTTATAATCACCCAGTTACGTTGTGACATTTGATAGCACACAAGGTATTCCTCCGGTATCCGGGAGTTGCATAATGTCATAGTCGAAGGAATATATATATATATATGACATGAAGAAAGCTATAGCAATAAAACTGAACGATCAACATGTTAAGCTAACAGATGGGTCTTGTCCATCCCATCATTCTCCTAATGATGTGATCCCGTTTATAAAATGACAACACATGTCTATGGTTAGGAAACTTAACCATCTTTGATTAACGAGCTAGTTTAGTAGAGGCTTACTAGGGACATGGTGTTTTCTCTATGTATCCACACGTATCAAGTTTCCGGTTAACACAATTCTAGCATGAATAATAAACATTTATCGTGATATAAGGAAATATAAATAACAACTTTATTATTGCCTCTAGGACATATTTCCTTCAGTCTCCCACTTGCACTAGAGTCAATAATCTAGTTCACATCGCCATGTGATTTAACACCAATAGTTCACATCTTTATGTGATTAACACCCATAGTTCACATCGCCAGTGACCAACACCCAAAGGATTTACCAGAGTCAATAATCTAGTTCACATCGCTATGTGACTAACACCCAAATAGTACTAAGGTGTGATCATGTTTTCCTTTGTGAGAGAAGTTTAGTCAACGGGTCTGCCACATTCAGAACCATATGTAGTTTGCAAAGTTCTATGTCTACAATACTCTGCATGGAGCTACTCTAGCTAATTGCTCCCACTTTCAATATGTATCCAGATTGAGACACTGAGTCATCTAGATTAGTGTCAAAGCTTGTATGGACGTAACCCTTTACGATGAACTCTTTGTCACCTCCATAAATGAGAAACATTTCCTTTGTCCTCTTAGGTAACTAAGGATAATTTTGATCGTTGTCCGATGATCTACTCCTTGATCACTATTGTACCCCCTTGCCAAATTGATGGTAAGGTGCACAATATGTCTGGTACATAGCATGGCATACTTTATAGAACCTATGGCTGAGGCATAGGGAATGACTTTCATTCTCTCTCCATCTTCTGCCGTGGTCGGGCTTCGAGTCTTACTCAACTTCACACCTTGCAACACAGGCAATAACCCTTTCTTTGACTGATCCATTTTGAATTTCTTCAAAATCTTGTCAAGGTATGTGTTTTGTGAAAGTTCTATTAAGCGACTTGATCTATCCCTATAGATCTTGATGCCCAATATATAAGTAGTTTCACAAAGGTCTTTCATTGAAAAACTCTTATTCAAGCATCCGTTTATGCTATCCAGAAATTCTATGTCATTTCCAATCAACAATATGTCATCCACATATAATATTAGAAATGCTACAGAGCTCCCACTCACTTTCTTGTAAATACAGGCTTCTCCGAAAGTCCGTATAAAACCATATACTTTGATCACATTATCAAAGCGTATATTCCAACTCTGAGATGCTTGCACCAGTCCATAAATGGATCGTTGGAGCTTGCACACTTTGTTAGCACCTTTAGGATCGACAAAACCTTTTGGTTGCATCATATACAACTATTCTTTGAGAAATCCATTAAGGAATGCAGTTTTGACGTCCATTTGCCAGATTTCATAATCATAAAATGCGGCAATTGCTAACATGATTCAGACAGACTTAAGCATCGCCACGGGTGAGAAATTCTCATCGTAGTCAACTCCTTGAACTTGTCAAAAACCTTTCGCAACAAGTCGAACTTTGTACATGGTAACACTACCATCAGTGTCTGTCTTCCTCTTGAAGATCCATTTATTTTCAATGGCTTGCTAATCATCGGACAAGTCCACCAAACTCCACACTTTGTTCTCATACATGGATCCTATCTCAGATTTCATGGCCTCAAGCCATCTATCGGAATTTGGGCTCATCATCGCTTCCTCATAGTTTGTAGGTTCGTCATGGTCTAGTAACATGACTTCCAGAACAGGATTACTATACCACTCAGGTGCGGAACATGCTCTGGTTGACCTACGAGGTTTGGTAGTAACTTGATCTGAAGTTTCATGATCATTATCATTAGCTTCCTCTCTAGTTGGTGTAGGCATCACTGGAACTGATTTCTGTGATGAGCTACTTTCCAATTCGAGAGAAGGTACAATTACCTCATCAAGTTTTACTTTCCTCCCACTCACTTCTTTCGAGAGAAACTCCTTCTCTAGAAAGGATCCATTCTTAGCAACAAAGATCTTGCCTTCGGATCTGTGATAGAAGGTGTATCCCATAGTTTCTTTTGGGTATCCTATGAAGACGCACTTCTCCGATTTGGGTTTGAGCTTATCAGGCTGAAGCTTTTTCACATAAGCATTGCAACCCCAAACTTTAAGAAACGACAGCTTAGGTTTCTTGCCAAACCACAGTTCATACGGTGTCATCTCAATAGATTTAGATGGTGCCCTATTTAAAGTGGATGCGGCTGACTCTAATGCATAACCCTGAAATGATAGTAGTGAATTGGTAAGAGACATCATAGATCACACCATATCTAATAAAGTACGGTTACGACGTTCAGAAACACCATTACAATGTGGTGTTCCAAGTGGCGTGAGTTGTGAAACTATTCCACATTGTTTTAAATGAAGGCCAAACTCGTAACTCAAATATTCGCCTCCGCGATCAGATCGTAGAAACTTTATTTTCTTCTTATGACGATTCTCCACTTCACTCTGAAATTCTTTGAACTTTTCAAATGTTTCAGACTTGTGTGTCATCAAGTAGATATAGCCATATCTGCTTAAATCATCTGTGAAGGTCAGAAAATAATGATACCTGCCGCGAGCCTCAACACTCATTAGACCGCATACATCGGTATGTATTATTTCCAATAAGTCAGTGGCTCGCTCCGTTGTTCCGGAGAATGGAGATTTAGTCATCTTGCCCATGAGGCATGGTCTGAAAGCATCAAATGATTCATAATCAAGTTATTCCAAAAGTCCATCTGCATGGAGTTTCATCATGCGCTTTACACCAATATGACCTAAACGGCAGTGCCACAAGTATGTTGCACTATCATTATCAACTTTGCATCTTTTGGCATCAATATTATGAATATGCGTATCACTACGATCGAGATTCAATAAACCATTTATATTGAGTGTATGACCATAAAAGGTTTTACTCATGTAAACAGAACAACAATTATTCTCTCACTTACATGAATAACCGTATCGCAATAAACATGATCCAATCATATTCATGCTCAACGCAAACACCAAAAAACATTTATTTAGGTCCAACACTAATCCCAAAGGTAGAGGGAGTGTGCGATGGTGATCTTACCAACCTTGGAATCACTTCCAACACACGTCGTCACCTCGCCCTTAACTAGTCCCTATTCATTTTGCAACTCCTGTTTTGAGTTACTAATCTTAGCAAATGAAACGGTATCAAATACCCTGGGGTTACTATGAACACTAGTAAAGAACACATCAATAGCATGTATATCAAATATACCTTTGGTCACTTTGCCATCCTTCTTATCCTCCAAGTATTTGGGGTAGTTCCGCTTCCAGTGACCATTTCCTTTGCAGTAGAAGCACTCAATTTCAGGTTTGGGTCTTGCTTTGGGCTTCTTCACGAAAGTGGCAACTTGCCTGCCATTCTTCTTGAAGTTCCCTTTCTTTCCCTTGCCCTTTTTCTTGAAACTAGTGGTCTTGTTAATCATCAACACTTGATGTTCTTTCGTGATTTCTACCTTCGCCAATTTCAGCATCGCGAGGAGCTTGGAATCGTTTTCGTCATCCCTTGCATATTATAGTTCATCATGAAGTTCTAGTAACTTGGTGATAGTGACTAGAGAACTCTTTCAATCACTATCTTCTCTGGAAGATTAACTCCCACTTGATTCAAGCGATTGTAGTACCCAGACATTCTGAGCACATGCTCACTGGCTAAGCTATTCTCCTCCATCTTGTAGGCAAAGTACTTTGTCAGAGGTCTCATAACTCTCGACACGGGCATGAGTCTGAAATACTAATTTCAAATCTTGGAAGATCTCATATGCTCCGTGGCATTCAAAACGTTTTTGAGGTCCCGGTTCTAAGCTGTAAAGCATGGTGCACTAAACTATCAAGTAGTCATCATACCGAGCTTGTCAAATGTTCGTAACGTCTATATATGCTCCTGCAATAGGTCTGTCACCTAGCGGTGCATCAAGGTCATAATTCTTCTGTGCAACAATGAGGATAATCCTCAGATCACGGACCCAGTACTCATCATTGCTACTATCATCTTTCAACTCAGTTTTCTCTAGGAACATATCAAAAATAAAACAGGGGAACTATACGCGAGCTATTGATCTACAACATAGATATGCAAAACTATCAGGACTAAGTTCATGATAAATTAAGTTCAATTAATCATATTACTTAAGAACTCCCACTTAAATAGACATCCCTCGAGTCATCTAAATGATCACATGATCCATATCAACTAAAAATTGTACGATCATCACGTGAGATGAAGTAGTTTTCAATGGTGAACATCTCTATGTTGATCATATCTACTATATGATTCACGTTCGACCTTTCGGTTTCCAGTGTTCCGAGGCCATGTCTGTACATGCTTGGCTCGTCAAGTTTAACGCGAGTATTCTGCATGTGCAAAACTGTCTTGCACCCGTTGTATGTGAACGTAGAGCTTATCACACCCGATCATCACGTGGTGTCTCGGCACGACGAACTGTCGCAAGGGGGCATACTCAGGGAGAACACTTATACCTTGAAATTTTAGTGAGGGGTCATCTTATAATGCTACCGCCGTACTAAGAAAAATAAGATGCATAAAATATAAACATCACATGCAATCAAAATATGTGACATGATATGGCCATCATCATCTTGTGCCTTTCATCTCCATCTTCAAAGCACCGTCATGATTTCCATCGTCACCAGCTTGACACCTTGATCTCCCCCTTATTCTGGCCTACATGGGGCGCACCAGCCCCTTAGGGGCTGGTTTGTTCCCCTCTTGGCCCCTTAAGGCCCATGTAGTTGCCGGGGGGATGCCCGGAACCCCTTTCGATGACCCGATATGCACCCGGTACCCCCGGAACACTTCCGGTGTCCGAATATCATCGTCCAATATATGAATCTTTACCTCCCGACCATTTCGAGACTCCTCGTCATGTTCGTGATCTCATCCGGGACTCCGAACAACATTCGGTCAGCAAATCACATAACTCATATAATACAAAATCGTCATAAAGAGCTTAGCCTTATTTTGGGGTATGAAGAAATGAAACGTATAACTGAGGGTATTCCAAAATTTAATCTTGATAGAGTTCTTGATTTTGATCTAGAGAAGATTTATATGTATTGTGCGGTGAATTGTATTGAAAATCCTTATATTGCCAATTACATAAAGAAAAGAAAACAAATAGAGGATGAAGAGAATACTAATGAAAGGGAAGAGACTTCCCAATATCCTCCTATTATTTCTTATGATGAATCAGGTAACGAGGAGGAGCCTTCTATTCAACCAATCTCATTAATAAGGAGCTCCAAAAAGAGGATTGAACCCACACATGATGTGGTGAAGAATAAGAAAATAAAAAGGAAGAGAGGTAAAAAGGTATCTCTCTCAAATAAAGTTGCTCCTATTATTTATGTGCCTCATGAAAATGAAGATGATACACTTGATGATGATCTCGTTATGCCTATTGCTTGTTGTGATGATTATGATTGGGAAGATAATGATACCTCTTATGATCTTGAAAATCTTTTTGGTACTTGCTCGAAAGAATATAATAATTGCTATACTATTGGTGCTATCCATGCTATTAATGATGAGAGTGATTATGCTTATGATATGAAAAGGCCCAAGCTTGGGGAAGCTATGTTTGATGAGGACGACATATTTGAGAATATATTTGCTACAATTAATGTTTGTCCCAAGCTTGGGGATGCTATGTTTAATAATGATGATATTTTTAGCCTCTCAAGTTTCGATATGCAAAGTTGTTATGATGATAGCATGCCTTCTACTTATGATGATTATATTTATGAAAGTGTGTTTGGAAGAGTGTCAACTTTAGGAAGTAATGATCCCACAATTTTGGAGGATGTTGAATCTTATAATATTTATGAAAGTGGATTTGGAGAGGTCATCACTTTATTTAGTGATGTATCCACTATTTCGGAAGAGGTTTCAATTGATTATGATGAGAACAAAGTTGCTACTTATGATGATTATTGTGATGAAACTTATGCTATAAAGAGTAGTGATGATTATACTTATAAAACTTGTCATGATTATGAGTACCCTTTCTCTGAACATTACTCTTTTAATATGGAAACAATTTATAGTATTCAAGTCTCGTATGATACTTCCACTATTCCGAATGAGAAGAATTTTGCTTATGTGGAGAGTAATAAAATTTCTATGCTGGTAGATCATGAAAAGAATGTTTTAGGTGCTGGTTATATTGTTGAATTCATTCATGATGCTACTGAAAATTATTATGAGGGAGGAATATATTCTTGTAGGAATTGCAATAATATCAAGTTTCCTCCCTATGTGCTTAAAATCTTGAAGTTATGCTTGTTTTGCCTTCCTATGCTAGTTGATTATTGTTCCCATAAGTTATTTGCTCACAAAATCCCTATGCATAGGAATTGGGTTAGACTTAAATGTGCTAGTCATATTCTTCATGATGCTCTCTTTATGTTTCAATTCTTATCTTTTATGTGAGCATCATTGAAATCATCATGCCTAGCTAGGGGCGTTAAACGATAGCGCTTGTTGGGAGGCAACCCAATGTTATTTTAGTTTATTGCTTTTTGGTTCTGTTTAGGAATAAATAATCCATCTAGCTTCTGTTTAGATGTGGTTTTATGTTTTAATTAGTGTTTGTGCCAAGTAGAACCTTTGGGAAGACTTGGGTGAAGTCTTTATGATCATGCTGTAAAAAAAATAGAAACTTTAGCGCTCACGAGATTAGCTAGAACTTTTTACTGGAGAGTGATATTTAGTTGATTCTTTTTGAAGATGATTACTAGAAAAATTCCTCAGGTCCACCAATTTGTTTTAGAATTTTTAGAGTTCCATAAGTTTGCGTTAGTTACAGATTACTACAGACTGTTCTGTTTTTGACAGATTCTGTTTTTCGTGTGTTGTTTGCTTATTTTGATGAATCTATGGCTAGTAAAATAGTTTATAAACCATAGAGAAGTTGGAATACAGTAGGTTTAACACCAATACAAATAAATAATGAGTTCATTACAGTACCTTGAAGTGGTGTTTTGTTTTCTTTCACTAACGGAGCTCACGAGTTTTCTGTTAAGTTTTGTGTTGTGAAGTTTTCAAGTTTTGGGTAAAGATTCGATGGACTATGGAATAAGGAGTGGCAAGAGCCTAAGCTTGGGGATGCCCAAGGCACCCCAAGGTAATATTCAAGTATAACCAAGCGTCTAAGCTTGGGGATGCCCCGGAAGGCATCCCCTCTTTCTTCTTCGTTCATCGGTAACTTTACTTGGAGCTATATTTTTATTCACCACATGATATGTGTTTTGCTTGGAGCGTCATTTTATTTTATTTAGCTTTGCTTGCTGTTTGAATAAAGTACCAATATCTGAAATTCTTAAATGTTAGAGAGTCTTCACATGGTTGCATAATTATTCGGCTACTCATTGATTTTCACTTGTATCTTTCGGAGTAGTTTGTTATTCTTCTAGTACTTCACTTATATCTTTTAGAGCATGGTGGTAGTTTTATTTTGAAGAAATAGATGAACTCTCATGCTTCACTTATATTATTTTGAGAGTCTTAAATAGCATGGTAATTTTCTTAAATAATCATAATATGCTAAGCATAAAAAATTTGTAAGAATTCTTATGAGTGTGTTGAATACTCAGAGAAGTTTGATGATTGTTTTGAGATATGGAGGTAGTGATATCAAAGTTGTGCTAGTTGATTAGTTGTGAATTTGAGAAATGCTTGTGTTGAAGTTTGCAAGTCCCGTAGCATGCACGTATGGTAAACGTTATGTAACAAATTTGAAACATAAGGTGTTATTTGATTGTCCTCCTTATGAGTGGCGGTCGGGGACGAGCGATGGTGTATTCCTACCAATCTATCCCTCTAGGAGCATGCGCGTAGTGCTTTGGTTTTTGATGGTTTGTAGATTTTTGCAATAAGTATATGAGTTATTTATGACTAATGTTGAGTCCATGGATTATACGCACTCTCACCATTCCATCATTGCTAGCCTCTTCGGTACCGTGCATTGCCCTTTCTCGCATTGAGAGTTGGTGCAAACTTCGCCGGTGCATCCAAACCCCGTGATATGATACGCTCTTTCACACATAAACCTCCTTATATCTTCCTCAAAACATCCACCATACGTACCTATTATGGCATTTCCATAGCCATTCCGAGATATATTGCCATGCAACTTTCCACCATTCCGTTTATCATGACACATTCATCATTGTCATATTGCTTAGCATGATCATGTAGTTGACATAGTATTTGTGGCAAAGCCACCATTCATAATTCTTTCATACTTGTCACTCTTGATTCATTGCATATCCCGGTACATCGCCGGAGGCATTCATATAGAGTCATACTTTGTTCTAGTATCGAGTTGTAATCATTGAGTTGTAAATAAATAGAAGTGTGATGATCATCATTCAATAGAGCATTGTCCCAAAAAAAGAGAAAGGCCAAAAAAAGGGAAGGCCCAAAAAAAGGGGCAATGCTACTATCCTTTTACCAGACTTGTGCTTCAAAGTAGCACCATAATCTTCATGATAGAGAGCCTCTTCTTTTGTCACTCATATACTAGTGGGAATTTTTCATTATAGAACGTGGCTTGTATATTCCAACGATGGGCCTCCTCAAGTGCCCTAGGTCTTCGTGAGCAAGCAAGTTGGATGCACACCCACTTAGTTTATTTCATGGAGCTTTCATACATTTATAGCTCTAGTGCATCCATTGCATGGCAATCCCTACTCCTTGCATTAACATCAATCGATGGGCATCTCCATAGCTCATTGATTAGCCTCGTTGATGTGAGATCTTCTCCTTTTTTGTCTTCTCCACATAACCCTCATCATCATATTCTATTCCACCCATAGTGCTATATCCATGGCTCGCGCTCATGTATTGCATGAAGGTTTATAAGTTTGAGATTACTAGAGTATGAAACAATTGCTTGGCTTGTCATCGGGGTTGTGCATGATGAGAGCATTCTTGTGTGACAAAGATGGAGCATGACTAAACTATATGATTTTGTAGGGATGAACTTTCTTTGGCCATGTTATTTTGAGAAGACATAATTGCTTAGTTAGTATGCTTGAAGCATTACTATTTCTATGTCAATATGAACTTTTGTCTTGAATCTTATGGATCTGAATATTCATATCACAAGTAAGAAGAATTACATTGAAATTATGCCAACTAGCATTCCACATCAAAAATTATCTTTTTATCATTTACCTACTCGAGGACGAGCAGGAATTAAGCTTGGGGATGCTTGATACGTCTCCAACGTATGTATAATTTTTGATTGCTCCATGCTATATTATCTACTGTTTTAGGCAATATTGGGCTTTATTATCCACTTTTATATTATTTTTGGGACTAACCTATTAACCGGAGGCCCAGCCCAGATTTGCTGTTTTATGCCTATTTCAGTGTTTCGAAGAAAAGGAATATCAGACGGAGTCAAAACAGAACGAAACCAACTGGAGAAGTTATTTTTGGAAGGAAACCTACCTGATAGACTTGGACTCTATGTCAGAAGATACGGGAGCTGGCCACGAGGGTGGGGGGAGCGCCCCCCTGCCTCGTGGGGCCCCCGCAGCTCCACCGACGTACCCCTTTCTATACCCACATATCGTAAAACTTCCAGAACAGAGATTAGATCTGGAGTTCCACCGCCGCAAGCCTCTGTAGCCACCAAAAACCTCTCGGGACCCTGTTCCGGCACCCTGCCGGAGGGGGGAACCCTCACCGGTGGTCATCTTCATCATCCCGACGCTCTCCATGACGAGGAGGGAGTAGTTCACCCTCGGGGCTGAGGGTATGTACCAGTAGCTATGTGTTTGATCTCTCTCTCATGTTCTTGATTTGGCACGATCATGATGTATCGCGAGCTTTGCTATTATAGTTGGATCTTATGTTTCTCCTCCCCCTCTTCTCTCTTGTAATGGATTGAGTTTTCCCCTTGAAGTAATCTTATCGGATTGAGTCTTTAAAGATTTGAGAACACTTGATGTATGTCTTGCATGGGATAACCGTGGTGACAATGGGTTATTCTATGATTCACTTGATGTATGTTTTGGTGATCAACTTGCGGGTTCCGCCCATGAACCTATGCATAGGGGTTGGCACACGTTTTTGTCATGATTCTCCGGTAGAAACTTTGGGGCGCTCTTTGAGGTTCTATGTGTTGGATTGAGTAGATGAATTGAGATTGTGTGATGCATATCGTATAATCATACCCACAGATACTTGAGGTGACATTGGAGTATCTAGGTGACATTAGGGTTTTGGTTGATTTGTGACTTAAGGTGTTATTCTAGTACAAACTCTAGGGCTGTTTGTGACACTTATAGGAATAGCCCAATGGATTGATTGGAAAGAATAACTTTGAGGTGCTTTCGTACCCTACCATAATCTCTTCGTTTGTTCTCCGCTATTAGTTACTTTGGAGTGACTCTTTGTTGCATGTTGATGGATAGTTATGTGATCCAATTATGTTATTATTGTTGAGAGGACTTGCACTAGTGAAAGTATGAACCCTAGGCCTTGTTTCCTATCATTGCAATACCGTTTACGCTCACTTTTACCACTTGTTACCTTGCTGTTTTTATATTTTCAGTTTACAAAAACCTATATCTACCATCCATATTGCACTTGTATCACCATCTCTTCGCCGAACTAGTGCACCTATACAATTTACCATTGTATTGGGTGTGTTGGGGACACAAGAGACTCTTTGTTATTTGGTTGCAGGGTTGCTTGAGAGAGACCATCTTCATCCTATGCCTCCCACGGATTGATAAACCTTAGGTCATCCACTTGAGGGAAATTTGCTACTGTCCTACAAACCTCTGCACTTGGAGGCCCAACAACGTCTACAAGAAGAAGGTTGTGTAGTAGACATCAATGACATGAAGAAAGCTATAGCAATAAAACTGAACGATCAACATGCTAAGCTAACAGATGGGTCTTGTCCATCACATCATTCTCCTAATGATGTGATCCCATTTATCAAATGACAACACATGTCTATGGTTAGGAAACTTAACCATCTTTGGTTAACGAGCTAGTCTAGTAGAGGCTTATTCGGGACATGGTGTTTTGTCCATGTATCCACACATGTATCAGGTTTCCGGTTAATACAATTCTTGCATGAACAATAAACATTTATCATGATATAAGGAAATATAAATAAAAACTTTATTGTTGTTTCTAGGTCATATTTCCTTCACCACTTGCAGACCCCTTCTACACGCAATATCTCCGATGCTTCAGGATCAATCATTGTTTGGTAAATGATGACAGATCGTTGCGAGAAAGCCGTCGTTGTGATCTCTAAGCACAATACCTCCACCTCCTTTCTCTCCATGTTTAGAAATAGCCCCATCAGAGTTCACCTTCACCCAGCCTTCGTCCACGGGCTCCCAACATTGTGGTTCGGCAGGCCTCGGCTCCCTCGGCGACCCTGCATGCATTGCCTTCCATTCGGCTATATGAGTGACAACAGTGTGCATTATTTCATGTGGCGGTGCAACAAGATTTCCCTCTCTCGCTGCATTACGAGCTAGCCATAGCCCATAGGTGGCCTACACCATCGCCTCCTTCTCTCCATCGGATGCACCGGTGAACCAGTTAAGTAGCCAGCGAGCGAGAGCACTCTGGGAGTCAATCAAACACGATGGAATCGCCACCGAAAGTCCCTTCTCCGAGTGGAGGAGCTGTCAGAACCTCACTGAATGTTGACAAGCCCGGAATTGATGATAAATCGTCTCTTCTCGGCCACAAACAACACAAAAAAACACCTGGTTTAATTCAACGTTGATGTAGTTCATGGCCTACGGCCAACCTATTTTTGATCATCCACCACATATGTATCTTTGCTTTAGCAGGAGCATTTGAATCCCACAACGCTATGAATTCCTTGTGCGTATGCACATAATCCGATGACTCCGGTTGTCCGGTCCTCGATCTATCCAATGACCTCTGCAAATGGTATGCAGACTTGACATTGAAACAACTATTTTTAGTATAATTCCATGCCAAGTAATCCTGATCATCAGGGCACCAATCACTATCTGTTGGATATCATGTGCATCACTAATACTGAACATCGTGTTTACCTTAGACGAATCCCACGCGTGCTTGTCGGCTGTGAGCGGGTCTACCACACGCGTCACTCCTGGTATGAAGATTTGACCCAGTGGTCTCATTCTTCCGCTTCTCAGTATCCAGTTATCATGGTGTATATGCACCTTTGAACCATCCCCTATGCTCCAAATCACTCCTTCACGAAGAAGATCTCTACCATGTAAAACACTTCAGTAAGTGTACGATGCATTAGCCGGGCAAGTTGCCGACATAATCATTTTGTCCTTGAAATAGCGTGCTTTGAGAACCCGCGCACACAAGGAGGCATGTCTTGAAAACTCTCCAAGCTTGTTTCGCAAGCAAAGCTTGATTGAACGCCTCTGGGTCACGAAACTCGAGTCCTCCTACCCTGTCTGCTGCACACATTTTTTGCCATGAGACCCAAGGCACTTTCCTTTCACCATTTGTTGCGCCCCACCAGAATTTCGAGGAGATCGAAGTCAGGTTGAGGCACGTTTTCTTAGTGAGATGAAAACAATTCATGGTAAAAGTAGCTACAACTTGAAGACCAGATTTCATCAACACCTCTCTTGCTGCTTTGGACAAACCATGCCCTTTCCAATCACTTACTTTTGTCTTAGAGCTCCCAGTGACATACTTGGAAGTTCCCTCCTTGGATCTACCAACTAGTGTTGGTTGCCCAAGGTACCTTTCACTTAGCACCTCCGAATCAACACCAAGAACCCCCTTGAGCTCAACCTTTGCTTCCTCATGGTATCCCTTTCCAAAAAATAGATGATCTCTGCATGTTTACACGTTGTCCCAAAGCGGCCTTGTATGTAGCCAAAATCCCCTTTTACAACCTCCATGTTGGTGAAGGAAATATGCCCTAGAGGCAATAATAATATTGTTATTTATATTTCCTTATATCATGATAAATGTTTATTATTCATGCTAGAATTGTATTAACCGGAAACTTGATACATGTGTGGATACATAGACAAAACACAGTGTCCCTAGTAAGCCTCTATTAAACCAGCTCGTTAATCAAAGATGGTTAAGTTTCCTAGCCATAGACATGTGTTGTCATTTGATGAACGGGAACACATCATTAGGAGAATGATGAGATGGACTAGACCCATCCGTTAGCTTAGCATAATGATTGTTAAGTTTTATTGCTATTGCTTTCTTCATGACTTATACATATTCCTTTGACTATGAGAATAAGCAACTCCCGGATACCAGAGGAATACCTTGTGTGCTATCAAATGTCACAACATAACTGGGTGATTATAAAGATGCTCTACAGGTATCTCCGAAGGTGTTTGTTGGGTTGGCATAGATCAAGATTAGGATTTTTCACTCCGAGTATCAGAGAGGTATCTCTGGGCCCTCTCAGTAATGCACATCACTATAAGCCTTGCAAGCAATGTGACTAATGAGTTAGTTATAGGATGATGCATTACGGAACGAGTAAAGAGACTTGCCGATAACGAGATCGAACTAGGTATGATGATACCGATGATCGAATCACGACAAGTAACAGACAGATGACAAATGGAATAACGTATGTTGTTATTGTGGTTTGACCGATAAAGATATTTGAAGAATATGTAGGAACCAATATGAGCATCCAGGTTCCGCTGTTGGTTATTGATCGGAGATATGTCTCGGTCATGTCTACATAGTTCTCAAACCCGTAGGGTCCGCACGCTTAGCGTTCCATCATGATTTGTATTATGAGTTATGTGTTTTGGTGACCGAAGATTGTTCGGAGTCCCGGATGAGATCACGGACATGACGAGGAGTCTCGAAATGGTCGAGAGGTAAAGATTGATATACTGGAAGATGGTATTCGGACATCGGAATGGTTTCGAGTGGTCGGGTATTTTACTGGAGTAACAAGGGGTTACCGGAACCCCCCTGGGGGAAGTCATGGGCCTCATGGGCCACGGGAGGGAGAGGGGACAACCCACAAGGGGTGGCCGCGCGCCCCCCATGGGAGTCCGAATTGGACTAGGGAGGGGGCGGCGCCCCCCTTTCCCTCTCCTACTCCCTCTCCCTTCCTCCCTTTCCCACTTTGGAGAAGGAAAGGGGAATCCTACTAGGACTAGGAGTCCTAGTAGGACCCCCCCCTTGGCGCGCTCCCTCTAGGCCGGTCGCCTCCTGCCCTCCTCCTTTATAGACGGGGGCAGGGGGCACTCCAAAGGACAACAGTTGTTCTCTTAGCCGTGTGCGGTGCCCCCCCTCCATAGTTTACTCCTCCAGTCATAGCGTCGTAGTGCTTAGGCAAAGCCCTGCACGGATCACATCACCATCACTGTCAGCACGCCGTCGTGCTGACAAAACTCTCCCTCGACCCTCTGCTGGATCAAGAGTTTGAGGGACATCATCGAGCTGAACATGTGCTGAACTCGGAGGTGCCGTACGTTAGGTACTAGATCGGTTGGATCGTGAATACGTTCGACTACATCAACCGCGTTAACCTAATGCTTCTGCTTTCGGTCTACGAGGGTACGTGGACACACTCTCCCCCTCTCGTTGCTATGTATCTCCTAGATAGATCTTGTGTGATTGTAGGATTTTTTTCGAAATTGTATGCTATGTTCCCCAACAGTGGCATCCGAGCCAGGTCTATGCGTAGATGATTTGCACGAGTAGAACACAAAGAGTTGTGGGCGATAATAGTCATACTGCTTACCACCAAAGTCTTATTTTGATTCGGCGGTATTGTTAGATGAAGCGGCCCAGACCAACATTACATGACCACGTTCATGAGACCGGTTCTAGCGACGTGCTTTAGCACACAGGTAGCTGGCGGATGTCTGTTTCTCCAACTTTGCAAGGCATGTTGTGATGTGATATGGTGAATACATGATGTGATATAAGTTATTGTATGAGATGATCATGTTTTGTAAAAGTTATCGGCAACTGGCAGGAGCCTTATGGTTGTCGCTTTATTGTATGAAATGGAATCGCCATGTAATTGCTTTACTTTATCACTATGCGGTAGCGATAGTTGTAGAAGCACTAGTTGGCGAGACGACAACGATGCTACGATGGAGATCAAGGTGTCAAGCTGGTGATGATGGAGATCATGATGGTGCTTTGGAGATGGATATCAAAGACACAAGATGATGATGGCCATATCATGTCACATATTTTGATTGCATGTGATGTTTATCTTTTATGCATCTTATTTTTCTTGGTATGGCGGTAAAATTATAAGATGATTCCTCACTAAATTCAAGGTATAAGTGTTCTCCCTGAGTATGCACCGTTGCTACAGTTCGTCGTGCCGAGACACCACGTGATGATCGGGTGTGATAAGCTCTACGTTCACATACAACAGGTGTAAGACAGTTTTGCACATGCAGAATACTCAGGTTAAACTTGACAAGCCTAGCATATGCACATATGGCCTCGGAACACTGAGACCGAAAGGTCGAACGTGAATCATATAGTAAATATGATCAACATAGAGATGTTCACTATTAAAAACTACTCCATCTCAGGTGATGATCGGACATGGTTTAGTTGATATGGATCGCATGATCATTTAGATGACTAGAGGGATGTCTATCTAAGTGGGAGTTCTTAAGTAACATGATTAATTGAACTTAAGTTTATCAATGGCCGTGCTACCGTTCCCTTGAATTTTAATGCGTTCCTAGATAAAGCTAAGTTGAAAGATGACGGTAGCAACTACACAGACTCGGTCCGTAACTAGAGGATTATCCTCATTGCTGCACAGAAGAATTATGTCCTGGAAGCACCGCTAAGTGCAAGACCAGCTGCAGGAGCAACTCTGGACATTATGAACACGGGTAGACTAAAGCTGATGACTACTCGATAGTTTAGTGTGCCATGCTTTACGACTTAGAATTGGGACTTCCAAGATCTTTTGAATGTCATGGAGCATATGAGATGTTCCAAGAGTTGAAGTTAATATTTCAAGTAAATGCCCGAGTTGAGAGATATGAAGTCCCCAACAAGTTCTATAGTTGCAAGATGGAGGAGAACAGTTCTGTCGGTGAACACACACTCAAAATGTCTGGGTACCATAACAACTTGACTCAGCTGGGAGTTAATCTTCCTGATGATAGCGTTATTGACAGAGTTCTTCAATCACTGCCACCAAGCTATAAAGGCTTCATGATGAACTATAACATGCAAGGGATGGAAAAGACAATTCCCGAGCTCTTCGCAATGCTTAAAGCTGCGGAGGTAGAAATCAAGAAGGAGCATCAAGCGTTGATGGTTAACAAGGACACTAGTTTCGAGAAAAAGGGCAAAGGGAAGAAGGGGAACTTCAAGAAGAATAGCAAGCAAGTTGCTGCTCAAGGGAAGAAGCCCAAGTCTAGACCTAAGCGTGAAACTGAGTGCTTCTACTTCAAAGGGACTGGTCACTGGAAGCGGAACTGCCCCAAGTATTTGGCGGATAATAAGGATGGCAAAGTGAAAGGTATATTTGATATACATGTTATTGATGTGTACCTTACTAATGCTCTTAGTAGCACCTGGGTATTTGATACTGGTTCTATTGCTCATACTTGCAACTCGAAACATGGGCTACAGATCAAACACAGATTGGCTAAGGATGAGGTGACGATGCGCGCCAGAATTGGTTCCAAGGTCGATGTGATCGCCATCGGCAAGCTACCTCTACATCTACCTTCGGGATTAGTTTTAGACCTGAATAATTGTTATTTGGTGCCAGCGTTGAGCATGAACATTATATCTGGATCTTATTTGATGCGAGATAGTTATTCATTTAAATCATAGAATAATGGTTGTTCTATTTATATGAGTAATATCTTTTATGGTCATGCACCCTTGATGAGTGGTCTATTTTTATTGAATCTTGATCGTAGTGATACACATATTCATAATATTGAAGGCAAAATATGCAAAGTTAATAGTGATAGTGCAACTTATTTGTGGCACTGCCGTTTAGGTCATATTGGTGTAAAGCGCATGAAGAAACTCCATACTGATGGGCTTTTGGAATCGCTTGTGCTTGCGAACCATGGCTCATGGGCAAGATGACTAAGACTCCGTTCTCCGAAACAATGGAGCGAGCCACTGACTTATTGGAAATAATACATACTGATGTATGTGGTCTGATGAGTGTTGAGGCTCGCGGTAGGTATTGTTATTTTGTGACCTTCACAGATGATTTGAGCAGATATGGGTATATATACTTAATGAAACATAAGTGTGAAACATTTGAAAAGTTCAAAGAATTTCAGAGTGAAGTGGAAAATCATCGTAACAAGAAAATAAAGTTTCTATGATCTGATCGTGGAGGTGAATATTTGAGTTACGAGTTTGGTCTTCATTTGAAACAATGTAGAATAGTTTCGCAACTCATGCCACCTGGAACACCACAATCTAATGGTGTGTCCGAACGTCGTAATCGTACTTTATTAGATATGGTGCGATCTATGATGTCTCTTACCAATTTACCACTATCGTTTTGGGGATGGCTGCATTCACGTTAAATTGGGCACCATCAAAATCCGTTGAGACGACACCATATGAACTGTGGTTTGGCAAGTAACCTAAGCTGCCGTTTCTTAAAGTTTGGGGCTGCGATGCTTATGTGAAAAAGCTTCAACCTGATAAGCTCGAACCTAAATCGGTGAAATGTGTTTTCATAGGATACCCAAAGGAAACTGTTGGGTACACCTTCTATCACAGATCCGAAGGCAAGATATTCGTTGCTAAGAATGGATCCTTTCTAGAGAAGGAGTTTCTCTCGAAAGAAGTGAGTGGGAGGAAAGTAGAACTTGATGAGGTAGTTGTACCTTCTCCCGAATTGGAAAGTGGTTCATCACAGAAATCACTTCCAGTGATGCCTACACCAATTAGTGAGGAAGTTAATGATGATGATCATGAAACTTCAGATCAAGTTTCTACCGAACCTCGTAGGTCAACCAGAGTACTTTATGCACCAGAGTGGTACGGTAATCCTGTTCTGGAAGTCATGTTACTAGACCATGACGAACCTACGAACTATGAGGAAGCGATGAATAGCCCAGATTCCGCGAAATGGCTTGAGGCCATGAAATCTGAGATGGGATCAATGTATGAGAACAAAGTATGGACTTTGGTTGACTTGCCCGATGATCGGCAAGCCATAGAGAATAAATGGATCTTCAAGAAGAAGACTGATGCTGACAGTAATGTTACTGTCTATAAAGGTCGACTTGTTGCAAAAGGTTTTCGACAAGTTCAAGGAGTTGACTACGATGAGACTTTCTCACCCGTAGCGATGCTTAAGTCTCTCCGAATCATCTTAGCAATTGCCGCATTTTATGATTATGAAATTTGGCAAATGGATGTCAAAACAGCATTCCTTAATGGATTTCTTAAGGGATATTCTCCTACGTGCCCCACTTCGCTTAGCTTCTCTCCCTCTTGCCCTACTTTCTCAAAAAATCTCCTTCTTGCCCCACTTCGCTCTGTCCACTCTCGCTTATCGCCAAACGGGGAGTTGCCGTCGGGTCAACCTCCTTTGACCGTTACTTGGCCTGACTGGTGGGGTCAACCCGGGGCACCTCATCGCGCTCACTAGCGGGGCTCTGTTGGGGCCATTTTGAAGCTGGAACGACTCGCCTGACTAGTGGGGTCGGCCTGGGCACCTCATCGTGCTGACCAGTGGGGCCGACCTGAGGCCTCATTTTCGAAGCGTACTGCCTGGCCCATGCGGGAACGACTCGTCTCCTACTGGCCCACAGGGCAGCCACAGCGGCGACGCATCGGCTTCTTTGACGGGTCCCGTTAAATAGCACCCGTCGCCACCTTCTTCCCCACTCGCCCCATTCGTCCACCCCACTCCCCGCGACCCCGAGCAACCGATGGCGCCCAAGCGCAACCTCGACACCCGCGAAGGCTTCTCCGCACCGACCAGCCCTAGCAAGCGCCGGACGGTGAACGAGGACCACGCGCGCCACCTTTGGGAGACCAACCAGCCTGTGCCGTGGCCTAACCACGTGCTGCCGGAGGGGTGGAACCTCGGCAACAGCGGGGTGCCTGTGCCGCAGATTCCGGCCGAAGGCCGCGAGCGGGTGCGCGAGATCAGGCGGCGGCGCAAGATCCTGCCGAATGATCTCAGGTATGACCCGGCCTTCGCCGAAACCAGCCCCCTCTGGGATACCTGGTTCATCCCCGGCAGCGTGCTTGAGGCGCGCCGCCGGATGTGGTTCGGGTCTGTCGGGCCATCCCTGCCTGCACCGCCTCCACCACCTCCACCGCCTCCACTGGCGCAAGGACAGGCGGATCCACCCGCAGAGGAGCAGGCGGCTCCACTGCCGGAGGAGGAGGCGCCGCCTCCACCGGCGCAAGGACAGGCGGATCCATCGGCAGAGGAGCAGGCGGCTCCACTGCCGGAGGAGGAGGAGGTGGAGGAGGCGCCGCTCTCCTCCGACAGCGGCGAGGAGTAGGCCGTGGCGAGGCAAGGCAGCGACGGCCGCAGCGGCGAGCCTAGTATAGGGTTCGCCTGGCGAACCTAGTATAGGGTTCGTCTTTTATATATATTTGTATTTTGTTTTGAATTTTAGTTGAAATCGTAGCCTCCCTATATATATTTGAATCGTCTACTATAATTTGTGGGAACTCATTGCACTTTAGTTTAGTTGCACTTTAATTTGTTTTTATTTTGTCGGTACAAGTGAATAATTTGAACACCGGGTACATATGAACCCTCCTACTTAGGACGTGCAAATGAGATGCGAAATTTCACGAAGAAAATATAGATGACTTTGCCTCGATGAAAAAGACAAAATTCCGGCGCTATGAAGTAGTGTATATGTGAAACTTTATCAAGATACGTGCATACGACCTTTTTCAGATTTTTTTCACTGTTAGAAAACAAATTTTCTATTATTTTACAAGTTGAAAAAAGGGTGCCACATTCGGGAGTTATAAACTAGCCGTGCATTTGCATTCATTTCGGACTGAGAGAGAGAGAGAGAGAGAGAGAGAGATAGAGATAGAGAGAGAGAGAGAGCTATTGCCGACGTAACCTCGCTGGGCAAGACTGTGCGTTTGGTATGGTTGAAATAATCTGGCTTTTCAAGGCAAACTGGCCTGGGTGGGCAAGGTCCGCTGGGAGAGCCAATTCGGCTCGCTCTCGACAGCAAGATTATTTCACGGGCTAGAGCTGAGCTAGGCTAGGTGAGCAATAGAACCAAACCTTTTAATCAGTGCTAAGACAGAGAGCATATGTCACATTAAGCTTATATGGATCAAGCTACACAGTAATAACAAGCTCTAATGACTGATTATCAGCAAGTAAACAAATCCTAGAACAACTATACACAGATAAAATGCTGCAGCTGTCAGATTAGCCTGCTTATTCAGAGCAATCATCTCCCTTAAGTGCTTGTTCAACTGCTTCAGTTCCCCCTTGAGTTCCGCATCCCCCATCATCGGAGCGACGCTGTTAGAACGCAAAATCTGCGCAGCCTCCATCCTCTTCGGAGCAGGCGGCAGCGGCAGATCGAGCATCAAATTTGCTGCCCCAGTCGAATCAATTACGCCCTCCAGTTGAAGCCTCGCAATGTATGCATCCATCCACTCAAAATGGTCGCAATGATTCTGAAAACGTAAACATGAACCCTAAATCCCAAATCTAAGCAAAAAACAAAACAAATCTGGAGAAATCTGGAAAGATCTGGAAAGATCTAGAGAAATCTGGAGAGATCTGGAAAGATCTTACCTTCCCCACCTCTGGCAGGCTCGTGCATTTCACATACTCGTGCCCCTCGTTCCCATTCTGATTGGTCTTAGTAACACGATGTCTCAGTGGCGCGATGCGTCGGCACTTCGGACATGGCATCGGCGGCACTTCACCATACCGTGGCCATGAGGGGTGGGAGGCTGAGCTACAGCTCGACATCTCTCGACGGCCGGCGCATGGGCACTTCGTAGCCGGGGAAGAAGAAGAATGGGTGGGGGAAAGGGTAGGCAATGGTGAGCGAGCACGGGGAGAAGAAGAAGAATGACTGCTTTGTTTTTTGGGGGAAAGGAGGGAAAGGGTAGGCAATGGTGAGCAAGCCGGGGAAGAGCTTACGGACCCACCTGTCATGTGGCCCGCAGCCTGGCCGCGAATTTCCCTAATTTTTGTTTAGTGCCAAAATCCCTATTTTTTGTGAAGTAGGTACCACAAATAAGACTGCAAATTGGCCTCTCACCATTTTCTCACATAATATATCATAAGGAATGCACAATCCCGGAATATCTTGAATTTTTGAGCTTTTTAACTATATTCCATCCATTATTTGAGTTTAATAGCATTTACCGACAATATTCCAAATTTGAACTACAAGTGTGTGATAGTTTGGCCCCAAAAATATACAAAAATCATGCAAACGTAGTCTACCATGATTCTACGCAATTGCACCGAAAAAAGTTGGAAAATGCACCCATTAGATATGAATGGTCACACCGGCAATTTTGGCCCTGTTTTGAAAAAAATCACATAAATGGAAAATAACTCAAAAAATTGTATATCCTGGGGGAATCTTCCATTTAAGTGTAACACTTTCAGAGAAAAATCATAAACCTGCAATACCACGTTTTTTTAAAACAAGTGTTCACAAAAACAACAACTTTGTCTGGAGTTTCATGGCTTTCAAGACAAAGACCAAGGAGTTGGCCTTATCCATGGCTACCTTCTTGCTATGATCACGAAAATCGGCACAAACATGTGTCTTGACATTATAAACAACCTTGCCAAAGAAAAATTCAAAAATAAAAAAATTTCCTATTTTTTATTATCTGTTTAGTGCCAAAATCGCAATTTTTTGTGAAGCAGGTACCACGAATAAGATGGAAAAGTGACCCCTCACAGTTTTGCCACATAGTATATCATAAGGGATGCACAATCCCAAAATATCTTGAATTTTTGAGCTTTTTAACTATATTCCACTCATTATTTGAGTTTAATACCATTTACCGAAGAAAAATTCCCATTGATCGAGGAAAACTCAAAAAAAGGGAAAACCTGACGGAATCTTCCTATTAAGTGTACTACTACCAGTTAAAAATCATAAAATCACAATACAACAGTTTTCAAATTTGTGTGACCCAGAGCGCGCCCAGAGCGCGTCCAGAGCACGCCCAGAGCGCGTCCAGAGCGTGCACATCAGTTGTTCGACAGAAGTACCAATACAAATAGGGTATTACAAATTCAATGTTCACACTCTTATCTTGCTCCTGGTGTTAGATGATGGGGCCACGACCTTGCTCCTGGTGTTCTTTGCTGGAACACTCATTGGTAGCACAACCTTCTTGCCTTGTTTCTTCTTTGCTGGGTTCTTGGCCGGGATGATCTCAGGAACTGGAGTATCTGGTGTAGGTGGCGGTCCTCGGTTACTTCCACAACCTGAAGCTACAAAATCATGTTCTTGAGGTTGAAATGGCTCTGCGTCAGGAACAACTTCATGTTCTTGAGGTTGAAATGCCTCTGCGTCAGTATCGTCTCCCATTCCAGCACAAGCCGCCGCAAAAAATTCATCTCTTTCTTGGTCTTGAACAGAAGGTTCTCCTTCTGTTGATGTCACAAATTCATATCTTGGCCTTTTAGTTTTCTTTGGTTGCCAAAATTCTTTGGTTTTACCCTTCTTACTTATCCTAGAGCTGCATTCGAGACAGAAGTGCAACAAAGATTTCAAAAAATTGAAAATAAAAGAACTAGCTGAAACAATCAAAACAATCAAAGACACACATACTTAGCTGAAACCTCGGCGGCTGCTGCCTTTGCCAATTTTTGTGCGGCCTCGGCCTGATATTCGGCGGTATCTCCAAAACCCACGGGCACTTCATTTTTGCAATACCTACCTATATGGCCCAATGCTCCACATCTTTTGCACGGTCGCCTAGTAGTGCTTCCACCCTCGGCAGCACCTCTAATTCTGTTTTTCCTTGGCCTGCCAGTTGGTCTGGTCAGAAGTGGAGGGCATAGCATGAATCCTGGATCGACCTTCTCCCATTGGTCTTTTCCCAACAAAGCAGGCACGTTGTCCTCATATGTTTTCTTAAACATTTCAACAGAGAAATATTTAGACACATACGGATCAACTTTTCCCTGCTCACCTCCGAGGACGTTCAGGAAATACAGGGCATGTATGCATGGCTTGCCAGTGAGCTGCCATCGCTTACACTGACATGTACCTTCCCTCAAATTTACTGGGTACCTCCAAGTATCTCCTTTCCCGTTATCATAAATCACCTCAGCCTCATCTTCCGTCCGTCTCTTATGAGACATAGTGCCCTGGTAATGTCTACCTCTCAAATGCAAAGCCTTGATCACAGGTGGAATGATGTGATGGCCAGCATATGCAACATTCCCAATTCTATTTCGCAGTACCATCTTCTCCATTATCATCAGCCTTATGTTGTCAAATATTTCCCACACATAAAGAGATTTCAATTTCTTAATCTTTGCGTTGAAACTCTCAGCGAGGTTACTTGTCACATAGTCCACCTTGCATGTAGTACCAAATTTGCTTCTTGACCACAACTTGCCGTGATGTGCTTCCAAGTAGCTCTGCACTGAGGGATTTGCAGCGTACATCGTCCTCAAGTGGTGGTTATGCTTCCTCTCGCTGCATGTGTACGACGCTGGCCACAGGTTGTCATCAAAAACTTTCCCCTTGAATTTCTTGACGAAATTACCAGCAAGGTGTCGCATACATTCCCTATGCTCTGCTTCAGGGAACACTAGTGAAACTGCAGTCTCCAAACCATTGCAAGCATGTGTGTGTATAGCCAATCCTTCTGGGCACCCTATGACATTGCGCAACTGCTGCAAGAACCAACACCAACTTTCCTCTGACTCAGCCTCCACCACACCAAAAGAAACTGGAAAAATCCAGTTGTGTGCATCAACTGCACAAGCAGCTACTAACTGTCCTTTCCATGCTCCATTAAGAGCAGTTGCATCCACAGCCAAATAGGGCCTGCAACCATTTATAAACCCCTCATGGCAAGCCTTGAAAGAGACAAAAGCTCTCCTGAAGCATGTTCTCTCGAGCATCTCCCCTCCCTTTTTTTTGCTTTTGTAACTCACATTGTGATAATCGATCTCTACGACACTGCCTGGACTTGCCTTCTCCACCTCAGATTTGTATGTGTATAACCACTCAAAACTTCCCTCCCATTCAGTACCGTTAATCCTCTGTATAGCAAGCCCTCTAGTTTTCCATAACCTCTGGTAATTAAAATCCTTCTCAAATTTATATTTCTCTGATATTCTTGTACCGAGATCCTTTGCTCCAAGTGTTGGTTCCTTTCTTAGATATGACATCATTACGTCTGCGAGCCAACTCTTGGTCGCTAATTTTGATTTATGCTTCTCCACCTTCGCTTGACAAGTGTGAGGATTATTGTTGTACCTTATCTGAAATACAATGAAAAGTATATGTTAGACAATGAGATTGAGATCAAGCAAACATGGAACAATATTAGGACACTGAGATTAACCAATTACCATTACAGTCTTCTTCCCACGCATACGAGTGGCATGCAACTTCCATGCACAACATTCACTTGGGCAGTGCACCGTCAGCCTTCTCCTCTCTTTCTTCTCAGTGGCATACATATTATTGGACAAAATACAGAACATTGTAAGTGCATTCCGAAGTTCATTCATATCTTTGTATATTGCACCTGGACTAAGATCCGTCTCCTCTCTGTTCCATTCAAGCTCTGGTATGTCTTCTTCGCCGCCGTATTCCTCGTCTATCAGCATGTCATCGTTCTCCTCCTCCTCTTCAGAATCAGTCTCTACAAATTGAACGACGGCCGATTTGCTAGGCTGATCCACATGTTCAGGGAACATCTTCTCATCTTCATCATCGAGGCGAGGCACGGCCTCATCGGGCAACAAATCATCGTCTGCACTGCCTGCAGTGGTCTGACTTGCATTGCCAGTAGGTTTAGATGGATTGGACCTACTAGGTGTGGGTGGAAGATCAGAATTAGCAGACTTCGATTTGTCAACAGCCGCCTTTCCCTTGTCCTTTCGCAATATTTTTGGTTTCCGAAGCACCGTGACTTCAATTTTACCAAAGCCGGCACTCATGTTCTGAGCAAACATACAGCCTACATCCTCGTCATTTTGTAGTGGGACAAATTTATCCTCAATCATTTCCCAGTATTTCAGCGTCGCTGAATCAGTTGGCAACCAACCATATAGCCTACATATTGCACTTAGCAATTCTTTCAACGAATAAGTCGTCTCTACCACCAACGGAAACCAAAACGCATTGGGCGATGCATTCGAACCGATCACAGAACTTTCCATTCGGACCTTCAAATGAAAAGCAAGCAGTTTGTCGATCCTATTTAACCAAAATAAGCATACTATTGTCAATTCTCCCCGTATTTACTAGCTAAAACACACAAATGAGAGATTCAATACTTACTTCGATGGAATCCAACTGCTGTCGGATTCCGGAGAGAGGACCCAGTCCTCGCCGCGATCTAATAGGGCCCCCGCGCTCGCCATTGATGCCTCGTCGCAGCTCCTGTCAACCTGCCGCAGCTCCCCTCAAGCGGAACTACTAGGGAGTGGCGGGGCGTGGCGGGGCGGCGGTGGCACCTGCGGTGAGTGGCTGCAGCGGCGGTCAGATCTGGATTGGGCGTGGGGTGGATAAGATTGGGCACGATTCAAAATGAGGCCCCAGGTCGGCCCCACCCGAGCCCCACTCGTGAGCGCGATGAGATGCCCCAGGTTGACCCCACCAGTCAGGCCAAGTAACGGTCAAAGGAGGTTGACCCGACGGCAACGCCCCGTTTGGCGAGAAGCGAGAGTGGACAGAGCGAAGTGGGGCAAGAAGGAGATTTTTTGAGAAAGTGGGGCAAGAGGGAGAGAAGCTAAGCGAAGTGGGGCACGTAGGAGAATATCCCATTTCTTAAAGAAGAGTTGTATACGATGCAACCAGAAGGTTTTGTCGATCCTAAAGGTGCCAACAAAGTGTGCAAGCTCCAACGATCCATTTATGGACTGGTGCAAGCATCTCGGAGTTGGAATATACGCTTTGATAGTGTGATCAAAGCATACGGTTTTATACAGACTTCTGGAGAAGCCTGTATTTACAAGAAAGTGATGGGAGCTCTGTAGCATTTCTAATATTATATGTGGATGACATATTGTTGTCGGGGGATATCTGCCTCCACGAGCACCTATGGGGACGGAGCCCCTTGTCGGTTCGGCGGGGGGCGGAGGTTGCACAAAGAGCAGATCGAGGCGACACACACGCACACAATGATTTTACCCAGCTTCGGGCTGCATGGATGCGTAAAACCCTACTGCTGCATGTCTGGTTGATTCGAGTTCTTGCTCTGGAGCGCAAGAAGCTACAGTAAGTTGGAGCTGGACGTAGAGGAGGGTCTACTGAGCGTCCTCCTGGTTTTCTGTCTCTCCTCTATCTAGGGTTCCCTCGGGGTCTCCATCCTTCTCCTACGTGCGCATGGGCCTCCTTTTATATGCTAAGGGGTTTCCCATAGGTAGCGACGCAGGTGAGGGTAAAAATGGCAAGGAACTGTGCGAACAGTGGCCGCACAGTGCTATCGCACCTAACTCTGACGGCGGGGGACAAAGGCATTAAATGCCCGTCTAGATCGCCTGAACAGTGCCGAGGCAGACCGTTAGGAGCGCCTCCGCTTGCCACGGGGGCGACTCTGCCAACGTCGCATGCCACCGCGCGTCTCAGGTTGCGCGGCGCCCCGCCACGTGCCTCCGGGGAAGCCCCAGAGCGACGCGTGGGCAGGTGAGCTGGAGCGCAAGCCTGAGGTGGTGGTTTGCCGCGGCAAGTGGCTTGCCGCGGTAGTTGCCTTGCCGCACCTGAGAGCTTGCCGCTCGTCAGGCCTTGCCGGGGCGCGCGGCGCGCCGCGACGGGCTTCTCTTGGTGTGCCGTGGCTCGGCCGTCCCGGCGAGCACCTCCCGCCGGGGCCTTGGTGCTTCGGCTCAGTCGTCCCGGCAAGCTCCTCTTGCCGGGGCCTTGCCGCCTTGGCCCGGCAAGCTCCTCTTGCCGGACCTCGCCTGCTTGGCCCGGCAAGCTCCTCTTGCCGGGGCTTGGTCTTCTAGGCTCGATCACTTGGCCTTCGTCCGGCCCAAAAAGGGCCGTGGAGACTCTTGTCGCTCCCCTGGCAGGCCTTGCCGCGGGACGCTACTATCGCCCGTGCACAAGTTCGGGGTACTAAGGTACCCCTACTTTAGTACACCGACAGGAGCCCCCGGGTCTGGGCCATACACGGTGCCGAGCGTTGTTGGGCTAGGCCCTAACAGTGCACGGGCACGCGTGGCCTGGGTTGCGCTACTCCTTAACTCCGTGCTCGTCGCGCCCTCCCCAAGTGGCGCGCGCTTATCGCGGCGTCGTGGGGGGCGAGGCGTGCGAGGCGTGCGTGACGTGGGTGGCGTGCGCGGGGCTGAGGCCCGTAGGCATGCGTCGCGTCGGGCACGACTCCTTTATTTGGAAAGGCGAAGCGCCCGCCCCCATTTTCAAATGGGGGAGGAGGCGTGGAGGCGCGGCTTGGTGAGCGAACGGGGTCGAGGCGTGGCTTTCGGGGCGCCCGTCCCCACGATCACGGGGTGGGGAGAGGTCGCCTCATCCGTCGCCTCGGCCCTGCTCGCCTGCCACGCGCCCTCCATGCACTTGGGGTTGCGGTGGTGGAGGCGGAAAACCAGGCCGACACGGGTTGATGTAGAGGGTCGGCCCCGTCGCCCGCCCTTCCTCTGCTTTGATTGGTTGGGCGGGGTGGCCGAGCCCCCACTCCGCCCCTTTATAAGGAGCGGAAGGGGGCGATGAGGGTCCGCACTCCTCCCTTCCTTCTTCTCTTAGATCCCTGGTCCCCTCTCCCCAACTGTCATGGAGAAAGGGAACCCTGGTCCTTCTTCGGTGGCAGCAAGGGTTGCCGCCAGGCAGCGAGTCCCTCCTCCCCTTGCACCCGCGGCGGCGGAGCCAACCGTAAGGGGAAGGGGGAGGGGGCGAGGTCGTGGACGAGGCCGTGGACGGGGCCGAGGCGCTTGAGGCGGGCAGGACGGCGCGTCGGCCTCGCCTCCGCCGGCGGCTCCGTTTCCCCCGGCGGTCCATCTCGGGGACGACCCCTGCGAGTTCATCATCAAGCTGCGCCGGGCGCCTCGCCGTCGCCTCCGCCTCCCGGCTCCCTTCGCGGACGTTTTGGAGGCGGAACAACACGAGACGCTGAGACTGCGCACGAGGGGCTGCGGGATCAGTGGTACGCGAGTCCACGTCGAATCCCGAGCCCCCGGCGTGATGTGTCTTGGCCGCGGGTGGAAGACGTTCGCCCGGATCCACAGCTTGATGGAGGGGTTCACCCTCCATTTTAAGCTGATGGAGGGCGATCTCCTCTCCGTCAAGGCCTTCGGGGACCTCGGCACCCGGGCCCGGTGCTGCGTGGATAGCTCCTCCGACAGCGAAGGCTCCTCCTCAAGCGAGAGTGGCGAGGAGGGGAGCGACAACGACGACGAGGGGGGCGGCCGCCGGGATGACAGGTCCGACTAGGTGCCGGTCGCAGCTCCGCGTGGCACCGGCGGCCCCCATCGTCCGCGTCGCTGGCGCTGTGAACTCCCCGGGGTCGTCTCCTTGGGCGGCTGGCGTAGGGAGGCTGCGGAAGAGGAAGAGGGCGGGCGGCAAGGCCGCTGCCTCGTCTTCCAGCTTCGCCCCAGACGCCGTCACCACCCCTGCGCGCGGCGGCGACCACCGGGGTCTTCTCTCCGGCCTGGCAAGCTCCTCTTGCCGGGGCTTCGTCTTCTCGGGCGGCCGGAGTGGCGAGGCTGCGGAAGAGGCTAGCGGCAAGGCCGTCAACTCGGAGTACGAGGGCTAGATGCCCTCGACAGCGTGTTGACGCCCCGCAGCCTCCTTCTCGAGCTCCGCTTCCGGCATCGCCGTCTCCATCCAGCCTCCGGAGCTCCGGGGCGGAGCCTCCGACGCTCTCTTGGCGTCTTCTGCCACCCGTAGCTCGTCTAGGCGCCCCTTTTGCCCTTCTCGCCTCCTTGCCGTACCTCCTAAGGAGAGAGACAAGAAAGGGATTACGGGCACCTTATCTCTTTTTATCTTGTAAGCCCTCGGGCCTTAGTTGCATTTAAATCTTGTAATCCCATCTTTCATGTTTTTCATTCTCTCTGAACTGTACCTGAGTGGAATGTTTTTAATGAAAAGGGAGTGTTTGCCGGACCATTTGTCTCGTGGGTACATCCCGTGGCAAGGAGCGAACCCTTTGCATCGTCAAGATAGACACTTCCCCGCCCGGCAACGGACCCTGCCGTCTCCCCGCGCCTCTTGGCCCTCCTCACGCTCTTGGCGGAGGCAGGGAGAAGGCGGGTTCTGGCCCCTCGCTTCTTCCTCTTGCCGCCACGGCTACTATCAGAAGCGGGCCCCGGGAACGCGCTCCGGGGTTTGTCGCTTAAGAGAGCACGACAGCTTTTAGGGGGAAGCAAGGTTTTCGCATTCCGCAGCTCATGAGAGAATGCATGATAAGGGATGTAAAGACTTATCTGAGGTTGCGGCCCCCGGCAACTCTGGCTTGTCGGGGCGCGGGTGCTGGCTCGTCCTTCTCCCCTTCTTCGTCCTTGAGCGGCTCGGCAAGGGTAGGCAGTTCCCACGAGCCAAAGGGAAAGGACGGGAAAAAGACGCGGACTCGACCTCTAAGTTAGGGGTTAGCGACTGTTAGGCACTATCAACCCTAACCAAGGACGAGACTCGACTCAGCATGCATGCTAAAACTTGGGGGGCCCCAGCGCGTCATTGCGGCCAGGGTCTGTGCCTGGCTTTGTACAAAGGATTACATGCGTCTGCGGCAAGACTTTTGTACAAAGAGTTGGTTGCCGGACGGGGTCCGACAACCGCGCCTTACGGGTAAAACTTGCGAAGATGCTCAATGTTCCAGGAGTTGCTCACCGGAGTACCATCTTCGGTCTCGAGGCGGACGGCGCCGGGCCTCGTGACTCGTTTCACCCGGTAAGGGCCTTCCCACTTCGGCGTCAACTTGTTGTGTATCTTGGCCGACTGAACGCGCCGAAGAACAAGGTCGCCTTCCTCGAGGCTCCTGGCTTTAACTTTGCGGCTATGATAGCGACACAGAGCTTGCTGGTAGCGAGCGGATCGCACAGCAGCCTGGAGACGATCCTCCTCGAGGAGCAGTGCGTCATCTTCACGCGACCGCTCTTGCTCAAGCTCATCATAAGCGAGCACTCGAGGTGACCCGTATACGAGTTCCGTGGGGGTAACTGCTTCTGCTCCATAGACTAGAGCAAATGGTGTCTGGCCGGTGGCTCGATTTGGCGTCGTTCTGACTGACCAAAGAACCGTCGGCAGCTCCTCGATCCAGTTCCGTCCGCGCTTGAGCAGCCTATCAAAACTTCTGGTCTTGAGCCCGCGCAGTACCTCGGCGTTGGCCCTTTCCGCTTGACCGTTGCTCTGGGGATGAGCAACAGAAGCGAAGCAGACCTTGGTGTCGAGATCTTGGGTGTACTGCATGAAGGCGTGGCTTGTGAACTACGTACCGTTGTCGGTGATGATCCTGTTGGGGATCCCGAAGCGGCAAACAAACGACCTGAAGAATTTGATCGCGGACTGGGCGGTCACCTTTCTCACCGGTTCCACTTCTGGCCACTTTGTGAACTTGTCGATGGCAACGAACAAGTACTCAAAGCCCCCGACGGATCGGGGGAAGGGGCCGAGGATATCGAGCCCCCAGACCGAGAAGGGCCAGGATAAAGGGATCGTCTGGAGAGCTTGAGCTGGCTGGTGTATCTTCTTGGAATGGAACTGGCACGCTTCACACTTGGTTACTTGTGCAGTTGCATCCTGGAGGGCTGTGGGCCAGAAGAAACCTTGCTGGAACGCCTTTCCGGCAAGTGCTCTGGCGCCAATGTGGTGTCCACATATGCCTCCGTGTATCTCCGCCAACAGCTTCTGTCCGTCTTCCGGTGAATGCACTTCAATTTCACCCCATTGCGTCCTCTTCTGTACAGTGCGCTGTCAACGAACTGGTACATACTGGACTGCCGGGCTACTCTTTCAGCTTCTTCTTGTTCTTCGGGAAGTTCTCCTGTCTGGAGGAAACGGACGATCTGCTGTGCCCATGTCGGAGCCTGTGGCTCGACGACGAGGACTAAAGGCATGTCGGCGGCTGTGGGAACATCAGCTTCTACGGCGAGGACTTGGGGCTCAGCCGGAGCTTGACGTTCCCCGGCAAGCTCGCCGGGGCATGGCTTGCCGGGAGCGCCTGCTTCGTCGGGACAAACCCTGGGGCTTGCCGGAGCGGGCAGCTCCTCAGCACTCTTGGCGTCGATCTTGGGGACTCTCTTGGCGGCGGCTTCGGGAAGCTCTGCCGGGAGATAGTCGCCAGAGACCGATCTCCTCCTCTTGCTTGGTCCAGTTGATGGTGTCACGGATGGCTGAGTCAGCTTGAGCACAAAAGTCCCTGGTTCCACAGGTAGCTTTAGTGCGGCGCATTTTGACAGGCCGTCGGCGATGTCGTTCTCTGCTCTTGGAACGTATTCCATTTGCAGGCCGTCAAAGCGCTCTTCCAGCTTCCTCACTTCATCAACGTAAGCTTCCATCAACGGGCACTGGTAATCCTTGTTCACTTGGCGGACGACGAGCTGCGAGTCACCCCTGACAATGAGCTTCTTGATCCCAAGTTCCGCCGCGATCCTGAGACCGGCGAGCAAACCTTCATACTCTGCCGTATTGTTGGTTGCTTGCTCCTTGGGAAAGTGCATCTGGACGATGTACTTGAGGTGCTCTCCGGTGGGTGCGATGAGCAGCACGCCGACACCGGCGCCTTCCAGCGAAAAGGCACCATCAAAGTACATCAGCCACTCTTTGGTTGCTTCCTTGCCGGGGATGCTCGTCTCTGGAATTTCTTCGTCCGGTGTCGGCGTCCACTCTGCTATGAACTCTGCCAATGCTCTGCTCTGGATGGTCGATGTGCTCTTGAACTTGAGGCCAAAGCTTGACAGTTCTAGTGCCCACTCGACAATCCTGCCTGTTGCTTCGGGATTCTGCAGTATCCTCTTAAGCGGAAAGCGAGTGACCACGGTGATCTCGTGTGCTTGGAAGTAATGGCGCAGCTTCCTCGAGGCCATGAGGAGGCCGAAGAGCAATTTCTGCACACCAGAGTACCTCGACCTAGCCCCCTACAGGAGGGAACTGACGAAGTAAACTGGGCGCTGCACCATCCTCTTCCTCTGCACTTCCCCTTGCGCTTGCGTGGATCCGCCTTTGCCGGGGCCAGAGCTTGTCGGGGAAGCCCCCTGCTTGCCGTCGGACGCGCTTGCCGTGGTTGCTGGCTCATCATCAGCTTCCCTCTCCGCAACTAACGCAACACTAGCCACTTGATTGGTTGCCGCTAGGTAGAGCAGCAACTTCTCTTGCGGTCTAGGCGCGACAAGTATAGGAGCGGAGGACAGGTATTTCTTCAAGTCTTGCAGCGCAGCCTCCGCTTCCGGAGTCCATTTTACTGGACCTGCCTTTTTCAAGATTTTGAAAAACGGCAGGGCGCGTTCCGCAGACTTGGAAATAAACCTGCTGAGAGCCGCCACACAGCCGGCAAGTCTTCGCACGTCCTTGACACGCGTTGGTGCTTCAATCTGCTCGATGGCCTTGATCTTGTCGGGGTTGGCTTCGATCCCGCGCTGGGACACGAAGAACCCGAGAAGCTTGCCGGAGGGAACTCCGAACACGCACTTCTCGGGGTTGAGCTTGAGGCTGATCTTGCGCAAGTTCGCAAAGGTCTCTTCCAAGTCTTGAACCAAGGTTGCCTTGTCTCTGCTCTTGACCACAATGTCGTCCATGTAGGCCTCCACATTTCTGTGGATCTGTGGCTCGAAAGCAGTGTGGACAACCCTCGCGAACATCGAGCCTGCGTTCTTCACTCCAAAAGGCATCCGCATAAAATAGAACGTGCCGCATGGAGTGATGAACGCAGTCTTCTCTTCGTCTTCTTCAGCCATGAAGATCTGGTGGTATCCGGAGTAGGCGTCAAGGAATGAAAGCAGGTCGCATCCGGCCGTGGAGTCAACAATCTGGTCGATGCGCGGCAAGGGAAATGGATCTTTAGGGCAAGCTCTGTTGACATCGGTGAAATCGATGCACAACCTCCACTTCCCGTTTGCTTTGCGCACGACAACAGGATTGGCCAACCACGTCGGATGGAGCACGCCTCTGACGAGGCCTGCTGCTTCCAACTTCCTGATTTCCTCCGCGATAAACTCTTGGCGCTCCACCGCTTGTTTCCTGACCTTTTGCTTGATGGGCCGCGCATGAGGACAGACGGCGAGGTGGTGCTCAATCACTTTCCTGGGAACGCCGGGGATGTCAGATGGTTGCCAGGCAAACACATCGACATTCGCCCGCAGGAAAGCAACGAGCGCGCCTTCCTATTTGGGGTCAAGAGTGGCACTGATGGTGAAGGTACCACCAGTGCCGTCCTCCTTGGCGGGCACCTTCTTGGTCGCCGGTGGAGCAGCCGTCGTCTCCTTGTGTTTACCGGCGGGGCTCGATGGTGCGTCCTCAACGGCAGCGCAACGCTCCGAAGAGGCGCGCTTGCCGGAGTGGGCACCAGAGTATTCGCCGGGCTTGGCCTTCTTGCCGGCGGGGCTTGATGGCACGTCCTCGACGGCAGCGCAGCACTCCGAAGAGGCGCGCTTGCCGGAGTGGGCGCCAGAGCATTTGCCGGACTTGGTCTTCTTGCCGGCGGGGCTCGATGGCACGTCCTCGACGGCAGCGCAGCACTCCGAAGAGGCGCGCTTGCCAGAGTGGGCGCCAGAGCATTCGCCGGACTTGGTCTTCATGCCGGCGGGGCTCGATGGCACGTCCTCGACGGCAGCGCAACACTCCGAAGAGGCGCGCTTGCCGGAGTGGGCGCCAGAGCACTTGCCGGACTTCTTCTTTCCCCCGGAAGCTCCAGCGGCAAGCGGGCCGCGGGCCGTTGCTGCTGTTGCGTCCCGGTATATTTGGTCGGCCCAGATAAGGGCATCCTTCTTGTCGCCGGGGACAGAAATGACGCTTATCGGGCCAGGCATCTTGAGCATGTTATACGCGTAGTGGGAGGCCGCCATGAACTTGGCGAGCGCTGGTCGGCCGAGGATCCCGTTGTAAGGCAACGGAAAGTCGGCGATGTCGAAGGTGACCTTCTCAATCCTGAAATTCAGCTCGCTGCCAAATGTTACCGGTAGCGTAATCTTTCCCTTCGGCTTGCTCCTTCCCGGGTTTATTCCTTGGAATGTGCCGGTTTCTTCGAGCTCGCTGTTGGGAACTTGGAGTCTCCGGAGGACAGCAGAGGAGATCAGATTCAAGCCGGCCCCACCGTCAACTAGCATCTTAGTGACCTTGAGGTTGCGGATTGTTGGGGAAACCAACATCGGCAAGCACCCGACCGCGGTTGTGCGATCAGGGTGGTCCTCAATGTCGAAGATGATAGGCGTGCTGGATCATCTCAGGGGTCTGCGTGACTCGACGGGTGGCTCCGCTGCATTGACCTCTCGCACCCACCGTTTAAGCTGGTGGTGGGAAGCGTGCAGGGAGGCACCGCCGTCCACACACAAGACCTCAGTGGCTTTCTGAAACTCCTGCTCGCTGGTCTCGGGGTCTTCCATGTCTTTGTCGTCGTCATCGTCTTCGCCCTTGTCGCGCCCCCGGGGAGGTCTCTCTGCTTTCCGCTGCTTGTCCTTGCCGCGGCGCTCCCCCGGGCCGGGGCGCTTCATGCCGGATCCCCCACCACCTGCTTGGGCTCTCTCCTTGTCGCGTCGTGCGTACTCGGCCTTCTGCAGGTCGACGAGCCGCTCGACTTGCTTGCAACTCTGGAGGTCGTGGCCCCTGGTACGGTGGATCTTGCAGTACTTCTTGTCGGTACTGTCTCGCTTATCAGCAGCGGCCACCGCCCGGCAGTTGGCGCACCCGACAATCTCCTTGCCGGGGCCTCCCGCCTGGGCTTTCTTGGCGGAGCCCTCGCTGCCGGACTTCTCGACAACCAGTACCTCTGGGTTTTTCTTCTTTTTGCCGTTCCGCCGCCGGCCTTTCCTTGCCGGGGCGGTACCTTCACTGTCGGAGTCTCCTTCTCCAACACTTTCTCCGGGGAGCTTCCTCCCCTCCTCAGCGCGTGCACACTTGTCGGCCAGGGCGTAAAGCTCGCTGACCTCCTTGATTTTGCACATCGCCATCTCCTCCCGCATCCTGCGGTTACGCACGTTCTGGTGGAACGCGCTGATCACCGCGGCGGGGTGGACGTCTGGGATGTTGTAGTGCACACGGCTGAACCTCTGGATGAACTTGCGCAAAGGCTCCCCCTCCTTCTGAACAAGCAGATGAAGGTCGCTCACCTGGCCATGGGGTTTGTGGCCGCCCGTGAAGGCGCCAACAAACTGATGGCATAGGTCTGGCCAGGAGGAGATGGAGCCGTCCGGCAAGTGCATGAGCCAGGATCTGACGTTGGGCTTGAGTACCAGCGGGAAGTAGTTGGCAAGGATCTTATCGTCTCGTCCCCCGGCAGCCTGCATCGCAATGGTGTAGATGCTGAGGAACTCAGACGGATGCGACTTGCCGTCGTACTTCTCGGGCACGTCGGGCTTGAAGTTCTTTGTGCTGGGCCACTGGACTTGCCGCAGCTCGCGGGTGAACGCGGGGCAGCCTACCGAATACGGCAGTTCGCCTGGTTCCCCTGGTGCGTGCATGTCTCCAGAAGGCCCAACGCGCTGGTCTGATTGACGCCGTGCCTCTCTTCTGCGCTCGATGCGGGTTCGAGCGTCTTCTTCCCTTTGTTCGTGAAGGACTTGGCGTTGGTCGCGACGAGTTCGCGGGTTCGACGACACGGTGGAGTCGTCGTCGAGGTGAGCCCGGCGAGTCGGCGACCGTGGCTTCTGGGGCGGGGAGTGCACGGTGGTCGCACCCCCGCCATTCTTGGTGCCATCGGTTCTCGCCTGGGTGACTGGCCGCGGCTGCGACGCGCTGTGCTGCCGCGGAGTGTCACCGTTGGCGAAACCGATGAGGCTCTGGATGGTTGCCCTCCAGTCGTCGAGCTTGTCCGCCGTTGGAGGGTAGTCTAGGAGCAGCTGAGCTCGCGCGAGAGCTTCCGCTGGGGTGGTGGGCAGAGGCTGCGAACGGCGCGAGGAGCGGGATGTGCTCGAACTCCTAACTATGTTAGAAGGAGCAGCACCCGGTCCAGGCAGCCGCGCGACGCTTGTTCCGGCACGCTGGATCGCATGCTGGTCCTGAGCACCTTGGGACCCACCAGCACGGTCTGGGTCCAGCGAGCGTATGGTACCGTGGGTACTATGACGCTGCTGGTTTCGCGCCTCCTAAGAGGGGCGCGGGGCGAGCTCGGACGTCGCGGGACCAAGAACTGGTTCGACGGCGCCCGTTCCTCCGCCAGCGTCCTCTCCACCACCCGTCTGCTCCATGGGCGGTGGGTTCGGCGCTGACGGACCGGTCGCCTCCGGAGCTTTCTTCTTCGGCGCCATGCTGGCGCAAACGATGAGATTCTGGCTCGCGCGGACGCCGGATCTGATTCACACAACCTCGATGCACCCCCTACCTGGCGCGCCAAAGATGTCGGGGGATATCTGCCTCCACGAGCACCTATGGGGACGGAGCCCCTTGTCGGTTCGGCGGGGGGCGGAGGTTGCACAAAGAGCAGATCGAGGCGACACACACGCACACAACGATTTTACCCAGCTTCAGGCCGCATGGATGCGTAAAACCCTACTGCTGCATGTCTGGTTGATTCGAGTTCTTGCTCTGGAGCGCAAGAAGCTACAGTAAGTTGGAGCTGGACGTAGAGGAGGGTCTACTGAGCGTCCTCCTGGTTTTCTGTCTCTCCTCTCTCTAGGGTTCCCTCGGGGTCTCCATCCTTCTCCTACGTGCGCATGGGCCTCCTTTTATATGCTAAGGGGTTTCCCATAGGTAGCGACGCAGGTGAGGGTAAAAATGGCAAGGAACTGTGCGAACAGTGGCCGCACAGTGCTATCGCACCTAACTCTGACGGCGGGGGACAAAGGCATTAAATGCCCGTCTGGATCGCCTGAACAGTGCCGAGGCGGACCGTTAGGAGCGCCTCCGCTTGCCACGGGGGCGACTCTGCCAACGTCGCATGCCACCGCGCGTCTCAGGTTGCGCGGCGCCCCGCCACGTGCCTCCGGGGAAGCCCCAGAGCGACGCGTGGGCAGGTGAGCTGGAGCGCAAGCCTGAGGTGGTGGTTTGCCGCGGCAAGTGGCTTGCCGCGGTAGTTGCCTTGCCGCACCTGAGAGCTTGCCGCTCGTCAGGCCTTGCCGGGGCGCGCGGCGCGCCGCGGCGGGCTTCTCTTGGTGTGCCGTGGCTCGGCCGTCCCGGCGAGCTCCTCCCGCCGGGGCCTTGGTGCTTCGGCTCAGTCGTCCCGGCAAGCTCCTCTTGCCGGGGCCTTGCCGCCTTGGCCCGGCAAGCTCCTCTTGCCGGACCTCGCCTGCTTGGCCCGGCAAGCTCCTCTTGCCGGGGCTTGGTCTTCTAGGCTCGATCACTTGGCCTTCGTCCGGCCCAAAAAGGGCCATGGAGACTCTTGTCGCTCCCCTGGCAGGCCTTGCTGCGGGACGCTACTACCGCCCGTGCACAAGTTCGGGGTACTAAGGTACCCCTACTTTAGTACACCGACAATTGTTGATTGGGAATAATACAAAATTTCTGGATAGCATAAAAGGATTCTTGAATAAGAATTTTTCAATGAAAGACCTCGGTGAAGCTGCTTATATATTAGGCATCAAGATCTATAGAGATAGATCAAGACGCTTAATTGGACTTTCACAAAGCACATACCTTGATAAAGTTTTAAAGAAGTTCAAAATGGATCAGTCAAAGAAAGGGTTCTTGCCCGTGTTACAAGGTGTGAAGTTGAGTCAGACTCAATGTCCGACCACTGCAGAAGATAGAGAGAAAATGAAAGTCATTCCCTATGCCTCAGCCATAGGTTCTATCATGTATGCTATGTTGTGTACCAGGCCTATTGTGTACCTTGCCATGAGTTTGGCAAGGGGGTATGACAGTGATCCAAGAGTGGATCGCTGGACAGCGGTCAAAGTTATCCTTAGTGGCCTAAGAGGACTAAGGAAATATTTCTCGGTTATGGAGGTGATAAAGAGTTCGTCATAAAGAGTTACGTTAATGCAAGGTTTTACAACAATCCGGATGACTCTGAGTGTCAGTCTGGATACATATTTAAAGTGGGAGCAATTAGCTAGAGTAGCTCCATGTAGAGAATTGTAGACATAGAAAATTTGCAAAATTCATACGGCTCTAAATGTGGCAGACCCGTTGACTAAACTTCTCTCACAAACAAAACGTGATCACACCTCAGTACTCTTTGGGTGTAAATCACATAGCGATGTGAACTAGATTATTGACTCTAGTAAACCCTTTGGGTGTTAGTCACATGGCGATGTGAACTAATCACATAAAGATATGAACTATTGGTGTTAAATCATGTGACGATGTGAACTAGATTACTGACTCTAGTGCAAGTGGGAGACTGAAGGAAATATGCCCTAGAGGCAATAATAAAATTGTTATTTATATTTCCTTATATCATGATAAATGTTTATTATTCATGCTAGAATTGTATTAACCGGAAACTTGATACATATGTGGATACATAGACAAAACACAGTGTCCCTAGTAAGCCTCTACTAGACTAGCTCGTTAATCAAAGATGGTTAAGTTTCCTAGTCATAGACATGTGCTGTCATTTGACGGGATCACGCCATTAGGAGAATGATGTGATGGACAAGACCCATCCGTTAGCTTAGCATAATGATCATTAAGTTTTATTGTTATTGCTTTCTTCATGACTTATACATATTCCTTTGACTATGAGATTATGCCACTCCCGGATACCGGAGGAATACCTTGTGTGCTATCAAACGTCACAACGTAACTGGGTGATTATAAAGATTCTCTAGAGGTATCTCCAAAGGTGTTTGTTGGGTTTGCATAGATCGAGATTATGATTTGTCACTCCGAGTATCGAAGAGGTATCTGTGGGCCCTCTTAGTAATGCACATCACTATGAGCCTTGCAAGCAATATGACTAATGAGTTAGTTATGGGATGATGCATTACGAAACAAGTAAAGAGACTTGCCGGTAACGAGATTGAACTAGGTATGATGATACCGACGATCGAATCTTAGGCTAGTAACATACCGATGAAAAAGGGAATAACGTATGTTGTTATTGTGGTTTGACCAATAAAGAACTTCGTAGAATATGTAGGAACCAATATGAGCATCCAGGTTCCGTTGTTGGTTATTGATCGGAGATATGTCTCGGTCATGTCTACATAGTTCTCTAACCCGTAGGGTCTGCACGCTTAACATTCGATGACGATTTGTATTATGAGTTATGTGTTTTGGTGACCAAAGATTGTTCGGTGTCCCGGATGAGATCACTGTTGCGACCCGACCTCAAACGGTCAAATGACTGTGCATAAGTGTCATCCCAGGATTGGTAATGCTGACACACACAGTATTTGAAGGATTTATAATAGAGTTCAATCACACACTTATTACATCGAATGTCTCAAAAGAGAACTTATTACAATAATATGGCTTAAGGACAACTAAATACGATAACAGTGGAAGCTTCGAAGGTAAATGAGTCCATCAACTCCAACGGCATAGCTGAGTGCACGACGACGACCTAGCGCACCTTACTCTTCGTCTGAAAAGTCTGCAACATAATACATTGCAGCCCGAAACGGGTCAGCACATGGAATATGTTGGCAAAATAACACTGTAGAGCCATGAACATGAAATAGCTATAACTATATGCATATATGGCTGGTGGAGGCTCTACGGTTATCATTTGCATAAAGCTGACTTTTCCCTACAACAAAGGAATATATTTTGTTTGACTACAAAGTTTGTTGAAAACATTGAGAATGGAAACCCCATCTTAATCCCAAATTAATAATCATTAACCCAACAAATTAATTAAGTAAAGTGATGAGATCAAATCAATAATTCAAGCACCAGATACTCAAGATGTCCATAACCGGGGACACGGCTAACCATGATTACTTTGTACACTCTACAGAGATTTGCGCACTTTTCCCCACAAGACTCGATCTCCTCCGCTGAATTTTTCGCACTACATGGTGTTTGAGAAACGGGTGACCGAGACACAGTCTTTCAGAAGCATTAGCTCTTTCGACGGGTAAACCGTACCACCTACATCCCCTACATCTGCTAGTCTACCACTGAAAGAGGTCACACAACATACTCAACTATGCCAGAGCCCATAATGGCTTGTGGCTGCACACGGAAGTTTCTAGCATGAATAATCTTATGATCCCTTTGAGCCTCGTTGGCGGACCATAGGATGATCACACAGATTCCCCGGGATCTCCTTGGGCAACACTGGATTCCCCAGGTGCCCACAAACAATCCACCCAGATGTGTATTAAAGTATCCACCTTAAGTTAAACCTTAGTTAACAATAATCTCTCACATCTATCATGAATCACTCAAACCAAACCACGTCTACGAACATAGCATATTAGTATAAGCATAACGTAGAAGTAACTCCCAGGGTTTGCAATAAAGACAGTAGGTTCTACCTCATCAACTACTTCCCAATACCCACATGTTATCAAGTCCTTACCATGCAGTGTTTGAGGATTGAAGCTAATGCATAAAAATGGGTAATAAATGGGTATGATCAAAGTGTTACTTGCCTTGCTGACGATCTGAAAACCCTAGTGACTCGTAGTAGCACGCTTCGCACTCCGAAAACTCTATCGCAAACAAACAATAACATACATAAGCACTCAAGCATAAGATGCAAGGGTAAAACTCAAATGAAAAGATCCAAACTGAAAGTTGAACCGAAGAGTTTCGATTTGCAAAAAGAATCAATCGAATCGGAGCTACGAAACTCAAACTACGATCAAAAGAAGTTTCAAATTCAAATCTGCTTGAAGCCAAATTTTAAATTGTCAAAATCATGTTCAAGTTGATTATGTGGAAATAGGGTCCGAGACAAAGATCTCGGCGTTGGTTTCACTGGATTTGGATAAACGAGCAAAAAGTTGCGAGGGTTTGAAGATCAGGGGCTAATCTGCGATAAAATAATAATTGTGGATAGGTCCCTGGCCAAAAATAAAATAAAATAAAATATATCGAACGAACGTTCACTATCTGGGACAAACGAATGAATACGTTCGCTAACAGTGACGTTCGAGTGAACGCTCGCTAATTAGCGAACTAAAAAAAAACCCGATCTAAACCGTTGAACCGAAAAGAAAACCGACAAAACCTAAAAAAACTGATCTAGGGTTTATACCTAAATCCGGCGAGAAGACCGGCGGCGACGGCGGTCAACGGTGGCGGCGGTGGCTCCGGCGCGGCGAGGCAGGGCTTCGGCGATGGTGGGCAGCGCAAGCGGCGGCACGGTTGCAGCAGCGGGCGGCGGGGCTACGTCGGGGCAAGGTGGGGAGTAGGCGGCGGGGCGACAGCTTTTAAAGGGGCCACGGGGTGGCCTTGGGGAAGGGGGCGACGCGGGGTGGAGTCCTGCTCGGACTCCCCTCGGCGTCCGTGCGGGAGCGGGGCGGCGCGCGGGAGGAAGGCGGCGGCGCCTAGTGGGCCGGCCTGCTCGGCTGGGCCACGACCCAGTCAGGCGAGAAAAGAAGATTTTAAAAAAAATAAGATTCCACCCGAATAAAAGAAAAAAATCTAAAAAATGCTGAAAACAATTTTCACCATCTAAACCTAATATTTAGCACAAAGTGAACATTTTTCTGGCCTAAATATGCAATTTTCAAAAAATGCATATTTTTTATAATTCAAATAAAATAGCAAATAAAATCCAAATAAAATATAAATTTTATTTTAAAATTTCTCCTCCAATATCCCTCTCTTTTTTAAGAAGTCATATTATCTTCTCTTTTTTTAATATTGGGAATAATTGGAGAGAAAAATATTAAAACCAAATTGATCCTCTTTTCAAATTTGAAAAAAATTCAAATATGAAAATAAATGAAATCCCCAACTCTCTCCTTGGGTCCTTGAGTTTCTTAGGATTTCTAGGATCACAAACAAAATGCAAATAAAATATGATATGCATATGATGACCTATGTATAACATCCAAATGGAAAATTGGGATGTTACAAACCTACCCCCTTAAGATGAATCTCGCCCTCGAGATTTGGGTTGGCTAGAAAATAGGTGTGGGTGGTCTTTCCGTAGGTCTTCTTCTCTTTCATAGGTGGCTTCATCCTCGGTATAGTGGCTCCAGTGAACTTTGCAAAACTTGATAACCTTACTGCGGGTAACTCGGCTGGCAAACTCGAGAATCTTGACGGGTTTCTCCTGTAGGTCAGATCACTCTCCAACTGAATTGCTTCCAAGGTTATTGTATCTCTCAGAGGAATATCAACCATCTCTGCATGACACTTCTTGAACTGGGAAACGTGAAACACATCATGAACTCTTGACAAACCTTCGGATAACTCCAACTTGTAGGCCACTTCTCCCATACGTTCCAAAACTCGATATGGTCCTACAAATCTCAGGGCTAACATTCCCTTAACTCCAAATCGTTTAACTCCTCGGAGTGGTGACACACGAAGATACGCTCTATCTCCGATTTCATAGACTACCTCCTTGCATTTTGTCGGGGATATAATTATTTGTGTAAGCCGCCCAGGAGGGGCCGGGTTACGCAAAGGTGATTCATCATATGAAGCCCAAGATCAAACATGAAGATGGCGGTTCAATAGAGGGTCTAAAGCCCACAGGCGACTTAAGGCCGTAGTGATAAACCGCCGTAATGGCATGACTTGTATTATAAGGCAGGATTAACTAGTCACCGAGCCGGACATTGTTTATGAGCCGATCGGGACTCTGTAGGCCGCAGGGCGTCAACCCATGTATTTAAGGGGACGACCCGCTGGCGGCTTAGGGCAAGAAATAACCAATCGAGAGCCGGGCATAGCGTATCTCGCTCCCTGGTCATCGAAACCCTAGCAATACCAACCCAACTAGAACTAGGCTTTTACCTTCATCGTAAGGGGCCGAACTAGTATAAAAACTCTCTCGTGTCCCTTGTCCCGTTAACCCCTTTAAGCTTCCTAGTTGCGATGGCTCCACGACTAAGTCCTTTCATGAGGACATCTGTCGTGACAATCCCACGACAGTTGGCACCCACCATGAGGCCAGCGCACGGTGGATTTGAGTTCTTGAAGGGCAACTTCGAAGGGCTCAAGGGATATGTTGTGGGCCGGATGACCAAGAGTCATCGCAGCAAGATCTACATAGACGACGAAGGCTGGGGCCCCGACGCCGGCTCAATTGAGTACGGGTACCGGGTCCCCTTCGGCGGAATCCACGTCTTCATCGGCCGGATTGGTGAGCCGGGCCCTGAGCCGGACAACTGCACCGACATCGTCGAGATGGCTCAGCGCGCAAGACCCACCCGGGCTCAACCCGCCATGAAGCGTGCTTTCGTGGGTTGTATCCACGGAGAGGAATTTTCTGAAGGGTCCGTAGATGGTGGTGAGACAGTCGTCCCCTCAGATGGCGATTCGTCCACTGCTGAAACGAATTCGTTGTATCAACTTCAAGATGGCAGGCTTGGGGGCTGTTCCGATGGCAGCAGTATTCCGGACCCCTTTGAGCCGCCAAGCTGGGTAGGGGTCTTCATGGCTGGCACTCAACCCATTCAAAACTCTACGACTGCGGCAACAGTAACGTCCGGGTCAGGAGCTACCGGGGCAGGAGGCCCTGCACGCCCGCCGGCTCAAGTGCTGATTGATCTCATGGACAAGTTGACGACCCTGTTAACCACCACGGTTATTCCTGCAAGTCAAGATGAGCATGATGCAGAGGTGGCACAGGTGCGTGAGGAAATAGCTCGGGCCAAGGAGGCCTTAGCAGCTGAGGACACCAGGTTGGCCACAAAAAAGGCGGCTTTGGATGCACGGGCACAACAACTCCAGTCAGAGGCTTTCCAGCTTACGATGAGCCTGAACGCGTCTAACGAGGTGATGAGGAGGAGACACCAGAAAACTCAATCCCGTTTGCCTCCGGTTTATGATCCTCGGAACCTTTTCTCCACACCTGGAGCCGGCCCTAGTAACCCGCCAGAGGCAAATCAGTTCATAACATCCGGAGCAGGGGGACCGGGTCAGCCTCGGGTAATGGCACCTCCTCATGTGAATATGGCCCCGCCCCGCTACATACCAACTCCACTGGGTCATTTTTCTAACCCTATGGAGAACCTGATCGCAGCGTCGACACGTTTGGCGGCTCTCCCAGTGGACGGCGACGATCCGACAGCGGTGGAGACGCGAAGGATCAGAGAACTCGTCCAGACGGCTCTGGCTCAACAGGAGGCTTATTCCTATAGTCGAGACAGGATTCATTCGACTCCTCGCCCAAGCCGGAGCCCAAGTTACAGCAGGCATATGGAGTCAGAGGCTTTGTCAAGCAACGCCCAACACCGTAATCAGCCCGACGGTTATAACCCGGTGCAGGACAGGATACGTCAGGAGGACGAGCGGGCGGCACAACTAGCGGCTCATCAGGTGGCCCATCAAACTTCTCCGGACTATCCAACGACTTCTATTGAGGTAGGGGTGGCCACTAGAACTGGTGGTGTTCCTTGTTTAGTGTCGGCTTTGCATAATGTGCGTCTGCCCAAGGACTTCAAGGGACCCGGAAAGGTGCCAAATTACACTGTCGACTTACAGCCCGGGGCATGGATCGAAAGTTATCAGATGGCCATGGAGCTATTGGAGGTTAGTGACACGGAAATGGATAAGTACTTCACCATGATGTTGGATGGAACGGCCCGGACTTGGTTAAAGGGCCTGCCGCCTAATTCCATTGGCTCATGGGCGGAGTTAAAGGCCCGGTTCATTCAGAACTACAAAGACACCTGCAAGCAGTCCATGTCAATTGTGGACCTAACTAATTGTAAGCAAGAGGAGGGTGAATCTACCACTCATTGGGTGCGCTGGGTCAAGGAGATAATACATTCGTCTGACAAGATGGATGCCGGCTCTGCAGTCCCCATGTTGGAGAAAAATTGCCGATTTGAAGCGCTGAGACAGAAGCTGGGGCGCCTCAAGCGTGATTGTAATGATATGGGCCAGCTGATGGCGGCTCTACTCAAGTACGCCGATTCTGATAGTACCAAGGATACCGCGTCTGATGAGGAAAAGATAGGGAAGGGAAAGAAGAACGACAATGGAAAGTGTCAGCAGCATAACCCGGCGAATCAAGGAGGCAATAAGCATAAGGCCGATGGTAACCCGGAGTTTGTGGCCAACGCCAATGCACATGGTAACAATCAGAGACGCAAGGGGAGGCCGCCCCCTCGATCTGGCGTGTCAGGTCCATCTCTTGAGCAGCTACTCAATGAACCATGTCCGAGACATGGCACCCGGGAAAGACCGGCCACTCACTTATGGAAAGGTTGCGCGATCATGAAGGCTTTCAAGAATTCCAACACGTTCAACGGCAATCATGGGTCGGGTGGCGGCTCAGGTGCCGACGGTTTTCATGGCCCGGGTGGCGGTTCAAATTTCGGCTTTCAGGGAAATCAAGGTGGCTATAATCAGCAGCAGTCTGGTCAGGGAGGTCAGCAGCAGCAGTAGTCGGGTTATCAGAGCAATCCAAAGCAGCTGAATAGTGGACAGTATCATGTGTTCACCACTAGCTTATGCAAATGAGACCATAAGCTTCATAAAAGGGCCGTGAACGCTGTTGAGCCGGCAGTTCCCCGTTATTTAAGGTGGTCCGAGCAGCCTATTGTGTGGAGTAGGGAAGATCACCCTCCCTGGGTTGACAATCTGGGTCAGTTCGCCTTGGTGGTAGCACCTCAAGTTGGTGGATATAAATTCACTAAGGTGCTCATGGACGGAGGTAGCAGCATCAACATTCTCTACTATGAGACCTTTTGACAAATGGGGTTGACTGACAAAAATTTAAAAACGTCCAACACTGTTTTCCATGGAGTGGTGCCTGGTAAGTCGGCATACCCGGTCGGTAAGATTGAGCTGGAGGTAGCCTTTGGAGATGAGTATGATTCTAGGGCTGAGAAATTAACTTTTGAGGTGGTCAAAATCAAGAGTCCATATCACGATCTGTTTGGACGACCGTGCTATGTTTATTTGCAGCTCAAAATGCCGGGTCACAAGGGCACCATTACTATGCATGGGAGTCGAAAGATAGCCCTGGAATGTGAGGAGGGAGATGCTGCTTTGCCGAGTCTGTTTGCGCAGCAGAAGAGCTAAAGTTTTATCAAGATAACATTGACCCGGCGGATATGACATCTCTGAAGAAGCCAACCACAGAGCATGACCCGGCGATGAAGTTTAAGTTAGTGGATGAAACCAAGCTTGTTGATTTCACTCCAGGCGACTCATCTAAACAATTCAGCATCAGTGCCACTCTGGATCCCAAATAGGAAAGCGCGCTCATCGAGTTCATCCGTGAGAATCGGGACATCTTTGCATGGAAACCTTCTGACATGCCGGGTGTACCGAGAGAACTCGCTGAGCACACTCTTAATATTGATCCGAAGTTTAAGCCGGTCAGGCAATTTCTACGGTGGTTCAACGAAGAGAGATGTAAAGCTATTGGTGAGGAAGTAGCCCGGCTCTTAGTGGTCGGGTTCATTGTTGAAGTTTTTCACCCAGAGTGGTTGGCTAACCCGATGCTTGTACTTAAAAAGAACGACACCTGGCGGATGTGTGTGGATTACGCGGACTTAAATAAGGCTTGTCCGGCTGATCCTTTTGCTCTCCCCCGTATTGATCAAATCATTGATGCTACGACAGGTTGTGAGTGTTTGAGCTTTTTGGATGCTTACTCTGGTTATCATCAGACCAAAATGGCAGTTAAGGACCAGGAGAAGACGGCTTTTATCACTCTGTTTGGAGCCTTCTGCTATGTTTCTATGCCATTTGGGCTCAAGAGTGCCCAAGCGACTTATCAACGATGTGTACAGAACTGTCTCCACAATCAGATTGGGCGCAATGTTCACGCTTATGTGGATGATATAGTGGTTAAGTCCAGAGAGAAGGAAACCTTGATAGATGATCTGAAGGAAAGCTTTGACAATCTCCGGGTTTACAAGATGATGCTTAACCCGGCCAAATGTGTGTTTGGCGTACCAGCAGGCAACCTGTTGGGTTTTCTGGTTTCTAACAGAGGCATTGAAGCTAATCCGGAGAAGATCAAGGCAATCACCTCTTTGGCTAAGCCGGCGTGCATCAATGATGTTCAGCGACTGGCGGGTCGTGTCGCTGCTTTAAGCCGGTTCATAAGCCGGTTAGGTGAGAAGGCCATACCGCTGTATCAGATGATGAAGAACACAGATAGTTTTGTCTGGAGTGATGCTGCTAATGCTGCCTTTGAAGATTTAAAGAGATAGTTGTCTGAACCACCGGTCCTTGCGGCTCCCATTGATAAAGAGCCACTGCTATTATACGTGGCCGCTAATTCACGTGTTGCCAGTGTTGCAATTGTGGTGGAGTGCAAGGAGGCTGGCAAGGAGCATCCGGTTCAATGACCGGTTTACTACATCAGTGAGGTGCTCATTGAGTCTAAGCAAAGGTATCCACATTGGCAGAAGCTTGTTTACTGGGTGTTCATGGCAAGCTGGAAGCTTAAGCAATACTTCCAGGGTCACCCTATCATAGTGGTAAGTTCTGCTCCCTTGGGAGACATCATCCAGAATAGAGAGGCCACAAGACGAGTCGCCAAGTGGGCTATTGAGCTTGGGCCTCATGGTTTGAAGTATGTGCCACGTACTGCTATTAAGTCTCAAGCCCTGGTGGACTTTATCAATGATTGGACAGAGCTGCAGACACCTGAGGAGAAGCCAGATAACACGTATTAGACTATTCACTTTGATGGATCCAAGCAGTTGGAAGGCTCGGGGGCTGGAGTCGTTTTAACTTCCCCTCGAGGTGACAAATTTTGTTATGTGCTCCGGCTCATGTTTCCTTGTACTAACAATGCAGCTGAATATGAGGCCTTGCTCCATGGTCTTCGGATGGCCAAGGAGATGAATTTAAGCCGGGTAAGGTGCCTGGGCGACTCAGATCTGGTGGCTCAACAGGTGTCAGGCAAGTGGGACTCTAAGGATCCCCTCACGGCGGCTTATCGCCGAGAAGTTGATGTTGTAGCTGGGTACTTCAAGGGTTATCAAGTGGAGCACATTGATCGAAGGAAGAATGAGGCGGCTGATGCTTTAAGCCGGCTGGGATCTCAGCATAAGCTGGTACCGCTTAACACCTTTTTGGATGTTTTGCATAATCCTTCTGTCAAGTTACCCACAGAGGAAGACTTAGCTGTTCCAGACCCAGAAGCGCAATTGGTGGCAGCTCTTCACGTCATCCCGGATTGGACAGTGCCATATTTGGCTTACATGACCCGAGGAGAGTTGCCCGAGGATGAGACCTTGGCGAGACAAATCATCCTGCGGTCTAAGTCCATGACTATTGTTCATGGTGAGCTGCATCATCGCCGTGTCACTGGGGCGTTCCAACGCTGTGTGTCTCCTGTGGAAGGTCAGGAAATACTTCGGGAGATCCATGAAGGCGATTGTGGTCATCATGCCGGCTCAAAATCCCTTGTAGCCAAGGCTTTCCGTCATGGTTTTTATTGGCTGACGGCTCATGCTGATGCGGAAGATCTGGTTAGTAAATGTGACGGTTGTCAAAAATTCTCACGACGAGCTCATGTGCCGGCTCAAGAATTGAGAATGATTCCAATCACTTGGCCGTTTGCAGTCTGGGGGCTTGATATGGTCGGAACTTTCAAAAGGTCCAAGGATAAAAAGACACACCTCCTGGTGGCGGTTGATAAATTTACAAAGTGGGTTGAGGCAGAGCCGGTCAGTAAGTGTGATGCAGCCATGGCGGTTCAGTTCATGAAAAAGGTGATCTTTCGTTTTGGTTTTCCATAGAGCATCATAACTGACAATGGCACTAACCTCTCCAAAGGATCTATGGAAGAGTTCTGTCAACGAGAACATATCCGGCTTGATGTTTTGGAGGTAGCTCATCCTCAGTCCAATGGTCAAGCTGAAAGAGCCAATCAGGAGATCTTAAAAGGTATAAAACCCTGGCTCATGGTCCCCTTATAGCGGACGCCGGGTTGTTGGGTGGAGGAATTACCCTTTGTGATTTGGAGCATCAACACTACACCTAACAGATCTACAGGTTATACACCTTTCTTCATGGTGTACGGCGCAGAGGCGGTCTGCCAAGTGACATCTGTCATGACTCGCCCCGCGTGGCGGCTTACATTGAAGCTGATAATGAACAAGCTCGTCAGGATGCGCTTGATTTGTTGGATGAAAAGCGAGACTTGGCAATAGCCCGCTTGTCGATTTACCAGCAAGACCTGCGCCGCTACCACAGCCGCCGGGTTAGATCCAGAACCTTTCAGGAAGGTGACCTAGTGATCCGGCTCATCCAGGATCAATCCGATATGCACAAGCTATCCCCCCCTTGGGAAGGACCCTTTGTGGTCAGCAAGAACCCGAACAACGGGTCATATTACCTCATCGATGTTCGAGAGCACAAAGACTCACGTAAGTCGGAGGAGGAGACCCGTCGGCCGTGGAATATCGCTCATCTTCGGCCTTACTACACTTGAGCCACCGGCTCTCAGGATGTACATATTTGAGATGTATATATTATGAAAAGCAATAAAGCAGGACCTCCGTCCTTTTCATCCTCAAATGTTTACATGTCTTCCTTATTATGTTGTTGAAACAACCAACAGGGAGCGGATCATATTTGAATCCGGCTTTCCCTTTGGTACGGCTTATGATCATATCTGAATCTAGCCATGATCACTTGGGGGCTTCCTGTTCAAACATAGGTCATATTCGAACCAAAGAAAACATAGCTATCGATACCCTCTTGATCGACATACTGCCAAACCCACTAGGGGGCTTCTTGATCATATCTGAATCATAGCTTAACCCCTTTGGGTCTGATGGATCATATTCGAATCAACGTCATTAAACAACTCTTAAAGGTCACTTGGGGGCTTCCTGTTCAAACATAGATCGTATTCGAACCAAAGAGGACATAGCTGTCGATACCCACTTGTTTGTCATCGCCAAAGCCACTGGGGGCTATATGATCGTATCCGAATCTTAGCTTCACCCCTTTGGAATGGTTTACTGATCGTATTCGAAGCAGAAGCCTTTGAATTTTGTCTATTTTTCATAAAACATTTGCAATCACAATTGTTTCACTATTTTGAGATCATTTTTGAAAGCGTTTATGAGGTGGTTTATTCCACCGGTTTAATCTTGATCAAATACGGTTGTTAGCATATTACAAACATCATATGTGCCAGGATTTTTAGGATTGAGCTCTTGCCATCATTGTCCGGGTCGCATAAACCGGCAAGGTAATTAAGGGATCACAGGTATGTTGTTACGATTATATCTCAAGGGTATAATTGAGAACCGGCCTTTTTACGATCTTTTGATTCGTACTCCGGGTTAACTATAAAATACATGACCCGCCATGCGGTAAGCTGCCAAGGGATTTGCGTTTTATTCTGTATGCAGGGCAATTAAAAAATATCTTTAAACATAAAGAAAGCAGAAGATCAAGTGCAAAACAGAGGGATATAAGGTGGCGGCGTAAACAGTGTTGGGCTCCGTACACTTGCAGGATGGCACGGCGAAATTAAAGTGTTTTACTACCCTATTACAAGATACTGAAGCATTGTTTTTTCGCAAGACATAAATATAAGTCGCCCTACGGATCACTTGTTTTGTTGACCTGAAGCTTCCGGGTCATCCCTTTTCGCTCCTCCGTCTGTTGCCCTGTCCTGGAAGGTTGATGATGACCAGTCAATGCCACTCAAAGCTTCAAATTCAGCTTCATCATCAATTAACCCGTCCGGATCGACTTCAGGGGCGAAGGTATGCTTACGAATTGGAGGGATCAGGCTGACTGCATCGTAGTGTGGCGTTGGGATTCTCTGATTCTGGCTGTCGTAACCCGGCTGGTACTTGGTAAGGTCTGTGTCATTCCTAATCAGAGTGCCCACAGGACGTATTTCCCTCATGCAGGTAGTGAAATCCTTCTGGTCAAATAAGGTGTCGTCCTCCTTCAGGCTTGGATATCCAAGGGCGATGTCAGCAGGGTCTAGTTCTGGTAGCCACGCCTTGGCCCGGCTTAATGCAGCTATGGCTCCAGCTCTTGCAGACGCCCGCCTTAGCTCTTGGACCCGTTGAGGTAGCACAGCGAGCTGCCTTAGTACGTACGCCAGAAGATTGGGAACCTCATTTGACAAAGCCACAACGGCTAAAGCACGTTGTGACCCGGTGTAGAGTTGTTCCACCAGGGTATAAACCGCCTTTAACTTGATCAACATGCTCTGGTTAAGATTCGAGCTCTTGGGGCCTGCATTAACAAACATCGGGTGAGCCGGAGGTGACAATTGAGATACTAGTCGAAAAAAAGATTTGTAGTATTTAACACTTGTGGAATAGCTTACCAAAGATTGCTGAGACCATCTGAGATAGATGGCGCTTTAAGTCGGAGAGCTCGGCAGTTGCTTCTGCAAGGGACGCCTCCGCTTTCTCTGCCCGGGTGATCAAGGCGACTTTTTCATCAGCCCATGTCTTCTTGTCTGCTTCAAAGCTCTTCTTTAATTTTTCTTGTTGAGATACGCTGAACTCAAATTTGGAATTGGATTTTTGGGTTTCACCCTCCTGAGCTTCCAAGCGACTCTTCAAGTTAGAGATATCCGCTTCAAATTGACTCATGGCGACCTGTATCAACGCCGGGTTACAGTCAGAATTATTATAATGCAACATTAAGTCCCAAGCACTTTGCAAGCAAAGATACTTGACACTTGGGGGCTAATGTACGCTGAAGAACTCTATTTACTACGGCGGTTCATGGAGTTAAGTCCCAAGCATTTTGCAAGAAAAGATACTTGGCACTTGGGGGCTAATGCATATTGCAGTTCAAATATTTTATTACAACATGGTAAGGACCGGTTCAAACATTTTGTTTTAAGCCGGCCTTCGGGTGGTACAGGATAAGCCGGGTTTCTAGCAAACATTACCAAGCTAAATATTAAGTCTACAACATATTTTCTTCATAAGCAATAGACTTGGGGGCCGGTATAGTAAGAAGGAATAAGGAATAGCAACAAGAGTTATACCTCAGATTTTTGGTGTATCTGTTTCACCATATCAACTTCCAGGTCACGGCTGCTGTGCACTTGACTTATATATACAGAGACAATTTCTCCAATACTCAGATGAGTATAATCAGTGACGTCCAGCTTGGCTTTACGGCGTTCCAAAAGTTCTTCCTTGGCAGAGGACTTGGCAAGTACAGTGGGCCTTCCCGATTCAACAAACTGAGTCTTAAGGATCTCGACTTCCGGGTCATCTGCTTTGGTCGGGCTAGGAATCTCCGGGTTATCAGAGCCGTGAAGAGCTTGTTCAGCAGGTGGATCAGAAGTTGGTGCTGGAATGTCATGGGATGGTTCAGGCGGCGGCTCATGTGTCAAGGTGTCAGGAGCAGCCGTGCCAAGCTCCGGTTCAGTCACGATAGGGTCTTTTGCCGGCTTATTTTTCTTCGCCTTTTGCTGGGCTTCACTTGTACGCTGTGTGCAAATCAGAAGGGTTAGTACAAAAGCATGAGAAAGATAAGCATAAGATAAATAGGTCATCATTACCCTGGAGTAGTTTTGAAAGCCGGCATGTTGGACTGCATTGATTCGTCAGAGGAAGAACGGTCAGTTTCCTATTCAAAGAGAGTTTAGAAGATGGTATGTAACCTGATTAAGAAGATAATAAGAGTAGATAAGGGACAAAACCTCGACCCGGCGCTTCCGAGAATGAGTATTGGGTAAACCGGAGGATAACTCGTTGCCCCCATTGGTCCGGGTTTGATGGCGGCTCTCATGCTGTTGTTGCTTCAAAAGAAAGTGAGGGTCCAAATGAGCTAAAGGGTGTGAAAACCTTACTTTCCGGGTTACTTCTCGAAATTTCGGTCTTGGCAAGGGTTGTGAGTCGGAGGAAATAGATATTACCTCTTCCTCAACTGCTTGGCTGTTTCCCGTGTCATCCTGAAAGGAATTAATGTCCATAAGATAATGATAAAAGAGTCAGGGGAGTCAAGGGTTGCCTCTTCTTCATCATCAGAAGTGACGTCCAGTTTAAACAAATCTGAAGTGCTTGGCTTCTTTTTCTTCTGAGTTCCGGCCTTGGCGGCTTTCCTCTCGGCTCTCTTGGTCGCTCTGGCTCGTTTTGCAGCCTCATGGTCATACTTAACCTTCCAGAATTTGTCATTGGCCTGTGAATAATGAGAAAGGACTATGAGTCAATGCAAGGTGTTTTACAATGAAAGTATACATTTTTTAGGTTGATGACTTAATGGAGGAGCCGGATTATTCTTGCAGAATGGAAGTAAGCCGAAGGTGTTACTAACCACTGAGCCCTCTTTCAAAAGAGATTGGGTCATGGCTTCAACCATATCATCAGGTAAATCATCGGGACAATGATGCAGCGGGTCATCCTTTTCGCCTGAGTAAGTGCACATCAAGCCAGGGAGGTGGCTTAACGGAATTACCTACCATGAGATCCAGACTCGGACCAAGTCAATGCCATCTAAGCCGTTCCCCAAAAGAGCCTTGATTTTCTTTATGGTAGGAGCAAGCTGTAGACGTTCAATGGCAGACAATTTATCCGGCAGTGGATGGTTGGATTCGAGGCGCAGAGCGCGAAAGCCGGGCAGCGGGTTCTCGTTAGCCGGAGAAGCATCCTGGCAATAGAACCACGTCTGGTTCCAATCCTTAGGGTGGCTTGGCGGCTCAGCGTATGGAAAAAGGCAGTCCCGCCGTCGCTGTATACTGATACCACCAAGTTCCAGGCTGGGCCCGTTGGCACGTTCATTCTGGCGGTTTAAGTAAAACAACTCTCTGAAAAGTAAGAGGTTGGGTTCTTCTCCAAGATATACCTCGCAAAAGACTTGGAAGTTGCAAATGTTTGATATGGAGTTGGGCCCGATATCTTGAGGTCTGAGGTAAAAAAAGTGCAAGACATCCCTCAAGAACTTTGAGCCGGGTGGAGAAAAGCCCCGGATCATACATCAGTAAAGACAACCACTTCCCCTTCCTTGGGTTGAGGTTTTGTCGGCGTTCTGGGAATGGGGGTCCCCAGACTTGCCTGCCTGCGGCCTGCAGTGTGGCTCAAGGGGCCCCAACACGACCCATCTTCATCAACACAGACCCAAGACCCTCGCGAGGGGCCGAGCCTCGCGGGGCGGACGACACGGAGCTTCCTCAGGCACGGCTTCATCAGGATGGCTCGCGAGGAGGCGGAGATATCAAGGTGGGATACCTCACGAGGTTCCCATGACGCAAGCCATGACGACCAAGGGCGCCAGGCGGGCGCCAGCCCGCGCAGTTTCCTCCCTTTCCTCTTTGGTGCAAAGGGAGCAAGCGCAGGCGAGAGGATCAAGCAAAGGCACCCATTTCGGTGCAACAAGACCAATACCAACTCCGCGACAAGGAAGAAGTCATTGTGGAGCCCAAGCCAGCGTCATCACCGGAGCCTTTGGCAGGCGAGGACCAACTTTAGTCAGGATAAGTGTACCAGATGTTCCCCTTCAAAATGGCCAATTGTTGGCACCCTTCCCGCTCAATATTTGGGAGGAGGCCCAGGGCCTTTGCCTATAAATAGGACTAGCCAACCCCGGAGTAGGGGGATCGACCTACCTAGCTAGAGATCAAGAATCAGAGAGAGAGAGAAGGGAGGCTGAACCCCTCTAGCAGTTCATCGCCCCAGCCAAGAACAGACCCTCGCGAGGCTGTTCTTCCTTGTATTGTTCATCATCAGCCCAAGAGGCAATCCACCACACCACCACACTGGAGTAGGGTATTACACCACATCGGTGGCCCGAACCAGTATAAACTCTGTGTCTCTGGTGTTGTTCTTCTCGCAGCTTAGATCCTTGTGAGGCGGAGGGGTAGATGTAGGTAGGAAGCGTAATCTCCGCGCGCACCCCAGAGTTCGAACCTCAAGGGTCTGCCGGAACCCGAAATCCGACATTTGGCACGCCAGGTAGGGGTGCGCCGGAACTGGTCTTCCGCCGCCCGTTTCTCCTCCGACCATCGCGCCCATGTTTGACGCTCGTCGGGCCCGCGCAGAGCGCCGAGCCGTTCTCGCCTCGCGCGTCGCCCAGACGGCCCCTGTCGGCGGGCGTCCTCGCCGTTCCCCGTCGCCTGCCGTCAATGCCGCCACCGGCCCGGCGGGGAACGAGCAGCAAGCATCGTCTCAGCATCCATCCGTGTGGCAAGACGGCCGCACCGCTACTCCCTCGCTCACCCCAGCTGGTTCTTCATCCCGCGCGCTCCACGCACCCATGGAGGCTCGAGCTGTGCTCATCGCGGCAAACGAGCTCCTGCGCTACCGTCCCGTCGACGACGTCTACGAAGAGTGGCGTCTGCGCCGCGGGGGGCTCTCCTACACCGTCCGTCCCTCTGCACCGCAACCCGCCCCGCGCGGGCGACGAAGCTCCGGGATCGCCCCAGCCGCCTCCTCGCCTAAAAGACGCCCCGGCCGCAAGGCGCGTGGCCCCTGGCTGGAACCCGCTCTGCCAGGCACCAGCGCGGCAAGAGCAGAGCTGTCGAGAAGTCCCTCGCCCACAAGAAGCCGCCTGGGCGCTCCATGCTCCGGCACGTCGCGGCCACGCTCCTGCTCCCGCACGTCAAGACCCTGCGCTGCTCCCAGCTGCAGCGCGCGAGGACCTGCAAGATCAAGCTCTCCGTCACCCAAGGCCTCCCGTGGCCACGGCGGGCTGCCGCGCCTTCACCACCGAGCTGCGCAGCGTCGCATGGCCCGGCAAGTTCAAGCCAGACATACCTCCTCGCTACGACGGCACGGCCGACCCTGCGGAGTTCCTCCAGCTCTATGAGCTGGGCATCGAAGCTGCCAACGGAGATGAGAAGGTCATGGCGAACTAGTTTCCCATGGCGCTCAAGGATGGGGCCCGCACCTGGCTCCAGGCACGATCTCCTCCTGGGACGAGATGCGCACCCGCTTCATCGCCAACTTCCAAGGTACTCGCGATCGGCCACCCGCCGTGAGCGACATGCGCCGCATCAAGCAGCAGCCCGGAGAGACCCTGCAAAAGTACATCCAACGCTTCAACAACGCACACCTCAAGATTCCCAGGGTGTCCGAGGAGGCCATCATCTCAGCCTTCTCCGACGGCGTGCGCGACGTCAAGATGAAGGAGGAGCTGGCGATGCATGAAGACCTGTGCACTTCCTTGGAGCGGTTCAACTTGGCAACCAAGTGCGCCAGGACTGAGGAAGGACGTCTCTCCCTCCTCGAGCTGCCTGCCGCAGACCCAGAAGAAAAGAAGTCCAAGACCAAGGACGTGAAGCGCAAGGGGGCTGCCGTGCTCGCAGCAGAACCGGACACCAAGCGGGGCAGAGATCAGCCCGAGTCTTCCAAGGGCAGTCGCTACTGTGTGTACCACGACCTCCACAGCCACAACACCAACGAATGCCAAGAGCTCCGAGCCGTGCGAGAAGGAAGGATCGGCCGTCGCCCCGACCGTGTCGACCGGGGCTATGGTCGAGGAGGAGGAAGGAACGCAGGACGCTGGGAAGACCGCGACCCACGCCAAGGGTGGCGCGATCGACCTCGCGAGGACCACTGGCAAGACTCGCCTCGCGAGGAAGAATGGAGGGATCAGCCTCGCGAGGATCGCCCGCAAGGTAACGCAGGCCTCCCTCCGCTGCCGTCGCATCCAAGAAGAAACGAGGACCGCCACCAGGACGAAGAGGCCGGGGGCTTCCAGGAGCCACGCGCAATCGCCTGCATCCTGGGCGGAGCTCAAGCCCCAGCCTCTCAGTGCATCTTCAAGCAGTTCGCCCGCGAAGTAAATGCAGTCCTCCCCAAGCTCGAAGCCACACGTCCTCTCATGTGGTCATCATGCGCCATCACGTTCAGCTCAGCGGATCAGCTCAAGTGTGCGGCCACGGCCGGAGTCCTCCCAATGCTTTGTTCCCCAATCATCAACAACGTGGTGGTCAGCAGGACCCTCATCGACGGCGGGGCAGGGCTCAACGTCCTGTCCATAGATACGTTCAACAATCTCCAAGTGCCCTACAACCAGCTTCAACCGACCAAGCCTTTCTCCGGAGTCACTGACGGCTCCACGGTCCCGATCGGGCAGGTCCGCCTCCCTGTCACCTTCGGGGCACGCGACAACTACCGCACCGAGCTCATCGACTTCGACATCGCTCACATTCGCCTGCCGGACAACGCCATCCTTGGGTACCCGACGCTGGCCAAGTTCATGGCCGTAACTCACCATGGCTACAACGTTCTCAAGATGCCAGGAAGTGGCGGAGTCATCACGGTGCCCTGTGAAAAGAAGGACGCGGTGTGTTCCCTGGAACGAGCCTCTCAGGCCGCATCACTAGAAGACCCGGATCGTGGAAGCAGGAGGCTTCCTGAGACCACCCCAAGAAGAAGAAGACATCGTCCGGACCGGCCCCTCAGGAGGCAGGCCCCTCAGGGCCCGTGCCTGCCCAGGGGGATCCTCCCTCCATCGCATAGGAAAGCGCGCCCGGCGCCCTCCTCAGGCAGGGCTCGGGGGCTCTCCACTGGAGGGCCACCGACCTGGCCAAGGTCACGAGGGAGGCGCTTGGGCACCACATGGAGGCGTGTTTCGAAGCACGTTTCCCTCAAAAAGGAGTGAAGCAAGGAGGGTCAGACCCTTAGGAGTTCGTCAGGGAAGCCATTCAGGAGCTACAAGAGTCAAGAGTCATGAGAGGCGGCCGCCGCCTACCAGCTGTGGCCTCCCATCCAGGCGAGGATGGTGGGCTGCGCGTCTGCGTCGACGTACCAGGGCTCAACCGAGTCACCTCGCTGGAGCGCCTCTGGCCCTCGCGAGTGGGGCGCTGCGAGGGTCCACCCCACAGCTACGTTCGCATGCCTTACGGCTTGCCAAATGCGGCTGCCACGTACCCGCGCCTCATGAAGGGCATCATGGAAGCCCAAGAGGCCAGGCGTTCCGCAGCCCTGGCAGATATGGAGACGGTCCGCGAGGAGCCACCAGCGCCTCCGGAGCCTCCCGAGGCCCCCGGGCTTGGGGGCTCGTGAGGGTCGGCTTCCGCAGCCCATCGAGTCTGCTGCACCAACACTGCTTCGTCCTCAGCACCATCAGGTGACATCTTTTAAGTTTCGTTTCCAGCTGGGAGCGCCCCCCAGGGTTGCATTATTCCCAGGCTGCGTGGGTCTGTCCCTGCGTCATGTATCCCCTTTATTTTCATGTTGTTAGCTTGCTCTGTTGGGGGCGCCCCTCGGGCTGCATCATCCCCAAGCCGCTCGGGCCAGACCCAGTGGCGTGTATCCCTTTTACGTTTATCTATGGCCATGCGTTTGGTCCACCATGCTTGATTATTCGTTGCCGGTACACGGCACCTTTTCTTCTCCATGTCGACCACTTGCACGTTAAAGGGAGGGTGCCTGAGCATCGCGACTTAGGGCTCTTACTGGCTCTCTAGCCCTCACCCTCTGGCCTTGTCCATGGCATCGTGACCTGGCATACCAGCGACGGGTGACACCAGCTCGAGGGCCTTGACCCGAGGACGTAGAGTGTAGGCATCTAACCCAACTTGCAGGAACACATCACAAGATAAGGCCTAGTGCCAGGCGCAACCCGCCTAGAGGTAGGGCCCCGTGAGTCCTGCGCTGGCTCACGGGTGCCCAGATACACCTCACCAGGCCTTACCGTGCCAGCCACGTGTCAGGGCGGGGCTGTACACGCCCCGGGGGCTCCTCCCGGAGGGGAGCCCCCTCCCACGTACCAGTGGAAGCACCATGCTCCGTGCTGGCTGACGACACTGCGGAGGAGCGGCTATGCCCGTACACATACGGAAGCGCTATGCTCCACGCTGGTGATAAACAACTGAGGGTGGCCCCCGGGCCGCATCAACCTCAGGGAGCCCAGAGCTCAGTGTCTAGCCTCATCGCAATGCCTCCCCTCGGGAGTGCCGCGCGAGGGGGCTGGGCACGGGGGCTGCGCCTGGGTCACGTCCAGACGCACGCCACCCAGCCAGGCCCCCCGGGCCTGGTTCGTCGCGCGTCTCTCCCCGAGCGGAGCCAAGGTACGAAGGCCGTTTGAGCGTCAAGTGGGACTCCTGAGCACCGCGACTCAGGAGCCTAACTGGTCCCATAGCCCCTCACTCCCTAGTTTCGAAAGGCTAGCGCTAGGTGAGGTACACGCGGGGCCGGGCTTTGCAGACGTAGAACGGTAGATCCACCCACATCTCACCTCCCTACTTGCTGTTCATGCGCCAAGGGGGACTCCTGAGCATCGCGACTCAGGAGCCTAACTGGTCCTGTAGCCCCTCACTCCTTTTGTTCCGAAAGGCTAATGCTGGGTGAGGTACGCGCGGGGCTGGGCTCTGCCGGCGTAGAACCTAAGCAAGTAGGAAGGAAAAGCGTAAACTTCAAAGATCGCCTCCCTAATTGCTGTTCGTGCGCCAAGGGGGATTCCTGAGCATCGCAACTCAGGAGCCTAACTTGTCCTGTAGCCCCTCACTCCTTTGGTCCCGTCATGGTTTCCGGTCGGGGCTAATGCTGGGTGAGGTACGCGCGGGGCCGGGCTCTGCCGGTGTAGAACACAAGCAAGTAGGAAGGAAAAGCGTAAAATTCAAGGAAATTCAGAAGCAAATATTACAGTCCATACTGTTATCTCGACGCCAAACGCAAGTTTAAACGCCTCCCCGAGGCATGATACATGTGCAGGAATTGAAAACAGGACAGGAGCCACGAAGGAATCGCCAGACGATGGTGGAGCAGCACGAGGTGGCTTCACCTCATGGAGCAGCAGGGTCGGCAGCGCCTGGCTTCGGCTTGGTGCTGAAGGCCCGGAACTTCCCCAGCAGAGCCTCCGCGCGACCCTTCACGGCCTCGGCAGCGGCAGCGGCACGCTCGCCGCTCACTGGCTCCAGCAGGCTGTCGAGGTCGATGTTGGGGTCGCGAAGGTGGATGTGGGTGAAGACCCCCGTCAGCGCTGCAGAAGATAGGACACACGCCTCGGCCTCGGCCGTGGGGCCAAGGCCAAGGGCGACATCCTCAAGAGCACGCACCAGGAAGGGAAGCAGCTTGGTGGGGCCGTCCTCGGAGCCAGCCAGCAGGCTCTCCAGGACGCTGGCGTAGAGCATCTTCAGCGAAGCACGAGCCTTATCTTCCATGTCTGCGAAGGCCACGCGGTCCTCGGCAAGAACCCAGGCCTTGCCGTCCAGTTCAACCTTCGTCGCCTCCAACTCCTGCTCCAGCACGCGCAGGCGGTCGCGGCGTTTCTTGAGCTTGGCCTCTCGGACCTCGACGGCCGCCTCGCGAGCCTTCACGCCCTCTTCTTGCTCTTGGCGAAGGCGGGCCTCTTTCGCGAGCTGGTCTCGCAGGCCTTGTAGCTCGCCCTCCAGCACCTTGCAGCGACCACGGACGTCGGCCGCCTCCCCCTAGGCCGCATCACAAGCAGCCTTCGCCTCAAGGGCGGCCTGCCTCTCCTCATCACAAGCCGTTGAGGCCTGGACCAGCGCCGCCCGAAACGAAGCGTCGGAGCGAAGCCATCCTGAAGCCAGCTCCAAGCGCCCGGCTACCAAGCGAGGGTCGGCGCCAAGAAGATCCTGCCGGAGCCGGTCCAGCTCGGCAGCAACACGATCCAGAACGGCGGGAGGAGTTGGAGAGACAACAGTCCGTGGAGTAGGAGGAGAAGGCGTGTGACACTCCAAAATTTTTCATTTTGGTTTTGGCAAAAATCTTTGTTGGTTTTGAAAAGAGGCCATTTAAAAATTCTTTTCAGAGAAACATTCCTCTTTAAAAAAAACTTCCTTGTCATTTGACAAGGATTTTTGTCTTTCTTCAAACTTTGGTGTTTGATCTTTTAAAACTTCTTCTCTGTTGGTTCCCTTCTCAAATTGTTTTGGGAGTTTAATCATTTTTTTTCCTTTTAAAGAAAAACTCTATGAGAATTGGGGGATTTTCATACCTTGAAACCACCCATGACCTTGCATTTTTTTGGTAAAACCCCTCCAAAACCTCCCCTCCTCCTTGTAAAAAACCTAAGTTCTCTGTCCCAACTAATCCAAACAAGTTTTGGATTTTATTTTAATTATTTCATCTCTCAAATCTTTTCTGACTTTTAATTTGAGCCTGAGTCATTTACAAAGCAAGTACCCTATAACATTTGTATTTGGACCTCAAACCAACTCTACTGGCTAGTCCTTGGTACCCTCAACCTGGAACCATCTTGATCCACTCATCTTCTTTTCAAATATTTCAACTTCCACTCCCTGCAAGTTTGGACCAGATTTGCCAAATTTGGTGAAATTCATATTTCCACTTCTCCAAAAATTCCACCAAAAATCAGGCAGCCTACTGGAGCAATGAGGAGCCACTCCACCAAAAATCAGCTCAAGAAAAAATCCCTACATGCCTAGATCATTCTGTCGAACACCTTGCATACACTGTTTCAGTTCATCTTCAGTTAAGTTCAGAGTTCAGTGTCGATCTTCGTCAGCTAATTCAGTCACATGCTCACAGTGCCCTTGTCACGTTGCTCGCCGCCTGGCCTGCTTGTCCGGAGCCTCGCACACGCGCTTGGCACCTTCCTGGCGTCGGTGGCGCCCTGGCCCGCCTGCGCCGGCGTGTCTTGCGGCGGCCGAACCACCGTAGCGGCCGACAGGGAGCAGAACGGCGGCACAACGCCGTTCAACGCCGCCCAAACCCCCTGGTGGCTCCGTGTGGCCATCTCCTTGCCAGCGCACGCATGCAGCACCATCGCCGTGGCGCGGCACGCACAGAGCATGCTCTCTGCCGCCGACGGGGCATGGGTGTTACCGGTTGGGATATGGTTTCTCGCAAGGGATATGGTTTAGTAAGTTGCAAACCGCTTTCCTGGTACACACCAAAAAGGATTAAAGCCAGTCATCCAGTCAGGGGGCATGGGTGTTACCGGTTGGGACCGAGAGGGGGGCACCCCTTAGAGCGCGCGTATATAAATTTGATCCCAAGCTATTCGAGATTGTGATCTCCCCGTCTCAAAAGTTTTTCTTGGACGATGTCTAGGGTGATTCCTGGCATCGAGAGGTTGGATGGGTGTGTACTGGTTAGCTGCGTTTTCTTCCGAAATACCGTAAACGGAACTAGTCCTCGTGACTACGGAAATCCATTAACTGTGGGAAAGTTTTGTACAAACTCTGCAGAGTCATAAATCTTAAAATCATCTTATTCATATCCGAGTTCCGTGCTAACTTATTCTGACAAGTGCCAGCTTTGGTGACAGATTTTTCGGTGGGACGCATGAGTGCTACGTCTGGTTAAATGTTTATTCCTGTGGATGGACTAACCCATTTATTTTCAAGAGTTGAACGTTTATTATGAGTATTATTTCCTTGACAGCAAAGCCCTTTCTGTGATGTCGCTTAGACGTCCGACTGTGGCATTTCTTTTAAAGCCCTTTCTGCGATGTCGTTTAGACGTGCGACTGTGGCATTTCTTTTAAAGCCCTTTCTGCGATGTCGCTTAGACGTCCGACTGTGGCATTTCTTTTAAAGCCATTTCTGCGATGTCGCTTAGACGTCCGACTGTGCCATTTCTTTTAAAGCCCTTTCTACGATGTCGCTTAGACGTCCGACTGTGGCATTCCTTTTAAAGCCCTTTCTGCGATGTCGCTTAGACGTCCGACTGTGGCATTTATTTTAAAGCCCTTTCTGCGATGTTGCTTAGACGTCTGACTGTGGCATTTCTTTTAAAGCCCTTTCTGCGATGTCACTTAGAAGTCCAAATGTGGCATTTCTTTTAAAGCCCTTTATGTGGTGTCGCTAAGACGCCCGACTGTGGCATGATTTTTCTCCTATTTATCTGTTCACCTTTCGAGGCGTCGCTTCAGACACCCGATCGGTTTTCTTTTATTTTTAGTTGGGACTTCAGGCGGACTACCGCCGATTCCCTTTTTACTTACCTTGCCTGCTAATATGCCTTGGTGAATTAATCATGACGTACACATGCATGCATTTGTTATATCTTACGTCCGAACTGTCTTGCGAGTACTTCTAAAGTACTCACTGGATTGTTGATTTGGCCAGATGCTGATGAAGGTGATCTCATGGATGAAGAGTTCGATAGCGAGTCCGACGCCTAGAGGAATCCCAGTCAGTCTCGTGCGACCCTGGACTTGGTCACTGTATTATACCCGCTTCCGCAACCCAAATAATTTCATCGAGCCTCACCTCGACGCTCGATGGGATGTTAGTTTCAGAGCCATTTTATCCACCCCACTGTGTTATTCCACCACTCCCCGAGTTCCGAGTTAGTAGTATGCCACCACTCCTTGTGTCAGATCCGCCTTTATGTATAATTATTGGCGTGTTTGTAATAGAATTGTTGAGCATCCTCAGCTCAACCCTGTAATATATTTTATGATACTGGCTTATTGTATCGAGTGTTTGTCTACCAGTGAGGAGGTTTTATCTCAAACTGGATTTTAAAGATTGGTTTCTCTATTTAAAAATTCTTTTCAGAGAAACATTCCTCTTAAAAAAAACTTCCTTGTCATTTGACAAGGATTTTTGTCTTTCTTCAAACTTTGGTGTTTGATCTTTTAAAACTTCTTCTCTGTTGGTTCCCTTCTCAAATTGTTTTGGGAGTTTAATCATCTTTTTCTCCTTTTAAAGAAAAACTCGATGAGAATTGGGGGATTTTCATACCTTGAAACCACCCATGACCTTGCATTTTTTGTGGTAAACCCCCTCCAAACCCCCTCCTCCTTGTAAACAACCTAAGTTCTCTGTCCCAACTAATCCAAACAAGTTTTGGATTTTTTTTTAATTATTTCATCTCTCAAATCTTTTCTGACTTTTACTTTGAGCCTGAGTCATTTACAAAGCAAGTACCCTATAACATTTGCATTTGGACCTCAAACCAAATCTACTGGCTAGTCCTTGGTACCCTCAACCTGGAACCATCTTGATCCACTCATCTTCTTTTCAAATATTTCAACTTCCACTCCCTGCAAGTTTGGACCAGATTTGCCAAATTTGGTGAAATTCATATTTCCACTTCTCCAAAAATTCCACCAAAAATCAGGCAGCCTACTTGAGCAATGAGGAGCCACTCCACCAAAAATCAGCTCAAGGAAAAATCCCTACATGCATAGATCATTCTGTCGAACACCTTGCATACACTGTTTCAGTTCATCTTCAGTTAATTTCAGAGTTCAGTGTCGATCTTCGTCAGTTAATTCAGTCACATGCTCACAGTGCCCTTGTCACGTTGCTCGCTGCGTGTCCTGCTTGTCCGGAGCCTCGCACGCGCGCTTGGCACCTTCCTGGCGTCGGTGGCGCCCTGGCCCGCCTGAGCCGGCGTGTCTTGCGGCGGCCGAACCACCGTAGCGGCCGACAGGGAGCAGAACGGGGCACAACGCCGTTCAGCGCCGCCCAAACCCCCTGGTGGCTCCGCGTGGCCATCTCCTTGCCAGCGCACGCATGCAGCACCGTCGCCGTGGCGCGGCACGCACAGAGCGCGCTCTCTGCCGCCGACGGGCCCGCGCCGCCCCGTTCCGTCGAGCTCCCCCTAAGCAACCTAATCCCGACGCTGTTAGCACCTAAACGGAACCAGGGAGCACCCACGACGACGCTCAACCTCTGAACCCTCCCGTGCAACCACCGCACCGCCGTAATCACCTCGCCGGAGAACCCCGTTCTCGACAACCGCCTCGGGGCGGCTATATATAGCGCCCCCGAGCCTGCTCTCACCCCCGCACGGCTCCACCACCTCACTAAACCTTGCCTGGCCACTGGAGGGGCCTCGAGGAGCCTTTCTTCCTCGACTCCGGCCACCTCCGTCCGCCTCGGGCTCCAGCAGCGTTAACCGCGGTGAGGCCATCTCCGGCGCCCAAACCTCATCTGCAGCCTTCTTCCATACCTAGCACTCTAACCCCCTCATCAATTCACACCTTGCAGCCGTCTTCGACGAACTCCATCCACGCCCGAACCGCCGTTCGCCGGAGCAGAAGCCACCGCCGACGTGGTGCTCGCCGACCGCCACCACCACCACCAATCGACGCAGAATGGCACCCTGAGCGCGTAGGTAACCTCCGACCCCCCTGCATCGCCGTGGATCGCCGCCGGCGATCGCCGCGGCTCTCTCGCGCCAAGAGCTCTGCCGCCGTTTTCAAACCCGACGGGTGGGACCTCCCCGTCAGATTTCTATTCTTTTCGAACCGTTTTCTGAAAACGCCTTCGGGCAAAATACGCTTTCTCCTCTGAGCCGGCGTATTCGGGACTGAAGCGTTTTCTCTTTTTATAAAAAGAACCCTGGGAAGTTTCTGTTTCATTACAGATGGGTCCCTGGACAAAAACCTTTATAACTTTTTAACAAAAGCATATTTTTGAGTGATTCTTTTTCTGTTCTCTTCAAGATTTTGTCTAGTTTTTATAAGATTTATTTGAAAAATAATTGGAATAATTTCTGTGCACCTCTTGGTATTTACGATAGTGCGTATATTCTCTTTATACCGTAGATACCGAAGGAGGTGACGGGACCGCAAACTTCACCGAGCTAGGCTCCGACTACTCTGAACCAGGCAAGCATGTTTGAACTTTGATATGATGAGTGTCTTGGCATGTTTTGCATTTAGTTAGTTTCATGGCATGATGGTGAGCATACCGATGAACGCTATTTTCATACGTTGTTGAGGCAAGTGAGTTCGATGATCCATACGTTGTTGGATGTGAGTATGCATGGCCATGTGTTGGCATGAAGATGGGTAAGATGGCAGTGTTGTAGCATGCCAGTCTTATGCCATACAAATTTACTTCAGTACCAGCCCGTATCGGTTTGGCTCCTATCCATTTCCCTCCCTGTACTACCACATGTTTCTCGCAAGGGATATGGTTTAGTAAGTTGCAAACCGCTTTCCTGGTACACACCAAAAAGGAGAGGCCGGGATGATGGTTCCATGGCCCTGGATTAAAGCCAGTCATCCGATCAGGGGGCATGGGTGTTACCGGTTGGGACCGAGAGGGGGGAAGCCCTTAGAGCGCGCGTATATAAATTTGATCCCATGCTATTCGAGATTGTGATCTCCCCGTCTCAAAAGTTTTTCTTGGACGATGTCTAGGGTGATTCCTGGCATCCAGAGGTTGGATGGGTGTGTACTGGTTAGCTGCGTTTTCTTCCGAAATACCGTAAACGGAACCAGTCCTCGTGACTACGGAAATCCGTTAACTGTGGGAAAATTTTGTACAAACAATGCAGAGTCATAAATCTTAAAATCATCTTATTCATATCCGAGTTCCGTGCTAACTTATTCTGACAAGTGCCAGCTTTGGTGACAGATTTTCCGGTGGGACGCATGAGTGCTACGTCTGGTTGAATGTTTATTCCTGTGGATGGACTAACCCATTTATTTTCAAGAATTAAATGTTATTATGAGTATTATTTCCTTGACAGTAAAGCCCTTTCTGCGATGTCGCTTAGACGTCCGACTATGGCATTTCTTTTAAAGCCCTTTCTGCGATATCGCTTTGACGTCCGACTGTGGCATTTCTTTTAAAGCCCTTTCTGCGATATCGCTTAGACATTCGACTGTGGCATTTCTTTTAAAGCCCTTTCTGCGATGTCGCTTAGACGTCCGACTGTGGCATTCCTTTAAAAGCCTTTCTGCGATGTCGCTTAGACGTCCGACTGTGGCATTTCTTTTAAAGCCCTTTCTGCGATGTTGCTTAGACGTCCGACTGTGGTATTTCTTTTAAAGCCCTTTCTGCGATGTCGCATAGACGTCCGACTGTGGCATTTCTTTTAAAGCCCTTTATGTGGTGTCGCTAAGACGCCCGACTGTGGCATGATTTTTTTTCTTATTTATCTGTTCACCTTTCGAGGCGTCGCTTTAGACACCCGATCGGTTTTCTTTTATTTTCCGTTGGGATTTCAGGCGGACTACCACCGATTCTCTTTTTACTTACCTTGCATGCTAATATTTCAAATATGCCTTGGTGAATTAATCATGACGCACACATGCATCCATTTGTTATATCTTACGTCCGAACTGTCTTGCGAGTACTTCCAAAGTACTCACTGGCTTGTTGATTTGGCCAGATGGTGATGAAGGTGATCTCATGGACGAAGAGTTCGATAGCGAGTCCGACGCCTAGAGGAATCCCAGTCAGTCTCGTGCGACCCTGGACTTGGTCACTGTATTATACCCGCTTCCGCAACCCAAATAATTTCATCGAGCCTCACCTCGACGCTCGATGGGATGTTAGTTTCAGAGCCATTTTATCCACCCCACTGTGTTATTCCACCACTCCCCGAGTTCCGAGTTAGTAGTATGCCACCACTCCTTGTGTCATATCCGCCTTTATGTATAATTATTGGCGTGTTTGTAATAGAATTGTTGAGCATCCTCAGCTCAACCCTGTAATATATTTTATGATACTGGCTTATTGTATCGAGTGTTTGTCTACCAGTGAGGAGGTTTTATCTCAAACTGGATTTTAAAGATTGGTTTCTCTATTTAAAAATTCTTTTCAGAGAAACATTCCTCTTTAAAAAAACTTCCTTGTCATTTGACAAGGATTTTTGTCTTTCTTCAAACTTTGGTGTTTGATCTTTTAAAACTTCTTCTCTGTTGGTTCCCTTCTCAAATTGTTTTGGGAGTTTAATCATCTTTTTCTCCTTTTAAAGAAAAACTCGATGAGAATTGGGGGATTTTCATACCTTGAAACCACCCATGACCTTGCATTTTTTGTGGTAAAACCCCTCCAAACCCCCCCTCCTCCTTGTAAACAACCTAAGTTCTCTGTCCCAACTAATCCAAACAAGTTTTGGATTTTATTTTAATTATTTCATCTCTCAAATCTTTTCTGACTTTTACTTTGAGCCTGAGTCATTTACAAAGCAAGTACCCTATAACATTTGCATTTGGACCTCAAACCAAATCTACTGGCTAGTCCTTGGTACCCTCAACCTGGAACCATCTTGATCCACTCATCTTCTTTTCAAATATTTCAACTTCCACTCCCTGCAAGTTTGGACCAGATTTGCCAAATTTGGTGAAATTCATATTTCCACTTCTCCAAAAATTCCACCAAAAATCAGGCAGTCTACTTGAGCAATGAGGAGCCACTCCACCAAAAATCAGCTCAAGGAAAAATCCCTACATGCATAGATCATTCTGTCAAACACCTTGCATACACTGTTTCAGTTCATCTTCAGTTAATTTCAGAGTTCAGTGTCGATCTTCGTCAGTTAATTCAGTCACATGCTCACAGTGCCCTTGTCACGTTGCTCGCTGCCTGGCCTGCTTGTCCGGAGCCTCGCACGCGCGCTTGGCACCTTCCTGGCGTCGGTGGCGCCCTGGCCCGCCTGAGCCGGCGTGTCTTGCGGCGGCCGAACCACCGTAGCGGCCGACAGGGAGCAGAACGGGGCACAACGCCGTTCAGCGCCGCCCAAACCCCCTGGTGGCTCCGCGTGGCCATCTCCTTGCCAGCGCACGCATGCTGCACCGTCGCCGTGGCGCGGCACGCACAGAGCGCGCTCTCTGCCGCCGACGGGCCCGCACCGCCCCGTTCCGTCGAGCTCCCCCTAAGCAACCTAATCCCGACGCTGTTAGCACCTAAACGGAACCAGGGAGCACCCACCACGACGCTCAACCTTTGAACCCTCCCGTGCAACCACCGCACCGCCGTAATCACCTCGTCGGAGAACCCCGTTCTCGGCAACCGCCTCGGGGCGGCTATATATAGCGCCCCCGAGCCTGCTCTCACCCCCGCACGGCTCCACCACCTCACTAAACCTTGCCTGGCCACTGGAGGGGCCTCGAGGAGCCTTTCTTCCTCGACTCCGGCCACCTCCGTCCGCCTCGGGCTCCAGCAGCGTTCACCGCGGTGAGGCCATCTCCGGCGCCCAAACCTCGTCTGCAGCCTTCTTCCATACCTAGCACTCTAACCCCCTCATCAATTCACACCTTGCAGCCCTCTCCGACGAACTCCATCCACGCCCGAACCGCCATTCGCCGGAACAGAAGCCACCGCCGACGTGGTGCTCGCCGACCGCCACCACCACCACCAATCGACGCAGAATGGCACCCTGAGCGCGTAGGTAACCTCCGATCCCCCTGCATCGCCGTGGATCGCCGCCGGCGATCGCCGCGGCTCTCTGGCGCCAAGAGCTCTGTCGCCGTTTTCAAACCCGACGGGTGGGACCACCCCGTCAGATTTCTATTCTTTTCGAACCGTTTTCTGAAAACGCCTTCGGGCAAAATACGCTTTCTCCTCTGAGCCGGCGTATTCGGGACTGAAGCGTTTTCTGTTTTTATAAAAAGAACCCTGGGAAGTTTTTGTTTCATTACAGATGGGTCCCTGGACAAAAACCTTTATAACTTTTTAACAAAAGCATATTTTTGAGTGATTCTTTTTCTGTTCTTTTCAAGATTTTGTCTAGTTTTTATAAGATTTATTTGAAAAATAATTGGAATAATTTCTGTGCACCTCTTGGTATTTACGATAGTGCATATATTCTCTTTATACCGTAGATACCGAAGGAGGTGACGGGACCGCAAACTTCACCGAGCTAGGCTCCGACTACTCTGAACCAGGCAAGCATGTTTGAACTTTGATATGATGAGTGTCTTGGCATGTTTTGCATTTAGTTAGTTTCATGGCATGATGGTGAGCATACCGATGAACGCTATTTTCATACGTTGTTGAGGCAAGTGAGTTCGATGATCCATACGTTGTTGGATGTGAGTATGCATGGCCATGTGTTGGCATGAAGATGGGTAAGATGGCAGTGTTGTAGCATGCCAGTCTTATGCCATAAAATTTTCTTCAGTACCAGCCCGTATCGGTTTGGCTCCTATCCATTTCCCTCCCTGTACTACCCCATGTTTCTCGCAAGGGATATGGTTTAGTAAGTTGCAAACCGCTTTCCTGGTACACACCAAAAAGGAGAGGCCGGGATGATGGTTCCATGGCCCTGGATTAAAGCCAGTCATCCGATCAGGGGGCATGGGTGTTACCGGTTGGGACCGAGAGGGGGGAAGCCCTTAGAGCGCGCGTATATAAATTTGATCCCATGCTATTCGAGATTGTGATCTCCCCGTCTCAAAAGTTTTTCTTGGACGATGTCTAGGGTGATTCCTGGCATCCAGAGGTTGGATGGGTGTGTACTGGTTAGCTGCGTTTTCTTCCGAAATACCGTAAACGGAACCAGTCCTCATGACTACGGAAATCCGTTAACTGTGGGAAAATTTTGTACAAACAATGCAGAGTCATAAATCTTAAAATCATCTTATTCATATCCGAGTTCCGTGCTAACTTATTCTGACAAGTGCCAGCTTTGGTGACAGATTTTCCGGTGGGACGCATGAGTGCTACGTCTGGTTGAATGTTTATTCCTGTGGATGGACTAACCCATTTATTTTCAAGAATTGAATGTCATTATGAGTATTATTTCCTTGACAGTAAAGCCCTTTCTGCGATGTCGCTTAGACGTCCGACTATGGCATTTCTTTTAAAGCCCTTTCTGCGATATCGCTTTGACGTCCGACTGTGGCATTTCTTTTAAAGCCCTTTCTGCGATGTCGCTTAGACATTCGACTGTGGCATTTCTTTTAAAGCCCTTTCTGCGATGTCGCTTAGACGTCCGACTGTGGCATTCCTTTAAAAGCCTTTCTGCGATGTCGCTTAGACGTCCGACAGTGGCATTTCTTTTAAAGCCCTTTCTGCGATGTTGCTTAGACGTCCGACTCTGGTATTTCTTTTAAAGCCCTTTCTGCGATGTCGCATAGACGTCCGACTGTGGCATTTCTTTTAAAGCCCTTTATGTGGTGTCGCTAAGACGCCCGACTGTGGCATGATTTTTTTTTCTTATTTATCTGTTCACCTTTCGAGGCGTCGCTTCAGACACCCGATCGGTTTTCTTTTATTTTCCGTTGGGATTTCAGGCGGACTACCACCGATTCTCTTTTTACTTACCTTGCATGCTAATATTTCAAATATGCCTTGGTGAATTAATCATGATGCACACATGCATGCATTTGTTATATCTTACGTCCGAACTGTCTTGCGAGTACTTCCAAAGTACTCACTGGCTTGTTGATTTGGCCAGATGCTGATGAAGGTGATCTCATGGATGAAGAGTTCGATAGCGAGTCCAACGCCTAGAGGAATCCCAGTCAGTCTCGTGCGACCCTGGACTTGGTCACTGTATTATACCCGCTTCTGCAACCCGAATAATTTCATCGAGCCTCACCTCGACGCTCGATGGGATGTTAGTTTGAGAGCCATTTTATCCACCCCACTGTGTTATTCCACCACTCCTCGAGTTCCGAGTCAGTAGTATGCCACCGCTCCTTGTGTCATATCCGCCTTTATGTATAATTATTGGCGTGTTTGTAATAAAATTGTTGAGCATCCTCAGCTCAACCCTGTAATATATTTTATGCTACTGGCTTATTGTATCGAGTGTTTGTCTACCAGTGAGGAGGTTTTATCTCAAACTGGATTTTAAAGATTTGTTTCTCAATAAATATTTTTATTGGAAATCCGGTCGTGACAAGCTGCTGTGACACTCCAAAATTTTTCATTTTGGTTTTGGCAAAAATCTTTGTTGGTTTTGAAAAGAGGCCATTTAAAAATTCTTTTCAGAGAAACATTCCTCTTAAAAAAAACTTCCTTGTCATTTGACAAGGATTTTTGTCTTTCTTCAAACTTTGGTGTTTGATCTTTTAAAACTTCTTCTCTGTTGGTTCCCTTCTCAAATTGTTTTGGGAGTTTAAGCATTTTTTTCCTTTTAAAGAAAAACTCTATGAGAATCGGGGGATTTTCATATCTTGAAACCACCCATGACCTTGCATTTCTTTTGTGGTAAAACCCCTCCAAAACCTCCCTTCCTCCTTGTAAACAACCCAAGTTCTCTGTCCCAACTAATCCAAACAAGTTTTGGATTTTATTTTAATTATTTCATCTCTCAAATCTTTTCTGACTTTTACTTTGGGCCTGAGTCATTTACAAAGCAAGTACCCTATAACATTTGTATTTGGACCTCAAACCAACTATACTGGCTAGTCCTTGGAACCCTCAACCTGGAACTATCTTGATCCACTCATCTTCTTTTCAAATATTTCAACTTCCACTCCCTGCAAGTTTGGACCAGATTTGCCAAATTTGGTGAAATTCATATTTCCACTTCTCCAAAAATCCCACCAAAAATCAGGCAGTCTACTGGAGCAATGAGGAGCCACTCCACCAAAAATCAGCTCAAGGGAAAATCCCTACATGCCTAGATCGTTCTGTCGAACACCTTGCATACACTGTTTCATTTCATCTTCAGTTAAGTTCAGAGTTCAGTGTCGATCTTCGTCAGTTAATTCAGTCACATGCTCACAGTGCCCTTGTCACGTTGCTCGCCGCCTGGCCTGCTTGTCCAGAGCCTCGCACGCGCGCTTGGCACCATCCTAGCGTCGGTGGCGCCCTGGCCCGCCTGCGCCAGCGTGTCTTGCGGCGGCCGAACCACCGTAGCGGCCGACAGGGAGCAGAACGGTGGCACAACGCCGTTCAGCGCCGCCCAAACCCCCTGGTGGCTCCGCGTGGCCATCTCCTTGCCAGCGCACGCGTGCAGCACCGTCGTCGTGGTGTGGCACACACAGAGCGTGCTCTCTGCCGCCGACGGGCCCGCGCCGCCCCATTCCGTCGAGCTCCCCCTAAGCAACCTAATCCCGACGCTGTTAGCACCTAAACGGAACCAAGGAGCACCCACGACGACGCTCAACCACTGAACCCTCCCGTGCAACCACCGCACCGACGTAATCACCTCGCCGGAGAACCCCGTTCTCGGCAACCGCCTCGGGGCGGCTATATATAGCGCCCCCGAGCCTGCTCTCACCCCCGCACGGCTCCACCACCTCACTAAACCTTGCCTGGCCACTGGAGGGGCCTCGAGGAGCCTTTCTTCCTCGACTCCGTCCACCTCCGTCCGCCTCGGTCTCAAGCAGCATTCACCGTGGTGAGGCCATCTCCGGCGCCCAAACCTCGTCTGCAGCCTTCTTCCATACCTAGCACTCTAACCCCCTCATCAATTTGCACCTTGCAGCCCTCTCCGACGAACTCCATCCACACCCGAACCACCATCCGCCGGAGCAGAAGCCACCGCCGACGTGGTGCTCGCCGACCGCCACCACCACCACCAGTCGACGCGGAATAGCACCCTGAGCGCGTAGGTAACCTCCGATCCCCCTCCATCGCCGTGGATCGCTGCCGGCGATCGCCGCGGCTCTCTGGCGCCAAGAGCTCTGCCGCTGTTTTCAAACCCGACGGGTGGGACCGCCCCGTCAGATTTCTATTCTTTTCGAACCGTTTTCTGAAAACGCCTTCGGGCAAAACATGCTTTCTCCTCTGAGCCGGCGTATTCGGGACTGAAGTGTTTTCTGTTTTTATAAAAAGAACCCTGGGAAGTTTCTGTTTCATTATAGATGGGTCCCTGGACAAAAACCTTTATAACTTTTTAACAAAAGCATATTTTTGAGTGTTTCTTTTTCTGTTCTCTTCAAGATTTTGTCTAGTTTTTTATCAGATTTATTTGAAAAATATTTGGAATAATTTCTGTGCACCTCTTGGTATTTACGATAGTGCGTATATTCTCTTTATGCCGTAGATACCGAAGGAGGTGACGGGACCGCAAACTTCACCGAGCTAGGCTCCGACTACTCTGAACCAGGCAAGCATGTTTGAACTTTTGATATGATGAGTGTCTTGGCATGTTTTGCATTTAGTTAGTTTCATGGCATGATGGTGAGCATACCGATGAACGTTATTTTCATACGTTGTTGAGGCAAGTGAGTTCGATGATCCATACGTTGTTGGATGTGAGTATGCATGGCCATGTATTGGCATGAAGATGGGTAAGATGGTAGTGTTGTAGCATGCCAGTCTTATGCCATACAAATTTACTTCAGTACCAGCCCGTATCGGTTTGGCTCCTATCCATTTCCCTCCCTGTACTACCACATGTTTCTCGCAAGGGATATGGTTTAGTAAGTTGCAAACCGCTTTCCTGGTACACACCAAAAAGGGGAGGCCGGGATGATGGTTCCATGGCCCTGGATTAAAGCCAGTCATCCGGTCAGGGGGCATGGGTGTTACCGGTTGGGACCGAGAGGGGGGCACCCCTTAGAGCGCGCGTATATAAATATGATCCCATGCTATTCGAGATTGTGATCTCCCCGTCTCAAAAGTTTTTCCTGGACGATGTCTAGGGTGATTCCTGGCATCAAGAGGTTGGATGGGTGTGTACTGGTTAGCTGTGTTTTCTTCCGAAATACCGTAAACGGAACCAGTCCTCGTGACTACGGAAATCCGTTAACTGTGGGAAAATTTTGTACAAACTCTGCAGAGTCATAAATCTTAAAATCATCTTATTCATATCCGAGTTCCGTGCTAACTTATTCTGACAAGTGCCAGCTTTGGTGACAGATTTTTCGGTGGGACGCATGAGTGCTACGTCCGGTTAAATGTTTATTCCTGTGGATGGACTAACCCATTTATTTTCAAGAGTTGAACATTTATTATGAGTATTATTTCCTTGACAGTAAAGCCCTTTCTGCGATGTCGCTTAGACGTCCGTGTGGCATTTCTTTTAAAGCCCTTTCTGCGATGTCGCTTAGACGTCCGACTGTGGCATTTCTTTTAAAGCCCTTTCTGTGATATCGCTTAGACGTCCGACTGTGGCATTTCTTTTAAAGCCCTTTCTATGATGTCGCTTAGACGTCCGACTGTGGCATTTCTTTTAAAGCCCTTTCTGCGATGTCGCATAGACGTCTGAATGTGGCATTTCTTTTAAAGCCCTTTATGTGGTGTCGCTAAGACGCCCGACTGTGGCATGATTTTTTCTCTTATTTATCTGTTCACCTTTCGAGGCGTCGCTTCAGACACCCGATCGGTTTTCTTTTATTTTCCGTTGGGATTTCAGGCGGACTACCGCCGATTCCCTTTTTACTTACCATGCCTGCGAATATTTCAAATATGCCTTGGTGAATTAATCATGACGCACACATGCATGCATTTGTTATATCTTACGTCCGAACTGTCTTGCGAGTACTTTCAAAGTACTCACTGGCTTGTTGATTTGGCCAGATGCTGATGAAGGTGATCTCATGGATGAAGAGTTCGATAGCGAGTCCGACGCCTAGAGGAATCCCAGTCATTCTCGTGCGACCCTGGACTTGGTCACTGTATTATACCCGCTTCCGCAACCCGAATAATTTCATCGAGCCTCACCTCGACGCTCGATGGGATGTTAGTTTGAGAGCCATTTTATCCACCCCACTGTGTTATTCCACCACTCCCCGAGTTCCGAGTCAGTAGTATGCCACCACATCTTGTGTCATATCCGCCTTTATGTATAATTATTGGCGTGTTCGTAAAAGAATTGTTGAGCATCCTCAGCTCAACCCTGTAATATATTTTATGCTACTGACTTATTGTATCGAGTGTTTGTCTACCAGTGAGGAGGTTTTATCTTAAACTGGATTTTAAAGATTGGTTTCTCAATAAATATTTTTATTGGAAAATCGGTCGTGACAAGCTTGGTACCAGAGCCAGGCTGACTGTAGGAAGCCACTAGGTGCGATCGCAAATAGATTATTAGCATGTTAGAGCTATTTGTATTTTTTTTGCAACTGTAGTCATTTTTCTGACAGTCAGCATATATTTATGATCTGACCAGTCAGAATTCTTGCCTACTTTTGTAGATGGCCGACAACAGCTGCGAGTCTTAGTCCTTCGCCAACGTACCCGATGGGTTCGTCAAGCTTCTATCCTTCATCGTTCAGGTCGCGATGGGGCCATCTGTGCGCCCAGTCGTCTCTCTCTGCCAGCACAAAGTCAACGACAGTCTGACCATGCACCAGGCCTCGGTGCAATTCAGGGGAGGGCGTGGTGAGTTACGCCACTTCCAGTTCGTGGGAAGAGCCATGCCCACGGAGAAGCATGCTATCCAGATGGCAGCCCGCGAGTCGATAGCTCGCCTCAGGGATGTCCTTCCCGTGATGAAGACTCGTCGTTACCGCTATCTTCCATGCCACGTGCCCTACACCTGTCACTACGCATATTCCTGCCCCAGAGGAGAACGAGACGAGGCCTTTGAGATGCTTATTGAGTATCTTCGGGCCCTGGAGGCCGCCTTCGACAACTTGGTGGACGACTTCGTGGCCGCCCGCATGGACTCAGTCCATGGCTGTGCTGCCAACAGGAGGGAGCTCCTGCCCACAGCACCGCCATTGACTTTTGCCTCATCATCAGCATCTTATGCACCTGCTCGTCGCCTGCCTTCTACTGAGGAGTTCAACCAAGTCGTTGCACCCACTCCAGCGCGCACTGCACCGCCCCTCACACCAACTCCTATTCGTGTTATTCCGCCCCTGGGTCCATCTACTCGGCGCAACACTACTCGTATGGAACCTATTAGCGAGGAGGAAGTTGAGTCCCCAGCCTCGCTATGCCTCACCCTTGGCAGGGCCAAGGACATCATCAACATCTCCGACTAAGTACGCTTAGCCGTCACGCGATGTACCGCCATGTAAGATATGGGAAGTAGCCTGTTTGCGCATCATGTAGGAAGTGGAGAAGTGCACTAGCCTAAATAACATGTCAGGATTATGTACGCATATCCTGAGTGATGTATTGTATAATTATCGCCCGCGTGTAAGATACGTAATGAGCAGTCCTTCTCCGTGCGCAAATTGAATTGTTTTCCCTAGTGATCTTGGCTATTTGATTTATTTGCCAACCTTGTGCATTTATGGATTTATTTTGCGCCCCTTTTCGTTTTTCTTATGGGTTTTACAAAATATATCCCCAGAGTGAAAAAAATGTCTCGTCCTTGGACTCGCTCCATGCCAGCTCCGCCAGAGGAAAATTATGGCACTCAACCGGACAACAATTTTGCACAAGGGCAGTCAAGTCAATATCATGACACTCAACCAGGCAACAATTTCACTCAAGGTCAATCAACTGAACAGGGCAGTGAAACGACACTTTCTCAAATGTGTCGCCTTTATGAACCAAGTCAGCAACAACATCGGGAAATGATGAACCAAGTCATCAACATGAGAAATCACCATGGGCAGTATCAGCAGCATTCCAAGTTATCTGAGCTACAGAAGACGCGTCCCCCAACATTTTCTCATACTGATAAGCCTCTTGAGGCCGAAGACTGGCTTCGAGATGTGGAGAGAAAATTAAATATTGCACAATGTTCAGACCTCGAAAAGGTACTTTATGCTCCGCACTATCTCACAGGAGCAGCCGCATCTTGGTGGGAGAATTGCGTGCACATGCAGCCCAACCAAAATAATATAACCTGGGATGATTTCAAGGAAGGCTTCCGTGGCGCACACATTCCTAAGAGTATTATGAAAATCAAAAAGAGAGAGTTCGAGGACCTCAAACAACGGAACATGACAGTGTCAGATTACAACGGTCAATTTACTCTATTATCTCGCTACGCCAATGAAGATCGTATGTCTGAAAGCAAGAAGATGGAGAAATTCCTTGACGGTCTAGCGCCCGCACTTAAATGCCAACTAGTTGTGCACACTTTTCCAGATTTTAAGACACTAGTGGACAAAGCCATTACTCTGGAAAATGAAAGGCGCAGTTTGGAAGATTTCCGCAAGCGAAAAAGGGACCAGACCAACCATGCTCGCAATCATCGAAGCAAGGCAGATTTTCAAAAGGGTGGGACACACAAGTCTGCATCCAACGCCTCACGCCCAATCAAGAATTTCCATGCAAGGGACAAGGAGTTCACATATCGCCCCGGCATTACTTGTTACGCCTGTGGAGAGGAAGGGCACTATGCTAAACAGTGTCCCAAGCCTAGGAACTCAGCCCCAAAAACAAACAACGGCAGCAATAATTCAGCGCCCAAGCGAAACAATTTCAATCCCAACAACAACCACAGGAAGGGTCATCTAAACCACGTAACCAAAGAGGAGGCACAAAATGCTCCGGATATCGTACTCGGTACGTTTCCTGTCAACACAATACCTGCATTGGTTTTGTTTGATTCTGGAGCTTCTCACTCTTTTATTTCGAAAAGTTTTGCTTTGCAAAATAATTTTTCGATGCTTCCTTTGGAGAAATCCATGATCATCAAGTCCCCTGGGATTCAGCAAGTCACTCAGAGTTACTGTCAAGGTGTGGTTATTGAGTTCAAAGGATTGAAGTTCCATGCAAACCTTATTGTGTTGGAAAATAAAGGACTGGGTGTCATCCTCGGGATGGACTGGCTAACCACCAACAAAGGTTTCATTGACTGTTTCAACCGAACCGTAATCCTCACGCATCACCTCGGGAAGACAATAAGGGTATCCGCCAAGGAACAAAAGATACCCCGGCAACCGAGATTGAATAAGGTGGATGTTTCTGAGCTAAACAAGATTCGAGTGGTATGTGAATTTCCAGACGTTTTTCCCGAAGAGCTACCAGGCATGCCACCAGACCGAGAGATAGAATTCAGCATTAAGTTAGCACCAGGAACCACCCCCATATACAAGAAACCATACAGAATGGCACCATCCGAGTTGGTCGAATTGAAGAAACAAATAAAGGAATTGCTGGACAAAGGATACATTTGAGCTAGTTCCTCACCTTGGGGATCACCAATTTTATTTGCCAAAAAGAAGGACGGAACACTAAGATTGTGTATTGACTATCGGGCACTAAACGTGGTCACAGTCAAGAACAAGTACCCAATGCCAAGGATAAACGATTTGTTTGATCAACTCGCTCAGGCCAAGGTATTCTCGAAAATTGACCTGAGGTCAGGATACCATCAACTATAGGTACTAACAGAAGATATCCCCAAGACAGCCTTCACCTCCAGATATGGACTGTATGAGTTCACAGTAATGCCATTTGGGTTAACGAACGCCCCCGCATATTTTGTTCACCTCATGAACAAAGTATTTATGAAGTTTATGGATAAGTTCGTTGTGGTATTCATCGACGATATTCTGGTATACTCCAAGACACCAGAAGAGCACGCGGAACATCTTAGAATTGTACTAGGCGAACTTAGGAAACATCAATTGTATGCCAAGTTCAGCAAGTGCAAATTTTGGCTAAAACAAGTCTGCTTTCTAGGCCATGTGCTGACCCAAGACGGTATCGCAGTGGACCCGGAAAAAGTCAAGGCCGTACTTGGCTGGAAGTCACCAGCCAGTGTAACGGACATACGGAGTTTCTTGGGAATGGCAGGATATTACCGTAGATTTATTGAAGGATTCTCCACCATCGCCAAGCCTATGACACAGTTACTCAAGAAAGACAAGAAGTTTGAATGGACAGAAGCCTGCGAGAAAAGTTTCCAAGAGCTAAAGAGGAAATTAACAACAACACCAGTATTAATTGTGCCAGACATACACAAGAATTTTGAAGTATATTGTGACGCATCCAGAAAGGGTCTCGGATGCGTATTAATGCAAGAGGGCAAAGTTGTCACCTACGCTTCAAGGCAGCTTCGCAAGCATGAGGAGAATTATCCCACTCATGACATAGAAATGGCAGCGGTCATTCATGCACTTAAGGAATGGAGGCATTTCTTACTTGGAAATCGATGTGAAATATATACGGACCATAAAAGTCTCAAATATATTTTCACCCAGCCAGAACTAAATTTACGGCAACGACGCTGGTTGGAATTGGTAAAAGATTATGATGTTGGTATCCATTACCATCCAGGTAAAGCAAATGTGGTGGCCGGTGCTCTTAGTCGGAACCCCAGCTCCGACGAAAGCAGTCTGCAAGGCTTGAGACCCGAATTCCAACAAGAATTTGCCAAACTCAACTTGTTGATGGTAGCAGAAGGCACCATAACAAATTTGGAGATACAACCCGACCTTGTGGAGAAAATTAAAGAAGCTCAGCCTGGTCACCCCAGCATAGAAGGTCTAAAAAGAAAGGTGAGTATGGGCAAGGCATCGGAATTCGTCATAGACGATGAAGGGATATTATGGTACGGAGAAAGACTCTGCGTGCCAAACATAGAAGACCTTAAACAGCAAATCTTAGCTGAAGCCCACACCGCCCCATATTCAATCCACCCTGGAGGGACCAAAATGTATAAAGATATTCAGGAAGGATTTTGGTGGCACGGTATGAAGAGGGACATAGCCACCTTCGTTGCATGTTGCGACTCATGTCAACACATAAAAGCTGAGCATCAGAGACCAGCCGGACTACTGCAACCAAACAAAATACCTGAGTGGAAATGGGATGAAATAGGGATGGATTTCATTGTCGGACTACCTCGGTCCCGACACGGAAATGATGCCATATGGGTCATCACCGATAGGTTAACCAAGGTGGCACATTTTATTCCAGTAAGGACGAACCACACCACTCAGAAACTTGCCAGGATTTACCTCTCCCGCATAGTCTGTCTACACGGTGTCCCAAAAACTATAATATCCGACAGGGACACTCAGTTCGTTTCGAGATTTTGGGATCACTTACAACAGGCACTGGGAACTCAACTAGCCTTCAGTACAGCTTACCACCCCCAGACAGATGGGCAAACAGAACACGTAAACCAGATCTTAGAAGACATGCTGAGAGCATGTGTCCTCACATATGGAACCAGTTGGGAAGAAAGCCTGCCATACGCCAAGTTCGCATACAACAATAATTACCAGGCCAGCCTGCAAATGGCACCGTTTGAGGCTTTATATGGACGGAGATGTCGTACCCCGTTAAATTGGTCAGATACCGGAGACAGCCGCATCTTCGGACCGGACATGCTCAGAGAAGCCGAGGAGAAAGTCAAGCTAATCAGAAATAGGCTCAAGACCGCTCAAAGCCGACAGAAGAGTTATTATGATCAGAAGCATCGTGGGGTCAGCTTCGAACCCGGAGAGTTTGTGTACCTACGAGTATCCCCTATGAGAGGACTACAACGATTCAAGATTAAAGGAAAGCTAGCACCAAGATTCATCAGACCATTCTATATAATGGCACGAAGAGGCACGGTAGCCTACCAGCTAAACTTACCTGAGGAACTATCAGATATCCACAACGTATTCCACGTTTCGCAGTTAAGAAAGTGCGTGAGCAAACCAGAGAAACAAGTGTCCCATGAGAACATCGATGTGCAACCAGATCTCACCTATCGGGAACGTCCAGAAAAAATATTAGAGGAGTCTGAAAGGAGAACCCGACAAAAGACCATCAAAATTTTCAGAGTTCAGTGGAGCTATCACACCGATAATGAAGCAACTTGGGAAAGAGAGGATTTTCTTCGGGCAGAGCATCCACACTTATTTAAGGATCAGCTGAAATCTCGGGGACGAGATTTTTCCTAAGGGGGTAGGTGTTGTGACACTCCAAAAAATTTCATTTTGGTTTTGGCAAAAATCTTTGTTGGTTTTGAAAAGAGGCCATTTAAAAATTCTTTTCAGAGAAACATTCCTATTTAAAAAAAACTTCCTTGTCATTTGACAAGGATTTTTGTCTTTCTTCAAACTTTGGTGTTTGATCTTTTAAAACTTCTTCTCTGTTGGTTCCCTTCTCAAATTGTTTTGGGAGTTTAATCATTTTTTTCCTTTTAAAGAAAATCTCTATGAGAATTGGGGGATTTTCATATCTTGAAACCACCCATGACCTTGCATTTTTTTGTGGTAAAAACCCTCCAAAACCTCCCCTCCTCCTTTTAAACAACCTAAGTTCTCTGTCCCAACTAATCCAAACAAGTTTTGGATTTTATTTTAATTATTTCATCTCTCAAATCTTTTGTGACTTTTACTTTGAGCCTGAGTCATTTACAAAGCAAGTGCCCTATAACATTTGTATTTAGACCTCAAACCAACTCTACTGGCTAGTCCTTGGTACCCTCAACCTGGAACCATCTTGATCCACTCATCTTCTTTTCAAATATTTCAACTTCCACTCCTTGCAAGTTTGGACCAGATTTGCCAAATTTGGTGAAATTCATATTTCCACTTCTCCAAAAAATCCACCAAAAATCAAGCAGTCTACTGGAGCAATGAGGAGCCACTCCACCAAAAATCAACTCAAGGAAAAATCCCTACATGCCTAGATCATTCTGTCGAACACCTTGCATACACTATTTCAGTTCATCTTCAGTTAAGTTCAGAGTTCAGTGTCGATCTTCGTTAGTTAATTCAGTCACATGCTCACAGTGCCCTTGTCACGTTGCTTGCCGCCTGGCCTGCTTGTCCGAAGCCTCGCACGCGCGCTTGGCACCTTCCTGGCGTCGGTGGCGCCCTGGCCCGCCTGCGCCGGCGTGTCTTGCGGCGGCCGAACCACCGTAACGGCCGACAGGGAGCAGAACGGCGGCAGAACGACGTTCAGCGCCGCCCAAACCCCCTGGTGGCTCCGCGTGGCCATCTCCTTGCCAGCGCACGCATGCAGCGCCGTCGCCGTGGCGCGGCACGCACAGAGCATGCTCTCTGCCACCGACGGGCCCGTGCCGCCCCGTTCCGTCGAGCTCCCCCTAAGCAACCTAATCCCGACGCTGTTAGCACCTAAACGGAACCAGGGAGCACCCACGACGACGCTCAACCTCTGAACCCTCCCGTGCAACCACCGCACAGCCGTAATCACCTCGCCGGAGAACCCCGTTCTCGGCAACCGCCTCGGGGCGGCTATATATAGCACCCCCGAGCCTGCTCTCACCCCCGCACGGCTCCACCACCTCACTAAAGCTTGCCTGGCCACTGGAGGGGCCTCGAGGAGCCTTTCTTCCTCGACTCCGGCCACATCCGTCCGCCTCGGGCTCCAGCAGCGTTCACCGCGGTGAGGCCGTCTCCGGTGCCAAAACCTCGCCTGCAGCCTTCTTCCATACCTAGCACTCTAACCCCCTCATCAATTTGCACCTTGCAGCCCTCTCCGGCGAACTCCATCAACGCCCGAACCGCCGTCCGCCGGAGCAGAAGCCACCGCCGACGTGGTGCTCGCCGACCGCCACCACCACCACCAATCGACGCGGAATAGCACCCTGAGCGCGTAGCTAACCTCCGATCCCCCTGCATCGCCGTGGATCGCCGCCGGCGATCGACGCGGCTCTCTGGCGCCAAGAGCTCTGCTGCCGTTTTCAAACCCGACGGGTGGAACCGCCCCGTCAGATTTCTATTCTTTTCGAACCGTTTTCTGAAAACGCCTTCGGGCAGAATACGCTTTCTCCTCTGAGCCGGCGTATTCGGGACTGAAGCGTTTTCTGTTTTTTTAAAAAGAACCCTAGGAAGTTTCTGTTTCATTATAGATGGGTCCCTGGACAAAAACCTTTATAACTTTTTAACAAAAGCATATTTTTGAGTGATTCTTTTTCTATTCTATTCAAGATTTTGTCTCGTTTTTTATCAGATTTATTTGAAAAATATTTGGAATAATTTCTGTGCACCTCTTGGTATTTACGATAGTGCGTATATTCTCTTTATACCGTAGTACCGAAGGAGGTGACGGGACCGCAAACTTCACCGAGCTAGGCTCCGACTACTCTGAACCAGGCAAGCATGTTTGAACTTTTGATATGATGAGTGTCTTGGCATGTTTTGCATTTAGTTAGTTTCATGGCATGATGGTGAGCATACCGATGAACGTTATTTTCATACGTTGTTGAGGCAAGTGAGTTCGATGATCCATATGTTGTTGTATGTGAGTATGCATGGCCAAGTGTTGGCATGAAGATGGGTAAGATGGCAGTGTTGTAGCATGCCAGTCTTATGCCATACAAATTTACTTCAGTACCAGCCCGTATCGGTTTGGCTCATATCCATTTCCCTCCCTGTACTACCACATGTTTCTCGCAAGGGATATGGTTTAGTAAGTTGCAAACCGCTTTCATGGTACACACCAAAAAGGAGAGGCCGGGATGATGGTTCCATGGCCCTGGATTAAAGCCAGTCATCCGGTCAGGGGCATGGGTGTTACCGGTTGGGACCGAGAGGGGGGAACCCCTTAGAGCGCGCGTATATAAATTTGATCCCATGCTATTTGAGATTGTGATCTCCCCGTCTCAAAAATTTTTCTTGGACGATGTCTAGGGTGATTCCTGGCATCGAGAGGTTGGATGGGTGTGTACTGGTTAGCTGCGTTTTCTTCCGAAATACCATAAACGGAACCAGTCCTCGTGACTACGGAAATCCGTTAACTATGGGAAAATTTTGTACAAACTCTGCAGAGTCATAAATCTTAAAATCATCTTATTCATATCCGAGTTCCGTGCGAACTTATTCTGACAAGTGCCAGCTTTGGTGACAGATTTTTCGGTGGGACGCATGAGTGCTACATCAGGTTAAATGTTTATTCCTGTGGATGGACTAACCCATTTATTTTCAAGAGTTGAACGTTTATTATGAGTATTATTTCCTTGACAGTAAAGCCCTTTCTGCGATGTCGCTTAGACGTCCGACTTTGGCATTTCTTTTAAAGCCCTTTCTGCGATGTCGCTTAGACGTCCGACTGTGGCATTTCTTTTAAAGCCCTTTCTGCGATGTCGCTTAGACGTCCAAATGTGGCATTTCTTTTAAAGTTCTTTCTGCGATGTCGCTTAGACGTCTGACTGTGGCATTCCTTTTAAAGCCCTTTCTATGATGTCGCTTAGACGTCTGACTGTGGCATTTCTTTTAAAGCCCTTTCTGCAACGTCGCTTAGACGTCCGACTGTGGCATTTCTTTTAAAGCCCTTTCTGCAATGTCGCAAAGACGTCTGACTGTGGCATTTCTTTTAAAGCCCTTTATGTGGTGTCGCTAAGACGCCCGAGCCTGACCTCGACGCTCGATGGGATGTTAGTTTGAGAGCCATTTTATCCACCCCACTGTGTAATTCCACCACTCCCCGAGTTCTGAGTCAGTAGTATGCCACCACTCCTTGTGTGATATCCGCCTTTATGTATAATTATTGGCGTGTTTGTAATAAAATTGTTGAGCATCCTCAGCTCAACTCTGTAATATATTTTATGCTACTGGCTTGTTGTATCGAGTGTTTGTCTACCAGTGAGGAGGTTTTATCTCAAACTGGATTTTAAAGATTGGTTTCTCAATAAATATTTTTATTGGAAAACCGGTCGTGACATTCTTCGTGGGCATGGCTCTTCCCACGAACCGGAAGCGGCGTAACTCACCACGCCCTCGCCTGAATTGCACCGAGGCCTGGTGCATGGTCAGACTGTCGTTGACTTTGTGCTGGCAGAGAGAGACGACTGGGCGCACAGATGGCCCCATTGTGACCTGAACGATGAAGGATAGAAGCTTGACGAACCCATCGGGTACGTTGGCGAAGGACTGAGACTCGCTGCTGTTGTCAGCCATCTACAAAAGTAGGCAAGAATTCTGAATGGTCAGATCATAAATATATGCTGACTGTCAGAAAAATGACTACAGTTGCAAAAAAAAATACAAATAGCTCTAACATGCTAATAATCAATTAGCGATCGCACCTAGTGGCTTCCTATAGTCAGCCTGGCTCTGGTACCAAGGACTAGCCAGTAGAGTTGGTTTGAGGTCCAAATACAAATCCTATAGGGTACTTGCTTTGTAAATGACTCAGGCTCAAAGTAAAAGTCAGAAACGATTTGAGAGATGAAATAATTAAAATAAAATCCAAAACTTGTTTGGATTAGTTGGGACGGAGAACTTAGGTTGTTTACAAGGAGGAGGGGAGGTTTTGCAGGGGTTTTACCAAAAAAAATGCAAGGTCATGGGTGGTTTCAAGATATGAAAATCCCCCAATTCTCATAGAGTTTTTCTTTAAAAGGGAAAAAGATTAAACTCCCAAAACAATTTGAGAAGGGAACCAACAGAGAAGAAGTTTTAAAAGATCAAACACCAAAGTTTGAAGAAAGACAAAAATCCTTGTCAAATGACAAGGAATTTTTTTAAAGAGGAAGGTTTCTTTGAATTTTTTTTAAATGGCCTCTTTTCAAAACCAACAAAGATTTTTGCCAAAACCAAAAAGGAAAAAAACCCTGGGAAGTTTCTGTTTCATTACAGATGGGTCCCTGGACAAAAACCTTTATAACTTTTTAACAAAAGCATATTTTTGAGTGATTCTTTTTCTGTTCTCTTCAAGATTTTGTCTAGTTTTTTGTCAGATTTATTTGAAAAATATTTGGAATAATTTCTGTGCACCTCTTGGTATTTACGTTAGTGCGTATATTCTCTTTTTACCGTAGATACCGAAGGAGGTGACGGGACCGCAAACTTCACCGAGCTAGGCTCCGACTACTCTGAACCAGGCAAGCATGTTTGAACTTTTGATATGATGAGTGTCTTGGCATGTTTTGCATTTAGTTAGTTTCATGGCATGATGGTGAGCATACCGAGTCGGCGGCAGAGAGCACGCTTTGCCGCGCAGAGCGTGCTCTCTGCCGCCGACGGGCCCGCGCCGCCCCGTTCCGTCGAGCTCCCCCTAAGCAACCTAATCCCGACGCTGTTAGCACCTAAACGGAACCAGGGAGCAGCCACGACGGCGTTCAACCTCTGAACCCTCCTGTGCAACCACCGCACCGCCGTAATCACCTCGCCGGAGAACCCCGTTCTCGGAAACCGCCTCGGGGCGGCTATATATAGCGCCCCCGAGCCTGCTCTCACCCCCGCACGGCTCCACCACCTCACTAAACCTTGCCTGGCCACGGGAGGGGCCTCGAGGAGCCTTTCTTCCTCGACTACGGCCACCTCCGTCCGCCTCGGGCTGCAGCAGCGTTCACCGCGGTGAGGCCATCTCCGGCGCCCAAACCTCGTCTGCAGCCTTCTTCCATACCTAGCACTCTAACCCCCTCATCAATTTGCACCTTGCAGCCCTCTCCGGCGAACTCCATCCACGCTCGAACCACCGTCCGCCGGAGTAGAAGCCACCGCCGACGTGGTGCTCGTCGACCGCCACCACCACCACCAATCGACGCGGAATGGCACCCTGAGTGCGTAGGTAACCTCCGATCCCCCTGCATCGCCGTGGATCGCCGCCGGCGATCGCCGCGGGTCTCTGGCGCCAAGAGCTCTACCGCCGTTTTCAAACCCGACGGGTGGGACCGCCCCGTCAGATTTCTATTCTTTTCGAACCGTTTTCTGAAAACGCCTTCGGGCAAAATACGCTTTCTCCTCTGAGCCGGTGTATTCGGGACTGAAGCATTTTCTGTTTTTATAAAAAGAACCCTGGGAAGTTTCTGTTTCATTACAGATGGGTCCCTGGACAAAAACCTTTATAACTTATTAACAAAAGCATATTTTTGAGTGATTCTTTTTCTGTTCTCTTCAAGATTTTGTCTAGTTTTTTATCAGATTTATTTGAAAAATATTTGGTATAATTTTTGTGCACCTCTTGGTATTTACGATAGTGCGTATATTCTCTTTATACCGTAGATACCGAAGGAGGTGACGGGACCGCAAACTTCACCGAGCTAGGCTCCGACTACTCTGAACCAGGCAAGCATGTTTGAACTTTTGATATGATGAGTGTCTTGGCATGTTTTGCATTTAGTTAGTTTCATGGCATGATGGTGAGCATACCGATGAACGTTATTTTCATACGTTGTTGAGGCAAGTGAGTTCGATGATCCATACGTTGTTGGATGTGAGTATGCATGGCCATGTGTTGGCATGAAGATGGGTAAGATGGCAGTGTTGTAGCATGCCAGTCTTATGCCATACAAATTTACTTCAGTACCAGCCCGTATCGGTTTGGCTCCTATCCATTTCCCTCCCTGTACTACCACATGTTTCTCGCAAGGGATATGGTTTAGTAAGTTGCAAACCGCTTTCCTGGTACACACCAAAAAGGAGAGGCCGGGATGATGGTTCCATGGCCCTGGATTAAAGCCAGTCATCTGGTCAGGGGGCATGGGTGTTACCGGTTGGGACCGAGAGGGGGGCACCCCTTAGAGTGCGCGTATATAAATTTGATCCCATGCTATTCGAGATTGTGATCCGGTCAGGGGGCATGGGTGTTACCGGTTGGGACCGAGAGGGGGGCACCCCTTAGAGCGCGCGTATATAAATTTGATCCCATGCTATTCGAGATTGTGATCTCCCCGTCTCAAAAGTTTTTCTTGGACGATGTCTAGGGTGATTCCTGGCATCGAGAGGTTGGATGGGTGTGTACTGGTTAGCTGCGTTTTCTTCCGAAATACCGTAAACGGAACCAGTCCTAGTGACTACAGAAATCCGTTAACTGTGGGAAAATTTTGTACAAACTCTGCAGAGTCATAAATCTTAAAATTATCTTATTCATATCCGAGTTCCGTGCTAACTTATTCTGACAAGTGCCAGCTTTGGTGACAGATTTTTTGGTGGGACGCATGAGTGCTACGTCCGGTTAAATGTTTATTCCTGTTGATGGACTAACCCATTTATTTTCAAGAGTTGAACGTTTGTTATGAGTATTATTTCCTTGACAGCAAAGCCCTTTCTGCGATGTCACTTAGACGTCCGACTATGGCATTTCTTTTAAAGCCCTTTCTGCGATGTCGCTTAGACGTCCAACTGTGGCATTTCTTTTAAAGCCCTTTCTGCGATGTCGCTTAGACGTCCGACTGTGGCATTTCTTTTAAAGCCCTTTCTGCGATGTCGCTTAGACGTCCGACTGTGGCATTTCTTTTAAAGCCCTTTCTGTGATGTCGCTTAGACGTCCGACTGTGGCATTCCTTTTAAAGCCCTTTCTGCGATGTCGCTTAGATGTCCGACTGTGGCATTTCTTTTAAAGCCCTTTCTGTGATGTCGCTTAGACGTCCGACTGTGGCATTTCTTTTAAAGCCCTTTATGTGGTGTCGCTAAGACGCCCAACTGTGGCATGATTTTTCTCCTATTTATCTGTTCACCTTTCGAGGCATCGATTCAGACACCCGATCGGTTTTCTTTTATTTTCCATTGGGACTTCAGGTGGACTACCGCCGATTCCCTTTTTAGTTAGCTTGCCTGCTAATATGCTTTGGTGAATTAATCATGACGCACACATGCATGCATTTGTTATATCTTACGTCCGAACTGTCTTGCGAGTACTTCCAAAGTACTCACTGGCTTGTTGATTTGGCCAGATGCTGATGAAGGTGATCTCATGGATGAAGAGTTCGATAGCGAGTCCGACGCCTAGAGGAATCCCAGTCAGTCTCGTGCGACCCTGGACTTGGTCACTGTATTATACCCGCTTCCGCAACCCAAATAATTTCATCGAGCCTCACCTCGACGCTCGATGGGATGTTAGTTTGAGAGCCATTTTATCCACCCCACTGTGTTATTCCACCACTCCCCGAGTTCCGAGTCAGTAGTATGCCACCACTCCTTGTGTCATTGTCGGTGTACTAAAGTAGGGGTACCTTAGTACCCCAGACTTGTGCACGGGCAGTTGTAGCACCCTGCGGCGAGGCCCGCCCAGGAAGCGCCAAGAGAAGACCAAGCATTCAAGACAAGGCCCCCGGCAAGAGGAGCTTGCCGGGCCAAGAAGACAAGGCCCCTGGCAAGAGGAGCTTGCCGGGCCAAGAAGACAAGACCCCGGCAAGAGGAGCTTGCCGGGACGACTGAGCCCATGCAATGCCATCCAAGAACAAAGTATACGAGACAGAAGATCGAGACCCTGACAAGAGGAGCTTGTCGGGAAGGCCGAACCCAGGCACCACAAGAGAAGCCCGCCACGGCGCGCCATGCGCCCCGGCAAGGCCTGATAGCTGGCAAGCTATCAGGCACAGGAAGACGACCGCCGCGGCAAGCCACTTGCCGCGGCAAATCGCCACCTCAGGACTGCGCTCCAGCTCGCCCGCCCACGCGTCGCTCCGGGGCTTCCCCCAAGGGCACGTGGCGGGGCACCGCGCAGCCTGGGGTATGCGGTGGCATGCAGCCACCATCGTGGCGAGCGGTGGCGCACCTAACGGTCCGCCTCGGTGCTGTCCGGGCGACCGTGACGGGCATTTAATGCCCTTGTCCCCTACCGTCAGAAGTAGGTATGATAACACTGTGCCGCACTGTAGCGCCACCGTTCCCGCACTGTTACAACTACCACCCCTTTTACACTTTTACCCCTTTCTCTTACGTTGACACCTGTCGGTGACCCCTTTGCGCTATAAAAGGAGGCCCGTGTGCAATGTAGAGGAGGAGTTCGAGGGTGCCGGGGGTTCGGAGGTTCAGAGATTGGGGATCCAGACAGCCACACGCTCGTTGTAGCTAGCTCTCCAAGCTCCCGAGCTCCCCAGTTCAATACAACCAAGCAGGAGTAGGGTTTTACGCGTCCATCGCGGCCCGAACCTGGGTAAACCGCCCGTGTGCTCGCCTCGATCTGCTCTCCGTGCTCCCTCCGCCCCCCTCACCGGACAACGAAAGGGGCTCCGGCCCCATAGGTGCTCGCGGGGGACGCAGTCCGCCCCGACAGTCATATCCGCCTTTATGTATAATTATTGGCATGTTTGTAATAGAATTGTTGAGCATCCTCTGCTCAACCCTGTAATATATTTTATGCTACTGGCTTATTGTATCGAGTGTTTCTCTACCAGTGAGGAGGTTTTATCTCAAGCTGGATTTTAAAGATTGGTTTCTCAATAAATATTTGCCCACGGAGAAGCATGCTATCCAGATGGCAGCCTGCGAGTCGATAGCTCGCCTCAGGGATGTCCTTCCCGTGATGAAGACTCGTCGTTGCCGCTATCTTCCATGCCACGTGCACTACACCTGTCACTACCCATACTCCTGCCCCAGAGGAGAACGAGACGAGGCCTTTGAGATGCTTATTGAGTATCTTCAGGCCCTGGAGGCCGCCTGCGACAACTTGGTGGACGACTTCGTGGCCGCCCGCATGGACTCAGTCCATGGCTGTGCTGCCAACAGGAGGGAGCTCCTACCCACAGCACCGCCATTGACTTTTGCCGCATCATCAGCATCTTATGCACGTGCTCGTCGCCTGCCTTCTACTGAGGAGTTCAACCAAGTCATTGCGCCCACTCCAGCGCGCACTGCACCGCCCCTCACGCCAACTCCTATTCGTGTTATTCCGCCCCTGGCTCCATCTACTCGGCGCAACACTACTCGTATGGAACCTATTAGCGAGGAGGAAGTTGAGTCCCCAGCCTCGCTACGCCTCACCCTTGGCAGGGCCAAGGACATCATCAACATCTCCGACTAAGTACGCTTAGCCGTCACGCGATGTACCGCCATGTAAGATATGGGAAGTAGCCTGTTTGCGCATCATGTAGGAAGTGGAGAAGTGCACTAGCCTAAATAACATGTCAGGATTATGTACGCATATCCTGAGTGATGTATTGTATAATTATCGCCCGCATGTAAGATACGTAATGACCAGTCCTTCTCCGTGCGCAAATTGAATTGTTTTCCCTAGTGATCTTGGCTATTTGATTTATTTGCCAACCTTGTGCATTTATGGATTTATTTTACGCCCCTTTTCGTTTATCTTATGGGTTTTACAAAATATATCCCCAGAGTGAAAAAAATGTCTCATTCTTGGACTCGCTCCATGCCAGCTCCGCCAGAGGAAAATTATGGCACTCGACCGGACAACAATTTTGCACAAGGGCAGTCAAGTCAATAACATGACACTCAACCAGGCAACAATTTCACTCAAGGTCAATCAAGTCAACAGGGAAGTGAAACGGCACTTTCTCAAATGTGCCGCCTTTATGAACAAAGTCAGCAACAACATCGGGAAATGATGAACCAAGTCATCAACATGAGAAATCACCATGGGCAGTATCAGCAGCATTCCAAGTTATCTGAGCTACAGAAGACGCGTCCCCCAACATTTTCTCATACTGATAAGCCTCTTGAGGCTGAAGACTGGCTTCGAGATGTGGAGAGAAAATTAAATATTTCACAATGTTCAGACCCCGAAAAGGTACTTTATGCTCCGCACTATCTCACACGAGCAGCCACATCTTGGTGGGAGAATTTCTTGCACATGCATCCCAACCAAAATAATATAACCTGGGATGATTTCAAGGAAGGCTTCCGTGGCGCACACATTCCTAAGAGTATTATGAAAATCAAAAAGAGAGAGTTCGAGGACCTCAAACAACGGAACATGATAGTGTCAGATTACAACGGTCAATTTACTCTATTATCTCGCTACGCCAATGAAGATCGTATGTCTGAAAGCAAGAAGATGGAGAAATTCCTTGACGGTCTAGCGCCCGCACTTAAATGCCAACTAGTTGTGCACACTTTTCCAGATTTTAAGACACTAGTGGACAAAGCCATTACTCTGGAAAATGAAAGGAGCAGTTTGGAAGATTTTCGCAAGCGAAAAAGGGACCAGACCAACCATGCTCGCAATCATCGAAGCAAGGCAGATTTTCAAAAGGGTGGGACACACAAGTCTGCATCCAACGCCTCACGCCCAATCAAGAATTTCCATGCAAGGGACAAGGAGTTCACATATCGCCCCGGCATTACTTGTTACGCCTGTGGAGAGGAAGGGCACTAAGCTAAACAGTGTCCCAAGCCTAGGAACTCAGCCCCAAAAACAAACAACGGCAGCAATAATTCAGCGCCCAAGCGAAACAATTTCAATCCCAACAACAACCACAGGAAGGGTCATCCAAACCACGTAACCAAAGAGGAGGCACAGAATGCTCCGGATATCGTACTCGGTACGTTTCCTGTAAACACAATACCTGCAATGGTTTTGTTTGATTCTGGAGCTTCTCACTCTTTTATATCGAAAAGTTTTGCTTTGCAAAATAGTTTTTCGATGCTTCCTTTGGAGAAATCCATGATCATCAAGTCCCTTGGGATTCAGCAAGTCACTCAGAGTTACTGTCAAGGTGTGGTTATTGAGTTCAAAGGATTGAAGTTCCATGCAAACCTTATTGTGTTGGAAAATAAAGGACTGGATGTCATCCTCGGGATGGACTGGCTAACCACCAACAAAGGTTTCATTGACTGTTTCAACCGAACTGTAATCCTCATGCATCACCTCGGGAAGACAATAAGGGTATCCGCCAAGGAACGGAAGATACCCCGGCAACCGAGATTGAATAAGGTGGATGTTTCTGAGCTAAACAAGGTTCCAGTGGTATGTAAATTTCCAGACGTTTTTCCCGAAGAGCTACCAGGCATGCCACCAGACCGAGAGATAGAATTCAGCATTGAGTTAGCACCAGGAACCACCCCCATATACTAGAAACCATACAGAATGGCACCATCCGAGTTGGTCGAATTGAAGAAACAAATAAAGGAATTGCTGGACAAAGGATACATTCGAGCCAGTTCCCCGCCTTGGGGATCACCAATTTTATTTGCCAAAAAGAAGGACGGAACACTGAGATTGTGTATTGACTATCGGGCACTTAACATGGTCACAGTCAAGAACAAGTACCCAATGCCAAGGATAAACGATTTGTTTGATCAACTCGCTCAGGCCAAGGTATTCTCGAAAATTGACCTGAGGTCAGGATACCATCAACTGAAGGTACGAACATAAGATATCCCCAAGACAGCCTTCACCTCCAGATATGGACTGTATGAGTTCACAGTAATGCCATTTGGGTTAACGAACGCCCCCGCATATTTTGTTCACCTCATGAACAAAGTATTTATGAAGTTTATGGATAAGTTCGTTGTGGTATTCATCGACGATATTCTGGTATACTCCAAGACACCAGAAGAGCACACGGAACATCTCAGAATTGTACTAGGCGAACTCAGGAAACATCAATTGTATGCCAAGTTCAGCAAGTGCGAATTTTGGCTAAAACAAGTGGGCTTTCTAGGCCACGTGCTGACCCAAGACGGTATCACAGTGGACCCGGAAAAAGTCAAGGCCGTACTTGGCTGGAAGTCACCAGCCAGTGTAACGGACATACGGAGTTTCTTGGGAATGGCAGGATATTACCGCAGATTTATTGAAGGATTCTCCACCATCGCCAAGCCTATGACACAGTTACTCAAGAAAGACAAGAAGTTTGAATGGACAGAAGCCTGTGAGAAAAGTTTCCAAGAGCTAAAGAGGAAATTAACAACAGCACCAGTATTAATTGTGCCAGACATACACAAGAATTTTGAAGTATATTGTGACGCATCCAGAAAGGGTCTCGGATGCGTATTAATGCAAGAGGGAAAAGTTGTCGCATACGCTTCAAGGCAGCTTCGCAAGCATGAGGAGAATTATCCCACTCATGACATAGAAATGGCAGCGGTCATTCATGCACTTAAGGAATGGAGGCATTTCTTACTTGGAAATCGATGTGAAATATATACGGACCATAAAAGTCTCAAATATATTTTCACCCAGCCAGAACTAAATTTACGGCAACGGCGCTGGTTGGAATTGGTAAAAGATTATGATGTTGGTATACATTACCATCCAGGTAAAGCAAGTGTGGTGGCCTATGCTCTTAGTCGGAACCCCAACTCCGACGAAAGCAGTCTGCAAGGCTTGAGACCCGAATTCCAACAAGAATTTACCAAACTCAGCTTGTTGATGGTAGCAGAAGGCACCATAACAAATTTGGAGATACAACCCGACCTTGTGGAGAAAATTAAAGAAGCTCAGCCTGGTCACCCCAGCATAGAAGGTATAAAAAGAAAGGTGAGTACGGGCAAGGCCTCGGAATTCGTCATAGACGATGAAGGGATATTATGGTACGGAGAAAGACTCTGCGTGCCAAACATAGAAGACCTTAAACAGCAAATCTTAGCTGAAGCCCACACCACCCCATATTCAATCCACCCTGGAGGGACCAAAATGTATAAAGATATTCAGGAAGGATTGTGGTGGCACGGTATGAAGAGGGACATAGCCACCTTCGTTGCATGTTGCGACTCATGTCAACGCATAAAAGCTGAGCATCAGAGACCAGTCGGACTACTGCAACCAAACAAAATACCTGAGTGGAAATGGGATGAAATAGGGATGGATTTCATTGTCGGACTACCTCGGTCCCGACACGGAAATGATGCCATATGGGTCATCACCAACAGGTTAACCAAGGTGGCACATTTTATTCCAGTAAGGACGAACCACACCACTCAGAAACTTGCCAGGATTTACCTCTCCCGCATAGTCTGTCTACACAGTGTCCCAAAAACTATAATATCCCACAGGGGCACTCAGTTCGTTTCGAGATTTTGGGATCACTTACAACAGGCACTGGGAACTCAACTAGCCTTCAGTACAGCTTACCACCCCCAGACAGATGGGCAAACAGAACGCGTAAACCAGATCTTAGAAGACATGCTGAGAGCATGTGTCCTCACATATGGAACCAGTTGGGAAGAAAGCCTGCCATACGCCGAGTTCGCATACAACAATAATTACCAGGCCAGCCTGCAAATGGCACCGTTTGAGGCTTTATATGGACGGAGATGTCGTACCCCGTTAAATTGGTTAGAGACCGGAGACAGCCGCATCTTCGGACCAGACATGCTCAGAGAAGCCGAGGAGAAAGTCAAGATAATCAGAAATAGGCTCAAGACCGCTCAAAGCCGACAGAAGAGTTATTACGATCAGAAGCATCGTGGGGTCAGCTTCGAACCCGGAGAGTTTGTGTACCTACGAGTATCCCCTATGAGAGGACTACAACGATTCAAGATTAAAGGAAAGCTAGCACCAAGATTCATAGGACCATTCTATATAATGGCACGAAGAGGCACGGTAGCCTACCAGCTAAACTTACCCGAGGAACTATCAGATATCCACAACGTATTCCACGTTTCGCAATTAAGAAAGTGTGTGAGCAAACCAGAGAAACAAGTGTCCCATGAGAACATCGATGTGCAACCAAATCTCACCTATCGGGAACGTCCAGTAAAAATATTAGAGGAGTCTGAAAGGAGAACCCGACAAAAGACCATCATATTTTTCAGAGTTCAGTGGAGCAATCACACCGATAATGAAGCAACTTGGGAAAGAGAGGATTTTCTTCGGGCAGAGCATCCACACTTATTTAAGGATCAGCTGAAATCTCGGGGACGAGATTTTTCCTAAGGGGGTAGGTGTTGTGACACTCCAAAAATTTTCATTTTTGGTTTTGGCAAAAATCTTTGTTGGTTTTGAAAAGAGGCCATTTAATTTTTTTCCAGAGAAACATTCCTCTTTAAAAAAAACCTTCCTTGTCATTTGACAAGTATTTTTGTCTTTCTTCAAACTTTGGTGTTTGATCTTTTAAAACTTCTTCTCTGTTGGTTCCCTTCTCAAATTGTTTTGGGAGTTTAACCATTTTTTTCCTTTTAAAGAAAAACTCTATGAGAATTGGGGGATTTAAATATCTTGAAACCACCCATGACCTTGCATTTTTTTGGTAAAACCCCTCCAAAACCTCCCCTCCTCCTTGTAAACAACCTAAGTTCTCTGTCCCAACTAATCCAAACAAGTTTTGGATTTTATTTTAATTATTTCATCTCTCAAATCTTTTCTGACTTTTACTTTCAGCCTGAGTCATTTACAAAGCAAGTACCCTATAACATTTGTATTTGGACCTCAAACCAACTCTACTGGCTAGTCCTTGGTACCCTCAATCTGGAACCATATTGATCCACTCATCTTCTTTTCAAATATTTCAACTTCCACTCCCTGCAAGTTTGGACCAGATTTGACAAATTTGGTGAAATTCATATTTCCACTTCTCCAAAAATTCCACCAAAAATCAGGCAGCCTAATGGAGCAATGAGGAGCCACTCCACCAAAAATCAGCTCAAGGAAAAATCCCTACATGCCTAGATCATTCTGTCGAACACCTTGCATACACTGTTTCAGTTCATCTTCAGTTAAGTTCAGAGTTCAGTGTCGATCTTCGTCAGTTAATTCAGTCACATGCTCACAGTGCCCTTGTCACGTTGCTCGCCGCCTGGCCTGCTTGTTCGGAGCCTCGCACGCGCGCTTGGCACCTTCCTGGCGTCGGTGGCGCCCTGGCCCGCCTGCGCTGGCGTGTCTTGCGGCGGCCGAACCACCGTAGCAGCCGACAGGGAGCAGAACAGCGGCACAACGCCGTTCAGCGCCGCCCAAACCCCCTGGTGGCTCCGCGTGGCCATCTCCTTGCCAGCGCACGCATGCAGCATCGTCGCCGTGGCGCGGCACGCACAGAGCATGCTCTCTGCCGCAGACGGGCCCACGCCGCCCCGTTCCGTCGAGCTCCCCCTAAGCAACCTAATCCCGACGCTGTTAGCACCTAAACGGAACCAGGGAGCACCCACGACGACGCTCAACCTCTGAACCCTCCCGTGCAACCACCGCACCGCCGTAATCACCTCTCCGGAGAACCCCGTTCTCGGCAACCGCCTCGGGGCGTCTATATATAGCGCCCCCGAGCCTTCTCTCACTCCCGCACGGCTCCACCACCTCACTAAACCCTGCCTGGCCACTGGAGGGGCCTCGAGGAGCCTTTCTTCCTCGACTCCGGCCACCTCCGTCCGCCTCGGGCTCCAGCAGCGTTCACTGCGGTGAGGCCATCTCCGGCGCCCAAACCTCATCTGCAGCCTTCTTCCATACCTAGCACTCTAACCCCCTCATCAATTTGCACCTTGCAGCCCTCTCCGGCGAACTCCATCCACGCCCGAACCACCGTCCGCCGGAGCAGAAGCCACCGCCGACGTGGTGCTCGCCGACCGCCACCACCACCACCAATCGACGCGGAATAGCACCCTGAGCGCGTAGGTAACCTCCGATCCCCCTGCATCACCGTGGATAGCCGCTGGCGATCGCCGCGGCTCTCTGGCGCCAAGAGCTCTGCCGCCGTTTTCAAACCCGACGGGTGGGACCGCCCCGTCAGATTTCTATTCTTTTCGAACCGTTTTCTGAAAACGCCTTCGGGCAAAATACGCTTTCTCCTCTGAGCCGGCGTATTCGGGACTGAAGCGTTTTCTGTTTTTATAAAAGGAACCCTGGGAAGTTTCTGTTTCATTACAGATGGGTCCCTGGACAAAACTCTTTATAACTTATTAACAAAAGCATATTTTTGTGTGATTCTTTTTCTTTTCTCTTCAAGATTTTGTCTAGTTTTTTATCAGATTTATTTGAAAAATATTTGGAATAATTTTTGTGCACCTCTTGGTATTTACGATAGTGCGTATATTCTCTTTATACCGTAGATACCGAAGGAGGTGACGGGACCGCAAACTTCACCGAGCTAGGCTCCGACTACTCTGAACCAGGCAAGCATGTTTGAACTTTTGATATGATGAGTGTCTTGGCATGTTTTGCATTTAGTTAGTTTCATGGCATGATGGTGAGCATACCGATGAACGTTATTTTCATACGTTGTTGAGGCAAGTGAGTTCGATGATCCATACGTTGTTGGATGTGAGTATGCATGGCCATGTGTTGGCATGAAGATGGGTAAGATGGCAGTGTTGTAGCATGCCAGTCTTATGCCATACAAATTTACTTCAGTACCAGCCCGTATCGGTTTGGCTCCTATCCATTTCCCTCCCTGTACTACCACATGTTTCTCTCAAGGGATATGGTTTAGTAAGTTGCAAACCGCTTTCCTGGTACACACCAAAAAGGAGAGGCCGGGATGATGGTTCCATGGCCCTGGATTAAAGCCAGTCATCCGGTCAGGGGGCATGGGTGTTACCGGTTGGGACCGAGAGGGGGGCACCCATTAGAGCGCGCGTATATAAATTTGATCCCATGCTATTCGAGATTGTGATCTCCCCATCTCAAAAGTTTTTCTTGGACGATGTCTAGGGTGATTCCAGGCATCAAGAGGTTGTATGGGTGTGTACTGGTTAGATGCGTTTTCTTCCGAAATACCGTAAACGGAACCAGTCCTCGTGACTACGGAAATCCGTTAACTGTGGGAAAATTTTGTACAAACTCTGCAGAGTCATAAATCTTAAAATCATCTTATTCATATCCGAGTTCCGTGCTAACTTATTCTGACAAGTGCCAGCTTTGGTGACAGATTTTTTTCGATCGGACGCATGAGTGCTACGTCCGGTTAAATGTTTATTCCTGTGGATGGACTAACCCATTTATTTTCAAGAGTTGAACGTTTATTATGAGTGTTATTTCCTTGACAGTAAAGCCCTTTCTGCGATGTCGCTTAGACGTCCGACTGTGGCATTTCTTTTAAAGCCCTTTCTGCGATGGCGCTTAGACGTCCGACTGTGGCATTTCTTTTAAAGCCCTTTCTGCGATGTCGCATAGACGTCCAACTGTGGCATTCCTTTTAAAGCCCTTTCTGCGATGTCGCTTAGACGTCCGACTGTGGCATTTCTTTTAAAGCCCTTTCTGCGATGTCGCTTAGACGTCCGACTGTGGCATTTCTTTTAATGCCCTTTCTGCGATGTCGCTTAGACGTCCGACTGTGGCATTTCTTTTAAAGCCCTTTCTGCGATGTCGCATAGACGTCCGACTGTGGCATTTCTTTTAAAGCCCTTTATGTGGTGTCGCTAAGACGCCCGACTGTGGCATGATGTTTCTCCTATTTATCTGTACACCGTTCGAGGCGTCGCTTCAGACACCCGATCGGTTTTCTTTTATTTTCCGTTGGGATTTCAGGCGGACTACCGACGATTCCCTTTTTACTTACCTTGCCTGCTAATATTTCAAATATGCCTTGGTGAATTAATCATGACGCACACATGCATGCATTTGTTATATCTTACGTCCGAACTGTCTTGCGAGTACTTCCCACTGTGTTATTCCACCACTCCCCGAGTTCCGAGTCAGTAGTACGCCACCACTCCTTGTGTCATATCCGCCTTTATGTATAATTATTGGCGTGTTTGTAATAAAATTGTTGAGCATCCTCAGCTCAACCCTGTAATATATTTTATGCTACTGGCTTATAGTATCGAGTGTTTGTCTACCAGTGAGGAGGTTTTATCTCAAATCTGGATTTTAAAGATTGGTTTCTCAATAAATATTTTTATTGGAAAACCGGTTGTGACATGCTTCCACGCCCGAACCGCCGTCCGCCGGAGCAGAAGCCACTGCCGACGTGGTGCTCGCCGACCGCCACCACCACCACCAGTCGACGCGGAATAGCACCCTGAGCGCGTAGGTAACCTCCGATCCCCCTACATCGCCGTGGATCGCCGCTGACGATCGCCGCGGCTCTCTTGCGCCAAGAGCTCTGCCGCCGTTTTCAAACCCGACGGGTGGGACCGCCCCGTCAGATTTCTATTCTTTTCGAACCGTTTTCCGAAAACGCCTTAGAGCGCGCGTATATAAATTTGATCCCATGCTATTCGAGATTGTGATCTCCCCGTCTCAAAAGTTTTTCTTGGACGATGTCTAGGGTGATTCCTGGCATAGAGAGGTTGGATGGGTGTGTACTGGTTAGCTGCGTTTTCTTCCGAAATACCGTAAACGGAACCAGTCCTCGTGACTACGGAAATCCGTTAAGTGTGGGAAAATTTTGTACAAACTCTGCAGAGTCATAAATCTTAAAATCATCTTATTCATATCCAAGTTCCGTGCTAACTTATTATGACAAGTGCCAGCTTTGGTGACAAATTTTTCGGTGGGACGCATGAGTGCTACGTCCAGTTAAATGTTTATTCCTGTGGATGGAATAACCCATTTATTTTCAAGAGTTGAACGTTTATTATGAGTGTTATTTCCTTGACAGTAAAGCCCTTTCTGCGATGTCGCTTAGACGTCCGACTTTGGCATTTCTTTTAAAGCCCTTTTTGCGATGTCGCTTAGACGTCCGACTGTGGCATTTCTTTTAAAGCCCTTTCTGCGATGTCGCTTAGACGTCCGACTGTGGCATTCCTTTTAAAGCCCTTTCTGCGATGTCGCTTAGACGTCCGACTATGGCATTTCTTTTAAAGCCCTTTCTGCAATGTCGCTTAGACGTCCGACTTGTCACGACCGGTTTTCCAATAAAAATATTTATTGAGAAACCAATCTTTAAAATCCAGTTTGAGATAAAACCTCCTCGCTGGTAGACAAACACTCGATACAATAAGCTAGTAGCATAAAATATATTACAGGGTTGAGCTGAGGATGCTCAACAATTTTATTACAAACACGCCAATAATTATACATAAAGGCGGATATGACACAAGGAGTGGTAGCATACTACTGACTCAGAACTCGGGGAGTGGTGGAATAACAAAGTGGGGTGGATAAAATGGCTCTCAAACTAACATCCCATCGAGCGTCGAGGTGAGGCTCGAAGAAATTATTCGGGTTGCGGAAGCGGGTATAATACAGTGACCAAGTCTAGGGTCGCACGAGATTGACTGGGATTCCTCTAGGCGTCGGACTCGCTATCGAACTCTTCATCCATGAGATCACCTTCATCAGCATCTGGCCAAATCAACAAGCCAGTGAGTACTTTGAAAGTACTCGCAAGACAGTTCGGACGTAAGATATAACAAATGCATGCATGTGTGCGTCATGATTAATTCACCAAGGCATATTTGAAATATTAGCAAGCAAGGTAAGTCAAAAGGGAATCGGCGGTAGTCTGCCTGAAATCCCAACGGAAAATAAAAGAAAACCGATCGGGTCTCTGAAGCGACGCCTCGAAAGGTGAACAGATAAATAAGAGAAAAAAAGTCATGCCACAGTCGGGCGTCTTAGCGACACCACATAAAGGGCTTTAAAAGGAATGCCACAGTCGGACGTCTATGTAACATCGCAGAAAGGGCTTTAAAAGAAATGCCACAGTCGGACGTCTAAGCGACATCGCAGAAAGGGCTTTAAAAGAAATGCCACAGTCAGACGTCTAAGCGACATCGCAGAAAGGGCTTTAAAAGGAATGCCACAGTTGGATGTCTAAGCGACATCGCAGAAAGGGCTTTAAAAGAAATGCCACAGTCGGACGTCTAAGCGACATCGCAGAAAGGGCTTTAAAAGAACTGCCACAGTCGGACGTCTAAGCGACATTGCAGAAAGGGCTTTAAAAGAAATGCCACAGTCGAACGTCTAAGCGACATCGCAGAAAGGGCTTTACTGTCAAGGAAATAATACTCATAATAAATGTTCAACTCTTGAAAATAAATGGGTTAGTCCATCCACAGGAATAAACATTTAACCGGACGTAGCACTCATGCGTCCCACCGAAAAATCTGTCACCAAAGCTGGCACTTGTCAGAATAAGTTAGCACGGAACTCGGATATGAATAAGATGATTTTAAGATTTATGACTCTGCAGAGTTTGTACAAAATTTTCCCACAGTTAACGGATTTCTGTAGTCACGAGGACTGGTTCCGTTTACGGTATTTCGGAAGAAAACACAGCTAACCAGTACACACCCATCCAACCTCTCGATGCCAGGAATCACCCTAGACATCGTCCAAGAAAAACTTTTGAGACGGGGAGATCACAATCTCGAATAGCATGGGATCAAATTTATATACGCGCGCTCTAAGGGGTGCCTGCCTCTCGGTCCCAACCGGTAACACCCATGCCCCCTGACCGGATGACTGGCTTTAATCCAGGGCCATGGAACCATCATCCCGGCCTCTCCGTTTTGGTGTGTACCAGGAAAGCGGTTTGCAACTTACTAAACCATATCCCTTGCGAGAAACATGTGGCAGTATAGGGAGGGAAATGGATAGGAGCCAAACTGATACGGGCTGGTACTGAAGTAAATTTGAATGGCATAAGACTGGCATGCTACAACACTGCCATCTTACCCATGTTCATGCGAACACATGGCCATGCATACTCACATCCAACAACGTATTGATCATCGAACTCACTTGCCTCAACAACGTATGAAAATAACGTTCATCGGTATGCTCACCATCATGCCATGAAACTAACTAAATGCAAAACATGCCAAGACACTCATCATATCAAAAGTTCAAACATGCTTGACTGGTTCAGAGTAGTCGGAGCCTAGCTCGGTGAAGTTTGCGGTCCCGTCACCTCCTTCGGTATCTACGGTATAAAGAGAATATACGCACTATCGTAAATACCAAGAGGTGCACAGAAATTATTCCAAATATTTTTGAAATAAATCTGATAAAAAACTAGACAAAATCTTGAAGAGAACAGAAAAAGAATCACTCAAAAATATGCTTTTGTTAAAAAGTTATAAAGGTTTTTGTCCAGGGGCCAATCTGTAATGAAACAGAAACTTCCCAGGGTTCTTTTTATAAAAACAGAAAACGCTTCAGTCCCGAATACGCCGTCTCAGAGGAGAAAGCGTATTTTGCCCGAAGGCGTTTTCAGAAAATGGTTCGAAAATAATAGAAATCTGACGGGGCGGTCCCACCCGTCGGGTTTGAAAACGGCGGTAGAGCTCTTGGCGCCACAGAGTCGCGGCGATCGCCGGCGGCGATCCACGGTGATGCAGGGGGATCGGAGGTTACCTACGCGCTCAGGGTGCTATTCCGCGTCGATTGGTGGTGGTGGTGGAGGTCGGCGAGCACCACGTCGGCGGTGGCTTCTGCTCCGGCGGACGGCGGTTCGGGCGTGGATGGAGTTCGCCGGAGAGGGCTGCAAGGTGCAAATTGATGAGGGGGTTAGAGTGCTAGGTATGGAAGAAGGCTGCAGATGAGGTTTGCGCGCCGGAGATGGCCTCACCGCAGTGAACGCTGCTGGAGCCCGAGGCGGACGGAGGTGGCCGGAGTCGAGGAAGAAAGGCTCCTCGAGGCCCCTCCAGTGGCCATGCAGGGTTTAGTGAGGTGGTGGAGCCGTGCGGGAGTGAGAGCAGGATCGGGGGCTCTATATATAGCCGCCCCGAGGCGGTTGCCGAGAACGGGGTTCTCCGGCGAGGTGATTACGGCGGTGCGGTGGTTGCACGGGAGGGTTCAGAGGTTGAGCGTCATCGTGGGTGCTCCCTGGTTCCGTTTAGGTGCTAACAGCGTCGGAAATAGGTTGCTTAGGGGGAGCATGACGGGACGGGGCGGCGCGGGCCCGTCGGCGGCAGAGAGCACGATCTGTGCATGCCGCGCCACGGCGACGGTGCTTCATGCGTGCGTTGGCAAGGAGATGGCCACGCGGAGCCACCAGGGGGTTTGGGCGGCGCTGAACGGCGTTGTGCCGCCATTCTGCTCCCTGTCGGCCGCTACGGTGGTTCGGCTGCCGCAAGACACGCCGGCGCAGGCGGGCCAGGGCGCCACCGACGCCAGGAAGGTGCCAAGCACTTGTGCGAGGCTCCGGACAAGCAGGCCAGGCGGTGAGCAACGTGACAAGGGCACTGTGAGCATGTGACTAAATTAACTGACGAAAATCGACACTGAACTATGAACTTAACTGAAGATGAACTGAAACAGTGTATGCAAGGTGTTCGACAGAATGATCTAGGCATGTAGAGATTTTTCCTTGAGCTGATTTTTGGTGGAGTGGCTCCTCATTGCTCCAGTAGGCTGCCTGATTTTTGGTGGAATTTTTGGAGAAGTGGAAATGTGACTTTCACCAAATTTGTCAAATCTGGTCCAAACTTGCAGGGAGTGGAAGTTGAAATATTTGAAAAGAAGATGAGTGGATCAAGATGGTTCCAGGTTGAGGGTACCAAGGACTAGCCAGTAGAGTTGGTTTGAGATCCAAATACAAATGTTATAGGGTACTTGCTTTGTAAATGACTCAGGCTCAAAGTAAAAGTCAGAAAAGATTTGAGAGATGAAATAATTTAAATAAAATCCAAAACTTGTTTGGATTAGTTGGGACAGAGAACTTAGGTTGTTTACAAGGAGGAGGGGAGGTTTTGGAGGGGTTTTACCAAAAAAATGCAAGGTCATGGGTGGTTTCAAGATATGAAAATCCCCCAATTCTCATAGAGTTTTTCTTTAAAAGGAAAAAAATGATTAAACTCCCAAAACAATTTGAGAAGGGAACCAACAGAGAAGAAGTTTTAAAAGATCAAACACCAAAGTTTGAAGAAAGACAAAAATCCTTGTCAAATGATAAGGAAGTTTTTTTTAAAGAGGAATGTTTCTCTGAAAAGAATTTTTAAATGGCCTCTTTTCAAAACCAACAATTTTTTTTGCCAAAACCAAAATGAAATTTTTTGGAGTGTCACAACAAGTGTGTCGCGACCGGTGTTCCGGACATTAATTTCCAGAAAATTGCCGACGAGCTCATCAGCCCCAGGATTACTGTTAGCTGATGAGGCATCAACTTGATTCAGAAATTCCAAGCAAGAGTACAAAATATGTAGTACAAGACCATTGTGGCCTATGGGTACATCGAATGGTTTCTAGTGGTTGAGGGCAGAAGCGGTGTGTAGATCATCCGTATGTGGGGCTCCATTTCCCACAGGAACAGCTGACCAGGTTAACTCCTATCTTCGCGGGGCTGCTACCATCGTTGCCTAGTTTCCGGGGTTTGCCGTCGCAATGCTCCTCTCCAAGCAGATATCTGGCCAAGACAATAGCCAGGGACAAGCCAGTGAGTACTTTGAATGTACTCGCAAACATTATGAACATAGGTATAATATCACGATGATATGCTGAAATTATTTTATGATTATGACGTTGGTTCACAAAAGATAAATAAAATTCTGATGCGTGCAAACATGTCATTTATGAATAAGTAATAACATAGCAGTATTAATATTTATGAAATAATCAACAAGCATGCCACAGTCGGGCGTCTTAGCGACACCACATAAAGGGCTTTGAAAGAAATGCCACAGTCGGGCGTCTTAGCGACACCACAGAAAGGGCTTTAAAAGAAATACCACAGTTGGGCGTCTTAGCGACACCACAGAAAGGGCTTTAAAAGAAATATCACAGTCGGGTCTTAGCGACACCACTCATAGGGCTTTAAAAGAAATGCCACAGTCGGGCGTCTTAGCGACACCACAGAAAGGGTTTTAAAAGAAATACCACAATCGGGCGTCTTAGCGACACCACAGAAAGGGCTTTAAAAGAAATGCCATAGTCGAGCGTCTGAGCGACACCACTTACAGGGCTTTAACAGAAGAATCATAGTGAATATCCGGGAGGTAGAACCATCCCAGGGATATTTGACAATACCAAATATATCATGGGTTAGTTAACAATAATAATCATAATCATCACAAGTCTCGAATCGTGATCTCCGTTTTGTTTTAACAGTTTTTCCTCCGAAGACCGACACTAAGACCGACACTTGACCCTTCCCAGACTGTAGTCCTTAACCATGGACACGGCTATCCGAATAGGTTTAATCTCTGCAGAGGGTGTACTCTTTACCCACGAGTAACGGATTCCTTTAGTCCATCGGGACTAATTCCGTTTACGGCCTTTTAGTTGAAAACACACCTATCTTGCACACACCAGCTTAACTCATCGGTGTCTGGAATCACCCACGACACCTGTCAAGCAAACTCTAAGTGGGGAGGCTACAACCTCGCGTAGCATGGGATCAAACTTATATCACGCGCTCTAAGGGGTGGCCTCCCCTCTCGGTCCCAACCGGAAACACCCATGCCCCCGGACCAGGTGGCCTGCCTACCGGCTACAGCCAGCATCTTCCACCATAGCCTCTCTGTACGGTGTGTGCTTGAAAGGGGTTGACGACTTACTGAACCGTACCCTACCTGTGGCAGGGACAAGTGGTAGTACCAGGCAAGTATGGGGGTTACTGGAACAAGACTCGATCTGTGGTCGACTCAGGAGGTTTATGAGTTTCCTGCATGACATGAATAATGCAAATATTTCAACCAATAAATCAATACCCATTATATCTTACCATGCCATACCGGATATAATCGTCCCGATGGAGACCGGTGACAAGCCCACGCCTACCCAAGGTAGAGGCTCTCCGGCTCCCTCTTCGGCATGCATGTAAGGCATATGAGTATGATTACCATCACAGAAGTGTTCATATCCAACAGCAAAGAAAAATCACCATTTATGCATTCATGCAAAAGATCATAGCACATGAAATAATAATGCCTCGAAATAAGTGGGGTTATACACGTGCCAACTGTCCCATCAAAATATTATCCCAGGGTTCAGAATGCTTGCCTTAATGGTGTGGAAAGGCAAGGTGTACTCCAAGATTTTTGCAAGTCTCCTATCCTCTTTCCAAAACTCCTATTTTCAAAAATATTCAAATAAAACATATTTCAAAAACAGCACAAAAAAGTTGTTTGGAAAATTTTCAAATAAATCATAAAATAAACTAGACAATATTTGAGAGATGTAGGAAAAAGAATCAATTCATTTGGAGTTATATCTAACAAGATATAGTTAGTCAAAGTTCTGGTCAAAACTGATTTTTTAAATAAAACAGAAAAAGAAAAACGTTTCGAATGGACACGTACACGTCGAAGGCTTATTTTGGGAATACGCTTCTACTTAACCCACGTGGACCGGCGCTGGGCCACTGACGGTGGGCCCTCCTGGCCCACTGGTCAGGTTTGACCAGTCGCCCGCGTTTTCTCCCTCCTCTTCCTGAGTGGAGCGGGGCTCCGGTGACGCTCGCCGGTGAACGGCGGCACCGTTCGGGAAACCAAGGCCACCCGCGATCTCAGGGGACCGAGGCGGTCACTCCGGTGGTCGTTTTGTCGGCGGGGACTGAGTGAGTCGCCGGCGGCGAGCTTCGCGGCGGACGGCGGCCATCGGGCAAAGTGAAATCTCCCCCGCAGTGAGTCCCGATCGAAAATGAGTAGAGGGAAAGGTTCACGGGAGGAAGGAGGTGCTCTTGGTGAAGAGAAGTGGGAGGGAGAGGCCCTGGTGGCGCTGGGAGAGCTGGGGCCATGGCGGCGGCCGCTGCTGCCGGAGGTGGGGAAGATGACTTCCCTGGGTCGATTGGCTGCCCAAAGGGGCCCTAGGGGGATGGCTTGGAGTCGCCTGTGTGCTCGGGAGGTTTCGGGGAGCCCTTTTTGTAGCACGACGAGGTCGGTCCCGCGGCGGTGGATGAGGACACCGGCGAACCGCCTCGCTGTAGCGTGCAGGGCGTCATGGCAGCGACGAACGCTAGCGGACATGCTTGCGGGTGCGTTCGGGCCGTGCCAGGGGCCAGGTGGCGAGCCGGGGTGGCTTGGGCGGCGCTGAACGGAGCAGAGGCTGTCGGCCGACGCCGGCGTGCCGCCAAAAACGCTCTGGTGGTGGCGCTGTAGGGTGCCAGGGTGGGCTGGCGTGTAGTGGTGCGGCGGGAAGCGCGTGGCAGCTAGCTGCAGGTGGTCACGAGCCGGAACGGGTGCGGGGTGAGACGCGGCGGCTCGGGTGCACGCGGCTGCAATTGGCGCGCTCTGGGCGCGCCCAGTGCACGCACGGGACCTGTTCGACGAAATGCCAGGGCGTGATAGAGGTCTCGGGTGAGGCTGGGACTTAACAGAACCAGGTTAGGAGCAACTGGGAGTCTCGTGGACATGCTAGTTCGATCAGTGGTGCAAGCTCACAGTGAAAAGTCAAAAGCCATGTCAAAACAGATCATGCTCACAAGGTGTTTGACAAAATGCTAAGTGCGCTTAGGCACTTCTTGGAGTGGCCAAATTCTCCAGATCAGGGTCTCCTTAGAAGCAAGAGAAGGTGGTAAGGTTAGTTTGGCAAAAAGAGAAACTTGCTAGTGCAAGATTTGCTGAACTCCAATTTTGGACAGAAAGGAAAAGGCATGGTTACATGAACCAAAAGTGATCCAAAGGGTGCATGCCTTTGGAATTAGGGGTTTAGTAGGGAGGGCTACAAGTAGGAAAAGGAATCATGGATAAAGAAGCAACTAAAAATGTGGTTGTTGTACAAACCATCATGTTGGACCAGAATGAAGAAGAGGTTGGTCCACTCAAAACTTGCAAATAATAACACTAGGTTTTTGCATAAAGTTGAATTATAGGCTATTTCCAACATCCCATAGTTTTGGTGGAGGCTAGAAAGAAATATTTAAAAGGGTTGTAGTGCAAAATTTCTCTCTGGACCAGAGAAGAAAATTGGGTGTAGAGCTCAAAATAATTTAATAATAATAAAAAAATTATATAAAAGAGGTTTAAAAAAACATCACCTGACCTCTCCAAATTTTGGTCAAAATTTTAAGTAAATTTATCAAATGGTTGTAGTTCAAATATGGCCATTTTAACCTTGAAAAACCATTTTCAAGAAAATAAAAATCAAGCAACTTAATTATCTAATTAGTTCTATTATACAAGAAAAGTTTTTTTCTAGATTGGTTAAACAGGTCAAATAACATATAAAAAGGTTTTCACTTTGGGACAAACTCCATCACAACAAGGAAGAAAAATGATTAAAATAAAAAGGGAGCTCAGGAAATCAAGGTTTTAAATCCTGGCAAAAAATTTCATCCCGTTAAAACAAGGTCAAAATTTTGGGAACACACTCCAACGGATTTGTGGCCAGCAATCCCCGAGATGGCCATCATCGCTACCCCGAGCCCGCAGCCCCTCAACCCACTCCAGTTAATTCCGACGGCGAGACCCGTGGAGGAGCCTCAACATCCACAAGGCACGCCCGCATGGATGTAAACGAGGTAGACTAAGTAACCCGAGTTGTATCGAGTCCCAGTGTACCCTCGCTTTGTAACCGTGTGGCCTTGTGAATAAACGCTGCTTGTTGTCATGCCTCTCCTTTAATAATAACCTTGTCTAAACACCCAGTACGCAGTGTGAGATTGCTACCCCTGGCGCAGTTACCAAAAGCCTTCCCGACAACCCCCACAGTAACACGTCACCTCGGTGAAGTATGTGTATCTGTGGCATGCTTGTTGATTATTTCATAAATATTAATACTGCTATGTTATTACTTATTCATAAATGACATGTTTGCACGCATCAGAATTTTATTTATCTTTTGTGAACTAACGTCATAAGCATAAAATAATTTCAGCATGTCATTGTGATATTATACCTATGTTCATAATGTTTGCGAGTACATTCAAAGTACTCACTGGCTTGTCCCTGGCTATTGTCTTGGCCAGATATCTGCTTGGAGAGGAGCGTTGTGACGGCAAACCCCGGAAACTAGGCAACGATGGTAGCAGCCCTGCGAAGATAGGAGTTTACCTGGTCAGCTAATCCTGTGGGAAATGGAGCCCCACATACGGATGATCTACACACCGCTTCCGCCCTCAACCACTAGAAACCATTCGATGTACCCATAGGCCACAATGGTCTTGTACTACATATTTTGTACTCTTGCTTGGAATTTCTGTATCAAGTTGATGCCTCATCAGCTAACAGTAATCCTGGGGCTGATGAGCTTGTCGGCCATTTTCTGGAAATTAATGTCCGGAAAACCGGTCGCGACAGACTTGCTCTGATACCAAGCTTGTCACGACCGGTTTTCCAATAAAAATATTTATTGAGAAACCAATCTTTAAAATCTAGTTTGAGATAAAACCTCCTCACTGGTAGACAAACACTCGATACAATAAGCCAGTAGCATAAAATATATTACAGGGTTGAGCTGAGGATGCTCAACAATTTTATTACAAACACGCCTATAATTAGACATAAAGGCGGATGTGACACAAGGAGTGGTGGCATACTACTGACTCGGAACTCGGGGAGTGGTGGAATAACACAGTGGGGTGGATAAAATGGCTCTCGAACTAACATCCCATCGAGCGTCGAAGTGAGGCTCGATGAAATTATTCGGCTTGCGGAAGCGGGTATAATACAGAGACCAAGTCCAGGGTCGCACGAGACTGACTGGGATTCCTCTAGGCGTCGGACTCGCTATCGAACTCTTCATCCATGAGATCACCTTCATCAGCATCTGGCCAAATCAACAAGCCAGTGAGTACTTTGGAAGTACTCGCAAGACAGTTCGGACGTAAGATGTAACAAATGCATGCATGTGTGCGTCATGATTAATTCACCAAGGCATATTTGAAATATTAGCAGGCAAGGTAAGTAAAAAGGGAATCGGTGGTAGTCCGCCTGAAATCCCAATGGAAAATAAAAGAAAACCGATCGGGTGTCTGAAGCGACGCCTCGAAAGGTGAACAGATAAATAAGAGAAAAAAAAATCTTGCCACAGTCGGGCGTCTTAGCGACACCACATAAAGGGCTTTAAAAGAAATGCCACAGTCGGACGTCTATGCGACATCGCAGAAAGGGCTTTAAAAGAAATGCCACAGTCGGACGTCTAAGCGACATCGCAGAAAGGGCTTTAAAAGAAATGCCACAGTCGGACGTCTAAGCGACATCGCAGAAAGGGCTTTAAAAGGAATGCCACAGTCGGACGTCTAAGCGACATCACAGAAAGGGCTTTAAAAGAAATGCCACAGTCGGACGTCTAAGCGACATCGCAGAAAGGGCTTTAAAAGAAATGCCACAGTCGGGCGTCTAAGCGACATTGCAGAAAGGGCTTTAAAAGAAATGCCACAGTCGGACGTCTAAGCGACATCGCAGAAAGGGATTTACTGTCAAGGAAATAATACTCATAATGAATGTTCGACTCTTGAAAATAAATGGGTTAGTCCATCCACAGGAATAAACATTTAACCGGACGTAGCACTCATGCGTCCCACCGAAAAATCTGTCACCAAAGCTGGCACTTTTCAGAATAAGTTAGCACGGAACTCGGATATGAATAAGATGATTTTAAGATTTATGACTCTGCAGAGTTTGTACAAAATTTTCCCACAGTTAACGGATTTCCATAGTCACGAGGACTGGTTCCGTTTACGGTATTTCGGAAGAAAACGCAGCTAACCAGTACACACCCATCCAACCTATCGATGCCAGGAATCACCCTAGACATCGTCCAAGAAAAACTTTTGAGACGGGGAGATCACAATGTCGAATAGCATGGGATCAAATTTATATACGCGCGCTCTAAGGGGTGCCCCCCTCTCGGTCCCAACCGGTAACACCCATGCCCCCTGATCGGATGACTAGCTTTAATCCAGGGCCATGGAACCATCATCCCGGCCTCTCCTTTTTGGTGTGTACCAGGAAAGCGGTTTGCAACTTACTAAACCATATCCCTTGCGAGAAACATGTGGTAGTACAGGGAGGGAAATGGATAGGAGCCAAACCGATACGGGCTGGTAATTAAGTAAATTTGTATGGCGTAAGACTGGCATGCTACAACACTGCCATCTTACCCATCTTCATGCCAACACATGGCCATGCATACTCACATCCAACAACATATGGTTCATCGAACTCACTTGCCTCAACAACGTATGAAAATAACGTTCATCGGTATGCTCACCATCATGCCATGAAACTAACTAAATGCAAAACATGCCAAGACACTAATCGTATCAAAAGTTCAAACATGCTTGCCTGGTTCAGAGTAGTCGGAGCCTAGCTCGGTGAAGTTTGAGGTCCTGTCACCTCCTTCGGTATCTACGGTATAAAGAGAATATACGCACTATCGTAAATACCAAGAGGTGCACAGAAATTAGTCCAAATATTTTTCAAATAAATCTGATAAAAAACTAGACAAAATCTTGAAGAGAACAAAAAAAGAATCACTAAAAAATATGCTTTTGTTAAAAAGTTATAAAGGTTTTTGTCCAGGGACCCATCTGTAATGAAACAGAAACTTCCCAGGGTTCTTTTTATAAAAACAGAAAATGCTTCAGTCCCGAATACGCCGGCTCAGAGGAGAAAGCGTATTTTGCCCGAAGGCGTTTTCAGAAAACGGTTCGAAAAGAATAGAAATCTGACGGGGCGGTTCCACCCGTCGGGTTTGAAAACGGCGGCAGAGCTCTTGGCGCCAGAGAGCCACGGCGATCGCTGGCGGCGATCCACGGCGATGTAGGGGGATCGGAGGTTACCTACGCGCTCAGCGTGCTATTCCGCATCGATTGGTGGTGGTGGTGGCGGTCGGCGAGCACCACGTCGGCGGTGGCTTCTGCTCCGGCGGACGGCGGTTCGGGCGTGGGTGGAGTTCGCCGGAGTGGGTTGCAATGCAAATTGATGAGGTGGTTAGAGTGCTAGGTATGGAAGAAGGCTGCAAACGAGGTTTCGGCGCCGGAGATGGCCTCACCGCAGTGAACTCTGCTGGAGCCTGATGCGGACGGAGGTGGCCGGAGTCGAGGAAGAAAGGCTCCTCGAGGCACCTCCAGTGGCCAGGCAGGGTTTAGTGAGGTGGTTGAGCCATGCGGGAGTGAGAGCAGGCTCGGGGGCGCTATATATAGCCGCCCCGAGGCGGTTGCCGAGAACGGGGTTCTTCGGCGAGGTGATTACGACAGTGCGGTGGGCAGGAGCTCCCTCCTGTTGGCAGCACAGCCATGGACTGAGTCCATGCGGGCGGCCACGAAGTCGTCCACCAAGTTGTCGAAGGCGGCCTCCAGGGCCCGAAGATACTCAATAAGCATCTCAAAGGCCTCGTCTCGTTCTCCTCTGGGGCAGGAATATGCGTAGTGATAGGTGTAGGGCACGTGGCATGGAAGATAGCGGTAACGACGAGTCTTCATCACGGGAAGGACATCCCTGAGGCGAGCTATCGACTCGCGGGCTGCCATCTGGATAGCATGCTTCTTCGTGGGCATGGCTCTTCCCACGAACCGGAAGCGGCATAACTCACCACGCCCTCCCCTGAATTGCACCGAGGCCTGGTGCATGGTCAGACTGTCGTTGACTTTGTGTTGGCAGAGAGAGACGACTGGGCACACAGATGGACCCATTGCGACCTGAACGATGAAGGATAGAAGCTTGACGAACCCATCGGGTACGTTGGCGAAGGACTGAGACTCGCAGCTGTTGTCGGCCATCTACAAAAGTAGGCAGGAATTCGGAATGGTCAGATCATAAATATATGCTGACTGACAGAAAAATGACTACAGTTGCAAAAAAATTACAAATAGCTCTAACATGCTAATAATCAATTAGCGATAGCACCTAGTGGCTTCCTACAATCAGCCTGGCTCTGGTACCAAGCTTGTCACGACTGGTTTCTCAATAAATATTTTTATTGGAAAACCGGTCGTGACAAGCTTGTTGTGACACTCCAAAAATTTTCATTTTGGTTTTGGCAAAAATATTTGTTGGTTTTGAAAAGAGGCCATTTAAAAATTCTTTTCAGAGAAACATTCCTCTTTAAAAAAAACTTCCTTGTCATTAGACAAGGATTTTTGTCTTTCTTCAAACTTTGGTGTTTGATCTTTTAAAACTTCTTCTCTGTTAGTTCCCTTCTCAAATTGTTTTGGGAGTTTAATCATTTTTTTCTTTCCTTTTAAAGAAAAACTCTATGAGAATTGGGGGATTTTCATATCTTGAAACCACCCATGACCTTGCATTTTTTTGTGGTAAAACCCCTCCAAAACCTCCCCTCCTCCTTGTAAACAACCTAAGTTCTCTGTCCCATCTAATCCAAACAAGTTTTGGATTTTATTTTAATTATTTCATCTCTCAAATATTTTCTGACTTTTACTTTGAGCCTGAGTCATTTACAAAGCAAGTACCCTATAACATTTGTATTTGGACCTCAAACCAACTCTACTGGCTAGTCCTTGGTACCCTCAACCTGGAACCATCTTGATCCACTCATCTTCTTTTCAAATATTTCAACTTCCACTCCCTGCAAGTTTGGACCAGATTTGCCAAATTAGGTGAAATTCATATTTCCACTTCTCCAAAAATTCCACCAAAAATCAGGCAGCCTACTGGAGCAATGAGGAGCCACTCCACCAAAAATCAGCTCAAGGAAAAATCCCTACATGCCTAGATCATTCTGTCGAACACCTTGCATACACTGTTTCAGTTCATCTTCAGTTAAGTTCAGAGTTCAGTGTCGATCTTCGTCAGTTAATTCAGTCACATGCTCACAGTGCCCTTGTCATGTTGCTCGCTGCCTGGCCTGCTTGTCCGGAGCCTCGCACGCGCGCTTGGCACCTTCCTGGCGTCGGTGGCGCCCTGGCCCGCCTGCGCAGGCGTGTCTTGCGGCGGCCGAACCACCGTAGCGGCCGACAGGGAGCAGAACGGCGGCACAATGCCGTTCAGTGCCGCCCAAACCCCCTGGTGGCTCCGCGTGGCCATCTCCTTGCCAGCGCACGCATGCAGCACCATCGCCGTGGCGCGGCACGCACAGAGCGTGCTCTCTGCCGCCGACGGGCCCGCGCCGCCCCGTTCCATCGAGCTCCCCCTAAGCAACCTAATCCCGACGCTGTTAGCACCTAAACGGAACCAGGGAGCACCCACGATGACGCTCAACCTCTGAACCCTCCCGTGCAACCACCGCACCGCCGTAATCACCTCGCCGGAGAACCCCGTTCTCGGCAACCGCCTCGGGGCGGCTATATATAGCGCCCCCGAGCCTGCTCTCACTCCCGCACGGCTCCACCACCTCACTAAACCCTGCCTGGCCACTGGAGGGGCCTCGAGGAGCCTTTCTTCCTCGACTCCGGCCACCTCCGTCCGCCTCGGGCTCCAGCAGCGTTCACTGCGCCCTCTCCGGCGAACTCCATCCACGCCCGAACCGCCGTCCGCCGGAGCAGAAGCCACCGCCGACGTGGTGCTCGCCGACCGCCACCACCACCACCAATCAACGCGGAATAGCACCTTGAGCGCGTAGGTAACCTCCGATCCCCCTGCATCGCCGTGGATCGCCGCCGGCAATCGCCGCGGCTCTCTGGCGCCAAGAGCTCTGCCGCTGTTTTCAAACCCGACGGGTGGGACCGCCCCGTCAGATTTCTATTCTTTTCGAACCATTTTCGGAAAACGCCTTCGGGCAAAATACGCTTTCTCCTCTGAGCCGGCGTATTCGGGACTGAAGCATTTTCTGTTTTTATAAAAAGAACCCTGGGAAGTTTCTGTTTCATTACAGATGGGTCCCTGGACAAAAACCTTTATAACTTTTTAACAAAAGCATATTTTTGAGTGATTCTTTTTCTGTTCTCTTCAAGATTTTGTCTAGTTTTTTATCAGATTTATTTGAAAAATATTTGGAATAATTTCTATGCACCTCTTGGTATTCACGATAGTGCGTATATTCTCTTTATACCGTAGATACCGAAGGAGGTGACGGGACCGCAAACTTCACCGAGCTAGGCTCCGACTACTCTGAACCAGGCAAGCATGTTTGAAATTTTGATATGATGAGTGTCTTGGCATGTTTTGCATTTAGTTAGTTTCATGGCATGATGGTGAGCATACCGATGAACGTTATTTTCAAACGTTGTTGAGGCAAGTGAGTTCGATGATCAATACGTTGTTGGATGTGAGTATGCATGGCCATGTGTTGGCATGAAGATGGGTAAGATGGCAGTGTTGTAGCATGCCAGTCTTATGCCATACAAATTTACTTCAGTACCAGCCCGTATCGGTTTGGCTCCTATCCATTTCCCTCCCTGTACTACCACATGTTTCTCGCAAGGGATATGGTTTAGTAAGTTGCAAACCGCTTTCCTGGTACACACCAAAAAGGAGAGGCCGGGATGATGGTTCCATGGCCCTGGATTAAAGCCAGTCATCCGGTCAGGGGGCATGGGTGTCACCGGTTGGGACCGAGACGGGGGCACCCCTTAGAGCGCGCGTATATAAATTTGATCCCATGCTATTCGAGATTGTGATCTCCCCGTAACAAAAGTTTTTCTTGGACGATGTCTAAGGTGATTCCTGGCATCGAGAGGTTGGATGGGTGTGTACTGGTTAGCTGCGTTTTCTTCCGAAATACCGTAAACGGAACCAGTCCTCGTGACTACGAAAATCCTTTAACTGTGGCAAAATTTTGTACAAACTCTGCAGAGTCATAAATCTTAAAATCATCTTATTCATATCCAAGTTCCGTGCTAACTTATTCTGACAAGTGCTAGCTTTGGTGACAGATTTTTTCGGTGGGACGCATGAGTGCTACGTCTGGTTAAATGTTTATTCCAGTGGATGGACTAACCCATTTATTTTCAAGAGTTGAACGTTTATTATGAGTATTATTTCCTTGACAGTAAAGCCCTTTCTGCGATGTCGCTTAGACATCCGACTGTGGCATTTCTTTTAAAGCCCTTTCTGCGATGTCGCTTAGACGTCCGACTGTGGCATTCCTTTTAAAGCCCTTTCTGCGATGTCGCTTAGACGTCCGACTGTGGCATTTCTTTTAAAGCCCTTTCTGCGATGTCGCTTAGACGTCCGCCTGTGGCATTTCTTTTAAAGCCCTTTCTGGGATGTCGCTTAGACGTCCGACTGTGGCATTTCTTTTAAAGCCCTTTCTGCGATGTCGCATACACGTCCGACTGTGGCATTTCTTTTAAAGCCCTTTATGTGGTGTAGCTAAGACGCCCGACTGTGGCATGATTTTTTTCTCTTATTTATCTGTTCACCTTTCGAGGCGTCGCTTTAGACACCCGATCGGTTTTCTTTTATTTTCCGTTGGGATTTCAGGCGGACTACCGCCGATTCCCTTTTTACTTACCTTGCCTGCGAATATTTCAAATATGCCTCGGTGAATTAATCATGATGCACACATGCATGCATTTGTTATATCTTACGTCCGAACAGTCTTGCGAGTACTTCCAAAGTACTCACTGGCTTGTTGATTTGGCCAAATGCTGATGAAGGTGATCTCATGGATGAAGAGTTCGATAGCGAGTCCGACGCCTAAAGGAATCCCAGTCAGTCTCGTGCGACCCTGGACTTGGTCACTGTATTATACCCGCTTCCGCAACCCGAATAATTTCATCGAGCCTCACCTCGACGCTCGATGGGATGTTAGTTTGAGAGCCATTTTTTCCACCCCACTGTGTTATTCCACCACTCCCCGAGTTCCGAGTCAGTAGTATGCCACCACTCCTTGTGTCATATCCGCCTTTATGTATAATTATTGGCATGTTTGTAATAAAATTGTTGAGCATCCTCAGCTCAACCCTGTAATATATTTTATGCTACTGGCTTATTGTATCGAGTGTTTGTCTACTAGTGAGGAGGTTTTATCTCAAACTGGATTTTAAAGATTGGTTTCTCAATAAATATTTTTATTGGAAAACCGGTCGTGACAAGCTTGGTACCAGAGCCAGGCTGACTGTAGGAAGCCACTAGGTGCGATCGCTAATTGATTATTAGCATGTTAGAGCTATTTGTATTATTATTTTTGCAACTGTAGTCATTTTTCTGATAGTCAGCATATATTTATGATCTGACCATTCAGAATTCTTGCCTACTTTTGTAGATGGCCGACAACAGCTGCGAGTCTCAGTCCTTCGCCAACGTACCCGATGGGTTCGTCAAGCTTCTATCCTTCATCGTTCAGGCCGCGATGGGGCCATCTGTGCGCCCAGTCGTCTCTCTCTGTCAGCACAAAGTCAACGATAGTCTGACCATGCACCAGGCCTCGGTGCAATTCAAGGGAGGGTGTGGTGAGTTACGCCGCTTCCGGTTCGTGGGAATAGCCATGCCAACGGAGAAGCATGCTATCCAGATGGCAGCCCGCGAGTCGATAGCTCGCCTCAGGGATGTCCTTCCTGTGATGAAGACTCGTCGTCACCGCTATCTTCCATGCCACGTGCCCTACACCTGTCACTACGCATACTCCTGCCCCAGAGGAGAACGAGACGAGTCCTTTGAGATGCTTATTGAGTATCTTCGGGCCCTGGAGGCCGCCTTCGACAACTTGGTGGACGACTTCGTGGCCGCCCGCATGGACTCAGTCCCTGGCTGTGCTGCCAACAGGAGGGAGCTCCTCCGCACAGCACCACCATTGGCTTTTGCCTCATCATCAGCATCTTATGCACCTGCTCGTCGCCTGCCTTCTACTGAGGAGTTCAACCAAGTCATTGCGCCCACTCCAGCGCGCACTGCACCGCCCCTCACGCCAACTCCTATTCATGTTATTCCGCCCCTGGCTCCATCTACTCGGCGCAGCACTACTCGTATGGAACCTATTAGCGAGGAGGAAGTTGAGTCCCCAGCCTCTCTACGCCTCACCCTTGGCAGGGCCAAGGACATCATCAACATCTCCGACTAAGTACGCTTAGCCGTTACGCGATGTACCGCCATGTAAGATATGGGAAGTAGCCTGTTTGCGCATCATGTAGGAAGTGGAGAAGTGCACTAGCCTAAATAACATGTCAGGATTATGTACGCATATCCTGAGTGATGTATTGTATAATTATCGCCCGCATGTAAGATACGTAATGAGCAGTCCTTCTCCGTGCGCAAATTGAATTGTTTTCCCTAGTGATCTTGGCTATTTGATTTATTTGCCAACCTTGTGCATTTATGGATTTATTTTGCACCCCTTTTCCTTTTTCTTATGGGTTTTACAAAATATATCCCCAGAGTGAAAAAAATGTCTCGTCCTTGGACTCGCTCCATGCCAGCTCCGCCAGAGGAAAATTATGGCACTCAACCAAGCAAAAATTTTGCACAAGGGCAGTCAAGTCAATATCATGACACTCAACCAGGAAACAATTTCACTCAAGGTCAATCAAGTCAACAGGGCAGTGAAATGGCACTTTCTCAAATGTGCCGCCTTTATGAACAAAGTCAGCAACAACATCGGGAAATGATGAACCAAGTCATCAACATGAGAAATCACCATGGGCAGTATCAGCAGCATTCCAAGTTATATGAGCTACAGAAGACGCGTCCCCCAGCACTATCTCACAGGAGCAGCCGCATCTTGGTGGGAGAATTTCCTGCACATTCATCCCAACCAAAATAATATAACCTGGGATGATTTCAAGGAAGGCTTCCGTGGCGCACACATTCCTAAGAGGATTATGAAAATCAAAAAGAGAGAGTTCGAGGACCTCAAACAACGGAACATGACAGTGTCAGATTACAACGGTCAATTTACCCTATTATCTCGCTACGCCAATGAAGATCGTATGTCTGAAAGCAAGAAGATGGAGAAATTCCTTGACGGTCTAGCGCCCGCACTTAAATGCCAACTAGTTGTGCACACTTTTCCAGATTTTAAGACACTAGTGGACAAAGCCATTACTCTGGAAAATGAAAGGCGCAGTTTGGAAGATTTTTGCAAGCGAAAAAGGGACCAGACCAACCATGCTCGCAATCATCAAAGCAAGGCAGATTTTCAAAAGGGTGGGACACACAAGTCTGCATCAACCGCCTCACGCCCAATCAAGAATTTCCATGCAAGGGACAAGGAGTTCACATATCGCCCCGGCATTACTTGTTACGCCTGTGGAGAGGAAGGGCACTATGCTAAACAGTGTCCCAAGCCTAGGAACTCAGCCCCAAAAACAAACAACGACCGCAATAATTCAGCACCCAAGCGAAACAATTTCAATCCCAACAACAACCACAGGAAGGGTCATCTGAACCACGTAACCAAAGAGGAGGCACAAAATGCTCCGGATATCGTACTCGGTACGTTTCCTGTCAACACCATACCTGCAATGGTTTTGTTTGATTCTGGAGCTTCTCACTCTTTTATTTCGAAAAGTTTTGGTTTGCAAAATAATTTTTCGATGCTTCCTTTGGAGAAATCCATTATCATCAAGTCCCCTGGGATTCAGTAAGTCACTCAGAGTTACTGTCAAGGTGTGGTTATTGAGTTCAAAGGATTGAAGTTCCATGCAAACCTTATTGTGTTGGAAAATAAAGGACTGGATGTCATCCTCGGGATGGACTAGCTAACCACCAACAAAGGTTTCATTGACTATTTCAACCGAACCGTAATCCTCACGCATCACCCCGGGAAGACAATAAGGGTATCCGCCAAGGAACGGAAGATACCCCGGCAACCGAGATTGAATAAGGTGGATGTTTCTTAGCTAAACAAGGTTCCAATGGTATGTGAATTTCCAGACGTTTTTCCCGAAGAGCTACCAGGCATGCCACCAGACCGAGAGATAGAATTCAGCATTGAGTTAGCACCAGGAACCACCCCCATATACAAGAAACCATACAGATTGGCACCATCCGAGTTGGTTGAATTTAAGAAACAAGTAAAGGAATTGCTGGACAAAGGATACATTCGAGCCAGTTCCTCACCTTGGGGATCACCAATTTTATTTGCCAAAAAAAAGGACGGAACACTGAGATTGTGTATTGACTATCGGGCACTTAACATGGTCACAGTCAAGAACAAGTACCCAATGCCAAGGATAAACAATTTGTTTGATCAACTCACACAAGCCAAGTATTCTCGAAAATTGACCTGAGGTCAGGATACCATCAACTGAAGGTACGAACAGAAGATATCCCCAAGACAGCCTTCACCTCTAGATATGGATTGTATGAGTTCACAGTAATGCCATTTGGGTTAACGAACGCCCCCGCATATTTTGTTCACCTCATGAACAAAGTATTTATGAAGTTTATGGATAAGTTCGTTGTGGTATTCATCGACGATATTCTGGTATACTCCAAGACACCAGAAGAGCACGCGGAACATCTCAGAATTGTACTAGGCGAACTCAGGAAACATCAATTGTATGCCAAGTTCAGCAAGTGCGAATTTTGGCTAAAACAAGTGGGCTTTCTAGGCCACGTGCTGACCCAAGACGGTATCGCAGTGGACCCGGAAAAAGTCAAGGCCGTACTTGGCTGGAAGTCACCAGCCAGTGTAACGGACATACGGAGTTTCTTGGGAATGGCAGGATATTACCGCAGATTTATTGAAGGATTCTCCACCATCGCCAAGCCTATGACACAGTTACTCAAGAAAGACAAGAAGTTTGAATGGACAGAAGCCTGCGAGAAAAGTTTCCAAGAGCTAAAGAGGAAATTAACAACAGCACCAGTATTAATTGTGCCAGACATACACAAGAATTTTGAAGTATATTGTGACGCATCCAGAAAGGGTCTCGGATGCGTATTAATGCAAGAAGGCAAAGTTGTCGCCTACGCTTCAAGGCAGCTTCACAAGCATGAGGAGAATTATCCCACTCATGACATAGAAATGGCAGCGGTCATTCATGCACTTAAGGAATGGAGGCATTTCTTACTTGGAAATCGATGTGAAATATATACGGACCATAAAAGTCTCAAATATATTTTCACCCAGCCAGAACTAAATTTACGGCAACGACGCTGGTTGGAATTGGTAAAAGATTATGATGTTGGTATCCATTACCATCCAGGTAAAGCAAATGTGGTGGCCGATGCTCTTAGTCGGAACCCCAGCTCCGACGAAAGCAGTCTGCAAGGCTTGAGACCCGAATTCCAACAAGAATTTACCAAACTCAACTTGTTGATGGTAGCAGAAGGCACCATAACAAATTTGGAGATACAACCCGACCTTGTGGAGAAAATTAAAGAAGCTTAGCCTGGTCACCCCAGCATAGAAGGTATAAAAAGAAACGTGAGTACGGGCAAGGCCTCGGAATTCGTCATAGACGATGAAGGGATATTATGGTACGGAGAAAGACTCTGGGTGCCAAACATAGAAGACCTTAAACAGCAAATCTTAGCTGAAGCCCACACCGCCCCATATTCAATCCACCCTGGAGGGACCAAAATGTATAAAGATATTCAGGAAGGATTTTGGTGGCACGGTATGAAGAGGGACATAGCCACCTTCGTTGCATGTTGCGACTCATGTCAACGCATAAAAGCTGAGCATTAGAGACCAGCCGGACTACTGTAACCAAACAAAATACCTGAGTGGAAATGGGATGAAATAGGGATGGATTTCATTGTCGGACTACCTCGGTCCCGACACGGAAATGATGCCATATGGGTCATCACTGACAGGTTAACCAAGGTGGCACATTTTATTCCAGTAAGGACGAACCACACCACTCAGAAACTTGCCAGGATTTACCTCTCCCGCATATCTGTCTACACGGTGTCCCAAAAACTATAATATCCAACAGGGGCACTCAGTTCATTTCGAGATTTTGGGATCACTTACAACAGGCACTGGGAACTTAACTAGCCTTCAGTACAGCTTACCACCCCCTGACAGATGGGCTAACAGAACGCGTAAACCAGATCTTAGAAGACATGCTGAGAGCACGTGTCCTCACACATGGAACCAGTTGGGAAGAAAGCCTGCCATACGCCGAGTTCACATACAACAATAATTACCAGGCCAGCCTGCAAATGGCACCGTTTGAGGCTTTATATGGACGGAGATGTCGTACCCCGTTAAATTGGTCAGAGACCGGAGACAGCCGCATCTTCGGGCCAGACATGCTAAGAGAAGCCGAGGAGAAAGTCAAGCTAATCAGAAATAGGCTCAAGACCGCTCAAAGCCGACAGAAGAGTTTGTTGGAAATATGCCCTAGAGGCAATAATAAAAGGATTATTATATTTCCTTGTTCATGATAATCGTCTATTGTTCATGCTATAATTGTATTGTCCGGAAATCATAATACATGTGTGAATACATAGACCACAATGTGTCCCTAGTAAGCCTCTAGTTGACTAGCTTGTTGATCAATAGATAGTCATGGTTTCCTGACTATGGACATGGGGATGTCATTGATAACGGGATCACATCATTAGGAGAATGATGTGATGGACAAGACCCAAACATAAGCATAGCACAAAGATCGTATAGTTCGTTTGCTAGAGCTTTTTTGAATGTCAAGTATCATTCCTTAGACCATGAGATTATGCAACTCCCGGATGCCGTAGGAGTGCTTTGGGTGTATCAAACGTCACAACGTAACTGGGTGACTATAAAGGTGCACTACAGGTATCTCCGAAAGTGTTTGTTGGGTTGGCATGAATCGAGACTGGGATTTGTCACTCCGTATGACGGAGAGGTATCTCTGGGCCCACTCGGTAAGACATCATCATAATGAGCTCAATGTGATCAAGGTGTTGTTCACGGGATGATGTGTTACGGGAACGAGTAAAGAGACTTGCCGGTAACGAGATTGAACAAGGTATCGGTATACCGACGATCGAATCTCGGGCAAGTATCGTACCGATAGACGAAGGGAATTGAGTACGGGATTGATTAAGTCCTCGACATCGTGGTTCATCCGATGAGATCATCGAGGAGCATGTGGGATCCAACATGGGTATCCAGATCCCGCTGTTGGTTATTGACCGGAGATCGTCTCGGTCATGTCTGCATGTCTCCCGAACCCGTAGGGTCTACACACTTAAGGTTCGGTGACACTAGGGTTGTAAACATTTTAGTATGCAGCAAACCGAAGGTTGTTCGGAGTCCCGGATGAGATCCTGGACGTCACGAGAGGTTCCGGAATGGTCTGGAGGTAAAGAATTATATATAGGAAGTGCCATTTCGGCCATCGGGAAGGATTTGGGGTCACTGGTATTGTACCGGGACCACCAGATGGGTCCCGGGGGTCCACCGGGTGGGGCCACCCATCCCGGAGGGCCCCGTGGGCTGAAGTGGGGAGGGAACCAGCTCATAGTGGGCTGGTGTGCCCCCCCATGGGCCTCCCTCCTGCGCCTAGGGTTGGAAACCCTAGGGCAGGGGGCGCCCCACTTGCGTTGGGGGGCAAGGCTCCCCCCTTGGCCGGGCCCCCCCCTGGAGATGCATCTCCAGGGCCGTCGCCCCCCTAGGGGCCTATATAAAGGGGGGAGGGAGGGCAGCCGCGCCCTGCAGCCTTGGCGCCTCCCTCTCCCCTGTTACATCTCTCCCTCTCTCCGTAGACGCTTGGCGAAGCCCTGCTGGAATTCTGCTGCATCCACCACCACGCCGTCGTGCTGCTGGATCTTCGTCAACCTCTCCTTCCCCCTTGCTGGATCAAGAAGGAGGAGGCGTCATCCCGACCGTACGTGTGTTGAACACGGAGGTGCCGTCCGTTCGGCGCTGGTCATCGGTGATTTGGATCACGACGAGTACAACTCCATTATCCACGTTCTTCTTGAACGCTTCCGTTGCGATCTACAAGTGGTATGTAAATGCTCTCCTATCCCCTCATTGCTAGAATACTCCATGGATAGATCTTGGTGATGCGTAGGAAAATTTTAATTTATGCTACGATCCCCAACAGTGGCATCATGAGCTAGGTCTATGCGTAGTTTCTATGCACGAGTAGAACACAAAGTAGTTGTGGGCGTCGAATTGTCAATTCTTCTTGCCGTTACTAGTCCTATCTTGATTCAGCGGTATTGTGGGATGAAGCGGCCCGGACCAACCTTACACGTACGCTTACGTGAGACCGGTTCCACCGACTAACATGCACTAGTTGCATAAGGTGGCTGGCGGGTGTCTGTCTCTCCCACTTTAGTTGGATCGGATTCGATGAACATGGTCCTTATGAAGGGTAAATAGAGATTGACAATTCATGTTGTGGTTTTAACGTAGGTAAGAAACGTTCTTGCTAGCAACCTATAACAGCCACGTAAAAACTTGCAACAACAATTAGAGGACGTCTAACTTGTTTTTGCAGCAAGTGCTTTGTGATGTGATATGGCCAGAAGTTGTGATGAATCATGTATGTGATGTATGAGATGATCTTGTTATTGTAATAGGAATCACGACTTGCATGTCGATGAGTATGACAACCGGCAGGAGCCATAGGAGTTGTCTTTATTTAGATATGACCTGCGTGTCAACTTAAATCGTCATGTAAATTACTTTACTTTATTGCTAAAGTGTTAGCCATAGTAGTAGAAGTAATAGTTGACGTGACAACTTCACGAAGACACGATGATGGAGATCATGATGATGGAGATCATGGTGTCATGCCGGTGACGACGATGAACATGGCGCCCCGAAGATGGAGATCAAAGGAGCGAAATGATGTTGGCCATATCATGTCACTATTTGATTGCATGTGATGTTTATCATGTTTTTACATCTTATTTGCTTAGAACGACGGTAGCATAAATAAGATGATCCCTCATTAAAATATCAAAAATGTGTTCTCCCTAACTGTGCACCGTTGCTAAGGTTCGTCGTTCCGAAGCACCACGTGATGATCGGGTGTGATAGGTTCTTACGTTCGCATACAACGGGTGTAAGCCAGATTTACACACGCAATACACTTAGGTTGGATTGACGAGCCTAGCATGTACAGACATGGCCTCAGAACACGGAGGACCGAAAGGTCGAACATGAGTCGTATAGAAGATACGATCACCATAGAGATGTTCACCGATGTCGGTGTACTAAAGTAGGGGTACTCTAGTATCCCGAACTTGTGCACGGGCAGTCGCAGCACCCCGCGGCAAGGCCCGCCAGGTGATCACCAAGGCTCTCTATGGTTCCTTTGGAGCCATTCGAGAACAAAGTATTTAAGTCAAGAAGACAAGTCCCCGGCAAGAGGAGCATGCCGGGAAGGCCATTCAAGGTACAAGACCCCAGCAAGTGGAGCTTGCCGGGAAGCCCAACAAGAGCATCTCAAAGAACCTGCCGCGGCATGCCACGCGTCCCGGCAGGACCCGACGAGCGACAAGTTCCCGGGCGCGACAAGGCAACGGCCGCAGCAAGGCACTTGCCGCGGCAGGCAGCCACTCTGTACCCGCGCTCCAGCTCACCCACCTACGTGTCGCTCCGGGACCCTTCCCAGCGTACGTGGCGGGAGGCTGTGCAGCCAGGGGTACACTATGGCATGCAGCGCTGACAGGATCGCCATCGTGGCGAGCGATAGCGCCCCTGACGGCCCCTTTTCTGCATCGACTGGGCGACGTAGACGGGCATTTAATGCCTTTGTCCCCTGCCGTCAGGGTTAGGTATGATACACTGTGTAGGTAGCTGTACCTACCGCAGCATATTTACACTTTTACCCTTACCTACGTTGCCACCTGTTGGAGACCCCTTGGACATATAAAAGGAGGCCCATGCACAACGTAGGGAGGGATCGATCCCCAGAGAAGCGCTCGGTCTCGTTAGCTGCTCGAGTGTACTGTAGCACTCGGCGCTCCCGAGCAAGAACTCAATACAATCCACAAAGCAGCAGTAGGAGTGTTATCTCTCCGGAGAGCTCCGAAGCTGGGTAAAAACTTTCCCCCGCGTGCCTCACCTCGATCCGCTCTTCGCGCGACCTCCGCCCCCCGCCGAACCGAGAAAGGGGCTCCGTCCCCATAGGTGCTCGGGGAGCCCAGGAAAACCCCAGCATCTCTGGCGCGCCAGGTAGGGGGCGTCGAGGTTGTGTGAACCTAATCTGGCGTTCACGCGAGCTGAATCTTCATCGACTTCATCGACATGCCACCGAAGAAGAAGGCTTCGGAGGCGGCTGCGCCGTCTGCATGGAATCCACCGCCGCCGCAGCAAACGGCCGGCGGGGAGAACACCGGCGGTGGAACGGGCGCCGACGAGGGAGCCCATAGTGCCAACAAGTCCAAGGATTGGACCGCGCTGCCCGCTGGCGGCATAGTCGGCTCCCCCGACGACCGGGCGTCCATAGACGCACCGCGCCCATCTCAAGAGGCGCAGGACCGACAGCGTCGTGGTACTCATGGTACCATACGCTCGCTGGACCCAAATCGAGCTAGCGGATCCCGGGACGCTCAAGGCCAACATGCACGCCGACGTGCTGGCGCGAGCGAGGCACGGTCGCCTGGACGGAATACTGCTCCTTCCAACATCGTTGGGAGCCCGAGCATATCCCGCTCCTCGCACCGTTCGCCACCGCTACCCGCCACCCCAGCAGAAGCTCTAGCGCGAGCTCAACTGCTCCTAGACTTCCCTCCAGCGCCAGACAAGATCGACGACTGGAGGGCCACCATTCAGAGTCTCATCGCCTTCGCCAACGGCGACACTCCGCGGCCAGCGACCACATCGCAGCCGCGGCAGGCCAGCCAAGTGCGAGCCGATGGCGACAAAACCGGTGGAGGTGCAACCACCGTGCACTCTCCACCCCAAAGGCCAAGATCGCCGACTCGCCGGGTCCGCCACGACAGCGACTCCACTGCTTCCTCAGATCCGCGAACTCATCGCGATCAGCGCCACGTTCTTCATGAACGGCAGCAAGAAGAAGCCCGCACCCGCATCGAGCGTCGGAGAGAAACGCGGCGTCAATCAGACCGACGCGCTGGCCCCACTGTCGACATGCAAGCGCCAGGGGAACCAGGTGACCTGCCGTACGCGGTAGGTTGCCCTGCGTTTACCCGTGAGCTGCGGCAAGTCCAGTGGCCCAGCACGAAGAATTTCAAGCCAGACGTACCAGAGAAGTATGACGGCAGGCTGCATCCGTCGGAGTTCCCCAGCATCTACACCATTGCGGTGCAGGCTGCCGGGGGGCGGGACGACAAGATCCTCGCCAATTACTTCCCTCTGGTGCTCAAGCCCAACGTCAGGTCCTGGCTCATGCACTTGCCGGAAAACTCCATATCTTCCCGGGCGAACCTATGCCATCAGTTTGTCGGCGCCTTTACAGGCGGCCACAAACCCCATGGCCAGGAGAGTGATCTTCACCTGCTTGCCCAGAAGGAAGGGGAGCCTCTACGTAAGTACATCCAGAGATTCAGCCAAGTGCAACGCAACATCCCAGACGTCCACCCTACCGCGGTCATCAGTGCGTTCCATCAGAACATGCGCAACCGCAGGATGCGGGAGGAGATGGCGATGTGCAAGATCAGAGACGTCAGCGAGCTGTATGCCCTAGCCGACATATGTGCACATGCTGAGGAAGGAAGGAAACTCCCCGGAGAGAACGTAGGAACCGCAGGATCTGACAGCGACGATGCCGCCCCAGCAAGCAAAAAACAGGCGGCGGAACAACATAAAGAGGAAAGGCAAAGATGTGCTAGTTGTCGAGCAATCCGGCAACGAAGGTGGCGCCAAGACAGCCAAGACTAATGGCTCCGGCAAGGAGGTTGCCGCATGCGCCAACTGCCAGGCTGTGGCGGCCGCCGGCAAGCAGGATGGCACCAACAAGTAGTACTGCAAGATTCACCGCACCAAAGGCCAAGACCTCCAGAGCTGCAAGAAGGTCGAGCAGCTCGTTGAGCTGCAAAAGGCCGAGTACGAGTGACGCGACAAGGAGAAGGCCCAAGGAGGTGCTGGAGGATCTGGTACGAAGCGCACTGGCCGGGGGGGACGCCGCGGCAACACCAAGCAGCGGCAAGGCGACAGACCTCCCCGCGGCCGCGACAAGGATGAAGATGACGACTACGACGAAGACATGGATGACGCCAAGACCAGCGAGCAGGAGTTCCAGAAAGCCACAGAAGTTTTGTGCGTTGACGGCGGTGCTTCTCTGCATACTTCACACCGCCAACTCAAGCAGTGGGCGCGGGAAGTTAATGCAGCAGAACCACCCGTCAAGTCACGCAAGCTTCTGAAATGGTCCAGCACGCCTATCATCTTTGATATTCAGGACCACCCCGATCGCACAACTGTTGTCGGGTGTTTGCCGATGTTGGTCTCACCAACTATCCGCAACCTCAAGGTCACTAAGATGCTAGTTGACGGCGGGGCCGGCTTGAACCTGATCTCCTCCGCTGTACTTCAGAGACTCCAAGTCCCTGACAGCGAGCTCGAAGAGACCGACACGTTCCAAGGAATCAACCCGGGAAGGAGCAAGCCGAAGGGGAAGATCACGCTGCCGGTGACATTTGGTAGTGGGTTGAACTTCAGGACTGAGAGGATCACTTTCGATGTTGCCGATTTTCCATTGCCTTACAATGGAATTCTCGGCCGTCCAGCGCTCGCCAAGTTCATGGCGGCCTCTCACTACGCGTACAACATGCTGAAGATGCCAGGCCCGATAAGTGTCATCTCTGTACATGGCGACAAGAAAGACGCTCTCATCTGTGCCGACAAGATCTACCGGGAAGCAGCAGCCGCCGCGGATCGCGAGACACTCGCCGCTGAAGCTCCCGGGGGGAAGAAGAAGATCAAGTCCGGCAAGAGCTCTGATGCCCACTCCAGCAAGCGCACCTCTTCGGAGTGCTGCGCTACCGTCGAGGACGCACCACCGAGCTCCACCGGCAAGTGTAAGAAGACAATGGTAGCTCCGCCAGCAACCAAGAAGGTGTCCGCCAAGGAGGAGGGCACTGGTGGTACCTTCACCATCAGTGCCACTCTCAACCCTAAATAGGAAAGCGCGCTCGTTGCTTTCGTGCGGGCGAATGCCGACGTGTTTGCGTGGCAACCATCTGACATCCCCGGCGTTACCAGGAAAGTAATCGAGCACCACCTCGAGGTCTGTCCTCACGCGCGACCCGTCAAGCAGAGAGTCAGGAAACAAGCGGTGGAGCGCCAAGAGTTCATCGCCGAAGAGATCAAGAAGTTGGAAGCAGCAGGCCTCGTCAGAGGAGTGCTCCATCCTACGTGGTTGGCCAATCCTGTAGTCGTGCGCAAGGCGAACGGGAAATGGAGACTTTGCATCGACTTCACCGATGTCAACAAAGCTTGTCCCAAAGACCCATTTCCCTTGCCGCGCATTGACCAGATTGTCGACTCCACAGCCGGATGCGACTTGCTTTCGTTTCTTGACGCATACTCAAGATACCATCAGATCTTCATGGCAGAAGAGGATGAGGAGAAAACCGCGTTCATCACTCCATGTGGCATGTACTGTTTTGTACGGATGCCTTTCGGTTTGAAGAATGCTGGTTCAACATTTGCAAGGGTCGTCGATACTGCTTTTGAGCCGCAAATACACAGAAATGTGGAAGCCTACATGGATGATATAGTGGTCAAAAGCAGGGACAAGTCAACTCTGATTCAAGATCTAGAAGAAACTTTTGCAAATCTGCGTAAGATCAGCCTCAAGCTCAACCCCGAGAAGTGCGTGTTCGGAGTCCCTTCCGGCAAGCTTCTAGGGTTCTTTGTGTCCCAGCGGGGGATTGAAGCCAATCCCGAGAAGATCAAGGCCATTGAGCAGATCGAAGCACCGAAGCGCGTCAAGGATATACGAAAACTTGCCGGCTGCGTGGCGGCTCTCAGCAGGTTTATCTCTAAGTCTGCTGAGCGCGCCCTGCCGTTTTTCAAAATCTTGAAAAAGGCAGGTCCAACGAAATGGACTCCGGAAGCGGAGGCTGCGCTGCAGGACTTGAAGAGATACCTGTCCTCCACTCCAATACTTGTCGCACCTAAACCACAAGAGAAGTTGCTGCTATATCTGGCGGCAACCAATCAAGTGGTTAGTGCTGCGTTAGTAGCGGAGAGAAAGGCAGATGATGAGCCAGCAACCGCGGCAAGCGCATCCAGCGACAAGCAAGGGGCTTCCCCGACGAGCTCTGGTCCCGACGAAGATAGATCTGCGCAGATGTGCGAAGGGATACAGAAGAAAATGGTGCAGCGCCCAGTCTACTTTGTGAGTTCCCTTCTGCAAGGGTCTAGGTCGAGGTACTCTGGTGTGCAGAAGTTGCTTTTCGGCCATCTTATGGCCTCGAGAAAGCTGCGCCATTACTTCCAAGCACATGAGATCACAGTTGTCACTCGCTTTCCGCTGAAGAGGATAGTGCAGAATCCAGAAGCAACAGGCAGGATTGTTGAGTGGGCATTGGAACTGTCGAGCTTTGGCCTCAAGTTTGAAAGCACTTCAACTATTCAAAGCAGAGCATTGGCAGAATTCATAGCAGCGTGGACGCCAACACCTGACGAAGAAACCCCAGAGACGAGCATCCCCGTCAAGGAAGCAAACAAAGAGTGGCTGATGTACTTTGATGGCGCGTTCTCGCTACAAGGCGCTGGTGCTGGCGTGCTACTTGTCGCACCCACCGGAGAGCACCTCAAGTACGTGGTCCAGATGCACTTTCCCAAGGAGCAAGCAACAAACAATACTGCAGAGTATGAAGGATTGCTCGCCGGTCTCAGGATCGCGACAGACCTTGGGATCAAGCAGCTCATTGTCAGGGGTGACTCGCAGCTTGTCGTCCGCCAAGTAAACAAGGATTATCAGAGTCCGTTGATGGAAGCTTACGTTGATGAAGTGAGGAAGCTGGAAGAGCGCTTTGTCGGCCTACAGATGGAACATGTTCCTAGAGCTCAGAACGACATCGCTGGTGGCCTGTCAAAGTGCGCGACATTTAAGTTACCTGTGGAACCAGGGATCTTTGTGCTCAAGCTGACTCAACCATCCGTGGCGCCACCAACTGGACAAAGCAGGAAGAGGAAGTTGATTTCTGGTGACAATCTCCCAGCTGAGCTTCCCGAAGCCGCCGCCACGAAGGTCCCCAAGATCAACGCCAAGAGTGCTCAGGAGCAGTCTGCTCCGACAAGCCCCAAGGTTTGTTTCGTTGAAGCAGACGCTCCCGACAAGTTTCGCTCCGGCAAACTTGCCGGGGATCATCAAGCTCCGACTGAACCGCGGGTTCTCGCCGTAGAAGCGGATGTTCCCGCAGCAGCAGTTATGCCTTTAGTCCTTGTTGTCGAGCCGCAGGCTCCAGCATGGGCACAGCAGATCGTCCATTTCCTCTAGTCAGGAGAACTTCCCGAAGAGCCAGAAGAAGCGGAAAGAGTAGCCCGGCAGTCTAGTATGTACCAGTTCGTTGACAACGCACTGTACAGAAGAAGGCTCAACGGAGTGAAATTGAAGTGTATTCCCCGGGAAGATGAACAGAAGCTGTTGGCAGAGGTGCATGGAGGCATATGTGGTCATCACATTGGCGCCAGAGCACTTGCCGGCAAAGCGTTCCGGCAAGGTTTCTTTTGGCCGACAGCACTCCAGGATGCAACTGCACAAGTAACCAAGTGTGAAGCATGCCAGTTCCATTCCAAGCAGATACACCAACCAGCTCAAGCTCTCTAGACAATCCCTTTATCCTGGCCATTTTTGGTCTGGGGGCTCGACATCCTCGGCCCTTTCCCCCGAGCAGTCGGGGGCTTTGAGTACTTGTACGTCGCAATCGACAAGTTCACAAACTGGCCAGAAGTGGAACCAGTGAGGAAGGTGACAGCACAGTCAGCAGTCAAGTTCTTCAGGTCGATTGTTTGCCGCTTCGGAATCCCTGACCGGATCATCACCGACAATGGTACACAATTCACGAGTCACAACTTCATGCAGTACGTCCAAGACCTTGGCTCCAAGGTCTGCTTCGCTTCTGTTGCTCACCCCAGGAGCAACGGTCAAGCAGAGAGGGCAAATGCTGAAGTGCTGCGTGGACTCAAGACCCGGACTTTCGACAGGCTGCACAAGTGCGGAAGAAACTGGATCGAGGAGCTGCCGGTGGTTCTTTGGTCGATCAGGACGACGCCAAATCGAGCCACTGGCCAGACACCTTTCGCTCTAGTCTATGGAGCAGAGGCAGTTATCCCCACGGAACTCGTATACGGGTCACCTCGAGTGCTCGCTTATGATCAGCTTGAGCAAGAGCAGCTGCGGCAAGATGACGCGCTGCTCCTTGCGGAGGACCGTCTTCAGGCTGCTGTACGAGCTGCTCGATACCAGCAAGCTTTGCGCCGCTACCATAGCCGCAAACTTAAAGCCAGAAGTCTCGAGGAAGGCGACCTTGTTCTTTGGCGCGTTCATTCCGCCAAGAATTCCAACAAGTTGACGCCGAAGTGGGAAGGCCCTTACCGGGTGAAACGAGTCACTAGGCCTGGCGCTGTCCGGCTTGAGACCGAGGATGGCTTTCCGGTGAGCAACTCCTGGAACATCGAGCATCTTCGTAAGTTTTACCCGTAAGGCGCGGTTGTCGGACCCTGTTCGGCAACCACCATTTTGTACAAGTCTTGCCGCTGTTGCATGTAATCCTTTGTACAAAGCCAGGCGCAGACCCTGTGCATAAATAAAACTCACGTGCTCCGCACACCTTGTCAATTTCGTGCCTTTCTGCATGAATTATCTGACACTTTGTGCAGCAAGCACCCTCGGTAAGCAATAACGAGCCATAAGGCTCCATACTATTGTTTTCTCTTTTCTTTTTCTCAAGGAAAGGAAGGATCATTCGCCCACAAGTTAGCCGGGGGGGAGGGGAAGATAATGGTATGGACCCGGCGTCGTTCAGGAAAAACTTCGCCTTGCCAAGAAGCAAACGACAGAAAAGCTAAGTGCCAAAGTTTGAGCAATCAGATTTTTTGATTTTAAGTTATTTTCCTTGAACGACCATGCTTTGTATGGAAAACCCGTGCGCGAAGGAACCAGCTCGTGGCTAGTTGCGCCCTTACTTTGCTTCGAGTTCGCTCAACAGCTTAAGTGTGCCGCGACTAGAGTCGCGCCCTTACTTTGTTTCGAGTTCACTCAGCAACTTAAGCTAGCTGCGACTAGTCGCGACAAGGTTTCTTGTTGGTAACGGCACCGCCAGCAGGCTGCTGACGTCCAAGACTCAGCCCTCGCGGCAAAGGTGCCTACGCCGGCAAGTTCCCTAAAAGCGTAGGGCAAAAACATACAAAGGAGGGAGTCGAGTAAAGGGAATAGCATTGCAATCGTGACATGAAACAAAGTTATATTACAAGATAGTTTGTCACGGCTCTAATAGACTGTTTTCATAACATGACCAGCAACGACAAGAAAAGAAGAAAATAGGCGGCCTAGTCCGCGCGGTCGCCCTCAACCCTCTTGATCCCGCTCACCTTGTCCACAATGGGTGCGACGAGGGTCTCGAGCTCATCCAGATCAGCTTCCGGCGGCAGGGACCTGAGGAAATTAGTGAGGCGGAGACCCGGGTTGCGGAAGGCCACCTTCATCAGCACCTTTTTGAGAGCTCCCGCGCAGATCTCGCGCGACTCGTCAGCCAGCTGTTTTGGGATCCTCTCCCGGAGTTGCTGGAGGGCCGTCGCCATGCCTTTGAAGAACAAGGTGAGCTTGGCGCGGGATGGGAGGCTCCCGTCAGAGGAATACCCGAGATCCTCCACCCCCAGCAGCACAAACTCCTTGTCGATGTCTGCGGCAGCATTCGTGAGGCCCTCCGTCCACCGCTCCACAGTTCCCCTGAAATCGTTCTGGGTGGCGGCGATGCTCTCCAGCAGCGCCTTGTCGGCCTTGATCTCCTTCCTCAAGGCCACCTCCTGCTCCCTAGCACCGTCCAGCGTCTTGGTCAAAGCAGCCAGCTTCAGCTCAAGATCAACCTTGGAGTCCTTGGCGGTGTCAAGCTCCTTGACCTTCTCGGCGAGACGACCCTGCAGTTCGCCAAAGGTGTAGGAGTCCTTCTCGCGCTCATGCTTGAGCGCGGCAAGCGCTTCACCGCTCACCTTGAGATCAGTCTCCAGCTGCGCCACTTTCGCCTCCAGCTCCTTCTTGGCGGCCTCGGCAGCTGCGGCATCGTCCTTTGCTTCCTTGAGGGCTCCACTGAGTGCTTGCTCGCGCGCAGCTAGCTCCTCTTCGTGGCTGTCCAGGCTGGCCTTCAGCTGCACCAACTCACCATCCCGCGCGGATAGCTCCTCGGCGGCGAGCCGCTGTTGCTCTGCAACCTCTGCCTTCTCGAGGATGAAAGCCTTCTGCGCCTCATCGAGTTGCACCTGCTCCGCCGCCAGCGACTGGAGAGCTGCCTGGTTGAGGCCTCAGAGCTCCTCCGCGCGCTTCTCCACGTCCACCCCCACCTTCGCGACAAGCGCTTCGCGGGACTCTAGTTTGGCCTGGCGGGCGCGGTAGAGCGACACCAGCTTTTGCAGCAGTCGCTCCTCCTCGTGCTCGCCGCTGCTGCTGCTTGGTGCGTCGACCAATGTCACCCCAGCGGAGGCAAGCACCTCCACGTCGAAGCTTTCTCCTTCGACTGCCGCCCTGGATGTTGACGCCCAGGGGAGGTTGATGAAGATGCCAGCGCCAGCCTTCAAGTAGACGCCTCTCTGGGGTTCCTCGGAGCCTGATGTTGCGGCAGCGGCGGGAGGATCAGCGGTCGGTGTAGCGCCTGTCGCTCCTGCGGCCCCAGGGTCGTCAGTACGGTCGCCGGACCCCTCGTCAGCTGCTACGGCGGTAGCCTTGGCGGCCTCTTCGCCGGCGGGATCATCAGCGCCGGCCGTTTCCTCGGTGGCAGTGGCGTCGTCGATAACGACTTCGGTCTCCATCGGCTCCACAGTGGATGGATCTGACGACCGGAAAAAGAAGAAAAGTCAAGCAAATATCCAAAAAGAAGAACCCAAGGGGGGTTTAGAAGCAAGGAGTACCTGTAGCAGGCTCGGTGGTGGGGATCTCCGCTGCCGGGGGTTCACTGGTACCGTCCCTTGCCGGAGATTTCTCCCTCGCCGGGGAACTCTCCCTCGTCGGGGACTTCTCCCTTGCCGGGGAGCTCTCCCTTGCCGGAGAATTCTCCCTTGGCGGCGTGGTCAAAGCAGGTGGCACGTCGGGGGTGGCCTCCGGGTGCTCCTGGTGGAGCTGCTCTGCTCCTACAGAAGCCAACGGTCAGATATCAGCAAGCAAAGAGTATCGGTGCGCGCCTAACAGCTGGAAGTAAACCATATACTTACGCTGGGGGCTGCGCAGGGGGCTGCTCTGAAGAACAGCCGTCGGGTCCGGCAAGTTTATCTCGGGCGCACCCCCTGCTTCCACGGAGGGGTCATCCTCGATAACGATCATCGGGACCTTGGCCCTCTTTGCCATTCTCTGGTCCAGCGTCCTAAAAAGGGATGAGTTCAGAGTAAGGCAAATGAGATATAAGACAAGAAAACAAGTATTGAAGACATGCAAATTTAACAAGGATCTTACTCTCCTTCTTCCTCGTCGGAGCTGAGCGTGGAGAAGTCAAAGCCTGGCCCACCTCCGGCGCGAGGAGGCGGGGGAGTGGGATCTCTTGGCCGCTTGGCGGGCGCTGGGGCGGCAGGCCGAGAGGACCCCGCCCCAGTTGCCGCTGCGGCGCGAGGTGTTCCCACGGCAACAGAACTTGCCGCGGTGGAGCGTGTCATGCGGCGCGGCGGGGGTTGACCCCCCACCGCTCCGCTACGTCCCCGGCCTTGCGAAGACGCCTTCTTGTTGGAGCCGGGGGCTCTGCTTGTGGAGCCGGGGGCTCTGCTTGCAGAGCCGGAGGCTCTACTTGCGGCAGGCTGTCCGAAGACGAAGAGGAAGAGGAGCCGATCTCCAGCGAGCCGCTCGTGTCCTCGGCAGGCCCGCTCGACCCGACATCGTGCTCGGCGGACCTCCTCTCGCCGGCAAGCTCCTTTCGGTCGGCAAGGCTTGCCGCCTCGGCTGCCTCTGCTTCCTCCACGGTGAACCCAAACTCGCCCGCAGCGGCGGCTGCCGCTGCCTCTTCCATCCTGGTGGCGATACGCTTGAGCTCGTCGTCGGTGGTCTCCCGGGTGAGGCCCTTTTTCTCGTCGGTGTCGACCGGCACTTCTATTAAGTTGTCGAAGAACGCCCGCACAACATCATCCGCAGGCTCTATCCAGGCTGGATCAATTCCATGCGAGTCGCACAGCGGCATTATTGCACGGATGCGGTCGAGCGCGGAGTTGTTGCACAACGGGACGACGCCCCTCGGCAACCAGAACACTTCGGGATGTTGTGGGTCGTGCTTGAACAGCTCCTGGAGCATCGCGTTGAGCTCCAGGACAGTGAAGTTGAAGTTGAGGCCCGGCCGCAACCTCATGACATTCGCCGCATTCTGGAACTCCCAGGCGGGTCTCCTCCTCTCCTGCAGGGGGGCAATGCGGCGGCGGAGGAAATCTACACCAACCGTTCCTACAGTAAGCCCGGCAAGCCTGAGGCGCAGGATCCGGGTGACGGCAATCCTCAGTCTGTCGTCTTCCGGGGCCAGGCTACTCCAATCGCCGCCGCGCACTACTGGGGTTTCGCGCAGAGCAGTAAACGGCTGGGGGTTCTCCTCGACAATCAAACACCAGTCAGCCCTCCACTCCTCCCACTTACTGCGGAGCTCTCCCTCCAGATAAGCTTCTTTCTTGCCAGCTTTCGAGATCCAGGCGATTCCACCGGATAAAGGCTCTCCTTTCTCAACCCGAGGCGAAAAGAAATGGCGGAAAAGAGCTACGTTTGGATGGATCCCAACAAAGTTTTCGCAGAGATGTGCGAAAACTGCCATGGTCAGGATAGCATTGGGGGTGAAATCAAGGAGGTGGAGCCCGTAGGTGTTCATGACATCGCAAAAGAATTCAGAAAAGGGCGGGCAGAGCCCGCAGTAGAAGAACAAGGCAAAGAAGGGATACCCAGTGGGATACTTATCCCAAGCAGTGGCTGGGAGTACCTTCGTGCGCGGATGCGCTCGCGTCCCCGTCGACCAGAAGAGATAGAAATCTTCCTTCAGCTCTGTTGCCTCGAGCCTCGGAGGGAAGATTGCCCGCTCCTTTCGCAGCGCCGCGAGCCACTGCGCCTCAGCCGACTTCGCCTTCTCGGCCTACGGGGCCATGGCGGGAATGGAGAAGGAGGACGACGGCGTTGGTGGTGCTAGTGGCGATGGGGACGGGGCTCTGCTCTCCTTCGGCTTTGGGAAGAAGGGGAGTGGCGGAGATTCTCGAGGAAGGAACAACAACGGGCTGATGGGCGAACTGCCCCTGCTCCCCCTACTTATAAGGAGGGATGGGGGCGGACGTTTCGCCTTTCTGAGTAAGGGAACCACCCACGAACTCCCCCACGACACCGCAATCGACGCGTGCCGTTCGGGAGGGCGTGGTGGATGTGGAGCAAGGTACAACGCGACCCAGGTCGTGCGTGCCCGTGCCCTGTTTTGGGCCTGGCCCAACAGCGCTCGGCACCGTGTGTGGCCCAGGCCCGGGGGCTCCTGTCGGTGTACTAAAGTAGGGGTACTCTAGTATCCCGAACTTGTGCACGGGAAGTCGCAGCACCCCGCGGCAAGGCCCACCAGGTGATCACCAAGGCTCTCTATGGTTCCTTTGGAGCCATTCGAGAACAAAGTATTTAAGTCAAGAGGACAAGTCCCCGGCAAGAGGAGCTTGCCGGGAAGGCCATTCAAGGTACAAGACCCCGGCAAGAGGAGCTTGCCAGGAAGGCCAACAAGAGCATCTCAAAGAACCTGCCGCGGCACGCCACGCGTCCCGGCAGTACCCGACGAGCGACAAGTTCCCGGGCGCGACAAGGCAACGGCCGCGGCAAGGCAGTTGTCGCGGCAGGCAGCCACTCTGTACCCGCGCTCCAGCTCACCCACCTACGTGTCGCTCCGAGACCCTTCCCAGCGTACGTGGCGGGAGGCTGTGCAGCCAGGGGTACACTATGGCATGCAACGCTGACAGGATCGCCATCGTGGCGAGCGATAGCGCCCCTAACGGCCCCTTTTCTGCACCGACTGGGCGAAGTAGACGGGCATTTAATGCCTTTGTCCCCTGCCGTCAGGGTTAGGTATGATACACTGTGTAGGTAGCTGTACCTACCGCAGCATATTTACACTTTTACCCTTACCTACGTTGCCACCTGTTGGAGACCCCTTGGACATATAAAAGGAGGCCCATGCACAACGTAGGGAGGGATCGATCCCCAGAGAAGCGCTCGGTCTCGTTAGCTGCTCGAGTGTACTGTAGCACTCGGCGCTCCCGAGAAAGAACTCAATACAATCCACAAAGCAGCAGTAGGAGTGTTATCTCTCCAGAGAGCTCCGAAGCTGGGTAAAAACTTTCCCCCGCGTGCCTCACCTCGATCCGCTCTTCGCGCGACCTCCGCCCCCCGCCGAACCGAGAAAGGGGCTCCGTCCCCATAGGTGCTCGGGGAGCCCAGGAAAACCCCGACAACCAATGATAACTAGTCCGTCTCACGTGATGATCGGACACGGCCTAGTTGACTCGGATCATGTATCACTTAGATGACTAGAGGGATGTCAAATCAGAGTGGGAGTTCATTCATTAATTTGATTAGATGAACTTAATTATCATGAACTTAGTCTAAATCTTTACAATATGTCTTGTAGATCAAATGGCCCATGCTAATGTCACCCTCAACTTCAACGCGTTCCTAGAGAAAACCAAGCTGAAAGATGATGGCAGCAACTATGCGGACTGGGTCCGGAACCTGAGGATCATCCTCATAGCTGCCAAGAAAGATTATGTCCTAGAAGCACCGCTAGGTGATGCACCATTCCTAGCAAACCAGGACGGTATGAACGCCCATCAGTCACGTGCTGATGATTACTCCCTCATTCAGTGCGGCATGCTTTACAGCTTAGAACTGGGGCTCCAAAAGCGTTTTGAGCAACACGGAGCATATGAGATGTTCGAGGAGCTGAAATTGATTTTCCAAGCTCATGCCCGGGTCGAGAGATATGATGTCTCCGACAAGTTATTTAGCTGCAAGATGGAGGAAAATAGCTCTGTCAGTGAACACATACTCAAGATGTCTGGGTTGCACAACCGCTTGACTCAGCTGGAAGTTAATATCCCGGATGAGGCGGTCATTGACAGAATCCTTCAGTCGCTCCCACCTAGCTACAAGAGCTTCGTGATGAACTACAATATGCAGGGGATGGAAAAGACCATTCCCGAGTTGTATTCAATGCTGAAATCTGCGGAGGTGGAGATCAAAAAGGAACATCAAGTGTTGATGGTGAATAAAACCACTAAGTTCAAGAAAGGCAAGGGTAAGAAGAACTTCAAGAAGGACGGCAAGGAGGTTGCTGCGCCTGGTAAATCAGTTGGCAGGAAGAAGTCAAAGAATGGACCCAAACCTGAAACTGAGTGCTTTTATTGCAAGGGAAATGGTCACTGGAAGCGGAATTGCCCCAAGTACTTAGCGGATAAGAAGGCCGGCAACACCAAAGGTATATGTGATATACATGTTATTGATGTGTACCTTACCAGCACTCGTAGTAGCTCGTGGGTATTTGATACCGGTGCGGTTGCTCATATTTGTAACTCAAAGCAGGAGCTGCGGAATAAACGGAGACTGGCGAAGGACGAGGTGACAATGCGCGTCGGGAATGGTTCCAGGGTCGATGTGATCGCCGTCGGCACGCTACCTCTACATTTACCTACGGGATTAGTTTTGAACCTCAATAATTGTTATTTAGTGCCAAATTTGAGCATGAACATTGTATCTGGATCTCGATTAATTCGAGATGGCTACTCATTTAAATCTGAGAATAATGGTTGTTCTATTTATATGAGTGATATGTTTTATGGTCATGCTCCGATGGTTAATGGTTTATTCTTAATGAATCTCGTACGTGATGATACACATATTCATAGTGCGAATACCAAAAGATGTAAAGTTAATAACGATAGTCCCACATACTTGTGGCACTGCCGCCTTGGTCACATTGGTGTCAAGCGCATGAAGAAGCTCCATGCTGATGGACTTTTAGAGTCTCTCGATTATGAATCATTTGACACATGCGAACCATGCCTCATGGGCAAAATGACCAAGACTCCATTCTCAGGGACAATGGAGCGAGCAACCAACTTGTTGGAAATCATAGATACAAATGTGTGTGGTCCAATGAGCGTTGAGGCTCGCGGAGGCTATCGTTATGTTCTCACTCTCACTGATGATTTGAGTCGATATGGGTATGTCTACTTAATGAAACACAAGTCCGAGACCTTTGAAAAGTTCAAGGAGTTTTAGAGTGAGGTCGAGAATCAACGTGACAGAAAAATAAAGTTCTTACGATCAGATCTTGGGGTAGAATATTTAAGTCATGAATTTGGCACACACTTAAGAAAATGTGGAATCGTTTCACAACTCATGCCGCCTGGAACACCTCAGCGTAACGGTGTGTCCGAACGTCGTAATCGCACTCTATTGGATATGGTGCGATCTATGATGTCTCTTACCGATCTACTGCTCTCATTTTGGGGCTATGCTTTAGAGACTGTCGTATTCACTTTAAATAGGGCTCCGTCAAAATCCGTTGAGACGACACCGTATGAATTATGGTTTGGCAAGAAAGCCAAGCTGTCGTTTCTAAAAGTTTGGGGTTGCGATGCTTATGTCAAGAAACTTCAACCTGAAAAGCTCGAACCCAAATCGGAAAAATGCGTCTTCATAGGATATCCCAAAGAAACAGTTGGGTATACCTTCTACCTCAGATCCAAAGGCAAGATTTTTGTTGCCAAGAACGGGTCCTTTCTAGAGAAAGAGTTTCTCGCGAAAGAAGTAAGTGGGAGGAAAGTAGAGCTTGATGAAGTACTACCTCTTGAAAATCAGAGTAGCACAGCTCAGGAAAATGTTCCTGTGGTGCCTGCACCGATTCGAGAGGATGTTAATGATGATGATCAAGATACTTCTGATCAAGCTCCTACTGAACTTCGTAGGTCCACAAGGACACGTTCCGCACCAGAGTGGTACGGCAACCCTGTCCTGGAAATCATGTTGTTGGACAATGGTGAACCTTCGAACTATGAAGAAGCGATGGCGGGCCCAGATTCCGACAAATGGCTAGAAGCCCTGAAATCCGAGATAGAATCCATGTATGAAAACAAAGTATGGAGTTTGAATGACTTGCCCGATGATCGGCGAGCCATAGAAAATAAATGGATCTTTAAGAAGAAGACAGACGCGGATGGTAATGTGACCATCTATAAGGCTCGACTTGTCGCTAAGGGTTATCGACAAGTTCAAGGGGTTGACTACGATGAGACTTTCTCACCCGTAGCAAAGCTGAAGTCCGTCCGAATCATGTTAGCAATTGCCGCATTCTATGATTATGAGATATGGCAAATGGACGTCAAAACGGCATTCCTTAACGGCTTTCTTAAGGAAGAATTGTATATGATGCAGCCGGAAGGTTTTGTCGATCCTAAGAATGCTAACAAAGTATGCAAGCTCCAGCGCTCTATCTATGGGCTGGTGCAAGCATCTCGGAGTTGGAACATTTGCTTTGATGAGATGATCAAAGCGTTTGGGTTTATGCAGACTTATGGAGAAGCCTGCGTTTACAAGAAAGTGAGTGGGAGCTCCGTAGCATTTCTCATATTATATGTGGATGACATACTATTGATGGGAAATGATATAGAATTCTTGGAGAGCATAAAGGCCTATTTGAACAAGTGTTTTTCAATGAAGGACCTTGGAGAAGCTGCTTATATATTAGGCATCAAGATCTATAGATATAGATCGGGACGCCTCATCGGTCTTTCACAAAGTACGTACCTTGACAAGATTTTGAAGAAGTTCAAAATGGATCAGTCCAAGAAGGGGTTCTTGCATGTATTGCAAGGTGTGCGATTGAGCACGGCTCAATGCCCGACCACGACAAAAGATATAGAAGAGATGAGTGTCATCCCCTATGCCTCAGCCATAGGGTCTATTATGTATGCCATGCTGTGTACCAGACCCGATGTAAACCTTGCCGTAAGTTTGGTAGGTAGGTACCAAAGTAATCCCGGCAAGGAACACTGGACAGCGGTCAAAAACATCCTGAAGTACCTAAAAAGGACTAAGGATATGTTTCTCGTTTATGGAGGTGCCGAAGAGCTCGTCGTAAAGGGTTACGTCGACGCCGGCTTCGACACAGATCTGGATGACTTCAAGTCACAAACCGGATGCGTGTATATTTTGAATGGAGGGGCAGTAAGCTGGTGTAGTTGCAAGCAAAGCGTCGTGGCGGGATCTACATGTGAAGCAGAGTATATGGCAGCCTCGAAGGCAGCACAAGAAGTAGTCTGGGTGAAGGAGTTCATTACTGACCTAGGAGTCATACCCAATGCGTCGGACCTGATGACTCTCTTCTGTGACAACACTGGAGCAATTGCCCTTGCGAAGGAGCCCAGGTTTCACAGGAAGACCAGGCATATCAAGCGTCGCTTCAACCCCATTCGTGAAAGTGTTCAAGATGGAGACATAGAGATTTGTAAAGTACATACGGGCCTGAATGTGGCAGATCCGTTGACTAAACCTCTCCCTAGAGCAAAACATGATCAACACCAAAATTCCATGGGTGTGCGATTCATCACAATGTAACTAGACTATTGTCTCTAGTGCAAGTGGGAGACTGTTGGAAATATGCCCTAGAGGCAATAATAAAAGGATTATTATATTTCCTTGTTCATGATAATCGTCTATTGTTCATGCTATAATTGTATTGTCCGGAAATCATAATACATGTGTGAATACATAGACCACAATGTGTCCCTAGTAAGCCTCTAGTTGGCTAGCTCGTTGATCAATAGATAGTCATGGTTTCCTGACTATGGACATGGGGATGTCATTGATAATGGGATCACATCATTAGGAGAATGATGTGATGGACAAGACCCAAACATAAGCATAGCACAAAGATCGTATAGTTCGTTTGCTAGAGCTTTTTTGAATGTCAAGTATCATTCCATAGACCATGAGATTATGCAACTCCAGGATGCCGTAGGAGTGCTTTGGGTGTGTCAAACGTCACAACGTAACTGGGTGACTATAAAGGTGCACTACAGGTATCTCCGAAAGTGTTTGTTGGGTTGGCATGAATCGAGACTGGGATTTGTCACTCCGTATGACGGAGAGGTATCTCTGGGCCCACTCGGTAAGACATCATCATAATGAGCTCAATGTGATCAAGGTGTTGTTCACGGGATGATGTGTTACGGGAACGAGTAAAGAGACTTGCCGGTAACGAGATTGAACAAGGTATCGGTATACCGACGATCGAATCTCGGGCAAGTATCGTACCGATAGACGAAGGGAATTGAGTACGGGATTGATTAAGTACTCGACATCGTGGTTCATCCGATGAGATCATCGAGGAGCATGTGGGAGCCAACATGGGTATCCAGATCCCGTTGTTGGTTATTGACCGGAGATCGTCTCGGTCATGTCTGCATGTCTCCCGAACCCGTAGGGTCTACACACTTAAGGTTCGGTGATGCTAGGGTTGTAAAGATATTAGTATGCAGCAAACGGAAGGTTGTTCGGAGTCCCGGATGAGATCCCAGATGTCACGAGAGGTTCCGGAATGGTCTGGAGGTAAAGAATTATATATAGGAAGTGCCATTTCGGCCATCGGGAAGGATTTGGGGTCACCGGTATAGTACCGGGACCACCAGATGGGTCCCGGGGGTCCACCGGGTGGGGCCACCCATCCCGGAGGGCCACGTGGGCTGAAGTGGGGAGGGAACCAGACCATAGTGGGCTGGTGCGCCCCCCCATGGGCCTTCCACCCTGCGCCTAGGGTTGGAAACCCTAGGGCAGGGGGCACCCCACTTGCCTTGGGGGGCAAGGCTCCCCCCTTGGCCGGCGCCCCCCCTGGAGATGCATCTCTAGGGCCGGCGCCCCCCCTAGGGGGCCTATATAAAGGGGGGAGGGAGGGCAGCCGCACCCTGCAGCCTTGGCGCCTCCCTCTCCCCTGTTACACCTCTCCCTCTCTACGTAGACGCTTGGCGAAGCCCTGCTGGAATTCTGCTGCATCCACCACCACGCCGTCGTGCTGCTGGATCTTCATCAACCTCTCCTTCCCCCTTGCTGGATCAAGAAGGAGGAGACGTCATCCCGACCGTACGTGTGTTTAACACGGAGGTGCCGTCCGCTCGGCGCTGGTCATCGGTGATTTGGATCACGACGAGTACGACTCCATCATCCACGTTCTTCTTGAACACTTCCGTTGCGATCTACAAGTGGTATGTAGATGCTCTCCTATCCCCTCTTTGCTAGAATACTCCATGGATAGATCTTGGTGATGCGTAGGAAAATTTAAATTTATGCTACGATCCCCAACAGAGTTATTACGATCAGAAGCATCGTGGGGTTATCTTCGAACCCGGAGAGTTTGTGTACCTACGAGTAGCCCCTATGAGAGGACTACAACGATTCAAGACTAAAGGAAAGCTAGCACCAAGATTCATCGGACCATTCTGTATAATGGCACGAAGAGGCACGGTAGCCTACCAGCTAAACTTACCTGAGGAACTATCAGATATCCACAACGTATTCCATGTTTCGCAGTAAAGAAAGTGCGTGAGCAAACCAGAGAAACAAGTGTCCCATGAGAACATCGATGTGCAACCATATCTCACCTATCGGGAACGTCCAGTAAAAATATTAGAGGAGTCTGAAAGGAGAACCCGACAAAAGACCATCAAATTTTTCAGAGTTCAGTGGAGCAATCACACCGACAATGAAGCAACTTGGGAAAGAGAGGATTTTCTTCGGGCAGAGCATCCACACTTATTTAAGGATCAGCTGAAATCTCGGGGACGAGATTTTTCCTAAGGGGGTAGGTGTTGTGACACTCCAAAAATTTTCATTTTGGTTTTGGCAAAAATCTTTGTTGGTTTTGAAAAGAGGCCATTTAAAAATTCATTTCAGAGAAACATTCCTCTTTAAAAAAAACTGCGGTAGTCCGCCTGAAATCCCAACGGAAAATAAAAGAAAACCGATCGGGTGTCTGAAGCGACGCCTCAAAAGGTGAACAGATAAATAAGAGAAAAAAATCATGCCACAGTCGGGCGTCTTAGCGACACCACATAAAGGGCTTTAAAAGAAATGCCACAGTCGGACGTCTATGCGACATCGCAGAAAGGGCTTTAAAAGAAATGCCACAGTCGAACGTCTAAGCGACATCGCAGAAAGGGCTTTAAAAGAAATGCCACAGTCGGACGTCTAAGCGACATCGCATAAAGGGCTTTAAAAGGAATGCCACAGTCGGACGTCTAAGCGACATCGCAGAAAGTGCTTTAAAAGAAATGCCACAGTCGGACGTCTAAGCGACATCGCAGAAAGGGCTTTAAAAGAAATGCCACAGTCGGACGTCTAAGCGACATCGCAGAAAGGGCTTTAAAAGAAATGCCACAGTCGGACATCTAAGCGACATCGCAGAAAGGGCTTTACTATCAAGGAAATAATACTCATAATAAACGTTCAACTCTTGAAAATAAATGGGTTAGTCCATCCACAGGAATAAACATTTAACCGGACGTAGCACTCATGCGTCCCACCGAAAAATGTGTCACCAAAGCTGGCACTTGTCAGAATAAGTTAGCACGGAACTCGGATATGAATAAGATGATTTTAAGATTTATGACTCTGTAGAGTTTGTACAAAATTTTCCCACAGTTAACGGATTTCCGTAGTCACGAGGACTGGTCGTTGACGGTATTTCGGAAGAAAACACAGCTAACCAGTACACACCCATCCAACCTCTCGATGCCAGGAATCACCCTAGACAACGTCCAGTAAAAATATTAGAGGAGTCTGAAAGGAGAACCCGACAAAAGACCATCAAATTTTTCAGAGTTCAGTGGAGCAATCACACGGATAATGAAGCAACTTGGGAAAGAGAGGATTTTCTTCGGGCAGAGCATCCACACTTATTTAAGGATCAGCTGAAATCTCGGGGATGAGATTTTTCCTAAGGGGGTAGGTGTTGTGACACTCCAAAAAATTTCATTTTGGTTTTGGCAAAAATCTTTGTTGGTTTTGAAAAGAGGCCATTTAAAAATTCTTTTCAGAGAAACATTCCTCTTTAAAAAAACTTCCTTGTCATTTGACAAGGATTTTTGTCTTTCTTCAAACTTTGGTGTTTGATCTTTTAAAACTTCTTCTCTGTTGGTTCCCTTCTCAAATTGTTTTGGGAGTTTAATCATTTTTTTCCTTTTAAAGAAAAACTCTATGAGAATTGGGGGATTTTCATATCTTGAAACCACCCATGACCTTGCATTTTTTTTGGTAAAACCCCTCCAAAACCCCCCTCTTCCTTGTAAACAACCTAAGTTCTCTGTCCTAACTAATCCAAACAAGTCTTGGATTTTATTTTAATTATTTCATCTCTCAAATCTTTTCTGACTTTTACTTTGAGCCTGAGTCATTTACAAAGCAAGTACCCTATAACATTTGCATTTGGACCTCAAACCAACTCTACTGGCTAGTCCTTGGTACCCTCAACCTGGAACCATCTTGATCCACTCATCTTCTTTTCAAATATTTCAACTTCCACTCCGTGCAAGTTTGGACCAGATTTGCCAAATTTGGTGAAATTCATATTTCCACTTCTCCAAAAAGTCCACCAAAAATCAGGCAGCCTACTGGAGCAATGAGGAGCCACTCCACCAAAAATCAGCTCAAGGAAAAATCCCTACATGCCTAGATCATTATGTCGAACACCTTGCATACACTGTTTCAGTTCAACTTCAGTTAAGTTCAGAGTTCAGTGTCGATCTTCCTCAGTTAATTCAGTCACATGCTCACAGTGCCCTTGTCACGTTGCTCGCCGCCTGGCCTGCTTGTCCGGAGCCTCGCACGCACGCTTGGCACCTTCCTGGCGTCAGTGGCGCCCTGGCCCGCCTGCGCCGGCGTGTCTTGCGGTGGTCGAACCACCGTAGCGGCCGACAGGGAGCAGAACGGCGGCACAATGCCGTTCAGTGCCGCCCAAACCCCCTGGTGGCTCCGCATGGCCATCTCCTTGCCAGCGCACGCACGCAGCACCGTCGCCGTGGCGCGGCACGCACACAGCATGCTCTCTGCCGCCGACGGGCCCGCGCCGCCCCGTTCCGTCGAGCTCCCCCTAAGCAACCTAACCCCGACGCTGTTAGCACCTAAACGGAACCAGGGAGCACCCACGACGACGCTCAACCTCTGAACCCAACCGTGCAACCACCGCACCGCCGTAATCACCTCGCCGGAGAACCCCGTTCTCGGCAACCGCCTTGGGGCGGCTATATATAGCGCCCCCGAGCCTGCTCTCACTCCCGCAAGGCTCCACCACCTCACTAAACCCTGCCTGGCCACTGGAGGGGCCTCAAGGAGCCTTTCTTCCTCGACTCCGGCCACCTCTGTCCGCCTCGGGCTCCAGTAGCGTTCACTGCGCCCTCTCCGGCGAACTCCATCCACGCCCGAACCGCCGTCCGCCGGAGCAGAAGCCACCGCCGACGTGGTGCTCGCCGACCGCCACCACCACCACCAATCGACGCGGAATAGCACCCTGAGCGCGTAGGTAACCTCTGATCCCCCTGCATCGCCGTGGATCGCCGCCGGCGATCACCGCGGCTCTCTGGCGCCAAGTGCTCTGCCGCCGTTTTCAAACCCGACGGGTGGGACCGCCCCGTCAGATTTCTATTCTTTTCGAACCGTTTTCTGAAAACGCCTTCGGGCAAAATACGCTTTCTCCTCTGAGCCGGTGTATTCGGGACTGAAGCGTTTTCTGTTTTTATAAAAAGAACCCTGGGAAGTTTCTGTTTCATTACAGATGGGTCCCTAGACAAAAACCTGTATAACTTTTTAACAAAAGCATATTTTTGAGTGATTCTTTTTCTGTTCTCTTCAAGATTTTGTCTAGTTTTTTATCAGATTTATTTGAAAAATAATTGGAATAATTTCGGTGCACCTCTTGGTATTTACGATAGTACGTATATTCTCTTTATACCGTAGATACCGAAGGAGGTGACGGGACCGCAAACTTCACCGAGCTAGGCTCCGACTACTCTGAACCAGGCAAGCATGTTTGAACTTTTGATATGATGAGTGTCTTGGCATGTTTTGCATTTAGTTAGTTTCATGGCATGATGGTGAGCATACCGATGAACGTTATTTTCATACGTTGTTGAGGCAAGTGAGTTCGATGATCCATACGTTGTTGGATGTGAGTATGCATGGCCATGTGTTGGCATGAAGATGGGTAAGATGGCAGTGTTGTAGCATGCCAGTATTATGCCATACAAATTTACTTCAGTACCAGCCCGTATCGGTTTGGCTCCTATCCATTTCCCTCCCTGTACTACCACATGTTTCTCGCAAGGGATATGGTTTAGTAAGTTGCAAACCGCTTTCCTGGTACACACCAAAAAGGAGAGGCCGAGATGATGGTTCCATGGCCCTGGATTAAAGCCAGTCATCCGGTCAGGGGGCATGGGCGTTACCGGTTGGGACCGAGAGGGGGGAACCCCTTAGAGTGCGCGTATATAAATTTGATCCCGTGCTATTCGAGATTGTGATCTCCCCGTCTCTAAAGTTTTTCTTGGACGATGTCTGTGGTGATTCCTGGCATCGAGAGGTTGGATGGGTGTGTACTGGTTAGCTGCGTTTTCTTCCGAAATACCATAAACGGAACCAGTCCTCGTGACTACGGAAATCCGTTAACTGTGGGAAAATTTTGTACAAGCTCTACAGAGTCATAAATCTTAAAATCATCTTATTCATATCCGAGTTTCGTGCTAACTTATTTTGACAAGTGCCAGCTTTGGTGACAGATTTTTCGGTGGGACGCATGAGTGCTACGTCCGGTTAAATGTTTATTCCTGTGGATGGACTAACCCATTTATTTTCAAGAGTTGAACGTTTATTATGAGTATTATTTCCTTGGCAGTAAAGCCCTTTCTACGATGTCGCTTAGACGTCCGACTGTGGCATTTCTTTTAAAGCCCTTTATGTGGTGTCGCTAAGACGCCCAACTGTGGCATGATTTTTTTTCTCTTATTTATCTGTTCACCTTTCGAGGCGTCGCTTCAGACACCCGATCGGTTTTCTTTTATTTTCCGTTGGGATTTCAGGCAGACTACCACCGATTCCCTTTTTACTTACCTTGCCTGCTAATATTTCAAATATGCCTCGGGGAATTAATCATGACGCACACATGCATGCATTTGTTATATCTTACGTCCGAACTGTCTTGCGAGTACTTCCAAAGTACTCACTGGCTTGTTGATTTGGCCAGATGCTGATGAATGTGATCTCATGGATGAAGAGTTCGATAGCGAGTCCGACGCCTAGAGGAATCCCAGTCAGTCTCGTGCGACCCTGGACTTGGTCACTGTATTATACCCGCTTCCGCAACCCGAATAATTTCATCGAGCCTCACCTCGACGCTCGATGGGATGTTAGTTTGAGAGCCATTTTATCCCCGCACTGTGTTATTCCACCAATCCCCGAGTTCCGAGTCAGTAGTATGCCACCACTCCTTGTGTCATATCCGCCTTTATGTATAATTATTGGCGTGTTTGTAATAAAATTGTTGGGCATCCTCAGCTCAACCCTGTAATATATTTTATGCTACTGGCTTATTGTATCGAGTGTTTGTCTACCAGTGAGGAGGTTTTATCTCAAACTGGATTTTAAAGATTGGTTTCTCAATAAATATTCTTATTGGAAAACTGGTCGTGACAAGCTTGGTACCAGAGCCAGGCTGACTGTAGGAAGCCACTAGATGCGATCGCTAATTGATTATTAGCATGTTAGAGCTATTTGTATTTTTTTTGCCACTGTAGTCATTTTTCTGACAGTCAGCATATATTTATGATCTGACCATTCAGAATTCTTGCCTACTTTTGTAGATGGCCGACAACAGCTGCGAGTCTCAGTCCTTCGCCAACGTACCCGATGGGTTCGTCAAGCTTCTATCCTTCATCGTTCAGGTCGCGATGGGGCCATCTGTGCGCCCAGTCGTCTCTCTCTGCCAGCACAAAGTCAACGACAGTATGACCATGCACCAGGCCTCGGTGCAAGTCAGGGGAGGGCGTGGTGAGTTACGCCGCTTCCGGTTCGTGGGAAGAACCATGCCCACCGAGAAGCATGCTATCCAGATGGCAGCCCGCGAGTCGATAGCTCGCCTCAGGGATGTCCTTCCTGTGATGAAGACTCCTGCCACGTGCCCTACACCTGTCACTACGCATACTCCTGCCCCAGAGGAGAACGAGACGAGGCCTTTGAGATGCTTATTGAGTATCTTCAGGCCCTAGAGGCCGCCTTCGACAACTTGGTGGACGACTTCGTGGCCGCCCACATGGACTCAGTCCATGGCTGTGCTGCCAACAGGAGGGAGCTTCTGCCCACAGCACCGCCATTGACTTTTGCCTCATTATCAGCATCTTATGCACCTGCTCGTCGCCTGCCTTCTACTGAGGAGTTCAACCAAGTCATTGCGCCCACTCCAGCGCGCACTGCACGGCCCCTCACGCCAACTCCTATTCGTGTTATTCCGCCCCTGTCTCCATCTACTCGGCGCATCACTACTCGTATAGAACCTATTAGCGAGGAGGAAGTTGAGTCCCCAGCCTCGCTACGCCTCACCCTTGGCAGGGCCAAGGACATCATCAACATCTCCGACTAAATACGCTTAGCCGTCACGCGATGTACCGCCATGTAAGATATGGGAAGTAGCCTGTTTGCGCATCATGTAGGAAGTGGAGAAGTGCACTAGCCTAAATAACATGTCAGGATTATGTACGCATATCCTGAGTGATGTATTGTATAATTATCGCCCGCGTGTAAGATACGTAATGATCAGTCCTTCTCCGTGCGCAAATTGAATTGTTTTCCCTAGAGATCTTGGCTATTTGATTTATTTGCCAACCTTGTGCATTTATGGATTTATTTTGCGCCCCTTTTCGTTTTTCTTATGGGTTTTACAAAATATATCCCCAGAGTGAAAAAAATGTCTCGTCCTTGGACTCGCTCCATGCCAGCTCCACCAGAGGAAAATTATGGCACTCAACCGGACAACAATTTTGCACAAGGGCAGTCAAGTCAATATCATGACACTCAACCAGGAAACAATTTCACTCAAGGTCAATCAAGTCAACAGGGCAGTGAAACGGCACTTTCTCAAATGTGCCGCCTTTATGAACAAAGTCAGCAACAACATCGGGAAATGATGAACCAAGTCATCAACATGAGAAATCACCATGGGCAGTATGAGTAGCATTCCAAGTTATCTGAGCTACAGAAGACGCGTCCCCCAACATTTTCTCATACTGATAAGCCTCTTGAGGCCGAAGACTGGCTTCGAGACGTGGAGAGAAAATTAAATATTGCACAATGTTCAGACCCCGAAAAGGTACTTTATGCTCCGCACTATCTCACAGGAGCAGCCGCATCTTGGTGGGAGAATTTCCTGCACATGCATCCCAACCAAAATAATATAACCTGGGATGATTTCAAGGAAGGCTTCCGTGGCGCACACATTCCTAAGAGTATTATGAAAATCAAAAAGAGAGAGTTCGAGGACCTCAAACAACGGAACATGACAGTGTCAGATTACAACGGTCAATTTACTCTATTATCTCGCTACGCCAATGAAGATCATATGTCTGAAAGCAAGAAGATGGAGAAATTCCTTGACGGTCTAGCGCCCACACTTAAATGCCAACTAGTTGTGCACACTTTTCCAGATTTTAAGACACTAGTGGACAAAGCCATTACTCTGGAAAATGAAAGGCGCAGTTTGGAAGATTTCCGCAAGCGAAAAAGGGACCAGACCAACCATGCTCGCAATCATCGAAGCAAGGCAGATTTTCAAAAGGGTGGGACACACAAGTCTGCATCCAACGCCTCACGCCCAATCAAGAATTTCCATGCAAGGGACAAGGAGTTCACATATCGCCCCGGCATTACTTGTTACACCCGTGGAGAGGAAGGGCACTATGCTAAACAGTGTCCCAAGCCTAGGAACTCAGCCCCAAAAACAAACAACGGCAGCAATAATTCAGCGCCCAAGCGAAACAATTTCAATCCCAACAACAACCACAGGAAGGGTCATTTGAACCACGTAACCAAAGAGGAGGCACAAAATGCTCCGGATATCGTACTCGGTACGTTTCCTGTCAACACAATACCTGCAATGGTTTTGTTTGATTCTGGAGCTTCTCACTCTTTTATTTCGAGAAGTTTTGCTTCACAAAATAATTTTTTCGATGCTTCCTTTGGAGAAATCCATGGTCATCAAGTCCCCTGGGATTCAGCAAGTCACTCAGAGTTACTGTCAAGGTGTGGTTATTGAGTTCAAAGGATTGAATTTCCATGCAAACCTTATTGTGTTGGAAAATAAAGGACTGGATGTCATCCTCGGGATGGACTGGCTAACCACCAACAAAGGTTTCATTGATTGTTTCAACCGAACCGTAATCCTCACGCATCACCTCGGGAAGATAATAAGGGTATCCGCCAAGGAACGGAAGATACCCCGGCAACCGAGATTGAATAAGGTGGATGTTTCTGAGCTAAACAAGGTTCCAGTGGTATGTGAATTTCCAGACGTTTTTCCCGAAGAGCTACCAGGCATGCCACCAGACCGAGAGATAGAATTCAGCATTGAGTTAGCACCAGGAACCACCCCCATATACAAGAAACCATACAGAATGGCACCATCCGAGTTGGTTGAATTGAAGAAACAAATAAAGGAATTGCTGGACAAAGGATACATTCGAGCCAGTTCCTCACCCTGGGGATCACCAATTTTATTTGCCAAAAAGAAGGACGGAACACTGAGATTGTGTATTGACTATAGGGCACTTAACATGGTCACAGTCAAGAACAAGTACCCAATGCCAAGGATAAACGATTTGTTTGATCAACTCGCTCAGGCCAAGGTATTCTCGAAAATTGACCAGACGTCAGGATACCATCAACTGAAGGTACGAACAGAAGATATCCCCAAGACAGCCTTCACCTCCAGATATGTACTATATGAGTTCACAGTAATGCCATTTGGGTTAACGAACGCCCCCGCATATTTTGTTCACCTCATGAACAAAGTATTTATGAAGTTTATGGATAAGTTCGTTGTGGTATTCATCGACGATATTCTGGTATACTCCAAGACACCAAAAGAGCACGCGGAACATCTCAGAATTGTACTAGGCGAACTCAGGAAACATCAATTGTATGCCAAGTTCAGCAAGTGCGAATTTTGGCTAAAACAAGTGGGCTTTCTAGGCCACGTGCTGACCCAAGACGGTATCGCAGTGGACCCGGAAAAAGTCAAGGCCGTACTTGGCTGGAAGCCACCAGCCAGTGTAACGGACATATGGACTTTCTTGGGAATGGCAGGATATTACCGCAGATTTATTGAAGGATTCTCCACCATCGCCAAGCCTATGACACAGTTACTCAAGAAAGACAAGAAGTTTGAATGGACAGAAGCCTGCGAGAAAAGTTTCCAAGAGCTAAAGAGGAAATTCACAACAGCACCAGTATTAATTGTGCCAGACATACACAAGAATTTTGAAGTATATTGTGACGCATCCAGAAAGGGTCTCGGATGCGTATTAATGCAAGTAGGCAAAGTTGTCGCCTACGCTTCATGGCAGCTTCGCAAGCATGAGGAGAATTATCCCACTCATGACATAGAAATGGCAGCGGTCATTCATGCACTTAAGGAATGGAGGCATTTCTTACTTGGAAATCGATGTGAAATATATATGGACCATAAAAGTCTCAAATATATTTTCACCCAGCCAGAACTAAATTTATGACAACGACGCTAGTTGGAATTGGTAAAAGATTATGATGTTGGTATCCATTACCATCCAGGTAAAGCAAATGTGGTGGCCGATGCTCTTAGTCGGAACCCCAGCTCCGACGAAAGCAGTCTGCAAGGCTTGAGACCCGAATTCCAACAAGAATTTACCAAACTCAACTTGTTGATGGTAGCAGAAGGCACCATAACAAATTTGGAGATACAACCCGACCTTGTGGAGAAAATTAAAGAAGCTCAGCCTGGTCACCCTAGCATAGAAGGTATAAAAAGAAAGGTGAGTACGGGCAAGGCCTCGGAATTCATCATAGACGATGAAGGGATATTATGGTACGGAGAAAGACTCTGCGTGCCAAACATAGAAGACCATAAACAACAAATCTTAGCTGAAGCCCACAGCACCCCATATTCAATCCACCCTGGAGGGACCAAAATGTATAAAGATATTCAGGAAGGATTTTGGTGGCACGGTATGAAGAGGGACATAGCCACCTTCGTTGCATGTTGCGACTCATGTCAACGCATAAAAGCTGAGCATCAGAGACCAGCCGGACTACTGCAACAAAAAAAATACCTGAGTGGAAATGGGATGAAATAGGGATGGATTTCATTGTCGGACTACCTCGGTCCCGACACGGAAATGATGCCATATGGGTCATCACCGACAGGTTAACCAAGGTCGCACATTTTATTCCAGTAAGGACGAACCACACCACTCAGAAACTTGCCAGGATTTACCTCTCCCGCATAGTCTGTCTACACGGTGTCCCAAAAACTATAATATCCGACAGGGGTACTCAGTTCGTTTCGAGATTTTGGGATCACTTACAACAGGCACTGGGAACTCAACTAGCCTTCAGTACTGTCGGGGGAAATCGGCTTCCTCGAACACCTATGGGGACTGAGCCCCTTTCTTGCTTCGGCGGGGGGCGGAGGTCGCACGAAGAGCGGATCGAGGCAGTGCACACAAGGGATTTTACCCAGCTTCGGGCCGCAAGGATGCGTAAAACCCTACTGCTGCTTTGTGGATTGTATTGTGTTCTTGCTCGGGAGCGTGTGGTGCTACAGTACACGCGAGCTGCTGGCGAGGGAGAGCGTAGCGATGGATGTCCCTCCCTACTGCGTGCGCATGTGGCCTCCTTTTATATGCTCAAGGGGTTACCCACAGGTGGCAGCGCAGGTGGGGGCAAAAATGGGAGAATTTTGTAGTGGGTACAGCTGCCTGTACAGTGGGCCAGGCCCAAATCAGTGCAAGGGCACGCGCGGCCTGGGTCGCGCTGCATCTGCTTCTGCGTCCACCATGTTCTCCCCGAACGGCACGCATCGAACGCGGCATCATGGGGAGAGGCGTGCGTGACGTGGGCGGCAAGCGCGGGGCTGAACCTCGCAGGCATGCGTCACGTCGCAATAAAGGGGGACGGTCCGTGCTAGCTCCATAATTGGAGGGAGGCATGGAGGCGTGGCCCGTTCACTGGACGGGGCCGAGGCATGGTTTCCGAGGCGCCCGCTTCCCACGATCACGGGGTGGGGAGAGGCCGCCTCATCCGTTGCCTCGGTCCTGCGCGCCAGCCACGCGGCTTCCATGCACCCGGGGTTGCGGACGGTGGAGGCAGGAAACCGGGCCGTCGCGGTTCGGGGCAGCGGGTCGGCCCCAGTCGCCTGGCCTTCCTGCATCCTGATTGGTTGAGCGGGGCAGCCGAGCCCCCACCCTGCTTCTTTATAAAGAGCAAGAGGGGGCGACGGAAGTCCGCCCTCCTTCGTCTTTCTTTCTCTTCGGCTTCTGATCCCCTTCCTCCATTCGCCATGGAGAAAGGGAACCCTGGTCCTTCGTCGGTGGCGGCGAGGGTTGCCGCTAGGCAACGCGCCCCTCCTCCCCTTGCACCCGTGGTGGCGGAGCCAGCCGAAAGGGGAAGGGGGAGGGGGCGAGGTCGTGGACGAGGGCGTGGACGAGGCCGAGGCGCCCAGGGAAGAGGCGGGCGGGGCGACGCGCCGGCCTCGCCCCCGCCAGCGGCTCCTCCTCCCACGACGGTCCACCTCGGGGACGATCCTTGTGAGTTCTTCGTCAGGCTGCGCCGGGCGCCTCGCCGCCGCCTCCGCCTCCCGGCTCCCTTCGCAAGTGTGATGGAGATGGAGCAACCCGAGACGCTAAGGCTGCGCATGAAGGGTTGCGGGATCAGCGGCACGTGGGTCCATGTCGAGTCCCCAGCCCCCGGCGTGGTGTATCTTGGCCGAGGGTGGAAGACATTCGCCCGTATCCACAGCTTGACGGAGGGGTTCACCCTCCATTTTAAGTTGATGGAGGGCGATCTCCTCTCCGTCAAGGCCTTCGGGGACTTCGGGACCCGGGCCCGGTGCTGCGTGGATAGCTCCTCCGACAGCGAAAGCTCCTCCTCGAGTGAGAGTGACGAGGAGGGGAGCGACAGCGACGACGAGGGCAGCGGTCGTCGGGATGACGGGTCCGACTAGGCGCCGGTCGCAGCTCCGTGTGGCACCGGCGACCCCATCATCCGTGTCGCCGGCTCCTTGAGCTTCTCGGGGTCATCTTCTCGGGCGGCTGGAGTGGCGAGGCTGCAGAAGAGGAGGAGGACTGGCGGCAAGGCCGTCAACTCGGAGTACGAGGGCTAGGTGCCCCCGACAGCGTGTTGATGTCCCGCTGCCTCATCTTTGAGCTCCATCTCCGGCGCCGCCGCCACCATCCAGCCTCCGGAGCCCCCCTGGCGGCCCTCTGGGCGTTCTGTTGGTGTCTTCTGCCACCCGTAGCTCGCCTAGGCGCCCCTTTTGCCCTTTCCGCCTCCTTCTCCTACCTCCTGAGGAGAGAGACAAGAAAGGGATTACGGGCATCTTATCTTTTTTCAATCTATAAGCCCTCGGGCCTTAGCTGTGTTTAAAACTTGTAATCCCATCTTTTCATGTTTTTAATTCTCTCTGAACTGTACCTGAGCGGAATGTTTTTAATGAAAAGGGGATGTTTGCCGGGCCATTTGTCCCGTGGGTAAAACGCACGCCAAGGAATGAATCCTTTATATCGTTAATATAGACACTTCTTTGCCCGGCAACAGGCCCTGCCGTCTTCCCGCGCCACTCGACCTCTCTCACGCCTTTGGCGGAGGAAAGGATGAGGCGGGTTCGGGCTCCTTGTTCCGCCCCTTTGCCGCCGCGACTACTACCAAAACGGGCCCCAGGAACGCGCTCTGGGGCCTGTCGTTAAGGGAGCACGGTAGCTTTTAGGAGGAAACAAGGTTTTCGTATTCCACAGTTCATAAGAGAATGCATGACAAGGGATGCAAAAACTTATCTGGGATTGCAGCCCCCGGCAACTTTGGCTTGCCGCGGGCGAATCTTCGTACTTGCAGCCCCCGGCAACACTGGCTTGCCGGGGACCAGGTGCTGGCCCGCCCTTCTTCTCTTCTTCGTCCTTAAGCGGCCTGGCCAGGATATGCAAAACCCTGCGAACCAAAGGAAATGAAGGAACCGGAAAAAGGACGCAGACTCGACCTCTAAGCTAGGGGTTAGCAGCTGTTAGGCACTATCAACCCTAACCAAGGACGAGACTCGACTCAGCATGCATGCTAAAACTTAGGGCGCTAGCGCTTCATTTCTGCTGCTCAGGGTCTGCGCCTGGCTTTGTACAAAGGATTACATGCAACTGCGGCAAGACTTGTACAAAAGGTTGGTTGCCGGGCGGGGCCCGACAACCGCGCCTTACGGGTAAAACTTACGAAGATGCTCAATATTCCAGGAGTTGCTCACCGGAGTGCCATCTTCGGTCTCGAGGCGGACAACGCCGGGCCTCGTGACTCGTCTCACCCGGTAAGGGCCTTCCCACTTCGGCGTCAACTTGTTATGATTCTTGGCGGACGGGGCGCGCCGAAGAACAAGGTCGCCTTCCTCAAAGCTTCTGGCTTTAACTTTGCGGCTATGGTAGCGACGCAAAGCTTGCTGGTAGCGAGAGGCTCGCACAGCAGCCTGAAGACGATCTTCCTCAAGGAGCAGTGCATCATCTTCACGCAGCCGCTCTTGCTCAAGCTCATCATAAGCGAGCACTCGAGGTGACCCGTATACGAGTCCCGTGGGGGTAACTGCTTCTGCTCCATAGACTAGAGCAAATGGTGTCTGGCCAGTGGCTCGATTTGGCGTCGTTCTGATCGACCAAAGAGCCACCTGCAGCTCCTCGATCCAGTTTCTTCCGCACTTGTGCAGCCTGTCGAAAGTTCTGGTCTTGAGCCCGCGCAGTACTTTGGCGTTGGCCCTTTCAGCTTGACCTTTGCTCCTGGGATGAGCAACAGAAGCGAAGCAGACCTTGGCGCCAAGATCTTGGACGTATTGCATGAAGGCGCGGCTCATGAATTGTGTACCATTGTCGGTGATGATCCTGTTGGGGATCCCGAAGCGGCAGACAATCGACCTGAAGAACTTGATGGCTGACTGTGCTGTCACCTTCCTCACTGGTTCCACTTCCGGCCACTTTGTGAACTTGTCGATTGCGACGTACAAGTACTCAAAGCCCCCGACAACTCGGGGGAAGGGGCCGAGGATGTCGAGCCCCCAGATCGAAAATGGCCAGGATAAAGGGATCGTCTGGAGAGCTTGAGCTGGCTGGTGTATCTGCTTGGAATGGAACTGGCACGCTTCACACTTGGTTACTTGTGCAGTTGCATCCTGGAGGGCTGTCGGCCAGAAGAAACCTTGCCGGAACGCTTTGCCAGCAAGTGCTCTTGCGCCAATGTGGTGACCACATATGCCTCCATGTATCTCTACCAACAGCTCCTGTCCGTCTTCCCGGGAAATACACTTCAATTTCACACCGTTGCGCCCTCTTCTGTACAGTGTGTTGTCGATGAACTGGTACATACTCGAGCGCCGGGCTACTCTTTCCACTTCTTCTTGTTCTTCGGGAAGTTCTCCGTGCTGGAGGAAATGAACAGTTTGCTGCGCCCATGCTGGAGCCTGTGGCTCGACAACAAGGACTGAAGGCACATCTGCTGCTGCGGGAACGTCCGCTTCTACGGCGAGGATATGGGGCTCAGCCGGAGCTTGACGCTCCCCGGCAAGCTTGCCGGAGCAAAACTTGTCGGGAACGCCTGCTTCTACGGAACAAACCCTGGGGTTTTCCGGAGCAGACGGATCCTCAGCGCTCTTGGCGTCGATCTTGGGGACCTTCTTGGCGGCGGCTCCGGGGAGCTCTGCCGGAAGATAGTCGTTGGAGACCAACTTCCTCTTCTTGCTCTGTCTGGTTGATGGCGTTACGGATGGCTGAGTCAGCTTGAGCACAAAGGTTCCTGGTTCCACAGGTAACTTAAATGCTGCGCACTTTGATAGGCCATCAGCGATGTCGTTCTCAGCTCTTGGAATGTGTTCCATTTGCAGGCCGTCGAAGTGCTCTTCCAGCTTCCTCACTTTATCAACGTACGCTTCCATCAACGGACTCTGGTAATCCTTGTTCACTTGGCGGACGACAAGCTGCCAGTCACCCCTGACAATGAGCTTCTTGATCCCCAGTTCTGCCGCGATCCTGAGACCGGCCAGCAGACCTTCATACTCTGCAGTATTGTTGGTTGCTTGCTCCTTGGGGAAGTGCATCTGGACTACGTACTTGAGGTGCTCTCTGGTGGGTGCGATGAGTAACGCGCCAGCACTGGCGCCTTGCAACGAGAAAGCACCATCAAAGTACATCAACCACTCTTTGCTCGCTTCCTTGGCAGGGATGCTCGTCTCTGGAATATCTTCGTCCGGTGTCGGTGTCCACTCCGCTATGAACTCCGCCAATGCTCTGCTTTGGATAGTCGAGGTGCTCTCGAACTGGAGACCGAAGCTCAACAGTTCTAGTGCCCACTCGACAATCCTGCATGTTGCTTCTGGATTCTGCAGTATCCTCTTCAGCGGAAAGCGGGTGACAACTGTAATCTCGTGTGCTTGGAAGTAATGGCGCAGCTTTCTCGAGGCCATAAGGAGGCCGAAAAGCAATTTCTGCACACCAGAGTACCTCGACCTAGCCCCCTGCAGGAGGGAGCTGACAAAGTAAACTGGGCGCTGCACCATTTTCTTCTTCTGCACCTCCACTTGCTCCTGCGCAGATTCATCCTTGTCGGGGCCAGAGCTTGTCGGGGAAGCCCCCTGCTTGTCGTTGGACGTGCTTGCCGCGGTTGCTGGCTCATCATCTGCCCCCCTCTCCGCTACTAACGCAGCACTAACCACTTGATTGGTTGCCGCCAGGTATAGCAGCAACTTCTCTTGTGGTTTAGGCGCGACAAGTATTGGAGCGGAGGACAGGTATTTCTTCAGGTCCTGCAGCGCAGCCTCCGCTTCCGGAGTCCATTTTACTGGACCCGCCTTTTTCAAAAATTTGAAAAACGGCAGGGAGCGTTCTGCAGACTTGGAAATAAACCTGCTGAGAGCTGCGACGCAGCCGGCAAGCCTTCATACGTCCTTGACATGTGTTGGTGCTTCAATCTGCTCGATGGCCTTGATCTTGTCTGGGTTGGCTTCTATTCCTCGCTGAGACACGAAGAACCCGAGAAGCTTGCCGGAAGGGACTCCGAACACGCACTTCTCGGGGTTGAGCTTGAGGCTGATCCTGCGCAGGTTCGCAAAGGTCTCTTCTAAGTCTTGAATCAGGGTTGCCCTGTCTCTGCTCTTGACCACAATGTCATCCATGTAGGCCTCCACATTTCTGTGGATTTGTGGCTCAAAAGCGGTGTGGACAACCCTCGCAAATGTTGAACTGGCGTTCTTCAGTCCGAAAGGCATCCGTACGAAACAGTACGTGCCACATGGAGTGATGAACGCGGTCTTCTCTTCATCTTCTTCAGCCATGAAGATCTGATGATATCCTGAGTAGGCGTCAAGAAATGAAAGCAGGTCACATCCGGCCATGGAGTCAACAATCTGGTCAATGCGCGGCAAGGGAAAGGGATCTTTGGGACAAGCTTTGTTAACATCAGTGAAGTCGATGCAAAGCCTCCATTTCCCATTTGCTTTGCGCACGACAACAGGATTTGCCAACCACGTCGGATGGAGCACACCTCTGACGAGGCCTGCCGCTTCCAACTTCTTGATCTCTTCTGCGATGAACTCTTGGCGCTCCACTGCTTGCTTCCTGACTCTCTGCTTGACGGGCCGCACGTGAGGACAGACGGCGAGGTGGTGCTCAATCACTTTCCTGGGAACGCCGGGGATGTCAGATGGTTGCCAGGCAAACACATCGACATTCGCCCGCAGGAAAGCAACGAGCGCGCTTTCCTATTTGGGGTCGAGCGTGGCACTGATGGTGAAGGTACCACCAGTGCCGTCCTCCTTGGCGGGCACCTTCTTGGTCGTTGGCGGAGCTGCTATTGTCTTCTTACTCTTGCCGGTGGAGCTCGATGGCGCGTCCTCGACGGTAGCGCAACACTCCGAAGAGGTGGGCTTGCCGGAGTGGGCGCCAGAGCACTTGCCGGGCTTGGTCCTCTTCTTCCCTCCGGGAGCTTCAGCGGCAAGCGGCTTGTGATCCACTGCAGCTGCTGCTTCCCAGTAGATCTTGTCGGCACAGATAAGGGCATCCTTCTTGTCGCCGGGGACAGAGATGACCCTTATCGGGCCTGGCATCTTGAGCATGTTGTAGGCGTAGTGAGAGGCCGCCATGAACTTGGCGAGCGCTGGACGGCCGAGAATCCCATTGTAGGGCAATGGAAAATCGGCAACGTCAAAAGTGATCCTCTCTGTCCTGAAGTTCAGCTCGCTGCCAAATGTCACTGGCAACGTTATCTTCCCCTTCGGCTTGCTCCTTCCCGGGTTGATTCCTTGGAACGTGCCGGTCTCTTCGAGCTCGCTGTCGGGGACTTGGAGTTTCCGGAGCACAGCGGAGGAGATCAGGTTCAAGCCGGCCCCGCCGTCAACTAGCATCTTAGTGACCTTGAGGTTGCGGACTGTTGGTGAGACCAACATCGGCAAGCACCCGATCGCAGTTGTGCGATGAGGGTGGTCCTCAATATCAAAGATGATAGGCGTGCTGGACCATTTCAGAGGCTTGCGCGACTCGACGGGTGGTTCCGCTGCATTGACTTCCCGTGCCCACTGCTTGAGCTGGCGGTGAGAAGTATGCAGGGAGGCACTGCCGTCTACGCAAAAGACCTCTGTGGCTTTCTGAAACTCCTGCTCACTGGTCTCGACGTCATCCGTGTCTTCGTCTTCGTCGTCGTCTTCGTTCTTGTCGCGGCCACGGGGAGGTCGGTCCGCTTGCCGCTGCTTATCCTTGTCGCGGCGTCCTCCCTGGCCGGGGAGCTTCGTGCCTGATCCTCTGCCACCTCCCCGGGCTCTCTCCTTGTCGCGCCGCTCGTACTCGGCCTTTTGCAGCTCGACGAGCCGCTCGACCTGCTTGCAGCTCTGGAGGTCATGGCCCTTGGTGCGGTGGATCTTGCAGTACTGTTTGTTGGTGCCGTCCCGCTTGTCGGCGACCGCCACAGCCTGGCAGTGGGCGCATCTGGCAACCTCCTTGCCGGAGCTACCAGCCTGGGCCTTCTTGGCGGCGCCTTCATCGCCGGACTGCTCAACAACCAGTACTTCTTGGCTCTTCTTCTTCCTGTTGCTCCGCCGCCGGCCCTTCCTTGCCGGGGCGGTATCCTCACTGTCAGATTCTCCTGCTCCAGTGTTCTCTCCGGGGAGTTTCCTCCCTTCCTCAGCACGGGCACACTTGTCAGCGAGGGCATATAGCTCGCTGACGTCTTTGATCTTGCACATCGCCATCTCCTCCCGCATCCTGCGGTTACGCACGTTCTGATGGAACGCGCTGATGACCGCGGCGGGGTGGACATCTGGGATGTTGTAGTGTACACGGTTGAATCTCTGGATGAACTTGCGCAAAGGTTCCCCTTCCTTCTGGACGAGCAGATGAAGGTCGCTCGCTTGGCCATGGGGTTTGTGGCCGCCCGTAAAGGCGCCGACGAACTGATGGCACAAGTCTGTCCAGGAGGTTATGGAGTTGTCCGGCAAGTGCATGAGCCAGGATCTGACGTTGGATTTGAGTACCAGCGGGAAGTAGTTGGCAAGGATCTTGTCGTCTCGCCCTCCAGCAGCCTGCACCGCGATGGTGTAGATGCTGAGGAACTCCGACGGATGCGACTTGCCGTCGTACTTCTCTGGTACGTCTGGCTTGAAGTTCTTCGTGCTGGGCCACTGGACTTGCCGCAGCTCACGGGTGAACGCAGGGCAGCCCACCGTGTATGGCAGGTCGCCTGGTTCCCCCGGTGCATGCATGTCGACAGAGGGCCCAGCGCACTAGTCTGATTGACGCCGCGCTTCTCTCCAACGCTTGATGCGAGTACGAGCGTCCTCTTGCTCTCGCTCGTGAAGAACTTGGCGTTGATCGCGACGAGTTCGCGGATTCGACGACGTGGTGGAGTCATTGTCGTGATGGTTCCGGTGAGTCGGCGATCTTGGACTCTGGGGCGGGGAGTGCACGGTGGTCGCACCCCCGCCGGTCTTGGCGCCATCGGTTCTCGCCTGGCCGTCCCGCCGCGGCTGCGACGCGCTGTGCTGCCGCAGGGTGTCGCCGTTAGCGAAACCTATGAGGCTCTGTATCGTGGCCCTCCAGTCGTCGAGCTTGTCCGCCGTTGGAGGGTAGTCTAGGAGCAGTTGAGCTCGCGCCAGAGCTTCTGCTGGAGTGGCGGGCAGCGGTGGCGAACGGCGCGTGGAGCGGGATGTGCTCGAACTTCTAACTACGTTAGAAGGAGCAACACCCAGACCAGGCAGCCGCGCCACGCTCGCGCCAACACGTAGGTGTGGGTGCTGGCCTTGAGCGCCCTGGGATCCGCTGGCTCGATCTGGGTCCAGCGAGCGTATGGTGCCGTGGGTGCCAAGACGCTGCTGGTCCCGGGCCTCCTGAGAGGGGCGCGACGCATGTTCGGACGCCGTGGCGCCATGAGCTGGCTCTACGATGCCCGTTCCGCCGCCGGTGCCGTCCCCACCACCCGTTTGCTCCAAGGGCGGTGGGTTCGACGCGGACGGACCGGCCACCTCCGGAGCTTTCTTCTTTGGTGGCATGTTGATGAAGGTGATGGAGATCTAGTCTGTGCGGACGCCGGATCAGGTTCGCACAACTTCGACGCCCCCTACCTAGCGCGCCAAAGATGTCGGGGGAAATCGGCTTCCTCGAACACCTATGGGGACCAAGCCCCTTTCTTGGTTCGGCGGGGGGCGGAGGTCGCACGAAGAGCGGATCGAGGCGGTGCACACAAGGGATTTTACCCAGCTTCGGGCCGCAAGGATGCGTAAAACCCTACTGCTGCTTTGTGGATTGTATTGTGTTCTTGCTCGGGAGCGTGTGGTGCTACAGTACACGCGAGCTGCTGGCGAGGGAGAGCGTAGCGATGGATGTCCCTCCCTACTGCGTGCGCATGGGGCCTCCTTTTATATGCTCAAGGGGTTACCCACAGGTGGCAGCGCAGGTGGGGGCAAAAATGGGAGAATGCTGTAGTGGGTACAGCTGCCTGTACAGTGGCTGTACAGTGCTATCATACCTAACTCTGACGGCAGGGGACAAGGGCATTAAATGCCCGTCCGCATCGCCCAGACGGTGCAGGAAAGGGGACCGTCAGGAGTGCCACCGTCTGCCATGATGGCTACTCTGTCAGCGTTGCCTTGCCACCGCATGCTCCTGGCTGCGCAGCCTCTCGCCACGTACGCCTGGAATGGCCCCAGGGCGACGCGTGGGTGGATGGGCTGGAGCGCAGGCGCGGGGTGGTGACTTGCCGCGGCAAACGCCTTGCCGCGGTTGGTGCCTTGTCGCGCCCGGGAGCTTGTCGCTCACCGGTCCTTGCCGGGACGCGGGGCGCGTCGCGACGAGTATCTTGTCGTGCCTCGGTCGGCCCTCCCAGCAAGCTCCTCTTGCCGGGGCCTTGTGCTTCGAGCGGGCGTCCCGGCAAGCTCCTCTTGCCGGGGCCTTGCCCTCTTCGGGTGGCCTTCCCGGCAAGCTCCTCCAGCCGGGGCCTTGGCTCAAATACTTTGTTCTTGGGTGGCCCAAAAAGGGACCACGAAGAGTCTTGGCGATTGCCTGGCAAGCCTTGCCTCGGGGTGCTATGACTGCCCGTGCACAAGTTCGGGGTACTAAGGGACCCCTACTTTAGTACACTGACAAGTACAGCTTACCACCCCCAGATAGATGGGCAAACAGAACGCGTAAACCAGATCTTAGAAGACATGCTGAGAGCATGTGTCCTCACATATGGAACCAGTTGGGAAGAAAGCCTGCCATACGCCAAGTTCGCATACAACAATAATTACCAGGCCAGCCTGCAAATGGCACCATTTGAGGCTTTATATGGACGGAGATGCCGTACCCCATTAAATTGGTCAGAGACCGGAGACAGCCGCATCTTTGGGCCAGACATGCTCAGAGAAGCCGAGGAGAAAGTCAAGCTAATCAGAAATAGGCTAAAGACCGCTCAAAGCCAACAGAAGAGTTATTACGATTAGAAGCATCGTGGGGTCAGCTTCGAACCCGGAGAGTTTGTGTACCTACGAGTATCCCCTATGAGAGGACTACAACGATTCATGATTAAAGGAAAGCTAGCACCAAGATTCATCGGACCATTCTGTATAATGGCACGAAGTGGCACGGTAGCCTACCAGCTAAACTTACCTGAGGAACTATCAGATATCCACAACGTATTCCACGTTTTGCAGTTAAGAAAGTGCGTGAGCAAACCAGAGAAACAAGTGTCCCATGAGAACATCGATGTGCAACCAGATCTCACCTATCGGGAACGTCCAGTAAAAATATTAGAGGGGTCTGAAAGGAGAACCCGACAAAAGACCATCAAATTTTTCAGAGTTCAGTGGAGCAATCAAACCGATAATGAAGCAACTTGGGAAAGAGAGGATTTTCTTCGGGCAGAGCATCCACACTTATTTAAGGATCAGCTGAAATCTCGGGGACGAGATTTTTCCTAAGGGGGTAGGTGTTGTGACACTCCAAAATTTTTCATTTTGGTTTTGGCAAAAATCTTTGTTGGTTTTGAAAAGAGGCCATTTAAAAATTCATTTCAGAGAAACATTCCTCTTTAAAAAAAACTTCCTTGTCATTTAACAAGGATTTTTGTCTTTATTCAAACTTTGGTGTTTGATCTTTTAAAACTTCTTCTCTGTTGGTTCCCTTCTCAAATTGTTTTGGGAGTTTAATCATTTTTTTCTCCTTTTAAAGAAAAACTCTTTGAGAATTGGGGGATTTTCATATCTTGAAACCACCCATGACCTTGCATTTTTTTGTGGTAAAACTCCTCCAAAACCCCCCTCCTCCTTGTAAACAACCTAAGTTCTCTGTCCCAACTAATCCAAACAAGTTTTGGATTTTATTTTAATTATTTCATCTCTCAAATCTTTTCTGACTTTTACTTTGAGCCTGAATCATTTACAAAGCAAGTACCCTATAACATTTGCATTTGGACCTCAAACCAACTCTACTGGCTAGTCCTTGGTACCCTCAACCTGGAACCATCTTGATCCACTCATCTTCTTTTCAAATATTTCAACTTCCACTCCCTGCAAGTTTGGACCAGATTTGCCAAATTTGGTGAAATTCATATTTCCACTTCTCCAAAAATTCCACCAAAAATCAGGCAGCCTACTAGAGCAATGAGGAGCCACACCACCAAAAATCAGCTCAAGGAAAAATCCCTACATGCCTAGATCATTCTATCGAACACCTTGCATACACTGTTTCAGTTCATCTTCAGTTAAGTTTAGAGTTCAGTGTCGATCTTCGTCAGTTAATTCAGTCACATGCTCACAGTGCCCTTATCACATTGCTCGCCGCCTGGCCTGCTTGTCCGGAGCCTCGCACGCGTGCTTGGCACCTTCCTGGCATCGGTGGCGCCCTGGCACGCCTGCGCCGGCGTGTCTTGCAGCGGCCGAACCACCGTAGCGGCCGACAGGGAGCAGAACGGCGGCACAACGCCGTTCAGCACCGCCCAAACCCCCTGGTGGCTCCGCGTGGCCATCTCCTTGCCAGCGCACGCATGCAGAACCGTCGCCGTGGCGCGGCACGCACAGAGCGTGCTCTCTGCCGCCGACGGGCCCGCGCCGCCCCGTTCCGTCGAGCTCCCCCTAAGCAACCTATTCCCGACGCTGTTAGCACCTAAACGGAACCAGGGAGCACCCACGACGACGCTCAACCTCTGAACCCTCCCGTGCAACCACCGCACCGCCATAATCACCTCGGCGGAGAACCCCGTTCTCAGCAACCGCCTGAGAATTGGGGGTTCTCCGGCGAGGTGATTACGGTGGTGCGGTGGTTGCACGGGAGGGTTCAGAGGCTGAGCGTCGTCGTGGGTGCTCCCTGGTTCCGTTTATGTGCTAACAGCGTCGGGATTAGGTTGCTTAGGGGGAGCTCGACGGAACGGGGCGGCGCGGGCCCGTCGGCGGCAGAGAGCACGCTCTGTGCGTGCCGCGCCACGGCGACGGTGCTGCATGCGTGCGCTGGCAAGGAGATGGCCACGCGGAGCCACCAGGGGGTTTGGGCGGCGCTGAACGGCGTTGTGCCGCCGTTCTGCTCCCTGTCGGCCGCTACGGTGGTTCGGCCGCCGCAAGACATGCCGGCGCAGGCGGGCCAGGGCGCCACCGACGCCAGGAAGTTGCCAAGCGCGTGTGCGAGGCTCCGGACAAGCAGGCCAGGCGGCGAGCAACGTGACAATGGCACTGTGAGCATGTGACTGAATTAACTGACGAAGATCGACACTGAACTCTGAACTTAACTGAAGATGAACTGAAACAGTGTATGCAAGGTGTTCGACAGAATGATCTAGGCATGTAGGGATTTTTCCTTGAGCTGATTTTTGGTGGAGTGGCTCCTCATTGCTCCAGTAGGCTGCCTGATTTTTGGTGGAATTTTTGGAGAAGTGGAAATATGAATTTCACCAAATTTGGCAAATCTGGTCCAAACTTGCAGGGAGTGGAAGTTGAAATATTTGAAAAGAAGATGAGTGGATCAAGATGGTTCCAGGTCAAGGGTACCAAGTACTAGCCAGTAGAGTTGGTTTGAGGTCCAAATGCAAATGTTATAGGGTACTTGCTTTGTAAATGACTCAGGCTCAAAGTTAAAGTCAGAAAAGATTTGAGAGATGAAATAATTAAAATAAAATCCAAAACTTGTTTGGATTAGTTGGGACAGAGAACTTAGGTTGTTTACAAGGAGGAGGGGGGTTTTGGAGGGTTTTTACCACAAAAAAATGCAAGGTCATGGGTGGTTTCAAGATATGAAAATCCCCCAATTCTCATAGAGTTTTTCTTTAAAAGGAGAAAAAAAATGATTAAACTCCCAAAACAATTCTAGAGGGGAACCAACAGAGAAGAAGTTTTAAAAGATCAAACACCAAAGTTTGAAGAAAGACAAAAATCCTTGTCAAATGACAAGGAAGTTTTTTTTAAAGAGGAATGTTTCTCTGAAAAGAATTTTTAAATGGCCTCTTTTCAAAACCAACAAAGATTTTTGCCAAAACCAAAATGAAAAATTTTGGAGTGTCACAACACCTACCCCCTTAGGAAAAATCTCGTCCCCGAGATTTCTGCTGATCCTTAAATAAGTGTGGATGCTCTGCCCGAAGAAAATCCTCTCTTTCCCAAGTTGCTTCATTATCGGTGTGATTGCTCCACTGAACTCTGAAAAATTTGATGGTCTTTTGTCGGGTTCTCCTTTCAGACTCCTCTAATATTTTTACTAGACGTTCCCGATAGGTGAGATCTGGTTGCACATTGATGTTCTCATGGGACACTTGTTTCTCTGGTTTGCTCACGCACTTTCTTAACTGCAAAACGTGGAATACGTTGTGGATATCTGATAGTTCCTCAGGTAAGTTTAGCTGGTAGGCTACCGTGCCTCTTCGTGCCATTATACAGAATGGTCCGATGAATCTTGGTGCTAGCTTTCCTTTAATCTTGAATCGTTGTAGTCCTCTCATAGGGGATACTCGTAGGTACACAAACTCTCCGGGTTCGAAGCTGACCCCACGATGCTTCTGGTCGTAATAACTCTTCTGTCGGCTTTGAGCGGTCTTGAGCCTATTTCTGATTAGCTTGACTTTCTCCTCGGCTTCTCTGAGCATGTCTGGCCCGAAGATGCGGCCATCTCCGGTCTCTGACCAATTTAACGGGGTACGACATCTCCGTCCATATAAAGCCTCAGACGGTGCCATTTGCAGGCTAGCCTGGTAATTATTGTTGTATGCGAACTCGGCGTATGGCAGGCTTTCTTCCCAACTGGTTCCATATGTGAGGACACATGCTCTCAGCATGTCTTCTAAGATCTGGTTTACGCGTTCTGTTTGCCCATCTGTCTGGGGGTGGTAAGCTGTACTGAAGGCTAGTTGAGCTCCCAGTGCCTGTTCTAAGTGATCCCAAAATCTCGAAACGAACTGAGTGCCCCTGTCGGATATTATAGTTTTTGAGACACCGTGTAGACAGACTATGCGGGAGAGGTAAATCCTGGCAAGTTTCTGAGTGGTGTGGTTCGTCCTTACTGGAATAAAATGTGCCACCTTGGTTAACCTGTCGGTGATGACCCATATGGCATCATTTCCGTGTCGGGACCGAGGTAGTCCGACAATGAAATCCATCCCTATTTCATCCCATTTCCACTCAGGTATTTTGTGTGGTTGCAGTAGTCCGGCTGGTATCTGATGCTCAGCTTTTATGCGTTGACATGAGTCGCAACATGCAACGAAGGTGGCTATGTCCCTCTTCATACCGTGCCACCAAAATCCTTCCTGAATATCTTTATACATTTTGGTCCCTCCAGGGTGGATTAAATATGGGGCGGTGTGGGCTTCAGCTAAGATTTGCTGTTTAATGTCTTCTATGCTTGGCACGCAGAGTCTTTCTCTGTACCATAATATCCCTTCATCGTCTATGACGAATTCCGAGGCCTTGCCCATACTCACCTTTCTGTTTATACCTTCTATGCTGGGGTGACCAGGCTGAGCTTCTTTAATTTTCTCCACAAGGTCGGGTTGTATCTCCAAATTTGTTATGGTGCCTTCTGCTACCATCAAAAAGTTGAGTTTGGTAAATTCTTGTTGGAATTCGGGTCTCAAGCCTTGCAGACTGCTTTCGTCGGAGCTGGGGTTCCGACTAAGAGCATCGGCCACCACATTTGCTTTACCTGGATGGTAATGGATACCAATATCATAATCTTTTACCAATTCCAACCAGCGTCGTTGCCGTAAATTTAGTTCTGGCTGGGTGAAAATATATTTGAGACTTTTATGGTCCGTATATATTTCACATCAATTTCCAAGTAAGAAATGCCTCCATTCCTTAAGTGCATGAATGACCGCTGCCATTTCTATGTCATGAGTGGGGTAATTCTCCTCATGCTTGCGAAGCTGCCTTGAAGCGTAGGCGACAACTTTGCCTTCTTGCATTAATACGCATCCGAGACCCTTTCTGGATGCGTCACAATATACTTAAAAATTCTTGTGTATGTCTGGCACAATTAATACTGGTGCTGTTGTTAATTTCCTCTTTAGCTCTTGGAAACTTTTCTCGCAGGCTTCTGTCCATTCAAACTTCTTGTCTTTCTTGTGTAACTGTGTCATAGGCTTGGCGATGGTGGAGAATCCTTCAACAAATCTGCGGTAATATCCTGCCATTCCCAAGAAACTCCGTATGTCCGTTACACTGGCTGGTGACTTCCAGCCAAGTACGGCCTTGACTTTTTCCGGGACCACAACGATACCGTCTTGGGTTAGCACGTGGCCTAGAAAGCCCACTTGTTTTAGCCAAAATTCGCACTTGCTGAACTTGGCATACAATTGATGTTTCCTGAGTTCGCCTAGTACAATTCTGAGATGTTCCGCGTGCTCTTCTGGTGTCTTGGAGTATACCAGAATATCGTCGATGAATACCACAACGAACTTATCCATAAACTTCATAAATACTTTGTTCATGAGGTGAACAAAATATGCGGGGGCGTTCGTTAACCCAAATGGCATTACTGTGAACTCATACAGTCCATATCTGGAGGTGAAGGCTGTCTTGGGGATATCTTCTGTTCGTACCTTCAGTTGATGGTATCCTGACCTCAGGTCAATTTTCGAGAATACCTTGGCCTGAGCGAGTTGATCAAACAAATCGTTTATCCTTGGCATTGGGTACTTGTTCTTGACTGTGACCATGTTAAGTGCCCGATAGTCAATACACAATCTCAGTGTTCCGTCCTTCTTTTTGGCAAATAAAATTGGTGATCCCCAAGGTGAGAAACTGGCTCGAATGTATCCTTTGTCCAGTAATTCCTTTATTTGTTTCTTCAATTCAACCAACTCGGATGGTGCCATTCTGTATGGTTTCTTGTATATGGGGGTGGTTCCTGGTGCCAACTTAATGCTGAATTCTATCTCTCGGTCTGGTGGCATGCCTGGTAGCTCTTCGGGAAAAACGTCTGGAAATTCACATACCACTAGAACCTTGTTTAGCTAAGAAACATCCACCTTATTCAATCTCGGTTGCCGGGGTATCTTCCGTTCCTTGGCGGATACCCTTATTGTCTTCCCAGGGTGATGCGTGAGGATTACGGTTCGGTGGAAATAGTCAATGAAACCTTTGTTGGTGGTTAGCCAGTCCATCCCGAGGATGACATCCAGTCCTTTATTTTCCAACACAATAAGGTTTGCATGGAACTTCAATCCTTTGAACTCAATAACCATACCTTGACAGTAACTCTGAGTGACTTGCTGAATCCCAGGGGACCTGATGATCATGGATTTCTCCAAAGGAAGCATCGAAAAATTATTTTGCAAAGCAAAACTTTTCGAAATAAAAGAGTGAGAAGCTCCAGAATCAAACAAAACCATTGCAGGTATTGTGTTGACTGGAAACGTACCGAGTACGATACCCGGAGCATTTTGTGCCTCCTCTTTGGTTACGTGGTTCAGATGACCCTTCCTGTGGTTGTTGTTGGGATTGAAATTGTTTCGCTTGGGCGCTGAATTATTGCTGCCGTTGTTTGTTTTTGGGGCTGAGTTCCTAGGCTTGGGACACTGTTTAGCATAGTGCCCTTCCTCTCCACAGGCGTAACAAGTAATGCCAGGGCGATATGTGAACTCCTTGTCCCTTGCATGGAAATTCTTGATTGGGCGTGAGGTGTTGGATGCAGACTTGTGTGTCCCACCCTTTTGAAAATCTGCCTTGCTTCGATGATTGCGAGCATGGTTGGTCTGGTCCCTTTTTCGCTTGCGGAAATCTTCCAAACTGCGCCTTTCATTTTCCAGAGTAATGGCTTTGTCCACTAGTGTCTTAAAATTTGGAAAAGTGTGCACAACTAGTTGGCATTTAAGTGCGGGCGCTAGACCGTCAAGGAATTTCTCCATCTTCTTGCTTTCAGACATACGATCTTCATTGGCGTAGCGAGATAATAGAGTAAATTGACCGTTGTAATCAGACTCTGTCATGTTCTGTTGTTTGAGGTCCTCGAACTCTCTCTTTTTGATTTTCATAATACTCTTAGGAATGTGTGCGCCACGAAAGCCTTCCTTGAAATCATCCCAGGTTATATTATTTTGGTTGGGATGCATGTGCAGGAAATTCTCCCACCAAGATGCGGCTGCTCCTGTGAGATAGTGCGGAGCATAAAGTACCTTTTCGGGGTTTGAACATTGTGCAATATTTAATTTTCTCTCCGCGTCTCGAAGCCAGTCTTCGGCCTCAAGAGGCTTATCAGTATGAGAAAATGTTGGGGGACGCGTCTTCTGTAGCTCAGATAACTTGGAATGCTGCTGATACTGCCCATGGTGATTTCTCATGTTGATGACTTGGTTCATCATTTCCCCATGTTGTTGCTGACTTTGTTCATAAAGGCGGCACATTTGAGAAAGTGCCGTTTCACTGCCCTGTTGACTTGATTGACCTTGAGTGAAATTGTTGCCTGGTTGAGTGTCATGATATTGACTTGACTGCCCTTGTGCAAAATTGTTGTCCGGTTGAGTGCCATAATTTTCCTCTGGCGGAGCTGGCATGGAGCGAGTCCAAGGACGAGACATTTTTTTTCACTCTGGGATATATTTTGTAAAACCCATAAGAAAAACGAAAAGGGGCGCAAAATAAATCTATAAATGCACAAGGTTGGCAAATAAATCAAATAGCCAAGATCACTAGGGAAAACAATTCAATTTGCGCACGGAGAAGGACTGCTCATTACGTATCTTACACGCGGGCGATAATTATACAATACATCACTCAGGATATGCGTACATAATCCTGACATGTTATTTAGGCTAGTGCACTTCTCCACTTCCTACATGATGCGCAAACAGGCTACTTCCCATATCTTACATGGCGCTACATTGCGTGACGGCTAAGCGTACTTAGTCGGAGATGTTGATGATGTCCTTGGCAATGCCAAGGGTGAGGCGTAGCGAGCCTGGGGACTCAACTTCCTCCTCGCTAATAGGTTCCATACGAGTAGTGCTGCGCCGAGTAGATGGAGCCAGGGGCGGAATAACACGAATAGGAGTTGGCGTGAGGGGCGGTGCAGTGCGCGCTGGAGTGGGCGCAATGACTTGGTTGAACTCCTCAGTAGAAGGCAGGCGACGAGCAGGTGCATAAGATGCTGATGATGAGGCAAAAGTCAATTGCGGTGCTGTGGGCACGAGCTCCCTCCTGTTGGCAGCACAGCCATGGACTGAGTCCATGCGGGCGGCCATGAAGTCGTCCACCAAGTTGTCGAAGGCGGCCTCCAGGGCCCGAAGATACTCAATAAGCATCTCAAAGGCCTCGTCTCGTTCTCCTCTGGGGCAGGAGTTTGCATAGTGACAGGTGTAGGGCACGTGGCATGGAAGATAGCGGTAACGATGAGTCTTCATCACGGGAAGGACATCCCTGAAGCGAGCTATCGACTCGCGGGCTGCCATCTGGATAGCATGCTTCTCCGTGGGCATGGCTCTTCCCATGAACCGGAAGCGGCGTAACTCACCACGCCCTCCCCTGAATTGCACCGAGGCCTGGTGCTTGGTCAGACTGTCGTTGACTTTGTGCTGGCTGAGAGAGACGACTGGGCGCACAGATGGCCCCATCGCGACCGGAACGATGAAGGATAGAAGCTTGACGAACCCATCGAGTACATTGGCGAAGGACTGAGACTCGCAGCTGTTGTCGGCCATCTACAAAATTAGGCAAGAATTCTGAATGGTCAGATCATAAATATATGCTGACTGTCAGAAAAATGACTACAGTTGCAAAAAAAATACAAATAGCTCTAACATGCTAATAATCAATTAGCGATCACACCTAGTGGCTTCCTACAGTCAGCCTGGCTCTGGTACCAAGCTTGTCATGACCGGCTTTCCAATAAAAATATTTATTGAGAAACCAATCTTTAAAATCCAGTTTGAGATAAAACCTCCTCACTGGTAGACAAACACTCGATACAATAAGCCAGTAGCATAAAATATATTACAGGGTTGAGCTGAGGATGCTCAACAATTTTATTACAAACACGCCAATAATTATACATAAAGGCGGATATGACACAAGGAGTGGTGGCATACTACTGACACGGAACTCGGGGAGTGGTGGAATAACACAGTGGGGTGGAAAAATCGGCTCTCAAACTAACATCCCATCGAGCATCGAGGTGAGGCTCGATGAAATTATTCGGGTTGCGGAAGCGGGTATAATACAGTGACCAAGTCCAGGGTCGCACGAGACTGACTGGGATTCCTCTAGGCGTCGGACTCGCGATCGAACTCTTCATCCATGAGATCACCTTCATCAGCATCTGGCCAAATCAACAAGCTAGTGAGTACTTTGGAAGTACTCGCAAGACAGTTCGGACGTAAGATATAACAAATGCATGCATGTGTGCGTCATGATTAATTCACCGAGGCATATTTGAAATATTAGCAGGCAAGGTAAGTAAAAAGGGAATCGGCGGTAGTCCGCCAGAAATCCCAACGGAAAATAAAAGAAAACCGATCGGGTGTCTGAAGCGACACCTCGAAAGGTGAACAGATAAATAAGAGAAAAAAATCATGGCACAGTCGGGCGTCTTAGCGACACCACATAAAGGGCTTTAAAAGAAATGCCACAGTCGGACGTCTATGCGACATCGCAGAAAGGGGTTTAAAAGAAATGCCACAGTCGGACGTCTAAGAGACATCGTAGAAAGGGCTTTAAAAGAAATGCCACAGTTGGACGTCTAAGCGACATCGCAGAAAGGGCTTTAAAAGGAATGCCACAGTCGGACGTCTAAGCGACATCACAGAAAGGGCTTTAAAAGAAATGCCACAGTCGGACGTCTAAGCGACATCCCAGAAAGGGCTTTACTATCAAGGAAATAATACTCATAATAAACGTTCAACTCTTGAAAATAAATGGGTTAGTCCATCCACAGGAATAAACATTTAACCGGACGTAGCACTCATGCGTCCCACCAAAAAATCTGTCACCAAAGCTGGCACTTGTCAGAATTAGTTAGCACGGAACTCGGATATGAATAAGATGATTTTAAGATTTATGACTCTGCAGAGTTTGTAAAAAAATTTCCCACAGTTAACGGATTTCCGTAGTCAAGAGGACTGGTTCCGTTTACGGTATTTCGGAAGAAAACGCAGCTAGCCAGTACACACACATCCAACTTCTCGATGCCAGGAATCACCCTAGACATCGTCCAAGAAAAACTTTTGAGACGGGGAGATCACAATCTCGAATAGCATGGGATCAAATCTGTATACGCGCGCTCTAATGGGTGGCCCCATCTCGGTCCCAACCGGTAACACCCATGCCCCCTGACCGGATGACTGGCTTTAATCCAGGGCCATGGAACCATCATCCCGGCCTCTCCTTTTTGGTGTGTACCAGGAAAGCGGTTTGCAACTTACTAAACCATATCCCTTGCGAGAAACATGTGGTAGTACAGGGAGGGAAATGGATAGGAGCCAAACCGATACGGGCTGGTACTGAAGTAAATTTGTATGGCATAATACTGGCATGCTACAACATTGCCATCTTACCCATCTTCATGCCAACACATGGCCATGCATACTAACATCCAACAACGTATGGATCATCGAACTCACTCGCCTCAACAACGTATGAAAATAACGTTCATCGGTATGCTCACCATCATACCATGAAACTAACTAAATGCAAAACATGCCAAGACACTCATCATATCAAAAGTTCAAACATGCTTGCCTGGTTCAGAGTAGTCGGAGCCTAGCTCGGTGAAGTTTGCGGTCCCATCACCTCCTTCGGTATCTACGGTATAAAGAGAATATACGCACTATCGTAAATACCAAGAGGTGCACAGACATTATTCCAATTATTTTTCAAATAAATCTGATAAAAAACTAGACAAAATCTTTAAGAGAACAGAAAAAGAATCACTCAAAAATATGCTTTTGTTAAAAAGTTATAAAGGTGTCCAGGGACCCATCTGTAATGAAACAGAAACTTCCCAGGGTTCTTTTTATAAAAACAGAAAATGCTTCAGTCCCGAATACGCCGGCTTAGAGCGCGCGTATATAAATTTGATCCCATGCTATTCGAGATTGTGATCTCCCGGTCTCAAAAGTTTTTCTTGGACGATGTCTAGGGTGATTCCTGGCATCGAGAGGTTGGATGGGTGTGTACTGGTTAGCTGCGTTTTCTTCCGAAATACCGTAAACGGAACCAGTCCTCGTGACTACGGAAATCCGTTAACTGTGGGAAAATTTTGTACAAACTCTGCAGAGTCATAAATCTTAAAATCATCTTATTCATATTCGAGTTCCGTGCCAACTTATTCTGACAAGTGCTAGCTTTGGTGATAGATTTTTCGGTGGGACGCATGAGTGCTACGTCCGGTTAAATGTTTATTCCTGTGGATGGACTAACCCATTTATTTTCAAGAGTTGAACGTTTATTATGAGTATTATTTCTTGACAGTAAAGCCCTTTCTGCGATGTCGCTTAGATGTCCGACTGTGGCATTTCTTTTAAAGCCCTTTCTGCGATGTCGCTTAGACGTCCGACTGTGGCATTTCTTTTAAAGCCCTTTCTGCGATGTCGCTTAGACGTCCGACTGTGGCATTCCTTTTAAAGCCCTTTCTGCGATGTCGCTTAGACGTCCGACTGTGGCATTTCTTTTAAAGCCCTTTCTGCGATGTCCCTTAGACGTCCGACTGTGGCATTTCTTTTAAAGCCCTTTCTGCGATGTCGCATAGACGTCCGACTGTGGAATTTCTTTTAAAGCCCTTTATGTGGTGTCGCTAAGACGCCCGACTGTGGCATGATTTTTTTCTCTTATTTATCTGTTCACCTTTCGAGGCGTCGCTTCAGACACCCGATCGGTTTTCTTTTATTTTCTGTTGGGACTTCAGGCGGACTACTGCCGATTCCCTTTTTACTTACCTTGCCTGCTAATATTTCAAATATGCCTTGGTGAATTAATCATGACGCACACATGCATGCATTTGTTATATCTTATGTCCGAACTGTCTTGCGAGTACTTTCAAAGTACTCACTGGCTTGTTGATTTGGCCAGATGCTGATGAAGGTGATCTCATGGATGAAGAGTTCGATAGCGAGTCCGACACCTAGAGGAATCCCAGTCAGTCTCGTGCGACCCTGGACTTGGTCACTGTATTATACCCGCTTCCGCAACCCGAATAATTTCATCGAGCCTCACCTCGACGCTCGTTGGGATGTTAGTTTGAGAGCCATTTTATCCACCCCACTGTGTTATTCCACCACTCCCCGAGTTCCGCCTTTATGTAAATTTGATCCCATGCTATTCGAGATTGTGATCTCCTCGTCTCAAAAGTTTTTCTTGGACGATGCCTAGGGTGATTCCTGGCATCGAGAGGCTGGATGGGTGTGTACTGGTTAGCTGCGTTTTCTTCCGAAATACCGTAAACGGAACCAGTCCTCGTGACTACGGAAATCCGTTAACTGTGGGAAAATTTTGTACAAACTCTGAAGAGTCATAAATCTTAAAATCATCTTATTCATATTCGATTTCCGTGCTAACTTATTCTGACAAGTGCCAGCTTTGGTGACAGATTTTTCGGTGGGACGCATGAGTGCTACGTCCGGTTAAATGTTTATTCCTGTGGATGGACTAACCCATTTATTTTCAAGAGTTGAACGTTTATTTTGAGTATTATTTCCTTGACAGTAAAGCCCTTTCTGTGATGTCACTTAGACGTCCGACTGTGGCATTTCTTTTAAAGCCCTTTCTGCGATGTCCCTTAGACGTTCGACTGTGGCATTTCTTCTAAAGCCCTTTCTGCGATGTCGCTTAGACGTCCGACTGTGGCATTTCTTTTAAAGCCCTGTCTGCGATGTCGCATAGACATCCGACTGTGGCATTTCTTTTAAAGCCCTTTATGTGGTGTCGCTAAGACGCCCGACTGTGGCATGATGTTTCTCCTATTTATCTGTTCACCGTTCGAGGCGTCGCTTCAGACACTCGATCGGTTTTCTTTTATTTTCCGTTGGGATTTCAGGCGGACTACCGCCGATTCCCTTTTTACTTACCTTGCCTGCTAATATTTCAAATATGCCTCGGTGAATTAATCATGACGCACACATGCATGCATTTGTTATATCTTATGTCCAAACTGTCTTGCAAGTACTTCCAAAGTACTCACTGGCTTGTTGATTTGGCCAGATGCTGATGAAGGTGATCTCATGGATGAAGAGTTCGATAGCGAGTCCGACGCCTAGAGGAAGCCCAGTCAGTCTCGTGCGACCCTGACTTGGTCACTGTATTATACCCGCTTCCGCAACCCGAATAATTTCATTGAGCCTCACCTCAACGCTCGATGGGATGTTAGTTTGAGAGACATTTTATCCACCCCACTGTGTTATTCCACCACTCCCCGAGTTCCGACATAGTAGTATGCCACCACTCCTTGTGTCATATCCGCCTTTATGTATAATTATTGGCGTGTTTGTAATAAAATTGTTGAGCATCCTCATCTCAACTCTGTAATATATTTTATGCTACTGGCTTATTGTATCGAGTGTTTGTCTACCAGTGAGGAGGTTTTCTCAAACTGGATTTTAAAGATTGGTTTCTCAATAAATATTTTTAGGGCTTTAAAAGAAATGCCACACTCGGACGTCTAAGCGACATCACAGAAAGGGCTTTAAAAGAAATGCCACAGTCGGACGTCCAAGCAACATCACAGAAAAGGGCTTTAAAAGGAATGCCACAATCGGACGTCTAAGCGACATCGCAGAAAGGGCTTTAAAAGAAATTCCACAGTCGGACGTCTAAGCGACATCGCAGAAAGGGCTTTAAAAAAATGCCACAGTCGGACGTCTAAGCGACATCGCAGAAAGGGCTTTAAAAGAAATGCCACAGTCGGACGTCTAAGCGACATCGCAGAAAGTGCTTTAAAAGAAATGCCACAGTTGGACGTCTAAGCGACATCGCAGAAAGGGCTTCGCTGTCAAGGAAATAACACTCATAATAAACGTTCAACTCTTGAAAATAAATGGGTTAGTCCATCCACAGGAATAAACATTTAACCGGACGTAGCACTCATGCGTCCCACCAAAAAATCTGTCACCAAAGCTGGCACCTTGTCAGAATAAGTTAGCACGGAACTCGGATATGAATAAGATGATTTTAAGATTTATGACTCTGCAGAGTTTGTACAAAATTTTCCCACAGTTAATGGATTTCCGTAGTCACGAGGACTGGTTCCGTTTATGGTATTTCGGAAGAAAACGCAGCTAACTAGTACACACCCATCCAACCTCTCGATGCCAGGAATCACCCTAGACATCGTCCAAGAAAAACTTTTGAGACGGGGAGATCACAATCTCGAATAGCATGGGATCAAATTTATATACGCGCGCTCTAAGGGGTGCCCCCTCTCGGTCCCAACCGGTAACACCCATGCCCCCTGACCGGATGACTGGCTTTAATCCAGGGCCATGGAACCATCATCCCGGCCTCTCCTTTTTGGTGTGTACCAGGAAAGCGGTTTGCAACTTACTAAACCATATCCCTTGCGAGAAACATGTGGTAGTACAGGGAGGGAAATGGGTAGGAGCCAAACCGATACGGGCTGGTACTGAAGTAAATTTGTATGGCATAAAACTGGCATGCTACAACACTACCATCTTACCCATCTTCATGCCAACACATGGCCATGCATACTCACATCCAACAACGTATGGATCATCGAACTCACTTGCCTCAACAACTTATGAAAATAACGTTCATCGATATGCTCACCATCATGCCATGAAACTAACTAAATGAAAAACATGCCAAGACACTCATCATATCAAAAGTTCAAACATGCTTGCCTGGTTCAGAGTAGTCGGAGCCTAGCTCGGTGAAGTTTGCGGTCCCGTCACCTCCTCCGGTATCTACGGTATAAAGAGAATATATGCACTATCGTAAATACCAAGAGGTGCACAGAAATTATTCCAATTATTTTTTAAATAAATCTGATAAAAAACTAGACAAAATCTTGAAGAGAACAGAAAAAGAATCACTCAAAAATATGCTTTTGTTAAAAAGTTATAAAGGTTTTTGTCCAGGGACCCATCTGTAATGAAACAGAAACTTCCCAGGGTTCTTTTTATAAAACAGAAAACGCATCAGTCCCGAATATGCCGGCTCAGAGGAGAAAGCGTATTTTGCCCGAAGGCGTTTTCAGAAAACGGTTCGAAAAGAATAGAAATCTGACGGGGCGGTCCCACCCGTCGGGTTTGAAAACGGCGGCAGAGCTCTTGGCGCCAGAGAGTCGCGGCGATCGCCGGCGGCGATCCAGGGGGATCGGAGGTTACCTACGCGCTCAGGGTGCTATTCCGCGTCGATTGGTGGTGGTGGTGGCGGTCGGCGAGCACCACGTCGGCGGTGGCTTCTACTCCGGCGGACGGTAGTTCGAGCGTGGATGGAGTTCGCCGGAGAGGGCTGCAAGGTGCAAATTTATGAGAGGGTTAAAGTGCTAGGTATGGAAGAAGGCTGCAGACGAGGTTTGGGCGCCGGAGATGGCCTCACCGCGGTGAACGCTGCTGGAGCACGAGGCGGACGGAGGTGGCCGGAGTCGAGGAAGAAAGGCTCCTCGAGGCCCCTCCAGTGGCCAGGCAAGGTTTAGTGAGGTGGTGGAGCCGTGCGGGGGTGAGAGCAGGCTCGGGGGCGCTATATATAGCCGCCCCGAGGCGGTTGCCGAGAACGGGGTTCTCCGGCGAGGTGATTACGGCGGTGCGGTGGTTGCACGGGAGGGTTCAGAGGTTGAGCGTCGTTGTGGGTGCTCCCTGGTTCCGTTTAGGTGCTAACAGCGTCGGGATTAGGTTGCTTAGGGGGAGCTCGACCGAACGGGGCGGCGCGGGCCCGTCGGCGGCAGAGAGCACGCTCTGTGCGTGCCGCGCCACGGCGACGGTGCTGCATGCGTGCGCTGGCAAGGAGATGGCCACGCGGAGCCACCAGGGGGTTTGGGCGGCGCTGAACGGCGTTGTGCCGCCGTTCTGCTCCCTGTCGGCCGCTATGGTGGTTCGGCCGCCGCAAGACACGCCGGCGCAGGCGGGCCAGGGTGCCACCGACGCCAGGAAGGTGCCAATCGCGCGTGCGAGGCTCCGGACAAGCAGGCCAGGCGGCGAACAACATGACAAGGGCACTGTGAGCATGTGACTGAATTAACTGACGAAGATCGACACTGAACTCTGAACTTAACTGAAGTTGAACTGAAACAGTGTATGCAAGGTGTTCGACAGAATGATCTAGGCATCTAGGGATTTTTCCTTGAGCTGATTTTTGGTGGAGTGGCTCCTCATTGCTCTAGTAGGCTGCCTGATTTTTGGTGGAATTTTTGGAGAAGTGGAAATATGAATTTCACCAAATTTGGCAAATCTTGTCCAAACTTGCAGGGAGTGGAAGTTAAAATATTTGAAAAGAAGATGAGTGGATCAAGATGGTTCCAGGTTGAGGGTACCAAGGACTAGCCTGTAGAGTTGGTTTGAGGTCCAAATACAAATGTTATAGGGTACTTGCTTTGTAAATGACTCAGGCTCAAAGTAAAAGTCAAAAAAGATTTGAGAGATGAAATAATTAAAATAAAATCCAAAACTTGTTTGGATTAGTTGGGACAGAGAACTTAGGTTGTTTACAAGGAGGAGGGGAGGTTTTGGAGGGGTTTTACCAAAAAAATGCAAGGTCATGGGTGGTTTCAAGATATGAAAATCCCCCAATTCTCATAGAGTTTTTCTTTAAAAGGAAAAAAATGATTAAACTCCCAAAACAATTTGAGAAGGGAACCAACAGAGAAGAAGTTTTAAAAGATCAAACACCAAAGTTTGAAGAAAGACAAAATTCCTTGTCAAATGACAAGGAAGTTTTTTTTAAAGAGGAATGTTTCTCTGAAAAAAAATTAAATGGCCTCTTTTCAAAACCAACAAAGATTTTGCCAAAACCAAAAATGAAAATTTTTGGAGTGTCACAACACCTACCCCCTTAGGAAAAATCTCGTCCCCGAGATTTCAGCTGATCCTTAAATAAGTGTGGATGCTCTGCCCTAAGAAAATCCTCTCTTTCCCAAGTTGCTTCATTATCGGTGTGATTGCTCCACTGAACTCTAAAAAATTTGATGGTCTTTTGTCGGGTTCTCCTTTCAGACTCCTCTAATATTTTTACTGGACATTCCCGATAGGTGAGATCTGGTTGCACATCGATGTTCTCATGGGACACTTGTTTCTCTGGTTTGCTCACGCACTTTCTTAACTGCGAAACATGGAATACGTTGTGGATATCTGATAGTTCCTCAGGTAAGTTTAGCTGGTAGGCTACCGTGCCTCTTCGTGCCATTATACAGAATGGTCCGATGAATCTTGGTGCTAGCTTTCCTTAAAGCTTGAATCGTTGTAGTCCTCTCATAGGGGATACTCGTAGGTACACAAACTCTCTGGGTTCGAAGCTGACCCCACGATGCTTCTGATCGTAATAACTCATATGTCGTCTTTGAGCGGTCTTGAGCCTATTTCTGATTAGCTTGACTTTCTCCTCGGCTTCTCTGAGCATGTCTGGTCCAAAGATACGGCTGTCTCTGGTCTCTGACCAATTTAACGGGGTACGACATCTCCGTCCATATAAAGCCTCAAACGGTGCCATTTGCAGGCTGGCCTTGTAATTATTGTTGTATGCGAACTCGGCGTATGGCAGGCTTTCTTCCCAACTGGTTCCATATGTGAGGACACATGCTCTCAGCATGTCTTCTAAGATCTGGTTTACGCGTTCTGTTGGTCCATCTGTCTAGGGGTGGTAAGCTGTACTGAAGGCTAGTTGAGTTCCCAGTGCCTGTTGTAAGTGATCCCAAAATCTCGAAACGAACTGAGTGTCCCTGTCGGATATTATAGTTTTTGGGACACCGTGTAGACAGACTATGCGGGAGAGGTAAATCCTGGCAAGTTTTTAAGTGGTGTGGTTCGTCCTTACTGGAATAAAATGTGCCACCTTGGTTAACCTGTCGGTGATGACCCATATGGCATCATTTCCGTGTCGGGACCGAGGTAGTCCGACAATGAAATCCATCCCTATTTCATCCCATTTCCACTCAGGTATTTTGTTTGGTTGCAGTAGTCCGGCTAGTCTCTGATGCTCAGCTTTTATGTGTTGACATGAGTCGCAACATGCAACGAAGGTGGCTATGTCCCTCTTCATACCGTGCCACCAAAATCCTTCCTGAATATCTTTATACATTTTGGTCCCTCCAGGGTGGATTGAATATGGGGCGGTGTGGGCTTCAGCTAAGATTTGTTGTTTAAGGTCTTCTATGTTTGGCACGCAGAGTCTTTCTCCGTACCATAATATCCCTTCATCGTCTATGACGAATTCCGAGGCCTTGCCCGTACTCACCTTTCTTTTTATACCTTCTATGCTGGGGTGACCAGGCTGAGCTTCTTTAATTTTCTCCACAAGGTCAGGTTGTATCTCCAAATTTGTTATGGTGCCTTCTGCTACCATCAACAAGTTGAGTTTGGTAAATTCTTGTTGGAATTCGGGTCTCAAGCCTTGCAGACTGCTTTCGTCGGAGCTGGGGTTCCAACTAAGAGCATCGTCCACCACATTGGCTTTACCTGGATGGTAATGGATACCAACATCATAATCTCTTACAAAATTCCAACCAGCGTCGTTGCCGTAAATTTAGTTCTGGCTGGGTGAAAATATATTTGAGACTTTTATGGTCCGTATATATTTTACATCGATTTCCAAGTAAGAAATGCCTCCATTCCTTAAGTGCATGAATGACCACTGCCATTTCTATGTCATGAGTGGGATAATTCTCCTCATGCTTGCGAAGCTGCCTTGAAGCGTAGGCGACAACTTTGCCCTCTTGCATTAATACGCATCCGAGACCCTTTCTGGATGCGTCACAATATACTTCAAAATTCTTGTGTATGTCTGGCACAATTAATACTGGTGCTGTTGTTAATTTCCTCTTTAGCTCTTGGAAACTTTTCTCGCAGGCTTCTGTCCATTCAAACTTCTTGTCTTTCTTGAGTAACTGTGTCATAGGCTTGGCGATGGTGGAGAATCCTTCAATAAATCTGCGGTAATATCTTGCCATTCCCAAGAAACTCCGTATGTCTGTTACACTGGCTGGTGACTTCCAGCCAAGTACGGCCTTGACTTTTTCCGGGTCCACTACGATACCGTCTTGGGTCAGCACGTGGCCTAGAAAGCCCACTTGTTTTAGCCAAAATTCGCACTTGCTGAACTTGGCATACAATTGATGTTTCCTGAGTTCGCCTAGTACAATTCTGAGATGTTTCGCGTGCTCTTCTGGTGTCTTGGAGTATACCAGAATATCGTTGATGAATACCACAACGAACTTATCCATAAACTTCATAAATACTTTGTTCATGAGGTGAACAAAATATGCGGGGGCGTTCGTTAACCCAAATGGCATTACTGTGAACTCATACAGTCCATATTTGGAGGTGAAGGCTGTCTTGGGGATATCTTCTGTTCGTACCTTCAGTTGATGGTATCCTGACCTCAGGTCAATTTTCGAGAATACCTTGTCCTGAGCGAGTTGATCAAACAAATCGTTTATCCTTGGCATTGGGTACTTGTTCTTGACTATGACCATGTTAAGTGCCTGATAGTCAATACACAATCTTAGTGTTCCGTCCTTCTTTTTGGCAAATAAAATTGGTGATCCCCAAGGTGAGGAACTGGCTCGAATGTATCCTTTGTCCAGCAATTCCTTTATTTGTTTCTTCAATTCGACCAACTCGGATGGTTCCATTCTGTATGGTTTCTTGTATATGGGGGTGGTTCCTGGTGCTAACTTAATGCTGAATTCTATCTCTCGGTCTGGTGGCATGCCTGGTAGCTCTTCGGGAAAAACGTCTGGAAATTCACATACCACTGGAACCTTGTTTAGCTCAGAAACATCCACCTTATTCAATCTCGGTTGCCGGGGTATCTTCCGTTCCTTGGCGGATACCCTTATTGTCTTCCCGAGGTGATGCGTGACGATTACGGTTCGGTTGAAATAGTCAATGAAACCTTTGTTGGTGGTTAGCCAGTCCATCCCGAGGATGACATCCAGTCCTTTATTTTCCAACACAATAAGGTTTGCATGGAACTTCAATCCTTTGAACTCAATAACCACACCTTGACAGTAACTCTGAGTGACTTGCTGAATCCCAGGGGAGTTGATGATCATGGATTTCTCGAAAGGAAGCATCGAAAAATTATTTTGCAAAGCAAAACTTTTAGAAATAAAAGAGTGAGAAGCTCTAGAATAAAACAAAACCATTGCAGGTATTGTGTTGACAGGAAACGTACCGAGTACGATATCTGGAGCATTTTGTGCCTCCTCTTTGGTTACGTGGTTCAGATGACCCATCCTGTGGTTGTTGTTGGGATTGAAATTGTTTCGCTTGGGCGCTGAATTATTGTTGCCGTTGTTTGTTTTTGGGGCTGAGTTCCTAGGCTTGGGACACTGTTTAGCATAGTGCCCTTCCTCTCCACAGGCGTAACAAGTAATGCCGGGGCGATATGTGAACTCCTTGTCCCTTGCATGGAAATTCTTGATTGGGCGTGAGGCGTTGGATGCAGACTTGTGTGTCCCACCCTTTTGAAAATCTGCTTTGCTTCGATGATTGCGAGCATGGTTGGTCTGGTCCCTTTTTCGCTTGCGGAAATCTTCCAAACTGCGCCTTTCATTTTCCAGAGTAATGGCTTTGTCCACTAGTGTCTTAAAATCTGGAAAAGTGTGCACAACTAGTTGGCATTTAAGTGCGGGCGCTAGACCGTCAAGGAATTTCTCCATCTTCTTGCTTTCAGACATACGATTGTGACACACCAAAAAAAATTCATTTTTGGTTTTGGCAAAAATGTTTGTTGGTTTTGAAAAGAAACCATTTAAAAAAAATCAGAGAGACATTCCTTTTTAAAAACTTCCTGGTCATTTGACAAGGATTTTTGTATTTCTTCAAACTTTGGTGTTTGATCTTTTAAAACTCCTTCTTTGTTGATTCCCTTCTCAAATTATTTTAGCAGTTAAATCATTTTTATTTTTAAAAGAAAAACTCTATGAAATTGGGGATTTTCATATCTTGAAACCACCCATGACCTTGCACTTTCCTTTTGTGATAAAACTCCTCCAAAACCTTCCCTCCTCCTTGTAAACAACCTAAGTTCTCTGTACCAACTGATCCAAAAAAAGTTTTGGATTTTATTTTAATTATTTCATCTCTCAAATCTTTTCTGACTTTTATTTTTAGCCTGAGTCATTTACAAAGCAAGTACCCTATAACATTTGTATTTGGACCTCAAACCAACTCTACTGGCTAGTCCTAGGTACCCTCAACCTGGAACCATCTTAATCCACTCATCTTCTTTTCAAATATTTTAACTTTCACTCCCTGCAAGTTTGGACCAGATTTGCCAAATTTGGTGAAAATTCATATTTCCAGTTCTCCAAAAATTCCACCAAAAATCAGGCAGCCTACTGGAGCAATGAGGAGCCACTCCACCAAAAATCAGCTCGAGGAAAAATCCCTACATGCCTAGATCATTCTGTCGAACACCTTGCATGCACTGTTTCAGTCATCTTCAGTTAAGTTCAGAATTCAGTGTTGATCTTCGTCAGTTAGTTCAGTCACATGCTCACAGTGCCCTTGGCACGTTGCTCGCCGCCTGGCCTGCTTGTCCGGAGCCTCGCACGCGCGCTTGGCACCTTTCTGGCGTCGGTGGTGCCCTGGCCCGCCTGCGCCGGCGTGTCTTGCGGCGGCCGAACCACTGTAGCAGCCGACCGGGAGCAGAACGATGGCACAACGTCGTTCAGCGCCGCCCAAACCCCCTGGTGGCTCCGCGTGGCCATCTCCTCGCCAGCGCACACATGCAGCACCGTCGTCGTGGCGCGGCACGCACAGAGCATGCTCTCTGCCGCCGACAGGCCCGCGCCGCCCTGTTCCGTCGAGCTCCCCCTAAGCAACCTAATCCCAACGTTGTTAGCACATAAACGGAACCAGGGAGCACCGACGACGACGCTCAACCTCTGAACCCTCCTGTGCAACCACCGCACTGCCGTAATCACCTCGCCGGAGAACCCCGTTCTCGGCAACCGCCTCGGGGCGGCTATATATAGCGCCCCGATCCTGCTCTCACTCCCGCACGGCTCCACCACCCCGCTAAACCCTGCCTGGCCACTGGAGGGGCCTTGAGGAGCCCTTCTTCCTCGACTCCGGCCACCTCCATCCGCCTCGGGCTCCAGCAGCGTTCACTGCGGTGAGGCCATCTCCGGCGACCAAAGCTCGTCTGGAGCCTTCTGCCACACCTAGCACTCTAACCCCCTCATCAATTTGCAACTTGCAGCCCTCTCCGGCAAACTCCATCCACGCCCGAACCGCCGTCCGCCGGAGCAGAAGCCACCGCCGACGTGGAGCTCGCCGACCGCCACCACCACCACCGATCGATGCGGAATAGCACCCTGAGCGTGTAGGTAACCCCTGATCCCCCTGCATTGCGGTGGATTGCCGCCGGCGATCGCCGCGGCTCTCTGGCGCCAAGAGCTCTACCACCGTTTTCAAACCCGACGGGTGGGACCGCCCCGTCAGATTTCTGTTCTTTTCGAATCGTTTTCTGAATACGCCTTCGGGAAAAATACGCTTTCTCCTCTGAGCCGGCATATTCAGGACTGAAGCGTTTTCTGTTTTTATAAAAAGAAACCTGAGAAGTTTCTGTTTCATTACAGATGGGTCCCTAGACAAAAACCTTTATAACTTTTTAACAGAAGCATATTTTTGAGTGATTCTTTTTCTGTTCTCTTCAAAATTTTGCCTACTTTTTTATCAGATTTATTTGAAAAATATTTGGATTAATTTATGTGCACCTCTTGGTATTTACGATAGTGCGTGTATTCTCTTTATACCGTAGATACCGACGGAGGTGACGGGACCGCAAACTTCACCGAGCTGGGCTCCGACTACTCTGAACCAGGCAAGCATGTTTGAACTTTTGATATGATGAGTGTCTTGGCATGTTTTTGCATTTAGTTAGTTTCATGGCATGATGGTGAGCATACCGATGGAGGTTATTTTCATACATTGTTGAAGCAAGTGAGTTCGATGATCCATACGTTGTTGGATGTGAGTATGCATGGCCATGTGTTGGCATGAGATGGGTGAGATGGCAGTGTTGTAGCATGCCATTCTTACGCCATACAAATTTACTTCAATACCAGCCCGTATCGGTTTGGCTCCTATCCATTTCCCTCCCTGTACTACCACATGTTTCTCGCAAGGGATATGGTTTAGTAAGTTGCAAACCGCTTTCCTGGTACACACCAAAAAGGAGAGGCCGGGATGATGCTTCCATGGCCCTGGATTAAAGCCAGTCATCCGGTCAGGGGGCATGGGTGTTACCGGTTGGGACCGAGAGGGGGGCACCCCTTAGAGCGCGCGTATATAAATTTGATCCCATGCTATTCGAGATTGTGATCTCCTCGTCTCAAAAGTTTTTCTTGGACGATGTCTAGGGTGATTCCTGGCATCGAGAGGTTGGATGGGTGTGTACTGGTTAGCTGCGTTTTTTTCCAAAATACCGTGAACGGAACCAGTCCTCGTGACTCCGGAAATCCGTTAACTGTGGAAAAAAATTGTACAAACTCTGCAGAGTCATAAATCTTAAAATCATCTTATTCATATCCGAGTCCCGCACTAACTTATTCTATCAAGTGCCAGCTTTGGTGACAGATTATTCGGTGGGACGCATGAGTGCTACGTCCGGTTAAATGTTTATTCCTGTGGATGGACTAACCCGTTTATATTCAATAGTTGAACATTTATTATGAACATCATTTCCTTGACAGTAAAGCCCTTTCCGCGATGTCGCTTAGACGTCTGACTGTGGCATTTCTTTTAAAGCCCTTTCTGTGATGTCGCTCAGAAGTCCGACTGTGGCATTTCTTTTAAAGCCCTTTCTGTGATGTCGCTCAGACGTCCGACTGTGGCATTTCTTTTAAAGACCTTTCTGTGATGTCGCTCAGACGTCCGACTGTGGCATTTCTTTTAAAGCCCTTTCTGTGATGTCGCTGAGACGTCCGACTGTGGCATTTCTTTTAAAGCCCTTTCCGCGATGTCGCTTAGACGTCCGACTGTGGCATTTCTTTTAAAGCCCTTTCTGTGATGTCGCTCAGAGTCCGACTGTGGCATTTCTTTTAAAGCCCTTTCCGCGATGTCGCTTAGACATCCGACTGTGGCATTTCTTTTAAAGCCCTTTATGTGGTGTTGCTAAGACGCCCGACTGTGGCATGATTTCTCCTTTATTTATTTGTTCACCTTTCGAGGCGTCGCTTCAGACACCCGATCGGTTTTCTTTTATTTTCTGTTGGGATTTCAGGCGGACTACCGTCGATTCCCTTTTTACTTACCTTGCCTGTTAATATTTCAAATATGCATATGTGAATTAATCATGACGCACACATGCATGCATTTGTTATATCTTACGTACGAACTGTCTTGCGAGTACTTTCAAAGTACTCACTGGATTGTTGATTTGGCCAGATGCTGATGAAGGTGATTTCATGGATGAAGAATTCGATAGCGAGTCCAATGCCTAGAGGAATCCCAGTCAGTCTCGTGCGACCCTGGACTTGGTCACTATATTATACCCGCTTCCGCAACCAAATAATTTCATCGAGCCTCATCTCGACGCTCGATGGGATGTTAGTCTGAGAGCCACTTTATCCACTCCCCACTGTGTTATTCCACCACTACCCTATTTACGAGTCAGTAGTATGCCACCACTCCCATGTGTCATATTCGCCTTTCTGTATAATTATTGGCGCGTTTGTAATAAATTTGTTGGGCATCCTCAACTCAACCCTGTAATATATCTTATGCTACTGGCTTATTGTATCAAGTGTTTGTCTACCAGTGAGGAGGTTTTATCTCAAACTGCATTTTTAGATTGGTTTCTCAATAAATATTTTAATTGGAAAACCGGTCGTGACAAGCTTGGTACCAGAGCCAGGCTGACTATAGGAAGCCACTAGGTGCGATCGCTAATTGATTATTAGCATGTTTGAGCTAATTTGTATTTTTGCAATTGTAGTCATTTTTCTGACAGTCAGCGTATATTTATGATCTGACCATTCAGAATTCTTGCCTATTTTTGTAGATGGCCGACAACAGCTGCGAGTCTCAGTCCTTCGCCAACGTACCCTATGGGTTCGTCAAGCTTTTATCCTTCATCGTTCAGGTCGCGATGGGGCCATCTGTGCGCCCAGTCGTCACTCTCTGCCAGCACAAAGTCAACGACAGTCTGACCATGCACCAGGCCTCGGTGCAATTCAGGGGAGGGCGTGGTGAGTTACGCCGCTTCCGGTTCGTGGGAAGAGCCATGCCCACGGAGAAGCATGCTATCCAGATGGCAGCCCGCGATTCGATAGCTCGCCTCAGGGATGTCCTTCCCGTGATGAAAGCTAGTCGTTACCGCTATCTTCCATGCCACGTGCCCGACACCTGTCACTACGCATACTCCTGCCCCAGAGGAGAACGCGACGAGGCCTTTGAGATGCTCATTGAGTATCTTCGGGCCCTGGACGCCGCCTTCGACAATTTTGTGGACGACTTCGTGGCCGCCCGCATGGACTCAGTCCATGGCTGTGCTGCCAACAGGAGGGAGCTCCTGCCTATAGCACCGCCATTGACTTATGCCTCATCATCAGCATCTTATGCACCTGCTCGTCGCCTGCCTTCTACTGAGGAGTTCAACCCATTCATTGCGCCCACTCCAGCGCGCACTGCACCGCCACTCACGCCGACTCCTATTCGTGTTATTCCGCCCCTGGCACCCGCTCTATCTACTCGGCGCAACACTACTCGTATGGAACCTATTAGCGAGGAGGAAGTCGAGTCCCCAGCCTCGCTACGCCTCACCCTTGGCAGGGCCAAGGACATCATCAACATCTCCGAGTAAGTACGCTTAGCCGTCACGCGATGTACCGCCATGTAAGATATGAGAAGTAGCCTGTTTGCGCATCATGTAGGAAGTGGAGAAGTGCACTAGCCTAAATAACATGTCAGGATTATGTACGCATATCCTGAGTGATGTATTGTATAATTATCGCCCGCGTGTAAGATACGTAATGAGCAGTCCTTCTCCGTGCGCAAATTGAATTGTTTTCCCTAGTGATCTTGTCTATTTGATTTATTTGCCAACCTTGTGTATTTATGGAATTATTTTTGCGCCCCTTTTCGTTTTTCTTATGGGTTTTTCAAAATATATCCCCAGAGTGAAAAAAAATGTCTCGTCCTTGGACCCGCTCCATGCCAGCTCCGCCAGAGGAAAATTATGGCACTCATCCGGACAACAACTTTGCACAAGGGCAGTCAAGTCAATATCAGGACACTCAACCAGGCAACAATTTCACTCAAGGTCAATCAAGTCAACAGGGCAGTGACACGACACTTTCTCAAATATGCCGCCTTTATGAACAAAGTCAGCAACAACATCGGGAAATGATGAACCAAGTCATCAACATGAGAAATCACCATGGGCAGTATCAGCAGCATTCCAAGTTATCTGAGCTACAGAAGACGCGTCCCCCAACATTTTATCATACTGATAAACCTCTTGAGGCCGAAGACTGGCTTCGAGACGTGGAGAGAAAATTAAATATTGCACAATTTCAGACCCCGAAAAGGTACTTTATGCTCCCCACTATCTCACAGGAGCAGCCGCATCTTGGTGGGAGAATTTCCTGCACATGCATCCCAACGAAAATAATATAATCTGGGATGATTTCAAGGAAGGCTTCCGTGGAGCACACATTCCTAAGAGTATTATGAAAATCAAAAAGAGAGAATTCGAGGACCTCAAACAACGGAACATGACAGTGTCAGATTACAAGGGTCAATTTAGTCTATTATCTCGCTACGCCAATGAAGATCGTATGTCTGAAAGCAAGAAGATGGAGAAATTCCTTGACGGTCTAGCACCCGCACTTAAATGCCAACTAGTTGTGCACACTTTTCCAGATTTTAAGACACTAGTGGACAAAGCCATTACTCTGGAAAATGAAAGGCGCAGCTTGGAAGATTTACGCAAGCGAAAAAGGGACCAGACCAACCATGCTCGCAATCATCGAAGCAAGGCAGATTTTCAAAAGGGTGGGACACACAAGTCTGCATCCAACACCTCACGCCCAATCAAGAATTTCCATGCAAGGGACAAGGAGTTCACATATCGCCCCGACATTACTTGTTACGCATGTGGAGAGGAAGGGCACTATGCTAAACAGTGTCCCAAGCCTAGAAACTTAGCCCCAAAAACCAACAACGGCAGCAATAATTCAGCGCCCAAGCGAAGCAATTTCAATCCCAACCACAACCACAGGAAGGGTCATCTGAACCACGTAACCAAAGAGGAGGCACAAGATGCTCCAGATATAGTACTCGGTACGTTTCCTGTCAACACAATACCTACAATGGATTTGTTTGATTCTGGAGCTTCTCACTCTTTTATTTCGAAAAGTTTTGCTTTGCAAAATAATTTTTCGATGCTTCCCTTGGAGAAATCCATGATCATCAAGTCCCCTGGGATTCAGCAAGTCACTCAGAGTTACTGTCAAGATGTGGTTATTGAGTTCAAAGGATTGAAGTTCCATGCAAACCTTATTGTGTTGGAAAATAAAGGACTGGATGTCATCCTCGGGATGGACTAGCTAACCACCAACAAAGGTTGCATTGACTGTTTCAACCAAACCGTAATCCTCACGCATCACCTCGGGAAGACAATAAGGGTATCCGCCAAGGAACGGAAAATACCCCGGCAACCGAGATTGAATAAGGTGGATGTTTCTGAGCTAAACAAGGTTCCAGTGGTATGTGAATTTCCAGACGTTTTTCCCGAAGAGCTACCAGGCATGCCACCAAACAGAGAGATAGAATTCAGCATTGAGTTAGCACCAGGAACCACCCCCCATATACAAGAAACCGTACAGAATGGCACCATCCGAGTTGGTTGAATTGAAGAAACAAATAAAGGAATTGTTGGACAAAGGATACATTCAAGCCAGTTCCTCACCTTGGGGATCACCAATTTTATTTGCCAAAAAGAAGGACGGAACACTGAGATTGTGTATTGACTATCGGGCACTTAACATGGTCACAGTCAAGAACAAGTACCCAATGCCAAGGATAAACGATTTGATTGATCAACTCGCTCAGGCCAAGGTATTCTCGAAAATTGACCTGAGGTCAGGATACCATCAACTGAAGGTACGAACAGAAGATATCCCCAAGACAGCCTTCACCTCCAGATATGGACTGTATGAGTTCACAGTAATGCCATTTGGGTTAACAAACGCCCCCGCATATTTTGTTCACCTCATGAACAAAGTATTTATGAAGTTTATGGATAAGTTCGTTGTGGTATTCATCGACGATATTCTGGTATACTCCAAGACACCATAAGAGCACGCGGAACATCTCATAATTGTACTAGGCGAACTCAGGAAACATCAATTATATGCCAAGTTCAGCAAGTGCGAATTTTGGCTAAAACAAGTGGGCTTTCTAGGCCACGTGTTGACCCAAGACGGTATCGCAGTGGACCCGGAAAAAGTCAAGGCCGTACTTGGCTGGAAGTCACCAGCCAGTGTAACGGACATACGGAGTTTCTTGGGAATGGCAGGATATTACCATAGATTTATTGAAGGATTCTCCACCATCGCCAAGCCTATGACACAGTTACTCAAGAAAGACAAGAAGTTTGAATGGACAGAAGCCTGCGAGAAAAGTTTCCAAGAGCTAAAGAGGAAATTAACAACAACACCAGTATTAATTGTGCCAGACATACACAAGAATTTTGAAGTATATTGTGACGCATCCAGAAAGGGTCTCGGATGCGTATTGATGCAAGAAGGCAAAGTTGTCGCCTACGCTTCAAGGCAACTACGCAAGCAAGAGGAGAATTATCCCACTCATGACTTAGAAATGGAAGCGGTCATTCATGCACTTAAGGAATGGAGGCATTTCTTGCTTGGAAATCGATGTGAAATATATACGGACCATAAAAGTCTCAAATATATTTTTACCCAGCCAGAACTAAATTTACGGCAACGACGCTGGTTGGAATTGGTAAAAGATTATGATGTTGGTATCCATTACCATCCAGGTAAAGCAAATGTGGTGGCCGATGCTCTTAGTCGGAACCCCAACTCCGACGAAAGCAGTCTGCAAGGCTTGAGACCCGAATTCCAACAAGAATTTACCAAACTCAACTTGTTGATGGTAGCAGAAGGCACCATAACAAATTTGGAGATACAACCCGACCTTGTGGAGAAAATTAAAGAATCCCAACCTGGTCACCCCATCATAGAAGGTATAAAAAGAAAGGTGAGAATGGGCAAGGCCTCGGAATTCGTCATAGACTATGGAGGGATATTATGGTACGGAGAAAGACTCCGCGTGCCAAAAATAGAAGACCTTAAACAGCAAATCTTAACTGAAACCCACACCGCCCCATATTCAATCCACCCTGGAGGGACCAAAATGTATAAAGATATTCGGGAAAGATTTTGGTGGCACGGTATGAAGAGGGACATAGCCACCTTCGTTGCATGTTGCGACTCATGTCAACGCATAAAAGCTGAGCATCAGAGACCAGCCGGACTACTGCAACCAAACAACATACCTGAGTGGAAATGGGATGAAATAGGGATGGATTTCATTGTCGGACTACCTCGGTCACGACACGGGAATGATGCTATATGGGTCATCACCGACAGGTTAACCAAGGTGGCACATTTTATTCCAGTCAGGGCAACCCACACCACTCGGAAGCTTGCCAGGATTTATCTCTCCCGCATAGTCTGTCTACACGGTGTACCAAAAACTATAATATCCGACAGGGGCACTCAGTTTGTTTCAAGATTTTGGGATCACTTACAACAGGCACTGGGAACTCAACTAGCCTTCAGTACAGCTTACCACCCCCAGACAGATGGGCAAACAGAACGCGTAAACAAAATTTTAGAAGACATGCTGAGAGCATGTGTCCTCACATATGGAACCAGTTGGGAGGAAAGTCTGCCATACGCCGAGTTCGCATACAACAATAGTTACCAGGCTAGCCTGCAAATGGCACCGTTTGAGGCTTTATATGGACGGAGATGTCGTACCCCGTTAAATTGGTCAGAGACCGGAGACAGCCACATCTTCGGACCAGACATGCTCAGAGAAGCTGAGGAGAAAGTCAAGCTAATCAGAAATAGGCTCAAAACCGCTCAAAGCCGCCAGAAGAGTTATTACGATCGGAAGCATCGTGGGGTCAGCTTCGAACCCGGAGAATTTGTGTACCTACGAGTATCCCCTATGAGAGGACTGCAACTATTCAAGATTAAAGGAAAGCTAGCACCAAGATTCATCGGACCATTCTGTATAACGGCACGAACAGGCACGGTAGCCTACCAGCTAAACTTACCTAAGGACTATCAGATATCCACAACGTATTCCATGTTTCACAGTTAAGAAAGTGCGTGAGGAAACCAGAGAAACAAGTGTCCCATGAGAACATCGATGTGCAACCAGATCTCACCTATCGGGAACGTCCAGTAAAAATATTAGAGGAGTCTGAAAGGAGAACCCGACAAAAGACCATCAAATTCTTCAGAGTTCAGTGGAGTAATCACACCGATAATGAAGCAACTTGGGAAAGAGAGGATTTTCTTCAGGCAGAGCATCCACACTTATTTAAGGATCAGCAGAAATCTCGGGGACGAGAATTTTCCTAAGGGGGTAGGTGTTGTGACACACCAAAAAAATTTCATTTTTGGTTTTGGCAAAAATCTTTGTTGGTTTGAGAAGAAGCCATTTAAAAAAAAATTCAGAGAGACATTCCTTTTTAAAAACTTCCTGGTCATTTGACAAGGATTTTTGTCTTTCTTCAAACTTTGGTGTTTGATCTTTTAAAACTCCTTCTTTGTTGATTCCCTTCTCAAATTATTTTAGGAGTTAAATCATTTTTATTTTTAAAAGAAAAACTCTATGAAAATTGGGGATTTTCATATCTTGAAACCACCCATGACCTTGCACTTTCCTTTTGTGATAAAACTCCTCCAAAACCTTCCCTCCTCCTTGTAAACAACCTAAGTTCTCTATCCCAACTGATCAAAAAAAAGTTTTGGATTTTATTTTAATTATTTCATCTCTCAAATCTTTTCTGACTTTTATTTTTAGCCTGAGTCATTTACAAAGCAAGTACCCTATAACATTTGTATTTGGACCTCAAACCAACTCTACTGGCCAGTCCTAGGTACCCCCAACCTAGAACCATCTTAATCCACTCATCTTCTTTTCAAATATTTCAACTTTCACTCCCTGCAAGTTTGGACCAGATTTGCCAAATTTGGTGAAAATTCATATTTCCACTTCTACAAAAATTCCACCAAAAATCAGGCAGCCTACTGGAGCAATGAGGAGCCACTCCACCAAAAATCAGCTCGAGGAAAAATCCCTACATGCCTAGATTATTCTGTCGAACACCTTGCATGCACTGTTTCAGTCATCTTCAGTTAAGTTCAGAATTCAGTGTCGATCTTCGTTAGTTAGTTCAGTCACATGCTCACAGTGCCCTTGGCACGTTGCTCGCCGCCTGGCCTGCTTGTCCGGAGCCTCGCACGCGCGCTTGGCACCTTCCTCGCGTCGGTGGCGCCCTGGCCCGCCTGCGCCGGCGTGTCTTGCGGTGGCCGAACCACCGTAGCGGCCGACAGGGAGCAGAACGGCAGCACAACGCCGTTCAGCGCCGCCCAAACCCCCTGGTGGCTCCGCGTGGCCATCTCCTCGCCAGCGCACGCATGTCGTCGTGGCGCGGCACGCACAGAGCGTGCTCTCTGCCGCCGACAGGCCCGCGCCGCCCCGTTCCGTCGAGCTCCCCCTAAGCAACCTAATCCCGACGCTGTTAGCACATAAACGGAACCAGGGAGCACCCACGACGACGCTCAACCTCTGAACCCTCCCGTTCAACCACCGCACCGCCGTAATCTCCTCGCCGGAGAACCCTGTTCTCGGCAACCGCCTCGGGGCGGCTATATATAGCGCCCCCGAGCCTGCTCTCACCCCCGCACGGCTCCACCACCTCACTAAACCTTGCCTGGCCACTAGAGGGGCCTCGAGGAGCCTTTCTTCCTTGACTCCGGCCACCTCCGTCCGCCTCGGGCTCCAGCAGCGTTCACCGCGGTGAGGCCATCTACGGCGCCCAAACCTCGTCTGCAGCCTTCTTCCATACCTAGCACTCTAACCCCCTCATCAATTTGCACCTTGCAGCCCTCTCCCGCGAACTCCATCCACGCTCGAACCACCGTCCGCCGGAGTAGAAGCCACCGCCGACGTGGTGCTCGCCGACCGCCACCACCACCACTAATCGACGTGGAATGGCACCCTGAGCGCGTAGGTAACCTCCGGTCCCCCTGCATCGCCGCGGCTCTCTGGCGCCAAGAGCTCTGCCGCCGTTTTCAAACCCGACGGGTGGGACCGCCCCGTCAGATTTCTGTTCTTTTCGAACCGTTTTCTGAAACCGCCTTCGGGCAAAATACGCTTTCTCCTCTGAGCCGGCGTATTCGGGACTGAAGCGTTTTTTGTTTTTATAAAAAGAACCCTGGGAAGTTTCTGTTTCATTATAGATGAGTCCCTGGACAAAAACTTTTATAAATTTTTAACAAAAGCTTATTTTTGAGTGATTCTTTTTATGTTCTCTTCAAGATTTTGTCTAGTTTTTTATCAAATTTATTTGAAAAATATTTGGAATAATTTCTGTGCACCTCTTGGTATTTACGATAGTGTGTATATTCTCTTTATACCGTAGATACCGAAGGAGGTGACGGGACCGCAAACTTCACCGAGCTAGGCTCCGACTACTCTGAACCAGGCAAGCATGTTTGAACTTTTGATATGATGAGTGTCTTGGAATGTTTTGCATTTAGTTAGTTTCATGGCATGATGGTGAGCATACCGATGAACGTTATTTTCATACGTTGTTGAGGCAAGTGAGTTCGATGATCCATACGTTGTTGGATGTGAGTATGCATGGCCATGTGTTGGCATGAAGATGGGTAAGATGGCAGTGTTGTAGCATGCCAGTCTTATGCCATACAAATTTACTTCAGTACCAGCCCGTATCGGTTTGGCTCCTATCCATTTCCCTCCCTGTACTACCACATGTTTCTCGCAAGGGATATGGTTTAGTAAGTTGCAAACCGCTTTCCTGGTACACACCAAAAAGGAGAGGCTGGGATGATGGTTCCATGGCCTTGGATTAAAGCCAGTCATCCGGTCGGGGCGCATGGGTGTTACCGGTTGGGACCGAGAGGGGGCACCCCTTAGAGCGCGCGTATATAAATTTGATCCCATGCTATTCGAGATTGTGATCTCCCCGTCTCAAAAGTTTTTCTTGGACGATGTCTAGGGTGATTCCTGGCATCGAGAGGTTGGATGGGTGTGTACTGGTTAGCTGCGTTTTGTTCCGAAATACCGTAAACGGAACCAATCCTCGTGACTACGGAAATCCGTTAACTGTGGGAAAATTTTGTACAAACTCTGCAGAGTCATAAATCTTAAAATCATCTTATTCATATCCGAGTTCTGTGCTAACTTATTCTGACAAGTGCCAGATTTGGTGACAGATTTTTCGGTGGGACGCATGAGTGCTACGTCCGGTTAAATGTTTATTCCTGTGGATGGACTAACCCATTTATTTTCAAGAGTTGAACGTTTATTATGAGTATTATTTCCTTGGCAGTAAAGCCCTTTCTGCGATGTCGCTTAGACGTCTGACTGTGGCATTTCTTTTAAAGCCCTTTCTGCGATGTCGCTTAGACGTCTGATTGTGGCATTTCTTTTAAAGCCCTTTCTGCGATGTCGCTTAGACGTCTGACTGTGGCATTTCTTTTAAAGCCCTTTCTGCGATGTCGCTTAGACGTCCGACTATGGCATTTCTTTTAAAGCCCTTTCTGCGATGTCGCTTAGACGTCCGACTATGGCATTTCTTTTAAAGCCCTTTCTGCGATGTCGCTTAGACGTCCGACTGTGGCATTCCTTCTGCGATGTCGCTTAGACGTCCGACTGTGGCATTTCTTTTAAAGCCCTTTCTGCGATGTCGCTTAGACGTCCGACTGTGGCATTTCTTTTAAGGCCCTTTATGTGGTGTCGCTAAGACGCCCGACTGTGGCATGATTTTTTTTCTCTTATTTATCTGTTCACCTTTCGAGGCGTCGCTTCAGACACCCGATCGGTTTTCTTTTATTTTCCGTTGGGATTTCAGGCAGACTACCGTCGATTCCCTTTTTACTTACCTTGCCTGCTAATATTTCAAATATGCCTAATTAATCATGACGCACACATGCATGCATTTGTTATATCTTACGTCTGAACTGTCTTGCGAGTACTTTCAAAGTACTCACTGGCTTGTTGATTTGGCCAGATGCTGATGAAGGTGATCTCATGGATGAAGAGTTCGATAGCGAGTCCGTCGCCTAGAGGAATCCCAGTCAGTCTCGTGCGACCCTGGACTTGGTCATTGTATTATACCCGCTTCCGCAACCCGAATAATTTCATCGAGCCTCACCTCGACGCTCGATGGGATGTTAGTTTGAGAGCCATTTTTTCCACCCCACTGTGTTATTCCACCACTCCCCGAGTTCTGAGTCAGTAGTATGCCACCACTCCTTGTGTCATATCCGCCTTTATGTATAATTATTGGTGTGTTTGTAATAAAATTGTTGAGCATCCTCAGCTCAACCCTGTAATATATTTTATGCTACTGGCTTATTGTATCGAGTGTTTGTCTACCAGTGAGGAGGTTTTATCTCAAACTTGATTTAAAAGATTGGTTTCTCAATAAATATTTTTATTGGAAAACTGGTCGTGACAAGCTTGGTATCAAAGCGTGCCGCGCCACGGCGACGGTGCCGCGCCGCCCCGTTCCGTCGACTCCCCCTAAGCAACCTAATCCTGACGCAGTTAGCACCTAAACGGAACCAGGGAGCACCCACGACGACGCTCATCCTCTGAACCCTCCCGTGCAACCACCGCACCGCCGTAATCACCTCGCCGGAGAACCCCGTTCTCGGCAACCGCCTCGGGGCGGCTATATATAGCGCCCCCGAGCCTGCTCTCACTCCCGCACGGCTCCACCACCTCACTAAACCCTGCCTGGCCACCGGAGGGGCCTCGAGGAGCCTTTCTTCCTCGACTCCGGCCACCTTCGTCCGCCTCGGGCTCCAGCAGCGTTCACTGCGCCCTCTCCAGCGAACTCCATCCACGCCCGAACCGCCGTCCGCCGGAGCAGAAGCCACCGCCGACGTGGTGCTCGCCGACCGCCACCACCACCACCAATCGATGCGGAATAGCACCCTGAGCGCGTAGGTAACCTCCGATCCCCCTGCATCACCGTGGATCGCCGCCGGCGATCGCCGCGGCTCTCTGGCGCCAAGAGCTCTGCCGCCGTTTTCAAACCCGACGGGTGGGACCGCCCCGTCAGATTTCTATTCTTTTCGAACCGTTTTCTGAAAACGCCTTCGGGCAAAATACGCTCTCTCCTCTGAGCCGGCGTATTCGGGACTGAAGCGTTTTCTGTTTTTTATAAAAAGAACCCTGGGAAGTTTCTGTTTCATTACAGATGGGTCCCTGGACAAAAACCTCTATAACTTTTTAACAAAAGCATATTTTTGAGTGATTCTTTTTCTGTTCTCTTTAAGATTTTGTCTAGTTTTTTATCAGATTTATTTGAAAAATATTTGGAATAATTTCTGTGCACCTCTTGGTATTTACGATAGTGCGTCTATTCTATTTATACCGTAGATACCGAAGGAGGTGACGGGACCGCAAACTTCACCGAGCTAGGCTCCGACTACTCTGAACCAGGCAAGCATGTTTGAACTTTTGATATGATGAGTGTCTTGGCATGTTTTGCATTTAGTTAGTTTTATGGCATGATGGTGAGCATATCGATGAACGTTATTTTCATACGTTGTTGAGGCAAGTGAGTTCGATGATCCATACGTTGTTGGATGTGAGTATGCATGGCCATGTGTTGGCATGAAGATGGGTAAGATGGCAGTGTTGTAGCATGCCAGTCTTATGCCATACAAATTTACTTCAGTACCAGCCTGTATCGGTTTGGCTCCTATCCATTTCCCTCCCTGTACTACCACATGTTTCTCTCAAGGGATATGGTTTAGTAAGTTGCAAACCGCTTTCCTGATACACACCAAAAAGGAGAGGCTGGGATGATGGTTCCATGGCCCTGGATTAAAGCCAGTCATCCGGTCAGGGGGCATGGGTGTTACCGGTTGGGACCGAGAGGGGGGCACCCCTTAGAGGGCGCGTATATAAATTTGATCCCATGCTATTCGAGATTGTGATCTCCCCGTCTCAAAAGTTTTTCTTGGACGATGTCTATGGTGATTCCTGGCATCGAGAGGTTGGATGGGTGTATACTAGTTAGCTGCGTTTTCTTCCGAAATACAGTAAACGGAACCAGTCCTCATGACTACGGAAATCCGTTAACTGTGGGAAAATTTGTACAAACTCTGCAGAGTCCTAAATCTTAAAATCATCTTATTCATATCCCAGTTCCGTGCTAACTTATTCTCACAAGTGCCAGCTTTGGTGACAGATTTTTCGGTGGGGCGCATGAGTGCTACGTCCGGTTAAATGTTTATTCCTGTGGATGGACTAACCCATTTATTTTCAAGAGTTGAACGTTTATTATGAGTATTATTTCCTTGGCAGTAAATCCCTTTCTGCGATGTTGCTTAGACGTCCGACTGTGGCATTTCTTTTAAAGCCCTTTCTGCGATGTCGCTTAGACGTCCGACTGTGGCATTTCTTTTAAAGCCCTTTCTGCGATGTCGCTTAGACATCCGACTGTGGCATTTTTTTTAAAGCCCTTTCTGCGATGTCGCTTAGACGTCCGGCTGTGGCATTTCTTTTAAAGCTCTTTCTGCGATGTCGCTTAGACGTCCGACTGTGGCATTCCTTTTAAAGCCCTTTCTGCGATGTCGCTTAGACGTCCGACTGTGGCATTTCTTTTAAAGCCCTTTCTACGATGTCGCTTAGACGTCCGACTGTGGCATTTCTTTTAAAGCCCTTTCTGCGATGTCACTTAGACGTCCGACTGTGGCATTCCTTTTAAAGCCCTTTCTGCGATGTCGCTTAGACGTCCGACTGTGGCATGATTTTAAAGCCCTTTCTGCGATGTCGCTTAGACGCCCGACTGTGGCATGATTTTTTTCTCTTATTTATCTGTTCACCTTTCGAGGCGTCGCTTCAGACACCCGATCGGTTTTCTTTTATTTTCCGTTGGGATTTCAGGCAGACTACCGCCGATTCCCTTTTTACTTACCTTGCCTGCTAATATTTCAAATATGCCTCGGTGAATTAATCATGATGCACACATGCATGCATTTGTTATATCTTATATCCGAACTGTCTTGCGAGTACTTTCAAAGTACTCACTGGCTTGTTGATTTGGCCAGATGCTGATGAAGGTGATCTCATGGATGAAGAGTTCGATAGCGAATCCGACGCCTAGAGGAATCCCAGTAAGTCTCGTGCGACCCTGGACTTGGTCACTGTATTATACCCGCTTCCGCAACCCGAATAATTTCGTCGAGCTTCACCTCGACGCTCGATGGGATGTTAGTTTGAGAGCCATTTTTTCCACCCCACTGTGTTATTCCACCACTCCCCGAGTTCCGAGTCAGTAGTATGCCACCACTCCTTGTGTCATATCTGCCTTTATGTATAATTATTGGCGTGTTTGTAATAAAATTGTTGAGCATCCTCAGCTCAACCCTGTAATATATTTTATGCTACTGGCCTATTGTATCGCGTGTTTGTCTACCAGTGAGGAGGTTTTATCTCAAACTGGATTTTAAAGATTGATTTCTCAGCGGCACGACCACATCACCCGGAGGTGGGGCCTGCTGCGTCCTGACGACTGTGGTGGTGGCGGCAGGCAAGGGCACCTCGGGAGTCACCTGGGCCGTGGGGGCTGGGTTCGCCCCGGCCAGCTCGGCCAGACCTCGCGAGGACGACCAGGCAGGAGAGGCCCGCGTGTCGCGAGCACTTTCCTCTGCTGGCAGAGGTGCTGCCGCGGATGGAACCTCAGGAGCCCCCTTCAGCTTCTTCGTCGCGGGCGCCAGCCTACCAAAGAGACGCGGACGTCAAGCCTCAGCAGCAGAACAAGAAACAAAGACAAGAGTCAAGCACTTACGGGTCATCGGCGGCGAGCTCAAGCTGCCTCCGGCCAAACTTGAAGCCTGAAAGCCGGCTGGAGGGATCAACCTCGGAAGCAGAAGGCGCGTCCGCGGAACGCCCCAGGGCCGGGGCAGACCCGCGGGGGATCAGCCCGGTCCTGTCCTTCTTCGGGATCGGGGGCGACCTCCCGTTGCCCAGCACATCATCGTCTTCGTCGTCATCGCTCGAAGAAAGGCACAGAGCGCGGGGCTTGTGCCGGGAGAGGGGAGCCCTCGACTCTCCGTCAGTCGCCTCGGAGTCAGGCCCCTTCCCCCGCTCCTCTCCGTCCTCCTCTTCGCCGGAGTCGTCGGAGGACACGTCCACTGGTTCCTCGAGGGCTTCAGCGGGCAAGGGCCCGTCCCCGTTGAAGACGGGCCTGGACTCCACCACCTGCTCCTAATCGTCATGGAGGAACAAGGGCGTGGGAGCGCCCTCCAGCCTCGCCACCTCGCCTCGACCAGAGATTGGAGCACCGTGGCCAGATCTCCGTCACCCAAGGCCGCGGGGCTCGGGTGAGGCCTCCACATCGAAGGAGAGTACTGCCGAAGCGGAGCCAGCTGGTGCTCCAGGAACTCCCTCAGCAACGAAGCGCCGGTCAGCTTCGCCGCCGCCAAGCTGGTCGGCCTCAGATCCGCGTCCATCTTCTCCAACACCGGCTTCGCACGGGGGTCCGCGAGTTCTGCACGAGCCCAATCACCGGAACTCGTGGGCAGCTCCGTGGGCAAGATCAGCCGAGGGTGAATGCGCCCAGCATTTGTCAAGACCCATTTGCTCCTGAAGCCCTCGATCCTTTTCCTGGGCTTCGAAATGGCAATGGCGCCATTGTACGCGATGAAGCTCGCGCACGCGGAAGGAGAACCGCGAGAGACCCGGAGGGAGAAGTAGTGGCGCAGCAAGGCCACTGAGGGCTGCACCCCTACGTGAGCCTCGTAGTAATAGGCGAAGATCGCTAGGAGAAGGACGGAGTTGGGGTGGAGATGCAGAGCTTGTAAGTTGTAATGGCGGAGGACAAAGAAGAAGAACTCGGAGAAGGGAGGCACCAGACCAGCGGCAATGGAGCTTACGAAGAGCGGATAAAAGGTGCTCCCTCGACCCTCAAGGGTGGCGGAGCCTGCCTTGAACACCCTCACCCCGTCGATGCCATGCGCCGCCGCCATCCGGCGCAACCGGTCGAGGCTTGCCTCCGACACGTTCGGCGACTCCAAGGCAGGCGAGTACCAAGCTCCGGCCGGGGACTGACGAGGCGCCATGGCTTCTGGATCACTCGGTCGAAGCAGATCTGGAGATTTGGAGGAAGGAAGGAGAGGCACAAGAAAGGGGATCTGAGCAGCAACCGGAGAAAGCAGAAAGAGCAAAACCTGGGCAGATGCCGCTCCTTTATCAACTCGCCCGGTTGCGAAGACACCCACGTCCAATCAACCGCCACGCGGCACCCAAGGCCGCAGGCTGTTAGGGCCCACAGCGCTTCGCCCTTGCCCTTTCGCCTCCCTGCACGGCCAAGTCCGGGCGCGCCTTGGGCCCGGGGGCTACTGTCGGCATTCTGGGAACGGGGGTCCCTAGACTTGCCTGCCTGCGGCCTATGGCGTGGCTCAAGGGGGCCCAGCACAGCCCATCTTCATCAACACAGACCCAAGACCCTCGCGAGGGGCCGAGCCTCGCGGGGCGGACGACACGGAGCTTCCTCAGGCACGGCTTCATCAGGCTGGCTCGCGAGGAGGCGGAGAGATCAAGGCGGGGTACCTCATGAGGTGCCCATGACGCAAGCCATGACGACCAAGGGCGCCAGGCGGGCGCCAGCCCGCGCAGTGTCCTCCCTTTCCTCTTTGGTGCAAAGGGAGCAAGCGCAGGCGAGAGGATCAAGCAAAGGCAACCATTTCGGTGCAACGAGACCAAGAGCAACTCCGCGACAAGGAAGAAGTCATTGTGGAGCCCAAGCCAGCGTCATCACCGGAGCCTTTGGCAGGCGAGGACCAACTTTAGTCAGGATAAGTGTACCAGATGTTCCCCTTAAAAATGGCTAATTGTTGGCGCCCTTCCCGCTCAATATTTGGGAGGAGGCCCAGGGCCTTTGCCTATAAATAGGACTAGCCAACCCCGGAGTAGGGGGATCGACCTACCTAGCTAGAGATCAAGAATCAGAGAGAGAGAAGGGCGGCTGAACCCCTCTAGCAGTTCATCGCCCCAGCCAAGAACAGACCCTTGCGAGGCTGTTCTTCCTTGTATTGTTCATCATAAGCCCAAGAGGCAATCCACCACACCACCACACTGGAGTAGGGTATTACACCACATCGGTGGTCCGAACCAGTATAAACTCTGTGTCTCTGGTGTTGTTCTTCTCGCAGCTTAGATCCTTGCGAGGCGAAGGGATACAGGTAGGTAGGAAGCATAATCTCCGCGCGCACCCTAGAGTTCGAACCTCAAGGGTCTGCCGGAACCCAAAATCCGACAGGTTTTTCCTCTGACGGATCAGGAGCACGATAAGACATGACTTCCTTCTTGGGCAGATAGCCAGTCTTCATGAAATCAGACAATGTGCTTTCAGTAACAATGGACTTGACCCAGTTACAGGTCACAGGTGCTTTGGGAGCCTTGGGTGCCATTAGGCAGATGGAAGCCTATGACAAAATAAAAATTTCTGGTTCAGTTTAACCCGGAGGAGAACATTTTAAATTCTATTCAAGATGGCGGCTTACGAAGGGGCCTAATGACATATGGCTAATTGTATCTGGTCAGTTAAGCCGCTATGAATATCAAAAGCAATTAAGTTATTTTAAACCGCCAGCAGTTGGCAAGGCTGTCAATCAGTATTGTCTTTTTAAGCCGGCGGTGAGAGTCACCGTGGCTAAATGGATCTGACAGAAACAGATTTTTGCCTAAGTGTCGCACAAACAAGTTTCGTAGAGGGCAGATATTATTTTGGATCAAATGGGTGTACAGAAAAGAAAATATTCTAGACCTAAAACTAGTACAGATGAGTTCATGAGTTCTAAACGAATCCTCCGTACAAAGAAAAGGGGTCTATTTGCATTCGAAATGGGTGCGAAACAACTACCGCGCCAGTTTTATACCACCTTAAGATCAAGAAAAGGCGGTGGTGGTGAAATCTATGAAGGGTTCATGACGAACAGCGAAGAACACTGAGGAACTCGAGAATCCTAATGTGGATCTGAGGTACAGGGAGGAAGAAACTTACAGATGCAGACTTGTTGCGGGGGTTCGTCGCGGATTTCTGGTCGATTCAGGTCGATGCAGCGGCCATGGTCGACGAAGATACGGTGCTCTACAGCGGTGGCGGCGGCGGAGCTCGAGCAACAGAGAAGTCGCGAGAAGGAAGAAGATGACAGAAGGGGGAGAATGGAAAAAGACCTAGGAGTCGTATCTATTTATAAGGGAAGACTGACTGAGAAAGCACGAGAAACGAGGAGGCCAGGCATGATTATCCAGCTACTCCAACGCCTCGATTTTCGGAATGGTAAATAAAGATAAGGATCCGTTGGGATATGACAGAGTAAAATATGAATTTAATGGAAGATGACGTCACGGCGGGTTATCGTGAATCCAGAAGATGACGTCACGGCGGGTTATAACCTTTGCACAGACAGAAGACAAAGGGCTTTTTTCTTAAGGTATTTAAGATTGACATGAACCGGTTCAAATCAATCTGGGGCCTAATGTCGGGGATATAATTATTTTTGTAAGCCGCCTAGGAGGGTCTGGGTTACGCAAAGGTGATTCATCATATGAAGCCCAAGATCAAACATGAAGATGGCGGTTCAATAGAGGGCCTAAAGCCCACAGGCGACTTAAGGCCTTAGTGATAAACCACCGTAATGGCATGACTTGTATTATAAGGCAGGATTAACTAGTCACCGAGACAGACATTGTTTATGAGCCGGTCGGGACTATGTAGGCCGCAGGGCGTCAACCCGTGTATATAAGGGGATGACCCGCTGGCGGCTTAGGGAAAGAAATAACCAATCGAGAGTCGGGCATAGCGTATCTCGCTCCCTGGTCATCGAAACCCTAGCAACACCAACCCAACTAGATGTAGGCTTTTACCTTCATCGTAAGGGGCCAGACTAGTATAAAAACTCTCTCATGTCCCTTGTCCCATTAACCCCTTTAAGCTTCCTAGTTGCGATGACTCCACGACTAAGTCCTTTCACGAGGACATCTGCCGTGACAATTCCACGACACATTTAGTGTCCGCATAACTCTTCTGCCTAGAACGAGCTACCTTCAGTCTATCTCGAATCAACTTAACCTTCTCTTCAGATTCCTTGATTAAATCTGGTCCAAACAACTGGCGGTCTCCAACTTCATTCCACATTAACGGTGTCCTGCACCTCCTTCCATACAAAGCTTCAAAAGGTGCCATCTCCGAACTAGCCTGATAACTGTTGTTGTATGAGAACTCTGCGTAAGCTAAGTTATCATCCCAACTGGATCCATAATCTAGCGCACAAGCTCTCAACATGTCCTCCAGAATCCGATTGACTCTCTCGGTCTGTCCATCTGTCTGCGGATGAAAGGCTATACTGAACTCTAGCCTAGTACCCAAAGTCTAGTGCAACTGATTCCAAAACTTCGAAGTAAACTGTGTTCCTCTATCTAATACAATGGTCCTCAGAACTCCATGCAGACATACGATCCAGGTCATATATATCTTGGCCAACATCACACTCGTGTAGGTGGTTTTTACTGGGATAAAGTGAGCCACTTTGGTCAAACGGTCAACTACTACCCAGATAGAATCATATCCCGATCGGGTCCTGGGTAATCCGGTGATAAAATCCATGCCAAGCTTGTCCCACTTCCATACGGGTCCTGGGCATAGGCTGCAATGATCCTGCCGACTTCTGATGTTCTGCCTTCACTCTCAGACATACATCACATACTACAACATACTCGACAATATCCTTTTCATACCTGTCCACTAGAAACGCTCCTTCAAATCCAAATACATCTTGGTGTTTCCGGGGTGAATCGAGTATGGCGAGTCATGAGCTTCCTGGAGTATTAACTTCCTGATCTCCGCTTTATTGGGCACGTATACACGATCCTCAAACCATAAAGTTTCATGCTCATCCTCACGAAAACCCTTGGCTTTTCCCTTGCTCATCTTCTCCTTTATCTCGGCAATTTCTTTATCCTCCTTCTGTGCTTCTCGAATATTTCCCAATAATGTGGACTGAACTTCCATTGATGCAACAAAACCTATTGGAACTATCTCCAAACGAAGTTCCTTGAGATCGTCGGCTAACTCCTGCGGTAATCCTCCACTTATGAGGGTATTGACATAACTCTTGCGGCTCAAAGCGTCTGCTACGACATTGGCCTTGCCTGGGTGATAGTGCAGCTTCTGGTCATAATCCTTTATTAACTCCAACCATCTCCTCTGCCCGAGATTCAGCTCCTTGTGAGTGAAAATGTACTTCAAACTCTTGTGATCCGTGTACACATCACAACGGTTTCCAATAAGAAAATGTCTCCAGGTCTTGAGCGCATGTACTACGGCTGCTAACTCCAAATCACGTGTGGCATAATTCAGCTCATGAGGTCGAAGCTGTCATGAGGCATATGAAACAACTCTTCCATCTTGCATAAGTACACCTCCAAGTCCTTGGCGAGAAGCATCGCAATACACTTGGAAATCCTTGCATATGTCCGGAAGAACTAGTACTGGGGCTGTAATTAATCGCTTCTTCAACTTCTGAAAACTGGCCTCACATTCTTCGGTCCACTTAAACTTGGTGTCCTTCTTCAATAACTCTGTCATGGGCTTCACAATTTTGGAAAAATTCTCAATGAATCTCCGGTAATATCCCGCGAGTCCAAGAAAACTGTGGATCTCTCCTACTGAGGTGGGTGCCAACCAATCAGTGACTGACTGAACCTTGGTATGTTCTACTGCTATACCTTCTCCTGATATAACATGTCAAAGAAATCCAACTTCTTTCAACCAAAACTCACATTTGCTGAACTTGGCATATAACTGATGTTCCCTGAGCTACTCGAGAACTAAATGCAAATGCTCCTTGTGTTCCTCTTCATTCTTCGAGTATGCCAATATATCATCAATGAACACCACAACAAACTTATCCAAGAACTCCATGAACACCTTGTTCATCAGACTCATAAAATAGGCAAGGGCATTAGTTAATCCAAATGACATAACTGTGTACTCATATAGCCCATACCAGGTGGTGAAAGCTGTCTTAGGTATATCCTGTTCTGGGATCTTCAACTAGTGGTATCCTGATCGCAGATCGATCTTGGAGAATACTTTAGCTCCTTGCAGCTGGTCAAACAAATCATTAATCATCGGTAGTGTGTACTTGTTCTTGATCGTCACCTCGTTCAATGCACGATAATCAACAACCATTATCAAAGAACCATCCTTCTTTTCAACTAAGAGCACTGGGGCTCCCCACGGTGATGAACTTGGCCGAACGTAACCTTTCTCCAATAACTCCTTAATCTGCTTCTTAATTTCCTTCATATCATTTGCGGGCATCTGGTATGGTCTCTTCGATATTGGTTCGGTGCCTGGCAATAGCTCTATCAAAAATTCTATGTCTCGATCTGGCGGCATGCCTAGTAGTTCCTCTGGAAATACATCTGGGTAATCCTTCACAATAGGCACTTCCTCCTGAGAGGGAATTCACTTGGGTCCTCCTTGGCACATGCCTGGATACATACTTGATCCTCTTTCCCTCCGGAGTGGTGAGTAAAATAGACTTACTAGCACAATCGATGTTTCCTCCATACTTCGATAGCCAATCCATGCCTAGTATTATATCCAATCCTTGTGAATCCAAGATTATTAGGTCTGAGGGGAAAACATGGCTACCAATGGTTAATGGTAACCAATCACACCATCGGCTGGCCATATACTCTGCTCCTGGCGAGCTTACTAACATGGGTGACCTAAGGGCTAAGGTTGGTAACTTAAACTTGTCCACAAATTCCCTTGATATGGATGAATGCGATGCACCAGTATAAAAAAGAACAAGAGCGGTAAATGACTTAACCAAAAACTTACCAATCATTGTGTCAGGCTGATCTTCAACCTCCTCCACGTTGATGTGGTTCACCTGACCTCTGGTGAAGGGATTGGGCTTCTTCCCAGAGCTTCCATTTCCATTGCTATTCTTCAACTCAAAACAATCGTTGGCGTAGTGCCCAGTCTTCCCGCACTTGTAATAGGTGACATGACTCAGATCCTTCTTAGCGGGAGTTGCTGGGTTGGAACGGTTTTGGTTGCTGCTTGCTCCATTCCCATTTCCATTCTTGGGGCCACTGTGGTTATGCGAACTCCCTCCATTATGAGTGTGGCCTCCATGGTTATGATGGGTATGTCCTCCCGAGTTCGGGGTAAAATGAGGCTTCTGCTGAGCTCCTGAATTGTACTTCCCTTGTCCATACTTCCTTTTGTGGCTCTCTATCTGCTGCTGCTTGCCTTCAATCATCAGAGCCCTATCTACCAACTCCTGGTAGTTAGCAAATGTTTCCACCATCAACTACATGCTCAGCTCATCATTCAGCCCTTCCATAAACTTCTCCTGCTTCACGGCATCTGTGGCCACATCATCTGGGTCATAGCGAGCTAACTTGCTGAACTCATCCACGTATTGCCCCATAGTACAGTTTCCCTAGCGTAAGTTGTGAAACTCACGCTTCTTCATACTCATAGCCCCAGTTGAGACATGTGCGAGTGCTGAATGCTTGCTGAAACTGATCCCAAGTGACATTGGCTATGGGGAAAGTGGTTGTGTAATTTTCCCACCATGAGGCTGCGGGTCCATCCAATTGATGTGCAGCAAAACGCACCTTCTCAGCATCTGTGCAACCTATGGTGGTCAGCTCCCTTCCAATCCCGCGGAGCCAGTCATCAGCAACAATCGGCTCGGTGCTACTGGAAAACACAGGCGGATTCAACCTCAGAAAATGGGCTAAGTTATCAACTGGAGGTGGTGGCGATGGGTTGTTGTTGTTGTTGTTGTTGGTGGTGGTGGTGGTGGTGGTGGTGGTGGTGGTGTTGCTGTTGTTGTTGCTGTTGCTGTTGCTGTTGCTGTTGCTGTTGGTATTGTTGTTGTTGTTGTTCACGATCTTGTTGTTGTTGTTGTTGTTGTTGTTGTTGTTGTTGCCTTGGTTCTGGACTAGCAACTGCATCAAGGCATTCTGCTGCTGGATCAACTGAGTGAGCTCTGGTGGGAAGACAAATCCGGGGTCACATCTCGGGGGCATCTGATGGGTTTAGAGGGGAGAGATTAGAATAGTGAGGTCTAAAGAGAAAATCACTACCCATATGCACATGAGAGAAACACATAATCATATCACACCACTCAATTCAAACAAGGGTATACAGTTGATCTAACTACTATTACAAAATACTCGGACTACTATATATACATGGGGGAATACTACTGATAATTTGGTGGTCGACTAGAAATTTTGATCGGAAGAAGACTCCATGATATCTGCTCCAGCTTCGTCTTCATAATCGTCATCACTGTCGGGGGCGGAGTCGGTGTCGTCGATGATGATGTAGTCTTCGGGATGGTTGTCCTCTCCAAGTGCGGGGTCTCCCATGAATACTCCTAGCTTCTTCTTCAGGTCTTCATTCTTCTCTAGTAGTACTGCAATTTCTTCTTCATATCCATCACGTGTAGACTTGAGTTCCTCTTCTAGCTCCATGTTCCTGGTCATCACCTTCTTCAGGTCTATCATGCTGGCGCACATCTGGTTCTCCTGTCGACGAATGTGTTGGTTTAACTCCTGGATGTAGGCTGCAATGGACTTGTCCCTCCTGGTGCAAATCATCTCCCATTGCTCTTCTCGGCGTCCACATATCTAGTAGATAGTGTCCTTAAGATCCTTGTGGTAAATTTCGCCGATGCGTCCCATGGCGATGTGAGCTGCCACGCTCTTTCTTAGACTCCAGGTTGGTGCATCAAAGGAAAACTCTATGGGCTCAGTGACTGGCGTGAATGTCCTTCCTGGAACATGTACTCGAATTGTCCAGCGCTCCTCTTCTGGTAAAATGGCGGTGTAGGTCCCGGTGAAGCTTGGTATTCCAATGTTCAGGTACCTAGTGACTTCCTTCAAGTGTCGTCCAAAAGGTGTGTCTTCATCTGGTTGAGCAAACTTGTTCCTTGGGTCTGCCATCTATAGAGTAGAAAATGGAGAAGAGTCAGAAATGAGTAGAGAAGAGTGACCTATGGCTTATCTTAGTGGTCGCCTCCTACAGTCAGCGTGTGCTCTGGTACCATCTTGTAGCGATCCGACCTCAAACGGTCAAATCTCTATGCATAAGTGTCATCCCTAGATTGGTAATGCTGACACACACAGTACTTGAAGGATTTATAACAGAGTTCAATCACACACTTATTACATCGAATGTCTCAAAAGAGAACTTATTACAATAATATGGCTTAAGGCCAACTAAATACGATAACAACGGAAGCTTCGAAGGTAAATGAGTCCATCAACTCCAATGGCATAGCTAAGTGCACGACAACGACCTAGCGCACCTTACTCTTCGTCTGAAAAGTCTGCAACATAATACGTTGCAGCCCGAAACGGGTCAGCACATGGAATATGCTAAAAAAATAACACTGTAGAGCAATGAACATGAAATAGCTAAAACTATATGCATATATGGCTAGTGGAGGCTCTATGGTTATCATTTGCATAAAGTTGATTTTTCCCTACAACAAAGGAATATATTTTGTTTGACTACAAAGTTTGTTGAAAACATTGAGAATGGAAACCCCATCTCAATCCCAAATTAATAATCATTAGCCCAACAAATTAATTAACTAAAGTGATGAGATCAAATCAATAATTCAAGCGCCAGATACTCAAGATGTCCATAACCGGGGACACGGCTAACCATGATTAGTTTGTACACTCTGTAGAGGTTTGCACACTTTTCCCCAAAAGACTCGATCTCCTCTGCTGAATTTCTCGCACTACATGGTGTTTGAGAAACGAATGACCGAGACACAGTCTTTAAGAAGCATTAGTTCTTTCGATGGGTAAACCATACCACCTAGATCCCCTACATCTGCTAGTCTACCACTGAAAGAGGTCACACAACATACTCCACTATGCTAGAGCCCATAATGGCTTGTGGCTGCACACGGAAGTTTCTAGCATGAATAATCTTATGATCCCTTTGAGCCTGGGTGGCGGACCATAAGATGATCACACGGATTCCCCAGGATCTCCTTGGACAACACTGGATTCCCCAGGTGCCCACAAACAATCCACCTAGATGTGTATTAAAGTAGCCACCTTAAGTTAAACCTTAGTTAACAATAATCTCTCACATCTGTCATGAATCACTCAAACCAAACCACGTCTACGAGCATAACATAGCAGTATAAGCATAACGTAGAAGTAACTCCCAGGGTTTGCAATAAAGACAATAGGTTCTACCTCATCAACTACTTCCCAATACCCACATGTTATCAAGTCCTAACCATGAAGTGTTTGAGGATTGAAGCTAATGCATAAAAACGGGGTAATAAAGGGGTATGATAAAGTGTCACTTGCCTTGCTGACGATCTGAAAACCCTAGTGACACGTAGTAGCACGTTTCGCACTCCGAAAACTCTATCGCAAACAAACAATAACATACATAAGCACTCAAGCATAAGATGCAAGGGTAAAACTCAAATGAAAAGATCCAAACTGAAAGTTCAACTAAAGAGTTTCGATTTGCGAAAAGAATCAATCAAATCGGAGCTACGAAACTCAAACTACGATCAAAACAAGTTTCAAATTCAAATATGCTTGAAACCAAATTTTGAACTATCAAAATCATGTTCAAGTTGATTATCTGGAAAGAAGGGTCCAAGACAAAGATTTCGGCGTTGGTTTCACTGGATTTGGATCAACGAGCAAAAAGTTGCTAGGGTTTGAAGATTAGGGGCTAATTTGTGATAAAAAATAATCATGGATAGGTCCCTGGACGAAAATAAAATAAAAAGAAAAACTTATCGAACGAACGTTCACTATCTGGGACAAACAAACGAATATGTTCGCTAACAGTGACGTTCGAGTGAACGCTCGCTAATTAGAGAACTCGAAAAAAACGATCTAAACCGTTGAACCGAAAAGAAAACCGACAAAACCTAAAAAATGACCTAGGGTTTATATCTAAAACCAGCGAGAAAACTGGCGACGTCGGTGGTCAACGGCGGTGGCGGCGGCTCCGGCGAGGCGAGGCAGGGCTTCGGCGGCGGTGGGCGGCGCAAGCGCTGGCGCGGTTGCAGTAGCGGGCGGCGGGGCGAGGTGGGGAGGAGGCGGTGAGGCGGCTCCGGCACGGCGAGGCTGGGCTTCGGTGGCGGTGGGCGGCGCAAGCGGCGGCGGCGGCGCAAGCAGCGGCGGCGATTGCGGCGGCGGGGCTGCAGTGGGGCGAGGTGGGGAGGAGGTGGCGGGGCGACGGCTTTTAAAGGGGCCAGGGGGCGGCCTTGGGGAAGGGGGCGGCGCGGGGTGGAGTCCGGCTCGGACTCCCCTTGGCGTCCGTGCGGGATCGGGGCGGCGTGCGGGAGGAAGGCGGCGGCACCTAGTGGGCCGGCTTGCTTGGCTGGGCCTCGGCCTAGTCGGGCGGGAAAAGAAGATTTTTTTTAAAATAAGATTCCACCTGAATAAAATCCTAATAAAATAAAAAAATTCAAAAAATGTTGAAAACAATTTTCACCGTCTAAACCTAATATTTAGATCAAAGTGAACATTTTTCTGGTCTAAAAATGCAATTTTTAAAAAATGCATATTTTTTCTAATTCAAATAAAATAGCAAATAAAATATAAATTTGATTTTAAAATTTATCCTCCAATATCCCTCTCTTTTTGAAGAAGTAATATTGTCTTCTCTCTTTTTTAATATTGGAAATAATTGGAGAGAAAAATATCAAAACCAAATGGATCCTCTTTTCAAATTTGAAAAAAAATTAAATATGAAAATAAATGAAATCCTCAACTCTCTTCTTGGGTCCTTGAGTTGCTTGGGATTTCTAGGATCACAATCAAAATGCAAATAAAATATGACATGCTTATGATGACCTATGTATAACATCCAAATTGAAAATTGGGATGTTACAATCACGGACATGACGAGGAGTCTCGAAATGGTCGAGAGGTAAAGATTGATATATTGGAAGATGGTATTCGAACATCGGAATGGTTTCGAGTGGTTCAGGTAATTTACTGGAGTACCGAGGGGTTACCGGAACCCCCCGGGGGAAGTCATGGGCCTCATGGGCAACGGGAGGGAGAGGGGACAGCCCACAAGGGGTGGCCGCACGGCCCCCCCATGGGAGTTCGAATTGGACTAGGGGAGGGGGCGGCGCCCCCCTTTCCCTCTCCTACTCCCTCTCCCTTTCCCCCTTTCCCACTCCAGAGAAGGAAAGGGGAATCCTACTAGAACTAGGAGTCCTAGTAGGACTCCCCCCTAGGCGCGCCCCCTCTTGGCCGGCCGCCTCCTCCCCTCCTCCTTTATATATGGGGGGCAGGGGGCACCCCAAAGGACAACAGTTGTTCTCTTAGCCATGTGCGGTGCCCCCTTCACAGTTTACTCCTCCGGTCATAGCGTCGTAGTGCTTAGGCAAAGCCCTGCATGGATCACATCACCGTCACCACGCCGTCGTGCTGACGAAACTCTCCCTTGACCCTCTACTGGATCAAGAGTTTGAGGGACATCATCGAGCTGAACGTGTGCTGAACTCTGAGGTGTCGTACGTTCGGTACTAGATCGGTTGGATCGTGAAGACGTTCGACTACATCAACTGCGTTAACCTAACGCTTCCGCTTTCGGTCTACGAGGGTACGTGGACACACTCTCCCCCTCTCGTTGCTATACATCTCCTAGATAGATCTTGCGTGATCATAGGATTTTTTTTGAAATTGCATGCTACGTTCCCCAACAGTTGGCCCTCGGCCCCTCTAAAAAACAATGTTGTCGTCCGCAAATAGGAGATGTGTCACATGGGGGGCAGTGCTTCCAAAAGACACCCCCTTTATCGCTGCATCTCTTTGTGCTTTTATCCACAGGGCCGAAAAACCTTCAACACAAAAGAGAAATAGGTAGAGGAAGAGAGGGTCACCCTGCCGTAGTCCCCTCGACAGAGAAAAATTCCTGGAGCATCCACCATTTAATTTTACAGAGAAAGTTGAAGTGGTGATACACCTCATAATCATCATGATCCACTGTGGTGCAAAGCCCACCTACCCTAACATCTATTGCAGAAACATCCATTCAACCCTGTCGTACGCCTTCACCATGTCCAACTTTACTGCACACAACAACTTCTTTCTTTTCCTTGTCTGAATGGCGTGGACACACTCATAAGCAACAAGCATGTTATCTGTAATAAGATGCCTAGGTGCAAAAGCACTTTGCTCCTCAGAAATAAGTATGGGGTGGATACCTTTAAACCTATCCGCAAACACTTTTGTAGCAATCTTGTATAGCACATTACACAAACTGTTCGGTCTAAGTTGAGAGAACAACTTTAGTGAGTTGGTCTTAGGAATCATAACAATGACTATGTGGTTAAATGCGGCCGGAGCAGCCACTCCACTCAAGAAATCCTGCACCGTACGGCACACATCCCCTCCTACCTGTGCTCAGTAGCATTGATATAATAGAGCCAGGAGACCATGTGGTCCAGGCGCCTTCATTGGACCCATCTGAAAGAGCGCCGCTCTAATTTCCTCATCGGTAATGGGAGATGTGAGTGTTGCTTTCATCTCTGGTGTGACAACCTTATCAATATGTTGGAGTAGATCATTGGCCCCAGTCGATTCATCTGATGAGAAAAGCGCATCATAAAAGTGTTGGGGAACGTAGCGTGCAATTTTAAAAAAATTCCTACGATCACGCAAGATATATCTGGGAGATGCATAGCAACGAGAGGGGAGAGTGTGTCCACGTGCCCTCGTAGACCGAAAGCAGAAGTGTTAGATTAACGCGGGTGATGTAGTCGAACGTCTTCACGATCCAACTGATCCAAGTACTGAAAGTACGGCACCTCCGTGTTCAGCACATGTTCAGCTCGATGACATCCCTCGAACTCTTGATCCAGTAGAGGGTCGAGGGAGAGTTTCGTCAGCACAGCGGTGTGGTGACGGTGATGGTGATGTGATCTGCCACTACTGCAGGATGCTGCTAACGTGACACTACGATCAGAGACCCTTTCACGAAACTATGTGCAATGCACTAATCGCAAACAGGGATGTAAAAAACCGTCAAAAAGGTGCAAAACGTTTGTGATGGAGGATGCATCAAACACAGTTCATATTTTAGTTGTGTGTGCGATGCAGGGCATACGGTTTAGTTCAATGAACTATTTGTGATGATGAGGAACAAAAGAAATGGGCAACCAGATGAAGGTGTGTGTGATATACAACATACGGTTCACTCGAATGAATTGTTTGTGATTAGGAAACACAAAAGAATTGGTCAGCCAGATGAAGGTGTGTGCGATATACGGCATGCGATTCACTCGGATGAACTGTCTGCTTTGAGCCAAGAGAACATAAACGGTTCAATATAACAAGATGTGTGTGATACGCGGCAAACAGGTCTGTAATCAGAAATGTGTGCGAAGATCGATAATAACATAGCCGATTGATGCTAATAAGCCGTGTGTGTTGTGGGCAAACGCTTGGTGGTATACAATTGTCAGCGATTGAAGAAATCATCACCGACGGGTTCCCCAGTATGGTCCGTGTGCGATGTCATTGCACACAGAACAATAGCATATGTACTTATAACTTATAAGGACTTGATTCCATAAACATATTGAACATCGAATTACATATGTGGCTAGTACACACATGACCTTTGCCCACACGAAAGTACATTCCAAAATTCCTAGGAAACTCAAATAATGTTTAAAAAGGAAAAAATGAACCGTGAATAATTTCATATTTTTAGGACGACACTACTGTATCTAGTTGCATGTTGCCTCTGTAAAATAAATCAAGGCGAGAAGAGACAGTGTATGTCGTTTCGCACAGATAGGTGAGAAGGTCCCTCTCGGAACCATGAGCCTTTTTGAGAGAAGCTCCGGTTTGTAAGAAGTTTGTACCAGAACTTGTCCCAAATTGTACTAATTTTTTAGCACAACATGTTGCTGCTATGTCATAACACCATGCCAAGTTTCATGATTTTGAGGCAAGTTTTTGGATTTACAGTAATTTTAAAACCAGGTTTCTTAATGTTTGCTATCGAGTCGGCACCGCCCTGGATAGGCTTTTTCCTCATGGGGCCAAAATGACAAATCCAAATCTGTCACTACCATGCTACTTTTCTTATTAAAAATTACAACCCATTTGGTGTGCTAGTTGAAAATAAGTTTGCGGGTGCTGGTGGGCTCTAAGAACTTGCGGGTTCTGTAATGAACAAAGATCTTGAGGATCCCGCGAGAGTGATGGTCTTTCCCTATGTTGTGAATGCTTATAATATTTATGTCTTAATGAAAGAAATGGCAAGCCATTGGCGTAGTATGAAAGAAAATATGGGTCAAAACCGAGTTGAAAAGGGAAACAATATCTAACTCCAGCTTACAAACAGTACAAAAGCACGAGGATTAATTGCTCATCAGGTTTAGACAAAATCCAGATTGAATAGGACAATGACATCTAACTCAACCAAAGTTTTCGGCAGTCACAATCAAATGGATCGGTCTGATCCATAAAATCAAGATCCCCGGCCAGAAATTCTACTGGTACATGATGACAAGCTGTTGTAAATAGAAGCTGAGCATGATCAGAAGCCCTTAGGTCCACCTGAAACTTCTTTTTATGTTATTCAACACTTGCAGCCATAAGAAATTTCTTGTCGAAAAACTTAATCGTCACGGACAATAGTGCCCTCTCATTCAACATGAAGAATGTGACAAAGTTAGTGTTTGCATTGTTGGATGCATATCCTTCCAGTGTTACTGTCTTCAAACGAATGTCATGAGATCTGAGAAAATGCCGGTGCTTCTTGAACCATCGATTGGTTATACCTTTTTTCCATGTGTTAGTGCCTAAATAGAGATGAAGATTGAAACAGTTAATGTCTAAAAAGATTATGTTGAAAGAGTGATAGCTCAACGATTAATTATAGTACATTATATATGGGGTTTCAATGTGCATGAAATCATCACCTTTATATACAAATTCTCCAGACGTGGAAAGCATTGCAGCAAGCCAATAATCGTGTTCAGATCAAAACACCACATACTGATATGTAAGGTCTTGACAGAATCCACCACCATTGATTGGATGGACATGCTCTTCATTGAGCATAGAACATAATATTAGTACCAAAAGTGTACTCCAAGATGATACTTAACTTATGCGCACAAATGAAAAATGCAGATTACAAAAGTTTACATGAATAATATACAGTACCTCAAAAGGTGTGGAGCCAAACACCATCTTGAACCATCTAAAAGGATCACGAATTGCACCCAAGGTCTCCAATTTAGGCGCAGAGACTATAGTTATTTGCAAAGGTACTATACCAGAATCAAGGAGCAACCTTTCAAGTGAAGGGGCATCTTCAATGATGAGATCATGTCCAAAAAAACAAATTCCCATTCTTACAAGGTGGGGCAACTTTATTTTGAGACAACGGATACGAATTTCCATTGCAAAAACAAGTAGCAAGTGCTCCAGGCCAGGGCAGCTGGAGTGGATGATGTTGTGCAGTGCGGCCTCCGACAGATCAACCACCACAAGCGCAAGTTTCTTTCGTAGTGGGAGTCGAAGCATTTGTACCAGATTGTCTGCTAGATGGCACTGGGTAAAGGTGGCGGTGTGGAGAGAGGAGGAAAACCACGTGATGGACATCGGTGGTGACGGCACAGATACATCGGTTCGTGGTATGTGTGCTAATAATTCGTGGCACTACAATTAATGACTAACTCTATACGAATAACATTCAAACAATCATTACACTACGTGCATCTAACGGATCTTAATTACTCTGATTTCATGGACTGAGAGAAATAACCATAGGATTTGTATTCCAGAAAAATTATAGAGGGGTGGGGTGGGGGGATTAACCAGAAAAAACACTTGATATGTTTGCCACACAAATGGGTATATAGATGACTAACCAGTTTTCCGTCGGAGTCGTAGTTGTTACCGGAGTTGCTGTTGACCTCCGACTACGGCTGGGGGCCACGATGGCGATGACGAAGTCAAGGCCGTGATGTTGCCCACGCGAGACCTCGTCGGCGGTGACGGAAACCTCTGTGGCCAGCTTCACACATTGTGCGGGTGCTTCACCAGCCCCAGTGTCGCCACTCCCTCCAATGGTGTGCTTCGGCGGCATCGTCATACACTCCAGAGTCCAGAAGTTGGTGACCACTGTGGACTGGGGGTACGGCCGCCTATTACGGTCGGCGGCTCGGGCACGCAATTAATACGGACCAGTGGGAGCAAGGCAGGCTGCGGTCAAAAGTTATCTCGCCTCTCGGTGAGCCTGCGCGGTGGACGTCTGCCATTCCTACCATCATTTCACACAACTACTCACACACCTCCCCGTCAATTCACACACCTGCATGCACGCCTCCCCGTCTGCCTGCGCGGCGGACTGCTCGCATGCGTCCCGTCAACTCACGCCTGCTCGCACGGCACACGGGGCGTGTGGCACCACGTATATTTTTTGGTTTATTTTCTGCCGCTTTACTGCTTCACTGAACCGTTTGCATTGAAGAGATGCACAAATCCTGCGTTGAACATCTCGCACGCTTCCTAGCGAACCTACGCACCGGACGAGTTTTGGATTTACTAGAATTTAAAAACCAGGTATCTCAACGTGTCGGCAATCAACGGTGCCCTGGTGTTTGGAATTCATTCCCATTTCTTGCATGGGACCTAAGAAAGAACCCAAGGACAAAGATTTGATTTCTCAACCAATTTATATTTACTAGAGCATGTGCATGTAGTTCAAATTTGAATTATGCACGTAAATGCATTGAAAACTCAGTTAATGCATAAAAATGTCCAAACGAACCCCGAAAATCCCATAAATTGACACAACACTCCTGTTGTTCTATGTTGACACGAGAATTTTTTTGAAACAAATAAGAGGCAATGGATATCGTTTCGTCCCCAAAGGTGGGACGTTCCCTACCAAAACCATAATGCTTGTTGTGAGAAGCTCTCGTTTGTGAGAAGCATATACCCAAACTTGCCCCAAATGGGACAAAAAATTTACCATGGCATGTTGATGCCGCTCCATGATAGCATGCCAGTTATCATGAATTTCAGATGAGTTTTGGATTTACTAGCATTTAAAAACCAGGCATCTCAATGTTTTGCCGGCAATCAACGGTCCCTGGTGTTTGAAATTCATTCCCATTTCTTGCATGGGACCTAAGCATGCACCCAAGGACACATATTTGATTTTCAACCAATTTATATGCACTGGAGCATGCTCATGTAGTTTAAATTTGAATTATGCACATAAATGCATAGAAAACTCAGCTAATGCATGAAAATGTCCAAGCGAACCCCAAAAAATCACAAAAATTGACACAACACTCCTGTTGTTCTATGTTGACATGCGAAAAAAAATTGAAAGCAATAAGAGGCAATGGATATCGTTTCATCCCCAAAGGTTGGACGTTCCCTACCGAAATCATCATGCTTGTTGTGAGAATCTCTGGTTTGTGAGAAGCATATACCCAAACCTGCCCCAAATGGGACAAAAAATTTACCACGGCCTGTTGATGCTGCTCCATGATAGCATGCCAAGTTTCATGAATTTCAGACGAGTTTTGGATTTACTAGAATTTAAAAACCAGGCATCTCAATGTTTTGCCGGCAATCAACGGTGCCCTGGTGTTTGAAATCCATTCCCATTTCTTGCATAGGACCTAAGCATGGACCCAAGGACACAAATTTGTTTTTTCAACCAATTTATATGCATTGGAGCATGTGCATGTAGTTCAAATTTGAATTATGCACATAAATGCATTGAAAACTCAGTTAATGCATAAAAATGTCCAAACAAACCCCGAAAAATCACAAAAATTGACACAACAGTCCTGTTGTTCTATGTTGACACGAGAAAAAAATTGAAAGCAATAGGAGGCAATGGATATCGTTTTGTCCCCAAAGGTGGGGCGTTCCCTACCGAAACCATCATGCTTGTTGTGAGAAGCTCTGGTTTGTGAGAAGCATATACCCAAACCTGCCCCAAATGGGACAAAAATTTTACCACGGCATGTTGATGCCGCTCCATGATAGCATTCCAAGTTTCATGAATTTCAGGTGAGTTTTGGATTTACTAGAATATAAAAACCAGGCATCTCAATGTTTTGCCAGCAATCAACGGTGCCCTGGTGTTTGAAATTCATTCCCATTTCTTGCATGGGACCTAAGCATGCACCCAAGGACACATATTTGATTTTTCAACCAATTTATATGCACTGGAGCATGTGCATGTAGTTCAAATTTGAATTATGCACATAAATGCATTGAAAACTCAGTTAATGCATAAAAATGTCCAAACGAATCCTGAAAAATCACGAAAATTGACACAACACTCCTGTTGTTCTATGTTGACACGAGAAATTTTTTGGAAGCAATAAGAGAAAATGGATATCGTTTCATCCCCAAAGGTGGGACGTTCCCTACCGAAACCTCATGCTTGTTGTGAGAACCTCTGGTTTGTGAGAAGCATATACCCAAACTTGCCCCAAATGGGTCAAAAATATTACGGCGACATGTTGATGCCGCTCCATGCATGCCAAGTTTCATGAATTTCAGACGAGTTTTGGATTTATTAGAATTTTAAAACCAGATATCTCAATGTTTGCGGCCGAGTGACGGTTGCAGGGTGTTTGACAGTCATTCCCATTTCTTGCATGGGACCTAAGCAGGCAACCAAGGACACATATTTGAATTTTCAACTAACTTATATGCATTAGAGCATGTGCCTGTAGTTCAAATTTGAATTATGCACATGAGTGCACAGAAAACTCAGTTAATGTATAAAAATGTCCAAGCGAACCCCGAAAAATCCCAAAAATTGACACAACACTCTTGTTGTTCTATGTTGACAGTAGGAAAAAATTTGAAATCGAGAAGAGGCAACGGATATCGTTTCGTCCAGAAAGGTGAAATGTTCCCTACCGTAACCATCACACTTGTTGTGAGAAGCTCTGCTTTATGAGAAGCTTATACCCAAACCTGCCCCAAATAGGACAAAAAATTTACCATGGCATGTTGATGCCGCTCCATGATAGCATGCCAAGTTTCGTGAATTTCGGACGAATTTTGGATTTACTAGAATTACAAAAGCAAGTACGTCGATGTTTGCCGGAGAGCCACGGTGCCGTGGTGTTCGAACTTCATCCCCATTTCTTGCATGGGAGATAAGCATAAACCCATGGACACATATATGATTTTACAACCCATGTTGGTGCACCGGAGCATGTGCATGTAGTTTAATTTTGAATTGTGCACCTGAAATGGCTAGAAAACCAATTTAATGTATAAAATGTTCAAATGAACCCTGAATAATTCCAATTCTTTTACGACACACATATAGTTGCATGTTCACTCAAGATAAAAGGTCTAGCAATTCAAACACTGTCCATTGCCGCTGTGACCCCATTATGTAATTCAAATCAAGATGAAAAATCAAGTAGATCGCACACAATTTATTATCACCAACCGTGTGAGATGCAACACAAAATATCCTTCAGCACCGTTGGTGTATAGTACGCCCATGGCTTACGCGAGAAGGTGCGTCGGCTATAGTCCACAGCCGGCATCACAAGCACACTAGCCCGCTCCCCAAATACCATTTCACTGTTCAATCGTCACCGGTGAAAGATGAGCACGCAGACCCGCGTCGTGAGGGCAACTTCGGTGGCCCACTCCGGCGAGAGCGCGGCCGCAGCCGCCATGCGTGTGCTAACAAGGTGCATGTGTGAGGCCACAATCTGCGACCGGGCAGCCATTGCAGCCCAAACGGCCATTGTTTCTTCTTAGGTGACCGCAGCAACATCTGGCTTGGGGATAATAACTGGCCAGAGCGGCACAACAGCTGTCCGTTCCGCAGCGGCGGCCTTAGCCCTGATGGAGGCCGCCCACGATCATGTCGAGGCCGCCCATGCCCAGCTCCTCGCGGTCACCGCACAAGTCGAACGAAGCTTCTCCGGCAACGGTCGGCAACCCACGGCAAAAGAGCTGGCAATCACCGAGAGCGTTCGAGCAGTCGTCCGTTCCTCCGCCGCATACCTTGCGACGAAGGAGCCCATCCAAGCCCAGATCACGTCCGCCCACACCCAGCTCGTGGCGGCCTTTTCCAAAGAGATGGCGGACGCGGATGGCGAAATGCTTGCCAAGTATGGTGCGATGGATGTGATACGTCTCCGTCGTATCTACTTTTCCAAACACGTTTGCCCTTGTTTTGGACTCTAACTTGCATGATTTGACTGGAACTAACATGGACTGACGATGTTTTTAGCAGAATTGCCATGGTGTTATTTATGTGCAGAAACAAAAGTTCTCGGAATGACCTGAAACTCCACGGAGATTATTTTTGGAAATAATAAAAAATATTGGTGAAAGAATCAAGGCCAGGGGGCCCACACCCTTGCCACGAGGGTGGGGCGCGCCTGCCCCCCTGGGCGCGCACCCTACCTCGTGGGCCCCCTGGAGCTCCATCGACCTCAACTCCAACTCCATATATTCGTGTTCGGGGAGAAAAACTCAAGGAGAAAGATTCATCGCGTTTACGATATGGAGCCGCCGCCAAGCCCTAAACTCTCTCGGGAGGGCTGATATGGAGTCCGTTCGGGGCTCCGGAGAGGGGAATCCGTCATCATCAACCATCCTCCATCACCAATTTCATGATGTTGTAATTCCATCACAGGCTTGCTGGACGGTGATGGGTTGGATGAGATCTATCATGTAATCGAGTTAGTTTTGTTAGGGTTTGATCCCTAGTATCCACTATGTTCTGAGATTGATGTCGCTACGACTTTGCTATGCTTAATGCCTGTCACTAGGGCCCGAGTGCCATGATTTCAGATCTGAACCTATTATGTTTTCATGAATATATGTGAGTTATTGATCCTATCTTACAAGTCTATAGTCACCTACTATGTGTTATGATCCGGCAACCCCGAAGTGACAATAATCGGGACCACTCCCGATGATGACCATAGTTTGAGGAGTTCATGTATTCACTATGTGTTAATGCTTTGGTCCGGTACTCTATTAAAAGAAGGCCTTAATATCCCTTAGTTTCCGCTAGGACCCCGCTGCCACGGGAGGGTAGGACAAAAGATGGCATGCAAGTTCTTTTCCATAAGCATGTATGACTATATTCGGAATACATGCCTACATTACATTGATGAATTGGAGCTAGTTCTGTGTCACCCTATGTTATGACTGTTACATGATGAACCGCATCCGGCATAATTCTCCATCACCGGTCCAATGCCTACAAGCTTTTCACATATTGTTCTTCGCTTAATTACTTTTGTGTTGCTACTGTTACAATCACTACAAAACCCAAAAATATTACTTTGCTACAGTTATCATTACTTCCATACTACTTTGCTACTAAATACTTTGCTGCAGATACTAAGTTATCCAGGTGTGGTTGAATTGACAACTCAACTGCTAATACTTGAGAATATTCTTGGGCTCTCCTTGTGTCGAATCAATAAATTTGGGTTGAATACTCTACCCTCGAAAACTGTTGCGATCCCCTATACTTGTGGGTTATCAAGACTATTTTTTGGCGCCGTTGCCGGGGATCATAGCTCTATTCTTTGAGTCACTTGGGATTTATATCTGCTAGTCACTATGAAGAACTTGAAAGACACGAAAACAAAAATTTATCCCTCAACTACGAGGGGAGGTAAGGAACTGCCATCTAGCTCTGCACTTGATTCACCTTCTGTTTTGAGTAAGCTTGCGACGCCTAAACCTTCTTCTGCTATTAATTCTGGTATGTCGCATATTATTGATGATTCCACTTCTGCTATGCATGATACTTATGATGAAACTAATTCTATGCTTGATACTACTGTGCCACTTGGTGAATTTCTTGATGAACAACTTGCTAGGGCTAGAGAGAATGAAATTATTGAAACTGATAATATTGATGAAAGTGATGATGAAGACTCTCCCAATAAATATGAATTGCATGTTGTTCCTGAGGGCTATGTCATGGATGAAGAAACTAAAAGAGACTTTCTTGCTTGCAATGATAGAAGTGATCTTAAGAAATTATTAGCTAAGCTTAAACAAAAAACTCTGAATGCTAGAATGAAATATGATCCTGCTTATGCTACTTCACCTATCTTTGTTACTGATAAGGATTATGAATTCTCTATTGACCTGATATAATTACTTTGGTTGAATCTGATCCTTTTTACGGCTATGAATCTGAAACTGTTGTGGCACATCTTACTAAATTAAATGATATAGCCACCCTGTTCACCAATGATGAGAGAACTCGCTACTTTTATATCCTTAAAATATTTCCGTTCTCATTAAAGGGTGATGCTAAGATATGGTTTAATTCTCTTGATCCTGGTTGTGTGCGTAGTCCCCAGGATATGATCTATTAATTCTCTGCTAAATATTTCCCTGCTCATAAGAAACAAGCTGCTTTAAGGGATATATATAATTTTGTGCAAATTGAAGAAGAGAGTATCCCACAAGCTTGGGAGAGGCTTCTCCAATTACTTAATGCTTTGCCTAATCATCCTCTTAAGAAAAATGAAATACTTGATATCTTCTATAATGGACTAACCGATGCTTCAAGAGACCACCTGGATAGTTGTGCTGGTTCTGTTTTCAGGGAAAGAACACCAGATGAAGCTGAAATTCTATTGAATAATATGTTGACCAATGAAAATAATTGGACACTTCCTGAACCAACTCCTAAGCCAACTCCAAAGAAGAGGGGTGTTCTATTTCTCAGTCCCGAAGATATGCAAGAGGCAAAGAAATCTATGAAAGGAAAAGGTATAAAAGCTAAAGATGTTAAGAATTTACCTCCTATTGAAGAAATACATGGTCTTAATTTACCACCTATTGAAGATATACATGGTTTTAATTCATCACCTATTGAAGAAACACATGGTCTTGATAACCCGACACAGGTAGTAAAGGTAAATTCTCTCCATAGATATGATAAAGCTAAAATCCCTCCTACTAAGTTTGCTAGCCAATGTTTGAATGAGTTTGATAACTTTATGGTTAGGCAAGAAGATTTTAATGCTTATTTTGGTAGACAATTAAAACAAAATGCTTATATGATTGAACACTTGGGTGATTATATGTCTAGAGTTAAAGGTGAACTTAAACTCATTAGTAAACATGCTTATATGGTTACCACTCAAGTAGAACAAGTACTTAAAGCTCAAAATGATTTGCTGAATGAATTGAATAGTAAGAATAATGATTTTGTTGTTAGAGTGGCTACTAGAACTGGTAAAACGACTCAGGAACCTTTGTATCCTGAAGGCCATCCTAAGAGAATTGAGCAAGATTCTCACAGAAATAATGTAGATGCACCTAGTCCTTCTAAAAATAAGAAAAAGAAAAATGATAGGACTTTGCATGCTTCTAGTGAACCTATTGCTGAACCACCTGAGAATCCAAATGATATTTCTATTTCTGATGCTGAAACACAATCTGGTAATGAACACAAACCTAGTGATAATGTTAATGATGATGTTCATGATGATGCTCAACCTAGCAATGATAATGATGTAGAAATTGAACCTGCTGTTGATCTTGATAACCCCGCAATCAAAGAATCAACGTTATGATAAGAGAGATTTTGTTGCTAGGAAACATGGTAAAGAAAGGGAACCATGGGTTCAGAAACCCATGCCTTTTCCTCCAAAACCATCCAAGAAAAAGGATGATGAGGATTTTGAGCACTTTGCCGAAATGATTAGACCTATCTTTTTGCGTATGCGATTAACTGATATGCTCAAAATTAATCCTTATGCTAAATACATGAAAGAAATTGTTACTAATAAAAGAAAGATACCGGAAGCTGAAATTTCCACCATGCTTGCTGATTATACTTTTAAGGGTGGAATACCTAAGAAACTTGGAGATCCAGGAGTACCCACTATACCATGCTCCATTCAAATAAACTATGTTAGAATTGGTTTATGTGATCTTGGAGCCGGTGTTAGTGTTATGCCTCTCTCTTTATATCGTAGACTTTATTTGAATAAGTTGACACCTACTGAAATATCTTTGCAAATGGCTGATAAATCAACTGCTATACATGTCGATATTTGTGAGGATGTGCCTGTTGTGGTTGCAAACGTTACTATTTTAATGGACTTTGTTATTCTTGATATTCCCGAGGACGATAGTATGTCTATTATTCTTGGAAGACCCTTTTTGAATACTGCAGGGGCTGTTATTGATTGCAACAAAGGCAATGCCACTTTTCATGTTAATGGTAATGAGCATACGGTGCACTTTCCGAGGAAACAACCTCAAGTCCACAGTATCAATTCTATTGGAAAAATTCCATCAATTATTTTTGGAGATTTTAAATTTCCTCTACCTACTGTCAAAAAGAGATATGATATTCTTATTATTGGGGACGTGCATATCCTCGTTGAGGTAACATAGTGTTATTCGAAATTTCTCCGGTTTCATGCAATTCGGACTGCGTTTGTTAACAGGACCTGATAAACCTTGTTAGTGGATTCCTTTTGATGAGCATGAGATGGATGAAGTTAGAAAGCACAACCTTCTATACCATCTCTCTACTTTCTGTTATTTAGTTGAAATAAAATAAAAATAGTATTTTTCTGTCTGTTTTCTGAATTATCCGTGCAATATAAAAATACCTCGAAAATAAAAGTTCTCCAAATGCCCTGCCAATTTAATATGATTTTTTCTAGAATATTTGAGAATATCTGGCACCAAAACACTGCAGGGGAAGCTAGCACCTGGCCATGAGGGTCCAGGGCGCGCCCCCTGCCTCGTGGGCCCACGGTGGCTCCCCTCCACTTATTCCTGCACCCACACACTTCTTCTCCCCCCCCCCCAAAAATCACCATCCAGCTCAAGCACGAGTTCTAGCTCATTTTGCTGCGATTTTCGATCTCCTTGCTTAAAGCACCTCTCACAAAACTGCTTTGGGGGATTGTTCCTTGGTATGTGACTCCTCCATTGGTCCAATTAGTTTTTGTTCTAGTGCTTTATTCATTGCAAATTTGTGCTGCCTAGGTGACCATGTTCTTGAACTTGCATGTCAAATTTATATGGTTCCAAGTAGTTCTAATGCATGATATAGTCTCTAGGCACTTGTAGGAGTAGTTTCTATCAATTTTGTTGAGCTTGGTTCACTTTTAGTTGAAGTTACAAAAAATTTCAGAAATTTTTCAGAGGAAGAAATATGCTTAGGAAAATGTACCAAGGTGGTTCTTCAAGGAAACAAGGACCCAGGCTTGCAATGCGTGATGCTGATGATGAGCCACCAAGGGACGCTCCCGTGCGGCCTTGTGAATGGCCTTCAGAGGACTTCATGGATCAAGCTGGAATTAAGGAAGAATTTAACGCATACTTGCGTAACGCTGATCTTGTGAGCTTCGAGGCAGAAAAGTGCCGCCACTACCACTATCTCACTAGTTTCTTTGTGAGGAGGTTTGAATTTTCATCTTCATGCAATTCTCAAACTGTCCTGTTTGATCTTTATGAAAATTCTTATACTATGGACTTAGAGGATTTTACCACTGCTTGCAAACTTCCACAATGGGGTAGTGCTAGTGAACCTCACAAATCTGAATTTAGAGATTTTCTTGCTAGTATAATTGTGGGGGAATCTAGAGACATAGCACAAGCTACCATGGGGAGCATTCATTTTCCTGCTATACATTTTTTTGCTCTCTTCATAGGTAGGTGTATAAATGGTAAGGATGAAGCATGTCATATGTGTGTCCCTGACCTCAGTATTCTCAGGAGTGTTGTGTAGGAGATAAACATTATAATTTGGGAGCCATTGTTGCACGTAGGTTGCATCATAATAGATTTAATGGAGATTTCTTTGGTGGAATTTGTGCAACCCGTATAGCTAATTTTCTTGGTATAGCCATACGTGAGGATGATATTGAGTTGTCTCCTGCTTATTTGGATTATGAGGCTATGGTTCGTCATCATTTTGTTGAGAGGAACGATCAGTTCCTCCAATACCGACTAATCTTTGACAAATGACGCACCTATCACGTCGCTCTCCCTGCTTCCACTATCTTTGACTTTCAGGCAAAGGGGAGATATTACATAACCAGAGAGGAGGCGCAGGAGTATAAGAGGAGGGCTCAGATAGCTCGCCTCCAGGCTGCAGCCCATGATGCAATGACTATTGCTTCTCAGTACGACCCCAGTTACAACTATGGATATCCGCCAGGCCATCCGTGGCAATAGACCAACTTAGGCCAAAAGCCTGAGCTTGGGGGAGTATGTATTTCTCACCAACATTACATTTATGTTCACACACTCATTGCTAGTTGTCGGTGCTAATACTTTTTCACTGTAATATCTGTCGGTGTACTAAAGTAGGGGTACTCTAGTATCCCGAACTTGTGCACGGGCAGTCGCAGCACCCCGCGGCAAGGCCCGCCAGGTGATCACCAAGGCTCTCTATGGTTCCTTTGAAGCCATTCGAGAACAAAATATCTAAGTCAAGAAGACAAGTCCCCGACAAGAGGAGCTTGCCGGGAAGGCCATTCAAGGTACGAAACCCCGGCAAGAAGAGCTTGCTGGGAAGCCCAACAAGAGCATCTCAAAGAACCTGCCGCGGCACGCCACGCGTCGCGGCAGGACCTGGCGAGCGACAAGTTCCCGGGCGCGACAAGGCAACGGCCGCGGCAAGGCACTTGCCGCGGCGGGAAGTCACTCCGTACCCGTGCTCCAGCTCACCCACCTACGTGTCGCTCCGGGACCCTTCCCAGCGTACGTGGCGGGAGGTTGTGCAGCCAGGGGTACACTGTGGCATGCAGCGCTGATAGGATCGCCATCGTGGCGAGCGATAGCGCCCCTGACGGCCCCTTTTCTGCATCGTCTGGGCGACGTAGATGGGCATTTAATGCCTTTGTCCCCTGCCGTCAGGGTTAGGTATGATACACTGTGTAGGTAGCTGTACCTACCGCAACATATTTACACTTTTACCCTTACCTACGTTGACACCTGTTGGAGACCCCTTGGACATATAAAAGGAGGCCCATGCACAACATGGGGGGGGATCGATCCTCAGAGAAGCGCTCGGTCTCGTTAGCTGCTCGAGTGTACTATAGCACTCGGCGCTCCCAAGTGAGAACTCAATACAATCCACAAAGCAGCAGTAGGAGTGTTATCTCCCCGGAGAGCTCCGAAGCTGGGTAAAACCCCTCGTGTGCCTCGCCTCGATCCGCTCTTCGCGCTGCCTCCGCCCCCCGCCGAACCGAGAAGGGGCTCCGTCCCCATATGTGCTCGGGGAGCCAGGAAAACCCCGGCATCTTTGGCGCGCCAGGTAGGGGGCGTCGAGGTCGTGTGAACCTGATCTGGCGTTCACGCGAGCTGAATCTTCATCGACATGCCGCCGAAGAAGAAGGCTTCGGAGGCGGCCGCGCCGTCCGCGTTGAATCCACCGCCGCCGCAGCAAACGGCCGGCGGGGAGAACGCCGGCGGTGGAACGGGCGCCGACGAGGGAGCCCACGGTGCCAACAAGTCCCGACGAAGATAGATCTGCGCAGATGTGCGAAGGGATACAGAAGAAAATGGTACAGCGCCCAGTCTACTTTGTAAGTTCCCTTCTGCAGGGGGCTAGGTCGAGGTACTCTGGTGTGCAGAAGTTGCTTTTCGGCCTTCTTATGGCCTCGAGAAAGCTGCGCCATTACTTCCAAGCACATGAGATCACAGTTGTCACTCGCTTTCCGCTGAAGAGGATACTGCAGAATCCAGAAGCAACAGGCAGGATTGTTGAGTGGGCATTGGAACTGTCGAGCTTTGGCCTCAAGTTTGAGAGCACTTCAACTATTCAAAGCAGAGCATTGGCAGAATTCATAGCAGAGTGGACACCAACACCTGACGAAGAAACCCCAGAGACGAGCATCCCCATCAAGGAAGCAAACAAAGAGTGGCTGATGTACTTTGATGGCGCGTTCTCGCTACAAGGCGCCGGTGCTGGCGTGCTGCTTATCGCACCAACCGGAGAGCACCTCAAGTACGTGGTCCAGATGCACTTTCCCAAGGAGCAAGCAACAAACAATACTGCAGAGTATGAAGGGTTGCTCGCCGGTCTCAGGATCGCGGCGGACCTTGGGATCAAGCAGCTCATTGTCAGGGGGGACTCGCAGCTTGTCGTCCTCCAAGTAAACAAGGATTATCAGAGTCCGTTGATGGAAGCTTACGTTGATGAAGTGAGGAAGCTGGAAGAGCGCTTTGTCGGCCTACAAATGGAACACGTTCCTAGAGCTCAGAACGACATCGCTGACGGCCTGTCAGAGTGCGCGGCATTTAAGTTACCTGTGGAACCAGGAATCTTTGTGCTCAAGCTGACTCAGCCATCCGTGACACCACCAACTGGACAGAGCAGGAAGAGGAAGTTGATTTCTGGCGACTATCTTCCGGCTGAGCTTCCCGAAGCCGCCGCCAAGAGGGCCCCCAAGATCAACACCAAGAGTGCTGAGGAGCGGTCTGCTCCGACAACCCCCAAGGTTTGTTTCGTTGAAGCAGACGCTCCCGACAAGTTTCGCTCCGGCAAACTTGCCGGGGATCATCAAGCTCCGGCTGAGCCACGGGTTCTCGCCGTAGAAGCGGATGTTCCCGCAGCAGCAGTTATGCCTTTAGTCCTTGTTGTCGAGCCGCAGGCTCCAGCATGGGCACATCAGATCGTCCGTTTCCTCCAGTCAGGAGAACTTTCCGAAGAGCCAGAAGAAGCGGAAAGAGTAGCCCGGCAGTCTAGTATGTACCAGTTCGTTGACAACGCACTGTACAGAAGAAGGCTCAACGGAGTGAAATTGAAGTGTATTCCCCGGGAAGATGGACAGAAGCTGTTGGCAGAGGTGCATGGAGGCATATGTGGTCATCACATTGGCGCCAGAGCACTTGCCAGCAAAGCGTTCCGGCAAGGTTTCTTTTGGCCGACAGCCCTCCAGGATGCAACTGCACAAGTAACCAAGTGTGAAGCGTGCTAGTTCCATTCCAAGCAGATACACCAACCAGCTCAAGCTCTCCAGACAATCCCTTTATCCTGGCCATTTTCGGTCTGGGGGCTCGACATCCTCGGCCCTTTCCCCCGAGCTGTCGGGGGCTTTGAGTACTTTTACGTTGCAATCGACAAGTTCACAAAGTGGGCAGAAGTGGAGCCAGTGAGGAAGGTGACAGCACAGTCAGCAGTCAAGTTCTTCAGGTCGATTGTTTGCCGCTTCGGAATCCCTAACAGGATCATCACCGACAACGGTACACAATTCACGAGTCGCAACTTCATGCAGTACATTCGAGACCTTGGCGCCAAGGTCTGCTTCGCTTCTGTTGCTCACCCCAGGAGCAACGGTCAAGCAGAGAGGGCAAATGCTGAAGTGCTGCGTGGACTCAAGACCCAGACTTTCGACAGGCTGTACAAGTGCGGAAGAAACTGGATCGAGGAGCTGCCGGTGGTTCTTTGGTTGATCAGGACGACGCCAAATCGAGCCACTGGCCAGACACCTTTCGCTCTAGTCTATGGAGCAGAGGCAGTTACCCCCACGGAACTCGTATACGGGTCACCTCGAGTGCTCGCTTATGATGAGCTTGAGCAAGAGCAGCTGCGGCAAGATGACGCGCTGCTCCTTGAGGAAGACCGTCTTCAGGCTGCTGTACGAGCTGCTCGATACCAGCAAGCTTTGCGCCGCTACCATAGCCGCAAAGTTAAAGCCAGAAGTCTCGAGGAAGGCGACCTTGTTCTTCGGCGCGTTCATTCCGCCAAGAATTCCAACAAGTTGACGCCGAAGTGGGAAGGCCCTTACCGGGTGAAACGAGTCACGAGGCCTGGTGCTGTCCGCCTTGAGACCGAGGATGGCTTTCCGGTGAGCAACTCCTGGAACATCGAGCATCTTCGTAAGTTTTACCCGTAAGGCGCGGTTGTCGGACCCTGTTCAGCAACCACCATTTTGTACAAGTCTTGCCGCTGTTGCATGTAATCCTTTGTACAAAGCCAGGCACAGACCCTGTGCATAAATAAAACTCACGTGCTCCGCACACCTTGTCACTTTCATGCCTTTCTGCATGAATTGTCTGACACTTTGTGCAGCAAGCACCCTCGGTAAGCAATAACGAGCCATAAGGCTCCATACTATTGTTTTCTCTTTTCTTTTTCTCAAGGAGAGGAAGGATCCTTCGCCCACAAGTTAGCCGGAGGGGATGGGAAGATAATGGTATGGACCCGGCGTCATTCAGGAAAACTTTCGCCTTGCCGGGGAGCAAACGACAAAAAAAGCTAAGTGCCCGAGTTTGAGCAATCAGATTTTTTTAAGTTACTTTCCTTGAACGACCATGCTTTGTATGGAAAACCCGTGCGCGAAGGAACCAGCTCGTGGCTAGTTGCGCCCTTACTTTACTTCGAGTTCGCTCAACAGCTTAAGTGTGCCGCGACTAGAGTCGCGCCCTTACTTTGTTTCGAGTTCACTCAGCAACTTAAGCGAGCTGCGACTAGTCGCGACAAGGTTTCTTGTCGGTAACGGCACCGCCAGCAGGCTGCTGACGTCCCGCACTCAGCCCTCGCGGCAAAGGTGCCTACGCCGGCAAGTTCCCTAAAAGCGTAGGGCAAAAACATACAAAGGAGGGAGTCGAGTAAAGGGAATAGCATTGCAATCGTGACATGAAACAAAGTTATATTACAAGATAGTTTGTCACGGCTCTAATAGACTGTTTTCATAACATGACCAGTGACGACAAGAAAAGAAGAAAATAGGCGGCCTAGTCCGAGCGGTCGCCCTCAACCCTCTTGATCCCGCTCACCTTGTCCACAATGGGTGCGACGAGGGTCTCGAGCTCATCCAGATCAGCTTCCGGCGGCAGGGACCTGAGGACATTAGTAAGGCGGAGGCCCGGGTTGCGGAAGGCCACCTTCATCAGCACCTTTTTGAGAGCTCCCGCGCAGATCTCGCGCGACTCGTCGGCCAGCTGCTTTGGGATCCTCTCCCGGAGTTGCTGGAGGGCCGTCGCCACGCCTTTGAAGAACAAGGTGAGCTTGGCGCTAGATGGGAGGTTCTCGTCAGAGGAATACCCGAGATCCTCCACCCCCAGCAACGCCAACTCCTTGTCGATGCCTGCGGCAGCGCTCACAAGGCCCTCTGTCCACCGCTCCACAGTTCCCCCGAACTCATTCTGGGTGGCAGCGACGTTCTCCAGCAGCGCCTGGTCGGCCTCGATCTCCTTCTTCAAGGCCGCCTCCTGCTCCTTGGCGCCGTCCAGCGTCTTGGTCAAAGTTGCCAGCTTCAGCTCAAGGTCAACATTGGAGTCCTTGGCGGCGTCAAGCTCCTTGATCTTCTCGGTGAGGCGACCCTGCAGTTCGCCAAAGGTGTAGGCGTCCTTCTCGTGCTCATGCTTGAGCGCGGCAAGCGCTTCACCGCTCGCCTTGAGATCAGTCTCCAACTGCCCACTTTTGCCTCCAGCTCCTTCTTGGCGGCCTCGGCAGCCGCGGCAGCGTCCTTTCCTTCCTTGAGGGCTCCGCTGAGTGCTTGCTCGCGCGCAGCCAGCTCCTCTTCGTGGCTGTCCAGGCTGGCCTTCAGCTGCACCAACTCGTCGTCCCGCGCGGATAACTCCTCGGCGGCAAGCCGCTGTTGCTCTGCAACCTCTGCCTTCTCAAGGATGAAAGCCTTCTGCGCCTCATCGAGTTGCGCCCGCTCCGCCGCCAGCGACTGGAGAGTTGCCTGGTTGAGGCCTCGGAGCTCTTCCGCGCGCTTCTCCATGTCCACCCCCGCCTTCGCGACAAGCGCTTCGCGGGACTCCAGTTTGGCCTGGCGGGCGCGGTAGAGCGACACCAGCTTCCGCAGCAGTCGCTCCTCCTCGGGCTCGTCGCTGCTGCTGCTTGGTGCGTCAACCAACGTCAGCCCAGCGGAGGCGAGCACCTCCACGTCGAAGCTTTCTCCTTCGACTGGCGCCTTGGACGTTGACGCCCAGGGGAGGTTGATGAAGATGCCAGCGCCAGCCTTCAAGTAGACGCCTGGCTGGGGTTCCTCGGAGCCTGATGCTACGGCAGCGGCGGGAGGATCAGCGGTCGGTGTAGCGCCTGTCGCTCCTGCGGCCCCAGGGTCGTCAGTACGATCGCCGGCCCCCTCATCAGCTGCTGCGGCGGCAGCCTTGGCGGCCTCTTCGCCGGCGGGATCACCAGCGTCGGCCGTTTCCTCGGTGGTAGTGGCGTCATCAATAACGACTTCGGTCTCCATCGACTCCACAGTGGATGGATCTAACGGCCGGAAAAAGAAGAAAAGTCAAGCAAATACCCAAAAAGAAGAACCCGAGGGGGGCTTAGAAGCAAGGAGAACCCGTACCAGGCTCGGTAGTGGGGATCTCCGCTGCCGGGGGTTCGCTGGTACCGTCCCTTGCCGGAGATTTCTCCCTCGCCAGGGAAATCTCCCTTGTCGGGGACTTCTCTCTTGCCGAGGAGCTCTCCCCTGCCGGAGAATTCTCCCTTGGCGGCGTGGTCGAAGCAGATGGCACGACGGGGGTGGCCTCCGGGCGCTCCTGGTGGAGCTGCTCTGCTCCTACATAAGCCAACGGTCGAATATCAGCAAGCAAAGAGTATCTGTGCGCGCCTAACAGCTGGAAGTAAACCATCTATACTTACGCCGGGGGCTGCGCTGGGGGCTGCTCTGAAGAACAGCTGTCGGGTCCGGCGAGTTTATCCCAGGCGCACCCCCTGCTCCCACGGAGGGGTCATCCTTGATGACGATCACCGGGACCTTGGCCCTCTTTGCCATTCTCTGGGCCAGCGTCCTAAAAAGGGATGAGTTCAGAGTAAAGCAAATGAGATACAATACAAGACAGCAAGTATTGGAGACGTTCAAATACAACAAGGATCTTACTCTCCTTCTTCCTCGTCGGAGTTGAGCGCGGAGAAGTCAAATCCCGGCCCACCTCCGGCGCGAGGAGGCGGGGGAGTGGGATCCCTTGGCCGCTTGGCGGGCGCTGGGGCGGCAGGGCGAGAAGACCCCGCCCAGGTTGCCACTGCAGCGCGAGGTGTTCCCGCGGCAACAGAACTTGCTGCGATGGAGCGTGTCGTGCGGCGCGGCGGGGGTTGACTCGCCCGCCGCTCCGCTACGTCCCCGGCCTTGTGAAGACGCTTCCTTGGTGGAGCCGGGGGCTCCGCTTGTGGAGCCAGGGGCTCTGCTTGCGGAGCCAGAGGCTCTACTTGCGGCAGGCTGTCCGAAGACGAAGAGGAAGAGGAGCCGATCTCCAGCGAGCCGCCCGTGTCCTCGGCGGGCCCGCTCGGCCTGACGTCATGCTCGGCAGACCTCCTCTCGCCGGCAAGCTCCTCTCGGTCGGCAAGGCTTGCCGCCTCAGCTGCCTCTGCTTCCTCCAAGGTGAACCCAAACACGCCCGCAGCGGCGGCTGCCGCCGCCTCTTCCATCCTGGTGGCAATTCGCTTGAGCTCATCGTCGGTGGTGTCCCGGGTGAGCCCCTTCTTCTCGTCGGCGTCGACCGGCACTTCTATCAAGTTGTCAAAGAACGCCCGCACGACATCATCCGCAGGCTCTATCCAGGCTGGATCAATTCCATGCGAGTCGCACAGCGGCATTATTGCACGGATGCGGTCGAGCGCGGAGTTGTTGCACAGCGGGACGACGCCCCTCGGCAACCAGAACATTTCGGGATGCTGTGGGTCGTGCTTGAACAGTTCCTGGAGCATCGCGTTGAGCTCCATGACAGTGAAGTTGAAATTGAGGCCCGGCCGCAACCTCGTGATATCCGCCGCATTCTGGAACTCCCAGGCGGGTCTCCTCCTCTCCTGCAGGGGGGCAATGCGACGGCGGAGGAAATCTGCGCCAACCGCTCCTACAGTAAGCCCGGCAAGCCTGAGGCGCAGGATCCGGGTGACGGCAATCCTCAGTCTGTCGTCCTCCGGGGCCAGGCTACTCCAATCGCCACCGCGCACTACTGGGGTTTCGCGCAGAGCAGTAAACGGCTGGGGGTTCTCCTCGACAATCAAACACCAGTCAGCCCTCCACTCCTCCCACTTGCTACGGAGCTCTCCCTCCAGATAAGCATCTTTCTTGCCAGCTTTCGAGATCCAGGCGATTTCGCCGGATAAAGGCTCTCCTTTCTCAACCCGAGGCGAAAAGAAATGGCGGAAAAGAGCTACGTTTGGATGGATCCCGACAAAGTTTTCACAGAGATGTGCGAAAACTGCCATGGTCAGGACAACATTGGGGGTGAAATCGAGAAGGTGGAGCCCGTAGGTGTTCATGACATCGCAAAAGAATTCAGAAAAGGGCGGGCAGAGCCCGCAGTAGAAGAACAAGGCAAAGAAGGGATACCCAGTGGGATACTTATCCCAAGCAATGGCTGGGAGTACCTTCGTGCGCGGATGCGCTCGCATCCCCGTCGACCAGAAGAGATAGAAATCTTCCTTCAGCTCTACTGCCTCGAGCCTCGGAGGGAAGATCGCCCGCTCCTTTCGCAGCGCCGCGAGCCGCTGCGCCTCAGCCGACTTTGCCTTCTCGGCCTTCGGGGCCATGGCGGGAACGGAGAAGGAGGACGATGGCGTTGGTGGTGCTGGTGGCGATGGGGACGGGGCTCTGCTCTCCTTCGGCTTTGGGAAGAAGGGGAGTGGCGGAGATTCTCGAGGAAGGAACAACAACGGGCAGATGGGCGAACTGCCCTTGTTTCCCCTGCTTATAAGGAGGGATGGGGGCGGACGCTTCGCATTTCTGAGTAAAGGAACCACCCACGACCTCCCCCACGACGCCGCAATCGACGCGTGCCGTTCGGGAGGGCGTGGTGGGTGCGGAGCAAGGTACAACGCGACCCAGGCCGTGCGTGCCCGTGCCCTGTTTTGGGCCTGGCCCAACAGCGCTCGGCATCGTGTGTGGCCCAGGCCCGGGGGCTCCTGTCGGTGTACTAAAGTAGGGGTACTCTAGTATCCCGAACTTGTGCACGGGCAGTCGCAGCACCCCGCGGCAATGCCCGCCAGGTGATCACCAAGGCTCTCTATGGTTCCTTTGAAGCCATTCGAGAACAAAATATCTAAGTCAAGAAGACAAGTCCCCGGCAAGAGGAGCTTGCCGGGAAGGCCATTCATGGTACGAGACCCCGGCAAGAGGAGCTTGCCGGGAAGCCCAACAAGAGCATCTCAAAGAACCTGCCGCGGCACGCCACGCGTCACGGCAGGTCCCGGCGAGCGACAAGTTCCCGGGCGCAACAAGGCAACGGCCGCGGCAAGGCACTTGCCGCGGCGGGCAGTCACTCCGTACCCGCGCTCCAGCTCACCCACCTACGTGTCGCTCCGGGACCCTTCCCAGCGTACGTGGCGGGAGGCTGTGCAGCCAGGGGTACACTGTGGCATGCAGCGCTGACAGGATCGCCATCGTGGCGAGCGATAGCGCCCCTGACGGCCCCTTTTCTGCACCGTCTGGGCGACGTAGACGGGCATTTAATGCCTTTGTCCCCTGCCGTCAGGGTTAGGTATGATACACTGTGTAGGTAGCTGTACCTACTGCAGCATATTTACACTTTTACCCTTACCTACGTTGACACCTGTTGGAGACCCCTTGGACATATAAAAGGAGGCCCATGCACAACGTGGGGGGGATCGATCCTCAGAGAAGCACTCGGTCTCGTTAGCTGCTCGAGTGTACTGTAGCACTCGGCGCTCCTGAGCGAGAACTCAATACAATCCACAAAGCAGCAGTAGGAGTGTTATCTCCCCGGAGAGCTCCGAAGCTGGGTAAAACCCCTCGTGTGCCTCGCCTCGATCCGCTCTTCGCGCGGACTCCGCCCCCCGCCGAACCGAGAAGGGGCTCCGTCCCCATAGGTGCTCGGGGAGCAAGGAAAACCCCGGCAATATCCATGCTAGTTTATTTTCTTTTTATGATTTCTTCTTTGTGTTTAATAAACCTTAAGAAAAACCAAAAAAATAGTTGTAGCTTTAGGTAGTTTACTTTCCATGCTGTAGTAGTAATAATTAAAAAGAAAACCCAAAAAGATTTCCCGTTCTTCTTTTGCTTGTTGGGAGCTTTCCCGTGTAAATAGTTTTATTTCTTTTCTTTTCTTTGGGGGTCGATAGGAGAAGACCATAGTGAAATTGTTGAAGTCGCTCTTATATGCATTATTGTTGATTTAACCAAGAGCCCATATTGCCTTGTCTTCTCCTGTTAATTGAATGCTTGCAGATTCCAGCTTAGTCCAATGCACGTGCACTATTATTATTATTCACCTCGTTCGGTTGTGAAGTGAAAGGCAAGAATGATGATATGTGATGAATTGATTGAGATGGGAGAAGCTGGTATGAACTCGACCTCTCTTGTTTTTGTAAATATGATTAGTTCATCGTTCCTGATTCAGCCTATTATGAATAAACATGTTTGCAATGACAATTAGAGATTATAGTTGCTTATGCCATGCTTAATTAGCTAGGAGCTTATAGTGGTTTACCTTGCGTGCCAACATGCTATTAAAATGGTTGTGATGTGGTATGATAGGGTGGTATCCTCCTTTGAACGATTCGAGTGACTTGACTTGGCACATGTTCACGCATGTAGTTGAAACAAATCAACATAGCCTTCACGATATTTATGTTCATGGAGGATTATATCCTACTCATGCTTGCACTCAATGTTTATTAATTTTAATGCATGTTCATGACTGTTGTCGCTCTTTAGTTGGTCGCTTCCTAGTCTTTTGCTAGCCTTCACTTCTACTAAGCGGGAATATTGCTTGTGCATCCAATTCCTTAAACCCCAAAGTTATTCCATATGAGTCCACCATACCTTCCTATATGCGGTATCTACCTGCCGTTCCAAGTAAATTTGTATGTGCCAAACTCTAAACCTTCAAATGAAATTCTGTTTTGTATGCTCGAATAGCTCATGTATCAACTAGGGATGTCTGTATCTTCCATGCTAGGCAGGTTATTCTCAAGAGGAGTGGACTCCGCTCCTCACTCACGAGAAAATGGCTGGTCACCGGGATGCCCAGTCCCATGCTTTATGCAAACTAAATCAAAATAATTGCAAACCATGGATTACTTCAAGCAAGCCGTGGATTGATGCTTGTTGGTGGAGGGGGAGTATAAACTTTACCATTCTGTTTGGGATCCGCCTATGATGTGTGTAGCATGGAAGATATCGCCATCTCTTGGTTGTTATGTTGACAATGAAAGTATGCCGCTCAAAATATTATTTATCTCTACTTTAAAATCGAGCTCTGGCACCTCTACAAATCCCTGCTTCCCTCTGCGAAGGGCCTATCCATTTACTTTTATGTTGAGTCTTCACCCTCTTATTAAAAATCACCAGCTGGAGAGCACCGCTGTCATTTGCATGCATTACGGTTAATTTATATTGAGTATGACTATGACTGTATCTCTTTTACCATGAATTACAATGTCTAGTCAGTCCTTGATCTTTAAAGGTGCTCTGCATTTATGTTTTGCGGTCTCAGAAAGGGCTAGCGAGATACCATCTTGTTATATCATATCAAGATTGTTTTGAGAAAGTGTTGCCATCCGAGATTTATTATTATTGCTCGCTAGTTGATTATGCCATTGACATGAGTAAACATGAGACCTAAAAGTTTTTGTGAATATGGTTAGTTCATAATCTTTGCTCAAAACTTGAATGCTGGCTTTACATATTTACAACAACAAGAGCAAACAGAGTTTGTAAAAGTTTTTCTTTATCACTTTCAGTTTATCAACTGAATTGCTTGAGGACAAGCAAAGGTTTAAGCTTGGGGGAGTTCATACATCTCTGTCGTATCTACTTTTCCAAACACTTTTGCCCTTGTTTTGGACTCTAACTTGCATGATTTGAAAGGAACTAACCCGGACTGACGCTGTTTTCAACAGAATTGCCATGGTGTTATTTATGTGCAGAAACAAAAGTTCCCGGAATGACCTGAAACTCCACGGAGATTATTTTTGCAAATAATAAAAAATATTGGCAAAAGAATCAAGGCCAGGGGGCCCACACCCTTGCCACAAGGGTGGGGGGCGCGCCCCTGCCTCGTGGGCCCCCTGGAGCTCCACCGACCTCAACTCCAACTCCATATATTCGTGTTCGAGGAGAAAAAAATCAATGAGAAAGATTCATCGCGTTTTACGATACGGAGCCGCCGCTAAGCCCTAAACTCTCTCATGAGGGCTAATCTGGAGTCCGTTCGGGGCTCCGGAGAGTGGAATCTGTCGCCATCGTCATCATCAACCATCCTCCATCACCAATTTCATGATGCTCACCGCCGTGCGTGAGTAATTCCATCGTAGGCTTGCTGGACGGTGATGGGTTGGATGAGATCTATCTTGTAATCGTGTTAGTTTTGTTAGGGTTTGATCCCTAGTATCCACTATGTTCTGAGATTGATGTTGCTATGACTTTGCTATGCTTAATGCTTGTCACTAGGGCCCGAGTGCCATGATTTCAGATCTGAACCTATTATGTTTTCCTGAATATATGTGAGTTCTTGATCCTATCTTGCAAGTCTATAGTCACCTACTATGTGTTATGATCCGGCAACCCCGAAGTGACAATAATCAGGACCACTCCCGGTGATGACCATAGTTGAGGAGTTCATGTATTCACTATGTATTAATGCTTTGGTCCGATACTCTATTAAAAGGAGGCCTTAATATCCCTTAGTTTCCGCTAGGACCCCGCTGCCACGGGAGGGTAGGACAAAAGATGTCATGCAAGTTCTTTTCCAGAAGCACGTATCACTATATTCGGAATACATGCCTACATTACATTGATGAATTGGAGCTAGTTCTGTGTCACCCTATGTTATGAATGTTACATGATGAACCGCATCCGGCATAATTCTCCATCACCGATCCAATGCCTACGATCTTTTTACATATTGTTCTTCGCTTATTTACTTTTCCGTTGCTACTGTTACAATCACTACAAAACCCAAAAATATTACTTTGCTACTGTTACCATTACTTCCATACTACTTTGCTACTAAATACTTTGCTGCAGATACTAAGTTATCCAGGTGTGGTTGAATTGACAACTCAACTGCTGATACTTTAGAATATTCTTTGGCTCCCTTGTGTCGAATCAATAAATTTGGGTTGAATACTCTACCCTCGAAAACTGTTGCGATCCCCTATACTTGTGGGTTATCAGGATGCCATGGAGCCCCTACCCCAGGAGATCGTTGGGCGCGAGCTGGACATGGAGGCGGCGGCGGAGATCGACGAGCACCAGCCGTAGTAGTACTCTTTGTTTTGTTTAATTAAGAGCGCCGGTCTTTAATTTGTTAGAGTAATGTTTAGGTCAGCTAGCTCTGTTTAATTGCTGAACTTGCTCGATTAAGAAGTGTGGGTGTGCTGTAGTCTCCTTTGCGTACCCAAATTATGCAATGACGTGGATGACCACTGTAACCATGGAAATTCGAACCAAAATTTTTGACGTTCAAACTCATCACACACGGGTTAAGCTATCTGAATCGTTTGTGATGTTCACATATCATACACAGTTCTGAATAAGGGACCGTGTTTGATGACACTTTGCGCGCCAGTTTTTCGCTGAAGCGATTCCAAATTATCGGCTTCTGTGGAAATATCTACCTCCCCGCCCTCTCCCCCTTACCAAAAGCCACATTTCCCCTATTTTCGCCTTCCTTTCCAAGTTGAAACCTTCATTCCTTGCTTGCAGCGCCGCCACCTCACCGGCAACCCTCCTTCACGCTGCTCGACCTCGTCTATCCAGGCAGGTAATCCACACCCAACCCCCATCCTCCTCCTCCTTCCACATCCCACATGCCCCGACCACCGGCGCGAGCGCGACACCTTCCACCCAAATCACCTACCCCTCCACCAAATAAGCATGGCCCTAAGCCATGGTGCACGCAGTATAGCCAGGATCTCAAGGAGCATTTGGTAGCGGAGAAGCAAATCGCGGCCGCACGCGCGGATGAGGTCGCGATGGCTGCCATTCGTGTCGACCCCCAGATCTTGGAGGAGCACCTTGCCATTTGCTAGCTACGCCGGTTAAGCATGCTCGGTTTACCCGTTGCATGTGCTGCTCTTGCCTTTCCTTCACAAATTCTAGTGAATTGTGCTATCTAATTTTACCATGCAATATGTTGCTCTAGTGTATATGTTCTATATGTCATGTAGTGTGGTGCTCACTTATTAACCGTTTTCTTAATTAGTTGTCGTCTTCTGTTAATTGCTTGGTTCAATTCTGCAAATGTGATGTTCAATTCTTTAGGCTGCAATTTTGTATTGTCTTCCATGTGAGAAATAAATCGAATTTATCTTTACAAAATACATGAGAAACGTATACAATTGCTATATTTCCAGGTTGTCAACATGCTTGGTTTGGTTATACATTGTGCACTGTGGTGCTCAGTTAACGTTTGGTTCATTTATGTTGTGGTGTTTAGTTAACTGTTTGGTTCAATTATGCAATGCGATGTTCAATAGTTGTGGGTGCATTCTGTTATTGTATACCATGTGAGGAATAAATTGAATTTGGCTGTAGTAAATACATGAGAAACAAATACAATTGCTACAATTGGTTGTATTAAATGTTTGGTTAACTGTCTAATCTTATATTAGGAGTATGTTATATTGTGCAATGTGGTGCTCAGTTACTGCTGGTTCATTTGTTGTGGTGTTTAGTTAACTGCTTGGTTCAATTCTGCAATGCGATGTCCAATTGTCGTGGGTACAATTTTGTGTTGTTGTGCATGTGAGGAATAAATCGAATTTGGCTGCACTCAATACATGAGAAACATATACAAGTGCTATATTTCCTAGTTCTTAATCATGCTTGGTTTGGATAAATGGGTTTTCCATGTGGCTTGAATTAATCTGATGAATCTGCAATGTGCTTATTTTTCATCAACATATTTTACTGATAGCATGCGAACCCTTACTTAACCTGATGACTAACTACCTTATATGTGTTGTAGGGAAACAATGGGAAAACACTGAGGTATACAATCGAGGTTAGCTCGTGCATGGTCTGTTGTCTAATAGCACATTATTGTGCAATTGCAGGAACCATCCTAATATTTTGGTTTTTAACAATTTGGTCTTGCACATGTAGGTCCTGCCGTCAGAGGTTTTGACCCACTGTTCGACCCTTTTTGCATATGGGGAAATGGGTTGTCCATGAATATCAATCACATCAAGAAACTCAGAAAGATTGTTAGGATAAAGAAATTGGCGACAAAAAACAACAAGATCTTTGTCTGCATAATGAACAAGACATCAGTTCACTACAAGATGGTACTAACTATTATACCTTGTCTTTTTTTATTCCTTTGCCCCGTTTCCAATATAGAGAAGATATTTATGCACATCCTTGTTTTCAGGCTTCCAAAGCAGTTCACTGATGATTACCTCTCAACCCACCTCTATGGTCAGGAGGCGAGGAAGGTTTTCATACAACACCCACGGCTCAATATTGAAGTGTTCCTGAAGAGGATGAAGGACGGACGGTCAATCATCCACAGGCACTGGCCTAAAGTTGTAGAGACCTTCAACATGGATGAAGGCTCAATATTCGCCTTCCGCTTCAGCAGTTTTCCAGATGAGATGCATTTGTCTATATACCGTCTATGACGCTAATTTCGAAAGGTTCTACATGTTGCATGTGAAACTTGGTGCTGGTGCAGTTGTGTAAAGGGGTAGCTGAGTGCTGAAGCTATATCATGTTGTACTCTGATGTATTTCAATAATGAAACTCTGCTTCCTTAATATGGAAATGAAATATATTATGTGATTAATATGAATGTCAATTAGATTAATAAATGGATTATTAATAATAGGGCAATTAGCCTGCTAATTGGGTTTTGCTATTGCAAACGGTTGTTGAAAAAATACCGTGGGCGATGACCTCAGGCAACGCACAGTTTGTAGGAATAAAACGTGTTGGATCTATGAATAGTCACGCACAACTTTCTCTTGAAAACTGTTTGCGTTAGGCCACCTTGCGCAAACGTTTACCACATAAAAACTGTGTGTGATGGACGCCTTTGACACACAGTTTCTTCTATGAACCGTGTGTGATATATTCAATAACGCAAATGATTTAACGGGAAAAACGGTGTGTGATGTACCTGTGAACAGAAATGTTTTCCTTGGAGCGACTGTGTGGGATGTACATGCGAACGGAAACGTTTAGCGGGGACTGACTGTGTGGGATGTACTTGCGACCGAAAACAATTTCGCTGTATAATTGTATTTTTTAGCTCTACTTTACGTATTTCCGTATTTGAGCATTCGCCGGTCGCACACGACCTCATTATGCTGAGCGTGTGTGCCAGGAGGGCATATCCCCGACGGTTTCTGGGTCGTGTGGGAAGGACCCCCCCTATCGCCCACACTCACTAGGCCACGGTTCCAAATGACGTCGCGGAAAGAGGTTAAAAACCGTTGGCATAGGACCGACGCGTACCAGTGCGCGCAGGGCTTCGCCTAAGCACTACGACGCTATGACCGGAGGAGTAAACTATGGAGGGGGCACCACACACGCCTAAGAGAAATCTTGGTGTCCTTTGGGGTGCCCCCCGCCCCAGTATATAAAGGGGGGATAAGGAGGTGAAGGAAATATGCCCTAGAGGCAATAGTAAAGTTGGTATTTATATTTCCTTATATCATGATAAATGTTTATTATTCATGCTAGAATTGTATTAACCGGAAACTTAGTACATGTGTGGATACATAGACAAACAGAGTGTCACTAGTATGCCTCTACTTGGCTAGGTCGTTGAATCAAAGATGGTTAAGTTTCCTAGCCATAGACATGAGTTGTCATTTGATTAATGGGATCACGTCATGAGAGAATGATGTGATTGACTTGACCCATTCCGTTAGCTTATCATTAACTTAGTCCTGGTAGTATTAGCATATCTATGTTGTAGATCAATAGCTCGCGCTTAGATCCCCTGTTTTATTTTTGATATGTTCCTAGAGAAAACTAAGTTGAAAGATGTTAGTAGCAATGATGCGGATTCGATCCGTGATCTAAGGATTATCCTCATTGATGCACATAAGAATTATGTCCTTGATGCACCGCTAGGTGACAGACCGATTGCAGGAGCAGATGTAGACGTTATGAACGTTTGGCAAGCTCGATATGATGACTACTTGATAGCTTAGTGCACCAAACTTTATGGCTTAGAATCGGGGCTTTAAATACGTTTTTGAAACGCCATGGAGCATATGAGATGTTACAAGAGTTGAAATTAGTATTTCAGACCCATGCCCATGTCAAAAGGTATGAGACCTTTGACAAGTACATTGCCTACAAAATGGAGGAGAATAGCACAGCTAGTGAGCATGTGCTTAGAATGTCTGAGTACTATGACACGTCCATTTTGCATCATGCTTTTATATCAATATGTATTGCATTATGGGCTGTTATTACACATTATGTCACAATACTTATGCCTATTCTCTCTTATTTTACAAGGTTTACATGAAGAGGGAGAATGCCAGCAGCTGGAATTTTGGGCAAGAAAAGGAGCAAATATTAGAGACCTATTCCGCACAACTCCACAGGTCCTGAAACTCCACGAAAGTTATTTTTGGAAATAATAAAAAATATTGACCGGAAGAAATACTAGAGGGGGCCCACACCCTGGCCACGAGGGTGGGGGCGCGCCCTACCCCCCTGGGCACGCCCCCTGCCTCATGGGCCCCCTGTTGGCCCTCCGGTGTCCGTCTTCTGCTATATGAAGTCTTTCGTCCGAAGAAAAATTATAAGCAAGCTTTCGGGACAAGACTCCGCCGCCACGAGGCGGAACCAATCTAGGGCTTCGGCGAAGCTGTTCTGCCGGGGACACTTCCCTCTGGGAGGGGGAAATCATCGCCATCGTCATCACCAACACTCCTAACATCGAGAGGGGACCAATCTCCATCAACATCTTCACCAGCACCATCTCCTCTCAAACCCTAGTTCATCTCTTGTATCCAATTCTTGTCTCTAAGTCTATGATTGGTACTTGTAGGTTGCTAGTAGTGTTGATTACTCCTTGTAGTTGATGCTAGTTGGTTTATTTGGTGGAAGATCATATGTTCAGATCCTTTATGCATATTAATACTCCTATGATTATGAACATGAATATGCTTTGTGAGTAGTTGTGTTTGTACCTGAGGACATGGGAGAAGTCTTGCTACTAGTAGTCGTGTGAATTTGGCATTAGTTCGATATTTTGATGAGATGTATGTTGTCTCTCCTCTAGTGGTGTTATGTGAACGTCAACTACATGACACTTCACCATTGTTTGGGCCTAGAGGAAGGCATTGGGAAGTAATAAGTAGATGATGGGTTGCTAGAGTGACAGAAGCTTAAACCCTAGTTTATGCCTTGCTTCGTAAGGGGCTGATTTGGTTCCATATGTTTCATGCTATGGTTAGGTTTACCTTAATACTTATTTTGTAGTTGCGAATGCTTGCAATAGGGGTTAATCATAAGTGGGATGCTTGTCCAAGTAAGGACAGCACCCAAGCACCGGTCCACCCACATATCAAATTATCAAAGTACCGAACGCGAATCATATGAACGTGATGAAAACTAGCTTGACGATAATTCCCATGTGTCCTCGGGAGCGCTTTTCCCTATATAAGAGTTTGTCCAGGCTTGTCCTTTGCTACAAAAGGATTGGGCCACCTTGCTGCACTTTATTTACTTTTGTTACTTGTTGCTCGTTACAAATTATCCTATCACGAAACTATCTGTTACCCATAATTTCAGTGCTTGCAGAGAATACCTTGCTGAAAACTGCTTATCATTTCCTTCTGCTCCTCGTTGGTTTTGACACTCTTACTTATCGAAAGGACTACGATAGATCCCCTACACTTGTGGGTCATCAAGACTCTTTTCTGACGCCGTTGCAGGGGAGTGAAGCGCCTTTGGTAGGTGGAATTTGGTAAGGAAATATTTATATAGTGTGCTGAAATTTACTGTCACTTGTTACTATGGAAAGTAATCCTCTGAGGGGCTTGTTCGGGGTATCTTCACCCCGACCAGTAGAACAAAGAGTTGCTCCTCAACCTACTGAACCTACTGAAAATGAAAATGTCTACTTTGAAATTCCTTCGGGTATGGTAGAAAAATTGCTAGCTAATCCTTTTACAGGAGATGGAACATTACATCCTGATGAGCACCTAATCTATGTGGATGAGGTTTGTGGATTATTTAAGCTTGTAGATATGCCCAATGATGTTATTAAGAAGAAGGTCTTCCCTTTATCTTTGAAGGGAGATGCATTGACATGGTATAGGCTATGTGATGATATGGGATCATGGAACTACAAACGATTGAAATTGGAATTTCATCAGAAGTTTTATCCTATGCGTCTTGTTCATCGTGATTGTAATTATATATATAATTTTTGGCCTCGCGAAGGAGAAATCATCGCTCAAGCTTGGGGGAGGCTTAAATCAATGTTATATTCATGCCCCAATCATGAGCTCTCAAGAGAAATGATTATTCAAATTTTTTATGCTCGGCTTTCTGACAACAATCGCACCATCCTCGATACTTCTTGTGCTGGATCTTTATGATGAAGACTATTGAATTCAAATGGGATTTATTGGAAAGAATTAAACGCAACTCTGAAGATTGGGACCTCGACGAAGGTAAGGAGTCAGGTATGACACCTAAGTTTGACTGTGTTAAATCTTTTATGGATACCGATGTTTTCCGTAAATTTAGCACTAAATATGGACTTGACTCTGAGATAGTAGCTTCTTTCTGTGAATCTTTTGCTACTCATGTTGATCTCCCTAAGGAGAAGTGGTTTAAATATCATCCACCCATAGAAGTAAAAGTAGTTGCACCTATTAAAGTTGAAGAAAAGACTATCACTTATAATGATCCTATTGTTCCTACTGCTTATGTTGAGAAACCACCTTTCCCTGTTAGAATAACGGATCATGCTAAAGCTTCAACTGTGGTTCGTAAAAGCAATATTAGAACTTATACACCTCCTGAGCAAGTTAAAGTTGAACCTAATATTGCTATTCTTAAAGATCTCTTGGTTGATAATATTGATGGGCATGTTATTTATTTCTGTGATGAAACTGCTAGAATTGCTAAACCTTGTGCTAAAGAGAAACATAGACCTGTGGTAGGCATGCCTGTTATTTCCGTTAAAATAGGAGATCATTGTTGTCATGGCTTATGTGATATGGGTGCTAGTGCTAGTGCAATACCTATTGACTTATACAAAGAAATTATGCATGATATTGCACCTGCTGAGTTAGAAGATATTGATGTTACAATTAAACTTGCCAATAGAGATACTATATCACCAATGGGAATTGTTAGAGATGTTGAAGTCCTGTGTGGGAAAACTAAATATCCTCCTGATTTTCTTGTTCTTGGTTCCCCACAAGATAGCTTTTGTCCTATTATATTTGGTAGACCCTTCTTGAACACTATTAGTGCTAAGATAGACTGCGAAAAGAATGTTGTTACTACTGGTCTAGGTGATATGTCTCATGAGTTTAATTTCTCTAAGTTTCGTAGACAACACCTTGTAGAGGAATTGCCTAGTAAAGATGAAATTATCGGTCTTGCTTCTATTGTCGTGCCTCCTAGTGATCCTTTAGAACAATATTTGCTAGACCATTAAAATGAGATGTTCATGAATGAAAGAAGGGAAATAGATTAAGTGTTCTTTAAACAAGGACCTATTCTAAAACACAACTTGGCTGTTGAAATCCTAGGGGATCCTCCTCCACCCAAGGGTGATTCCGTGTTTGAGCTTAAACCATTGCCTGATACTCTTAAATATGCTTATCTTGATGAAAAGAAAATATATCCTGTTATTATCAGTGCTAACCTTTCAGACAAGGAGGAAGAAAAATTATTAAAAACTCTGAAAAAGCACTGTGCTGCTATTGGATATACTCTTGATGATCTTAAGGGCATTAGTCCCACTCTATGCCAACACAAAATAAATTTGGAGAAAGATGCCAAACCAGTTATTGAACACCAACGACGGCTGAATCCTAAGATGAAAGAAGTGGTAAGAAAGGAAATATTAAAGCTCCTTGAGGCAGGTATAATTTATCCCGTTGCTGATAGTCAGTGGGTAAGTCCTGTTCATTGTGTTCCTAAGAAGGGAGGTATTATTGTCGTTCCTAATGATAAAGATGAATTGATTCCGCAAGGAATTATTACTGGTTATAGGATGGTAATTGGTTTCCGCAAATTAAATAAAGCTACTAAAAAAGATCATTACCCCTTACCTTTTATTGATCAAATGCTAGAAAGATTATCCAAACATACACATTTTTGCTTTCTAGATGGTTATTCTGGTTTCTCTCAAATACCTGTGTCAGCTGATGATCAAGCTAAGACCACTTTTACTTGCCCTTTCGGTACTTTTGCTTATAGACGTATGCCTTTTGGTTTATATACTGCACCTGCTACCTTTCAAAGATGCATGATGGCTATATTCTCTGACTTCTGTGAAAAGATTTGTGAGGTTTTCATGGACGATTTCTCCGTTTATGGATCCTCTTTTGATGATTGCTTGAGCAACCTTGATCGAGTTTTGCAGAGATGTGAAGAAACTAACCTTGTCTTGAATTGGGAGAAGTGACACATTATGGTTAATGATGGTATTGTCTTGGGGCATACAATTTCTGAAAGAGGTATTGAGGCTGATAAAGCTAAAGTTGATGCTATTGGAAAGATGCCATGTCCCAAGGACATCAAAGGTATAAGAAGTTTCCTTGGTCATGCCGGGTTTTATAGGAGGTTCATTAAGGACTTCTCAAAAATCTCTCAGCCTCTGACTAATTTATTACGAAAAGATATACCATTTGTCTTTGATGATGATTGTGTAGAAGCATTTGAAATACTTAAGAAAGCATTGATCTCTGCACCTATTGTTCAGCCACCTGATTGGAATTTACCTTTTGAAATTATGTGTGATGCTAGTGATTATGCTGTAGGTGCTGTTCTAGGGCAAAGAGTTGATAAGAAATGAAATGTTATTCAATATGCTAGTAAAACTCTAGACAATGCCCAGAGAAATTATGCTACTACTGAAAAAGAATTCTTAGCAGTTGTATTTGCTTGTGATAAGTTCAGACCTTATATTGTAGATTCTAAAGTAACTATTCACACTGATCATGCTGCTATTAAATACCTTATGGAAAAGAAAGATGCTAAACCTAGACTTATTAGATGGGTTCTCTTGCTACAAGAATTTGATTTGCATATTATTGATAGAAAGGGAGCTGAGAACCCCGTTGCAGACAACTTGTCTAGGTTAGCAAATGTTCTTGATGACCCACTACCTATTGATGATAGCTTTCCTGATGAGCAATTAAATGTCATAAATGCTTCTCGTACTGCTCCATGGTATGTTGATTATGATAATTACATTGTTGCTAAATTTATACCACCTAGTTTCACATACCAACAAAAGAATAAGTTTTTCTATGATTTGAGACATTACTTCTGGGAGGACCCACATCTTTATAAAGGAGTAGATGGTGTTATTAGACGTTGTGTACCTGAGCATGAACAGGAACAGATCCTATGCAAGTGTCACTCCGAGGCTTATGGAGGGCACCACGCTGGAGACAGAACTGCCATAAGGTACTGCAATCCGGTTTTTATTGGCCTACTCTCTTCAAGGATGCCCGTAAGTTTGTCTTATCCTGTGATGAATGTCAAAGAATTGGTAATATTAGTAGACTTCAAGAAATGCCTATGAATTATTCACTTGTTATTGAACCATTTGATGTTTGGGGCTTTGATTATATGGGACCATTTCCTGCCTCTAATGGATATATACATATTTTAGTTGTTGTTGATTATGTTACTAAGTGGGTAGAAGCTATTCCAACTAGTAGTGCTGATCATAACACCTCTATTAAGATGCTTAAAGAAGTTATTTTTCTGAGGTTTGGGGTCCCTAGATGTTTAATGACTGATGGTGGTTCACACTTTATTCATGGTGCTTTCCCTAAAATGCTTGCTAAGTATGATGTTAATCATAGAATTGCATATCCATATCACCCACAGACTAGTGGTCAAGTAGAATTGAGCAATGGAGAACTCAAATTAATTTTGCAAAAGACTGTGTAACGACCAGACCTCAAACAGTCTGACCTCTGTGCTCAGGTGTCATCCCTGGATCAGTAATACTGACACCACACAGTACTTTGAAGGATTTATAACAGAGTAGCAATCACACACTTATTACATCGAGTGTCTCAAAGAGAACTTATTACAATAAATATGGCTTAAGGCCATCTAATAATGATAACAGCAGAAGGCTTGGAAGATAAGCGAGTCCATCAACTCCAACGGCATCACTGAGTATAGAACCACGACCTAAAAGTCACCTTACTCGTCGTCTGAAAAGTCTGCAACATGAAACGTTGCAGCCCGAAAACGGGTCAGCACATGGAATATGCTGGCAATGTAACACATAGAGAGTAATGAAAGATTAAAGCTATACTACATGCATATTTGGCTGGTGGAAAGCTCTATGGTTACAGTTTTGCATAAAGCCAATTTTTCCCTACTACAAAGGAATAAATTTATTTAACTATCATGGTGGTTGTTAAACATTGAGAATGGTTGACAGCATCCTCAATCCCAACTAAAGTAATCATCATTAAAACCCACCAATATTAATTTAGAGTAACATGATGAGATTCACATGATATCCAAGTACTAGATACTCAAAACGTCCATAACCGGGGACACGGCTAACCATGATTAGTTTGTACACTCTGCAAAGGTTTGCGCACTTTTCCCCACAAGACTCGACCGCCTCCGTTGGATTTCTCGCACTACATGGCGTTTGAGAAACGGATGACCGAGACACAGTCTTTCAGAAGCGCTAGCACCTTACGATGGATAGACCGGTGCACCTACTTTCCCCTACATCTGCTAGTCTACCCTGTAAGAGTTCGCACGACTTAATCAACTATGCCAGAGCCCATAATGGCTTGTGGCTGCACACGGAAGTTTCTAGTTTGAATAATCTCATGATCCCTTTGAGCCTGGGTGGCGGTCCATAAATAAAAACAACAGGCAATCCAGGAATACACAGGTACCTCAATCCACCCAGATGTGTGTTTAAGTTGCCATCTTAGATAAACCATTAATTAACAAACTCACATCTGTCATGGATATCACTCACCCAATCCACGTCTACTAGCATAGCATGGCATATTAAGCAAACGTAGAACTAACTCCCAAAGGATGATATTGAAACAGGTAATAGGTGCTACCTCAACTACTTCCCATCCCGCAATTTAATTAGATCATAATCATGCAATGTTTGAGGATTGATCTAGTGCAATAAAACTGGGTAGTAAAAGAGGTATGATCAAAGTGTTACTTGCCTTGCTGATGATCTGCGAAACCTAGAGATTCGAAATAACAGGCGGCGCACTCCGGGTATTCTATCGCAGACAAAAAAACAAGCATACAATAAGTACTCATCTAATGCACAGGTAAAACTCAAATAAGAGATCTAACCAGAAAGTTCAAGTTAAGAACTCCGGTTTGCAAAAAGAATCAAATCGAACGAAGGAACGAAAGTCAAACAGCGAAAGAAAACAACTTCGTTCTACAAATCTGGATCTAAGTCAAATTTTACAGAAGTAAAAACTTGTTTAAGTTGGTTAAACGGATAGAGGGATTCGAGACGAAACTCCAGGCGCTTGAATCGCCTGATTCCGATAAACGAGCGAAAAGTTATACTAAAACGAAAATCGGATCAGAAATCGCGATCAGAAAATTATCGCGGAAAAATCCGAGACAAAGAAAAACGATGAACGGATTAACGAACGAACGTTCGTTATCCAGATCTAAACGACGAATACGTTCATTAAAACGAACGAACGAGCGAACAAGCGAACGCTCGCTATTTAACCTAAACCGAAGAACAAAAACCGACCTAATAAAAAACGGAATCTAAAAAAACCGACGAAAACCGACGGAAACCGATCGGTTTTTTTTTAAAAACCGGCGGCATGGGTTACGAGGCGAACCTCGAGCGGCGTGCGGCGAGGCGGCGGTGGCGGCTCCGGCGACGGCGTGCGGCGGCGCGGCGGCGGGCGGCGGCGCGACGCGAGCGGGCGGCGGCGGCGCGAGCGGGCGGCGGCAGGCGGCGGCGCGGGGTCGGGCGCTAGGGTTTGGAGCGCGGGGCTGGCTCGGGCCTCGGGCTGGCTCCCCCCTGGCTTTTAAAGCCTGCCGGGCCAGAGTCCCGGGCGGACACGGCCCGGTTAGGTCGGTGCACGTTTTTTTTATAATAATTACGCGTAGAAGAAAAATAAAAAGAAATACTAAACGAACTCCAAAAATCCCGAAATAAACTTTCTCTGACTTCTAAAATCAAGCCGGACAAAGTGAACATTTATTTGGGTCCTAAATGCAATTTTGAAAAACGCATATTTTTCCTAAATTCAAATAAAACAACGAAAAACTCCAAAATAAAAATCTTATTTGATTTTATTATTAAATCCTCAATATTTCTTTATTTTTGGAAAGTCATTTTATTCCCTCTCTCATATTTTTGTAATAGAAATAATTGATGATAAAATAAATAAAATCAAATGACCCTATTGTCAAAATTTGAGAAAACTCAAATATGAAAATAACGAAATCCCCAACTCTCTCCGTGGGTCCTTGAGTTGCTTAGGATTTCTAGGATCGAAACCAAAAGCAATTAAAATATGATATGCAAAGATGATCTAATGTATAACATTCCAAATTGAGAATTTGGGATGTTACAAACCTACCCCCCTTAAGATGAATCTCGCCCTCGAGATTCGGGTTGGCTAGAAAATAGTTGAGGGTGGTCTTTGAGCAAAACTTGCTCTCGTTCCCAGGTGGCTTCATCCTCCGTGTGGTGGCTCCACTGAACTTTGCAAAAATTGATAACTTTGCTGCGAGTGACTCGGCTGGTAAACTCGAGTATCTTAACTGGTTTCTCCTCATAGGTCAAATTGTTATCCAACTGAATTGCTTCCAATGGCACTGTGTCTCTCAAAGGTATGTCAGCTATCTCCGCGTGTCACTTCTTCAACTGAGAAACGTGGAATACATTATGAACTCCTGACAACCCTTCGGGCAATTCCAACTTGTAGGCTACTTCTCCCATACGTTCCAAAACTCGGTATGGTCCTACAAATCGTGGCGCTAACTTTCCCTTAACTCCAAAGCGCTTTATTCCTAGAAGTGGGGATACTCGAAGATAAACTCGGTCTTTGACTTCATAAACTGTCTCCTTGCATTTAGAATCTGCGTAGCTCTTCTGCCTGGATTGGGCTACCTTGAGCCTATCGCGGGTTAACTTCACTTTCTGTTCAGACTCCTTAATCAAATCATGTCCAAACAACTAGCGGTCTCCAACTTCGTCCCATGACAACGGTGTCCTGCACCTCCTTCCGTACAAGGCTTCGAAAGGGGCCATTTTCAAACTGGTTTGATAGCTGTTGTTGTAAGAGAACTCTGCATATGACAAATTTTCGTCCCAACTAGATCCATAATCTAGCGCACAAGCTCTCAGCATATCCTCCAAAATCTGATTAACTCTCTCAGTCTGTCCATCTGTCTGTGGATGAAAAGCTGTACTAAACTCTAGCCTGGTACCCAAAGTTTCGCGCAACTGCTTCCAGAACTTTGAGGTAAACTGGGTTCCTCTATTCGATACGATACTCCTCGGAACTCCATGCAGACATACGTTCCTGGTCATATATATCTTTGCCAACTTAGCACTGGTGTAAGTGGTCTTTACTGGGATGAAATGAGCTACCTTCGTCAACTGATCAACTACAACCCAAATTGAGTCATAGCCGGAACGAGTCCTGGGTAATCCCGTGATAAAATCCATGCCAAGCTTATCCCACTTCCATTCGGGTATCGGCAATGGCTGCAACAATCCTGCTGGCTTCTGATGCTCTGCCTTTACTCTCTGACATACATCACAAACTGCTACATACTCTACAATATCTTTCTTCATTCCGGTCCACCAGAAAGTATCCTTCGAATCCAAATACATCTTGGTATTTCCTGGGTTAATCGAATACGGTGAATCATGCGCCTCTTGCAGAATCAACTTCCTAATCTCCGGGTCATTGGGCACATAAACACGGTCTTCAAACCATAGGGTATCATGCTCATCCTCACGAAATCCTTTAGCTTTTCCTTCGCTCATTTTCTCCTTTATAGAGGCAATCTCCTTGTCAATCTTCTGAGCTTCTCTAATTCTATCCATCAAAGTTGTCTGAATCTCCAATGCTGCTACATGGCCTCTCGGAACTATTTCCAAACATAGCTCACAAAGATCCTCGGCTAACTCCTTTGGCAATTCTCCCGTCATTAGTGTATTGACATGGCTCTTACGGCTCAACGCATCAGCTACTACATTAGCCTTTCCAGGATGGTAATGCAATCTCATATCATAATCCTTGATGAGTTCCAACCATCTCCTTTGTCTAAGGTTTAACTCCTTCTGTGTGAAGATGTACTTCAAACTCTTGTGATCTGTGTACACCTCACAATGGTTTCCAATGAGGAAATGTCTCCATGTTTTCAATGCATGCACTACGGCTGCCAACTCCAAATCATGTGTGGCATAATTCAATTCGTGAGGCTTCAGTTGTCGTGAAGCATACGAAACAACTCTTCCCTCTTGCAAAAGTACTGCTCCAAGTCCTCGACGTGAAGCGTCGCAATATACCTCATAATCCTTGGTCTGGTCTGGCAAAATCAACACTGGTGAGGTAACCAAACGTTTCTTTAATTCCTGGAAACTAGCCTCACACTCCTCAGTCCATATGAACTTTGTATCCTTCTTCAGGAACTCTGTCATAGGCTTTGCAATCTTTGAGAAGTTCTCAATAAATCTCCGATAGTATCCTGCGAGTCCAAGGAAACTCCGGATCTCTCCAACTGTTGTTGGTGCTTCCCAATTGGTCACAGTGATAACCTTTGTGGGATCAACTGCTATTCCTTCTCCGGATATAACGTGTCCGAGGAATCCTACTTCCTTCAACCAAAACTCACATTTGCTGAACTTGGCATATAACTGATGTTCTCTGAGTTTCTCCAGTACCAATCGCAAATGTTCCTTATGCTCTTCTTCATTCTTTGAATAAACCAAAATATCATCAATGAACACCACGACGAACTTATCCAAAAACTCCATAAACACTTTGTTCATCATGTTCATAAAATAGGCAGGTGCGTTAGTCAGACCAAATGACATAACGGTATACTCATACAACCCATATCTTGTGGTGAAGGCTGTCTTAGGTATGTCCTGCTCTCGGATCTTCAACTGATGGTACCCTGATCGCAAATCGATCTTGGAAAACACTTTAGCTCCTTGCAATCGATCAAATAGATCATTTATCATCGGTAGTGGGTACTTGTTCTTGATCGTTACCTCGTTCAATCCGCGGTAATCAACAACCATCCTTAACGATCCATCCTTCTTCTCCACTAGAAGTACCGGTGATCCCCAAGGCGAAGAACTTGGGCGAATTTAACCTTTATCCAGTAACTCCTTAATCTGCTTCTTAATCTCCACCAAATCCTTTGCGGGCATCCTGTATGGTCTCTTCGATATTGGCCCTGTGCCTGGCAAAAGCTCAATCAAAAACTCAATATCTCTATCCGGTGGCATGCCTGGCAACTCTTCTGGAAATACGTCAGGGAAATCCTTTACCACTGGTACTTCCTCCTGCACAACTCCTGTCAAGGAATTTACTTGGGTCCTGTTTGGCGCATGCCGGGATACATACTTGATCCTTCTTCCTTCTGGCGTTGTGAGCAAAATTGTCTTACTTGCGCAATCGATGTTTCCTTCATACATCGACAGCCAATTCATACCAAGAATCACATCCAAACCTTGGGATTCCAGAATAATTAAATCCGTTGGGAAAACATGCCTTCCTATACTTAATGGCACTTGAAAACATCCTTGACTGGCCATGTACTCTGCTCCTGGTGAGCTTACCAGCATAGGTGTTTTGAGAATCCTAGTGGGAAGGCTATACTTATCCACAAATCCCCTTGATATGTATGAATGTGATGCACCAGTATAAAAAGAACGAGTGCAGTAAATGACTTAACCAAAAACTTACCGATTACTGCATCAGGCTGAGCTTCAACCTCCTCCACATTAACGTGGTTCACCTGTCCCCTGTTGAAAGGGTTCGACTTCTTTCCAGAGCTTCCATTGCCATTTTGGCCTTCAGGACATTCATTGGCATAATGTCCTGTCTTCGAGCACTTGAAACAGGTGACTTGGCTTAGGTCTCTCTTGGCTGGGGTTGATGGGGTGGTACGGTTTTGGCCGTTGCTTCCTCCATTCCCATTACCATTCTTGGAGCAATTATGGTTGTGCGAGCTACCTCCTCCATGGGTATGCTGAAAAGGAACTCCCGGTTTAGGGGTAAGACGGGGCTTCTGCTGAGCTCCTGAGTTATACTTCCCCTGTCCATACTTCCTCTTGCGGTTTTCAATCTGCTGCTGCTTCCCCTCAATCATAAGAGCACGATCTACCAACTCCTGGTAGTTGTTGAAGCTTGCTACCATCAACTGCATACTCAGCTCGTCATTCAGTCCTTCCAGAAACTTCTCCTGCTTGGCTGCATCCGTAGCAACGTCATCTGGGGCATAACGTGCTAGCTTACTAAAGTCATCCACATACTGGCCAACTGTCCGTCCTCCTTGGCGCAAGTTGCGAAACTCACGCTTCTTCATGGCCATAGCTCCTGCTGAAACATGGGCAGTACGGAAAGCTTGCTGAAACTGATCCCATGTGACAGTGTCTACAGGGTAAGTGGCTGTAAAATTCTCCCACCATGCTGCTGCTGGTCCCTCAAGCTGATGTGCAGCAAATTTCACCTTTTCTCCATTTGTACATCCTGCAGTGGTCAACTCCCTCCCTGTCTTGCGGAGCCAATCATCTGCTACTATCGGCTCGGTGCTACTGGAAAACACCGGCGGATTCAGCCTAAGAAAACGGGTTAAGTGATCAACTGGTGGTGGCGGCAGTGGTTTGTTGTTGTTGTTGTTGTTGTTGTTGTTGTTGTTGTTGTTGTTGTTGTTGTTGTTGTTGTTGTTGTTGTTGTTGTTGTTGTTGTTGTTGTTGTTGTTATTGTTGTTGTTGTTGTTGTTGTTGTTGTTGTTGTTGTTGTTGTTGTTGTTGTTGTTGTTGTTGTTGTTGTTGTTGTTGTTGTTGTTGTTCTGGTTCTGGACTAACAACTGCATCAAGGCATCCTGCTGCTGGATCTATTGAGTGACCTCCGGTGGGAAAGCAAATGCATTGTCACGTCTCGGAGGCATCTGAGGGTTTAGAAAGGATGAGAATTAAGAATAGAATGAGGTCTAAAGAGAAAACACTACCCAAATGCACATGAGGAAAATGCACACAAAATCACTTCATTCAATCAAACAAGGCATACAATCGGTCTAGTACTATCGAAAAAGTGCGTGGACTATACTATGTACATGGTGGAACACTACTACTGTTATGGTAGTCGACTAGAAAAACTGCTCCGATGAAGACTCCATGATATCTGCTTCAGCTTCGTCTTCGAAATCGTCATCACTAGGATCGGAATCGGTGTCGTCAATGATGATGTAGTTATCTAGACAGGTGCAATCTTCATCTTCTCCTCCGGGTGCTGAATTCCCCATGGGTTCTTCAATATTCTCCTTAAGATCGCCGTTTTGTCTCACTAGAGCTACGATCTCACCCATGTAGTCCTTGCGAGTGGCCTTCAGTTCTCCTTCTAGCTCAATAATCTTGGCTTTTTCTTTCTTCAACTCCATCATGTCTGCGCACATCTGGTTCTCCTGGCGTCGAATGTGCTGGTTTAACTCCTGGATGAAAGCTGCAATGGATCTATCCTTCTTGGTGCTAACTATCTCCATTGTTCATCTCGGCATCCGCAAATCTGGTAGATAGTATCCTTGAGGTCTTCTTGGTAGACTTCTCCAATGCGTACCATGGTTATGTGAGCTGCCATGCTCTTTCCCAGACTCTAGGTTGGTGCATTAAAAACACACTCTATGGGCTCTGTAACTGGCGCAAACGTCCTTCCTGAAACTTGAGCTTCAATCTTCCAACGCTCCTCTTCGGGTAAAGTGGCGTTGTAGGTCCCGGTGAAGCTTGGTATTCCAATGTTCAGGTACTTAGTGACTTCCTTCAGGTGTCGTCCAAAAGGTGTATCTTCATCCGGCTGTGTGAACTTGATCCTCGCCTCCGTCATCCTAAAAGAGTAGAAAAGATGAGGAGTCAGAAATGAGAAGAGAGTAGTGATTCTAGGGCTTTAGCTTAGTGGTCGTGTCCTACAGTCAGCGTGTGCTCTGATACCATCTCTGTAGCGACCAGACCTCAAACAGTCTGACCTCTGTGCTCAGGTGTCATCCCTGGATCAGTAATGCTGACACCACATAGTACTTTGAAGGATTTATAATAGAGTAGCAATCACACACTTAATACATCGAGTGTCTGAAAGAGAACTTATTACAATAAATATGGCTTAAGGCCATCTAATAACGATAACAGCGGAAGGCTTGGAAGATAAGGGAGTCCATCAACTCCAACGGCATCACTGAGTATAGAACCACGACCTAAAAGGCACCTTACTCGTCGTCTGAAAAGTCTGCAACATGAAACGTTGCAGCCCGAAAACGGGTCAGCACATGGAATATGCTGGCAATGTAACACATAGAGAGTAATGAAAGATTAAAGCTATACTACATGCATATTTGGCTGGTGGAAAGCTCTATGCTTACGGTTTTGTGTAAAGCCAATTTTCCCTACTGCAAAGGAATAAATTTATTTAACTATCATGGTGGTTGTTAAACATTGAGAATGGTTGACAGCATCCTCAATCCCAATTAAAGTAATCATCATTAAAACCCAACAATATTAATTTAGAGTAACATGATGAGATTCACATTATATCCAAGTACTAGATACTCAAAACGTCCATAACCGGGGACACGGCTAACCATGATTAGTTTGTACACTCTGCAGAGGTTTGCACACTTTTCCCCACAAGACTCGATCGCCTCCGTTGGATTTCTCGCACTACATGGCGTTTGAGAAACGGATGACCGAGACACAGTCTTTGAGAAGTGCTAGCACCTTACGATGGATAGACCGGTACACCTACTTTCCCTACATCTGCTAGTCTACCCTGTAAGAGTTCGCACGACTTAACCAACTATGCCAGAGCCCATAATGGCTTGTGGCTGCACACGGAAGTTTCTAGTTTGAATAATCTCATGATCCCTTTGAGCCTGGGTGGCGGTCCATAAATAAAAACAATAGGCAATCCTGGAATACCCAGGTACCTCAATCCACCCAGATGTGTGTTTAAGTTGCCACCTTAGATAAACCATTAATTAACAAACTCACATCTGTCATGGATATCACTCACCCAATCCACGTCTACTAGCATAGCATGGCATATTAAGCAAACGTAGAAGTAACTCCCAAAGGTTGATATTGAAACAGGTAATAGGTGCTACCTTAACTACTTCCCATCCCGCAATTTAATTAGATCATAATCATGCAATGTTTGAGGATTGATCTAATGCAATAGAACTAGGTAGTAAAAGAGGTATGATCAAAGTGTTACTTGCCTTGCTGATGATCCGCGAAACCTAGAGATTCGAAATAACAGGCGGCGCACTCCGGGTATTCTATCGCAGACAAACAAGCAAGCATACAATAAGTACTCATCTAATGCACAGGTAAAACTCAAATAAGAGATCTAACCAGAAAGTTCAAGTTAAGAACTCCGGTTTGCAAAAAGAATCAAATCGAACGAAGCAACGAAGGCCAAACAGCGAAAGAAAACAACTTCGTTCTACTAATCTGGATCTAAGTCAAATTTTACAGAAGTAAAAACTTGTTTAAGTTGGTTAAACGGATAGAGGGTTTCGTGAGAAACTCCAGGCGCTTGAATCGCCTGATTCCGATAAACGTGCGAAAAGTTATACTAAAACGAAAATCGGATCAAAAATCGTGATCAGAAAATAATCGCGGAAAAATCCAAGAAAAAGAAAAATGATGAACGGATTAACAAACAAACGTTCGTTATCCAGATCTAAACGACGAATACGTTCGTTAAGACGAACGAACGAGCGAACGCTCGCTATTTAACCTAAACCGAAGAACAAAAACCGATCTAATAAAAAAAGGAATCTAAAAAACCGACAAAAACCGATCGGTTTTTTTTTATAAAAACCGGCGGCACGGGTTACGAGGCGAACCTCGGGCGGCATGCGGCGAGGCGGCGGCGGCGGCGGGGGCGCGGCGCGAGCGGGCGGCGGCAGGCGGCGGCGCGGGGTCGGGCGCTAGGGTTTGGGGCGCGGGCCTGGCTCGGACCTTGGGCTGGCTCCCCCGTGGCTTTTAAAGCCTGCCGAGCCAGAGTCCCGGGCAGACACGGCCCGGTTAGGTCAGTGCGCGTTTATTAAAATAATTACGCGCAGAAGAAATATAAAAAGGAATACTAAGCGGACTCCAAAAATCGCGAAATAAATTTTCCCCGACTTCTAAAATCAAGCCGGACAAAGTGAACATTTATTTGGGGCCAAATAGCTATTTTTAAAAACGCATATTTTTCCTAAATTCAAATAAAACAACGAAAAACTCCGAAATAAAAATCTTATTTGATTTTATTATTAAATCCTCAATATTTCTTTATTTTGGGAAAGTCATTTTATTCCCTCTCTCATATTTTTGTAATAGAAATAATTGATGATAAAATAAATAAAATCAAATGATCCTATTCTCAAAATTTGAGAAAACTCAAATATGAAAATAACGAAATCCCCAACTCTCTCCGTGGGTCCTTGATTTGCTTAGGATTTCTAGGATCGAAACCAAAAGCAATTAAAATATGATATGCAAAGATGATCTAATGTATAACATTCCAAATTGAGAATTTGGAATGTTACAGACTGTTAATAGATCTAGTAAGAATTGGTCCAAGAAACTTGATGATGCATTATGGGCCTATAGAACTGCATATAAAAATCCTATGGGCATGTCTCCGTATAAAATGGTTTACGGAAAAGCATGTCACTTACCTCTCGAACTAGAACATAAGGCATATTGGTCCATTAAAGAGCTCAATTATGATTTAAAACTTGCCGGTGAAAAGAGGTTATTTGTCATTAGCTCACTTGATGAATGGAGAACCCAAGCCTATGAAAATGCCAAGTTGTTTAAAGAAAAACTTAAAAGATGGCATGACAAAAGAATACAAAAGCGTGAGTTTAATGTAGGTGATTATGTATTATTATACAACTCCCGTTTAAGATTTTTTGCAGGAAAACTTCTCTCTAAATGGGAAGGTCCTTAAGTTATCGAGGAGGTCTATCGTTCCGGTGCCATAAAAATCAAGGCACAAATCAGAAGGTGGTGAATGGTCAAAGAATCAAACATTATACCTCAGGTAATCCTATAAATGTTGAAGCCAATGTTATTGAAACCGTAACCCCGGAGGAGTACATAAGAGACACATTCCAGAACGTTTCAGACTCCGAAAAGGAATAGGTATGTGGTACGGTAAGTAAACCGACTCCAAAACAGATCTAATGGCAACTTTTCTCCGTTTTGGAATATTTAGAAAAATTGAAAAATAAGAAGTAGTTCGGGAAGGACAAGAGGCCTCCATGAGGGTGGAGGGCGCGCCGCCTGCCTCGTGGGCACCTCGTGTGCTCTCTGGACTCCATTTTCTTGTACGATACGTATTTTGGTCGGTAAAAATTCATTATATAATCTCCCGGTGGTTTTGACTCCTGTATCACGCAAATATCCTATGTTTTTGTTTCGAGCTATTGCTGATGCAGATTAGAGCAAGATGTCTTCTCAAGAGTCAGTAGGGGAGAGCCGGGTGTCTCATCCGCCATCGAGATCAAGGACAAACAGCAATGCTGGCCACTTTGGGCCAGCAATGGAGGAAGAGATGGAGGCTTACTTGAAGAGGATAGATGCCATGGAGGAGGATCAAGAAGTCACTTCTCGCTTCCGAGCTGGATTCACGATGGGGGAACTACAGAGCTCGGCTATTCCAAACTCAGTTATCCCTTCCAATGTTAGATGTCTTTCTTATGAAAATATGAAGAAGAGTGTCACTTGTTCTCCCGCAGCTATGCAACACCCTTGGGTGAAAGGAGCTTTGGCCGTTACAGAAAGCTTCGTAAGGAAATAATGGACCTCAAGCAGCAAGTAAATAAGCTCGAGGAGGAGAATCGTATCCTGAGGGGCATCATCGCCAAGAATATCACATCACCATCCCCGAAAAAGGATACATAATCATATGGGTATGGGCACTCCCCTTGGCAACTGCCAAGCTTGGGGGAGGTGCCCTGGTATTGTATCACCATCACACTCCTATCTTTACCATTTTTCTTAGTTCGATCTTTTTGGTAATATCTTGATCTAGTAGAATAAAGTCTTTGGTATGATCTAGTTTTGAGTTTTGCTTTATGATCCCTCTATGTAATCGAGTCCGTGAGCTATATAATAAAGATTAGTGTTGAGTCAAGGGCTTGATTATATATCTATGATCTTGAGTGTATAAAAGAAAAGAGAAAAGAATAAAAAGAAACAAAGAGATCATATTGACCTTATGGAGAGTAATGACTTCACATAGAAAGAGTATGATGATTAAAAGTTGTTGAGAGTTGAAAAACATAGCTTTGGTCATCGTTGCAATTAATAGGAAGTAATAAAGAAAGAGAGGTTTCACATATAAATATGCTATCTTGGACATCTTTTATGATTGGGAGCACTCATTAAAATATGACATGCTAAAGAGTTGATGTTGGACAAGGAAGACAACGTAATGGGTTATGTTTTCTTATATCTGAGATAAAGTATATTGTCATGGATCATCCAACATGTTGAGCTTGCCTTTCCCCCTCATGCTAGCCAATTTGTCTGCACCAAGTAGAGATACTACTTGTGCTTCCGAATACCCTTAAACCCAGTTTTGCCATGAGAGTCCACCATATCAACCTATGGATTGAGTAAGATCCTTCAAGTAAGTTGTCATCGGTGCAAGCAATAAAAATTGCTCTCTAAATATGTATGATTGATTAGTGTGGAGGAAATAAACTTTATACGATCTTGTGATGTGGAATAAATAAAAGCGACGGACTGCATAATAATGGTTCATATCACAAGTGGCAATATAAAGTGACGTTCTTTCGCATTAAGATTTTGTGCATCCAACCCTGAAAGCGCATGGCAACCTCTGCTTCCCTCTGCGAAGGGCGTATATTTTATTATTATCTTCTACCTTATGCAAGAGTCATGGTGATCTTCACCTTTTCTTTTTACATTTTATCCTCTGGCAAGCACAGTGTGTTGGAAAGATCCTGATAGATATATCCAAATGGATCTAAGTTAGCATGAGCTATTATTATTGACATTACCCTTGAGGTAAAAGGTTGGGACGCGAAACTATAAGCCCCTATCTTTCTCTGTGTCCGATTAAAACTCCATAACCACAAGTATTGCGTGAGTGTTAGCAATTGTGAAAGTATAATGATAGTTGAGTATGTGGACTTGCTAAAAATCTCGAACATAGACTCTTTCCGATGTTATGATAAATTGCAATTGCTTCAATGACTGAGATTATAGTTTGTTGGTTCTCAATAAGGTTTCTGATCCATACTTTGCATTGAGATTAGATTATTACTTGAGCATAAGAAATCATATGAAAATATTCATATATGTTGATGTTATAAAAATTATCATGATGCCCTCATGTCCGTATTTTATTTTATCGACACCTCTATCTCTAAACATGTGGACATATTTTTCGATATCGGCTTTCGCTTGAGGACAAGCGAGGTCTAAGCTTGGGGGAGTTGATACGTCCATTTTGCATCATGCTTTCATATCGATATTTATTGCATTATGGGCTGTTATTACACATTATGTCACAATACTTATGCCTATTCTCCCTTATTTTACAAGGTTTACATGAAGAGGGAGAATGCCGACAGCTGGAACTCTGGGCTGGAAAAGGAGCAAATATTAGAGACCTATTCCGCACAACTCCAAAAGTCCTGAAACTCCACGAAAGTTATTTTTGGAAATAATAAAAAATATTGAGCGGAAGAAATACCAGAGGGGGCCCACACCCTGGCCACGAGGGTGGGGGCGTGCCCTACCCCCTGGGCGCGCCCCCCTGCCTCGTGGGCCCCCTGTTGGCCCTCCGGCGTCCATCTTCTGCTATATAAAGTCTTTTGTCCGAAGAAAAATTATAAGCAAGCTTTCGGGACGAGACTCCGCCGCCACGAGGCGGAACCTTGGCGGAACCAATCTAGGGCTCCGGCGGAGCTGTTCTGCCGGGGACACTTCCCTCCAGGAGGGGGAAATCATCGCCATCGTCATCACCAACGCTCCTCTCATCGGGAGGGGGCCAATCTCCATCAACATCTTCACCAGCACCATCTCCTCTCAAACCCTAGTTCATCTCTTGTATCCAATTCTTGTCTCTAAGTCTAGGATTGGTACTTGTAGGTTGCTAGTAGTGTTGATTACTCCTTGTAGTTGATGCTAGTTGGTTTATTTGGTGGAAGATCATATGTTCAGATCCTTTATGCATATTAATACTCGTCTGATTTTGAACATGAATATGCTTTGTGAGTAGTTACGTTTGTTCCTCGGGACATGGGAGAAGTCTTGCTACTTGTAGTCATGTGAATTTGGTATTCGTTCGATATTTTGATGAGATGTATGTTGTCTCTCCTCTAGTGGTGTTATGTGAACGTCGACTACATGACACTTCACCATTGTTTGGGCCTAGAGGAAGGCATTGGGAAGTAATAAGTAGATGATGAGTTGCTAGAGTGATAGAAGCTTAAACCCTAGTTTATGCGTTGCTTTGTAAGGGGCTGATTTGGATCCATATGTTTCATGCTATGGTTAGGTTTACCTTAATACTTATTTTGTATTTGTGGATGCTTGCAATAGGGGTTAATCATAAGCGGGATGCTCGTCCAAGTAAGGACAACACCCAAGCACCGATCCACCCACATATCAAATTATCAAAGTACCGAACGCGAATCATATGAACGTGATGAAAACTAGCTTGACGATAATTCCCATGTGTCCTCGGGAGCGCTTTTCCCTATATATGAGTTTGTTCAGGCTTCTCCTTTGCTACAAAAGGATTGGGCCACCTTGCTTCACTTTATTTACTTTTGTTACTTGTTGCTCGTTACAAATTATCCTATCACAAAACTATCTGTTACCTATAATTTCAGTGCTTGTAGAGAATACCTTGCTGAAAACTGCTTATCATTTCCTTCTGCTCCTCGTTGGGTTCAACACTCTTACTTATCAAAAGGACTATGATAGATCCCCTATACTTGTGGGTCATCATACTACAATCACTTGAATCAAGTGGGAGTTAATATTCCAGATAAGATAGTTATTGATCGAGTTCTCTAGTCACTATCACCAAGTTACTAGAATTTCATGATGAACTATGATATGCAAGGGATAACAGAAACGATTCCCAAGCTTTTCGTGATGCTGAAATTGACGAAGCTAGAAATCAAGAAAAGCATCAAGTGTCGATGGTTGACAAGACCACTAGTTTCAAGAAAAGGGCAAAGGGAAGAAGGGGAACTTCAAAAAGAACGGCAAGCAAGTTGCTGCTCAAGTGAAGAAGCCCAAGTCTGGACCTAAGCCTGAAACTAAGTGCTTCTACTGCAAAGGGACTGGTGATAACCCACAAGTATAGGGGATCACAACAGCTTTCGAGGGTAGAGTATTCAACCCAAATTTATTGATTCGACACAAGGGGAGCCAAAGAATATTCTCAAGTATTAGCAGCTGAGTTGTCAATTCAACCACACCTGGAAACTTAGTATCTGCAGCAAAGTGTTTAGTAGCAAAGTAATATGATAGTGGTGGTAGCGGTAACAAAAGAGTAATGAAAGCAAAGTAATATTTTTGGTATTTTGTAGTGATTGTAACAATAGCAACGGGAAAGTAAATAAGCGTAAACCAGTATATGGACAGCTCGTAGGCATCGGATCAGTGATGGATAATTATGCCGGATGCGGTTCATCATGTAACAGTCATAACATAGGGTGACACGGAACTAGCTCCAATTCATCAATGTAATGTAGGCATGTATTCCGAATATAGTCGTACGTGCTTATGGAAAAGAACTTGCATGACATCTTTTGTCCTACCCTCCCGTGGCAGCGGGGTCCTATTGGAAACTAAGGGATATTAAGGCCTCCTTTTAATAGAGAACCGGAACAAAGCATTAGCACATAGTGAATACATGAACTCCTCAAACTATGGTCATCACTGGGAGTGGTCCCGATTATTGTCACTTCGGGGTTGCCGGATCATAACACATAGTAGGTGACTATAGACTTGCAAGATAGGATCAAGAACTCACATATATTCATGAAAACATAATAGGTTCAGATCTGAAATCATGGCACTCGGGCCCTAGTGACAAGCATTAAGCATAGCAAAGTCATAGCAACATCAATCTCAGAACATAATGGATACTAGGGATCAAACCCTAACAAAACTAACTCGATTACATGATAGATATCATCCAACCCATCACTGTCCAGCAAGCCTACGATGGAATTACTCACGCACAACGGTGAGCTTCATCAAATTGGTGATGGAGGATGGTTGATGATGACGACGACGACGAATCCCCCTCTCCGGAGCCCCGAACGGACTCCAGATCAGCCCTCCCGAGAGGTTTTAGGGCTTGGCGGCGGCTCCGTATCGTAAAACGCAATGATTTCTTCTTCTCTATTTTTTCTCCCCGAAAGCAAATATATAGAGTTGGAGTTGGAGTTGGCGTCGGAAGGTCTCCAAGGGGCCCATGAGGTAGGGGGCGCGCCCTAGGGGGGCGCGCCCCCCACCCTCGTGGACAGGGTGTGGGCCCCCTGGTCTTCATCTTTGGCGTGGATTTTTATTATTTATTATAAGATATTCCGTGGAGTTTTAGGTCATTCCGAGAACTTTTGTTTTCTGCACATAAAACAACATCATGGCAATTCTGCTGAAAACATCGTCAGTCCGGGTTAGTTCCATTCAAATCATACAAGTTAGAGTCCAAAACAAGGGCAAAAGTGTTTCGAAAAGTAGATACGACGGAGACGTATCAACTCCCCCAAGCTTAAACCCTTGCTTGTCCTCAAGCAATTCAGTTGACAAACTGAAAGAGAAAAAGAAAGACTTTTACAAACTCTATTTGCTCTTGTTGTTGTAAATATGTCAAGCCAGCATTCAAGTTTTCAGCAAAGATTATAACTAACCACATTTGCAATAATTCTCAGGTCTCATAATTACTTATATCAATAGCATAATCAACTAGCTAGCCATAATAATAAATCTCGGATGACAACACTTTCTCAAAACAATCATAATATGATATAACAAGATGGTATTTCGCTAGCCCTTTATGAGACCGCAAAACATAAATGCAGAGCACCTTTAAAGATCAAGGACTGACTAGACATTGTAATTCATGGTAAAAGAGATCCAATCATAGTGACACCCAATATAAATTAACAGTGATGAATGCAAATGACAGCTGTGCTCTCCAGCTAGTGCTTTTAATAAGAGGGTGATGACTCAACATAAAAGTAAATAGATAGGCCCTTCGCAGAGGGAAGCAGGGATTTGTAGAGGTGCCAGAGCTCGGTTTTGAAATAGAGATAAATAATATTTTGAGTGGTATACTTTCATTGTCAACATAGCAACTAAGAGATGGCGATATCTTCCATGTCACACACATTATAGGCGGTTCCCAAACATAATGGTAAAGTTTATACTCCCCCTCCACCAACAAGCATCAATCCATGGCTTGCTCGAAACAACAAGTGCCTCCAACTAACATCAGGTCCCAGGGGGAGTTTTGTTTGCAATTAATTTTGATTTAGTTTGCATAAAGCATGGGACTGGGCATCCCGTTGACCAGCCATTTTCTCGTGAATGAGGAGCGGAGTCCACTCCTCTTGAGAATAACCCGCCTAACATGGAAGATAAGGGCAGCCCTAGTTGATACATGAGCTATTCAAGCATACAAAACAGAATGCTTATTTGAAGGTTTAGAGTTTGGCACATACAAATTTACTTGGAACGGCAGGTAGATACCGCATATAGGAAGGTATAGTGGACTCATCTGGAATAACTTTGGGGTTTAAGGGATTGGATGCACAAGCAGTATTCCCACTTAGTACAGGTGAAGGCTAGCAAAAGACTGGGAAGCGACCAACTAGAGAGCGACAACAACCATGTACATGCATTAAAATTAATAAACATTGGATGCCAGCATGAGTAGGATATAATCCACCATGAACATAAATATCGTGAAGGCTATGTTGATTTATTTCAACTACATGCGTGAACATGTGCCAAGTCAAGTCACTTAAATCATTCAAAGGATGATACCACCCCATCATACCACATCATAACCATCTCAATAGCATGTTGGCACGCAAGGTAAATCATTATAACTCATAGCTAATCAAGCATGGCACAAGCAACTATGATCTCTAATTGTCATTGCAAACATGTTTATTCATAATAAGCTGAATCAAGAACGATGAACTCATCATATTTACAAAAACAAAAGAGGTCGAGTTCATACTAGCTTTTCCCATCTCAGTTCAGTCCATCATATATCATCATAATTGCCTTTCACTTGCACGACCGAACGATGTGAATAATAATAAGAGTGCACGTGCATTGGACTAAGCTGGAATCTGCGAGCATTCAATAAACAAGAGAAGACAAGGGAATATGGGCTCTTGGTTAAATCAACAATAATGCATATAAGAGCCACTTCAACAATTTAATCATGGGCTTCTCCTACTGACCCCCAAAGAAAAGAAAAGAAATAAAAACTATTTACGCGGGAAAGCTCCCAACAAACAAAAGAAGAACGGGAAATATATTTTTGGGTTTTCTTTTTAATTATTACTACTACAGCATAAAAGTAAACTACTACTAATTTTTTGGTTTTTCTTAAGGTTTAACAAACACACAAGAAGAAAGCAGGAAAAAAGAAAATAAACTAGCATGGATATTACAGTGAAAGAGTATGAGCACCGACATCTAGCAATGAGTGTGTGTGAACATAAATGTAATGTCGGTGAGAAAAACGTACTCCCCCAAGCTTAGGCTTTTGGCCTAAGTTGGTTTATTGCCAGGGATAGCCTGGCGGATACCCATAGGTGTAGTTGGGGTCGTACTGCGATGAAGAATAGCTGGGGTTGTACTGTGATGCAGCGGCTATCGCCTCCTGAGCTACAGCGTGTAGTCGGGCTGCCTCCGCTCTCCTCTCGTACTCATCTGCCTCCTCCCTGGTAATAGTATATCTTCTGTTTGCCTGGTAATCAAAGAAGGCAGGAGCAGGGAGAGTAATACGGACAACATGACGTTTGTTAAAGATTAGTCGATACTGGAGAGGTGATTCGTTCCTCTCGACAAACTGGTGAGAAACCATAGAATCAAAATCTAAATAAGCAGGAGGCAACTCCATGTATCCTTCATGAACGTCTATCTCAAGAAATTTAGCTAAGCGGGTTGCGTAAATTCCTCCAAAGAAATCTCCATTATATCTATTATGATGCAACCTACGAGCTACAATGGCTCCCATATGATAAGATTGGTCTCCTAACACAGCACACCTGAGAATGCTAAGGTCAGGGACACACATGTGACATGCTTCATCCTTAGCATTTATGCATCTACCTATGAAGAGAGCAAACTAATGTATAGCAGGAAAGTGAATGCTCCCTATGGTAGCTTGCGTTATATCTCTAGATTCCCCTACAGTTATACTAGCAAGAAAGTTTCTAAATTCAGATTTAGGGGGATCCCTAGTACGGTTCATACTTAACCGTCTAGCAATAATTTCGCCCATACTAACAGTGTTATCGCAGTATAAACCATGGAATAAAATAATAATATCAGGAACACTAAGGTTTCCACAGTTCCCGCGACCAATCAAGCAACGACTAACAAATAAGGCAAAATAGCGTAATGCAGGAAAATGTATGCTAGTGATTCTTGCATCAGAAACCTTCCTGGTTTCTCCCACAGAGATAGTGTTAATAAACGCTTCCACCTCTTTACGGTGTGGTTCCTCTAAGGTACCCTCAAGGGGTATGTTGCAAACTTCGCAAAATTCAGCTAGTGGCATCTTTTTAACAACGTCATATAAATGAAACTCTACTGAAGGAGGTGATTCCTTAGGGAAAAGGTAGAAGTTTTGCACAAAAGTATTTGTGAGTAAGAGATACTGATGACGTTGGTCGCGGAGGAAGTCGGTGAGGCCGACATTCTCACTAAATGAATAAAAATCCTCATAAATCCCGGCATGTCTCAAGAAATTATCGGAAGGCCATTCACATGTCGGATCTCCGCGGTACGAGGCAAATTATATTTGGGCCTTTGTGCTTCTTCATTTTGTTTCTCCTTCGAGCTTCGGCTCGATGAGCCCCTCAAAAGTCTCTTCATTATTTTCTGAAACAATCTGAAATTTTTAGTAACTTCAAACAAAAGTGAACCAACTTCAATAAAACTGATAGCAACTACTCCTACAAGTGCCTAGAGCCTATATCAAGCATTAGAACTACTTGGAACCATATAAATTTGACATGCAAGCTCAAGAACATGGTCACCTAAGCAGCACAAATTTGCAAAGAATAAAGCACTAGAACAAAAACTAATTGGACCAATGGAGGAGTCACATACCAAGGAACAATCTCCCCAAGCAGTTTTGCGAGAGGTGCTTTGAGCAAGGAGATCGAAAATTACAGCAAAGAGGGCTGGAACTCATGCTTGAGTTGGTTTTTCGTGTTTGTGGGAGGAAGAAGAAGAGGATGGGTGCAGGAATAAGTGGAGGAGGGCCACTGTGGGCCCACGAGGCAGGGGGCGCGCCCATGGGGGGTAGGGCACGCCCTCCACCCTCGTGGCCAGGTGGCAGCTCCCCCCGCGGTAATTTTTGTACCATAAATCCTCAAATATTCCCAAAAAAATCATATTAAATTGGCATGTCATTCTGAGGACTTTATTTTCGGGATATTTTCATATTGCACGGATAAATCAGGAAATAGACAGAAAAATACTATTTTTACTTTATTTCAACTAAATAACAGAAAGTATAGAGAGGGTACAGAAGGTCGTGCTTCTAGTTTCATCCATCTAATGCTCATCAAAAGGAATCCACTAACAAGGTTGATCAAGTCTTGTTAACAAACTCATTCCGATAATCATGAAACCGGAGAAATTTCGAATAACACTATGTTACCTCAACGGGGATATGCACATCCCCAATAATAAGTATATCATATTTCTTTTTGACAGTAGGAAGAGGAAATTCAAAACCTCCAAATATAATCGATGGAATTTTTCCAATAGAGTTGATACTGTGGACTTGAGGTTGTTTCCTTGGAAAGTGTACCGTATGCTCATTACCATTAACATGAAAAGTGACATTGCCTTTGTTGCAATCAATAACAGCCCTTGCAGTATTAATAAAAGGTCTTCCAAGAATAATAGACATACTATCGTCCTCGAGAATATCAAGAATAATAAAGTCCGTTAAAATAGTAACGTTTGCAACCACAACAGGCACATCCTCACAAATACCGACAGGTATAGCAGTTGATTTATCAGCCATTTGCAAAGATATTTCAGTAGGTGTCAACTTATTCAAGTCAAGTCTACGATATAAAGAGAGAGGCATAACACTAACACCGGCTCCAAGATCACATAAAGCAGTTTTAACATAATTTCTTTTAATGGAGCATGGTATAGTTGGTACTCCTGGATCTCCAAGTTTCTTTGGTATTCCACCCTTAAAAGAATAATTAGCAAGCATGGTGGAAATTTCAGCTTCCGGTATCTTTCTTTTATTAGTAACAATATCTTTCATGTATTTAGCATAAGGATTCATTTTGAGCATATCAGTCAATCGCATACACAAAAAAATGGGTCTAATCATTTCAGCAAAGCGCTCAAAATCCTCATCATCCTTTTTTCTTGGATGGTTTGGGAGGAAAAGGCATGGGTTTCTGAACCCAAGGTTCTCTTTCTTTACCATGTTTCCTAGCAACAAAGTCTCTCTTATCATAATGTTGATTCTTTGATTGTGGGTTATCAAGATCAACAGCAGGTTCAATTTCTACATCATTATCATTACTAGGTTGAGCATCATCATGAACATCATCATTAACATTTTCATTAGGTTCATGTTCATTACCAGATTGTGTTTCAGCATTAGACATAGAGATATCATTTGGATTCTTAGGTGGTTCAGCAATAGGTTCACTAGAAGTTTGCACAGTTCTATCATTTTTCTTTTTCTTCTTTTTAGAAGAACTAGGTGCATCAATATTATTTCTTTGAGAATCTTGCTCAATTTTCTTAGGGTGGCCTTCAGGATACAAAGGTTCCTGAGTCATTCTACCAGTTCTAGTAGCCACTCTAACAGCATAATCATTTTTCTTACTATTCATTTCATCGAGCAATTCTTTTTGAGCCTTAAGTACTTCTTCTACTTGAGTGGTAACCATAGAAGCATGTTTGCTAACAATTTTAAGTTCACCTCTAATATTAGCCATATAATCACCCAAGTGCTTAATCATATGAGTATTCTCTTTTAATTGTCTACCAAAATAAGCATTAAAGTCTTCTTGCTTAAACATAAAGTTATCAAACTCATCCAAGCACTGACTAGCAATCTTAGTAGGAGGGATTTCAGCTTTATCATATCTATAGAGAGAATTTACCTTTACTACCTGTGTCTGGTTATCGGGATCAGGAGGTTCTTCAATAGGTAATGGATCAAGATCATATGTTTCTTCGACAGGCGATAAATTAAGACCATGTATTTCTTCAATAGGGGGTAAATTCTTAACATCTTCAGCTTTAATACATTTTTCTTTCATAGATTTCTTTGCCTCTTGCATATCCTCGGGACTGAGAAATAGAACACCTCTCTTATTCGGAGTTGGTTTAGGAATAGGCTCAGTAATTGGAGCAGGAGCTAGCTCAGGAGGTGCCCAATTATTTTCATTTGTCAACATATTATTCAATAGAATTTCAGCTTCATTTGGTGTTCTTTCCCTGAAAAGAGAACCAGCACAACTATCCAGGTAATCTCTGGAAGCATCGGTTAGTCCATTATAAAAGATATCAAGTATTCATTTTTCTTAAGAGGATGATCAGGCAAAGCATTAAGTAACTTAAGAAGCCTCCCCCAAGTTTGTGGGAGACTCTCTTCTTTAATTTGCACAAAGTTGTATATTTCCTTTAAAGCAGCTTGTTTGTTATGAGCAGGGTAATATTTAGCAGAGAAGTAATAAATCATATCCTGGGGACTACGCACACAACCAGGATCCAGAGAATTAAATCATATCTTAGCATCACCCTTTAATGAGAACGGAAATATTTTAAGTATATAAAAGTAGCGCGATCTCTCATCATTAGTAAACAGGGTGGCTATATCATTTAATTTAGTAAGATGTGCCACAACAGTTTCAGACTCATAGCCATGAAAAGGATCGGATTCAACCAAAGTAATTATATCAGGATCAACAGAGAATTCATAATCCTTATCGGGAACACAGATAGGCGAAGTAGCAAAAGCGGGGCCAGGTTTCATTTTATCTTTAAGAGATTCTTTGTTCCATTTAATTAATAGCCTTTTAAGTTCATGATGATCTCAGCAAGCTAAAATAGCGGCAGAAGATTCCATATCAAAAACATAACCCTCAGGAATAACAGGCCTATCTTCATCATCACTTTCATCATTATAATCAGATTCAATAATTTCTTTCTCTATAGCCCTAGAAATTTGTTCATCAAGAAATTCACTAAGGGGCACAATAGTATCAGGCATAGAAGTAGTTTCATCATAAGTATCATGCATAGAAGAAGTGGCATCATCAATAACATGCGACATATCAGAATGAATAGCAGAAGCGGGTTTAGGTGTCGCAAGCTTACTCATAACAGAAGGTGAATCAAGTGCAGAGCTAGATGGCAGTTCCTTACCTCCTCTCGTAGTTGAGGGATAAATTGTTGTCTTAGCGTCTTTCAAGTTCTTCATAGTGTCCAGCAGATATAAATCCCAAGTGACTCAAAGAATAGAGCTATGCTCCCCAGCAACGGCGCCAGAAATTTGTCTTGATAACCCACAAGTATAGGGGATCGTAACAGCTTTCGAGGGTAGAGTATTCAACCCAAATTTGTTGATTCAACACAAGGGGAGCCAAAGAATATTCTCAAGTATTAGCAGCTGAGTTGTCAATTCAACCACACCTGAAAACTTAGTATCTGCAGCAAAGTGTTTAGTAGCAAAGTAATATGATAGTGGTGGTAGCGGTAACAAAAGAGTAATGAAAGCAAAGTAATATTTTTGGTATTTTGTAGTGATTGTAACAATAGCAACGGGAAAGTAAATAAGCGTAAACCACTATATGGAAAGCTCGTAGACATCGGATCAATGATGGATAATTATGCCGGATGCGGTTCATCATGTAACAGTCATAACATAGGGTGACACAGAACTAGCTCCGAATCATCAATGTAATGTAGGCATGTATTCCGAATATAGTCATACGTGCTTATGGAAAAGAACTTGCATGACATCTTTTGTCCTACCCTCCCGTGGCAGCGGGGTCCTATTGGAAACTAAGGGATATTAAGGCCTCCTTTTAATAGAGAACCGGAACAAAGCATTAGCACATAGTGAATACATGAACTCCTCAAACTATGGTCATCACCGGGAGTGGTCCCGATTATTGTCACTTCGGGGTTGCCGGATCATAACACATAGTAGGTGACTATAGACTTGCAAGATAGGATCAAGAACTCACATATATTCATGAAAACATAATAGGTTCAGATATGAAATCGTGGCACTCGGGCCCTAGTGACAAGCATTAAGCATAGCAAAGTCATAGCAACATCAATCTCAGAACATAATGGATACTAGGGATCAAACCCTAACAAAACTAACTCGATTACATGATAGATCTCATCCAACCCATCACGGACCAGCAAGCCTACGATGGAATTACTCACGCACGACGGTGAGCTTCATCAAATTGGTGATGGAGGATGGTTGATGATGACGACGGCGACGAATCCCCCTCTCCGGAGCCCCGAACGGACTCCAGATCAGCCCTCCCGAGTGGTTTTAGGGCTTGGCGGTGGCTCCGTATCGTAAAACGTGATGATTTCTTCTTCTCTATTTTTTTCTCCCCGAAAGCAAATATATAGAGTTGGAGTTGGCGCCGGAAGGTCTCTAGGGGGCCCACGAGGTAGGGGGCGCGCCTTGGGGGGCGCCCCCCACCCTCGTGGACAGGGTGTGGGCCCCCTGGTCTTCATCTTTGGCGAGGATTTTTTATTATTTATTATAATATTGATGCCAAAAGATGCAAAGTTAATAATGATAGTACAAATTATTTGTGGCACTGCTATTTAGGTCATATTGGTGTAAAGCGCATGAAGAAACTCCATACTGATGGGTTTTTGGAATCACTTGATGCTTGCGAACCATGCCTCATGGGCAAGATGACTAAGACTCCGTTCTCTGGAACAATGGAGCGAGCAACTAACTTATTGGAAATAATACATAATGATGTATACGGTCCGACGAGTGTTGAGGCTCGCAGCGGGTATCGTTATTTTCCGACCTTCACAGATGATTTGAGCAGATATGGGTATATCTACTTGATGAAACGTAAGTCTGAAACATTTGAAAAGTTCAAAGAATTTCAGAGTGAAGTGGAAAATCATCGTAACAAGAAAATAAACTTTCTATGATCTGATCGTGGAGGAGAATATTTGAGTTACGAGTTTGGTCTTCATTTGAAACAATGTGGAATAGTTTCGCAACTCACGCCACCTGGAACACCACAGCGTAATGGTGTGTCTGAACATCATAACCATACTTCATTAGATATGGTGCGATCTATGATGTCTCTTTCCGATTTACCACTATCGTTTTGGGGTTATGCATTAGAGACAGCTGCATTCACGTTAAATAGGGCACCATCTAAATCCGTTGAGATGACACCATATGAACTGTGGTTTGGCAAGAAACCAAAGTTGTCGTTTCTTAAAGTTTGGGGCTACGATGCTTATGTGAAAAAGCTTCAACCTGATAAGCTCGAACCCAAATCGGAGAAATGTGTCTTCATAGGATACCCAAAGGAGACTTTTGGGTACACCTTCTATCACAGATCTGAAGGCAAGATATTCATTGCTAAGAATGGATCCTTTCTACAGAAGGAGTTTCTCTCAAAAGAAGTGAGTGGGAGGAAAGTAGAACTTGATGAGGTAATTGTACCTTCTCCCGAATTGGAAAGTAGTTAATCATAGAAATCAGTTCCAGTGATTCCTACACCAATTAGTGAGGAAGCTAATGATGATGATCATGAAACTTTTGATCAAGTTACTACCAAACCTCGTAGGTCAACCAGAGTAAGATCCACATCAGAGTAGTATGGTAATCCTGTTCTGGAGGTCATGTTACTTGACCATGATGAACCTACGAACTATGAGGAAGCGATGATGAGCCCAGATTCCAAGAAATGGCTTAAGGCCATGAAATCTGAGATGGGATCCATGTATGAGAACAAAGTATGGACTTTGATTGACTTGCCCGATGATCGGCAAGCCATTGAGAATAAATGGATCTTCAAGAGGAAGACGAGCACTGATAGTAGTGTTACTTTCTACAAAGCTCGAATTGTTGAAAATGGTTTTCGACTAATTCATGGTGTTGACTACGATAAGATTTTCTCACTCGTAGCGATGCTTAAGTCTGTCCAAATCATGTTAGCAATTGCCACATTTTATGAAATCTGGCAAATGGATGTCAAAACTACATTCCTTAACGGATATCTTGAAGAAGAATTGTATATGATACAACAAGAAGGTTTTGTCTATCCAAAAGGTGCTAACAAAGTGTGCAATCTCAAGCAATCCATTTATGGACTGGTGCAAGCCTCTCGGAGTTGGAATATACGCTTTGATAGTGTGATCAAAGCATATGGTTTTATACAGACTTTTGGAGAAGTCTATATTTACAAGAAAGTGAGTGGGAGCACTACAACCTTTCTGATAAGTATATGTAAATGACATATTGTCAATTGGAAATGATGTAGAATTTTCTGGAAAGCATAAAGGAGTGTTTGAAAGGAGTTTTTCAAAGAAAGACCTCGGTGAAGCTGCTTACATATTGAGCATCAAGATCTATAGAGATAGATCAAGACGCTTGATAAGTTTTTTCAATGAGTACATACCTTGACAAGTTTTTGAAGTAGTCCAAAATGGAACGGTCAAATAAAGAGTTCTTGCATGTGTTGCAAGGTGTGAAGTTGAGTAAGACTCAAAGCCCGACCACGACAGAAAATAGAAAGAGAATGAAAGTCATTCCCTATGCCTCATCCATAGGTTCTATAAAGCATGCCATGCTGTGTACCAGACCTATTGTATACCCTGCCTTGAGTTTGGCATGGAAGTACAATTTTGATCTAGGAGTAGATCACTAGACAGCGGTCAAAAGTTATCCTTAGAGGACTAAGGAAATATTTCTCGGTTATGGAGGTGATAAGGAGTTCGTCATAAAGAGTTACATTGATGCAAGCTTTGACACTGATCTGGATGACTCTAAGTCAAAATCCAGATACATATTGAATGTGGGAGAAATTAGCTCAAGTAGCTCCGTGCAAAGCATTGTAGACATAGAAATTTGCAAAATACATACGGATCTGAATTTGACAGACCCGTTGACTAAACTTCTCTCACAAACAAAACATGATCACACCTTAGTACTCTTTGAGTGTTAATAACATGGCGATGTGAACTAGATTACTAACTCTAGTAAACCCTTTGAGTGTTGGTCACATGACGATGTGAACTATGGGTGTTAATCACATGGTGATGTGAACTATTCATGTTAAATCACATGGCGATGTGAACTAGATTATTGACTCTAGTGCAAGTGGGAGACTGAAGGAAATATGCCCTAGAGGCAATAATAAAGTTGTTATTTATATTTCCTTATATCATGATAAATGTTTATTATTCATGCTATAATTGTATTAACCGAAAACTTAGTACGTGTGTGGATACATAGACAAACAGAGTGTCACTAGTACGCCTCTACTTAACTAGCTCATTGAATCAAAGATGGTTAAGTTTCCTAGCCATAGACATGAGTTGTCAATTGATTAACGGGATCACATAATTAGAGAATGATGTGATTGACTTGACCCATTCCGTTAGCTTAGCATTTGATCGTTTATTATATTGCTATTGCTTTCTTCGTGACTTATATATGTTCCTATGACTATGAGATTATGCAACTGCCGAATACCGGAAGAACACTTTGTGTGCTACCAAATGTCACAACATAACTGGGTAATTATATAGGTGCTCTACAGGTGTCTCCGATGGTACTTGTTGAGTTGGCATAGATCAAGATTAGGATTTGTCACTCCGATTGTCGGAGAGGTATCTCTGGGCCCTCTCGGTAATGCACATCACTATAAGCCTTGCTAGCAATGTAACTAATGAGTTAGTTGCGGGATGATGCATTACAGAACGAATAAAGAGACTTGCCGGTAACGAGATTGAACTAGGTATTGAGATACCGACGATCGAATCTCGCGCAAGTAACATACCGATGACAAAGGGAACAACGTATGTTGTTATGCGGTTTGACCGATAAAGATCTTCGTAGAATATGTAGAAGCCAATATGAGCATCCAGGTTCCATTGTCGGTTATTGACCGGATGAGTCTCGGTCATGTCTACATAGTTCTCGAGCAGGGTCCGCACACTTAACGTTCGGTGACGATCGATATTATGAGTTTATGTGTTTTGATGTACCGAAGGTTGTTCAGAGTCCCGGATGAGATCAGGGACATGACGAGGAGTCTCAAAATGTTCGAGACGTAAAGATCGATATATTGGAAGGCTATTCGGACATCGGAAAGGTTCTGAGCGGTTCGGGTATTTATCGGAGTACCGTAGAGTTACAGGAATTCGCCGGGGAGTATATGGGCCTTATTGGGCTTTATGGGAGAGAGAGAGAGGGTCTGCCTAGGGCAGGCCGTGCGCCCCCCAAAGTCCTAGTCCGAATTGGACTAGGGGGAGGGGCGACGCCCCCTCCTTCCTTCTCTTCTCTCTTCCCCTTCCTTCTCTCCTACTCCTACTAGTTGGAAAGGGGGGAATCCTACTCCCGGTGGGAGTAGGACTCCCCAGGGCGCGCCATAGTAGAGGGCCGGCCCTCCCCCTCCTCCACTCCTTTATATACGGGGGAGGGGGCACCCCATAGACACACAAGTTGATGATTGATCTCTTAGCCATGTGTGGTGCCCCCCTCCACCATAATCCACCTCGGTCATATCGTCGTAGTATATACTTAGGCGAAGCCCTGCGCCGGTAGCTTCATCATCACCGTCATCACGCCATCATGCTGACGAAGCTCTCCCTCGAAGCTCTACTAGATCGTGAGTTCGTGAGACGTCACCGAGCTGAACGTGTGCAGATTGCGGAGGTGTTGTACGTTTGGTACTAGGATCGGTCGATCGTGAAGATGTACGACTACATCAATCGCGTTGTCATAACGCTTCCGCTTTTGGTCTACGAGGGTACGTGGACAACACTCTCCCCTCTCGTTGTTATGCATCACCATAAACTTGCGTGTGCGTAGGATTTTTTTGAAATTACTACGTTCCCCAACAGGAGGCCGGTGGCCAGGAGGGGCGTGCCAAGGGGGGAGTCCTAGTTGGACTCCTAGTCCAAGTAAGATTCGCCCCTTGGCATGCCCCTCCTGGCCACCGGCCTCCTGTTGGGGAACGTAGTAATCTAGTCCAAGTAAGATCCCCCCCTTTACTTTCTCCACCGGAGAGAATAGGAAGGAGAGGGAGAGGGAAAGGGAAGGGGGCTGCACCCCCTCCTCCTTTACCTATTCGGACTCCATAGGAGGGGGGCGTGCGCCAGCCCCCCGCGGGCTTCCCTCTCTCTTCCTTAGGCCCATGTAGGCCCAACACTTCCCCGGGGGTTCTGGTAACCCCTCGGTACTCTGGTAAAATACCCGAACCACTCGAAACCATTCCGATATCCGAATACTACCTTCCAATATATGAATCCTTACCTCTCGATCATTTCGAGACTCCTCGTCATGTCCGTGATCTCATCCGGGACTCCGAACAAACTTCAGTCACCAAAACACATAACTCATAATAGAAATCGTCATTGAACGTTGAGCGTGCGGACCCTACGGGTTCGAGAACTATGTAGACATGACCGAGACACATCTCCGGTCAATAACCAATAGCGAAACTTGGATGCTCATATTGGTTCCTACATATTCTACGAAGGTCTTTATCGGTCAAACCGCATAACAACATACGTCATTCCCTTTGTCATCGGTATGTTACTTGCCCGAGGTTCGATCGTCGATATCCTCATACCTAGTTCAATCTCGTTACTGGCAAGTATCTTTACTCGTTCCGTAATGCATCATCCTGCAAATAACTCATTATTCACATTGCTTGCAAGGCTTATAGTGATGTGCATTACTGAGAGGGCCCAGAGATATCTCTCCGATACACGGAGTTACAAATCCTAATCTTGATCTATGCCAACTCAACAAACACCTTCGGAGACACCTGTAGAGCATCTTTATAATCACCCAGTTACGTTGTGACGTTTGATAGCACACAAGGTGTACCTCCGGTATTCGAGAGTTGCACAATCTCATAGTCAGAGAAATATGTATAAGTTATGAAGAAAGCAATAGCAATAAAACTAAACGATCATAATGCTAAGAAAACTGATGGGTCTTGTCCATCACATCATTCTCTAATGATGTGATCCCGTTCATAAAATGACAACACATGTCTATGGTCAGGAAACTTAACCATCTTTGATTAACGAGCTAGTTAAGTAGAGGTGTACTAGGGATACTCTATTTTGTCTATGTATTCACACATGTACTAAGTTTCCGGTTAATACAATTCTAGCATGAATAATAAACATTTATCATGATATAAGGAAATATAAATAAAACCTTTATTATTGCCTTTAGGGCATATTTCCTTCAGTCTCCCACTTGCACTAGAGTCATAATCTAGATTACATAGTAATGATTCTAACACCCATGGAGTCTTGGTGTTGATCATGTTTTGCTCGTGGAAGAGGTTTAGTCAATAGGTCTGCAACATTCAGATTCGTATGTATTTTGCAAATCTCTATGTCTCCCTCCTTGAGTTGATCGCAGATGGAATTGAAGTGTCTCTTGATGTGTTTGGTTCTCTTGTGAAATCTGGATTCCTTCGCCAAGCCAATTGCTCCAGTATTGTCACAAAATATTTTCATTAGACCCGATGCACTAGGTATTACACCTAGATCGGATATGAACTCCTTCATCCAGAGTCCTTCATTTGCTGCTTCCGAAGCAGCTATGTACTCCGCTTCACACGTATATCCCGCCACGACGCTCTGCTTGGGACTGCACCAACTGACAGATCCACCATTCAATATAAATACGTTTTGGGTTTGTGACTTAGAGTCATCCAGATCAGTGTCAAAGCTTGCATCGATGTAACCATTTATGACAAGCTCTTTGTCATCTCCATAAACAAGAAACATATCCTTAGTCCTTTTTAGGTATTTTAGGATGTTCTTGACCGTTGTCTAGTGATCCACACCTGGATTACTTTGGTACCTCCCTGCTAAACTTATAGAAAGGCACACATCAGGTCTGGTACACAGCATTGCATACATCATAGAACCTATGGCTGAGGCATAGGGAATGACTTTCATTTTCTCTCCATCTTCTGTAGTGGTCGGGCATTGAGTCTGACTCAACTTCACACCTTGTAACACAGGCAAGAACCCTTTCTCTGACTGATCCATTTGGAACTTCTTCAAACTTTATCAAGGTATAAGCTTTGTGAAAGTCCAATTAAGCGTCTTGATCTATCTCTATAGATCTTGATGCCTAATATATAAGCAGGTTCACCGGGGTCTTTCATAAAAAAATTCTTATTCAAGTATCCTTTTATGCTATCCAGAAATTTTGTATTATTTCCAATCAACAATATGTCATCCACATATAATATTAGAAATGCTACAGAGCTCCCACTCACTTTCTTGTAAATACAGGCTTCTCCAAAAGTCTGTATAAAACCATATGCTTTGATCCCACTATCAAAGCGTATATTCCAACTCCGAGAGGCTTGCACCAGTCCATAAATGGATCGCTGGAGATTCCACACTTTATTAGCACCTTTAGGATCGACAAAACCTTCTAGTTGCATCATATACAACTCTTATTTAAGATATCCATTAAGGAATGCAGTTTTGACATCCATTTGCCAAATTTCATAATCATAAAATGCGGCTATTGCTAACATGATCCGGACAGACTTAAGCATCGCTACGGGTGAGAAGGTCTCATCGTAGTCAACCGCTTGAACTTGTTGAAAACCTTTCGCAACAAGTCGAGCTTTGTAGACAGCAACATTACCGTCAGTATCAGTCTTCTTCCCGAAGATCCATTTATTCTCTATGGCTTGCCAATCATCGAGCAAGTCAACCAAAGTCCACACTTTGTTCTCATACATGGATCCCATCTCAGATTTCATGGCCTCAAGCCATTTCATTGAATCTGGGCTCATCATCGCTTCCTCATAGTTCGTAGGTTCGTCATGGTCTAGTAACATGACTTCCAGAACAGGATTACCGTACCACTCTGGTGCGGATCATACTCTGATTGACCTACGGGGTTCGGTAGTAACTCGATCTTAAGTTTCATGATCATCATCATTAGCTTCCTCACTAATTCGTGTAGTAATCACTAGAACTGATTTCTGTGATGAACTACTTTCCAATTCCGGAGAAGGTACAATTACCTCATCAAGTTCTACTTTCCTCCCACTCACTTGTTTCGAGAGAAACTCCTTCTCTAGAAAGGATCCATTCTTAGCAACGAATGTCTTGCCTTCGGATCTATGATCGAAGGTGTACCCAACAATCTCTTTTGGGTATCCTATGAATACACATTTCTCCGATTTGGGTTCGAGCTTATCAGGTTGAAGCTTTTCCACATAAGCATCGCATCCCCAAACTTTAAGAAACGACAGCTTAGGTTTCTTGACAAACCACAGTTCATATGGTGTCGTCTCAACGGATTTAGATGGTGCCCTATTTAACGTGAATGCAGCCGTCTCTAAAGCATAACCCCAAAACGATAGCGGTAAATCTGTAAGAGACATCATAGATCGCACTATATCTAATAAAGTACGGTTACGACGTTAGGACACACCATTATGCTGTGGTGTTCCAGGTGGCGTGAGTTGCGAAGCTATTCCACATTGTTTCAAATGAAGACCAAACTCATAACTCAAATATTCACCTCCATGATCAGATCGTAGAAACTGTATTTTCTGGTTACGATGATTTTCCACTTCACTCCGAAATTCTTTGAACTTTTCAAATGTTTCATACTTATGTTTCATTAAGTAGATATACCCATATCTGCTCAATTCATCGGTGAAGGTTAGAAAATAACGATACCCGCCACGAGCCTCAGCACTCATCGGACCGCATACATCAGTATGTATTATTTCCAACAAGTCAGTTCCTCGCTCCATTGTTCCGGAGAACGGAGTCTTAGTCATCTTGCCCATGAGGCATGGTTCACAAGCATCAAGTGATTCCAAAAGCCCATCAGCATGGAGTTTCTTCATGCGCTTTACACCAATATGACCTAAATGGCAGTGCCACAAATAAGTTGCACTATCATTATTAACTTTGCATCTTTTGGCTTCAATATTATGAATATGTTTATCACTACAATCGAGATTCAACAAAAATAGACCACTCATCATGGGTGCATGACCATAAAAGATATTACCCATATAAATAGAACAACCATTATTCTCTGATTTAAATGAATAACCGTCTCGCATCAAACAAGATCCAGATATAATGTTCATGCTCAACGCTGGCACCAAATAACAATTATTTAGGTCTAAAACTAATCCCGACGGTATATGTAGAGGTAGCGTGCCGAAGGCGATCACATCGACTTTGGAACAATTTCCCACGCGCATCGTCACCTCGTCCTTAGCCAATCTTCGTTTAATCCGTAGCCCCTATTTCGAGTTGCAGATATGAGCAACAGAACTAGTATCAAATACCCAGGCGCTACTACGAGCATTAGTAAGGTACACATCAATAACATGTATATCAAATATACCTTTCACTTTGCCATCCTTCTTATCCGCCAAATACTTGGGGCAGTTCCGCTTCTAGTGACCAATCCCTTTGCAGTAAAAGCACTCAGTTTCAGGCTTAGGTCCAGACTTGGGCTTCTTCCTTTTAGCAGCAACTTGCTTGCTGTTCTTTTTGAAGTTCCCCTTCTTCCCTTTGCCTTTTTCTTGAAACTAGTGGTCTTGTTAACCATAAACACTTGATGCACCTTCTTGATTTCTACCTCCGCAGCCTTTAGCATCGCGAAGAGCTCGGGAATTGTCTTTTTCCATCCCTTGCATATTATAGTTTATCATGAAGCCTTTATAGCTTGGTGGTAGTGATTGAAGAACTTTGTCAATGACACTATCATCAGGAAGATTAACTCCCAGATGAGTCAAGTGGTTATGATACCAAGACATTTTGAGTATATGTTCACTGACAGAAGTATTCTCCTCCATCTTGCAGCTACAGAACTTGTTGGAGACTTCGTATCTCTCAACTCGGGCATTTGCTTGAAATATCAACTTCAACTCCTGGAACATCTCATATGCTCCATGACGTTCAAAACATCTTTGAAGTCCCGATTCTAAGCCGTCAAGCATGGCACACTGAACTATCGAGTAGTCATCAGCTTTGCTCTGCCACACGTTCATAACGTCCGGAGTTGCTCCTGCAGCGGGTCTTGCACCTAGCGGTGCTTCCAGGACGTAATTCCTCTGTGCAGCAATGAGGATAATCCTCAAGTTATGGACCCACTCCGTGTAGTTGCTACCATCATCTTTCAACTTAGTTTTCTCTAGGAACGCATTAAAATTCAAGGGAAAGGTAGCACGGGCCGTTGATCTACAACAACATAGATATGCAAAAACTATCAGGTACTAAGTTCATGATAAATTAAATTTTAATTAATCATATTATTAAAGAACTCCCACTTAGATAGACATCCCTCTAGTCATCTAAATGATCACGTGATCCATATCAACTGAACCATGTCCGATCATCACGTGAGATGGAGTAGTTTTCAATGGTGAACATCACTATGTTGATCATATCTACTATATGATTCACGTTCGACCTTTCGGTCTCAGTGTTCCGAGGCCATATCTGCATATGCTAGGCTCGTCAAGTTTAACCCGAGTATTCTGCATGTGCAACTCTGGCTTTCCCTCGTTGTATGTGAACGTAGAGCTTATCACACCCGATCATCACGTGGTGTCTCAGGACGACGAACTGTAGCAACGGTGCATACTCAGGGAGAACACTTATACCTTGAAATTTAGTGAGGGATCATCTTATAATGCTACTGCCGTACTAAGCAAAATAAGATGCATAAAGGATAAACATCACATGCAATCAAAATATGTGACATGATATGGCCATTATCATCTTGTGCCTTTGATCTCCATCGTCACCAGCTTGACACCTTGATATCCATCGTAGCATCGTTGTCGTCTCGCCAACTATTGCTTCTATGACTATCACTACCTCTTAGTGATAAATTAAATCAATTACATGGAGATTGCATTTCATACAATAAAGCGACAACCATAAGGCTCCTGCCAGTTGGCGATAACTTCTACAAAACATGATCATCTCATTCAACAATTTATATCGCATCACGTCTTGACCATATCACATCACAACATGCCCTGCAAAAACAAGTTAGACGTCCTCTACTTTGTTGTTCCAAGTTTTACGTGGCTGCTACGGGCTTCTAGCAAGAACCGTTCTTACCCACGCATCAAAACCACAACGATTTTTCGTCAAGTGTGATGTTTTAACCTTCAACAAGGACCAACCGTAGTCAAACTTGATTCAGCTAAAGTTGGAGAAATAGGCACCCGCCAGCCACCTGTGTGCGAAGCACGTCGGTAGAACCAGTCTCATGAACGCGGTCATGTAATGTCGGTCCAGGCCGCTTCATCCAACAATACCGCCGAATCAAAGTAAGATGTTGGTGGTAAGCAGTCTGACTATTATCGCCCACAACTCTTTGTGTTCTACTCGTGCGTATCATCTACGCATAGACCTGGCTCTGATACCACTGTTGGGGAACGTTGCATGCAATTTCAAAAAAATTCCTACGATCACGCAAGATCTATCTAGGAGTTGCATAGCAACGAGAGGGGAGGGTGTGTCCATGTACCCTCATAGACCAAAAGCGGAAGCATTAGATTTATGCGGTTGATGTAGTCGAACATCTTCACGATCCAACCGATCCAAGTACCGACCGTACGGCACCTCCGTGTTCAGCACACATTCAGCTCGATGACGTCCCTCGAACTCTAGATCTGGTAGAGGGTCGAGGCAGAGTTCCGTCAGCACGACGGCGTGGTGACGGTGATGGTGATCTGATCCGCGCAGGGCTTCGCATAAGCACTACGACGCTATGACCGGAGAAGTAAACTGTGGAGGGGGGCACCGCACACGGCTAAGAGAAATCTTGGTGTCCTCTCGGGTGCCCCCGACCCCCGTATATAAAGGGGGGAGGAGGAGGCCGACGGCCGGGAGGGGCGCGCCAAGAGGGGAGTCCTACTTGGACTCCTAGTCCAAGTAGGATTCGCCCCCCTCCCAACCTTTTCCTTTCTCCATCGGAGAGAATAGGAAGGAGAGGGAGAGGGAAATGGAAGGGGGCCGCACCCCCTCCTCCTTGTCCTATTCGGACTCCCTAGGAGGGGGGCATGTGCCCCCCCCCCCCCCGCGGGCTTCCCTCTCTCTCCCTTAGGCCCATGTAGGCCCAACCTTCCCCCGGGAGTTCCGGTAACCCCTCGGTACTCCGGTAAAATACCCGAACCACTCGAAACCATTCCGATATCTGAATACTACCTTCCAATATATGAATCTTTACCTCTCGACCATTTCGAGACTCCTCGTCATATCCGTGATCTCATCCAGGACTCCGAACAAACTTCGGTCACCAAAACACATAACTCATAATACAAATTGTCATCGAACGTTAAGCATGCGGACCCTACGGGTTCAAGAACTATGTAGACATGACCGAGACACATCTTCGGTTAATAACCAATAGCGGAACCTGGATGCTCATATTGGTTCCTACATATTCTACGAAGATCTTTATCGGTCAAACCGCATAACAACATACGTCATTCCCTTTGTCATCGGTATGTTAATTGCCCGAGATTCGACCATCGGTATCCTCATACCTAGTTCAATCTCGTTACCGGCAAGTCTCTTTACTAGTTCCGTAATGCATCATCCCGCAACTAACTCATTAGTCACATTGCTTGCAAGGCTTATAGTGATATGCATTACCGAGAGGGCCCAGAGATACCTCTTCGATACACGGAGTGACAAATCCTAATCTTGATCTATGTCAACTCAACAAACACCTTTGGAGACACCTGTAGAGCATCTTTATAATCACCCAGTTACATTGTGACGTTTGATAGCACACAATGTGTACCTCCGGTATTCGGGAGTTGCACAATCTCATAGTCAGAGGAATATGTATAAGTTATGAAGATAGCAATAAAACTAAACGATCATAATGCTAAGCTAATGGATGGGTCTTGTCCATCACATCATTCTCTAATGATGTGTTCCCGTTCATCAAATGACAACACATGTCTATGGTGAGGAAACTTAACCATCTTTGATTAACGAGCTAGTCAAGTAGAAGTATATTAGGGACACTCTGTTTTGTCTATGTATTCACACATGTACTAAGTTTCCGGTTAATACAATTCTAGCATGAATAATAAACATTTATCATGATATAAGGAAATATAAATAGCAACTTTATTATTGCCTCTAGGGCATATTTCCTTCAAAAAGTGTGCAACCACCTCTCTCATTTGTTCATCTATTGTACATCTAGTTCCATCTTCCCTTCGAAGAGCTTTAACTGTATTTTTCCTTTTACGATGTGAGGCTCGGTTCTGAAAGTATTTTGTATTCTGGTCCCCCGCACTCAAACCAGTCCACACGTGACCTATGCTTGTACATTATTTCTTCCCGCGTATAGATTTCTTTGAGTTGTTCCTCAATCTCATGGACCTCCAAGTAGCAACCGGCGACAAGGGCTCTCGCTTTTGCATCATCTAGCTAGTTCTTCAACTTGGCGGTGGTTCTTCTAATAGAGCCAAAGACTTCTCTCGCCCAACGTTGCATGGAACCTGAAGTGCAGCGAAGCTTCTGCCACACCGCAGCTAGACCCTATTCACCAGTACCCGTGGCCTCCCACGCCTCTTCAAACATTGCTTGATAGCTCTCATGGCGCGTCCATGCTTCTTCATAGAGAAAATGTCTATCCCCAGGTCCCTTATGGCGCGGAGTTGTCTCTGATGCCCAAACTAGAATACCTTGGTGGTCTGAGTCCTATGTCATAATATGACCAACTGATGTCTCTAGGAAGAGCTACAAAAAATTGTCCATGCACGTGCCCTAGTCCAACCGAACTTGGATGTTCTCCGTTCCCTCACGTTTGTTATCCCATGTATATTGATAGCTCGTAAACCCCAAGCATGCCAGTCCGTAGCCGGTGAGACAGTCGCAAAAATCTTCCATTTGCAAGAAAGGTCTAGGGTTACCACCAATCTAGTCTGACTGAAACAGAGCCTCGTTATAATCTCCCAAGCATATCCACGGAAGATCAACTTGAGGCCGTAGATATCTAATGGCGTCCCATGATTTTTTTTCTGCAGCTCCGTGCGGGGTTACCATAGAATCCAGTGATTCTACAGGTCTTCCCCTCACAGACCACCTTTGCATCAATGAAATACTAGCACCATGGACGCACTATAACTTGCAAGTGATCTCTCCACCACAATTTAGACCACCACTCTTTCCTGCACAATCCACCGCCACAACACAGTTAAAATCCAAACTCCACTTAAGTCTCTCCATTGCTCTCGTCTTTTTCTTTGTCTCGCAAAGAAAAACCACAACTGGCTTCTAGGACCGTATCAGGTCTCTAAGTTCGCCAACTATCGAGTCCAACCCAAACCTCGACAGTTCCAGGCTAACAAATTCATTGCGATCGGCGGCCCCGACTCTCGGGGTCCGCCGATTTATCCTTGCTCTCCGATATCCGTTCAAACACTGACGCTATCTTTCGCCTATTGTCACGTATGAATCCATCATGAACAATATGTCTCTCTGGATCATCCTTTGCCACCCACAGATGCTTTGGCCTCCTCTTCCTGTTCATATCCCCAAAGCGATTACTATCACCTGGGTGCGTTGGTCTATGATCTGGCCGAGTCTTCTTCACATAATAGCCTCTTTTCCTGTCCCTCGAGCCATACGGCCGTGAACCAGTGTCCACGTCCGTCCATTTGCCCTTCTCCTCACGAGCTGCATGTGATGAATGAACGTCATCCTTGCCCTTCCTCTCCCATTTTTCCGCCGACTCCCCCTATACCTCTGATCCTCAATGAGCTTGCTACGTAGTTCTTTCTCACGACGGTTCTCCAGATCATCTCTCAAATCCCTTTCTCTCGGACCAGCATCATTTTTTCTAGTCTTCCCTGAGCTTTGCTCCTCCATTCTTCTATCTCTGGACTCGACGCCAGTGCGCAAGCCAGCAGACCTAGAAAAATCAGTCTGAAGATTTCGTTTTGTTGGTTGATCACGTGCCCTCAGATGACCATGTTTACTCATCTCGCTGTCCCCGGTCTTGCTACTTCCAAAACTATTGTTGCTACTAACCGTAACCCCCCCCCCAAGACCCTTCCCTTAACAACCCGGTTTTTCCTCAAGACGTCCGAAGCCAGCCGCCCCATTGCTACGAAGAATCCACCGGAGGGACACACACCCCATCCACATGCATTGGTCACCCACATTCGAAGCAGAAGTGGGGCACCTTCTCATAACTGAAATCATACCAAGCGCCTTGCTTGTCATCCGGTGAGGGTTTCAAATAAAAGCCTCTCAGTAGAGGTTCGTAGACTAAAATTGTGGCTCGAACCCTAAGTTGGTTCCCTCTAGCAAATCCCTCCTTGTCCACATCCACCCGGATCACTTTTCCATCCAATTCCCTAGCGCTTTGCCTAGTTATTCCGTGCGCTTATCAGGGGGCGGATCATGCACCTCAAACCACACATCAATCTTACCAAACACCATTCTCCGAGGGCCTTGTTCCTCCTTCATAATCTTTCGAAATCAGGACACTAAAATCGTATTGCCACGTTGCTTTATAGAGAGCACGTTTCCAATCCCCCTCACAACCGAAGTGCACCTTGAACACATTATTGCCAAGATCTCTGAACCTCGCTTCCTTGTGCAGCACCCACGCCATTTGCATCATTCTTTCCAGGCCTGTCTTGTGGAGGGGTCTAGATGAGCAAGATTTGCCCACCACCGTCCATCTTGCCGTCCGCGGAAGCACATATTCTGAGGCCTCAAAGACCAGGCCCTCTACCTCCTTGTTCATCAATACCATACTTCCCATCCTTGCAGACAAACTCGCAGCAGGATCCGGTGCCTTGCACTCCGTTGGAGACTTGGAAGAGCCCCTGCTTGCTGATCTGCCCAGTTTCCTCGCCAACGGCGTAGCCGCCACGGACGCCACCGAAGTCGCCTTTGTTCTCAGAGTCGTTGTGGTCTTCCCATCCATCTTCTCCGCCATCCGCCCCTCTGCTAGCATATCAGATCGCTATTGATCCGTGACCAGGAGAGCGTCCTCGCCCCCCTACAACTACCGGAGACAAAGACACCCCAACCGGCAAAACCCTAACCCTAGCGCAGGAAGAAAAATCGCCTCGCGATCGCCTCCTTGTCGCCTCAGAGTTTTCCTACGTAGGTTCCATTTTGTTTCTTTCTTTACCTTTTTTCTCTATATGTTTTCTTTCTTTAGTTCTTTCCACTATCGGTTTTATTTCTTTATTTTCATTTTCATTTTTCTCTTTTTCCATTTGAGTTTTTATTTATGATATTTTTTGAATTTATGAATATGTGTAAAATTTCAATAACATAATTCAAAATCATGAAATTTTCCTAACTTGCGAATATTTTAAAATTAGTGAATATTTTTTCATATTCATGAATAATTTAAAGTTTCACAAATATTTTTTAATCCATGATATTTTGGCCATCTTCACAAAATCGCGAGTATTTTTAGATTTTTAATATATTCATATTCATGATTTTTTTACAGTTTGCTACAGTAACATTTTTCTGAAAATTTCATATTTTTTCAGAAAACATTTAAAGTGTTTCAACAAAGGCGGATGAAAAAAAAGAAAGTTTGGCTAAATGGCCGAACGGAAATAAATCACCAACGTAATATGCATGTGCCATGGAGCTGTGCCTTTGCTCGTAATCTATTTTTTTAATAGAAGTATATTAATAGAAAAAAATGCCTAAAACAAAAGGTTGGTTGATAAATTGACTCAGAAAAAATATCATGAGTATAATACGCACATGGTGATACATGGGCCGCGGCCGTTTCAGTTCTAGTTCTGTCATGCGGGACACATGATCCGACCAAACATTACAGGCAGGCTTATTTTGTTGAAAAAAGACAGGGCAATTTATGACAACAATAATATCTTATATTATCTTACTTTTGTTTAATATAGATTAGCCTTAGGTCTTGTTTGACCGGTGAAAGACTCACTTTGTTGAAATGTTCTGTTCATAAAATAAACGGAAAAATATTTTCACTTTCATAAACTAAGAACAGGAAATAAGAAGGCGAGCATATCTTCTAAATTAATCATACTCAACTCGGCCCTTCCTAGAATGGGGTATTATCTGTCCCGATAAATAGATAATTCCAGGAGTAATAAATATGACTTTTTTTTTGCTGGAGCTGACCACAAATACATCAGGCCATCATTTTTGACAAAGCTGACGACAAATACATTACACATTAGTTGTGGCGTGCGCTAGTAGCTGGCCTGCTTCCCTGCCTGCCGGGCAGCGTGCATCCTTTGACAAAATCATTCCGCCGGATAAATCCGGATGGTGGCCAACCGTGAGCTGAAGACTTCCTCAACAACCCTTCCCGCCGCTCATCTGCCCTGCGGCGGCAAATCCAACGGCCCATACCTGCACACGTCATAGCACGAGTAAGAAAATACAGCAGACCCCAGAACCGCACGGCACTCGGTCAGAAGCGGCTTGCTGATGAATCAAGTCCGGTCAGCGGGATAGACTTCAGACACAAAAACAAAGCCGCACCAATTCCCGCCTCTTTATAAACCCGACGCGAGTGAGCCACCAAATCACGCAGTTCTGTCATCGCGGCCTACAACCGGGGAAAGCACAAACAAGCCGAGCGCCAACACCATGAGGACACAAGCTGTCGTGCTCGCCTACTCGCTGTTAGCATCCGCGCTGCTGTGCACGTGCGCCGCGGCCTCGCCGGCGTTCATCGTCGGGAAGCTCGTCATGGGCGGTGAGTATTCTCAGTCGTACGCCAACAGCTGGCCAATTGGTTTGAGTACGATCGACTAGCGTACTTACACATGTGTTTGTGTTTTGCAGGGGCGGAGTTACGCCGTCCCATGATCGACACCATGACGGCGAATCAGTCAGCACCACTGCAACTTTCGACGGCGGCGAGCGATGGAAATGTAGACGGACTCCATCCGAACTGGTTCTCCTTGCTCCTGGAAATAACCTCACCGCTGGACCGGAACCATCCCTTTGGCGAACAAGGGATAGTGCTCGATCACTTGCTCGTGTTTTTGGTGCTCTTTGTTGTGTACATCTTCCGCTGATTTCGAGGCAGTTCCAAATCTTCTCCGGATTATACTCAGATGTATTAAATGTGCTGTGTACTATATTTAATGTCCTGCACAAGCAGTAGAACTAATAATAATCTGATACTCCCTACGTTTTTTTATATAAGGTGCATTTATTTTTTAATAAAATTTCACAATGTAAGATGCTTTTCTTCTAACTCCTCAACATTTCGTTTTTAGCGCTCTAGAAAAAAAATATCTTTCTCCCGATCGCATGTATCTCTCTTTTTAAAGAAAAAAAGGGAAAGTGTCTCAGTTCTGATTGTGTGTATCTCTTACTCCCTCCTTCCATCTATATAGAGCCTAATGCGTTTTTCAAGACCGTCTTTGACTATTGATAAGATTAATAGTACATGACATGCATAATGTAAAAATTATATCATTGAAAGTTTCTTTCACATACGAATTTGACGGTGTGCTTTGTGTAAGTTGCATGCCATATATTATTAATCTAACACTTGGTCAAAGTTAGCCTCGAAAAACGCATTAGGCCTTATATAGATGGAAGGAGGGAGTACTACTTTCCAAGCATAAATGATTAATTGCTACTAATCAATGATTTAGCCAAGGTTATTTTTGTCCTAACTTGTGTATAGTTACGTGTCTTGGTCACCGTGCCAAAATTATACACCTTAAATAAAGGAATGGAGGGAGTATGTTAAGGGCAACTCCAGCACATGTATCCATTTCGCCCGCCGCTGTCCGTTTGGGTCGCCGCGGACAAAAGTGCTGACCCAACGCGCCGACCCATTCCCAAAATGTCTTCGCTTCGCGTCCGGGCGGACCCATTTCCGGCCCAAAATTGCGGCTGAAATGCGTCGGCGCGGATGCGCCGCGCGTTCTCGGTCTCCGCCGCGTCCCCACCTAACAGCCGCCCAACTACAGAGGTCGTCTTTATTAATAACGACCGCTGACCACGGGCCCACGCATCAGCGACGGCGGTCGACCTTTTTTAATCTGAGCGTGCAGTGGGGCGGCGTCCTCATCCGCTTCCAAACGCCCTTGTCCTCATCTCGCCACTCACTGTGCTCCCCCGTCGGCGATAAAACCTAGCCATCGCCATGGGCTTCTTCTCCGGCAAGGGCAAGGGCAAGGCCCCCGCCGCCCCTTCCTCCCGCCTCCATTGGCATCTTCTCGCCGGCCTCAGCTGCGCATCAACGTCCCAGTGCACCAGGCAAAGTGGCACTGGGAGCACCGCGTCCCCCTCCCATATCCCGACGTGATGCTGCCACACGACTGGAACTTTGATCCGGAGAGGATCCCAGTGCCGGTGGTGCAGCGGTCTGCGAAGGCACGCGTGAACAAGGTGCGGCGCCGACGGCAGCTGCTGAAGCCAAAGCAGCGCCGCAACCACGCCTACATATCCGACTCTCCCGCTTGGGAGCAGTAGCTCGCGTTCGAGCACGAGGAGGCGCGGCGTCCGCGACCTGAGGCATGTCTCTCCCGCCACCAACCCTCATCGTGCGCGACGAGGACCAGGAGGCGGAGACCACCTACCAGGCGGCGCTGGCAGCTGCTGTCTGTGAAAGCGAGGAGGAGGAGCGATGCAAGGAGGAGGAGGAGGAGGCGTACTAGGCTGCTACCTCTTGAGCACTGCGTTGGATTTCCCCGAAAAGGAGAGGATGATGCAGCAAAGTAGCGTAAGTATTTTCCTCAGTTTTTTAGAACCAAGGTATCAATCCAGTAGGAGGCTACGCTCAAGTCCCTCGTACCTGCACAAAACAATAGCTCAACGCAACCAACGCGATTAGGGGTTGTCAATCTCTTCACGGTCACGTACGGGAGTGAGATCTGATAGAGATGATAGATAATATTTTTGGTATAGAGATGCAAAGTGAAAAGTAAAAGGCAAAGTAAAAAAGCAAAGCAAGATTAAAGTGATGGAGATTGATATGATGAGAATAGACCCGGGGGCCATAGGTTTCACTAGTGGCTTCTCTCAAGAGCATAAGTATTCTACGGTGGGTGAACAAATTACTGTTGAGCAATTGACAGAATTGAGCATACTTATGAGAATATCTAGGTATGATCATGTATATAGGCATCACGTCCGAGACAAGTAGACCGACTCCTGCCTGCATCTACTACTATTACTCCACTCATCGACCTCTATCCAGCATGCATCTAGAGTATTAAGTTAAAAACAGAGTAACGCCTTAAGCAAGATGACATGATGTAGAGGGATAGTTTCATGCAATATGATGAAAACCCCATCTTGTTAATCTCGATGGCAACAATACAATACGTGCCTTGCTGCCCCTTCTGTCACTGGGAAAGGACACCGCAAGACTGAACCCAAAGCTAAGCACTTCTCCGATGGCAAGAAAAACCAATCTAGTAGGCCAAACCAAACTGATAATTCGAAGAGATTTGCAAAGATAACCAATCATACATAAAAGAATTCAGAGAAGATTCAAATATTGTTCATAGATAGACTTGATCATAAACCCACAATTCATCGGTCTCAACAAACACACCGCAAAAAGAAGATTACATCGAATAGATCTCCACGAGAGAGGGGGAGAACATTGTATTGAGATCCAAAAAGAGAGAAGAAGCCATGTAGCTAATAACTATGGACCCGTAGGTCTGAGGTAAACTACTCACACTTCATCGGAGGGGCTATGATGATGTAGAAGCCCTCCGTGATGATGGCCCTCTCCGGCGGAGCTTTGGAACAGGCCCCAAGATGGGATCTCGTGGGTACAGAAGGTTGCAGCGGCGGAATTAGGCTTTTGGCTCCGTATCTGATCGTTTGGGGGTACGTAGGTATATATAGAAGGAAGAAGTACGTCGGTGGAGCTACGAGGGGCCCATGATGTAGGGGGCGCGCCCTAGGGGGTGGGCGCGCCCCCACCCTCGTGACCGCCTCGTGGCTTTCTTGACGGAGGGTCCAAGTCTCCTGGGTCTTATCTGATGAGAAAATTACGTTCCCGAAGGTTTCATTCCGTTTGGACTCCATTTGATATTCTGTTTCTTCGAAACTCTGAAATAGGCAAAAAACAGCAATTCTGGGTTGGGCCTCCGATTAATAGGTTAGTCCCAAAAATAATATAAAAGTGGAGAATAAAGCCCAATATAGTCCAAAACAGTAGATAATATAGCATGGAGCAATCAAAAATTATAGATACGTTGGAGACGTATCACAGGCGCGCATGCCAGAGGCCATGGCGCTCTCCGCAGATGGCGATTGCGTTGTGCTGCCGTTGAGGCCGTCGTCCCTCGTCAAGGCCGAGTCGGCGCTGACCCCCATCGAGCGCTACTCATGGGACGGGGTAGTGCACGAGTGGGTCAGCGCGCCACCGATCGGGTATGGGGCGACGCAGGGGCAGGAGCAGGCCTACCTGGAGAACTCACGGCAACGGAGCCTGGCGAAGGAGCGCCGCGAGGGAGAGCGGCTCAAGCAGCTGGAGTGCGGCGCGAAAGAGGAGCGCCGCGAGGTGGAGGAGGAGGAGCGTCGTGCTCGTGGTGCGGCAGCCCAGCCGGGAGATGACGTCGCCGCAACCTGGGAGACGGCGTTCCCTTGGGCTGGCCCGATGCCAACGCTCATCAACCTCACCGGCCCTGACGACGACGAGGAGGACGCTTAGAACAGCGCTCCTCCTCCTAGTTTGTAGGTTTATTTAATGTTTTAACTCAATGTAAAAGTGGACTCGTGGACTCCGCCGGCCTTTGTGGCCGACATTAATGTTTAATTTAGGTTTTTTATTTTCAAAATGTTTGCGTTCTTTATTTTTTTCGTGCGCGCACTCAAAAATTGCCCGGGTCAGCGTTGTGCGCAAGCACTGTCCAAAATGTGAAAGTAGACATGGATGTCCGCTGGGCCGAACCAAACAAACAAAAAACAGACAAAATCGCCGTCCGTTTGAATCAGCCGGTTGGAGTTGCTCTAATATGAAAATGTGGTAATACATTAGTTTTCTCTTTTCTCCAAGTAAGTGTCAGGAATGTTGACTTTCATTAAGAAGTAGAAGTAATATTTTTGGACTAAACCCTTTGTAACTAAACGCGCCAAAAACCGCCGTGTCACTCTCATGAGCTACATGGGAAACCCTAGCCATGACCCGTCGCAATCACTCCTCTCCTTTTGCATCCTATGATCGCTGCCGCATGATGTGGTCGGGCTAAGCCCATGCTTCGGGCAGTGGCGAATAGAGGCTGCCATGTTGGCCAGCTCCCCGAAGGTCTCCGACGATGACCCCATGATGGAAACGGGTTCGGACGACGACTCGGCGCCCACGCTCGCGCCGGTTCATGCCGGCTTGACCATGGAGTAGGCGCAGGCACACTTCAACACTGCCATGATGGAAGAATAGCCGGTGCCGACACCTATGTCGGTGTCTCAACAAGCACGGGAGGAGCAGCGACACAATCTCTTCCTCCTCGAGCAAAATCAATTGGCTGAGGGCCAAATCTACGGCGAGCACATGAGCGAGGAAGCCGTGGCGGCCATGGTCGCAACGAACTCCAACTTCTTTGCCGAGCAACAGGCTATCTACAAGGCAGCGCGCGTGAGGGAGTCCTGGATTAGGGGGTATCCAGACAGCCGGACTATATCCTTTGGCCGGACTGTTGGACTATGAAGATACAAGATTGAAGACTTCGTCTCGTGTCCGGATGGGACTCTCCTTGGCGTGGAAGGCAAGCTTGGCAATATGGATATGAAGATCTCCTCCCTTGTAACCGACTCTGTGTAACCCTAGCCCCCTCTGTTGTCTATATAAACCGGAGGATTTAGTCCGTAGGACAACAACAATCATACCATAGGCTAGCTTCTAGGGTTTAGCCTCTTCGATCTCGTGGTAGATCAACTCTTGTACTACTCATATCATCAAGATCAATCAAGCAGGAAGTAGGGTATTACCTCCATCGAGAGGGCCCGAACCTGGGTAAACATCGTGTCCCCTGCCTCCTGTTACCATCCGCCTTAGACGCACAGTTCGGGACCCCCTACCCAAGATCCGCCGGTTTTGACACCGACATTGGTGCTTCCATTGAGAGTTCCACTGTGCCGTCGCCGTAAGGCTTGATGGCCCCTTCGATCATCGGTAACGATGCGGTCCAGGGCGAGGTCTTCCTCCACGGACAGATCTTTGTATTCGGCGGCTTCACACTGCGGGCCAACTCGCTTGGCCATCTGGAGAAGATCGAGAACTACGCCACTGGCCACCAGGTCAGGTTCAGAAACTTGAATTACACTGTCGATATCCGCAGAGACTTAATTTTTGACAGACTCGGGCCCATGTCAGGTGTGCCGCACAATCACGACGGGCACGATATAGCTCTGCCGTCGGATAGTGTTCAGGAAATCACACCAGCAACTATTCTGACCTTCAATCCGGAACAGATTGCGCCATCCGAGGACGGGCGGATAGACCCCGCCTTGGAGACTGCACCCTCAATGGCGATAGAGCCAAACACTGACCTTACCCTTGACGAGAGCCGTGACGCCGAACCACTGGACTCGTCTCCGGCCACGGACTCCGAACCGCCTGCGCCCGTGCCTGTCGAATCCAATTGGGCGCCGATCATGGAGTTCACCTCCGCGGATATTTTTCAGCACTCGCCCCTTGGCGATGTACTAAACTCGTTAAGGTCTCTCTCCCTGTCAGGAGAACCTTGGCCGAACTATGTCCGGCTAGAATGGATGCGGATGACGGAGAAATTCACTCCCCACCCACCACCCACCTAGTAGCCACTGTCGATGATTTAACCGACATGCTCGACTTCGACTCCGAAGATATCAATGGTATGGACAACGATGAAGGAGACGAACAGGAACCACTGCCCACGGGGCATTGGACCGCCACCTCATCATATGATATATATATATATGGTGGATACACCCAAAGAAAGCAATGGTGACAAGACAGCGGAGGATGACCCCTCCAAGAAGCAACCCAAGCGCCGACGTCAGCGGCGCCGCTCTAAGTCTCGCCACAGCAAAAGCGGTTACCGGCACTGGAGATAATAGTACTCTGGACAGTGCCGAGGATCATGACAATCCCCTCCAGCGCGATCTATAGCCGGAGGGCGAACAAGCCAGCCCTCCTAAGGGAGCGGTAGAGGGAGAAGCGGAGGATGACAATTACATGCCTCTCTCCGAAGACGAAGTAAGCCTCGACGATGAAGAATTTGTCGTGCCTGAGGATCCATTCGAGCAGGAGTGCTTTAAGCGCCGGCTTATAGCCACATCAAATAGCCTAAAGAAAAAGCAATAACAGCTTCGAGCTGATCAAGATTTGCTAACAGACAGATGGACTGAAGTCCTCGCGGCCGAGGAATATGAACTCGAACACCGCTCCAAAAGTCACCCAAAACGCAGGTCCCTACTCGAAGAAGAAGCAGCAAAAACTACCTCACCGGCGTACAATGCGGCTGACCGACCACCTCATGGCCGAGACAGAAGGGCGTTCCAGCCCGTAGATCAGCCTGCACCCCGCCGCCATTCAAAAAAAAATACAAAGGAACGGGGCAACACGCGTGACCTACAAGACGTATTGAAGAGCAAAGCAAAACATGCAAGATCGGTCTACAGATCTTGGGGGCGCACACCAACACGTGACGACGATTGCCATGCCGGATACAATATAAGTAAATCCGGCCGGGCCGAATACAGCAGACAGAAATCATATGAGCCGCGTCGCGACATAGCCCGGCACAGAGGCGCTGCACACCCCCTAGGCTTCACTGATGAAGTCATGGATCACGAATTCCTGGAGGGTTTTAAACCCGTAAACATCGAATCTTGTGATGGCGCAACAGATCCCGTAGTATGGATCGAGGATTTCCTCCTCCATATCCACATGTCTCGCGGCGATGATCTGCACGCCATCAAGTACCTCCCACTAAAACTAAAAGGACCAGCTTGGCATTGGCTGAATAGCTTGCCAGCAGAATCCGTCGGCAGTTGGGAGGACCTGGAAGACGCATTCCTTGACAACTTCCATGGCACTTATGTGTGACCACCGGATGTTGATGACTTAAGTCATATAATTCAGCAGCCAGGGGAATCGGCCAGGACATTCTGGACACGGTTCCGAACTAAGAAAAACCAAATTGTCGACTATCCGGATGCAGAGGCCTTAGCGGCATTTAAGCATAACATCTGTGACGAATGGCTCGCCCGACACCTCGGCCCAGAGAAGCCAAAATCCATGGCAGTCCTCACGACACTCATGGCCCGCTTTTGCGCGGGCGAGGACAGCTGGTTGGCTCGTAGTACCAATACAGCATGTAAACCTAGCATATCAGAAGCCAGAAATGACAGTGACAAACCACAACGCAACAAGCGCCGCAAACATGGTGAAAACCCCGAAAAACGGCAGTTAATGCCGGGTTCATGGGCTCAAAGTCCGGTCGGCGGAAAGGGCCACCCCAAAATATAAATCTGGGTCTATCTAGTCTGGACCGCATACTCGATCGCCAATGCCAAATTCATGGCACCCCAGAAACGCCAGCCGCCCATACCAACAGAGAATGCTGGGTCTTCAAACAAGCCGGCAGGGCAGGCGCCAAAAACGGAGAGGGGGGATCCCAAAGCAATGATGGCGACGACGAGCTCAGACCACCGAATAAAGGAGGACAAAATACATTTCCCCCGCATATTAAATCGGTAAACGTGGTACATACCACCCAATTTACAAACTCGGACCAAATATCCATCCTTTGGGACGGTGCCTCAACGGACCGTGTCGTCCCGCAATATAAGCTGGGGCCGATCACTTTCAACCACACAGATCATCCGGTTGACTCCACTCAGGGCAATCCAGCCGCTCTATTCCTCGACCCAATAATAGAAGGGTTCCACCTCACACGAGTCCTTATGGACGGAGGCAGTTGTCTAAATCTGCTTTACCAGGACACAGTGCGCAAGATGGGCATCGACCATTCGGCGATCAAACCAACTAAAGCCACATTCAGAGGCATTATACCAGGTGTGGAAGCCAGTTGTACAGGCTCCATCACCCTCGAGGTAGTCTTCAGATCACCAGAAAATTACCGTACCGAATAGTTAATCTTCGAGATCGTCCCTTTCCGCAGCGATTATCAAGCACTGCTCGGACGAACCGCACTCGCTCGATTCAACGCGGTGCCACATTATGCCTATCGTAAACTCAAGATGCCCGGTCCACGCGGCATCATTACGATTAATGGCAAGGCCGAACTTTCCCTCGGCACCAACATATAAACTACAGCCAGCCTCGAGCCGACGTCCAGGCTTCCGGACACCGTCAAGGGACTCCGAATTACTTCACGGAAGACACTCCGGTGAAGGCCATGACATGCCAAACTCAGCGCTCGACTACCCTCCAGTACATAAACACTTCTGGCATTTCATTCGCAGGTTCACCTTTGCGCCGACCAGGACGGGCTACTCGGAGACAGCTTGGACATGTAAGGGAATCCCCAGACATTCCCCGCGATGACCGTTCGGCAATATTATGGATCCGCACTCAGCCTCTTCCCCCTGGCCTCAACAGGTTCCGCAATCATATTCCCTTTTTTATCACACTACTGGTACCCGTACGCATAGACGTACTGTTCAAATACAAATATGTGGTTTTTTATGACGCTACCTGTTGTTATTTCTTATTGAAATCATTTTGTCACGTGGCATTTGTACACAGCAATATGACTTAAAACATGCCAGGGGCTTTGTTTAACCCATAACATAGCAATAAAGTCCGAACACCTTCGTGGCAGTTCAGCACCCCGAACTCATAGCATTATATGCATCAGCTCCGAATCATGTCTTGGGTCAATAGTTGGGTTTGCCTGGCTCCCACGTTTTGGTACCTTACGTTCCGCTATATCGGCTAAGGTAGCACTGGGAGAACTACTGCGATTGTGCCCCGATTCTTCCGGACGAGCACCTCAGTAGAGAAAGCTAAAACTGACCGTCATGATAAGGCGAGAGCTGGTCAGCTGTTCGGGAGGTAATAAAATCTTTAAAGATTTCTCCCACATAATGCCATAACCAATGCAGCATGCGATGGATCGGATTCTTTCCCCGATCAGGCGCTCATAGCGCCCCTAGTACGGTCTTCCGAACACCAGGGGCTGCGCCGACCATACTAAAGCTCCCATGGCTAAGTGAGAGTGATAAAGCCCTATAGTCTGATTGCCTAGTTCGTTGTGCTGAGCACCTCCTTCGAAGGACCCAAAACTGGGATAAAGAGTGCTCAGGTTTATCCCGAACACCCCTGTACTTCATACGTGGGGGCAGAAGCCTACGACTGGCCATTTCTCAGGTTTAATATATAAAACAGCCGCACAGGAGGGTAAACTTTCATATAACAGGCAGTAAATGATACCACTGACCTTGTTTAAACATTACAAAGGAGAACATGATTCGCATTCATGGAAATATAATGTCCTTGGTGCATAGCTCCACGGCAAGGTAGGATCCTTTCAGGACACTATGATAATATAACTCGGGCTGGCGGTGCTCCTTCCCCTCCGGCGGTCCTTCGGTCATCAGCTTTTCAACATCCATCTTCCCCCAGTGCACCTTTACGCGGGCGAAGGCCATCCGTGCACCCTCTATACAGACCGACCGCTTGATGACGGCAAGTCGAGGACAGGCACCCGCAAGCCGCTTCATGAGCCCGAAGGCTGGTTGGGATCGGCTTCGCATGCCATAGCCGGATTATTAAATCCTTCATGGCTAGTTACGCCGCCTTCTATAGTTCGATCAGCTGTGTCAGTTGATCGGCAAAAGGCACCGGATAATTCGGTGCCAAATACTGCGACCAGAAGAGCTTATCCGCAGTATTCCTTTCTTCGGCTCGATAGAATTGAGCGGCATCCGATATGCTGTGAGGCAGCTCGACAAATACCCTTGAGAAACCCGGATTCCAAATTAAAAACATAAGCCCCCCCCCATACTTACTTTAAACAGGGAAAAAACCTTACCAGCCGCGATCTTCCTCGCCTCTTGGATTTCCTACACGGCACTTCGGGTTTCCCCCCGGGCATCGCTCGTGGCCTGATGAGCCTTGGTGAGTTCGGACTCTTTCTCCATTAAACTCTGCTCCAAGGTCTCGCATTTCCTTACGACCTCTTGTAGCTCCTGCTCAGCCTTAATAACCCTGGCCTCGTGTTTCTCACGAAGAGCCTGCTCAGTGGCGGCTTTTTCCTCGGCCTCGGCCACAGCCTTCTTGAGGGCTTCGACTTCGGTCACAATTCCTAGTGCAATGTCATAAAACTCAGTTTATACTGAAAAGTCATTTGCAATAAACGCGAACAAGACATGCGCATCCCTGTTTCTCCCTCAATTGCATTGTTAACTGGCCAAGTTCTTCCTTGGCCCGCTCCAGACTTTGATTCAGTTCGGAGATTGCCGCATTATGGGAGGCAGCAGCCGTTGCAGACACCTGCTCATAACAGAAGAGAACTAACTGTCATTCAATGAGTCTTCCTGCGAACATAAACTCGATCCCCTGTCCGGTTCTCTCTTTCACCGAACAGTGTATCAGGGGCTACTATCTATACTATGACACTCTTTGAAAACTCATAAAACATACCTCAAAGCCTTTTATAAGGCTGATACAGGCTTCATTCAGTCCACTCTCAGTGGACTGAATTTCCTCAACCACCGCACCCATAAGGGCACAGTGTTCATCAATGATGGAGGCGTCTTTCAACGCCACTAACAAAGCATCCGACACTTCTGGATAGACAGAGGTCGCTGATGGAACTGGCACTCTCCCTTCAGTCAAAGGAGCATGTCTGCTTGATCCTAGAGTCGTATAGGCCTCTGGAATTGCACCCGACTGAGAGCCGAACTCAGTATCGCTCCCACCGTCAGCCCCCACGGGATTTTTCCCCCATGTGTCCGGCCCCTGAGGTTTGACCCCCAAGTGTCGCCTTCATGGTTTTTTCCTTTCCTCCTTGGCCGAGGTCCTTCTGGGACGAAACCTCGCTGTTATGCACCTGTTTGGAGGAAGAGGCCTTTGGGGGCGTCCAGCTCTCCATAGCGTTTGAGCTCAGCATGTCCTCCGATGAGGATTGTTTGGCACGGGACCTCGCCGGACTACAATAAATATGGCTTGGGTTAAAATACTAAGCCACGATAAGTCCGGTCGCCTAAAACATACTCGAATTTTATACACTTACGAGTTCACCAGGGGCTGGGCCCTGGGATCCCATGCCGGGCCGCTGTCAGCGGCGGTAGTGGACTCCTCCGGAAGAAGAGCCTTTCCCCTTTTGGGTAGCTCGGCCTCCAAGTGTACGGAGGCCATCCTCTTCTTTCTTCCCCCCGCAGGGGATTTATCGTCCCCCTCCTTCCCGTCCTCTTCGGAGGCAGAATGGGCATTGGAGCCTTCGGATATTGTGTCTGAAGTGCCGCGGCGATGAAGGCCGTCCCGGGTCTTTTTGGTCTCCTTCTCGGCCGTCTTCTTCGGCACCTTGTACAGTGTCGGGACCAACATCTTCGTTAGAAGTGGGATGGCCGATTCTTCGGGCAGCGGGGCCGGATAATGGATCCGCTCCGCCTTCTTCGTCCAGCCCTAGGAGAATGGTGCAAAACACGTTGAGTGTCTCCTTTGGATTACGCGGGTAGAAAAGTTCGATAACTCACCAAACTTGCCGGGCGGGACAGTTGGTACCCACGGTCCTCGATGGAGTCCGGCCATGATTTGCTGGACTTAAAAAGCACCTTCCAGATGTCCTTGTGTGTGAAGCCGAAAAGTTCTCGTAAGGTTTGGTGCTTGGCCGGATCAAATTCCCACAAATTGCAAGTCCGGTGCTGACAAGGCAGGATCTGGCGAACTAACATCACCTAGACCACATTGACAAGTTCAATGTTCTTGTCTCCCATATCTTCAACGCGCGTCTGGAGCACCAACAGTTCGTCGGAAGAGGACCAGTCTAGACCTTTCCTGAGCCAGGATGTAAGCCGCGGGGGAGCACCAGATCGAAACTTGGGAGAAGCAGTCCACTCTGTGTCGTGCGGCTCAGTGATATAAAACCACTGTTGTTGCCACTCCTTGACAGGATCACTAAAGGTTCCCGTTGGCCATATGACGTTGGGCATCCTGCTCACCATGGCTCCTCCGCACTCGGCATACTCACCGCCCACCACCTTGGGCTTCACGTTAAAAATCTTCAGCCATAAATCTAAGTGCGGTGAAATGCGGAGAAAAGCCTCGCACACGACAATGAATGTCGAGATGTTGAGGAAGGAATTAGGGGACAGATCGTGAAGATCGACCCCATAATAATACATGATGTCGCGAACGAATGGGTGGAGGGGAAACCCTAGCCCGCGGACAAAGTGAGGGAGGAATACAACCCTCTCGTGGGGTTCCGGAGTAGGGATGATCTGTCCTGCCGTCGGGAGACGGTGGCTGATTTTCTTGGCCAAATACTCGGCCTTCCGTAGCTTTTTGACATCCTTCTCTTGGACGGTAGAGGCCATCCATTTGCCTCCTGCTCTGGATCCGGACATTTTCGGAGGGCTTTTTGTCAGAGAAGACGAGCGCTTGGGCGTTGGAGCTTGAGCAGAAGGAAATAAATCGGGAAGAAGGTGTGGGTGAAAAGAGTAAATCCTTGTCCTTTTATAAGGGCGAAAGAGGCGATGCGCCTCCCCACTCACCTGGTAAAACCTCTCATTCCCCAAAACGCTGTAATTGATGGCACGGTTGGGCTACCCACACCCGTACTGATGAGAATCCCGTATTGAGGGGACACGATCTCTTCTTCGACAAGACGTGCCAAGGAAACCGCCTCGCGATATGCGCCAAGGCTGGTTGAGAGTAACGGTTTGAATAAAGACCTGGCCGTGGTATGATGTCATGATGTCGAGTGTGTCAGCAGATTAGATTTGTGGAAATATTATTCTCTCTACGGTGGTATGTGGAACTTGTTTTGCAGAGCCGGACACTATCCTTGTGTTCAAGATCTTCTGTGGAGTATTCGGAGGAGGAACCCGCCTTGCAATGCCGAAGACAATCTGCGTGCCGGACTCATCATCATTGAAGCCTGATTCAGGGGCTACTGAGGGAGTCCTGGATTAGGGGGTATTCGGACAGCCGGACTATTGGACTATGAAGATACAAGATTGAAGACTTCGTCTCGTGTCCGGATGGGACTCTCCTTGGCGTGGAAGGCAAGCTTGGCAATACGGATATGAAGATCTCCTCCCTTGTAACCGACTCTGTGTAACCCTAGCCCCCTCTGGTGTCTATATAAACCAGAGGGTTTAGTCCATAGGACAACAACAATCATACCATGGGCTAGCTTCTAGGGTTTAGCCTCTTCGATCTCGTGGTAGATCAACTCTTGTACTACTCATATCATCAAGATCAATCAAGCAGGAAGTAGGGTATTACCTCCATCGAGAGGGTCCGAACCTGGGAAAACATCGTGTCCCCTGCCTCCTGTTACCATCCGCCTTAGACGCACAGTTCGGGACCACCTACCCGAGATCCGCCGGTTTTGACACCGACAGCGCGCTCAAGTCGTTGCTCACAACATTGTCCTGACGCTGCCGGACGCAGTCACGGCCTAGTCCAACACCGAGGCAGCGCTGGCGGCGCAATCGATCCTGAACGAGAACGCCACCAGTTCTTTGTCTTACGTTCGCCAACAAACTTTTGTGGGTGAAGGTGGGATGACGAGCATGCCACCCTGTCCACGTCCATCATAGATCGCATGTCCACCAGCGACGGGCAGGTCAAAGACTCCTATGGGAAGGAGTAGTGCGTGGGAGGCGGCGGGGCCTCGAGTCCAAAGTGGGTTGGTCCGTCTCTCATGTCCTACTCTTCCTCGTCGGCGACCACATTTTTTACTTCACGGGTCTCATTTCCGCCGCTCATGGAGATGGCGAGATGGACCCCGGCGATCACCAGAAGGGAACGTAAGGACGTGGAGGACGGGCACCGCCAGAGGCTAGGTTTAGGTATGGTTGTTTTTTAATGAAATGGGTCGAAAATGAAACTAATGTGCTCTAATTTATATGAAAATCATCTGGTTTGGACAAATTTCGTTCAGTTTGTTAAAATCTGCTTTCGAATATATGTTGTCACGTTGGATGGCGGCTCCCGTATTAGTGTCCGTGGATTGGTCCCCACCGGTCAGCGGACGGATACGGTGTCCGATTTGGGGGTCAGCATTGGAGATGCCTTAGGAGAATAGATGAAGCCATCAATTCTCTATGAAATATATCAACATAGAAACAATCAACATCTTCACCACCAAATTGTTTTAGTTACATTCTCCATAAAATATATTTTCATACCATGTATATTTTATGATGTAGATCTTATAGCACACCTATAACTTTGATTAATTTAAAAGAATAGGAGTGCAATTTTAGGAGAACCAACATTAGGATACGAGGTCACAAAGGGAGCTAGATCATCAAGAATCCACATGTGGTCCATCCCCATCTCCTCCTCTTGGGGTGCAAAGGCAAGTGCTCATGCCAAGATAGTTTCTTCTCCGTCTTCCTTTTGTGATTGTCGGGTCATTGTAATGTCTAATGTAAACTTGTGATAAAGGCATCACTTTAACATCATAAAAAAACAGAGAAGATATTACAATGACAACCGTCATTGAAAACAAACAGAGATATTATGTGACACTTTGCGGTGATTTTTTTAAAGCGAAGGATTACCCCAGCCTCTGCATCGCGCGATGCACACAACCATGTTTATTACATTATTCAACAAGGCCTTACAAAATAAATACATAGACCAACCCAAAGACACCCTCTTGGCAAAAAATTATCACCCTACCTACAAGATTAATGATGTGCCCTGACACTAGTTCGGCGAAGAGATGGTGATACAAGTGCAATATGGATGGTAGATATAGGTTTTTGTAAACTGAAAAAAAAAACAGCAAGGTAACTAATGATAAAAGTGAGCACAAACGGTATTGCAATGCGTTGAAACAAGGCCCAGGGTTCATACTTTCACTCATGCAAGTTCTCTCAACAATAATAACATAATTGGATCATATAACTATCCCTCAACATGCAACAAAGAGTTACTCCAAAGTCACTAATAGTGGAGAACAAATGAAGAGATTATTGTAGGGTACGAAACCACCTTAGAGTTATCCTTTCTGATCGATCTATTCAAGAGTCCATAGTAAAATAACATGAAGCTATTCTTTCCATTCAATTTATCCTAGAGTTCGTACTAGAATAACACCTTAAGACGCAAATCAAATAAAACCCTAATGTCACCTAGATACTCCAATGTCACCACAAGTATGCATGGGTATGATTATACGATATGCATCACACACAACCTCAGATTCATCTATTCAACCGACACAAAGAACTTCAAAGAGTGCCCCAAAGTTTCTACCGGAGAGCCAAGACAAAAACATGTGCCAACCCCTATTCATAAGTTCACGAGGTCACAGAACCCGCAAGTTGATCACCAAAACATACATCAAGTAGATCAAGTGAATATCCCATTGTCACCACAGATAAGCACATGCAAGACATACATCAAGTGTTCTCAAATACTTAAAGACTCAATCCGATAAGATAACTTCAAAGGGAAAACTCAACCCATTACAAGTGAGTAGAGGGGGAGAAACATCATAAGATGCAACTATAATAGAAAAGCTCGCGATACATCAAGATCGTGCCAAATCAGGAACACGAGAGAGAGAGAGATCAAACACATAGCTATTGGTACATACCCTCAGCCCCGAGGGTGAACTACTCTCTCCTCGTCATGGAGAGCACTAGGATGATGAAGATGGCCACCAGTGAGGGTTCCCCCCTCCGGCAGGGTGCCGGAACAGGTCCCGATTGGTTTTTGGTGGCTACTGAGGCTTGCGACGGCGAAACTCCCTATTTATCAATGTAATCTTCTTTATTGTGGCAAGAATATTCAGATCCATAAGATTCAAAAAAAAAGTTTAATATTGACATGAAAACAATAGTACTTCAAGCATACTAACAAAGCAATCATGTCTTCTCAAAATAACATGGCCAAAGCAAGCTATCCCTACAAAATCATATAGTCTAGCTATGCTCTATCTTCATCACACAAAATATTAAATCATGCACAACCCCGATGACAGACCAAGCAATTGTTTCATACTTTTGATGTTCTCAAACTTTTTCGATCTTCACGCAATACATGACCGTGAGCCATGGACATAGCACTAAAGGTGGAATAGAATGGTGGTTGTGGAGAAGACAAAAAGGGAGAAGATAGTCTCACATCAACTAGGCGTATCAACGGGCTATGAAGTTGCCCATCAATAGATATCAATGTGAGTGAGTAGGGATTCCATGCAACGGATGCACTAGAGCTATAAGTGTATGAAAGCTCAAAAAGAAACTAAGGGGGTGTGCATCCAACTCGCTTGCTCACGAAGACCTAGGGCATTTTGAGGAAGCCCATCATTGGAATATACAAGCCAAGTTCTATAATGAAAGATTCCCACTAGTATATGAAAGTGACAACATAGGAGACTCTCTATCATGAAGATCATGGTGCTAATTTGAAGCACAAGTGTGGTGAAAGGATAGTAGCATTGCCCCTTCTCTCTTTTTCTCTCCTTTTTGTTTTTTTGGCTTTCTCCTTTTCTTTATGGCCTCCTTTTCTCCTTTTTTTATTTTTCGTCCGGAATCTCATCCCGACTTGTGGGGGAATCATAGTCTCCATCATCCTTTCTTACATGGGACAATGCTCTAATAATGATGACCATCACACTTTTACTTACTTACAACTCAAGAATTACAACTCGATACTTAGAACAAAATATAACTCTATATGAATGCCTCCGGCGGTGTACCGGGATGTGCAATGAATCAAGAGTGACATGTATGAAAGAATTATGAAGGTGGCTTCGCCACAAATACGATGTCAACTACATGATGATGCAAAGCAATACGACAATGATGGAGCGTGTCATAATAAACGGAACGGTGGAAAGTTGCATGGCAATATATCTTGGAATGACTATGGAAATGCCATAATAGGTAGGTATGGTTGCTGTTTTGAGGAAGGTATATAGTGGGTGTATGGTACCGGCGAAAGTTGCGCGGCACAAGAGAGGCTAGCAATGGTGAAAGGGTCAAAGTGCGTATAATCCATGGACTCAACATTAGTCATAAAGAACTCATATACGTATTGCAAAAATCTATTAGTTATCAAAACAAAGTACTACGCGCATGCTCCTAGTGGGATAGATTGGTAGGAAAAGACCATCGCTCATCTCCGACCGCCACTCATAAGGAAGACAATCAATAAATAAATCATGCTCCGACTTCATCACATAATGGTTCACCATACGTGCATGCTACGGGAATCACAAACTTTAACACAAGTATCTATCAAATTCACAACTACTCAACTAGCATGACTCTAATATCACCATCTTCATATCTCAAGACAATCAAAAGGAATCAAACTTCTCATAGTATTCAATGCACTTTATATGAAAGTTTTTATTATATCCCTCTTGGATGCCCATCATATTAGGACTAAATTCATAACCAAAGCAAATTACCATGTTGTTTAAGACTATCAAAATAATATAAGTGAAGCATGAGAGTTCATCTATTTCTTCAAAATAAAACCACCGTCGTGCTCTCAAAAGATATAAGTGAAGCACTAGAGCAAATGACAAACTACTCCAAAAGATATAAGTGAAGATCAATGAGTAGTCGAATAATTATGCAACTATGTGAAGACTCTCTAACATTTAAGAATTTCAGATCTTGGTATTTTATTCAAACAGAAAGAAAAACAAAAGGAAATAAAATGACGCTCCAAGCAAAACACATATCATGTGGTGAATAAAGATATAGCTCCAAGTAAAGTTACCGATGAACGAAGACGAAAGAGGGGATGTCATCCAGGGCATCCCCAAGCTTAGGCTCTTTGTTGTCCTTTAATATTACCTTGGGGTGCGTTGGGCATCCCCCAATCTTAGGCTCTTGCCACTCCTTATTCTATTGTCCATTGAATCTTTACCCAAAACTTGAAAACTTCACAACACAAAACTTAACAGAAAACTCGTAAGCTCCGTTACTATAAGAAAATAAATCACCACTTAGGTACTGTTGTGAACTCATTATAAATTCATATTGATGTAATATCTACTATATTCCAACTTCCCTATGGTTCATACCCTCCGATACTATTCATAGATTCATCAAAATAAGCAAACAACACATGGAAAACAGAATCTGTCAAAAACAGAACAGTCTGTACTAATCTGTATCAAACGTATACTTATGGAACTCCAAAAATTCTTAAATAATTTGTTGGACGTGACGAATTTATCTATTAATCATCTGTAAAAATAATCAACCTAAAAGAATTCTCCAGTAAAAAATGGCAGCTAATCTCGTGAGCGCAAAAGTTTCTGTTTTTTACAGCAAGATCACAAAGACTTCACCCAAGTCTTCCCAAAGGTTCTACTTGGCACAAAAACTAATTAAAACATAAAACCACATCAAACAGAGGCTATATGAATTATTTATTACTAAACAGGAGCAAAAAGTAAAGAACAAAATAAAATTGGGTTGCCTCCTAACAAGCGCTAATGTTTAACGCCCCTAGCTAGGCATGATGATTTCGATGATGCTCACATAAAAGATAAGAACTGAAGCATAAAGAGAGCATCATGAAGAATATGACTTGCACATTTAAGTCTAACCCACTTCCTATGCATAGGGATTTTGTGAGCAAACAACTTATGGGAACAATAATCAACTAGCATAGGAAGGCAAAACAAGCATAACTTTAAAACTTTAAGCACATAGAGAGGAAACTCGATATTATTGCAATTCCTACAAGCATATGTTCCTCCCTCATAATAATTTTCAGTAGCATCATGAATGAATTCAACAATATAACCATCACATAAAGCATTCTTTTCATGATCTACAAGCATAGAATTTTTATTACTCTCCACATAAGCAATTTTTTTCTCATGAATAGTAGTGGGAGCAAACTCAACAAAATAACTATCATGTGAAGCATAATCCAATTGAAAATTAAAATCATGATGACAAGTTTCATGGTTATCTTTATTCTTTATAGCATACGTGTCATCACAATAATCATCATAAATAGGAGGCATGCTTTCATCATAATAAATTTGCTCATCAAAACTTAGGGGACTAAACATATCACCTTCATCAAACATAGCATCCCCAAGCTTGTGGCTTTGCATATCATTAGCATCATCGGTATTCAAATAATTCATACTAACAACATTGCAATCATGCTCATCATTCACATATTTTATGCCAAGCATTCTATGTAATTCTTCTTCTAGGACTTGAGCACAATTTTCCTTCCCATCATTTTCACGAAAGACATTAAAAAGATGAAGCATACGAGGCACCCTTAATTCCATTTATTTGTAGTTTTATTTTATAGACTAAACTAGTGATAAAACAAGAAACTAAAAGATTCAATTGCAAGATCTAAATATATACCTTCAAGCACTCACCTCCCCGGCAACGGCTCCAGAAACTGCTTGATGTCTACTACACAACCTTCTTCTTGTAGACGTTGTTGGGCCTCCAAATGCAGAGGTTTGTAGGACAATAGCAAATTTCCCTCAAGTGGATGACCTAAGGTTTATCAATCCGTGGGAGGCGTAGGATGAAGATGGTCTCTTTCAAACAACCCTGCAACCAAATAACAAAGAGTCTCTTGTGTCCCCAAAACACCCAATACAATGGTAAATTGTATAGGTGCACTAGTTCAGCGAAGAGATAGTGATACAAGTGCAATATGGATGGTAGATATAGGTTTTCGTAGTCTGAAAATATAAAAACAGCAAGGTAACTAATGATAGAAGTAAGCACACGGTATTGCAATGCGTTGAAACAAGGCCTAGAGTTCATACTTTCACTGGTGCAAGTTTTCTCAACAATAATAACATAATTGGATCATATAACTATCCCTCAACATGCAACAAATAGTCACTCCAAAGTCACTAATAGTGGAGAACAAATGAAGAGATTATTGTAGGGTACGAAACCACCTCAAAGTTATCCTTTCTGAACGATCTATTCAATAGTCTGTAGTAAAATAACATGAAGCTATTCTTTCCGTTCAATCTATCCTAGAGTTCGTACTAGAATAACACCTTAAGATGCAAATCAACCAAAACCCTCATGTCACATAGATACTCCAATGTCACCACAAGTATCCGTGGGTATGATTATACGATATGCATCACACAATCTCAGCTTCATCTATTCAACCGACACAAAGAACTTCAAAGAGTGCCCTTCTACCTCTTGAGCACTTCGTTGGATTTCCTTAAAGAGGAAAGGGTGATGCAGCAGAGTAGAGTAAGTATTTCCCTCAGTTTTTGAGAACCAAGGTATCAATCCAGTAGGAGGCTACACGCGAGTCCCTCGTACCTACACAAAACAAATAGCTCAACGCAACCAACACGATTAGGGGTTGTCAATCCCTTCACGGTCACTTACGAGAGTGAGATCTGATAGAGATGATAGATAATATTTTTGGTATTTTTGATATAGAGATGCAAAGTAAAATAAAAGGGCAAAGTAAAAAAGCAAAGCAATAATAAAGTGATGGAAGATTGATATGATGAGAATAGACCCGGGGGCCATAGATTTCACTAGTGGGTTCTCTCAAGAGCATAAGTATTCTACGGTGGGTAAACAAATTACTGTTGAGCAATTGACAGAATTGAGCATAGTTATGAGAATATCTAGGTACGATCATGTATATAGGCATCACGTCTGAGACAAGTAGACCGACTCCTGCCTGCATCTACTACTATTACTCCACTCATCGACCGCTATCCAGCATGCATCTAGAGTATTAAGTTCAAGAAAACAGAGTAACGCCTTAAGCAAGATGACATGATGTAGAGGGATAAATTCATGCAATATGATAAAAACCCCATCTTGTTATCCTCGATGGCAACAATACAATACGTGCCTTGCTGCCCCTACTGTCACTGGGAAAGGACACCGTAAGATTGAACCCAAAGTTAAGCACTTCTCCCATTGCAAGAAGAACCAATCTAGTAGGCCAAACCAAACTAATAATTCGAAGAGACTTGCAAAGATAACCAATCATACATAAAAGAATTCAGAGAAGATTCAAATATTGTTCATAGATAGACTTGATCATAAACCCACAATTCATCGGTCTCAACAAACACACCGCAAAAAGAAGATTACATCGAATAGATCTCCACGAGACAGGGGGAGAACATTGTATTGAGATCCAAAAAGAGAGAAGAAGCCATCTAGCTACTAACTATGGACCTGAAGGTCTGAGGTAAACTACTCACACTTCATCAGAGAGGCTATGGTGATGATGTAGAAGCCCTCCATGGTGGATTCCCCTTCCGGCGGAGCTCCGGAACAGGCCCCAAGATGGGATCTCGTGGGTACAGAAGGTTGCGGCGGTGGAATTAGGTTTTTGGCTCTGTATCTGATCGTTTGGGGGTACGTAGGTATATATAGGAGCAAGGAGTACGTCGGTGGAGCAAAGGGGGGCCCACGAGGCGGGGGCGCGCCCTAGGGGGGCACCCTCTACCCTCGTGGCCACCTCCTTTCTTTCTTGACGGGGGGTCCAAGTCTCCTGGATCATATCTGGTGAGAAAATCACGTTCCCGAAGGTTTCATTCCGTTTGGACTCCGTTTGATATTCCGTTTCTTCGAAACACTGAAATAGGCAAAAAAACAGCAATTCTGGGCTAGGCCTCCGGTTAATAGGTTAGTCCCCAAAGTAATATAAAAGTGGAAAATAAAGCCCAATATGGTCCAAAACAGTAGATAATATAGCATGGAGCAATCAAAAATTATAGATACGTTGGAGACGTATCATGCCCCAAAGTTTCTACCGGAGAGTCAAGACTAAAACGTGTGCCATCCCCTATGCATAAGTTCACGAGGTCACGGAACCCGCAAGTTGAACACCAAAACGTACATCAAGTAGATCACGTGAATATCCCATTGTCACCACAGATAAGCACATACAAGACATACATCAACTGTTCTCAAATCCTTAAAGACTCAATCCGATAAGATAACTTCAAAGGGAAAACTCAATCTATTAAAAGAGAGTAGAGGGGGAGAAACATCATAAGAACCAACTATAACAGCAAAGCTCGCAATACATCAAGATCGTGCCAAATCAAGAACACGAGAGAGAGAGAGGGGGGGGGGAGAGAGAGAGAGATCAAACACATAGCTACTGGTACATACCCTCAGCCCCGAGGGTGAACTACTCCATCCTCATCATGGAGAGCGCCGGGATGATGAAGATGGCCACCGCTGAGGGTTCCCCCCCTCTGGCAGGGTGCCGAAATAGGGTCCCGATTGGTTTTTGGTGGCTACAGAGGCTTGCGGCGGCGGAACTCCCGATCTAGGTTATTTTCTGGAGGTTTATGTATTTATAGAAATTTTTGGCGTAGGTCTCACGTCAAGGGGGTCTCCGAGCCATCCACGAGATAGGGGGCGCGCCCACAGGGGTAGGGCGCTCCCCCCACCCTCGTGGGCAGCCCGGGACTCTTCTGGCCCAACTCTTTTACTCCGGGGGCTTCTTTTGGTCCATAAAAATAATCAAAAATAGGCACGTCAATTGGACTCCATTTGGTATTCCTTTTCTGGAAAACTCAAAAAAAGGAAAAAACAAAAACTGGCACTGAGCTCTAGGTTAATAGGTTAGTCCCAAAAATCATATAAAATAGCATATAAATGCATATAAAACAACCAAGATTGATAATATAATAGCATGGAACAATAAAAAATTATAGATACGATGGAGACGTATCAGTGGTACCCTTGGTGGACTTCCGGACTCCTTCAGAAGTTTCTGGAACCTTCTGGAAGCTTCTTGGTACAATACCCAGAAAACTGAAACTTTTTCCGGAACCCTAGAAACAACTTTACATATATAAATCTTTACCTCCGGACCATTCTGGAGCTCCACATGACGTCCTGGATCCCATCCGGGACTCCGAACAACATTCGGTCACCAACATGCATATCCCAATATTACTCTAGCGTCACCGAACGTTAAGCGTGCGGACCCAACGGGTTCGAGAATCATGTACACATGACCGAGACACCTCTCCGGTCAATAACCAATAGCTGAACCTGGATGCCCATATTGGTTCCTACATATTCCACGAAGATCTTTTATCGGTTGAACCACAATGTCAAGGATTTGGTTAATCCCGTATGCAATTCCCTTTGTCCGGTGATATGTTACTTGCCCAAGATTTGATCGTCGGTATCTCCATACCTAATTCAATCTCGTTACCGACAAGTCTCTTTACTCGTTCCGTAATACAAGACTCATGACTAACTCATTAGCCACATTGCTTGCAAGCTCTTTACAATGTTGTATTACTGAGAGGGCCCAGAGATATCTCTCCGTCACACGGAGTGACAAATCCCAGTCTCGATCCATGCCAACCCTGAAGGAAATATGCCCTAGAGGCAATAATAAAGTTGTTATTTATATTTCCTTATATCATGATAAATGTTTATTATTCATGCTAGAATTGAATTAACCGAAAACTTGATACATGTGTGAATACCTAGACAAAACAAAGTTTCCCTAGTATGCCTCTACTAGACTAGCTCGTTAATCAAAGATGGTTAAGTTTCCGGACCATAGACATGTGTTGTCATTTGATGAACAGGGTCACATCATTAGGAGAATGATGTGATGGACAAGACCCATTCGTTAGCTTAGCATTATGATCATTGAGTTTTATTGCTATTGCTTTCTTCATGACTTATACATGTTCCTCTGACTATGAGATTATGCAAATCCCGAATACCGGAGGAACACCTTGTGTGCTATCAAACATCACAATGTAACTGGGTGATTATAAAGATGATCTATAGGTGTCTCCGAAGGTGTTTGTTGGGTTGGCATAGATCGAGATTAGGATTTGTCACTCCGTGTATCGGAGAGGTATCTCTGGGCCCTCTCGGTAATGCACATCACTATAAGCCTTGCAAGCAATGTGACTAATGAGTTAGTTGCGGGATGATGCATTATGGAATGAGTAAAGAGACTTGCCAATAATGAGATTGAACTAGGTATGATGATACCGACGATCTAATCTCGGGCAAGTAGCATACCGATGACAAAGGGAACAACGTATGTTGTTATGCGGTTTGACCGATAAAGATCTCGTAGAATATGTGGGAGCCAATATGAGCATCGAGGTTCCACTATTGGTTATTGACCAAAGAGGTGTCTTGGTCATGTCTACATAGTTCTCGAACCTGTAGGGTCCGCACGCTTAACGTTCGATGATGATTTGTATTATGAGTTTATGTGATTTGATGACCGAAGATTGTTCGGAGTCTCGGATGAGATCACGGACATGACGAGGAGTCTCGAAATGATCGAGACATAAAGATTGATATATTGGACCATGTTATTCGGACACCGGAAGTGTTCCGCATGGTTTCGGGTAAAACCGGAGTGCCGGAGGGGTTACCGGAACCCCCCGGGGAAGCAATGAGCCATCATGGGCCATAGGGGAGAGAGAGGACAGCCCACATAGGGGAGCCCCCCCCCATGGGGAGTCCGAATAGGACTAGGGGTGGGGGCGCGGCCCCCCTTTCCCTCTCCCTCTCTCTCTCCCTTCCTTCCCCCTTCCACCAAGTGGAATCCTACTAGGACTTGCAGTCCTAGTAGGACTCCCTCCTTGGGCGCGCCCCTAGGGCCGGCCAGCCTCACCCTCCCTCCTTTATATATGGGGGCAGGGGGCACCCTAGAACACAACAAGTTGATCGTTTAGCCGTGTGCGGTGCCACCCTCCACAGTTTCACACCTTGGTCATATCCTCGTAGTGCTTAGGCGAAGCCCTGCGTCGGTAACTTCATCATCACCGTCACCATGCCGTCGTGCTGACGAAACTCTCCCTCGACCTCAACTGGATCAAGAGTACGAGGGACGTCACCGAGCTGAACGTGTGCAGATCGCGGAGGTGTCGTGCATTCGGTACTTGATCGGTTGGATCGTTAAGACGTTCGACTACATCAACCGCATTACTAAACGCTTCCGCTTTCGGTCTACAAGGGTACTTAGACACATTCTCCCCCTCTCCTTGCTATGCATCTCCTAGATAGATCTTGCGTGGTCGTAGGATTTTTTTTTGAAATACTACGTTCCCTAATAGCGGCATCCGAGCCAGGTCTATGCGTAGATGTTATATGCACGAGTAGAGCACAAAGAGTTGTGGGCGATAATAGTCATACTGCTTACCAGCAACGTCTTACTTTGATTCGGCGGTATTGTTGGATGAAGCGGCCCGGACCGACATTACATGACCACATTCGTGAGACTGGTTCTACCAACATGCTTTGCACACAGGTGGCTGGCGGGTGTTTGTTTCTCCAACTTTAGTTGAATCGAGTTTGACTACGCCCAGTCCTTGTTGAAGGTTAAAACAGCACACTTGACGAAAAATCGTTGTGGTTTTGATGTGTAGGTAAGGTTCTTGCTATAATCCCGTAGCAGCCACGTAAAACTTGCAACAACAAAGTAGAGGACGTCTAACTTGTTTTTGTAGGGCATGTTGTGATGTGATATGGTCAATACGTGATGAGATATAAATTGTTGTATGAGATGATCATGTTTTGTTAAAGTTATCGGTAACCGGTTGGAGCCTTATGGTTGTCTCTTTATTGCATAGGATGCAAGCGCCATATAATTGCTTTACTTTATCGCTATGCGATAGCAATAGTTGCAAAAGCAATAGTTGGCGAGAAGACCATGTGACAACACATTGATAAAGATCAGGATGATGGGGATCATGGTGTCATGCCTGTGACGATGGAGATCATGACAGTACTTTGGAGATGGAGATCAAAGGCACAAGATGATGATGGCCATATCATGTCACATATTTTGATTGCATGTGATGTTTATATTTTATGCATCTTATTTTTCTTAGTACGATGGTAGCATTATGAGATGATCCCTTACTAAAAATTTCAAGGTATAAGTGTTCTCCCTGAGTATGCACCATTGCGACAGTTCTTCGTGCTGAGACACCACGTGATGATCGGGTGTGATAAGCTCTACGTTCACATACAACGGGTGCAAGCCAGTTTTGCACATGCAGAATACTCAGGTTAAACTTGACGAGCCTAGAATATGCAGATATGGCCTTGGAACACTGAGACCGAAAGGTCGAATGTGAATCGTATAGTAGATATGATCAACATAGTGATGTTCACCGTTGAAAGCTACTCCATCTCACGTGATGATCGGACATGGTTTAGTTGATATGGATCACATGATCATTTAGATGACAAGAGGGATGTCTATCTAAGTGGGAGTTATAATTAACTGAACTTAAGTTTATCATGAACTTAGTCCTGATAGTATTTGCATATCTATGTTGAAGATCAATTGCTCGCATATAGCTTCCCCGTTTTATTTATGATATGTTCCTAGAGAAAACTAAGTTGAAAGTTGATAGTAGAAATGATGCGGACTAGGTCCGTGATCTGAGATTATCCTCATTGCTGCACAGAAGAATTATGTCCTCGATGCACCGCTAGGTGACAGAACTATTGCAGGAGCAAATGCAGACGTTATGAACGTTTGACAATCTCGGTATGATGACTACTTGATATTTTAGTGCACCATGCTTTATGGCTTAGAACCGGGACTTCAAAAATGTTTTGAAACGCCATGGAGCATATGAGATGTTCCAAGAGTTGAAATTGGTATTTCAGACTCATGCCCGAGTCGAGAGGTATGAGACCTCTGACAAGTACTTTGCCTACAAGATGGAGGAGAATAGCTCAACCAGTGAGCATGTGCTCAGTATGTCTGATACAATCGCTTGAATTAAGTGAGAGTTAATATTCCAGATAAGATAGTGATTGGCAGAGTTCTCTAGTCACTATCACCAAGTTACTGGAACTTCGTGATGAACTATAATATGCAAGGGATGACGAAAACAATTCCCGAGCTCTTTGCGATGCTAAAGGCTGCGGAGGTAGAAATCAAAAAGGAGCATCAAGTGTTGATGGTTAACAAGACCACTAGTTTCAAGAAAAAGGGCAAAGGGAAGAAGGGGAACTTCAAGAAGAATAGCAAGCAAGTTGCTACTCCCATGAAGAGGCCCAAAGCTAGACCTAAGCCTGAGACTGAGTGCTTCTAATGCAAAGGGACTGGTCACTGGAAGCGGTACTACCCCAAATACTTGGCGGGTAAGAAGGATGGAAAAGTGAACAAAAATATATATGATATACATGTTATTTATGTGTACTTTACTAGTATTCATAGTAGCCCCTGGGTATTTGATACTGGTTTAGTTGCTATGATTAGTAACTTGAAACAGGATTTATAAAATGAACAGAGACTAGTTGAGGGCAAGGTGACGATATGAGTTGGAAGTGATTCCAAGGTTGATAAAATCACCGTCGCACACTCCCTTTATCTTCGGGATTAGTGTTGAACCTAAAATAAATGTTATTTTGTGTTTGCGTTGAGTATGAATATGATTGGATCATGTTTATTGAAATACGGTTATTCATTTAAGTCAAAGAATAATTGTTGTTCTATTTACATGAATAAAACCTTCTATGGTCATACACTCAATATAAATGATTTATTGAATCTCGATCGTAGTAATACACATATTCATAATATTGAAGCCAAAAGATGCAAAGTTAATAATGATAGTGCAACTTATATGTGGCACTGCCATTTAGGTCATATTGGTGTAAAGCACATGAAGAAACTCCATGTTGATGGACTTTTGGAATCACTTGATTATGAATCACTTGATGCTTGCGAACCATGCCTCATGGGCAAGATGACTAAGACTCCGTTCTCCGGAACAATGGAGCGAGCAACTGACTTATTGGAAATAATACATACTGATGTATGCAATCCGATGAGTGTTGAGGCTCGCGGCGGGTATCGTTATTTTTTGACCTTCACAGATGATTTGATCAGATATGGATATATCTACTTGATGAAACATAAGTCTGAAACATTTGAAAAGTTCAAAGAATTTCAGAGTGAAGTGGAAAATCATCGTAACAAGAAAATAAAGTTTCTACGATCTGATCGCGAAGACGAATATTTGAGTTACGAGTTTGGTCTTCATTTGAAACAATGTAGAATTATTTTGCAACTCACGCCACCTGGAACACCACAGCGTAATGGTGTGTCTGAACGTCATAACCGTAATTTATTAGATATGGTGCAATCTATGATGTCTCTTACCGATTTATCACTATCGTTTTGGGGTTATGCATTAGAGACAACTACATTCACGTTAAATAGGGCACCATCTAAATCTGTTGAGACGACACCATATGAACCGTGGTTTGGCAAGAAACCCAAGTTGTCGTTTCTTAAAGTTTGGGGCTGCGATGCTTATGCGATAAAGCTTCAACCTAATAAGCTCGAACCCAAATCGGAGAAATGCGTCTTCATAGGATACCCAAAGGAGACTGTTGGGTACACCTTCTATCACAGATCCGAAGGCAAGATATTCGTTGCTAAGAATGGATCATTTCTAGAGAAGGAGTTTCTCTCGAAAGAAGTGAGTGGGAGGAAAGTAGAACTTGATGAGGTAATTGTACCTTCTCTCGAATTGGAAAGTAGCTCATCACTGAAATCAGTACCAGTGATGCCTACACTAATTAGTGAGGAAGTTAATGATGATGATCATGAAACTTCAGATCAAGTTACTACTGAACCTCGTAGGTCAACCACAGTACGATCCGCACCAGAGTGGTATGGTAATCCTGAAGCCATGTTACTAGACCATGATGAACCTACAAACTATGAGGAAGCGATGATGAGCCCAGATTCCGACAGATGGCTTGAGGCCATGAAATCTGAGATAGAATCCATGTATGAGAACAAAGTGTGGACTTTGGTGGACTTGCCCGATGATCGGCAAGCCATTAAGAATAAATGGATCTTCAAGAGGAAGACGGACGTTGATGGTAGTGTTACTATCTACAAAGCTCGACTTGTTGCAAAAAGGTTTTCGACAAGTTCAAGATGTTGACTACAATGAGATTTTCTCACTCTTAGCGATGATTAAAGTCTGTCTGAATCATGTTAGCAATTGCCACATTTTATGAAATCTGGCAAATGGATGTCAAAACTGCATTCCTTAATGGATTTCTTAAAAAAAGTTGTATATGATGCAACCAGAAGGTTTTGTCAATCCTAAAGGTGCTAACAAAGTGTGCAAGCTCCAGTGATCCATCTATGGACTGGTGCAAGCATCTCGGAGTTGGAATATACGCTTTGATAGTGTGATCACAGCATATGGTTTTATACAGACTTTTGGAGAAGCCTGTATTTACAAGAAAGTAAGTGGGAGCTCTGTAGCATTTCTGATATTATATGTGGATGACATATTGTTGATCGGAAATGATACTGAATTTCTTAATAGCATAAAAGGATACTTGAATAAGAATTTTTCAATGAAAGACCTCGGTGAAGCTGCTTATATATTGGGCATCAAGATCTATAAAGATAGATCAAGACGCTTGATAAGACTTTCGATGAATACATACCCTGATAAAGATTTTGAAGGAGTTCAAAATGGATCAGTCAAAGAAGGAGTTCTTGCCTGAGTTGTAAGGTGTGAAGTTGAGTAAAGACTCAAAACCAGACCACGGCAGAAAATAGAAAGAGAATGAAAAGTCATTCCCTATGTCTCAGTCATAGGTTATATAAAGTATGTTATGTTGTGTACCAGACCTATTGTGTACCTCACCATGAGTTTGGCAAGAGGGTACAATAGTGATCCAGGAGTGGATCACTGGACAGCGGTTAAAATTATCCTTAGTAGAATAAGGATATGTTTCTCGGTTATGGAGGTTACAAAGAGTTCGTCGTAAAGAGTTACGTCGATGCAAGCTTTGACACTGATCTGTATGACTCTAAGTCTCGATCTAGATACATATTGAAAGTGGGAGCAATTAGCTAGAGTAGCTCCGTGTAGAGTATTGTAGACATAGAAATTTGCAAAATACATACGGATCTGAATGTTGCAGACCCATAGACTAAAACTTATCTCACAAGCAAAACATGATCACACCTTAATGTTCTTGGGTGTTAATCACATAGCGATGTGAACTAGATTATTGACTCTAGTAAACCCTTTGAGTGTTGGTCACATGGCGATGTGAACTATGGGTGTTAATCACATGATGATGTGAACTATTGGTGTTAAATCACATGGCGATGTGAACTAGATTATTGACTCTAGTGCAAGTGGGAGGCTGAAGGAAATATGCCCTAGAGGCAATAATAAAGTTGTTATTTATATTTCCTTATATCATGATAAATGTTTATTATTCATGCTAGAATTGTATTAATCGGAAACTTGATACATGTGTGAATACATAGACAAAACAAAGTGTCCCTAGTATGCCTCTACTAGACTAGCTCGTTAATCAAAGATGGTTAAGTTTCCTGACCATGGACATGTGTTGTCATTTGATGAAGGGGATCACATCATTAGGAGAATGATGTGATGGACAAGGCCCATCCATTAGCTTAGCATTATGATCGTTGAGTTTTATTGCTATTGCTTTCTTCATGACTTATACATGTTCCTCTAACTATGAGATTATGCAACTCCCGAATACTGGAGGAACACCTTGTGTGCTATCAAATGTCACAACGTAACTGGGTGATTATAAAGATGCTCTACAGGTGTTTCCGAAGGTGTTTGTTGGGTTGGCATAGATCGAGATTAGGATTTGTCACTCTGTGTATCGGAGAGGTATCTCTGGGCCCTCTCGGTAATGCACATCACTATAAGCCTTGCAAGCAATGTGACTAATGAGTTAGTTATGGGATGATGCATTACGGAACGAGTAAAGAGACTTGCCAGTAACGAGATTGAACTAGGTATGATGATACCGATGATCAAATCTTGGGCAAGTAACATACTGATGACAATGGGAACAACGTATGTTGTTATGCGGGTTGACCGATAAAGACCTTCGTAGAATATGTGGGAGCCAATATGAGCATCTAGGTTCCGCTATTGGTTATTGACCGGAGAGGTGTCTCGGTCATGTCCACATAGTTCTCGAACCCGTAGGGTCCGCACGCTTAACGTTCGATGACGATTTGTATTATGAGTTTATGTGATTTGATGACCAACGATTGTTCGGAGTCCCGGATGAGATCACAGACATGACGAGGAGTCTCGAAATGATCGAGACATAAATATTGATATATTGGACCATGTTATTCGGACACCGGAAGTGTTCCGCATGGTTTCGGGTAAAACCGAAGTGCCGGAGGGGTTACCGAAACCCCCCGGGGAAGCAATGGGCCATAGGGGAGAGAGAGGACAGCCCACATAGGGGAGGCTCCCCCCCATGGGGAGTCCGAGTAGGACTGGGTGGGGCCGCGGCCCCCCTTTCCCTCTCCCTCTCCCTCTCCCTTCCTTCCCCCTTCCACCAAGTGGAATCCTACTAGGACTTGGAGTCCTAGTAGGACTCCCTCCTTGGGCGCGCCCCTAGGTTCGGCCAGCCTCCCCCTCCTCCTTTATATACGGAGGAAGGGGGCACCCTTGAACACAACAAGTTGATATTTTAATCGTGTGCGGTGCCCCCCTCCACAGTTTCACACCTCGGTCATATCGTCCTAGTGCTTAGGCGAAGCCCTGCGCCGGTAACTTCATCATCACCGTCACCACGCCGTCATGCTGACGAAACTCTCCCTCGGCCTCAACTGGATCAAGAGTACGAGGGACGTCATCGAGCTGAACGTGTGCAGATCGCGGAGGTGCCGTGCGTTCGGTACTTGATCGGTTGGATTGTGAAGACGTTCGACTACATCAATCGCGTTACTAAACGCTTCCGCTTTCGGTCTACAAGGGTACGTAGACACACTCTCCCCTCTCGTTGATATGCATCTCCTAGATAGATCTTACGTGATCGTAGGAATTTTTTTGAAATACTACGTTCCCCAACAAACCCAACAGAAACCTTCGGAGATACCTGTAGAGCATCTTTATGATCACCCAGTTACGAAGTGATGTATGATAGCACACAAGGTATTCCTCCGATATTCGAGAGTTGGATGATCTCATGGTCTTAGGAATAGATACTTGACATGAAGAAAGCTATAGCAATAAAATTAAGTGATACGATCGAATGCTAAGCTTACGGTTGGGTCTTGTCCATCACATCATTGTGATCCCATTATCAAATGACAACTCATGCCTATGGTTAGGAAACCTTAATCATCTTTGATGAACGGGCTAGTCTAGTAGAGGCTGACTAGAGACATAGTATTTTTTATGTATTCACACATGTATTTAAGTTTCCGGTCAAAACAATTCTAGTATGGGACACCCTAGAATCTAGCCTATGGTATGATTGTGTATGATGATGGTTGTTCTACGGACTAAAACCCTCCGGTTTATATAGACACCAGATAAGGTTAGGGTTACACAAAGTCGGTTACAATGGTAGGAGATCTGAATATCCGCATCGCCAAGCTTGCCTTCTACGCCAAGGAAAGTCCCTTCCGGACACGGGACGAAGTCTTCAATCTTGTATCTTCATAGTCCTGGAGTCCGGCCGAAGGTATAGTTCGGCTATCCGAACACCCCCTAATCCCGAACTCCCTCAGTAGCCCAGAAACCAGGCTTCAATGACGACGGGTCCGGCGCGCAAATTGTCTTCGGCATTGTAAGGCGGGTTCTTCTCCAAATTCTGTGTACCTGTCGAAATAATGTCCGATTCTTGTAATGTAGCGCTCCTTGGCTTCCACGCCCAATAATGGCCGTCTTCCACGTGTAAAACGAATGCGACAAGTCGGGGTGTTTTTACATTCACACCCCTAGCCGTATAAACGAGCTGCCTATCTAACGGGGTGGGGATTCAGATCCAAACCACACCTTCTCCTCTCCACGAGTAATCATCAGAGTGCCTCCAGCAAAGGTTCATTCCAACATGGCCAGCCGTCGCAGCTCCTCTTCTCGTCCTTCCAGTCCTAGACCTGGAGACTGGGAGAGGTGCTCTATCCCGCACAGCGAGTTAGTGTCGCTTCAGGCCAAGGGATTTCTCCCTCAGGCCTATATGGTCTCGGTCCGAGCCGGACTCGCCACCTATAATGGTGGAAAACAAGCGGAGAGCGCCCCCAATCCTTCCAAAGGAGAGCAGGTGTGCCTTGTCCCTTATCTAATAAGGGGACTAGGATTTCCAATTCATCCATTTCTCCGTGGGCTTCTGGAGTTTTACGGCCTCCAGCTGCACAATCTCACGCCCGCCTCTATATTGCATATCGCGGGCTTCGTCGCCCTTTGCAAGCTATTCCTGGGCATCGAGGCCCATTTCGCGTTGTGGAAGAGGATATTCTGCCTGGTGCCCCGTTCTCAAGAGGGGTCTATATATCAAGTGGGCGGAGCCGAAGTGTGGCGCATCGCCGGGACCGGATACCTATCTGGAACCCCAAAAAAGGCATCCGAGGAGTGGCCTTCGGAGTGGTTTTATATAGATGATGTCCCGCTACCAGATCCTATCCGGGTCGGTCTCCCCGAGTTCAACAGTGCTCTATTAGAGAAACGCTTAAGCTGGCGTCCGCGGAGCTCTCAGAGGGAAAGCAACAGGGACGTCTTTTACCTGATGGGCCGGATAAGACTATTGGCTCATTCTGGATTGACCATGATTGGAGTCATGGCTGCATGCATTATGCGGGGGGTGCAGCCGCTTCAATATAGAGGCCACCCCATGTGGGATTTTAACGGGGAGGACGACGCCACCCGTTATGGTCGTAAGGGGCCGGCCTCGGCTGCCGCTCTAGTAAAGATCTTATCCTCTTTGTACAAGGGAGAAGAGGAGGAATTCCTCCGCGCCGACCCGCAGGGCGGATTTACTATGTATAACCCTCCGAGTTGGGTAAGTGGACGATTTTGCTCGCCCATCCGTTTTATACTCCCGTGATTAAATATGTAGTCTAACGACTTTGATGCAGGAACTGCGTCAGGAAGTAAAGGATATAAGCAGCCGCCCTCCACAGCCCAAGGATCCAGAACGGTCCCTCGATCCGGACTCTGAAGAGGATCCAGACATATCGGTGGAGCTAATTGACGGAGTGTTTCATCAGCTAAGCAAGGATAATACCTTGGTGGCCATTACGGCCGATTACCCAGGGTTAATCCCGGCCTCCCAGGTGACAGAGACCGAAGTCTCATTCCCTTGAGAAGGATTCCATTCTCACGCATTTCAGTTTTTCTGACGACAACCGTGTTTTGCAGGGAAGGTTTCCGAGGCGGGAGGCCGAACCTGCGGCGGATAGCCAACGAGGGGCCACAGGGCCCCGTGGGGTAAAAAGAAATGTAGTCCGGACTGAGACACCGGCGCAAAGGTATAGCGCACCATCTATTTCTCTGGTGTTATCCCTTCAGGGCATATTAACGCTCGTGCTCTCTCTAGGACGAAGAGACCTCTCCGGACTATATCCGGGGAGGTTGCCAATCACGCCTCCACCAGCCAGGCTCCAACGCCTGGCCCGGAAGTGGCGGCGAACACAAGGCGTGCACCGGACGCTCCTCCGACAGAGGATGCGGATAGGCTGTCTGCCACCAATTCCGAAGTGGAGAGTGCCATGAACCACAGGCGTCGTCGGACAGTTCTCTGCGACGCTTGTTTTTTCCAAGAGGCATTGGATGCCTTCAATTCGGGAGATGCGCACCTCCGTGCCGCTCAAAATGGTTTAGCCAGAGCCACGGAGCAATATGTAAAAGACATACGGGTAAGAAAATTTTGGTAAATATATGTATATACCAGTAGCCGCCGAGACTTGAAATAGTTAGAATAACTGATTTAAGGATCATTTGTTATGTAGGTTCTTACAGAAAAGAATACCCTACTGTCCCAGGAGCTGGAAGAGTGCAAAGCCCAACTTGAGGCCGCACTAGCCGCGGCTGGGGAGCCCAAAGAGACCCCCTCTGGTAATCTATGCTTCGAAAGATACATATGTTGCGAAGTGCGGCGTGGGTGCAAATCTGACAAATAACATTGTAGATGGCGCCCGATTAAATCCGGACAAGCAACAACTCCTACGCCAGTTAAAGGCTGGTGAGAGCATGCTGACAAGGGTGAGGCGGGAGAAGAACGATCTCCAAGATGCCAACACCAAGCTGGGCGTTGAACTGAAGGATGTTCGGGCCCAGCTGTCAGACTCTACTAAGGAGAATCAACGGCTTCACCGCGGCATATATAGTAAGTGCTAAAACGAACTCTGTAAAGAGAGTTTGGCGGGGAAGTCGACTAACAGAGTTATGTCTGTAGGTATGCTAATAGGTCGTCCTGCAGAGGAGATGCCCGGTTCAACGGGCGACCTTCTTCCCGAGCTCTCGCAGCTGCACGAGCGAGTTCGGCAGGCGATGCAAGGAGTTGCCCAAGCCTTATGGCCATCCCTCCCCAGGCTCGAGGGCCTTGGAGAGCTTGCAGAGAAGCTAAAGGGAGCGCGGCGGCGCTTCCGGTTGTGGAAGATATCGGCATGCCGCCAGGGCGCGAGGGAGGCCTGGGCCATGGTAAAGACGCGGTACACAAAGGCTGACCCAACCACATGGCCGAGGTAGGACCTGTAGGACCTGATGGGAAGGAGATCCCTATTAGCTTAGTATACGGTCAAGTAGAATTGGCCGCAAAGTATTCCCCGCAGGACTGTAAATTAGACAGCCTGTTAGATGGTATTGAAGAGGAATACAATCAGTCAGAGTGACTATGTAATTTTTTAAATGACATGTGTAATGCCTTCTAGCCAGATTGTAGATCGTTTGTCATTGCCGACCTTTTCGCTTCGACCTCGAGACCTGACGGTCCGGAGTGTGTCCGAATACCCTATCGGTTATGTAATAACCGGGGTATGCATGGAGACCAGGCGTAGGGGTCATTAGTGCTTTATCAGACAAGTGCCCAACTAGTTATGTTATATTACATGGTTAGTAAGAAACATCTTCCAGAGAGAATAGTTCCGTTAAGGGTTCTTTTCTCTGGGAGGCATGCCCTAAAGTGCATGTCCGGACTGCAAACGCAGGAAAAGCATCTGGGGGCATATGTATAAATAAGTAAAAAAGGTCATCTTTAGTTCACCGACCGAATATTCCCTTAAGAACGCTAGCTTTCGGCTTCACCCAGTCTGAGGTACACATCCGGCTGACCCGGCAGTAACAATCGCAGAGGTGCTCCCTTTACCGCCTAGCCGAACAATCGGGAACGTAGGGGTAAGTACAGGAGCCAGGCAACCCAGCTTGGCCAAAACTTAAGTCATATCGATGCATATAATGGTGAATAAAAGGTACATGCGGAAGTTTGACACATGTTTTGGGAGTGAAGCCCGTATAAATAAGCTTATGTTTAAAGAAGCCCCCGGGTATAGTGAGCGCGAGTAGCGCGTCACTTTTTTGAGCCTTTAATGGCTATAAAAGAGAAAAAATAAAAGAAAGGGTGGAAGGAGAGAAATGTAAGACAGAAAATGTAAAAAATGGACAGAGGAAGGAGACGAACACAGAGTCCGGCGCTAGGCGTAGAATCTTCGTAGACGAGCTGCGTTCCATGGGTTCGGCTCGAGTCGGTTATCCGAGGCATCTCGCAGGCGGTACGCTCCACCGGTCAGGACTTGGTCGATTATGAAGGGACCTTCCCACTTGGGCTTGAATTTGTCCTTTTTCTTATCCGGCAAGCGTAGAACTAGTTTTCCAACATTGTAATTTTTGGCCCGTACTTCTCTGTTTTGATATCTTCGAGCCTGCTGTTGATAGAATGCGGAACGGGCTTTTGCCACGTCACGCTCCTCCTCCAAAGCGTCCAAGTTGTCCTACCGATCGAGCTCGGCTTCTCTTTCTTCGTACATGCGCACTCGAGGTGAGTCATGAATTATGTCGCAAGGCAGAACTGCCTCTGTGCCGTACACCATAAAGAATGGTGTGTATCCGGTGGTGCGATTCGGCGTGGTCCGTAGCCCCCAGAGTTCGGAGTCGAGCTCCTCTACCCAGTGCGTGTTAGATTCCTTGAGGGACCGCACTAGTCTGGGTTTGATGCTACTCATGATAAGACCGTTTGCACGTTCGACCTGGCCGTTAGTTTGTGGGTGATAGACAGAAGCATAATCGAGCTTGATGCCCATGTTTTTGCACCAGAGTTTTACCTCGTCGGCAGTAAAATTTGTGCCGTTATCAGTAATGATGTTGTGGGGGACGTCGTAACGGTGTACAATCCCGGATATGAACTCTATCATAGGTCCGGATTCGGCCGTCTTAACAGGCTTGGCTTCTATCCATTTGGTGAATTTATCCACCATGACTAGTAAGTATTTTTTTCTTGTGGGTTCCGCCTTTAAGGGGTCCAACCATGTCAAGCCCCCAGACCGCGAAAGGCCAAGTGATGGGGATAGTTCGGAGGGCGGTGGGTGGCATATGGCTTTGGTTTGCAAAAAGCTGGCAACCGACGCATCGTTGGACCAAGTCCTGAGCGTTTGCCCGGGGCGTCGGCCAGTAAAAGCCTGTACGGAAAGCCTTGCTTACAAGGGACCGAGCTGCAGCGTGGTGGCCACCGAGTCCGGCATGAATTTCAGCCAGCAGGTTCCGCCCTTCCTCTTCGGAGATGCACCTTTGAAGGACTCCGGTAGTGCTTTTCTTATAAAGCTCTCCCTCGTGGACTTTATAGGTTTTAGATTGCCGCACTATGCAGCGTGCCTCGTTTTGGTCCTGTGGGAGTTCCTGCCTAGTAAGGTAGGCTAGGAATGGTTCAGTCCATGGGGCGATGACCGCCATTATTATGTGGGCTGAAGGTGTAATCTCAGTGGCAGAGCCTCCCATTATGTCAGATTGTTCGGCGTCGAGTGGTGTGGGTAGGTCCGGGCTGTTATCTGCGGGTTCCCCCTCCCATACTACGGATGGCTTGAACAGTCTTTCTAAAAAGATGTTGGGGGGGACTGCATCGCGTTTTGCTCCGATGCGTGCCAGGACATCCGCTGCCTGATTGTTTTCTCGGACTATATGATGAAACTCCAGCCCTTCGAACCGAGCTGACATTTTTAGGACGGCGTTGCGGTAAGCTGCCATTTTTGGATCCTTGGCGTCGAAGTCTCCATTTATTTGGGATATCGCGAGGTTCGAATCCCCGCGTACCTCTAGGCGCTGAATGCCCATGGATACTGTCATCCGGAGACCGTGAAGGAGGGCCTCATATTCGGCTGCATTGTTGGAGTCCGTGTACATGATCTGGAGCACATATTGAACTGCATCTCTTGTGGGGGACGTCAAGACGACTCCAGCCCCTAATCCGGCCAACATTTTGGAGCTGTCGAAATGCATGATCCAGTTGAAATATGTGCCGTACTCTTTAGGGAGCTCGGCCTCCGTCCATTCTGCGATGAAGTCGGCCAAAACTTGTGATTTAATAGCTCGCCGTGGCTTATAGATTATATCGAACGGGAGGAGCTCAATGGCCCATTTTGCGATCCAGCCCGTTGCGTCGCGGTTGTTGATAATATCGTTGAGAAGTACTTCCGAGGCTACTGTTATCGAACACTCTTGAAAGTAGTGTCGTAGCTTCCAGGATGCCATGAATACTGCGTATGCAATCTTTTGGTAATGCAGGTACCGTGATTTGCATGGAGTGAGGACAGTGGACACGTAGTAGACCGGCCTTTGAAGGGGGAATTTGTGCCCGTCCATTTCCCGCTCGACAACGAGCACTGCGCTGACTACTTGATGGGTTGCTGCAATGTACAATAGCATTGGTTCGCCGGTGTTTGGCGCGGCCAAGACTGGGTTTGTTGCCAATATGGCTTTTATTTCATCGAGTCCGACCGTGGCAGCATCCGTCCACTCGAAGTGTTCGGTGCGCCAAAGGAGGCGATAAAGGGGCAGTGCCTTTTCTCCCAAGCGGGAGATAAAGCGGCTTAGGGCCGCCACGCATCCGGTTAATTTTTGTATTTGTTTGAGGTCCTTTGGGATATCCAATTGCGACAAGGCTCGGATCTTAGCTGGATTTGCTTCAATTCCTCTACCGGATACAATGAAGCCCATGAGCTTTCCGGCTGGAACGCCGAAAACGCATTTTTCTGGGTTGAGCTTGATGTCGTATTTTCGAAGGTTATCGAATGTTAGCCTCAAGTCATCTACTAGAGATTCGACATGTCTTGTTTTGACGACCACATCATCCACGTACGCCTCCACTGTCTTGCTGATCTGGTTTGCCAGACATGTCTGAATCATGCGCTGATATGTTGTGCCGGTGTTTTTCAGCCCGAAGGGCATTGTGTTGAAGCAGAATGGGCCGTATGGTGTGATGAATGCCGTTGCGACTTGGTCTGATTCCGCCATCTTTATTCGATGGTAACCGAAGTATGCGTCGGGGAAACACAATGAATCGTGTCCTGCGGTGGCATCGATAATTTGATCGATACGGGGGAGGGGGAAGGGATCCTTGGGGCAAGCCTTGTTAAGGTCTTTAAAATCAACACACAGGCGCCAGGATTTGTCCTTTTTTGGTACCATCACCAGGTTTGCTAGCCAGTCCGGATGTTTTATGTCTCTAATGAATCCGGCCTCCAATAGCTTGGCTAGCTCCTCTCCCATGGCCTGTCTTTTGGGTTCGGAAAAACGCCAAAGGGCTTGTTTGACAGGTTTGAATCCTTTTAGGATATTTAAGCTGTGTTCGGCCAGCCTGCGTGGGATTCCTGGCATGTCTGAAGGGTGCCAGGCGGAGATGTCCCAATTTTCGCGTAGAAATTCTCGTAGTGCGGCGTCCACATCAGGGTTTAATCGTGCCCCGATGGAAGCTATTTTATTGGGGTCTGTTGGATGGACCTGGAATTTGACTATTTCGTCCGCTGGCTTGAAGGATGTGGACTTGGATCTCTTGTCGAGTATCACATCATCCCTGTTAACCGTGGAGCGCAACGCAGTCAGTTCCTTAGCCGCTAAGGCTTCGGATAGTGCCTCAAGGGCCAATGCGGCTGTCTTGTTTTCGGCGCGGAGCGCTATGTCCGGATCACTAGCGAGAGTGATAATTCCGTTCGGTCCGGGCATCTTGAGCTTCATGTACCCGTAATGGGGTATTGCTTGGAAGATTGTAAATGCTTCCCGCCCTAGTAGGGCATGATATCCGCTACTGAACGGGGCCACCTGAAACGTGACCTCTTCAGACCTGTAATTATCCGGCGTGCTGAACACCATATCTAGTGTGATTTTTCCTGTGCAGCGCGCTTCCCGACTGGGGATTATTCCTCTAAAGGTTGTGCTGCTTCGCTCGATGCGATTCTAGTCTAATCCCATTTTTTGAAGGGTTTCCTCGTAAATGAGGTTCAATCCGCTGCCTCCATCCATGAGTACCTTGGTGAGGCGAAAGCCGTCCACTATTGGACTGAGGACCAACGCCGCTGGTGCTCGGGCTGTTCGGAATTTAGGTTCATCGCTTGCGTTGAAGGTAATAGCTGTGTCGCTCCATGGGTTTATTGTTGCTACTTGATAGACTTCGGCAAGGTTGTGGAGTGTTCTTTTTCGCATATTATTTGACGCGAAAGTCTCGAAGACTGTGAGAACGGTACTGGTGTCCCCGGGATGGCTTTCTGCGGCCTCCGAAGTTAAGAGGTCCTCGCCAATTTTGGCCACCTGCCGGAGTATCCAACATGCTCTAAGGTTGTGAGTTGGCGTGGCGTCCTCTGTACTATGAATTTTACAGGGTCCATCAAGCCATCTTTCCAGTACGGTTCCATGCTATGTAGAGGATTTTGGTTTTTTGGTGTTTAACCCGGGTGTCTTACGATGATGCACCCTCTTAGTTCGGACGGGATTGCTATTCAGGGCCGGATTATCCCAAAATTTTATTTCGGTTTTCCGGGCGCTTTCCATCGCACAGTACTTTTGTACTATGGATGCCAAGTCAGCGAAGCGTGTAATATCACGACGACTTATGGCGTTAAGGATTCCCTCGTCCGTGCAATTACTGCAGAAGATTGAGATTGCATCTCCCTCGCGGAAGTCCTTTATCCTGTTCATAACTAGGAGGAATCTGGCCCAGTAATGATGTACTGTTTCCTCGGGCTTTTGCCTGATTTGGGAGAGATCGCTTATGTTTGGGTGGGCGGGTGGCGTTGAATCTGAAACCTCACCCAATCTAAGATTCAGAGGCCGAAAAGCTTCCGAACTCTGAAGTCCGGATTCTTGGATGTCGTCCAATGAGTCTAGCCCGTTGCCTGATTCTATGCTCAGGTCTCGAGTTACATCCTCCCCTCCGCGGGTATCCGGCTTGGAGGGGTCGGGAATTCGGATGTAGCTAGTCCTTAAGATAGATGAAGGGTCGCCGCCCTGTGTCTCTACTACGGCAACATGATGGGTGACTTGGGGAGAATTAATCTCTCTTAGATCGGGTTTAAGCCCAACCTGCTCATAATCCGTAGTGACCCCCAAGGCGGCGATGCGATCCAAGAGCTCGTTTACGGAAGAGAGCTCCATTGGATCCAACTGCTCGGCGAGTTCCGAGCTAATGTGAAGATTGCTTTTGATGACCCGAGAGGTCGCCGTCGGCGCAACGGCCGAACAGGCGGTCATGAGGAAACCACCTAGCCGGAGAGTTTGGCCGACAGCCAAGGCTCCCTTAGTAACGGCGTCGTGTTTAAAGACGGGAAGAGGCATCCTTCCTGATCGCGACGGCACAGAGGAACTCTCAATGAAAGCACCAATGTCGCTGTCAAAACCGGCGGATCTCGGGTAGGGGGTCCCGAACTGTGCGTCTAGGCGGATGGTAACAGGAGACAAGGGACACGAAGTTTTACCCAGGTTCGGGCCCTCTTGATGGAGGTAAAACCCTACGTCCTGCTCGATTAATATTGATGATATGGGTAGTACAAGAGTAGATCTACCACAAGATCAAGGAGGCTAAACCCTAGAAGCTAGCCTATGGTATGAATGTTGTATGTTGGAGTTGTCCTACGGACTAAAACCCTCCGGTTTATATAGACACCGGATAAGGTTAGGGTTACACAAAGTCGGTTACAATGGTAGGAGATCTGAATATCCGCATCGCCAAGCTTGCCTTCTACGTCAAGGAAAGTCCCTTCCGGACACGGGACGAAGTCTTCAATCTTGTATCTTCATAGTCCTGGAGTCCGGCCGAAGGTATAGTTCGGCTATCCGAACACCCCCTAATCCCGGACTCCCTCATAAACCTTTATCAATAACAAAAAAATATAATAACCAATTTATTATTGCCTCTAAGGCATATTTCCGACAGTTGCACCTTCCCACCAAGACTCGCTGTCTGTAGATGGCATGCCGCTCCGCATTGGTCACCGCATGAGAAGCATATGGAGACCTGGGCCCAGCCACCAAGCCAAACACTTGTCCCTCCAGACGATGTACAACCCCAAAGGTGATGACCCATGCGGGAACCTCGCCATCATCTGATCCGGAAAAACCTGATCTGGGGTTTCCCCCGGGGCAAAGATGGAACGTGAATCGCCGCACAACGCCTCCAACGAGGTAACGACACATGCAGGCGCCGCCATTGACAGTTCTGGCCGAGACCAAACCAAGCTTTTGTTGGCAAATTTGCTCCCATCCCCAGCTGGACCTCCCGATCGACCTCAGTTGTCATTCAGCACACCCATGGGTGATGTATGCTACCAAAAACTGCACGACCGGAGCCGCACCACAACCCAGAACCGCCACCTCGCCTGGGTGAACCATCGGTCGTGGAGGGGCCCTTATCGTTGCGCCGTCGACGCCTGACGACACACACGTCTAGGACACCCGCGCGGATCTCCACCGCAAATGCATCCTAGGGCCACAACGGAGGAAGGCCCCGCCGCCGCTATCATCCCCCACGTGGGCTTTGCACGGAGCTCCGGCGACGGTGAGGAGAGGGGCGGCGGCGGCTCAAAGCCATAGATCGGATCAGGAGGGAGGGGACCAAGAGGAGGAAATCAAGAGGGAGGACATCGGGAGGATGGGGGGTAAGGGTCAAGGTGATGCAGATAGTAGATACATAAAAAATCATGTAGAAACCTTGTCAAGTTCCCTTACGTTGATCCGAAGGAGACATTTAGTATTTGTAGACTGTACCAAAGTTTTAAGCTCTCTAAAATCAATTGGCAAGCTAGGGGGTGACACGTGAGATTGCAAAGTATAGTTTTGATAACAGGTTGGATGGTGTGTTTCTGAGAAGTTTTCTGTTCTGCGTGGCATATGCAGGTAGTCTACCGACATGAATGTAAAGTTTACTTTTAGTGTTCTTTGTACCACCTTTATAATTGATGAATAGATCTCAGAAAAAGAAAGAGGAACGGCTATAACAACTAATAACCGTTTAAGTAATTAATATACTTGGTATTGAAAAATGAATTTCTGGAAGGGACGATACCGTTGGGGGCAAATATAGATGGCAAATCTGAGTTGTCACCCGGGTGAGCCCATCAACGTTTTCTTTCTGTGTTTCTATAACTTTTCCTTTTTCTCCTTATATTTTTCTTTCCAGTTTTCTTTTTTTTCTTTTATTTAATTTTCTTCCCCTTTATTTCATTTGGACTCTAAACCATTTATTATATGAATATATACCCACATGTTTCTAAACATTTTTCGGAATCTATGAATTTTATGCAAGGGATACATAAACTTTTAAATACACGAATTTAGTTTTCTCGATAATGGAACTTGTAGAAAAGCAATAATTTATTTACTTCACACATGTCAACATATATGTACATTGTGGACACTTTTTATGAATATATTAAAAATTATAAAATTATATTGACCATTTTTAATACAAAATTTTATTTATTTTACACAGGGACATTTTTTAATACATGATGAATATTTTATTTCCACGTATGAAAATATATATCTACATGCATGATCATTTTTTTGCCCCTTTTAACTATTTATTTAGAACTGATTTCGGACAACTAAAAAACTAAATTCTGACAATACTCTTCAGACATATACGAAATAAAATATTTTTCCCAAAAAGAACGAATTTAGTAGGCCGTGCTCTTGCCAACCCATGTAAGGGCCCTATGCGTGTTTTCCTGGTCGGGCCGAGGCAGCCCAAACAGGTGCCGAAGTCCTGTTCTTATTTTCATTAATTTTGTTCCTATGTTATCCGGTTGATACTTGGAGACCAGAGCTTAAGGTAGGAAGATTATTAACTCATTATTATTGTCTGCCATAGACAAAAAGATAGGCTGATAATAATTAAGAGCGAAGTTAGGAAGTAAATACAATTCCACTGTTTCTTTTGGATGCGACTAGCACTAAACTTTCTCATTCAATACCCTACATCACCGATTCGATACTTTCCCGGTTATCCCTGGGCCGACCGCAGAGGCTGCTAGTCAGCATGGCCATGGCGGGCGTAGGAAGTCAGAGAGGTTCGTCGTCGTCGAGGATGCTCCTGCCGCGGAACATCAGCCTCTCTACCGGGCATCTCCCGGAAGCACTGGGCGGAGCCCCTCCCCCGCTCCGGCCGAACGTCATCAACCCTTACGGCCGCCCCTACAGGTGCGCGCGGCTCGGTCGCCTTGGCATGCATGCACGTCCATGAATCCACGTGCTATACGAGGTTGAACGACGGGGTTGGTCTCGATCGCAGGTACTGGCAGATGTTCCTGATCGTGCTGGTGGCCTACTCTGCGTGGGCGTCGCCGTTCGAGCTGGCCCTGGAGAAGGCCGCCTCCCGGGCGCACCTCGTCGTCGACCTGGTCGTCGACGTCTTCTTCTGCGCCGACATCGTCGTGTCCTTCTTCGTCGCGTACCGCGACAGGTCCACCGACCTCCTCGTCGACGACCGTACCAAGATCGCCGTGAGGTACTAACTCGTACTCATCGCTGCGAATTAATTTGTTTCCTTTAGGACTCTTGGCGATATCTATGCGTAATAAGACCATTCGTATTTTGCGCGGATTGGATTTATAGGTACCTGACGCGGCCGTGGTTCGTGCTGGATGTGGCCTCCACAATCCCGTTGCAGATAGTCTACCAGCTCGTGAGGGGCAAGAAAAACGGACCCTGCGGGTTCCTCATCCTTCTCCGGCTCTGGCGGCTGCGTCGCGCCAGTAAGCTCTTTGCAAGGTACTCTTCGTACGAGCATACTACTCCATACATACAAGTACTTTGTATCTCATCTCGCTAGGATTGGCAGCCTCCGGGACGTTAGAGAAATAAAAATATGGTTTTACTCCAATAAACCACGCCTAACTGTTCTCATAAAACCGTTAGAGAAGGATAGTTTTCACTCCGTGGCCTTCCTAACCCTTAAATATACCATATGATAAGTGCCAAACATCAGGTGCGTGACACTCCGGCCCTGACGTGTTTTTCGGTGGCAGTTCCCATCACGCAAGGATGGTAATTTTCGATGACACACCGCAAGGTTCTATATAAAATAAACTAAAGCACAACAGTTGCCATGCTTGACATCCTCTAGTCACTAAACTTGCCGTCGAAAACATTCGGAGTTGCCATGTGCTCGTACCTAACGTTTGGTACTTATCAGGGTCCTAAATATATGATGGCCACCGCTGGAGTAAAAATCTCCCCCCCCCCCCACTGCTTGACCTAATCCACTCCGCCACCACTGATGCCTCCATGCTTCCCAAAATGGCCGGATCCAGCCGCCACCGATCAGAAGCGCCGCTCCACGCTCCAGAGCTCGTGGTGGCATGTTGTGTCTTTTTTTTTTGACAGAAAGACTGTAAGGGAACCCCCTACAGTATAATTGGTGCAACAAACCCAAATTGCAAGTACCATGCCTTGAACCTGGGTGGGCGGGAAGGCATCAGCCCCTTCCCACCACTAGGCTATGCCTTAGTCTGCGGCATGTTGTGTCTTCCTGCGGCGGCGCTTCCTGGTTCCCTGACATGCCGCCAGTGCCGTCGCCACAGAGTAGGTACCTCACCGTGTGGCAGCGGGTATGGGGGACGTGGGTGGTGGAGATAACCGCCGCGATACCCGCCAGCGGATTTGGACTGCTAGTCGGCGTCGCGGGCATTCGGCCAGGGGCGGAGCTAGCATGGGGCTACGCCTGGGGCTAACCTAGCTTGAGTGATGCACATTAGTGATTTTTTGTATTTTGTAAGAAGCATTTACCAAGACTAGTGTCACTGGGCCTAGGGCTATAGCCCCATTTGCCCTAGCCTTGTCTCCGCCTCTGCATTCGGCATCATGTTGGTGTGCCTCCACGGTGCAAATCCCCGACTAAACTTCACCAACAATGCTCCGACGAGGAATACATGACGGAACTCCGCGGCCTGTACACGGAGCGTCTCGAGGAAGAGCGCCGGCAGTACAAGTTCTATAGGCCCGGAGTGACGACAGTCATCGACCTTTGCTTGCTCCGGGTTCGTTGGAGATGGCGAGGGGTGGTGGCGGCAGAGTGGGCCAGGGCACCGGCCCCATGACCGACGAGGAATGGGACAAGATGATTGCAGAGGTCAATGATAATGATGATGAATAATTTGTTTAGATTTTATGTAATCTTTAGTTTAGATGTCATTTAATGTTATATGAAATGGTCTAATCAAGTACAATGGACTAGTTTGATCAAATTTGCACCAAATTTATATTTATTTTTTGAAGGAGTTAAATTTAAGGGTTCAGTTAGAAACTGCACTTTTTTTATAGAGGCAAATATACTTCTCTCAAAGATAGAAAGTCATATACTCCTCTAAATTAGAAGGGATCAGTTAGAGATGCTCTAACCCCAATATACAAAAATCCTGGCCCAATAAAAGTAGCATGTCTGTCGACATAGAACAAAACAAGTAACACCTGTTTGGAGGCCTGAATCCATCTGGGGTGGAACAAAATGTCAGATCTTGAGTCACTTCAGTCAAATCCTTTGGCAACAGGGCCATTTAGGATTTTGTGTCTGGCTAATAATGTGTACGTGTGTGCTCAATAATGCATCCACAAACGATTTAAGATACGTTTTATAGAGTTGGGCGGCGTGGCATTCTTTCTTTGGCCTTATCTTGTCGGCTGTATAGTGCAGTCGCGCTTCTAGCGACCTTATCTGAGACTGAGCATGTCCATGTTTCATTGATCTGAGTATTTCATTAATGGTTCATATAGAGCATGGTGGTGAACAGAGGCTAGCAGATGTGTTGTGTATTTCGCAAAAAAAAAAGACATATGTGTTGTGTTGGCACTATCTCAATTTTTAAATATAAGACTTTAGATATTTCAATACGGGCTACATACGGATATATATAGACATATTTTAGGATGTCGATTCATTTATTTTGCTTCGTATGTAGTCCATATCAGAATATCTAAAAAGGCTGATATTTAGGAACGGATGGAGTACATGCTTATTCATGACTAATAACAGGTGAAATCGCACACATTTATTTATCTGGATATGGACATTGCAGGTTGGAGAAGGACACCAGGCTGAGCTACTTCTGGACTAGGTTTATCAAGCTCTTCTGCGTAAGAAAACTAGTTGGAACACGATATTCGTCAGCAAACCGGTACTGGTTGGCTCATGCGTAACAGAAGTTGGTGATGTAGGTGGCTCTGTTTGCGCTGCACTGCGCGTCGTGCGTGTACCTGTGGCTCGCGTTCCACTACCGGGACAAGGAGCAGACGTGGATCGGCAGCCTCCGGGGCGACTTCAAGGAGCGCAGCGTGTGGTTCGCCTACACCTACGCCGTGTACTGGTCCATGACCACCATGGCCACGGTCGGCTACGGCGACCTGCACGCCGCCAACACCGGCGAGAAGCTCTTCAGCATCCTCTTCATGCTCTGCAACATGGGCGTCGCCTGCTACGTCATCGGCAACATGACCAACCTCGTCGTCCACGGCGCCACCACCACATTCCGCATGGTACCTTCCTCACCAGCAAACAAACGCATAGTAAAAGCATCACACGCAGCTGCAGTTGAAGTTGATGCATCATTAATTGGACCTGCAGAGGGACATGGTGGACCAGGTGGCGAGGTACGGGAAGGCGAACCGGCTGCCGGTGTGGATGCGGGAGCAGATGGTGGAGAGCGTGCAGCTGAGGTTCCAGATGGCGGAGCTGCTGCTGCCCGACGAGGTGCTGTCGGAGCTGCCCAAGGCCGCGAGGTCGGCCGTCGCGCAGCACCTCTACAAGGCCACGGTCGAGGACTGCTACCTCTTCCGGGGGGCCTCCGACAACCTCGTCGTGCAGCTCGTCTCGGAGATGAAGGCGGAGTTCTTTCCGCCCAAGATGGACATTGTCCTGGAGAACGAGAACCCGACCGACTGCTACATCATCGCGTCCGGCCAAGTGGTAAATTCACTGCACATATTCTCACGACCTGTTTTCTTCGAGCCAGTTCGTATATTCCCTGACTGACATCATTGTGTATCATTTCAGGATGTGTTGAGAACCGCCAAGGACGATGGCCTGGAGAAGGTAAGCCCGGCCTGAAACTTGCCGGAACCCGCTGAAAAAATAAGGTTCTACTCTTCTTTTAACTGAAAAAAAATGGACAACGACTATATAACCTGCGATTGCTCTGGCTGTGTTTCAGTTTGTCATGAGGATAGGGCCACATGGCATGGCGGGTGAAATCGGTGTGATGCTCAACATCCCGCAGCCATTCACCATCCGGAGCAGAACACTAACCCAGGTTATACGCATAAGCCGTAGCCACTTGCAGAACACCGTCCGGCCTGCTACTGCAGACGGGGACACCATATTCTCCAATTTTGTTCAGGTACTATATGCACATATGCTGCATTACTCAGGTGCTGTCCAGAAGCAAAAATATCCTGATGATTTAGTGTAAAATTGTTTTACTAGATCGTCTGAACTTGGAATTAATTTTACCTTTCTCTGCAGTATCTTGAATCTCTGAAGGTGCGACATGGAGAGGAGCTAACATTTGCCAGAGATGTCGGGCATGACACACTTCCGTTTCAGAACGGCGACCCGATACGTGTTGTTATCCACGGGCAAATTCCGCACGGCAGTGGCATGGCGGGCAACCGCGCGGCAGGGAAGCTCGTATGTCTGCCTGGTTCACTGGAAGAACTGATGAAGCTTGGCGAAGACAAGTTTGGAATGGCGGCGAGACATGTCCTCACCGCCGACGGCGCGGAGGTGGATGACGTGCGCGCGCTGAGAGACGGCGATCACCTCTTCTTAAGTTGACAGGGAACTGTACTCTAAAGTCTCTAACTCAGTGCATGTATAGATAGGGGGATCGACTACGTGCAAGTTGACTGATTTTTATTTATTGATCAGTCGACCGACAGTCGATTTATCTTTGGGCTGTAGCGTTAACTGCTGACGAGGATGAGGACAGACAACGCGCGCGCCTGATAGCTGGCCCCTTCCTGCATGATTCGACATACACACGTTTGGTCGAAATCACAAGTTAAGGGCAAGGGTTTGTCTAGGCCTCATCTAGATGTGGAGCGATCTTACAACCATCCAGATATGGTGCACAAGTTAAGTTAGGGTTTGTCAGGCCCAGGTCCTTCGTGTTTTTCTCTTCTAGGTATTATTTTTCTGGGTTTCTATGTTTTTTCAAAACGATTATGTTCTTTGTACTATTATTTGTTTTTCTAAAATATGGTACACAAATTTCAAATACACACCGAATATATTTTTAATATGGTGAACATTTTCCAAATGCACACAGAACAATTTTTTAATATACAAATGAACATTTTTTCTCATGTTTTCCTTTTTTAACTGTAGGGTGAACTATTTTTCATGTATGATCACCATTTCTTTTATACAAATTGAACTTTTTTAGTGTAGGGTGAACTATTTTTCATGTATGATCACCATTTATTTTATACAAATTGAACTTTTTTAGTGTAGGGTGAACTATTTTAATTATACGATGAACATTTCTTTTATCCAAACTGATTTTTTTGTTGTAACCTTTTTAATATACAATGAACATTTTTCGTGCAAACTGAACTTATTTAAATGTAGGTGAACTTTTTGGCTGGTTTTAATACAAAAAATAATAAATAATAAAACTTTGCAAATTTGAAAAGGTAAGAATGAAAAGAGAAAAATAAAAGGTACTCCCTCTGTAAACTAATATAAGAGCATTTAGATTACTAAAGTAGTGATCTAAACGCTCTTATATTAGTTTACGGAGGGAGTAGAAAGTATAAAAAAGAAAACCAGGAAAAGGAAATATACATAAAAGATAACGAAAAGGAAAAGGAGAAATGAAGAAAGATAAAAACCCGCTCAAAACTAAAGAAACCCAGCTAAAAGAAAAATAACAAAGAACAACAACCTGGAAGCTTCCTGAAATCGGCAGAGCTCGTAGGAACCTTTCGAAAACTACCTGCTCACGAAATGATGTTGCTTCGTGAATGGGTCGGCCCACTTGGGATCGCTATTTAGCAAGAAGTACCTTACTCCTCGCTATAAGTGATATATAGCATTTGGGTAGCCTAAGTACAACCTCTACTGCAGCACTAACCTGTTGGGCATGGGCATTTTTAGTTATTGTTGGTACTCGATGTTTTTATTTGTTGTTGCTGCATGAGATTAAAAAAGGGAAAAAACAGACAAGCCTACAACGGGTCAGATCTTGGCTTCTAGAAAAACAACTTAAGCCTACACATGAGAGTTCCTTGCTTGTCAAAGTAAAGTCTTAAAAATGGAGCCTAGAGTTTTAGCCTTCCTACCCCTTGTTTCAGGGTGTTATTGGTCACGAAGAAACAAAACATTGGTGTAATTAACATAAAAAAAAATATGGATATAAGGGATATCAAAAATGATAACAGACAGACAACAAATCATATATGGGACGGAGGGAGTACTTGTTGTGTGATTCAGTTTGTAAGTGAGATACCCAGGTTTTTTTCTCTGTCATGGTTGTAAAATAATTATTTTGAGTTCACCCCCTGACTCAGTTGCATGTCGAGGGTGGACTTGCAACTGGATCAGAGTTGGGAGGGGGGGGAGTTGCATGTCCAGAGTGGACTTGCAACTGAGTCAGGGTTAGGGAGACAACTTGCATGTCGAGGGTGAACATGCAACTGGATCAGGGTTCGGGGGAGGCAATCAGGCAACTTGCATGTCGAGGGTGGACATGCAACTAGGTCGGGGGAGGTCAATGGGAAATTCGCATGTTGAGAGTTGACTTGCAACTGTGTCGAGGGGGTCATTGCACAATTTGCATGCCGAGAGTGGACTTGCAACTCGGTAGTGGTTCAGGGGGAGGGGCAAGTTGCATGTTGACGGGGGACTTACAACTTGTTTAGGGTTTAAGGGATAAATTGCATGTTGATGGTGGACATGCAACTAGGTCAGGGGGTTAGTTGGGAAGTTGCATGTCGAGGATGGACATGCAACTGGGTCTAGGTTTGGGGGCAAGTGCATGTCAAGGGTGGTAATGCAATTTGGTCGGGGGGTCGACGGGCAAGTTATGTGTCAAGGGTGAACATGCAACTAGGTCGGGGCAAGGATGAGCATGCAACTGGGTCGGTTGAGTTTCGGGTCAAGGGTGGACATGCAACTGTGCGGGGTGTGTTTGCATGTCGAGGGTGAACATGCGATTGGGTGGAGGTGAGTTGTGAGTCGTGTGTGCATATGCAAGTAAGTCAAAAATGTGAGTTGGGTGTCCAGGATGGACATGCAACTGGGCCAAGAGGCGAGTTGTGTGTAGAGGATGGACATAAACCTGGGTCAGGAGGCAAGTGGTGTGTCGAGAAGAACATGTAACTAGGACGGATGAGTTGTGTGGCGAGAGTGAACATGCAACTAGGTTGGGCGAGTTGCATGTCAAGGGTGAACATGTGACTCGATCGAAAGGGCGAGTTGCGTGTCCATGATGTACATGTAACTAAGTCAAAAGGGCGAGTGGCTTACAACAACATCTCCCTCGGCGCCAAAATAAATAAATAAATTATTAAATCACGACAGCAGAAACGGGGCACAACCTTCTAGAAGTACTATGATTCTACATGCGACTGATGGATCGGTCTTGCCTAACCTCAAGCTAGTTGCACAGCTACACCATCACCCGTGATACCCCACCCCCTCTCCCCTTTAAGGAGAAAAAATAAAACTAAACAACCTAATAAAAAATTGCAAAAATATATACAAAAATTGCTTTTTTCAATAATATGCAAGAATGAACATATAAAATGGAAATTTGCAAAAAAGATGTTTTCTAAGCATAATTAATTAGTGGAATCATATTTCCCTTAAAGAAGAAAATAAAAATTGAAACAAAATAAAAATAATAGTCTTTTTTAAGGTAAAATGAATTAGCGGCATTGATATTACCCGACTCCGGCAAGGGAGGGGTGCTGACGGTGTCGTGCCTTCGGCTCGCTTCACTGCTTGTAGTCGTCACTAGGTGATCTACAATATGGATGTAATTTTTATTATTTTTAGTGTTCGCTGTACTGCTATGATTGAAAATGAACAGATCAAAAGTTTTCCAGCAAAAAAGAGATATTACCCTTTAAGAAGAAAGAATAAACTAAAACAAACAAAAAAATCAAAATAAGAAAGTTTTCTAAGAAATGAAATAGTGGCATTGTTATTACCACTAAAAACTAAAATAAATAACGACAAACTAACACACAATTTGCACATAAATTTCAACTTTTATAATATGTAAAAATACGCATATAGTAGTGAAATTTTTCCAAAAAAAGGTTTTCTAAGAAGGAATGAATTTGCCGCATTCGTATTACCCTTAACAAATAAAGTAAAAAAAAAATCGAAACAATGAAGTTTTCTTAGAAAAAATGAATTAGCTCAATTGGTATTACCCTTTACAAAGAAATTAAGATAAAAACAAATATTGAGAAAAAATTCACACAATTTACACAGAAATTGCACTTTTTTATGACATGCAATTATAAGCATATAATAATGAAAATTTTGAAAAAAGAAGAAGTTTCCTAAGAAGGATTTACTTAGTGGCGTCTGTATTACCCTTCAAGAAGAAAGAAAATGAAATAAAACCTAAAAAATCAAAATAATGAAGTTTTCTAGGGAAGAATGAATTAGTTGTATTGGTATTAACATTTAAGAAGCAATAGAATTGAAATAATCCAAGACAAACAATGACAATATTTGCATGCAGTTTACGTAGAAATTGCACTTTTTATAATATGCAAGAATAAACATATAATAGTGAAATATTCGCAAAAACAATTTTGTAAGAAGGTTCGTATTATTCTTAAAGAACGGAGTAAAGTAAAATTAAAACAAAAGTAAATTCAAATTAATGTTTTTTTCTAAGGAAGAATGAATTTGTGGCATTCGTATTACCATTTAATAATATATAAAATTGAAAACTAAAAAATAAAAATAATGAAGTTTTCTAACAAAGATGAATTAGTGCATTAGTATTACCCTTCAAGAAGAAAGAAAATAAAAACATATATAAAACAAACAATGACAAAAAATTCACAAAATTTATGCTTTCCAAAAATGCAAGAATAAGCATATAATAGTGGAATTTTCTCAATTTCAAGTTTCCGTCAACTTATACATAGCTAAAGTGATATAGAGGCACGGTTGCATCTCATTATGCTCGTTCCACTAACTAATAATGCCCCGCACGTTGCTGTGGAAACTTTCGGAAATGAACTTATCAGAAAATAAGAGAATAATAGTGCACCACATTTAACCTAGAGGGAAATGGAAGTGGATGCATGTTATATTATCTTGTGACATTCAAGTTCAATTATTTACTAAATAAAAATAAGTATTAATAATGTGGAGGGCTTTGATGTGTTTGATGATGTGGAGGGCTTGCATGTGGTGGAAAATGGAAAGTGAAAAGTTGAATGGTTGAATGACATTTGATGATGTGAAGGGCGTGCATTTTGTGAAAAGTGAAACATTGATTGGTTGTGTGGTCTTGGTGATGTGGATAAACTTGTATGCACATTTAAATGGGAGATGGCATGCGTGAGGAATATATGATGAGGTGGATAAGCTGCATGTGAAGACAAATAAGATGATGGGGATAAACTTCTTAAGTATATAAGATAAGAGCTAATTTTTTACAATAATACATGTTTTATTAATTTTCAAAAATATTATGCCAAATTTGTTTTTTTAATAATACATCGTTGGCCTACTGTCGTCCAGGAGGAAGCAAATTGGTCTCATGTCGGCTATACGGAGGCCGATTGGGCGCCCAATTTTCTTAGCCCTAGGTTTCCTGCTTTTGGGCTCCCGCTTATATCTTGGGCCACCGTTTCACGCCAGTATCCCCCGCCACATTTTCGCGCTCTCTAGTTTCCGACATATTTTCCCGCTTTCTAATTTCCGCCAAATTTTTTCACTCTCTAGTTTCTGCCAGTATCTCCCATCATATTTTCTCGCTTTCTAGACATCTCGGCTGACCTCATTTTCTTTTCAACGGTAACAGACAACTATAAAGTAGCACGACAAAAAAAATATTCACACACCTAAAAAATTTAACTCTAAATATATTACGGATATTACCGGAGCAACTACAAATATTGACATAACTAAATATTTGACATCTAAATATATTACGGATATTACAGGAGCAACTACATGTACTGACGCACCTAAAAATTTGGTATCCACATATAGTACGGAATATTACCGGAGCAACTAAAAATATTCACACAACTAAATATTTGGCATCTAAATATATTATGGATACTACCGGAACAAATAACAATATTCACACACATAATATATTTCACGTCGAAACATATTACCGAATAATAATGGAGCAACTATGACAGAGAAAACGTCTGTTGAATTACACCCTTGAAGCGTGTGAAGCAACGACGAACGGCGACCTTCAATCACCAAAGCCGGAGCCGGAGACTACACAACACTGTCGGAGCTTCACCTCCACCACCTACACCACACTGCCCGAGCTACACCTCCGCCACCTCCACCTCCACCACCACCACAACCTCCAGCAATATGCTCAAAAAAACCTCCAAGAAAATGCTCACCGCGATCACCACGAGCTACCCCATCGGTAGATTGAGGTCTCCCTTGCCTCCGCCAACTATTTACAACGCATCCACGGTGGCAAATCGGCAAAAAAAATTGGCTCGATTTGGTGTACAAATGGGAGTGTTTTCTAGTGGGGAAGAGAAGAAACGAAGAACAGGAAGAACAGAGGAAGAAAAGGGGCCTGGCGCGGGCTGCCATCCTCTCGTCCTGCGGCTGGGCCACAAGGGTCTGTCGGCTGGGCCCAACCACCGACGGGAATCACCGCGACATGGTCTGGCCACTCGTCGGCCGCCACATGGACGAGAGGCCAGCTGTCGGCACCCAATAGGACGACGGGACCCAGTCGTCTACCGGTCAGACGACAAGATCAGTCGGCCGACGATGTATTTAAAAAAAATCGGCATGGTATTTCTGAAAAAAAAAACAATGTATTATTTTAAAAAATAGCAAGATGTGATTCGGTACTCAATACGTGTTGGTTGGAAAAGATGATCCAGTGTCAAGGACTCAATACTCATTGCACGAACCAAATGCTATTCTAATTGCAAAAGGAAAAAAGAACCAATGCTATTTTTAGAAAATCGCACTTCTACATGCAACCGTGAACAGTCTGCGGTCTGCGACAGTAGCATCGTTTGCTGAAGAACAGAAGAAAAAAAATTAAGGGCAGCAGTCCAAGATTAGGAGGAAATCACTCACCACTTGGCAAAAATGGACATGAGCGATGGGGCAACTCCCTTTCGCTCCTCACGTTCATCCACCATATTCGCGTACGTCCTCCAATATTCAAAGTAGACATAGCCTTCTCCTGAACAAGTTAATCCTCCCCTTGACCTCGGAGCGCCCAATAATCCTCGACGCCGGCGCGCGATGGCAAGGACGCCGGCCTCGGACGACGACGACGATGGCCCGCCCACGTACACCGTGGCACGCGGGACTCGCCGTGACCCCCGGCTCAAGGACCTCGGCATCTCCTGCATGCTCAACACGGAGGTGGCCGCGCTCCTCGCCGTCATCCGCCGTCGTCCGGACCCCTACGCTTACCTCCCTCCGGCGGTCGCCGCCGCGGAAGAGGCCGTGTTCGCAGGCCTCATCCAGTCCCTCAAGAGCCTCCGTGCCCTCCTCTTCCAGCCCCGCCACGGCGCGTGGCGCTGCTCCGACCCGTCCATGTACCTGTCGCCGTTCCTCGACGTCGTGCAGAGCGAGGAGGTCCCGCCGGCGGCCACCGGCGTCGCCCTGTCGTCCGTGCTGAAGATCCTGCGGATCGACGTGTTCGACGAGTGCTCGCCGGGCGCCCGGGACGCGATACAGGCCATCCTGACCGCGGTCACCAACTGCCGCATAGAGCGCATCGCGGACGCCGGCGCCGAGGAGGCCGTGCTCCTCCGCGTGCTGCAGGTGCTCGCCGCGCTCCTCCGCGCCCGCGCCGCGCCCCTCCTTTCCGACAGCGCCGTGTGCACCGCGGTCAACACGTGCTTCCAAGTGGTGCAACACGCGGCCAGCAGCCGCGGCAGCGAGCTCCTGCAGCGCACGGCTCGGCACTGCATGCACGAGATCCTGCAGGCCGTCTTCGCCCGCCTGCCGGACATCCGCGAGGACGCTGAGGACGACATGTCCGTCGCCTCCGCGGCAGGCTTCGGCGCGCGGTGCATGGTTGATGTCTTCAACTTCCTCTGCTCGCTGCTCCTCAATGCCCCCGACATGGTGATGACGCCCGAGGGGCACGGCGCGTTCACCTCCGAGGAGGACGTGCAGCTCTTCGCCCTCGTGCTGCTCAACTCGGCCGTGGAGCTCGGCGGCGAGGCCATCGGCAAGCATCCCAAGCTCTTGCGCCTCATCCAAGATGATCTTTTCTACCACTTGATCTACTACGCCACGGAGTGCAGCCCTCTGGTCCTCTCCATGATCTGCAGCACGGTTCTCAACCTGTACAACTTCTTGCGCAGGTATGCACCCTTAATCATGTCATCCGAATTTGTGGTTGCTTCTGTTTTAAATGGCATGTTGTTCCAGGTTCCTCAAGCTCCAGCTGGAAGCGTTCTTCATGTACGTGATACTTCGAGTTGGCAGCGGTACGAGCGGGCTGCAGCTGCAGGAGGTAGCGATCGAGGGGCTTATCAGCTTTTGCCGGCAGCCAACGTTCGTGATCGAGATGTACGTCAACTATGACTGCGACCCGCTGATGCGCAATGTCTACGAGGAGGTCGGCAAGCTGCTCTGCAAGGCGGCGTACCCGCTGTCGAACCCGATGACGACCGTTCAGCTCCAGGCGTTCGAGGGCCTCGTCAACATGATCACCACCATCGCCGACAACGTGGAGATCGAGAAGGCCCCGGACCAGGAGGCGTACAACGTGGAGATCTCCGAGTACCGGCTCTTCTGGCTGGAGCGGTGGGACTCGAGCGACGACCATGGCCACGAGACCTGGGTGGACTTCGTCCGCAAGCGCAAGCTCAAGAAGAAGAAGGTGGCCATCGCCGCCAACCACTACAACCGCGACGAGAAGAAGGGCGTCGAGTTCCTCAAGCTGTGCCACCTGGTGCCCACCCCGCCGGACGCCAAGAGCATGGCCTACTTCCTGCGCTACTCGCCGGGCCTCGACAAGGTCAAGATCGGGGAGTTCCTCGGCGACCCGGACGAGTTCAACCTCAAAGTGCTCAAGGAGTTCACCGACACATTTGACTTCACCGGCTCCATCCTCGACACCGCGCTCCGCACCTACCTGGAGACGTTCCGGTTGCCGGGAGAGTCGCAGAAGATTCAGCGCGTTCTCGAGCACTTCTCGGAGCGCTTCTACGAGCAGCAAACGCAGGAGGTGTTCGCGACAAAGGACGCCGCCTTCATCCTCTGCTACTCCGTCATCATGCTCAACACCGACCTGCACAACCCTCAGGTGAAGAAGAAAATGTCAGAGGATGACTTCATCAGGAACAACCGCGCCATCAACTCTGGCAAGGACCTTCCCAGGGAGTACCTGTCCGAGCTCTTCCACTCCATTGCGGTGAACGCCATCACCATGTTCAGCCAGGGCGCCACCAACGTCGAGATGACCACTAGCCGGTGGGCAGACATCGTGAAGCGATCGCGCTCCATCGAGCCGTTCACGCCCTGCGACTTCAAGCACAAGCTCAGTCGTGAGGTGTTCATTGCCGTCTCCGGGCCGGCCGTCTCGACGTTGGCCGCCATATTCGACTACACGGACGACGAGGAGATCCTGAACCAGTGCGTGGAGGGCTTGATCTCCGTGGCGCGCATTGCACGCTACGGGCTGGAGGACGTGCTTGACGAGCTCCTCTGCTGCCTCTGCAAGTTCACGACGCTGCTGAACCCCTACGCCACCACGGAGGAAACCATCTTCACTTTCAGCAATGAGCTCAAGCCGAGGATGTCAACACTGGCTCTCTTCACCATCGCCAACATGTTCGGCGAGTCGGTGCGAGGCGCATGGAAGAACATCGTCGACTGCCTGCTCAAGCTCAAGCGGCTCAGGCTGCTACCCCAGTCGGTGGTCGAACAGGACGGCAGCGTGTCCAGTCGTTTAGGCCCTCGCCCCAAGTCAGATTCAGCCGCCATTTTCCCCTCGTCGCACCGTGGCGCCGGGACAAGCCGGCACGTGTCCGGCATGATCGGCCGGTTCTCGCAGTTCCTGTCTCTCGACGGCGGCGGCGAGTCGCTGCTCTGCGTCGGCAACGAGTTCGAGAACAACCTCAAGATCATCCAGCAATGCCAGATCGGCAGCATGTTCACGGAGAGCGGGAAGCTGCCTGACGAGTCGCTGCAGAACCTTGGGCGGGCGCTCATCTTTGCCGCCGGTGGCAAGGGCCAGAAATTCAGCACCCCGATCGAGGAAGAGGAAACCGTGGGCTTCTGCTGGGATCTCATCTTGCTCGTCTCCCTGGCCAACCTTCAGCGCTTCGCGTCCTTCTGGCAGCACATGCACGACTGCTTCACGGCCGTGTCCATGCTGCCGCTCTTCTCGCCGTGCCCTTTCGCGGAGAAGGCCATCGTTGTGCTCTTCAAGGTCGCGGTGAAGCTGCTCCCGGGACAGGCCACCCCCGACCGCCTCGCCGAGGAGCTCATCTGCAAGTCCATCAACCTGATGTGGAAGCTTGACAAGGAGATCCTCGACACGTGCTGCGAGGGCATCTCGGAGTGCATCGTGAAGCTGATCATGGAGCACGCCGGGAGCGTGCAGACGCCGCTCGGGTGGAAGACGCTGCTGCATCTGCTATCGGTCACCGGCCGCCACCCGGAGACCTTCGACCAGTCCGTCGCCGCCATGATCAAGCTGATGAGCGACGGGGCGCACATCTCGCGGTTCAACTACGCGGCCTGCATCGAGGCGGCGTTCGGCTTCGCCGCGCTCAAGATCAGCCCCCTCGAGATTAGCACCAAGATCCTCGAGCTGATGGCCGAGTCCGTGAACTGGCTCGTGCAGTGGCACAAGTCCGGGTACTCTGATCCGGGGAGCAGCAGCGGTAACAGCTCGTCGTCGGTGGAGGACGCGTCGCGCATGGGCAACCTGGCGACCAACATGTTCATCAAGCTGGCGGAGACGCTGCGCAAGACGAGCCTGGTGCGGCGGGAGGAGATCCGCAACCAGGCCGTGACGGACCTCGGCCGGAGCTTCTCGCTGGCCGCCGCGGGGGACCTGGACTTCGGCCCTGCGGGCTGCCTGGCGTGCTTCAACCTCGTCATATTCGCCATGGTGGACGACCTGCACGAGAAGACGCTCGAGTACTCCCGGCGGGAGGGCGCGGAGCGCGAGACGCGGAGCATGGAGGGCACGCTCGCCGCGGCGACAGAGCTGCTGGCCGACGTCTTCGTGCTGTTCCTGGGGACGCTGGCGCAGGGGCCGGGCTTCCGGACGTTCTGGCTCGGCGTGCTGCGCCGGATGGACACGTGCATCAAGTCCGACCTGGCGGCCGGCGGCGGCGCCGGCGTGATGCAGGAGCTGGTGCCTCGGATGCTCAAGAGGATGATCGTCGAGATGAAGAACAAGGAGGTGCTGGTGCAGAGAGAAGGAGATGAGCTCTGGGAGATCACCTACATCCAGATCCAGTGGATTGCACCTGCCGTCAAGGAAGAGCTGTTCCCCGAGTAGTTAACTACTAGTTCACCTCACAGAATAATGTTTCAACTTTGAAAGAACAGGAAAATTAGATTCATACTGTACTTTTGTAGGGCTGAATTACCTGTTAGCTTTGTCGTGTGTAGCTTCCAGTTTGACGTCTGGCTTATCTGCATCTGCCCATTTTTTGGTGCCAACTTACCATGCCACAAGCTTGAACAATGATCGTTCGGGGATAATTACTTGGTAAGACGGTTAATTACTCAATTCCACGAGCTTTACAAAGAATATGTGCAATTTGCACCAACTTTAAATCAGAGAAAATAATAAGCGAGACAACAAGGAATCAAATACTTGAAAAAACAACGGATCACTCGAATCTGGGCAAGTACAGCTGCAAACTAGCACTACAAATTAGCCAAGCTTATATTGGTCAAATCACATGCTATTGGTCCATATTAATTTCCATCCACGTGGTCATCCCTAAGTGGGGAAAATACAACAGTTAAGTAATCCAGCTTCACACGAGTGATACAAAAGATAATTATACAACAAGCTACACGGGGTGTCGACAGATTGAGTTAAACTCGGATATCTGACAATCCTAATATTGTGGATCCAACTATTGACATGATTAAGGCTACCGGGTCCAACTATTGACATGAAATCCCCATTTTGTGTCTGAAACACCTTGCGGATCCAACTATTGACATGAAATCCAAGCTTTCTTCCTGCATCACGGAGATTAAACAAGTCATCTTCCATGTTCAAGCTCTGGACTGTTCAAATTCTACAGGATAGAAATCGACATTCTATTAATCTGGATAAAACAATGTGATTAAACAGCGTGTGCAAAAAGATAGGGACCTTTCACCTTCTTAAAAACAAAAATATGGACATGGCATATTATTGAAAATATTATGACAATGATGTGGGATTTTCACTGCAACAGGGACTTCCATGAATTATTTGGTCAACATCCAACATCCAGAAGTTACGTAATGGTACTCCAACTTGCTGTATTAATGGTACTCACCAAAAGTTAGGAATTATAGTCGACCACTTGTACACACGGAGTATATTACAAAAGGGTGTGGTAATAATAGATAGTTGCAGTTCATGACACCAACTAAAAGCTACTCACAGGGATGCATTCAAACATGTCAATCATAACCACACCAAGCAACAAGCTCCAAGGCTCCATGCAAAGTTGGAACTTCTATTCTAGTTTCCAAGTGACTCCCAACCAAAGATAGAGGTAAACTATGTATCAAACATAAAGGAACAGGAGGCACATTATTTCAACGTGCATACAGAAGTAGTAGCACTCCAACAGAAAAAACTGTATTGAAGAGTGAAACTACATAAATATCCATGTGTTTGTTGTGAAATCACTAGATAACAGAGTATAGCTCAAATTTCAGATACGCACGTACTGCTTAGAAAATTTCTAATTTTGTGGTAACTTGTAAACAAACACACTCAGTCTTTTCCATTTAAAGTATGGAAACAAATAACCAGCTTGCGAAGAGGACTTATCCGTCTTTCCGTCATTAATTTTCTGAAGCATCATTTGACAAAAACTGAGGTGACAAACTTCTCAAGAAGATACTATCTTGAGTACGTATTGTAATGAAGTATAAACAAATGACAGCCTCCATGCTGGTGCTCCAAGATGCAATAACATACTCCCTCCGTTCTTAAATATTTGTCTTTTTAGAGATTTCAAATGGACTACCACATACGGATGTATATAAGACACATTTTAGAGTGTAGATTCACTCATTTTGCTCCCTATGTAGTCACTTGTTGAAATCTCTAGAAAGACAAATATTTAGGAACGGAGGGAGTATATTGTGATCTTTTTTAGAACTTCATTTTCTTCACGAATACGGTTGTAAAGGTAAAGTGCATATTTGGGTAACATTAGGGCCGTAAAGCAAGCTCAACGAGTGTCATCTAGGCATAGATAGAGGTCATAAGATTCAGAGTGTGCAAAAGAAGGCCGACAAGATATGCATATCGAATCTTTCATAGTCGAAAGCCGCAAACACAAGTCAACTTATGACCTAGAAATTCCAATAGTCCTAATATCTTTCCTATATCTCAAATAAAGTCCTGGTGGTGGTGCATGGTAATCGGTGCGCTCTGGCTTGTTGGGGTCGCCTTGCGGTTGGGCAGCGGCGTGTGGGCCACGGAGTTGTTCGCGCGGTTGGCGGCAGCAGTGGCAGCGGCGTGCGTCTTTGATGGTGGTGGTGTAGGGGTGCCGGAGCCTTGGCTAAAAACACAGCTCCACCTTGCTTGCCATCGACAATGACGACGCCCATGGGCATCGTTCCCCTCCTTGGAGGCGCCGTTGTGGGTGCTCTGGCTCATCTCCCGCTATCAAGGGTTTAGTTTCTCTGAGCGAAAGCTCGAGTTCCAGGTTTTTGCTGGAGTGGGCGACCGTGGCGTCCTCATCGCTTCCTCCTTGGAGGTGCCATCTCAGGAGGCCATGGCCTAGCCAGATGAGCTTTTGCCACGCTGAGTTGTGCTGACAGCGTTCGGTCGCATGGGTGACTAAGCCATCGGCTCGGTTGTTGTGCGGCCTTGGGGCCGGTGTGGAAGTTGGAGCGATGGCTCCTGATTTCGTCATCTAGTGAATGGTGCCGACGCTGGTCCCTTAGGTGGCAGAGTTGCCTGCTGGCTTGTTGCGCGGCCTCATAGCCGATTTGGAAGTCGGAGTAGTGGCTCCAGATTTCATCTTCATGGGAAGGCTGCCGGCTTTGGTCGTTGGGTGGCAGTGTCGTGGGCTGGCCGGGTGCCCAGCCTCAGGGCCGGCGTGTGTGTGTTGCTTAGGGTCGTAAGTTGGAGCGGCAGCTCCAGATATGGTTGCGGTGTTTTAGGGTGCCTTCTCTGGTTACTACTGTGTGGCCTTGAGGCTGATGTGAATGCCACCAGAGCAGCGGCTCCGGAATCTGCCATTGCGTTGTAGGGTGTCGTCTCTGGTCACTTGGGTGGCAGAGGCACTGGCTCGTCTGGTGCGGAGCCTCGGAGCTGGTGTGTGCGCGTCTTGCTAATGAAAAGGCAGAGCTCTTGCCGGTTGCTTGAAAAATATCTCAAATAAAATTTTGAATAACTCCATGGTACCAACACAGATCTAACCTAGCATATATCTCCAACAACTCAAAGCTGGTCTCATTCTCCTATAACAATGTCGGCAGAGCTCTTGCCGGTTGCTAGAAAAATATCTCAAATAAATTTTTGAATAACACGATGGTAGCAACACAGATCTAACCTAGCATATCCTATATACCTAAGAGATTCATCCCCACTATCTTAGTTATCTTGACATGCAACCTAGCCACATCATCATGTAGGTCCACCAAATAGTTCATCACCACTAACTCAATTATCTTAACATGCAACTATGCTAACTCACCATGCCACCATGCATGCCCCACTAGATTTAATTCTCTCAACATGCAACTATGCCAACTCACAATGTCATTATGCATAAAAGAACTCACATTAACATGCACCATGCATGCTACTCATAATCAATAAATATTCTACAAATATATAATAATATAGTGTATGTATTTTAGTTTCTATTCTCATATTGCTAATACAAATACTAAAGTTTCATACTGCCAAATCTTATAGAAATAACTGCATCCAATTCCCGCAGCAACGTGCGGGGCATCATCGCTGATCTCATTCTCCTATAACAATGTAGGCAATTTTAAGGCAAGGTTTGGTACTTCAACATATTTCCTTATAATTACCAGTCATTGGCTGCTGTTGGTGTCATCTAAATCATCAATACACTAAGACAATTAGATGTGCCTTCTCATAGGATTTCATTTTCCTTGCACGGACCTAACATCAACCACATTATAATTCTCCTAGCATGCTCCTTCTAATATATGTGGATACAGATTATACCTCAAACAAAATTTCGAACAAATCGTAAATGCAGGACCCTACAAAATAATGTCATATCAAGGCTCAACCGCTCAGGACGCTAACATGGGTGTATAACTAATAGACCTATCAAGTACAGCTGGTCACATCTATTTTACTTTCTTGAATGATGTGTTGAGTTCTCTATATGAAATTAAAGATAGGCGCCCACCATGATAAGCCATGAAGCATGAGGAATGCAACATAATCTAAATACAATGCTATGGAACATGATTTGGCCCACAATTTGTCATATTGGATGAAATGAACCAACCTCATTTGCTGAACTTGTACGTGCTGGGCTAAGGAGAAGCATCCAAAGCGCCATTGTTCTGCTCCTCAACCCCATTGTGATCCTCTAATCTATTGTTAACAGCACCCTCCTTTGCATCCTCCTCCTCAAGACTCGCTATCTCCATTTGTGCCTTTTCCAAAATCTCTCTCCGCCTCACCTCAAGGTCCCTTTGCATATCCCTCCTCATACGTTTCAACTCCGCCATGTGCTGCCTCCTGCTACTCTCCACCCTCTCATAAACCTCCCTAAGCCTATGAATTGCCTCTGTGAGAATCGCAAATTCCTCCCCCTGCACTGCGCCAGCCTCATATGTCTGTTTTCCCCTCAATTGCGCATCTGGCACTGAATTCCCTGGTACCACTTTGCTACATCCAGCGAGCACAAGCTCCCCGACGTCCACCCCCCACGAACGGCGTGGCACTGGATGCGTGTCACGGCGCCGCGTCACGAGAGGAGTTAGTGGCGGCAGTAGTGGCGGCGGCGGCGGCGTCGGTGGGCACATGAGGGACAGCATCTTGTCGAAGTATACCCATTTGGAGGGCGAGGGGTTGCTGGAGCGGTGGGCAGCCAGGCGGAACCTCTCCTTCTCCTTCCGAAACATCTTCCTGAGGGTGTCGATGCGGTTGCGGCACTGCGACTCGGAGAAGTATCCCGCAGGGCGGGAGGCGGCGGCGGCTACGATGCGGGAGACCTCGAGCCACTCGTCGGCGCTGACGCTGCGGCGGCCGTCGCAGGCGAAGCGTTCGCCCCAGGCGTCGAGGAGCGCGAAGGTGGAGTCCTCCGTCCACTCGGGCGTCGTGCGCGGGGCCGAGGCTGAGGACGCAGAGCGCGGAGCGAACTCGAAGCCGAGCGCATAGCGGTCGGTGCGGCGACGCTTGGAGCGCGGCGAGGGGGAGGCGCCGGAGGAGGAGGGCGATGCAGACGGGGAGGCGGCGGCGGCGTCGTGGTCCATGTGCTGAGCTAGGGTTTGGGCTGGAGCTGTTCGGCGATGTGGATTGGCCGGAACGATTGAGAGTCCGGCGAGGTTAGAATTTGGGAGTAGTACGATTTTTACGCATACATCGCCCACTAGTACTTCAACAGAAAATCTTGTGCCCGTCAGATTGGAGATTGTGCGGGCAAGATCGAGAGGAAGGAAATCCTTTTGGAAAGGGCGCTGCTAGCCGTCGGTCGACCGGTCGAAATTTCCGCCTCTTGGTCATAGGATCTCTTTTATTGTAGCCATTTGATTCTTGTCCTGTCAATCCTTCATCTCTCACACAAGTGCATTGTGGGTCAACGTGGTCACCGGCAGCCCCATCGCACACCACCACCGCTGCAGCTCGTAGTTCGCCCTCGTCGCCCACCGCTCTCACTGCAACTAGTAGCTCGTTGCACTTGTTGCAATACCGATTGTCTGCCCTCGCCGCTAGTAGCAGTTGGTCGCCCTCGTCGACGGTTGTGGCTTGCCATCAAGTCAACGCACTTGATTGTGACCTTTGTAGGACTAATCACGCTTAGCATGCTCGACTCCAGGCATCGTTGCTGCAGTACCACACACTCCCCCTTGCAACCATGTCGGTCGTCTCGCAGCCATGATCGCAGCGTATACATAGCCAGCTCCAGCATTGTCACGCCCAATATGCGATCTTATCCGAGAGGAACTCAAAGATCCCACCAAGGATAGAGCTGCATATTGAAGACACTTTTGCAAGGTGGATATCATTACATCGTATCATTACATAATAGATGGGGATGCATACAAAGGCATACACTTGTCTCACAAATACATCAAACATCATATATAAGAGCAACATCCGACTACAAATGAAACATAAACGAAAAACTCAAACAACATCCACCCTGCTAGCCTAGGCTGCCGACCAGGAACCTAACCCCCTGATCAAAGCAGCAGCAGAAGAAGAAGCGGAAGAAGAACTCCAAACAATCAAGCATCGCTCTCACATGAGATCATCGCATTACCTGTACCTGCAACTATTGTTGTAGTAATCTGTGAGCCACGAGGACTTAACAATCTCATTACCATGGGTATCAAGACTAGCAAAACTTAATGGGTACGGAATGGATAAGTGATGAGGTTGCAGCATCACTAAGCATTGTATGGTGGCTAACTTACGAGTATAAGAATAAGATGAGAAACTACGCAAACGGTTGCAAACTAGTAATGATCAAAAAGTGATCATGAACTACTTACGAGTCAAACATAACTCCGCCATGTTTTCTTCTCGACTCACTCGAAAAGAGATGGTCACGGTTACGCACGCGGTTGGTGTATTTTAATTCGTGGTGTCAAGTGGAAGCACCGATTCGGTGCTCGAGCGCACCTGCTCCCGAAATCACTGGCGTTGGTTCGCGTCCTGGGATCCGCAAAATTCGCTCTGACTCGCCTGCACGAATGCATCGAAAAATCGAGATACGTCTCGGGTACGTAGAGAACAATGCTGCTAAGTGGGCCCATACCGTATGGACGGAGGGCCGGCCGCGCAAGGTTATTCCTGGTCCGTGGACCATCACGTTTACTTTTTTGTGCTGAGCCGTGGTACAGAAGCTTGGATCTCAAAACCAGCCGCCGCCGTTGACGGCTATCGCCATTCCTGTAGGTCGTGGAATGCCGCGGTTCCTCCAGCTAGCCGTCGATGGAGGATGCCGTTGATCGGTAAGTGAACCCTGGGCAGTTGGAGATCTGCTAGTTATCATGTGCCCCTGTCGGTTCCACCGGCTGACTCTTGTTGCGCCGCCCCATGGCCGCGACTTGCAGGTTTCCCCTCCGGGGAAGAATTCGTCGACAGCTTGGACTATCCAGATCCGGTTCCTCTGGTGGTCGACAACTTGTACTATCCAGATCCGGTTCCTGCGGTGGTGCTCCTGCGGCGTGATGCCACGAACAATGACCCGGCGGACTCGGGTGTGGCCAGCATGTTGGCGGTGCTAGCCCGGGGAGGCCGTAGGGCGACGGTCGCCGGCGGCGGCATGCTTCTACGACAAGGCCAACGCAATTGACGGACAGGTTCAATCCTGAGGCATTGGGTTGGACAAAAAGGTACAAAAGCCAATCCTGAGGTGTTTTATGAATGCTGCTCTATGGCCTACAACGCTGTGAAGGTCACTGCCATGGTAGTTATACGTGCGATTGCTAAAGAAACAACATTAAAATGATCGATCATGTGATGTATAAAGCAGATGAATAGGTAGTTCTGCTAGGCCAACATGCTTTTTCAGTCCTTGTTTTCCCCTATTCCAACTTAAATAGATTGTTTTTCCCTGGAAATTCAGGTTACGCCTTGTGAGTGCACCGCCAGACAGAACGCCTTGTCCTTCTAGGATAAGTGCCCTAGAGCAGTCAATTCGCAAGTGTGCGTCCTGATGCACGATGAGCAAGTAGAGAGTTTCGAGTGGGTTTTCCGCGAGTTTTCCGTATGATGGGAGGGCCAGCGCCTAGGACGATACTTACAGGTTAGTACAACTTTTGGCTCTCGTTATGCATTCTTATATCTTACCTGGAATTGAATCTGAATTGAAGGAACAAGCTTTTCCGACTTGACTAGTACTAACTGTTGACATGGCTGGCAGACCAAAAGAGAGCTATGGAGGTGGCAATCAGGAATGATTTTCTAGATGGTGTCCACCAGAGGTGCAATTTGCAAATGGCACGTTCTGAAGAAAGCGAAGGAGAGCCTTGGACAACTGTACATGAAGAAGTGTGAGTTCCAAGTTGGGTTCTATATAAAGTTGTAAACCATGTTGACTGCGGATGAGTTTGAGACGGCATGGGGTATCCTGCTTGACGAGTACAACCCGAGGAAGCACCCCTATATGACCCAGATATTTGAAATAAGATCAAAGTGGGAAAAGCCGAGCTTCAAAGGTTTTGTCCATGCCAAGATGACAAGCACGCAAAGAAACAAAAGTGTGAACAGCCGTACATGCCGCCTGCAAGCCCGATGCAATTTTTTGCTAGGCAATACATGAGGCTCCAGTTTCACCATGAGATGGAGGAAAGCTACGAGGAGAAGAGGACAATGATTGTGAGTTTAATGGCTGTAGACTAGTAGTTACGGTTGCTACAAATTGTTCATAGCTAAACAAAATTTACTCCGTTAACAGGGTGTTGTTGTTAGGAGAACAAATCTTGCAATAGAGTGTCATGCTAGCAAAATATACACGAGAGCCATGTTCAAACAGTTCGGTCGGTTACTCATCGAAGGCACGGCGTACAATGTTACGGAGGTTGAGAAGATGAAGAAGTATGTTAAGACACACAACAATGCAGCCAAGAGGGAAAATTGGTGTAGGGTTGTCTACAAAGTGATTATGAAGGATGACGGTTCAGAGTTCGAGTGTGAGTGCAGTCAATTCAAGCACCTGGGCATGCTGTGGTGTCATGTCCTAAGGGTAAAAAATCATGATGCATATAGTTTGTTCTCTCACTCTAAGCAAGAAGCATTTGACTTCATTTCCATTTGTCAGGTCCACTAGTAGCCGGAATGACATTGGTTGTCATAATACAGGTGATGGACGTACTTCACCTTGAGGAGATTCCTGCAAAACACATCGTGAAGAGGTGGACAAAGGCTGCAAAAGATATTATGCCCGAACACCTATTGTAGTACCAGAAAGACAGTTGGTTAATATGTCCTTTACATGCAATCATTTGACTCTCTACATGCAAGCTATGGACGTTTTTCTCTTGGGCGACGCGGGTGTGAAAGCTTTTGAGCACATGTCGGCTGGACCTATGTTTTTAAGGCGACGCTTCGCTTTAAGGCGCTGGGGGGCGCCTCGACGCCTAGGTGCCTAAAGCGGACATATTTGCAAAGCGCTGGGGGGCGCCTCGACGCCTAAGCGTCGCCTTACAGACGCCTTAAAAACATAGGGCTGGACTAAAGGCATTGCTTGTCCGCGGCGTCATTCGCGAAGAAGAGGGATGGTTTGGGCTTTGAGGACCATCAGAGAAATTTGCTAGCAGGAGGGTTGCCTAGGAATGGAGAAGATGCATTCTTTGCAAATGGGGTTGCAGACCGTGAAGTCAGTGCATGTCTACCTGTGAGTCTGAATGCACTTGGCGGTCTAGCTGCCCTGGAGAAGCAAAAAGGATTCAGCAGGCCGACGAACAGCCGGGACAAAGCACCATATGAGGGACTGAGTAAACAAAGAAGGTTCTGTAGTCTTTGTCGCCGCGAAGGGCACAAATAAACAACCACGAAAACCAAGAAAATGTAAGAACTGTGGTATGGAAGGACACCGCGGGAACATCATGCACGAGACTGCTTGGTGGTCCGCAGAATCAAATGTGATAACAAGATTATAATTTCTATATGTTGTATTATGAGGATTTTCTGGTGTGTTTCAAGTAACTTTGCTCCGTGCTTGCTCCTCCAGTTCAGGATGTGAGACTAAACTGTGACATTGAGTACACCAGGTTGCCTTAGTTATGTGTGATTGCACATGGTTTGGAGAAATATCTGTTTGTTGTGCACCGTCTATAGGTCACTTCTACGTGATTCCTACTTGTAGTACTGCAGATGTTAAATATACCATGGGGCTATTCGTGAGTGTTTCCCATCGGCTCATCTCTATAAGAGTGAGCGACCAGCTGGTGTCTTGGTAGCCATCGGTAGAGATTCAAAACAGGAGGTGTGCATGGCTGGGGATGGCACCTTCCGCCGCGGAATCAGCTACGAGTGGTACAACAGGAGGTCTGCCCGCGGCGAGGACATATCACATAAGGAGGCGCAGGTACGTGCAGTAGCACAAAGTGGAACAGTGAACACAGTTAGTGTGAATGCAGTATATGCTGGTGGTTGGACGGCTCAGCCTGGAACATGAAATTCACTGAGCCGTGTCGGGATTAGCTGTTCCGCCTCTACCTTACAGGCTGCCGTCGCAATTAATACGCTGACAAGCTGGCTTTATTTTCCTACGCTACTTCTGCTATACCGAGAGAAATACAACAACCGACACACATCTACATGCTAGCTAACGGTGATGATTTCAGGATCAGCTGAGCCTGGGCTCAGAATTGGATATCCGGTGTCAAGTTCTCTACAACCGGATATTAAAAATCCTCATCTGCGACATAACCGCGGACACGTCTTTCGAAAGTTTAAACCTTGTAGGGCTGTCTGAACTTAGTCCATCACAAACTCTCATGATCAACGGAGGAAAATCCTCCTCCCAGAACAACCCGGTCAAGCTCGGAATCCTGGTTTACAAGACATTTCGACAATGGTAAAACAAAACCAGCAAGACCTCCTGATGTGTCGACACCCTGATAGTAGTCGCGCATATCTCGTCTCAGGCCACGATTGGATGGGTCAAGCTACGAGTAAAACTAGACCTCGAGTTTCCCCGTGGTGGCCCCGCAGGCTGCTTGGTTTGGACTAGCATCTTCAGCATTGGCCCCCTGTATTATGTGGAATTAAGAATCCTCGGGGACGCGACCCCCTATGCCAATTAATTAATTATTAGTATTATTATGTTGGCAAATGTTACAACCAATGTTGGGCCTTGCTGGAATAGTTTTATTCAAAGCGAACTATCAAGGGGGGCCCATAAACCCCGACCGTGTTAGGAACGCAAAATCAAGAAACATAACACCGGTATGACGGATACTAGGGCGGCAAGAGTGGAACAAAGCACCAGGTAAAAGGCCGAGCCTTCCACCCTTTACCAATTATATAGATGTATTAATTAAATAAGATATATTGTGATATCCCATGGTATCCATGTCCCAACATGGAACAACCTGAAACTGCACCTGCAACTAGCAACGCTATAAGAGGGGTTGAGCAAAGCGGTAACATAGCCAAACAACGGTTTGCTGGGAGGGTGAAAAGGTTAGAGGTTGTCAAGGACCCCTAGACAACCAACCAGTGGACCACATTCGTCAAGCCCCATGACGTATTCAAGATAGAATCTTCCAAAGAGTTGATGCATACTTCAAGGCACAAATGCAATCTTCTACAAGTGTCTATATAAGCCGAGGGGCTTAGACCGTAGAGGCGAACTCATTCACATATGATCTCGAGGTAGATCAACCTATACTCTGTCCCCCATCCACAATCGATACAACAAATCAGGACATAGGGTTTACCTCTTCGAGAGGGCCCGGGTAAACAGCGTTTCACCTCTCTATCTTGTTACCATCAGCCAAGGCTACCAGCTCGGGATCCCCTACCCAAGATCTTATGGATTCGACTCCATCATTGGTGGCCCATGCAGGTGATTAGTGATATTTTTACACTCATCTACCCTTTCTTTAAACCAAGATATTTCATTAAAACCGACATATTTGCTCTGATATCATTACTAATGACTAATGAATGCAAAGGATTCCACAAATCCTCTCTTTGATGTGTTTCCACAGGAAATGGGCTAAAAAGGGAAGAAATCACGTGTGAACATGGAAAGGAGTAGAAGTGGAGATAGAAGAAATCATCAGGAGGCACACTAGAGAAAACAACACAAAAGATGGCGTTTCATACGACCGTGAGCGTCCGTATGAGCGATCGTATGGCATGGATTTCGAGGCTCTTTGTCTAGCGGAACAAATTTTATAAATGGGACCACGCCAAAATATCAAGAGAACATCGTTGAGCGAAGCTAGAACAGAACCATATCCATCCTCCCTCATCAACCATAGCCGCTGCCATTTTCATCTCCATGGCCGCCATCATCACCATAGTCATTCCTCTACTTCATACTTGTAATCGTGCATCGCAGAAGGCATCCATTGTAAGACATATTGTCAATCAATCGATCTTCGAGATGTGTTCTCCAATGTTTTCTTCATGTGATTCGATCTCCATGTGTGAGTAGTTCGGTAAGGTATGGGTTGAGACATAGGACTTGCAACCCTCTGTATTTGTTGTGGGGGTCAATGGAAGGGCCTTGAATTAACATCACGTATGTGTGAAATAAAATTGATCCGTAGATGTCTCTTGCCTTGTCCGCGATCTTCATCCCTGTAGGTAGCCAGGATCATCGAGATCGAGCCACGGAGAGGCTATGGGCAGGGGGAATGTGAAGTGTTATTCTAAACACCAGTGATAGACGGGTTAGTAAGGTAACACGGATCCAATCCTTGGGGATTCATGAGTTGTAATAATTTAACGCCCAAATCTCTTGTCTGATTATTATAATTTCAACTATCAAGGTAACCCCGCGCGACGGATAGGGCATTCGGTTGAATAATTGATTCTTGATGTAGGACGTGTGCCGGTCAAGATGTTATGTGGACACATCCCCCACTTTGGTTCGTAACAAGCACATCTCGATGGGTGACTTCTAGCACACAAATTAAGATCATATTTGGTCCCAACACAAATACATGGTTGTAAGCATTAAGACCGCATACCCATACCTCTTTTTATTATAAGTGTTATAAGTGTTTTCATCACAATTAGCTTGACTGTTCTGGTAAAAAAGCTAGAATGTTTTGACAGAAACTTGCTAGAGACCATCGCTTCAAGGGAACCTTCCACTCGCAGGTCCGATAAACCAAGGTCACCTCTTTCGGGAAATAGGTGTGGGGTACTTTCTGCCCGTTATCGGGTCACACAAAAAGGAAGTATCAAGCCCTTTTTCATGCGCCTTTGCCAGGGAGGAGTTTAGTGTTCCTAGTCTTTGTGTTTAGAGTCTTTGTTAAAGTTTAGGTCAGTTTTTGTTTTTATTTTAGTTTATTTTTTTGTTGCAAGTCTTGTTAGTTGAAAAAATACAAAAAGATTACCATGGCTCATAATCTTGGAAGTTTTGCTACTCCCAGCAATAACTTCTTGCACGAACTAATAGCAGAACCTGAGATTACAGCCGCTGAGTATGAGATAAAGTCGAACTTAGTTTCTATGGTTAAACAAGACCAATTTGGAGGCTCTGCTTCTGAAGATGCCAGTATGCACTTGCATAATTTCACGAATTGTGCAACATGACACACATTAGAGATTATGACCTAGACGCTTTGAAGTTGCATCTATTTCCTTTCTCTCTGAGAGGAAAGGAAAAAGGAATGGCTTCTAGCTCTTCCTAGAGGCAATATAACTTCTTAGGCTGATTGTTGCAGTAAATTTTTATCTAAGTTTTGTCCACCTGCAAAAATTATGCAATTTTGTTCTCAGATTATAGGTTTCAAGCAGGAAGAACATGAGCCACTAGCGCTTGCGTGGGATAGAATGAAAGAAGCCATAAGGAACTGTCCTAATCATGGAATGGAGGAATGGTTAATCGTTCATATGTTTTATAATGGTTTAAATCATATGTCAAGGATGAGGCCCTGGCTCGATTCATGAGATATCGTATCTGAACTCAAGGTCGGTTGCAAGATGAGGTTCGTTCCGAGGTTAGGATCTGAAATTATGGCAGAGGCTAAAGCCGCGGTATTCATGGAGTTCTCTAGTCGATCTGGTATCCATCCAGAGAGGGTGTGTGACGCCCCCGTCTCAATCGTGCACTAATCATACACGCAATTATGTACAATCAAGATCAGAGAATCATGGGAAGATATCACAACACAACTCTAGACACAAATTAAAACCATACAACTTATATTACAAGCCAGGGCCACGAAGGCTTGAATACGTAAGTCAATGAAAGCAACAATACCTGAGTACATACATAATTAGACAAGTTTGCCTTAAGAAGGCTGAGCAAAACAGTGATAACTAGATCGAAAAGGCGCGGGCCTCCTGCTTGGGGCCTCCTAGCTACTCCTGGTCGTCAGTCTCCACATAGTAGTAAGCTCCGTCGGTGTAGTAGTAGTCATCGGCGGGATCTGCTGGCTCCTGGGCTCTGTCATCTGATCATAGCAATCGGGTAAAGGGGAAAAGGTAGCAAAGCAACTGTGAGTACTCATCCAAAGTACTCGCAAGACTTACATTAGATCTATGTTGAGTATGCATCGGTATCAAAGGGAAGGGGTTGTATCTGTGGAATATACTGCAGAATGCTAGAATAGAATGGAAGGCCTAGCCTATCAAACTGATCGAGTCATTTGGTAACAAAGCGGGGCAACAAGGACAAGGTGAGGGGTCACTGATGGATCACTAACCAACATACGCTAAGCATATAGGATAACATGTAAAGTAACAACAACATGTTACAAAAGCAGGCTATGCATCAGAATAGGAGCTATCGAACAAAAATAGCAAAATCTAATGCAAGCATGAGAGAGAAGGAATGGGCGATATAGGAATTATCAAGGGGGTTTTGCTTGCCTGGAAGCTCTGCAGACAGATACAGACCCTCGACGGTGAAGTAGTCGATCACTAGATCAACAGCGGTCTCGGGGTCTACCAAAAAAGAAGTAACGAAGGGGGAAACAAATAAATAATGGAGCAATCAAGTGCAACACAAATACAATGGCACGACAAGAGGTGTGGGTGACTGTGACGCCCCCGACTCGACCGTGCACTCATCATACACGCAAATGCGCACGATCAAGATCAGACACTCAAGGGAAGATATCACAACACAATTCTAGACACAAATAAAATAATACAAGCTTTATATTACAAGCTAGGGGCCTCGAGGGCTCGAAAACATAAGCTCGAATATACAAGAGTCAGCGGAAGCAACAATATCTGAGTACACACATAAGTAAACAAGTCTGCCTTTAGAAGGCTAACAAAACATCGATAACTGGATCAAAAAGGCGCAGGCCTCTGGTACGTCTCCAACATATCTATAAATTATGAAGTATTCATGCCATGTTTGCAACAATTTTATATGGTTTGGGTGCAATTTGGTATGATTTGAATGGAACTAACCCGAACTGACGTTGTTTTCAGCAGAACTACAATGGTGTTGTTTTTTGTGCAGAAATAAAAGTTCTCCAAAGGACCAAATGCAATGAAATTTTTGACGATTTTTTTGGGAACAAAAGATACCCTAGAAGCTTCGTTGGAGGGCCAGAAGAGCAACAAGGTGCCCACAAGCCACCACCGCATGCCCTGAGTGGAGGTGGTGGGCTGGTGGCTTGTGTGCATCCTGTGGGCCATCTTAGTGTGAGACCGACGCCAAAAAATCCTATGAATAGAGAAACCACCAGAAATAACCCTAGAACTTTGACTTCACCGCCGCACGCCTCTGTAGCTTTGAAATACCATCTGGAGCCCTGTTTCGGCACCCTGCCGGACGAGGAAATCATCACTGGAGGCCATCTTCATCACCCCGACGGTCTCCATGATGATGAGGGAGTAGTTCACCCTCGAGGCTAGGGGTATGTACAAGTAGCTATGTGTTTGATCTCTCCCTCTCTCGTGTTCTTGATTTGGCATGATCTTGATGTACCGCGAGCTTTGTTAATATAGTTGGATCATATGGTGTTTCCCCTTTCTATCTTGTTGTGATGAATTGAGTTTTTACCTTTGAGCTTTCACTATTATCAGATTGAATACTGATACGTCTCCAACGTATCTACTTTTTCTCACGCTTTTCCTCTTGTTTTGGACTCTAATTTGCATGATTTGGATGAAACTAACCCCGGAATGACGATATTTTCAGCAGAACTACCATGGTGTTGCTTTTGTGCAGAGATAAAAGTTCTCGGAATGGAACGAAACTTTGCGAGGATTTTCTATATCAATAATAAGAATTTATGGAGCCAAGACCCACTAGAGAGGGCCCCTGGTTGGGCACAACCCACCAGGGCGCGCCCCCCTCTCCTGGCGCGCCCACGTGGGTTGCACCCACCTGGTGGCCCCGCTGATGACCCCCCTCATACTACAAAATCACATTATTCCAGAAAAAAATCAGGGAGAAAGAATTATCGCGATCCACGAGACGGAGCCGCCGCCAAGCCCTGTTCTTCCTCGGGAGGGAAGATCTGGAGTCCGTTTGGGGCTCCGGAGAGGGGGGTCTTCGTTCTTCGTCATCACCAACCCTTCTCCATCGCCAATTCCATGATGCTCCCCACCCGGAGTGAGTAATTCCTTCATAGGTGTGACACCCCAAAAAAATTTCCTTGTTTTATTAATTAAAATTTTGCCAGGAAATTTTAACTTTTATTTTCTGGACTTTTCTGTGGATTTCAGAGCCATTCTTTTCCTTATTATTATGGAGTTTTTACCTCAAGTGAAAAACTTCCCACTTATATTATTGGACTTGTTTGCCCTTTCAAGAAAAACATTTCTATTGTCAGTAGAATTTATTTGCACAATTGTTTCTCTCTGAGCTTTCCTTCCTTAAAAAAGATTTTTCATTAGTTTTGGAGCTCTTTTTGAACTACAACCACTTCATAAAGTTATTTAAAATTTTCACCAAAATTTGGAGATGTCATGTGATGTTTTTAAATCACTTTTATGCAAAAACATCTTTTATTCATGGGATATTTTGAGCTCTACACCAAGTTTTCAAAACTGGTCCAGATGGCAGTTTTGCACTACAACCCATTTAAATATTCATTCTAGCTTCCACCAAAATTATGGGATGTTCATAGGAGTATATTATTCAACTTTATGCAAAAACCCTTTTATGTTCTTTGAAAAATTTGAGTGAATCAACCTCTTTTTCATTCTGGTCCAGCATGGTGATCTGTACAACAACCATCTTTTAACTTGCCCTTTTAGCTATGATTCTTTTTCCTACTTATAGCCCATGCTACAAAACCCTTAAGTCCAGGAGAGTGGACTCATTGGAGGATTTTTAGTGCATGCATTAGTGCCTTTTTCCTTCTGTCCAGAATCAGTTTTCTCACAAACTTGCACTAACAAGTTTGTGCTTTTGACAGACTAACTTCACCATCCTCTTATTCACCCAAAGAGACTATGATCTGGAGATTTGGGCCACCCCAAGAGTTGCCTAGATGCCATTGGCATTCTGGCAAACACCTTGAGTGCATGGACAGCTTTGACATGATTTTTGTCATTGCACTGTGACCTTGCACCTCTGGGAAAACTAACATGTCTACTAAGCTCCTAGCTAACCCTAACCCAGGCCTACTAATCCCCAGCCTCTCCTATGCCCTCTAGCACGCCCTGGCATTGCATCGAGCATGTAGCGTGCGTGCGCTGGGCGCACCCAGAGCGTGCTCTTTGCACGCGCGTGCGCCCGAGCCGCCGTGTCGCGCCCCGGCCCTTGCTCACCCGCAGAGCCACGGCCGACCTCATCTGCTCGCAAAAACCATCCAAGCCCCCCTGGCGCCCTACAGCGCTGCCGTCAGGTCGGCCACAGCGGCTAGCGGCCGTCCACAGTGCGCCTCTGCCCCGGACGGCGCCACCCGAGCCACCAGCACTCGCCAGCTGCCCCCTTGAGCAGCTCAGGCTCATCCACAAGCTTGTCTGCAAGCACTCGTCGCCGCCACGTCCCTCTGCTGCTACAGAATGGCGGTCGCCGACGATCTTATCCACGGCCATCGTCGGAACTGACCCCGATCGCTATTTAAGGACCCCCCAAGCTCGTCTAGGCCTCAAGCAACCTCTATCACTCCCTCACTGACCCCCCCGTAGCAGTAGAAGGACCGGAGATGGTCGTCTTCTTCTTCTCCGGCAACCACGGCCGGCGCCTCGTTCCGGTTCATTCCTGCGCCAACAGGGCCTCCCCCTCCCCACTCTCTTCACTAGAAGCCCTCTCTTCCTCTCGTGAATCCACCCCCCTGCTCAATTTTGATCAGGAGCCACCGGAGGCAAGAACCCACTCTGCCCGACGGCCACCGTCCGCTGCGGAGCTCGCCGCCGGCGACTCCGTCCGCCCCAGGGACCGTAGCGACCACCGAACGGACCGCCTCGACTCCCTGAGCCCGCGGATGGCTTCGGTTTCTCGAACGGTGCCGCCGTTTGCCGGCGAGCATCGCCGGAGCCCCGCCCCGCTCGGACAGAGGAGGGAGAAGAGGCGCGGCGACTGGTCAAACCTGACCAGTGGGCCCCCTGGACCCACTGTCAGCGACCCAGCCCCGGTCCGCATGGTTTTAAGTGGAAGCGTAAAACCCCAAGTACGTCTCCCCTGTTTCGAAAACGTATTCTTTTTAAAACGTTTTCTTTTTTGTTTTATTTTAAAAATAGAAATTGACCAAAACTTTGACTGGCTATAACTTTTTAAATATAAATCCAAATGACTTCATTCTTTTTCTGTTGTTTCCTAAATATTGTCTAGTTTATTTTCATATATATTTCAAAATTTTCCAAACAACTTTTTTGTACTACTTTTAAAGTATGTGTTATTTGAATATTTTCAAAAATAGGAGTTTGAAGAAGGAGAAAACTTTCAAAAGTTTTGGAATGCACCCTGCCTCTCCACGCCTTGAAGGCAAGCATTTTTGAACTCTGGCATAATATTACCGTGTGTTGTTTGATACAGTTACAACACCACCGTGACACGGAGTATCCGTTATTTGTTTGTGAGGATATGATCATACTTGCATACTGACGATCTCATGCTATTGGAGCTTGATATGTTTGCGATAGTAATCATTTTCACATGCATTTTATGCCTATCGGAGGAAGCCAAGAAAGTCTCTGTCTTGGGTAGACACGATGCTTATCTCTGGTTCCCGTCGAGACAGTTGTGTCCGGTATGGCAAGATGAGGTATGATGAGTAGTGATACTGTCTGTTGGATTGAAACATATTTGTTATGCTAATGATGCAGGAAATACTTAAGCCTCCTGAGTCGGCCATAGATCGAGTCTTGTTCCAGTAACCCCCATACTTGTTTTCGTGCTGCCACTTGTCCCTGCCGTAGGTAGGGTACGGTTCAGTAAGTTGTCAACCCCTGTCTTAGCACACACCGTACAGAGAGGCCATGGTGGAAGATACCGGATGCATCCGATAGGCATGCCACTTGGTCCCGGGGCATGGGTGTTTCCGGTTGGGACCAAGAGGGGGGCACCCCTTAGAGCGCGCGATAGAAATTTGATCCCATGCTACGCGAGGTTGTAGCCTCCCCACTTAGAGTTTTGCTTAACAGGTGTCGTGGGTGATTCCAGACACGAGTAAAGTTAAGTTGGTGTGTGCAAGTCAGGCGTGTTTTCAACTAAAAGACCGCGGACAGAATTAGTTCCGATGGACTAAAGAAATCCGTTACTCGTGGGTAAAGAGTACACCCTCTGCAGAGATTAAACCTATTCGAATAGCCGTGTCCATGGTTAAGGACTACAGTCTGGGTTGGGTCAAGTGTCGGTCTTAGTGTCGGTCTTCGGAGGAGAAACTGCTAAACCAGAACATTGATTATGACCTGTGACGTATGATGATTATGATTATTATTATTATGGACTAATTATTTATGTTATTTGAATTATTGAGTATCCCTGGGACGGTTCTACCTCCTGGATATTCACTGTGATTATTCTTGTATAAGCCCTTTATGTGGTGTCGCTCAGACGCCCGACTGTGGCATGCTTGTCATTTCATTTACTTATAAGCCCTTTATGTGGTGTCGCTCAGACGCCCGACCGTGGCATGCTTGTCATTTCATTTACTTATAAGCCCTTTATGTGGTGTCGCTTAGACGCCCGACTGAGGCATACTTTATATGGTTATCCTTTTGAGGCGTCGCTTTAGACCCCCGATCGGTGCATTCCATTTCTACTCGCTGATTGCACATTCATATTTGACATAATTAACCTGCTGCATGCATCATAAGTTCCATTTATGACTGACGAAGTGATCATAGAATTTTTCAAAACATGATTATCAATGGCTATAGTATACCTGTGTTCTTAATGTTTGCAAGTACATTCAAAGTACTCACTGGCTTGTCCCTGGCTATTGTCTTGGCCAGATTTCTTGCATGGAGAGGAGCGTTGTGATGACAGCCCCGGAACCTACGCAATGGTGATAGCAGCCTTGCGAAGATAGGAGTTATCCTGGTCAGCTGTTCTTGTGGGAAATGGAGTCCCATAGACGCTGATGATCCGCAAACCGCTTCCGCCATCAACCACTAGAAACCAATTGTTGTACCCATAGGCCAGAATGGTCTTGTACTACACATTATGTACTTTGCTTGGAATTTCTGTATCAAGTTGGTGCCTCATCAGCTAACAGTAATCCTGGGGCTGGTGAGCACAAGGGCCATTTTCCGGGAAATTAATACCCCGAAAATCCGGTCCCGACAATAGGCTCGCTGGTCTGTGAGGAGTTGGATGAGATTCATCATGTAATCGAGTTAGTTTTGTTAGGGCTTGATCTCTAGTATCCACTACATTCCTAGATTGATGTTGCCATGAATTTGCTATGCTTAATGCTTGTCACTTTGGGCCTGGGTGCCATGAACTCAGATCTGAACTATTTATAGTCATCTACTACGGTTATGATCCGACAACCCCGGAGTGACAACAACCGGGACCACTCTCGGTGATGACCGTAGTTTCAGGAGTTCATGTATTCACTATGTGTTAATGCTTTGTTCCGGTTCTCTATTAAAAGGAGGCCTTAATATCCCTTAGTTTCCAATATGGACCCCGCTGCCACGGGAGGGTAGGACGAAATATGTCATGCAAGTTCTTTTAATAAAACACGTATGACTATTTACGGAATACATGCCTACATTATATCGATGAACTGGAGCTAGTGTCGTATCGCCCCAGGTTATAACTGTCACATGATGAATATCATCCAACAAGTCATCGATCCAATGCCTACGAATTTATCCTTATTGATCTTGCTGCGTTACTACTGCTATCATCACTATTACACTTGCTACAAATTATTGCTATCACTGTTACTGTTACCGATGCTGCTGTCACTACTATAAAAACTATCATATTACTGTGCTACTGATCACTTTGTTGCAGATAATTAATCTCCAGGTGTGGTTGAATTGACAACTCAGCTGCTAATACCTTCAAATATTATTTGGCTCCCATTGTGTCTAATCTATAAATTTGGGTTAAATACTTTACCCTCGGAAACTGATGCGATCCCCTATACTTGTGGGTTATCAGGACCTTTTCTGGCGCCGTTGCCTGGGAGTATAGCTATATTTGTTGAGTCACTTGGGATTATTATCATATTATCACTATGAAGAATCTGAAGGATCCTAAGCCTAAGATATTTCCCTCAATTACGAGGGGAGGTAAGAAACTGCCATCCAGTTCTGCTTTAGATTCACCTTCTGTTATGAGTAAACTTGCAACACCACCACATGCTATCAATTCTGATATGTCGCAAATTATTGATGATACTACTTCTACTATGAATGATGCTTATGATGATGGTAGTACCTTGCTTGATAATGATGATGTGCCACTTGGTGAATTTCTTGATGAACAAATTGCTAGAGTAATACAACATGGTGTTGTTGAATCTGATAATGAGCTTGAAACTAAAACTGCTGAAACACCTGCTAGAACTAGCCTTCCTAGATATGAATTTCCTAAGGTACCGAAAGGTTATGTTATGAGTGAAGAAACAACTAGATATATTCTGGCTTGCAATGATAGAGATGATCTAGAGAAATTATTACAAAAGTATAAAAAAAATCTCTGAATGCTAGAATGAAATGTGATCCTAAGTTTGCTACTTCACCTATCTTTATTGATGATAAGGATTATGAATTCTCTATCGACCCAGAGTTAATTACTTTGGTTGAATCTGATCCTTTCCATGGTTATGAAATTGAAACTGTTGTGGCACATCTTACTAAGTTGAATGATATAGCCACCCTTTTTACTCATGATGAGAAAACTCGCTACTACTTTATTCTCAAATTATTTCCTTTCTCATTAAAGGGTGATGGTAAAGCTTGGTACAATACTCTTGCTCCTGGTTGTGTGCGTAGTCCCCAGGATATGGTTTATTACTTCCCTGCAAAATATTTTCCTGCTCATAAGAAACAAGGCGCCTTACAGGAAATATTTAACTTTGTGCAAATTAAAGAAGAAAGTCTCCCACAAGCTTGGGGGAGGCTTTGCTAGTTACTTAATGCTCTGCATGATCATCCTCTTAAGAAAAATGAAATACTTGATATCTTCTATAATGGACTAACCTATGCTTCTAGGGACTTCCTAGATAGTTGTGCTGGTTGTGTTTTTTGGGAACGAACTGTTGGACAAGATGAATATTATTGAATAACATATTGAAAAACTATGATGATTGGACTATTCCTAAACCACTGCCTCAACCCACTCCGAAGAAGAGGGGTATATTATATCTCAGTCCGGAAGATATGCAAGAGGCAAAGAAATATATGAAGGAAAAATGTATTAAAGCTGAGGATGTTAAAAATTTACCACCTATTGAAGAAATACATGGGCTTAATACACCACCACTGCCTAAGGTGGTAGCGGTAAATTCTCTTATGAAGTTCAATGAAAATGATAATCCTCACAATATGCATCCTAGTCAATGCCTTTATGAGTTTGAAAACTACATTAGAAAACAAGATCACTTCAATGCAAATGTTATGAAATAGTTGAAATATAATTCTGATATGACTGCTCGCTTGAGTGACTTGTTATTTAGAATATCAAATGATGTTAGAGGTGTTGGAAAACATGCTTCTATGGTTCAAACTAAGTTAGAACAAGTTGCTAAATCATAAAGAGAATTACTTAATGAAATGAATCATAATATGCATGACTTTGCTGTTAGAGTTGCAACTAGAGGAGGTAAAATGACTCAGGAACCACTTTATCCTGAGGGATGATACGTCTGCAACGTATCTATAATTTTGATTGTTCCATGCTATTATATTATCTGTTTTGGATGTTTAATGGGCATTAATATGTTTTTTATATTATTTTTGGGACTAACCTATTAACCGGAGGCCCAGTGCCAGTTTCTGTTTTTTTTTGCCTATTTTAGAGTTTCGTAGAAAAGGAATACCAAATGGAGTCCAAACAGAATGAAACCTTCCCAATGATCTTTCTTGGATAGAAAGCAATCCAGAAGACTTGGAGTCGAAGTCTGGAACTCCACAAGGCGGCCACGAGGCAGGAGGGCGCGCCCGGGGGGGGGGGGGGAGGGGTAGGTGCGCCCCCACCCTTGTGGTCCCCTCGTAGCTCCACCAACGTACTTCTTTCGCCTATATATACTCTTATACCCTAGAAACATCAGGGAGAGCCACGAAACCACTTTTCCACCACCGCAACCTTCTATACCCGTGAGATCCCATCTTGGGGCCGTTTCCGGCGATCTGTCGGAGGGGGAATCGATCATGGAGGGCTTCTACATCAACACCATTACCTCTCCGATGAAGCGTGAGTAGTTTACCACAGACCTTCGGGTCCAAAGTTATTAGCTAGATGGCTTCTTCTCTCTCTTTGATTCTCAAAACAAAGTTCTCCTTGATGTTCTTGGAGATCTATTCGATGTAATACTCTTTTGCGGTGTGTTTGCCGAGATCCGATGAATTGTGGATTTATGAACAAGATTATCTATGAATATTATTTGGTTCTTCTCTGAATTCTTATATGCATGATTTGATATCTTTGCAAGTCTCTTCGAATTATCGGTCTAGTTTGGCCTACTAGATTGATCTTTCTTGCAATGGGAGAAGTGCTTAACTTTGGGTTCTATCTTGCGGTGTCCTTTTCCAGTGAAAGTAGGGGCAGCAAGGCACGTACTGTTGCCATCGAGGATAAAAATATGGGGTTTATATCATATTGCTTGAGTTTATCCCTCTACATCATGTCATCTTCTTAATGCGTTACTCTGTTCTTATGAACTTAATACTCTAGATGCATGCTGGATAACGGTCGATGTGCGGAGTAATAGTAGTAGATGCATAATCGTTTCGATCTACTTGACACGTACGTGATGCCTATATTCATGACCATTGCCTTAGATATCTTCATAACTATGCGCTTTTCTATCAATTGCTCGGCAGTAATTTGTTCACCCACCGTAATACATGCTATCTTGAGAGAAGCCACTAGTGAAACCTATGGCCCCCAGGTCTCTTTCTTATTACATTGCATCTCTTTTATTTACATCGCATCTCGCTTACTATTTTGCAATCTTTACTTTCCAATCTATTCAACAAAAATACCAAAAATATTTACTTTACTATCTCTATTAGATCTCACTTTTGCGAGTGACCGTGAAGGGATTGACAACCCCTTTATCGCATTGGTTGCAAGGTTCTTGATTGTTTGTGCAGGTACTAGGTGACTTGTGCGCTGTTTCCTACTGGATTGGTACCTTGGTTCTCAAAAACTAAGGGAAATACTTACGCTACTTTGCTGCATCACCCTTTCCTCTTCAAGTGAAAACCAATGCATGCTCAAGAGGTAGCAAGAAGGATTTCTGGCGCCGTTGCTGGGGAGATCTATGCCAAGTCAAGACATACCAAGTACCCACCGTAAACTCTTCTCCCTCGCATTACATTATTTGCCATTCACCTCTCGTTTTCCTCTCCCCGCACTTCTAAAACGATTTTCGAAAACCTTTGCATTTTCTTCGCCCCTCTTCCATTCGTCTCTTTTCGCTTGCTTCTTGTGTGCTTGTGTGTTGGATTGATTGTTGGTCACGATGGCTCAAGATAATACTAAATTGTGTGACTTTTCCAATACCAACAACAATGATTTTATTAGCACTCCGATTGCTCCTACTACCGATGTTGAATCTTGTGAAATTAATACCGCTTTGTTGAATCTTGTTATGAAAGATCAATTTTCTGGCCTTCCTAGTGAAGATGCCGCTACCCATCTAAACAACTTTGTTGATTTGTGTGATATGCAAAAGAAGAAAGATGTGGATAATGATATTTTTAAATTGAAGCTATTTCCGTTTTCGCTTAGAGATCGTGCTAAAACTTGGTTCTCTTCTTTGCCTAAAAATAGTATTGAATCATGGAATAAGTGCAAAGATGCTTTTATGTCTAAGTATTTTCCTCCCGCTAAGATCATCTCTCTTAGGAACGATATTATGAATTTTAAGAAACTTGATCATGAGCATGTTGCACAAGCTTGGGAGAGGATGAAATTAATGATACGTAATTGCCCTACACATGGTTTGAATTTGTGGATGATTATACAAAAAAATTATGCCGGATTGAATTTTGCTTCTAGAAATCTTTTAGATTCGGCCGCGGGAGGCACTTTTATGGAAATCACTTTAGGAGAAGCTACCAATCTTTCCGCTGCTCATATACTCTTTGTATGCTCGCATGCTTGCTTGATATGTATTGTGAATGTTTAAACTTGTGCTAATACTAAACTTCAACTCAAGAGATTAAAAACTGCAACTTTTCTTGATTAGAGTCTATTCACCCCCCTCTAGACACCCCTTCTCGATCCTTTCAATTGGTATCAAAGCATTGGTCTCCATTGCCCTTGTTGAAACACCGTTGGAGGAAGATGGATGTGTCTACTTTGGGGAGTCTTAGACGTAGAGTGCCTATTCTTGATGGAGAATAGTTTCATGAGTGGAAAAAAGAAATGCTTGAGATTTTCAATGAATATCATTTGAACAAGTACATTATTAGCCCTTGTGCACCTCATATTGATCCTTTGCATCCCACACCCAAAGAGGATCTTGACATGATTCGCAATCTTAGAACTATTAATCTTACCATAAGAGGATTGCCCAAAAATTTGATTGCTAGTTTGCCTACTCTTGATTGTGCCTATACTATATGGAGATTTCTTGAGGAACGATTTCCAGATTATTCCTTAAAAAATTTAGACGAAATTCTCCATAAGTCTATTGCCTTGAGTAAGATGAATTCTAGTGATCCTAGCTTTGGTGATTGTCTATTTGAGCTTACAAATCTCATGCGTGCCATAGGAGATGTTGGGATCATTATAAATATCATTTCCGAAGCTATTAGAATCCATAAAGACAACCATAGAAGTGATCATTTATCTAATGCATTACCCTCTCTTGGAATTGATCAATCACAAGATGATGTTGAACATGGATACTATGATGAGGAGGATGATGATAGTGACTATGATCTTGATGATGCAATGAGACACTTTAGTCTTATGGCAAATCTTCGCGGCTACATGGCTGGAGGAAAGGAATGGGTCCTTGATAGTGGATGTACTGATCATATGACCAGAGATAAAGATATGTTCCGTGAGCTTGCTGAAAACGACGGCCCTCGAAAATATGTCACTTTTGGTGATAATTCAAAGGGTAAGGTGGTTGGCCTCGGTAAGGTGGCCATCTCACATGATAGCTCCATACAAAATGTCATGCTCGTTGAATCTCTTGGGTACAATTTACTTTCAGTTTCTAGACTTGCTGATTTCGGTTTCATGTCCTATTCACTGAAGTAGATTGCCAAGTGTTTCGTAGAGACAATCGTAAAATGGTCTTTACCGGTATACGTAGAGGTGATCTTTACGTTGTTGATTTCACTAAAAAGGCTCAACCTAGAACTTGCTTAATTGCTAAATCTTCTAAGGGTTGGTTGTGGCATAGAAGGCTAGGCCATGTGGGTATGCGAAATCTTGATAAGCTTATTAAAGGTGATCATATCCTTGGAGTAAAAGATGTCATATTTGACAAGGATAGACTCTGTAGTGCTTGTCAGGCAGGGAAACAAGTTGGAGGAAGTCATCGCGCGAAGAACATCATGACCACGAGAAGACCACTCGAGCTACTTCACATGGATCTCTTTTGTCCAAATGCCTACAAGAGTCTCGGTGGTAACTCATTTGGACTAGTCATAGTTGATGATTTTTCAAGATTTACGTGGGTGTTCTTTCTTGATGACTAATTGCAGGTCCAAAAGATCTTCAAAAACTTCGCTAGGAAGGCCCAAAATCAATTTGACATGAAGATCAAGAAGGTTCGGAGCGATAATGGAACGGAGTTCAATAATGCAAATGTGGATACCTTTCTTGATGAAGAGGGGATTTCACATGAGTTCTCGGCTACGTACACACCTCAACAAAATGGAGTCGTTGATAGGAAGAACCGAACTCTTATTGATATGGAAAGAACGATGCTTGATGAGTACAAGACTCCAAAACACTTTTGGGTGGAAGCGGTTGAGACAGCTTGTCATGCAACAAATTTCTTGTATCTTCACAAGCTACTCGGCAAGACGGCATACGATCTTCTCACCGGTTTCCTACTTGGTTATGGCTCAAACTCTCACACTTACCGTGTCTACAACAATTTCACCCGAAAGGTTGAAGAGACGGTAGATGTGATGTTTGATGATTCTAATGGCTCGCAAGTAGAGCAATTGCCAATTGATGTAGGAGACAAAGACCCTTCGTAAGCAATCCAAGACTTGTCTATTGGCAAGATTCGTCCAACGGAGGTGAAGGAAAGTACCTCGTCCGTCCAAGTGGAAGCTTCTACCTCACGGCAAGGTGAACCAAGAATTGATACAGAAGCATTCACAAGTGGGACACACCAAGACAAAGAAAACGAGGAAGCACACCAAGATGAACATCAACAACCTCCTTCTCCACCACGACAAGAGAATGACAACGTCAACAATGAAGAAGGCCAAGAGAAGAACAAGATGAAGAAGATGTTCCACCCCGAGCCAAGCCAAAGCTCCCACGAGTTCGAGTAAGAATCGCCAAAGATCATCCCGTCGAGCAAATCTACAATGATATCCAAACCGGGAGAATAACTCGCTCAAAAACTCGTTTGGCTAATTTTTGTGAACATTACTCATTCATCTCTAGCATTGAACCTATGAAGGTTGAAGAAGCATGTGAAGATCCGGATTGGATAAATTCTATGCATGAAGATCTACACAACTTTGAGAGAAATCAAGTATGGACATTGGTTGAGAAGCCCGACAACAACCACAACATCATTGGTACCAAATGGGTGTTTCGCAACAAGCAAGATGAAGATGGTCAAGTCGTCCGCAACAAAGCACGCCTAGTCGCCCAAGGCTACACTCAAGTCGAAGGTATGGACTATGGTGAGACATATGCTCCCGTTGCTAGACTTGAGTCCATTCGCATCTTACTTGCTTATGTTAATCGCCATGATATCACCTTGTACCAAATGTACATTAAAAATGATTTTCTAAATGGTGAAATTAAGGAGGAAGTTTATGTTAAGCAACCTCCCGGCTTTGTGAATCCTAAGAAACCTAATCATCTCTACAAACTTCACAAAGCCCTTTATGGTCTTAAACAAGCTCCTAGAGCATGGTATAAATGCTTGACCAAGTTCCTTATTGAAAAAGGCTTTGAAATTGGTAAAATTGATTCTACTATTTTTACTAAAAGCGTTAAAGGAGAACTATTTGTGTGCCAAATTTATGTTGATGATATTATATTTGGTTCGACTAACCCTCATTTTAGTGAGAAGTTTGGAAAGCTAATGTCGGAGAAGTTTGAGATGCCTATGATGAGTGAACTCAAATTCTTTCTCGGTTTGCAAATCAAGCAAACTAAGGAAGGTACCTTTGTCTCTCAAACAAAGTACACCAAGGACTTATTCAAGAAGTTCAATATGCAAGAATGCAAAGGTATGTCTACACCCATGCCTACTAGTGGACATCTTGATTTGACCAAAGATGGTGAACCGGTTGTTCAAAAAGTTTACCGCTCTATGATTAGTTCATTGTTATATCTATGTGCCTCTCACCCCGATATTATGCTAACTGTGTGCATGTGTGCACGATATCAAGCAACACCTAAAGAATGTCATCTTAAGGCTGTAAAAAGGATAGTGAGATACTTAATACATACACCAAATTTTGGCATTTGGTATCCTAAGAGGTCTTCCTTTGATCTTGTTGGCTACTCTGATTCGGATATGCTGGAGACAAGGTTGATAGAAAGTCCACTTTGGGTAGTTGTCAATTTCTTGGTAGATCTCTTGTGTCTTGGTCCTCCAAGAAACAAAACTCGGTATCCTTATCCACCGCCGAAGCGGAATACATTGCCGCTGGTTCATGTTGTGCTCAATTACTTTGGATGACCCAAACTCTTAAAGATTATGGGATATATGTGGAACATGTTCCATTGTTGTGTGACAATGAAAGTGCTATTAAGATTGCTCAAAATCCCATGCAACATTCTCGAACTAAACATATTGAAGTTCGTCATCATTTCATTCGAGACCATGTTGCCAAAGGGGACATTAATCTTAAGCATGTTCGCACCGATAAGCAATTAGCGAATATATTTACCAAACCGCTTGATGAGAAAGTATTTTGCCGCTTGAGAGGTGAATTGAACATCATTGATGCTTCAAACTTGGAGTAGGAACTCCATTTGGATACATGCAAGGCATGAGCCTTTGACTAATCCTTGATATTCCTTTCATGATGCTATCTATATGTCTTGGATACTTTTGCACCCTTGCATGCTATCTAACCCTTGTAGGTACTTGGATGAATCTAAATCCATGAGATTGAAACTGTCGGCATTCTCGGAACGGGGGTCCCCAGACTTGCCTGCCTGCGGCGTGGCTCGACTGGGGGCCCAACGTGGCCCATCTTCATCAACACAAGTCTCAAGACCCTCGCGAGGGGCCAAGCCTCGCGAGGCGGACGACATGGAGCTTCCTCCAGCACGGCCTCCTTAGGCTGGCTCGCGAGGAGGCGGAGAGATCAAGGTGGGGTACCTCACGAGGTGCCCATGACGCAAGCCATGACGATCAAAGGTGCCAGGCGGGCGCCAGCCCGCGCAGTGTCCTCCCTTTCCTCTTTGGTGCAAAGGGGGCAAGCGCAGGCGAGAAGATCAAGCAAAGGCATCCATTTCGGTGCAACGAGACCAAGACCAACTCCACGACAAGGAGGAAGTCACTGTGGAGCCCAAGCCGGCGTCATCACCAGAACCTTTGGCAGGGGAAGACCAACTTTAGTCAGGATAAGTATACCCAATGTTCCCCTTCAAATCGGCCAATTGTTGGCGCCCTTCCCGCTCAAATATTTGGGAAGAGGCCCAGGGCCTTTGCCTACATATAGGTACTAGCCGCTCCGAGAGAGGGCAGATCGAGGAGAGAGATCCAAGAGAAGACCTAGAGCAAGTAGAGGGAGAGAGAGAAGGGCGATCGAACTCCCCCAGCAGTTCATCCCCTAGCCAAGAACAGACCCTCGCAAGGTCGTTCTTCCTTGTATCGTTCTTCCTCATCAGCTCAAGAGGCAATCCACCACACCACACTGGAGTAGGGTATTACACCACAATGGTGGCCCGAACCAGTATAAACCCTGTGTCTCTTGTGTTGTTCTTGCAGTAGTTTAGATCCCAGCGAGACGGAGAGGTAGAGGGCACGATCTCCGCGCGCACCCCAGAGTTCGAACCTTAAGGGTCTGCCGGAACCCGTGATCCGACATTTGGCGCGCCAGGTAGGGGTGCGCCGGAATCAGTTTTCCACCGCTTCGCTCTCCTCCGACCACCGCATCCATGTCTGACGCTCGCCGGGCCCGCGCCGAGCGCCGGGCCGCCATCGCTTCCCGCGCCGTCCAGACGGCCCCTGTCGGCAGGCGTCCTCATCGTTCCCCATCGCCCGCCGTCAACGCCGCCACCGGCCCGGCGGGGAACGAGCAGCAAGCGTCCTCTCAACACCCGTCCGTGCGGCGGGATGGCCGCACCGCCACTCCCTCGCTCACCCCTGCCGGTTCCTCGTCACACGCGCCGCGCGCGCCCTTGGAGGCTCGAGGTGCGCTCATCGCGGCGAACGAGCTCCTGCGCTACCGCCCTGTCGACGACGTCTACGAGGAGTGGCTCGACCGCGTCGCCGAGCTCGTCCGCGCCGTAGGGGGCTCTCCCGCGCCTTCCGCAGCACTGCGCCGCACTCCGCCCCGCATGGGCAACGAAGCCCCGGGGGCGTTCCAGCCACCACCTTTCCAAGAAGATGCCATGGCCCCAAGGCGCGCGGCTCCTGGGCGGAACCCGCTCCGCCATGCGCCGGCCCAGCCGGAACGGAGCTGTCAGGAAGTCCCGCGACCGCAAGAGGCCGCCCGGGCGCTCCTAGCCCCGGCTCGCCGAGACCCTGCTCCAGCTCCGGCATGTCAAGACCCCACGCTGCTCCCAGCTGCGGCGCAAGGGGACCCACAAGGCCAAGCTCTCCCTCAACCAAAACCTCCCGCGGTCACCGCTGGCTGCCGCGCCTACACCCCTGAGCTGCGTAGCATCGCGTGGCCCGGCAAGTTCAAGCCGGACCTGCCTCCTCGCTACGACGGCACAACTGATCCCACGGAGTTCCTCCAGCTCTACGAGTTGGGAATCGAAGCTGCCAGCAGGGATGAGAAGGTCATGGCAAACTGGTTCCCCATGGCGCTGAAGGAAGGTGCTCGCACTTGGCTCCTGAACCTGGCACCAGGCACGATCTCCTCCTGGGACCAGATGCGTACCCGCTTCATCTCCAACTTCCAAGGTACCCGCGACCGGCCTCCCGCCGTGAGCGACATGCGCCGCATCAAGCAGCAACCTGGAGAGACCCTGCAGAAGTACATCCAGCGCTTCAATAGCCCGCGCCTCAAGATCCCCAGGGTGTCCGAAGAAGCCATCATTTCGGCCTTCTCTGATGGCGTGCGCGACGTCAAGATGAAGGAGGAGCTGGCGATGCACGAAGACCTCTGCACCTCCCTAGAGCTGTTCAACTTGGCGACCAAGTGCGCCAGAGCTAAGGAGGGACGCCTCTCCCTCCTCGAGCTGCCTGCCGCAGACCCAGAAGAGAAGAAGCCCAAGGCCAAGGACGTGAAGCGCAAGGGGGCTGCCGTGCTCGCGGCAGAACCAGACACCAAGCGGGGCAAGGACCTGCCTGAATCCTCCAGGGGCAGCCAGTACTGTGTGTACCACGACCTCCACACCCACAACACCAATGAATGCCAAGAACTCCGCGCCGTGCGAGAAGGAAGAGTCGGCCGATGCCCTAACCGTGCTGACCGAGGCTACGGCCGAGGAGGAGGAAGGAACCCGGGGCGCTGGGAAGACCGCGGCCCACGTCCAGGCTGGCGCGACCAACCTCGCGAGGATCGCTCGCGCGACCCGCCTCGCGAGGGGGACTGGAGGGATCAACCTCATGAGGATCGGCCCCACGGCAACCCAGGCCTGCCGCCGTTGCCGCCTCAGCCAAGAAGGAATGAAGACCGCCACCAAGACGAGGGGGCTGGGGGCTTCCAGGAGCCCCGCGCCATCGCCTGCATCCTGGGCGGAGCTCAAGCCCCAGCCTCCCAACGCATCTTCAAGCAGTTTGCTCGCGAAGTGAATGCAGTTCTCCCCAAGCTCGAAGCAACGCGTCCCCTCAGGTGGTCGGCCTGCACCATCACGTTCAGCTCCGCAGACCAGCTCAAGTGCGCAGCCACAGCCGGAGTCCTCCCAATGCTTTGTTCCCCAGTCATCAGCAATGTTCTGGTCACCAGGACCGTCATCGACGGAGGGGCAGGGCTCAATGTCTTGTCCGTGGAAACGTTCAACAGCCTCCAAGTGCCCTATGACCAGCTTCAGCCAACCAAGCCCTTCTCCGGAGTCACCGACGGTTCCACGATCCCGATCGGGCAGGTCCGCCTCCCAGTCACCTTCGGCACCTACAGCAACTACCGCACCGAGCTCATCGACTTTGACGTCGCCCACATCCGCCTGCCGTACAACGCCATCCTCGGGTACCCGGCGCTGGCCAAGTTCATGGCAGTGACTCACCATGGCTACAACGTCCTCAAGATGCCAGGAAGCGGCGGCGTCATCACGGTGCCATGTCAAGAGAAGGATGCAGTGTGTGCGCTGGAGCGAGCCTTTCAGGCCGCGTCACTAGAAGACCCAGATCGCGGAAGCAGGAGGCTTCCTGAGACCACCCCCAAGAAGAAGAAGACAACGTCAGGCTCAGACCCTTAGGAGGCAGGCCCTTCAAGGCCCACGTCTGCTCAGGGGGACCCTCCTTCAATCGCATAGGAAAGCGCGCCCGGCGCCCTCCTCAGGCAGGGCTCGGGGGCTCTCACCTGGAGGGCCACCGACCTCGCCAAGGTCACGAGGGAGGCACTGGGGCACCATGTGGAGGCGTGTTTTGAAACATGCTTCCCTCGGGAAGAAGCCAGGGAAGGAAGGCCAGACCAACAGGAGTTTGTTAGCAAGGCGATACAAGAACTACAGGAGTCGAGGATCATGAGAGGTTGCCGTTGCCCACCAGCTGTGGCTCCCCATCCAGGCGAGGATGGTGGGCTGCGCGTCTGCGTCGACGTACCAGGGCTCAACCAGGTCGCCACGGCGGAGCGCCTCTGGCCCTCACACGCGGGGCGCTGCAGAGGACCACCCCACAGCTATGTTCGCATGCCTTATGGCCTGCCGAGCGTGGCTGCGGCGTAACAGCGCATCATGAGGAGCATCTTGGAGGCACAAGAAGGCAGGCGATCCGCAGCCCTGGCGGAGATGGAGGCTGCTCACGAGGGGCCACCAGTGCCTCCGGAGCCTCCCGAGGCCCCTGGGCCTGAGGGCTCGTGAGGATTGGCTTCCACAGCCCACCGAGTCTGCTGCACCAACGCCACTGCACCGACGACATCTTCAGGTGACATCTTTCAAGTTTCATTCCCAGCTGGGAGCACCCTCCCAGGGTTACATCATTCCCAGGCCGCGTGGGTCCGTCCCTGTGGCATGTATCCCTTTTTATCTTTTCGGTCGCTAGCTTGCTTTGCTGGGGGCGCCCCTCGGGCTGCATCATCCCCAGGCCACTCGGGCTAGGCCCAGCGGCATGTATCCCTTCCGCGTTTATTTCCAATATGCATCATGCTTGATTACTCGATGCCGTCCACGACACCTTTTCTTCTTCATGTCGACCACTTGCACGTTAAAGGGGGGGTGCCTGACCATCGCGACTCAGGGCTCTTACTGGCTCTCTAGCCCTCACCCTCTGGCCTTGTCCACGGCATCGCGACCTGGCATACCAGCGAGGGCTGAGACAAGCTCGAGGGCCGGGACCCGAGGACGTAGAGTGCCGGCATCTAACCAGACTTTGCAGGAACACATCTCAAGATACGGCCCAGTGCCAGGCGCAACCCGCCTAGAGGTAGGGCCCCGTGAGTCCCGCGCTGGGTCACGGGTGCCCAGATACACCTCACCTAGCTCTACCGTGCCAGCCACGTGTCAGGGCGGGGCTGTACACGCCCCGGGGGCTCCTCCCGGAGGGGAGCCCCCTCCCACGTACTAGTGGAAGCACCATGCTCCGCGCTGGCTGACGACACTGCCGAGGAGCGGCTATGCCCGTACACATACGGAAGCGCTACGCTCCGCACTGGTGATAAACAACTAAGGGTGGCCTCCGGGCCGCGTTAACCTCAGGGAGCCCCGAGCTCAGTGGCCGGCCTCATCGCAATGCCTCCCCCCAGGAGCGCCGCGCGAGGGGGCTGGGCACGGGGGCTACGACCGGGTCACGCCCAGCCGTACGCCCCAGCCAGGCCCCTCGGGCCTGGTTCGTCGCGCGTCTCTCCCCGAGCGGAGCCAAGGTACGAAGACCGTTTGCGCGTCAAGGGGGACTCCTGAGCATCGCGACTCAGGAGCCTAACTGGCTCCGTAGCCCCTCACTCCTTAGTTCCGAAAGGCTATGCTGGGTGAGGTACGCGCGGGGTCGGGCTCTGCAGACGTAGAACGGTAGCCCCGCCTGCATTTCATTTCGCCACCTGCTGTTCGCGCGTCAAGGGGGACTCCTGAGCATCGCGACTCAGGAGCCTAACTGGCTCCGTAGCCCCTCACTCCTTAGTTCTGAAAGGCTATGCTGGGTGAGGTACGCGCGGGGTCGGGCTCTGCAAACGTAGAACGGAAACGCACCTACATCGCGCTTCCCTACTTGTTGCTCGTGCGCTAAGGGGGACTCCTGAGCATCGCGACTCAGGAGCCTAACTTGTCACGTGGCCCCTCATTCCTTTGGTCCCGTCCTGGTTTCCGGTCGGGGCTGATGCTGGGTGAGGCATGCGCTTGGCCGGGCCCTGCCGGCGTAGAGCATAAGCAAGCAGGGAAGAGGAACATAAAATTCAAGGAACTTAAAAACGAATATTACAACCCATAATGTCGCCTTGGTTCCAAACGCAAATTTAAATGCCTCCTCGAGGCGTCGTGCATGTGCAGGAATCGAAAGAAGAACAAGAACGATAGCGGAGTCACTTGGCGGCAGCAGAGTCGCGTGGAGTGGGTTCACCTTGCGGGGTAGTAGGGTCTGCAGCACCTCGCTTCGGCTTGGTGCTAAAAGCCCGGAACTTCCCCAGCAGCGCCTCCGCGCGCCCCTTCACGGCCTTGACAGCAGCGGCGGCGCCTTCGCCGCTCACCGGCTCCAGCAGGCTGTCAAGGTCGGCGCTGGGGTCGCGAAGGTAGACATGGGCGAAGACCCGCGTCAACGCGGCGGAAGACAGGACACGCGCCTCGGCTTCGATCGTGGGGACGAGCCCGAGGGCGACATCTCCAAGAGCCTTCACCAAGAAGGGAAGCAGTTTGGCGGGGCCGTCCCCGTCGCCAGCCAGCGGGCAATCCAGGCCACTCTCATAAAGCGTCTTCAGTGAAGTGCGGGCATCCTTCTCCATGTCCGCGAAGGCCACGCATCCTCAGCAAGGACCCGGGCCTTGACGTCCAGCTTGGCCTTCGTCGTCTCCAGCTCCTTCTTCAGCGCACCTAGGTGGCTGCGGCGCTTCTTGAGCTTCGCCTCCTGGTCCTCGAGCGCCGCCTCGCGAGCCTTCGCCTCCTTCTCCTGCTCTTGGCGAAGGCGGGTCTCTTCCGCAAGCTGACCACGCAGACCTTGCAACTCGTCCTCCAGCTCCTTGCAGCGGCCGCGGATTCTAACCGCCTCTCCCAGTGCCGCGTCACGGGCAGCCTTCGCCTCGAGGGTAGCCTCCTTCTCCTCGTCACAGGCCGTCGAGGCCTGAACCAGTGCTGCCCGGATCAAGGCGTCGGAGCGAATCCACCCCGAGGCCAGCTCCAGGCGCCCGTCCACCAGGCGAGGGTCGGCGCCTAGAAGATCCTGCCGCAGCCGGTCCAGTCCAGCAACAGCTCGCTCCAGGATGGAAGAAGAAGGCGGGGAAGCATCAGGGCGCTTCGGGGCGGCAGGAGGAGTCCCGGAACCAGCAGCCGGCGGAACAGGAGGAGAAGTTAGAAGCGGCGAGGCTGCAGTATCCCGAGGCGGAGTCTGCTGCACCTCCCCAGCCGTAGCAGCAGCACCGGACAAGGGCACCTCTGGGGCCGACCGAGCCATGGGGGTTGCGGCCCCAGCCAGATCAGCCAAGCCCCGCAATGGCGAGTGGGCAGGGGGAGCCTGTGCGTCGCGGTCACCCTCCCCTGCAGGTGGAGGTGCCTTCGCAGCCGGGGCCTCAGGAGCCCCCTTCAGCTTCTTCGCCGCGGGCGCCAGCCTGCTCAGGAGAAGTGATCGTCAAGCCTCGTCAGCGGAACAAGAAACCAGGAATCAAGGATCAAGCACTTACAGGTCATCGGCAGAAAGCTCCGGTGGTCTCCTGCCAAACTTGAAGCCGGAGAGCCGGCTGGAGGGGTCGACCTCGGAAGCAGAAGGCGCGTCCGCGGTTCGCCCAGGAGTCAGGGCGGACCCGCGGGGAATCAACCCGGTCCTGCCCTTCTTCGGGATCGGGGGCGAGCTCCCGCTACCCAGCACGTCGTCGTCGTCGTCATCATCGTCACTCGGTGAAAGGCGGAGAGCACGGGGCTTGCGCTGGAGCGAGGGAGTCCTAGACTCTCCGTCGGTTGCCTCGGAGTCGGGGCCTGCCCCCTCCTCCTCCTCGCCCCACCTCCGCTGGAGTCGCCGGAAGACACGTTCACGAGATCCTCGGGAGCCACCGCGGGCACGAGCGCGTCCCCGTCGAAGACGGGCATGGACCCCACCACTTGATCCCAATCGTCGCGGAGGAACAAGGGCGAAGGCGCACCCTACGGCATTGCTGCCTCGCCCCCGACCAGGGACTGGAGAACCGCAGTCACATCACCTTCGCCCACGGCTGCGGGACTCGGGTGAGGCCTCCACATCGGAGGAGAATACCGCCGAAGCGGAGCCAGTTGGTGCTCCAGGAACTCCCTCAGCAACGACGCCCCGGTTATCTTCGCCGCCGCCAAGCTGGCCGGCTTCAGATCGGCGTCCATCCTCGCCAGCACCGACTTCGCGCGGGGATCCGTGAGCTCCGCCTGGCTCCAGTCTTCCGAGCTCACGGCCGGCTCCATGGGAAGGGCCAACCGAGGATCGACGCACCCGGCGTCAACCAATACCCACTTGCTCCGGAAGCCCTCGATCCTCTTCCCTGGATTCGAGATGGCCATGGAGCTGCCGCACGCGACGAAGCCCGCGCATGCAGAAGGAGAACCCTTGGAGGTCCGGAGGTAGAAGTAGTGGCGCAACAAGGCCACTGAAGGCTGCACCCCCACATGCGCCTCGTAGTAGTAGGCGAAGATCGCCAAGAGAAGAACAGAGTTGGGGTGGAGATGCAAAGCTTGCAAGTTGTAATGGCGGAGGACGGCGAGGAAGAACTCCGAGAAAGGAGGCACCAGGCCCGCCGTAATGGAGCTCACGAAGAAGGGATAGAAGGTGCTCCCCTGCCCTTCAGGGACATCGGAGCTGGCCTTGAACATCTGCGCCCCGTCAATGCCTTGCGCCGCGGCCATCCGGTGCAGCGGGGCAAGGCTCGTCTTCGACACGGTGGGCGAATCCAAAGCACGCGAGAACCAAGCTTCAGCCGGGGTCCGGCGAGGCGCCATGGCTACTTAGGACGAGCGGAGAAGCAGATCTGGAAGCTTGGAGGAATGAAGAAGAAGCGCGAGGAAGGGGATCTGAGCAGCGGATGGAGAAGGAAAGGAACAAAGTCCGAGCAGATGCCACGCCTTTAGTATCCTGCGCGGTTGCAAAAGCACCCACGTCCAATCAACCGCCACGCGACGCCCGAGGCCGCAGGCTGTTAGGGCCTGCGGCGCTTCGCCCTTGCCCTTTCACCTCTCGGCACGGCCAAGTCCATGCACGCCTTGGGCCCGGGGGCTACTGTCGGCGTTCTGGGAACGGGAGTCCCCAGACTTGCCTGCCTGCGGCCTGCGGCATGGCTCGAGTGGGGGCCCAACGTGGCCCATCTTCATCAACACAAGTCTCAAGACCCTCGCGAGGGGCCAAGCCTCGCCAGGCGGACGACATGGAGCTTCCTCCAGCACGGCCTCCTTAGGCTGGCTCGCGAGGAGGCGGAGAGATCAAGGTGGGATACCTCACGAGGTGCCCATGACGCAAGCCATGACGATCAAAGGTGCCAGGCGGGCGCCAGCCCGCGCAGTGTCCTCCCTTTCCTCTTTGGTGCAAAGGGGGCAAGCGCAGGCGAGAAGATCAAGCAAAGGCATCCATTTCGGTGCAACGAGACCAAGACCAACTCCACGGCAAGGAGGAAGTCACTGTGGAGCCCAAGCCGGCGTCATCACCAGAACCTTTGGCAGGGGAAGACCAACTTTAGTCAGGATAAGTGTACCCGATGTTCCCCTTCAAATCGGCCAATTGTTGGCGCCCTTCCCGCTCAAATATTTGGGAAGAGGCCCAGGGCCTTTGCCTATATATAGGTACTAGCCGCTCCCAAAGAGGGCAGATCGAGGAGAGAGATCCAGGAGAAGACCTAGAGCAAGTAGAGAGAGAGAGAGAGAAGGGCGATCGAACTCCCCCCAGCAGTTCATCCCCTAGCCAAGAACAGACCCTCGCGAGGTCGTTCTTCCTTGTATCGTTCTTCCTCATCAGCCCAAGAGGCAATCCACCACACCACACTGGAGTAGGGTATTACACCACAATGGTGGCCCGAACCAGTATAAACCCTGTGTCTCTTGTGTTGTTCTTGCAGTAGTTTAGATCCCAGCGAGACGGAGAGGTAGAGGGCACGATCTCCGCGCGCACCCCAGAGTTCGAACCTTAAGGGTCTGCCGGAACCCGTGATCCGACAGAAACTCACTCACATCTTGAGAAATCTGTACATCACCAAGTCTCTATACAATGGTGGTTGAAGTCAAGGAAGCACAAAACCCCTCAAATATATCCTTTAACTCATTCTATGTTAAATTTTATGAGTGTCATTTTGGATACACAAGTGCTCTTCCTTGCAAAGCTAACCCATGTAGGAAGATGAACTCAAACTCCAAGTGGTGCTCCCAACTCTTAATGGGATAAAGCAACTCAACAAGATGTGAATGCATCAAGGAGCTTAAACGAAAAATGGTAATCCCATTTTGAGCTTAAACGATGAGTATGACCAAAGATCAAGTGATCTCACTTGACTCCTAAGTCAATATACTCTAACATAGGTGACTTTGTCACCGCCCAATTCTAGATGAAGTTCTCTTGCGTTTCCACTTCATCTAGATATTTTCTTCTCTTTTCCGTTCTGCATTTTCTGCATCCAATTCATTGCAAATCTTTCAGCTAATTCCTTGCAAATCCTTGTGAGATCTTAAAGTGCCTAGTGAGCTGAGGTGACAAGTGTTTTAATGTGATGAACTCGGTCACACTGGTCTATTTTCGTCGGCTCAACCGAATTCTCTCGGTGCCACCGAAGCACACAACTCGGTGCTACCGATTTCACTACAGAAAAGACAACTTGCCACTTATTTCTGTAGTATTTTTGCTCCAGGTCCACTCAATGACTCTTGTTCTGTACCAGCATCACAGTCGCTTTGCTTTGTGACTCAAGGACCAAACCCTTTTGCAATAAAACAAAAATCCAGAAGAGCCCTTCTTGGAAATTGATGTCAAAGGGGGAGAGAGGGATCACATCAAAGCTCTATGCTTAATCATTTCTATAGGGGGAGAGGACACTTAGGGGGAGTGTGTGTAAGAAACCTCAGACCTCAGATACTTGGTGTTCAAGAGGAGATAAATTACATGTCTTTAAGAGGGGAAAGACATGTTCATATTTGATCATATTTGATTACTTGCATTATTTATGTTGTTTTTCTTTTGCTCTGATTTTCTGTTCCCTATCTTCTCCCAATATCCCATGCAAGATTCAGGGGGATCAAGACATCTAAGGGAAGGAAATCTCTGATTTTATTGCATAGCTTTACCTTTGGGGACATGTCTATACCCAATGGGGTACTCAGTACTCACTCTATACATGTCATCCCAGTCTTGGTTCTCTTGTGGTTTCTTTTGTTTGCTCTGGCTAGTAGGTGTATCTGTGTTATCTAACCTTGTTTACTCAGGTTCATTCCTTCCTAAGCCAACTCAAGACCACAAGGTAAGTATATGCATCACAGTCATGTGTATGAGGATTTCTTACTGATGTACATACTGTTTGCAAGAAGGACTCATGGGCATGAAGGTACATTTCCTATATTCACATCATTTGCTCTGATGCATATAGCCAAGATACATGTAACACATGGCTTACTCTGTCATGCTTATGCATTCACATGTTCCTATGTTTCATATTTACATGATTGCATACATAAAGGGGGAGCCTACGCATGTTACATGTCTTTCCAAAGCTTTGCTTATTGCTCTCTATATCTTTACCTAAAGCTTTGATGTATGTTGTCATCAATTACCAAAAAGGGGGAGATTGAAAGCACAAGTGCTCCTGGGTGATTTTGGTAATTAATGTCAACATATCTCTTGTTGGACTAATGCTTCTACCTAGTATGTTTCAGATAAGTTCAACAATGGAGTGGCATGGACAAGAGGATGTGGAACCCCTTCAAGATGCTAAGGACAAAGGATTGGCTCAAGCTCAAAGCACAAGACTCTACATTTTCTATTTTAGTGAACCAAGATCACATTGAGTCTATAGGAAAAGCCAATACTATTAAGAAGGGATGAGGTGTTGCTTAATGGCTTGCTTGCTCAAAGTGCTTAGTGATACGCTCCAAACCCTCAACCACTTTCTCACTTCCACATATGTCCTAATCCAAAAAGTCAAACTCGGCCTCACCGAAATTTCATATCCGGAGCCACCGAGTTCAGTTGACATAGCCACTGCCAGAAAACCTAATCAGTTCGGTCTCACTGATGGGATCTCGGTCCCACCGAGATGGGCTTGCAAACTCTCTGTTGTCTGTTGCAATAATTTCGGTCCCACCGAGATTTGCAACCGGCCCCACCGAGTTTGCTTGGCCAACATTCCGTTTCACTTATTACCCAAATCGGTCCCACCGAGTTTGAGTAATCGGTCAAACCAAGTTTTGTATTTACCCTAACCCTAGCACATCGTTCCCACCGAGTTGATCCAGTCGGTCCCACCAAGAATCCTAACATTCACATTTTGAACTAAATCGGTCCGACCGAGTTTCACGATTCGGTCCCACCGAGTTTGGTGATTTGTGTGTAACGGTTAGATTTTGTGTGGAGGCTATATATACCCCTCCACCCACTCTTCATTCATGGAGAGAGCCATCAGAACATGCCTAGACTTCCAATACATATTTTTTGAGAGAGAACCACCTACACTTGTGTTGAGGTCAAGATATTCCATTCCAACCACATAAATCTTGATCTCTAGCCTTCCCCAAGTTGCTTTCCACTCAAATCTTCTTTCTACCAAATCCAATCCTATGAGTGAGAGTTGAGTGTTGGGGAGACTATCATTTGAAGCACAAGAGAAAGGAGTTCATCATCAACACACCATTTGTTACTTCTTGGAGAGTGGTGTCTCCTAGATTGGCTAGGTGTCACTTGGGAGCCTCCAACAAGATTGTGGAGTTGAACCAAGGATTTTGTAAGGGCAAGGAGATCGCCTACTTCGTGAAGATCTACCCGAGTGAGGCAAGTCCTTCGTGGGCCACGGCCATGGTGGGATAGACAAGGTTGCTTCTTCGTGGACCCTTCGTGGGTGGAGCCCTCCTGGACTCGCGCAACCGTTACCCTTCGTGGGTTGAAGTCTCCATCAACGTGGATGTACGATAGCACCACCTATCGGAACCACGGATAAAAAATCTCCATGTCTTCAAATTGCGTTTGCACACTCCAATCCCTTCTCTTTACATTCTTGCAACTTGCATGCCTTACTTTCCACTGCTCATATACTCTTTGTATGCTCGCATGCTTGCTTGATATGTATTGTGAATGTTTAAACTTGTGCTAATACTCCACTTCAACTCAAGAGATTAAAAACTACAACTTTTCTTGATTAGAGTCTATTCACCCCCCTCTAGACACCTCTTCTCGATCCTTTCAGACTCCTATTAAATCTTTGTTTTCCAATATGAATCTTGATAAAGATGGGACTAAAGATGAGTCAACTTTAGTTAAAAGGCGTCCCAATGATTCAAAGTTTTTAGATCTTGATGCAAAAATTAATAAAAGTGGGTTTGAAGAGGTCAAAACTTTACATAGCAATGAACTCACTATTTTGGATTTCAAGGAATTAATTTATGATAATTGCTCTTTGATAGATTGTATTGCCTTATTGCAGTCCGTGTTAAATTCTCCTCATGCTTATAATCAAAATAAAGCTTTTACTAAACATATCGTTGATGCTTTAATGCAATCCTATGAAGAAAAGCTTGAACTAGAAGTTTCTATCCCTAGAAAACTTTATGATGAGTGGGAACCTACTATTAAAATTAAGATTAAAGATTATGAATTCTATGCTTTATGTGATTTGGGTGCTAGTGTTTCCATGATTCCAAAAACTTTGTGTGATGTGCTAGGTTTCCACGAATTTGATGATTATTCTTTAAACTTGCATCTTGCGGATTACACCATTAAGAAACCTATGGGAAGGATTAATGATGTTCTTATGGTTGTAAATAGGAATTATGTGCCCATAGATTTCATTGTTCTTGATATAGATTGCAATCCTACATGCCCTATTATTCTTGGTAGACCTTTCCTTAGAACGATTGGTGCAATTATTGACATGAAAGAAGGAAATATTAGACTCCAATTTCTGTTAAGGAAAGGCATGGAACACTTTCCTAGGAATAAAATTAAATTGACTTATGAATCTATTATGAGAGCCACTTATGGATTTCATACCAAAGATGACAATACCTAGATCTATTCTTGCTTTTATGCCTAGCTAGGGGCGTTAAACTATAGCGATTGTTGGGAGGCAACCCAATTTTATTTTTGTTCTTTGCTTTTTGCTCCTGTTTAGTAATAAATAATTCATCTAGCTTCTGTTTAGATGTGGTTTTATGTTTTAATTAGTGTTTGTGCCAAGTAAAGCCTTTAGGATCTTCTTGGATGATAGTTGTTTGATCTTGCTGAAAAAGACAAAAACTTTATGCTCACGAAAATAATTTTCATAAATCACAGAAGGAGATTTTACCCTGATTCTTTTTGCAGAAGATTAATATACAAATAAGCCTGGTCATCCTAATTTGGTATAATTTTAGGAGTTCCTAAAGTATTCGAACAAGTCAGATTACTACAGACTGTTCTGTTTTTTGACAGATTCTGTTTTTCGTGTGTTGTTTGCTTATTTTGATGAATCTATGAGTAGTATCGGGGGGTATGAACCATAGAGAAGTTGGAATACAGTAGGTTTAACACCAATATAAATAAAGAATGAGTTCATTACAGTACCTTAAAGTGGTGGTTTATTTTCTTATACTAACGGAGCTCATGAGATTTTCTGTTGAAGTTTTGTGTTGTGAAGTTTTCAAGTTTTTGGGTAAAGATTTGATTGATTCTGGAATAAGGAGTGGCAAGAGCCTAAGCTTGGGGATGACCAAGGGACCCCAAGGTAAAATTCAAGGACAACCAAAAGCCTAAGCTTGGGGATGCCCTGGAAGGCATCCCCTCTTTCGTCTTCGTCTACCGGTAACTTTACTTGAGGCTATATTTTTATTCACCACATGATATGTGTTTTACTTGGAGCGTCTTGTATGATTTGAGTCTTTGATTTTTATTTTACCACAATCATCCTTTCTGTACACACCTTTTGGGAGAGACACGCATGAATCGGAATTTATTAGAATACTCTATGTGCTTCACTTATATCTTTTGAGCTATATAATTTTGCTCTAGTGCTTCACTTATATATTTTTAGAGCATGGTGGTGGTTTTATTTTATAGAAATTATTGATCTCTCATGCTTCACTTATATTATTTTGAGAGTCTTTTAGAACATCATGGTAGTTTGCTTTGGTTATAAAATTAGTCCTAATATGATGGGCATCCAAGATGGGTATAATAAAAACTTTCATATAAAGTGCATTGAATACTGTGAGAAGTTTGATTCCTTATGATTGTTTTGAGATATGAAGATGGTAATATTAGAGTCATGCTAGTAGAGTAGTTGTGAATTTTAGATATACTTGTTTTAAAGTTTGTTGATTCCCGTAGCTTGCACGTATGGTGATCCGTTATGTGATGAAGTCGGAGCATGATTTATTTTTTGATTGTCTTCCTTATGAGTGGCGGTCGGGGACGAGTGATGGTCTTTTCCTACCAATCTACCCCCCTAGGAGCATGCATCTAGTACTTCGTTTCAATAACTAATAGACTTCTACAATAAGTATGTGAGTTCTTTATGACTAATGTTGAGTTCATGGATTATACGCACTCTCACCCTTCAGCCGTTGCTAGCCTCTCTAGTACCACGCAACTTTCGCCGGTACCATAAACCCACCATTTATCTTCCTCAAAACATCCACCATACCTACATATTATGGCATTTCCATAGCCATTCCGAGATATATTACCATGCAACTTTCCACCATTCCGTTTATTATGACGCGCTCCATCATTGTCATATTGCCTTGCATGATCATGTAGTTGACATCATATTTGTGGCAAAGCCACCTTCATAATTATTTCATACATGTCACTCTTGATTCATTGCACATCCCAGTACACCGCCGGAGGCCTTCACATAAAGTCATATTTTGTTCTAAGTATCGAGTTGTAATTCTTGAGTTGTAAGTAAATAAAAGTGTGATGATCATCATTATTAGAGCATTGTCCCAGTGAGGAAAGGATGATGGAGACTATGATTCCCCCACAAGTCGGGATGAGACTCCGGACGAAAAAAATAAAAAAAGGCAATAAAAATAGAAAAGGCCCAAATAAAAAAATAAAAATAATAAAAAAAATGAGAGAAAAAGAGAGAAGGGGCAATGCTACTATCCTTTTAGCACACTTGTGCTTCAAAGTAGCACCATGATCTTCATGATAGAGAGTCTCCTATGTTGTCACTTTCCTATACTAGTGGGAATTTTTAATTATAGAACTTGGCTTGTATATTCCAATGATGGGCTTCCTCAAATTGCCCTAGGTCTTCGTGAGCAAGCGAGTTGGATGCACACCCACTTAGTTTCTTTTGAGCTTTCATACACTTATAACTCTAGTGCATCCGTTGCATGGCAATCCCTACTCACTCACATTGGTATCTATTGATGGGCATCTCCATAACCCGTTGATACGCCTAGTTGATGTGAGACTATCTTCTACTTTTGTCTTCTCCACAACCACCATTCTATTCCACCTATAGTGCTATGTCCATGGCTCACGCTCATGTATTGCGTGAATATTGAAAAAGTTTGAGAACAACAAAAGTATGAAACAATTGCTTGGCTTGCCATAGGGGTTGTGCATGATCTAAATATTTTGTGTGATGAAGATAGAGCATAGCCAGGCTATATGATTTCGTAGGGATAACTTTCTTTGGCCATTATATTTTGAGAAGACATGATTGCTTCGTTAGTATGCTTGAAGTATTATTGTTTTTATGTCAATATTAAACTTTTGTCTTGAATATTCCGTATCTGAACATTCATGCCACAATAAAGGAAATTACATTGATAATTATGTTAGGTAGCATTCCACATCAAAAATTCTGTTTTCATCATTTACCTACTCGAGGATGAGCAGGAATTAAGCTTGGGGATGCTTGATATGTCTCCAACGTATCTATAATTTTTTATTGTTCCATGCTATTATATTATCTGTTTTGGATGTTTAATGGGCTTTAATATGCTCTTTTATATTATTTTTGGGACTAACCTGTTAACCGGAGGCCCAGTGCCAGTTTATGTTTTTTTTGCCTATTATAGAGTTTCGCAGAAAAGGAATACTAAACGGAGTCCAAATGGAATGAAACCTTCGCGATGATCTTTCTTGGACCAAAAGCAATCCAGAAGACTTGGAGTCGAAGTCTGGAACTCCACGAGGCGGCCATGAGGCAGGAGGGCGCGCCCAGGGGGGTAGGCGCGCCCCCACCCTCGTGGGCCCCTCGTAGCTCCACCGATGTACTTCTTTCGCCTATATATACTCTTATACCCTAGAAATATCAGGGAGAGCCATGAAACCACTTTTCCACCGCCGCAACCTTCTGTACCCGTGAGATCCCATCTTGGGGCCTTTTCCAGCGATCTGCGGAGGGGGAATCTGTCATGGAGGGCTTCTACATCAACACCATTGCCTCTCCGATGAAGCGTGAGTAGTTTACCACAAACCTCCGGGTCCATAGTTATTAGCTAGATAACTTCTTCTCTCTCTTTGATTCTCAATACAAAGTTCTCCACGATGTTCTTGGAGATCTATTCGATGTAATGCTCTTTTGCGGTGTGTTTGCCGAGATCCAATAAATTGTGGATTTATGAACAAGATTATCTATGAATATTATTTGGTTCTTCTCTGAATTCTTATATGCATGATTTGATATCTTTGCAAGTCTCTTCGAATTATCGTTTTAGTTTGGCCTACTAGATTGATCTTTATTGCAATGAGAGAAGTGCTTAGCTTTGGGTTCAATCTTGCGGTGTCCTTTCCCAATGACAGTAGGGGCAGCAAGGCACGTATTGTATTGTTTCCATCGAGGATAAAAATATGGGGTTTATATCATATTGCTTGAGTTTATCCCTCTACATCATGTCATCTTGCTTAACACGTTACTCTGTTCTTATGAACTTAATACTCTAGATGCATGCTGGATAGTGGTCGATATGTGGAGTAATAGTAGTAGATAGAGAATCGTTTCGATCTACTTGACACGGACGTGATGCCTATATTCATGATCATTTCCTTAGATATCTTCATAACTATGCACTTTTCTGTCAATTGCTCGGCAGTAATTTGTTCACCCACCGTAATACATGCTATCTTGAGAGAAGCCACTAGTGAAACCTATGGCCCCAGGTCTCTTTCTTATTATATTGCATCTCTTTTATTTACATTGCATCTCATTTACTATTTTGCAATCTTTACTTTCCAATTGTAAGTGCATCTAGTGCCCCTTAGTGATTTTGGTGTATTGAAGACTTATAGGTTAAGCATCTGATGTGTTTATGAGTGTACACAGGTCTATAAGTCTATGAGGAGTTTGATATTTACAGTAAAAGTCGACCCCTAAAAATGAAGTTCTTCGACTGAAGACTTTGATATTCTGAAGACTTTTTGAAGACTTTCTTAAGACTTTGAAAGTGAAGAAATTGGTGTGACCTTGAAGACATGGTATTCGTTCGAGGAACGTGAAGCGTGAAGACTTGTTTTCGTAGTTTCATTTTTCTCTTTCTTGAGTCATAGGAAACACCGTACTGTTAAAGGGGGTCGAGGAAATACTAAGGAGAAAATTTCCATGTGATGCTCAACTCAAATCCTACACCTACCAATCCCTTCGAGTGAAGCCATTGGAAATCTCATACAGTTCAGTCAATTTCTTCAGTGACAGAGACGCAGTTCTTCTGGTCACTGAGGACTTTGCTCTGACTGAGGAGTTAGGAATTCGCCAGTGCGAATTGCCTACACAGTGAGGAACATGATAGCCTGAGGAATTTGTACTCCAAATTTCCGACCGTTGCTGCGCCACGCGCCAGCTGTCCTAAAATATCTTGTCCACCTAACGGTCATATCATTGAAGGGCATTTATGTCTTATCATGTCGGGCTGCTCCCTAGGATATAAATAGCCGCCCCCTTCAACCACTAGCTGGTTGGCTGCTCCGCGTGAACTTGACACTTGTCATTTGATAGCAACCTTACCTAGACCCAATACCTGACTTTTGCTTTTATCAGCGAAGATGATATGCTTCATGTGTGATGCTGATAAGGGAGCATCCATCAACAGATTCTTGTCACCGGTCATGTGATTTGTACATCCACTATCAAGTACCCATTCAGTGGCTTTGGGTTGATCATCCTGTAGATGAATTAGTGCAACTTACGAACCTCATATACTTTAGTAGTGAAGAATATGATATCACAATTCATCAGATAAATTTCATTAAGCAGTAGAACCGATAAAACAGAGGGAGGACGTGTGAAATGAAAGTTCATTTTCATCATGGTTAGCCTGCGTCCTTTCAGGCATTTTTGTCAGGTCCCCAGCAAATTCTTCAGACGTTACAGCACGTCTGGAGACCTGACCCTGCAGAAGAGATTAGTTCTTTTTCTTCACCACCCACATATGAAGGGGTGGCAAAGAGTTCATCACTCTGCGAGCTCCATATGAGAATGGTGGCAAAGCAGCCAAACCATTTCGTTTCACATAAGAGGGGTTAGGGTAAGCATATGAATAAGCAGAGAAATTCTTCGAGGACTTATGAACATAATAATTTGAAGAATAATGCTCATATTCATAGCCCTTGGCTCTTCCTTGCGAAACAGAGTTGTTAGCACGATGATGTTCATATGAGGACTTTGATCCATGTGAGGAATTTGATCCTCTTGAGGAATTTGGTCTGTATGAGGACTTGGATCCATATGAAGAATTTGGTCCATATGAAGAATTAGATCTGGGGTTCCTTTTCTTCACAGGTGGTGTCATGAGGACATTCACCTGAAGACTTTCAAGGCAGCTTTTGGGAACCCAGATTTTCTTCATAGGGGAACCGTTCCTGCAGTTAGTGCCAACATATCTAGCAAATACTTCACCATTCTGTTTTTTGAACAGTTTATAGTTGGAGTCAAATGACTCATCAGAAGAATGAGAAGATTCACATGTATAGCCAGATAAATCAGATGGATCAACTGGAGGTCCCTTTGCAGCAACCCATGAGGTTTTGGGGTACTGCTCAGGCTTCCAGTAAGTACCATCCGCATTGAGTTTCCTCTCAAGGCAATACCCTCTTTCCTAGGGTTCCTGTTGAGGATCTGCTTTTTAAGCACATCACAAAGAGCCTGATGCCCTTTGAGGCTTTTGTACATGCCTGTCATGTACAATTCCTTCAGCCCTGCATCGTCAGTGATACTAGCAATGTCCTCAGATGAGGAATTAGTGATAGCAGAGACAGGTGAAGAATTTGTAACATTTGAAGCATTTGAACATTCAGGTGAAGAATTAGCAGATTCTCGTTCAATGCATTTTAAACATGGAGGAATAAATTCTTCCTGAGCAGCGCTGATTTGTTGAGCAAGTAATGAATCGCGCTCCTTCTGAAGATCTTCATAACTCACTCTTAGCTTCTCAAGATCTTGCTTCTTTTGAAGATATTCATAAGAAAGCTTCTCATGATCAGATAAGAGAGTGTTATTATGATTTTGAAGGTTGTCAAGCTTAGTCTGAAGTCTCTGAAGATTTTCAGTCAAGGCCTTAGTGCGATCCATTTCTTCACCCAACATATCATCACTTTTGTCTAGCATGTTTTGAACCTTTTCAAAAGCCTTTTGTTGTTGCACAGCAATCTTAGCAAGTTTAGAGTAGCTAGGCTTAAGATTTTCATCAGATTCATCATCACTAGATTCAGAGGAGGTGTATTTGAGTACCTTGGCACCCTTTGCCATGAAGCAATAGGTGGGAGCGTAGTCATCACTGCCTTTGTCAGCCTTGTTGGTGAGTTCACTTTCTTCAGCGTTGAAGATGGATTTGCTGACGAATGCAGTAGCGAGGGCTAGGCTCGCCACACCAGACTCAGAGTCTTCAGATTGTTCCTCTTCCTCATTTTCTTCAGATTCAGCCTCAGGGTCCATTTCCTTGCCAATGAATGCCCAAGCCTTCTTGGAGCTGCTCTTCTTGTGAGACGAAGACTTCAAGGATTTTGATGATGAAGATTTTGAGGATTTCTTCTTTTTCTTTGCATCATCAGAACTGTAATCCTTGTATTTCTTCTTCTTTGATTCCTTTTCCCACTGAGGACAATCTTGAATGTAATGTCCTGGTTTCTTGCACTTGTGACAAAGCCTCTTCTTATAGTCACTGGTTGAGGAATCGTTGCTCCTTGAGGATTTTCCAAAACGACCACGTCTTGAGAACTTCTGGAATTTCTTCACAAGCAGCGCCAGATCATGACTTAGTTCTTCAGGATCACCAAGGCTGCTATCAGAGTCTTCATCTTCGGACTCAGATATTACCTTGGACTTCAGTGCACGTGATCTGCCATAGCTCGAACCGTAGAGATCTCTCTTCTCAGCAAGCTGGAACTCATGAGTGTTTAGCCTCTCGAGGATATCAGCGGGGTCAAGTGACTTGTAATCAGCACGCTCTTGAATCATCAGTGCCAGAGTGTCAAATGAGGAATCAAGCGATCTCAGCAATTTCTTCACCACCTCATGGTCGGTGATGTCAGTGGCACCAAGTGCTTGAAGCTCATTTGAGATGTCAGTGAGGCGATCGAAGGTTTGCTGAACATTTTCATTGTCGAGTCTTTTGAAGCGGTTGAAGAGATTGCGAAGAACATCAACTCGAGAATCACGCTGAGTTGAAACTCCTTCATTGACTTTGGACAGCCTATCCCAGATAAGCTTAGCAGTTTCCAAAGCACTCACTCTACCATACTGTCCTTTGCTCAGATGGCCACATATGATATTCTTCGCTTGGGAATCAAGTTGCTTGAATCTCTTCACGTCGGTAGCGTTCAGTGAGGGTGAGACGGAGGGAACACCATTTTCCACAACATACCAGAGATCGTTATCAATTGCCTCAAGATGCATGCGCATCTTGTTCTTCCAGTAGGGGTAGTCCGTCCCATCAAAGGTAGGACACCCAGCAGAGACCTTGATCATACCTGCGGTCGACATAACTAAAACTCCAGGCGGTTAAACCAAAATCACACAGAACAAGGGAGTACCAGGCTCTGATACCAATTGAAAGTGCGTTATATCGACTAGAGGGGGGGTGAATAGGCGATTTTTATGAAATTCTTCACTGAGGAATTTGCTCGTGAGGAAATTCCTTAGCGAATAAATACTAGCAGCGGAATAAGTACTCAGAAGTAAACATAACAGATTACATGCATGGTCATCATGATGAAATGAAGACAAACACAGAGTACAGAAAGCGTAGGCACATGATAACTCTAGATGAAGACAAACAGACTGAAGAAATTGAACTAAGGAATTTGTGAAATCATATTCTTCACTACTGAAGTATATGAGGTTCGTAAGTTGCACTAATTCATCTGCAGGATGATCAACCCAAAGCCACTGAATGGGTACTTGATAGTGGATGTACAAATCACATGACCGGTGACAAGAATCTGTTGATGGATGCTCCCTTATCAGCATCACACATGAAGCATATCATCTTCGCTGATAAAAGCAAAAGTCAGGTATTGGGTCTAGGTAAGGTTGCTATCACAAAGGATCGACACATGGACAAAGTCATGCTTGTTGAGTCCTTAGGATACAATCTTATGTCTGTCTCAATGCTTTGTGATCTTGATATGGTTGTTGTCTTCGGCAAGTATCGTTGTGTTGTGATTATGGAATCTGACAAATCCAAAGTCTTCGAAGGCTTTAGGAGAGGAGACTTGTATATTGTTGATTTCTCTGCAGATTCACAACCTCCCGTGTGCCTACTTGCAAAAACTTCAGAAGGATGGCTATGGCATCGACGACTTGGTCATGCAGGCATGAGGAATCTGCACACGCTTGCGAAGAAGAAGCATGTCATTGGCATTGAGAATGTCAAATTCCTCAAGGATCACTTATGCGGTGCCTGTGAAGCTGGAAAGATGACCAAGGCCAAGCATCCAGCGAAGACTATCATGACCACTACTCGTCCATTCGAATTGCTTCACATGGATCTCTTCGGTCCTAACCATTATTCCTCTGTCTCTTATGAAGCATCTCAATATGGTTTTGTTATTGTTGATGATTACTCTCGTTACACATGGGTGCACCTTGTCTCTTACAAAACTGAAGTGCAGGAAGTCTTCAAACGATTTTCCTCGAGGGCTTCAACTAACTTTGGTGTGAAGATCAAGCACATCAGAAGTGACAATGGCACCGAGTTCAAGAATTCGGGTCTCAATGACTATCTTGATGAACTTGGTATTACTCATGAATTATCTGCTCCTTATACTCCTCAACAGAATGGCGTCGTGGAGCGCAAGAACAGGACTCTTGCTGAGATGGCTCGCACTATGCTCGATGAGTACAAAACCCCTCGTCGTTTCTGGGTTGATGCAATTGATACTGCGTGCCATATCATCAACAGAGTATATCTTCACAAATTCTTCAAGAAGACTGCCTATGAACTCCTCACTGACAAGAAACCCAACGTGAGTTATTTCAAAGTCTTCGGTGCTAAATGCTGGATTAGAGATCCTCATCACAACTCTAAATTTGCACCGAAAGCACATGAAGGTTTCATGCTTGGTTACGGAAAGGACTCGCACACCTACAGAGTCTTCAACAATGTTCTTCACAAGATTGTTGAAACTGTAGATGTGCGGTTCGATGAAACTAATGGCTCGCAAAGAGAGCACCTACCTTCTGTGTTAGATGAACCAGCACCTGAGGAATCGATCAAGCACAAGGCTACTGAAGATGTCATTCCTACTGAAGAATCTGCTGAAGAATTCGTTCCAGAACGTGAAGAACGTCAAACTGATGCACCTGAAGAAAATGCTGAGGAAATTGATGCTGAAGAAAATGCTGATCAAATTCCTCAACGGCAACCAACTCACCCTCGCATTGCAAAAGAAGTGCAAGTGGAGAAGATCATCGATGACATTAGAGCACCAGGTCCTCTCACACGCTCAAAAGCTTCACATCTATCTAACTTTTGTGGGCACTTTGCTTTTGTCTCTATCACAGAGCCCACTAAGGTAGATGAAGCATTTCTGGAGCCTGAGTGGATTCAGGCCATGCAAGAAGAATTACATCAGTTCAAGCTCAACAACGTATGGGAACTGGTCAATCGTCCCGATCCTCGCAAGCATAACATCATTGGTACAAAGTGGATCTACCGCAACAAGCAAGATGAAAATGGTGAAAATGGTGTTGTGGTGAGGAATAAGGCACGACTAGTAGCTCAAGGCTACACACAGGTTGAAGGAATTGATTTCGATGAAACTTTTGCACCTGATGCTAGACTTGAAGCTATTCGCATATTACTTGCTTATGCTAACCATCATGATATCATGTTATACCAAATGGATGTGAAAAGTGCATTCCTCAATGGTAAGATTGAGGAAGAAGTATATGTTGCTCAACCACCAGGTTTTGAAGATCCAAAACATCCTGACAAAGTCTTCAGACTTAACAAGGCCCTCTATGGCCTCAAGCAGGCCCCACGGGCGTGGTATGACACATTGAAGGAATTCTTCATGAAGAAAGGCTTCACACCCGGTTCACTCGATCCCACTCTTTTTACTAAATCATATGATGGTGAGCTGTTTGTGTGCCAAATATATGTTGATGATATCATCTTTGGCTGTACTGACCAACGTTATAGTGATGAATTTGCCTATATGATGAGTGAAGAATATCAAATGTCTATGATGGAAGAATTGAAATTCCTCTTAGGTCTACAAATTCGTCAACAGCACAATGGGATATTCATATCTCAGGAGAAATACCTCAAGGATGTCCTGAAGAAATTCGGCATGCAAGATTGCAAAGGTCTCAAAATTCCTATGCCCACAAATGGTCATCTATGCACTGATGAAAATGGTACTGACTTCGATCACAAGGTATACCGCTCCATGATTGGCTCTTTATTGTACTTATGTGCATCTAGGCCAGATATAATGCTTAGTGTTTGCATGTGTGCACGATTTCAAGCTGCACCGAAGGAATCACACCATACGGCTGTGAAGCATATTCTTCGATATCTAGCTCACACACCAACACTAGGATTATGGTACCCCAAGGGCTCAGACTTTGACCTCATTGGATATTCTGATTCTGACTATGCTGGTGACCGTGTGGATCGCAAGTCAACATCTGGTACTTGTCATTTCCTCGGACGATCCTTGGTCTGTTGGTCCTCGAAGAAACAGAACTGCGTATCACTGTCTACTGCTGAAGCTGAGTACATTGCTGCTGGTTCTTGCTGTGCTCAACTACTATGGATGAAGCAAACACTCAAGGACTATGGAGTCAACGTGAAGAATGTGCCTCTCCTCTGTGACAATGAGAGTGCCATCAAGATTGCTCACAACCCAGTTTAGCACTCGAAGACAAAGCACATTCAGATTCGTCATCATTTTCTTCGTGATCATGTGTTGAAGGGCGACATTTCTATTGAGCATGTGAAGACTGAAGAACAGCTAGCCGATATCTTCACTAAGCCCTTGGATGAGAAGAGATTTAGCAAGTTGCGGTGTGAGCTAAATATCTTAGAATCTTTGAATGTACTTTGAAAATGCACTCATCCTAACACTTATGCATAATTGATGACTTAGATGTGCAACACATGAAGAAACGTTTTTCTTCAATCAATGAAGAATAACACTCTAAGTGTGAAGAAATTAATGAAGAATTTGATTCTCAGAACCCTACGACAATTGTACGCGGTGTCTGAAATCATCATTCTTACACGGTGGGTCACGCCACCACAAAAGTTGAAAATCTTCAATTTGAGTTTTTCCTCAACTTTTGAAATTCTTCAGTTTTTCAAATTCTTCAAACTTTACAAAGTCTTCACTTGTGCCGTCGTTTTTTTTCTTCATTTGCTATATATATATATATATATATATATATATATATATATATATATGAGTTTATGTCCTCTACAGCATTCACTTATAGCTATTTCTTCAAGTTGGAACTTTTTTTTTCTGCTAAGTGAATGTGATCGAACCCTTCCCCTCTATGCTATACTCAATCCAGTCTATTCACAAATTCTTCATGTGCGTTCTATTTGAAACTCATTCAAATTCTTAACTGTGTCCTTGTCAGCTGAAGAAATTGCGAACGGAACGTTAAAACTAATCTTATCCAAACCTTCGGTTTTGCCGCGCAATCCGTTCCACTTCCCACGATGGATTATTTTACTCACCCACAATCTTACACGATCTCCACTACACAGTACGTGGGTGACACATGTCAAGTGAAGGAGAACGGCCAGGGGCATGTTAGTCCTAAATCTTCGGACGAGCAGTTTTTCACTACGGCTATAAATACCCCTCCGTTGCCATCCTCACTTCCTTTACCTCGCTCGAGCTCTCCAAACCCTAGCGCCGTCGCTACTCCATCGTCGCCGGTGAGGAAAAGCTTCACTGCCTCGACCTCATCGCCGACGTACTCGCGCCGACAGCGGAAATCTTCACCTCCGCCGCCGCCGTAGACGTCTTCCTCCGCCAAGTTAGGGCGTGGAAGATCTGCATTGACGAACTTCACTGTTCCAACTCACAGTTCGTCGTGTTCTTCATTCAGGGTAATTAAAAGCTATTTTTACTGCCCTCTTTGATTCGAAGTTTTTCTACAAAATTTTCAAAGGTGTTTTTATTCTTCAAATCCTCACACACAAAACACCTCACTTATTCTCTGTTCTTGATTCATTTCCCTAAGTCTAAATTTCTTCAAGATTCCTCAATTGTGTGGATTCTCAATCTATACAACTCTGGAACCTAAGATATACATGGAGCTTAGTGAAATTCCTCAAGACGAATCTGGTCAAATTCCTCAAAACTTGTTCTTTATGAAGAACCCTTTGAGAACGCATATGACCTCTTCAAATTCATCGCAACTATACTCTGTTCACAGGTACACATGTCCGCTGCTGAATCCTTAGGTTCTCATCAACTTAACTCATTTGCAGCGTTCCTCGAAGAAAAGTTGCATACTTCTTCAGAGAACTCCATTGTTCAAATTCCTCATCTAAAGAAAATGGCTGAAGGTAAAAGGCCGCAGAAAGGAGGAAAGAGACCAGAGGTCATGACTGCATTTGAAATCCCTGAGGACATTTATGCTGGGTACTGCACACCTCCTGAAGAAGATAGAAATCAATGCAAGGTGCGCATATAGAAGATTGAAAGGAGATGGGCAAGAGAATGGAGGGAGTACAGATATGTTACTCCTAAGTACATGAAGAAATTCGCCGTAAACCCTCCATGTCAACGCCCTCCATTGGCACCTGGCCAAGTGGCTGATCCCTCTAGCATCAGAAGAGGTGAGGAATTTCCTCAAGAATGGGCCAAGCACCAGCGTAAACTGCAAAAGCAAGCAAAAGAAGCAGTGAGGAAATTCAATGAAGAATCTGCTGCTGCTGCTGCCACTGAGGCTTCTACCAAGCCGAGGAAATCAATGATGAAGAAGCCTGCTCGTAAGCCAAGTGCTTCACCTTCAATGCCCTCACGACCAAGTTCCTCAGCTGCGCCCTCACGGCCAGAATCTTCAAAATCTTCAATGCAAATTCCTCATGCTGCTCCTGCTCCCACAAAGTCCTCAGCTCCTGTGCATCTGGCCTCATGCCAAAGGACAACTGGCATCTCTATTGCCTCTGGTGTCTCAGCTAGTTCCTCAGCTGCACCAAAATCCTCAGCTAGACCCTCGTTACTGAAGAGAAAGGCTACCGCTGGACGCGGAACTCGCCCAAGTCCAAAGAAGCAAGTGGTCTTCACTATGCCCTCTGATGATGATGAAGCTGATGAAGAAGAACTCGCTGAAATCATCAGAGACCGCCAAGAAAGGGCTGCTAAAGCCAAAGGCACACCTGTGCCCCTGCTTTTGGATCCAAAGGCGATCCTAGACTATATTGATCTCTGGCACAAGGATCCCAACACTCCTATGCCTGATTTCAAGCTGACACCTGGCCAAAGTCACATGCTGACTCACTTCATCCAAGAGGAGAAGTGGAAATATGATAGGGCCAGAGAGATCAAGAAATCCCAGTACCACAAAGAGAAGCTGCTGAAGAAAAATGTTCTCAAAATGAAGCCTGAGGAACTTGTCAAGATGCAGGCTGAGATCAAAGCCCTCAGCGACAACTTTGACTCGTACTATGCTGATTGGCAAGGAGCCAAGGTCAGATTTGTGAGGCTGACTGATGCCTTCACCAAGGGTACTGCCTCAAAGCAACAAATTCCTCAAGCTGAAGCATCTGTTTAGCAAACTGAAGAACATGCCAGCAACGCTGATGAAGTTCAGGCTGCTGAAGAAAATGCTAGTTCCAAGGATGATGACTCTGCTCCAGCCTTTGATGAAATTGCCAGGGCATCCACTAGTGGTGCGCCTGAAGAAAATGAAGAGACCAGGGCAACTGCATCCGTTGTGCCTAAAGAAAATGAACCAGATTCCTCAGCTCCACCTACACCAACTCCAACTCCAATTCTTCCCTCTGCTTTAGATGTGAAGAAAACCAAGGCTGCAGAGCGAGCTGCAGTGAAGAAAAGGAAAGCATCAAGTGCTTCAGAATCTTCAGTCCCAAAGAAGATGAAGCCCATGACCAGCTCATTTGCCAATCCAATTGATGCTGTTCCTATCTCCTCCATGCCATCAAAGGACCTTGTTCCTTTTGGTGAAGATTATGAGATCCCAAGTGGATCAGATGAAGAAACTCAGTCAGCTGCTTCCTCAGAGCAGATTGATGAAGAAATTGAAGTGGATACAATCCCTTCAACCCCAATAGTCTCATCACCAATGCCTCAGTTTGATGCTGAAGAGGCTGGTGTTGAAGAAATTGATGATGAAGATGTGGATATTGGAAGCACAACTCCAGTAATGAATGACGACTTTTGGGAAAGTCAGCATCCCAATTCCCCACTCTTCACTCCCTTGCAGCAAATTCCCCACTCTCCTTCACCAACCATAAAATTGGGCTCTCATGCAACTCATCCCACTGCTTCTGTGAATGAAGAAATTCCAGCCACTTGTGCTAAAGAAACTGCTGCTGAAACAGACAAGGTGACTGCTCCTGAGGAAAATCCTGAAATTCCTCAGCCTGAAGAACTTGAGCTTGTGATTCCTGAGGTCGTGATGCAACTCACTGACACTCCTCTGCCAAGGCCAAAGGATCCATTCTCACGCAAACAGAAATTCAAGGCTGAAGACTTCTATGGCGAGCACGTATTCTTCACTGAATACAATCCTTATGACTCTGCTCGCATAAGGAAGAGGCGTTTCTGGACTGCCAGCCAAGCAAACTTATATTCCTCAGTGCTTTACAACAAAGACAAAGTCTTCGACCATGCACATATTCCTCATGTGGATATGGAATCTATGCCGTGCTTTACGCCAGTCCTCAGTGTTCTTCACGACGCTGGGCTACTCAACTTCTGCACAGATATATGCGATTGGAATGAAGAACTTATTCTTCAGTTCTATGCTACACTGCACATCACTGGTAACTCTGAAGATGTCAATTCATGGGTTCTGGACTGGATGACTGAAAATACACATTACAAGGCCCCAGCAACTGAATTGCTTCGCTGCCTTTCTCTTAGTCCACCCACTGAAGATGCGCGTTGCGTGTATGATGAACCTGAACTGTCAAACCACTATATGCAAGTGCTCATGAAGCCTCTGAAGCCAGGGCAATCACCTCGTACCAAATTCCTCGTGAAGGAATTGCTGTATGTGCCTAGGACTGTCTATCGCATTCTGACGAAGACAATATGTCCCATCAAAGGACACGATTCTTCCGATGAAGAAATTGTTGGCATCATGAAGAATATGCTTTTCAATATCATACATGGCGTTCCCATAAACTTCCATGATTTCTTCATGAGGACTCTGGCCAACATTGCTATGTCACCATTTGAGCTGAAGCCTTATGCACCTTGGATTATGAGATTCATCAGGACAAGGTCTTCACTCAACTACAAGGCTGAAACTCTCAACCACTGCAGCTACTTGCCTCCTATTGAAGTCCTCAAAAGGACATTTTCCTCAGCTGATGAAAAGGGCAAGGCCACTGCTGTGATAGATGAAGGCATTCGTCCATTGGATGGTCAATTTCGCAAGGCTGCTTCTTATTCCACCAATGATGACTCTGCCACACATGACTCTGCTGCTAATACTGCCAAGACAAATCCTCAAGCCACAGCACCCAGGGTGATGACTGATCGTGAGTTACTCCTCAGTCTTCATCAAAAGGTTGATCGCAATCACAAATGGGTCAAGCGTCAGTTTGGTTCAATTCTTCACAACATGACTGCCACATATAATGCCGTGAAGAAAAACCATTACTACCTTCATGAAACCCTCAACCGCACCTGGGCTGTTCTGTCTCAAGTATATAGTGCTGAAGATTTGGAGAACATGGGCCTCAAAGAAGAATTTGCCTGGTCGGCACCTCCGCCGAAGAAATTCAAGAAGGTCAAGGTTCCTTCTCTGGTGGCCAGTTCATATTCTTCATCGCGCGACACTGATGAAAATGAAGACTTGGACGACACTGCAGTAGGCCCTACTTCAACAACCGACCCCAACAACACTGGCGCTCCTCCATCGACTTGAATATCTTCAGGGGCGTTAGTCCTCAGTTTCGATCCTTTTGGTCATTTGATGACAAAGGGGGAGAAATCTGAGTTAGTCTTTGTCGGTGTACTAAAGTAGGGGTACCTTAGTACCCCAGACTTGTGCACGGGCAGTTGTAGCACCCTGCGGCGAGGCCCGCCCAGGAAGCGCCAAGAGAAGACCAAGCATTCAAGACAAGGCCCCCGGCAAGAGGAGCTTGCCGGGCCAAGAAGACAAGACCCCGGCAAGAGGAGCTTGCCGGGACGACTAAGCCCATGTAATACCATCCAAGAACAAAGTATACGAGACAGAAGATCGAGACCCCGACAAGAGGAGCTTGTCGGGAAGGCCGAACCCAGGCACCACAAGAGAAGCCCGCCACGGCGCGCCATGCGCCCCGGCAAGGCCTGATAGCCGGCAAGCTATCAGGCACAGGAAGACGACCCCCGCGGCAAGCCACTTGCCGCGGCAAATCGCCACCTCAGGACTGCGCTCCAGCTCACCCGCCCACGCGTCGCTCCGGGGTTTCCCCCAAGGGCACGTGGCGGGGCACCGCGCAGCCTGGGGTATGCGGTGGCATGCAGCCACCACCGTGGCGAGCGGTGGCGCACCTAACGGTCCGCCTCGGTGCTGTCCAGGCGACCGTGACGGGCATTTAATGCCCTTGTCCCCTACCGTCAGAAGTAGGTATGATAACACTGTGCCGCACTGTAGCGCCACTGTTCCCGCACTGTTACAACTTCCACCCCTTTTACACTTTTACCCCTTTCTCTTACGTTGACACCTGTCGGTGACCCCTTTGCGCTATAAAAGGAGGCCCGTGTGCAACGTAGAGGGGGTTCGGAGATTCGGAATCCAGACAGCCATACGCTCGGTGTAGCTAGCTCTCCAAGCTCCCGAGCTCCCCAGTTCAATACAACCAAGCAGGAGTAGGGTTTTACGCGTCCATCGCGGCCCGAACCTGGGTAAACCGCCCGTGTGCTCGCCTCGATCTGCTCTCCGTGCTCCCTCCGCCCCCCTCACCGGACAACGAAAGGGGCTCCGGCCCCATAGGTGCTCGCGGGGGACGCCGTCCACCCCGACATCTTTGGCGCGCCAGGTAGGGGGCCATGGAGCGCGTGCTGCGGAGGCATCCTTTCCCACGGGCTCGTGTGCGGCCCTCCTCGAGTATCCACTCGCGCAGAGACTGGGCAAGAAGCAGCTGCTCCTTGAGGAGGACCGCCTTCTGGCCGCTGGGCGAACGATTCGCCTCCAGCGAACTCTGCGCCGCTCCCGTAGCCGCAGAAGTTAGCGCCAGAAGTCACGAGAAAGGCAACCTCGTTCCCCGGCGCGCCTCGTCCGCCGGGGTGCCGAACGAGTTGACGCCGACCGTGGGAGGAATCTTGCCAGCGCGGTTGCCGGAACCCGTTCCGCCAACCATCCTCTCTGCCCAAGTCTTGCCGCAGTTGCATGTGATCCTTGGCGCAGAGAGGGGCGCGGATCCCCAAGCATAGCTACGCCTAGCTCCGGAGGGTCGTGAGGCCCTGCGCCTTTGCCTACCCCCAGGATGGGCTGGATGCTGCCCAAGGAGGTTTTACCCTACCGGGCGGCAAGCGATAAGAAAAGATAAGTTGCCGGAGCTCGAGCAATTGCCCCATCAATTTTTAAGAGTTATCTCCCTCGAACGACCGAGCCTTGGTTGAGAGGCCTGAGCGCGGAAGGACCGGCACGAGACTGGTTGCGCCCTCATTTCGTTTCGAGTCCGCTCAACGACTTGAGTGTGCTACACCCCGAGTAGCGTCCTCACTTTGTTTCGAGCTCGCCCGGCACCCTAAGCGTGCTGCGACCGCAGTCGCACCTCTTACTTTGCCTTGAGCCTGCTCAACAATCTGAGTGAGCGGCAACCAGCCGCGGCGAGGTTTCTTGCCGGTGGTAGCCCCGCCAGCGGGTCGCTGACGTCCCGCACTCGGCGCCCGTGGCAAGGCGGAGGCCTACGCCGGCAAGTCCCCGAAAACGTAGGGCGGAAACAAACAAGGCGCCGGTCAAGTAGAGGAGATAACAGTGCGATGCATTGCCTAAGATAAAAAGTTATATTACAAAATGCCTTACTGCTGCTCTAACCAGCCGTTTCCAAGGCATATTTAACAGCGGCAGGGAAAGGAGATAAAAGAAAGGGGCAGGCGGCCTAGTCCACGCGGTCGCCCTCGATCCTCTTGACCCCGGCCGCCTTCTTGACGATAGGGGCGATGAGGGCCTGGATCCCCGTCAGGTCTGCATTCTCCGGCAAGGGCCTGAGGACGTTAGTAAGCCTGATGTCGGGGTTGCGTAAAACGATCTTCACCAGCACCCTCTCGAGGGCCCCGGAGATGGCCTCCCGCGTCTCGTCGGCCAGCTCCTTCGGAAGCGACGTTCGGAGGTGCTGGAGCGCCTGCACCACCCCCTGGAAGAAGGAAGTGAGCTTGGCGCTGGGCACGACGTCCTCGTCGGTGAGGGACTGGTGGCCCTCGATCCCCAGCAGCGTCAGCTCCTTGTCGATGGTGGCGGCGATGTCGACGAGGCCCTCGGTCCACCGCTCCACCGTATCCCTGAAGGTGTTCTGGGAAACGGCGGCGCGCCTCAGCAGCTCCTCGTTGCCGTCGACCTCCTTCCGTAAAGCCGCCTCCCGCTCCTTAGCGCTGTCCAGCGCCTTGCCGAGCGCCTCCAATTTCAGTTCCAGAGTGGAGTTGGAGTTCTTGGCGGCGTCAAGCTCCTGGATCTTCTCGGCGAAGCGACCCTGAAGCTCACCGAGGGTGAGCGCACCCTTCTCGCGCTCCTGCCGGAGCGCGGCGAGCTCCTCGTCCTTCGCCTTGAAGTCGGAATCGAGCTGCGCCACCCTCGCCTCCAGCCCCTTCTTGGTGACCTCAGCGGCTGCAGCAGCGTCCTGCGCCTTCTTCAGGTCTCCGCTGAGCGCCCGCTCGCGCGCGGCAACCTCCTTCTCGTGGTTGGCGAGGCTGGCCGTTTTCAGCACCAGCTCGCCTTCCCGCGCGGATAACTCCGCGGCGGCAAGCCTCTGCTGCTCCTCGGCCTCCGCCTTCTCAAGGATAAAGGCCGTCCGCGCCTCGCCAAGCTGCCTCCGCTCCTCCGCCAGGGACTGGACGGCCTGCTGGTTGAGCTCCCGGAGCTCGGCGGCGCGCTTCTCCATGTCCGCACCCGCCTTCGCGACAAGGGCCTCTCGCCGCTCCACTTTGGCCTGCCGGGCTCGGTAGAGCGACACAAGCCTACGGAACAGCTGCTCCTCCTCGGGCTCATTGCCGCTGGAGTTTGGCACGTCCACCACCGTCAGCCCGACGGAGGCAAGCACCTCTCCGTCCAAGGCCTCCCCCTCAACAGGCGCCCTGGAGCTCGACTCCCAGGGGAGCCTGATGAAGACGCCGTCGCCTGCTTTCAGGTAGGCGCCCGCCGGGGGCTCCTCGGAGTCCGCCGCGGCGGCGGCGGCAGGGTCGCTGGCCGGCGGAGTGCCCGACGCCCCCATCACCTCAGGGCCGTCAGCACGATTACCGGTCCCCTCGCCCCAGGCGGCCGCGTCGGCTTTGGCGGCCTCGGCCTCCCCGTCGCCCGCGGGGATATCAACGCCGTCCGCCTCCCGAGCGCCGGCAACGTCGTCGGCATCGCCATGCGCGCCCTCCTCGACGACGACCTCAGCCTCTATCGAATCCGAGGCGGGCGGGTCTGAGGAAAGGAGAAAGATCAATCGAACGAGTCAAAGGAAGAAAAGACCAAGGGGAGCTTTTCTGCGCAAGGGAGAGTTACCGGCGACGGGGTCCGAAGCCGCGCTCGCCGCGGCTGGAGGATCGTTGGCCGCGTCCCCCATCGGAAGGTCCCCCCTTGCCGGGGGCTCCTCCCTCGCCGGGGATCTCTCCCTTGGCAGGGTAGTAGACGCGGTCGGCACGGCGGGGGCGCCCTCTGGATGCGCCCGCCGGAGCTGCTCCGCTCCTGCCCAAAAGCAAGTGGGGACGCGGCCGCCTCGCTCCTCCAATAGAAGCGGAGGAAGGGCAGACGACTGGGGCCGACCCACTGCATCGACCCGCGCCGGCCCGACTCCCTGCCTCCGCCGCCGCGACTCCGAGTGCATGAGGACCACGTGGTGGGCGCGCAGAACCGAGGCGACGGGTGGGACGACCTCTCCCCATCCCGTGATTATGGGGAACGGACGCCTCGAAAGCCGCGCCTCACCCCCCGTTCATTTATCGAGCCGCGCCTCCGCACCTCCCTCCACTTAAAGAGGGAACGGGCGTTTCGCCCCCACGACGCCGCGATAAGCGCGCGCCGCCTGGGGAAGGTGCGACGGATGCGGAGTTAAGGAGCAGCGCGACCAAGGCCACGCGTGCCCGTGCACTGTTAGGGCCTGGCCCAACGACGCTCGGCACCGTGTGTGGCCCAGGCCCGGGGGCTCCTGTCGGTGTACTAAAGTAGGGGTACCTTAGTACCCCAGACTTGTGCACGGGCAGTTGTAGCACCCTGCGGCGAGGCCCGCCCAGGAAGCGCCAAGAGAAGACCAAGCATTCAAGACAAGGCCCCCGGCAAGAGGAGCTTGCCGGGCCAAGAAGACAAGACCCCGGCAAGAGGAGCTTGCCGGGACGACTAAGCCCATGTAATACCATCCAAGAACAAAGTATACGAGACAGAAGATCGAGACCCCGACAAGAGGAGCTTGTCGGGAAGGCCGAACCCAGGCACCACAAGAGAAGCCCGCCACGGCGCGCCATGTGCCCCGGCAAGGCCTGATAGCCGGCAAGCTATCAGGCACAGGAAGACGACCCCCGCGGCAAGCCACTTGCCGCGGCAAATCGCCACCTCAGGACTGCACTCCAGCTCACCCGCCCACGCGTCGCTCCGGGGTTTCCCCCAAGGGCACGTGGCGGGGCACCGCGCAGCCTGGGGTATGCGGTGGCATGCAGCCACCACCGTGGCGAGCGGTGGCGCACCTAACGGTCCGCCTCGGTGCTGTCCAGGCGACCGTGACGGGCATTTAATGCCCTTGTCCCCTACCGTCAGAAGTAGGTATGATAACACTGTGCCGCACTGTAGCGCCACTGTTCCAGCACTGTTACAACTTCCACCCCTTTTACACTTTTACCCCTTTCTCTTACGTTGACACGTGTCGGTGACCCCTTTGCGCTATAAAAGGAGGCCCGTGTGCAACGTAGAGGGGGTTCGGAGATTCGGAATCCAGACAGCCATACGCTCGGTGTAGCTAGCTCTCCAAGCTCCCGAGCTCCCCAGTTCAATACAACCAAGCAGGAGTAGGGTTTTACGCGTCCATCGCGGCCCGAACCTGGGTAAACCGCCCGTGTGCTCGCCTCGATCTGCTCTCCGTGCTCCCTCCGCCCCCCTCACCGGACAACGAAAGGGGCTCCGGCCCCATAGGTGCTCGCGGGGGACGCCGTCCACCCCGACAGTCTTCAAGCAGGTCTATAATAAGGGCATATTTTTTTTAAGTTGCAACTCTCGTTCTTCCGAAACTTTTATTGGATCGAGTTGTAATCTTAAACCCTATGGTGCTCGGTGCTCTGATACTTTGATACATGCTTGAGCTCTGATACTTTTGATGCGCTATTCTGCATGCTTATTCCTCATCAATGTTATCGCACGCATGCTGAATTGCATCAGGCACCATATTTCATCATGCATTTCAAATTCTTCATATCATATATCAAATGCGTGTATGAATTACAAGATATAGGGGGAGATCTCCATGATTTAACTCTTCATGTGTGCATTGCTTCAAAAGCAAATTCCTCACTATGCACAACTTCAGGGGGAGTTCTTCTATATCTTGCAATCAAATTCCTCAATATCAGTTTCTACACTTCATATATTTATCCCCGTTGAAAACTTAACCTATGTTGTCATCAATCACCAAAAAGGGGGAGATTATAAGTGCATCTAGTGCCCCTTAGTGATTTTGGTGTATTGAAGACTTATAGGTTAAGCATCTGATGTGTTTATGAGTGTACACAGGTCTATAAGTCTATGAGGAGTTTGATATTTACAGTAAAAGCCGACCCCTAAAAATGAAGTTCTTCGACTAAAGACTTTGATATTCTGAAGACTTTCTGAAGACTTTCTAAAGACTTTGAAAGTGAAGAAATTGGTGTGACCTTGAAGACATGGTATTCGTTCGAGGAACGTGAAGCGTGAAGACTTGTTTTCGTAGTTTCATTTTTCTCTTTCTTGAGTCATAGGAAACACCATACTGTTAAAGGGGGTCGAGGAAATACTAAGCAGAAAATTTCCATGTGATGCTCAACTCAAATCCTACACCTACCAATCCCTTCGAGTGAAGCCATTGGAAATCTCATACAGTTCAGTCAATTTCTTTAGTGACAGAGACGCAGTTCTTCTGGTCACTGAGGACTTTGCTCTGACTGAGGAGTTAGGAATTCGCCAGTGCGAATTGCCTACACAGTGAGGAACATGATAGCCCTGAGGAATTTGTACTCCAAATTTCCGACCGTTGCTGTGCCACGCGCCAGCTGTCCTAAAATATCTTGTCCACCTAACGGTCATATCATTGAAGGGCATTTATGTCTTATCATGTCGGGCTGCTCCCTAGGCTATAAATAGCCGCCCCCTTCAACCACTAGCTGGTTGGCTGCTCCGCGTGAACTTGACACTTGTCATTTGAGAGCAACCCATCCTCCGAGGACTTTGAGCGAAAATCATCAAGTGAGGAAAATCCAAACCCAAACCCAGAACACCTACAAACCCAAAGTGATTGAGCATCACTGAAGAAATTGATCCTGCGTGGATCCGACGCTTGTTACCTTTGAAGACTGTGCTTCTTCCAGACGGTTAGGCGTCAAGGTCTAGAGCATCCAAGAGGAATTGTGGATCGCCGAGTGACCAAGTCTGTGAAGGTTTGGAAGTCACCTAAAGACTTACCACGAGTGATTGGACGAGGACTGTGTGTCCTTAGTTCAAGGAGAATACGGTGAGGACTTGGTGTCCCGAGCTGCGTGCTCAGGACTGGGTGTCCGGGACTGTGTGTCCTCGAGTTTAAATACTCAGCCGCTCCAACCAGACGTACAACTGAGACAGCAGTTGGAACTGGTCTACCAAATCATTGTCTTCACCAAGCTTACTGGTTCCATTTCCTCAACACCTTCATTTCCTCATTACTGTGTTGTCTGTTTGTTCATATCTGTGTTTGAAGACTTTGACTGAAGACTTTCACAAATTCCTCAGTTCAATTTCTTTAGTCTGTTTGTCTTCATCTAGAGTTATCATGTGCCTACGCTTTCTGTACTCTGTGTTTGTCTTCATTTCATCATGATGACCATGCATGTAATCTGTTATGTTTACTTCTGAGTACTTATTCCGCTGCTAGTATTTCTTCGCTAAGGAATTTCCTCACGAGCAAATTCCTCAGTGAAGAATTTCATAAAAATCGCCTATTGACCCCCCCTCTAGTCGATATAACGCACTTTCACCAATCTATACAACAAAAATACCAAAAATATTTACTTTACTATATATATTAGATCTCACTTTTGCGAGTGACCGTGAAGGGATTGACAACCCCTTTATCGTGTTGGTTTCAAGGTTCTTGATTGTTTGTGCAGGTACCAGGTGACTTGTGCATTGTCTCCTACTGGATTGATACCTTGGTTCTCAAAAATGGAGGGAAATACTTACGCTACTTTGCTGCATCACCCCTTCCTCTTCAAGGGAAAACCAACCCATGCTCAAGAGGTAGCAAGGGACACCCAAAAATAATTGAACAAGATTCACAAAGAGCTAACACTAGTGCACCTAGTCCTTCTAAAAATAAAAATAAAAAGAAAAATGATAGGACTTTGCATACTTCTAGTGAACCTGAAACAGAAAAATCTACTGAAAATTATAATGAAACTTCTATCTCTGATGCTGAAACTCAATCTGGTAATGAACACTCACCTACTGATAATGAAAAAGATAATGATGAGGTTCATGAAGACACTAAACCAAATAATGAAAAAAAACCAGATAATGATGTTGAGATAGAACTACCTGTTGGTCTTGATAACCCACAACCTAAAAGTTAAAGATATGATAAAAGAGACTTTGTGGCTAGAAAACACGGTAAAGAAAGAGAACCATGTGTCCAAAAACCTATGCCTTTTCCACCCAAGTCGACTAAAAAGAAAGATGATGAAGAATTTGAACGCTTTGCTGAAATGCTGAGGCCAGTCTTTTTGCGTACTCGCTTGACTGATATCCTTAAAATGCCTCCTTATGCAAAGTATATGAAAGACATCATCACAAATAAGAGAAAAATACCGAAAGCTGAAATCTCCACTATGCTTGCTAATTGTACTTTTAAAGATGGAGTACCTAAAAAACTTGGAGATCCGGGAATACCAACTATACCTTGCTCTATCAAAAATAATTATGTGAAAACTACTTTATGTGATTTAGGAGCTGGTGTTAGTGTTATGCCTTTCTCTTTATATAAAAGACTTGACTTGAATAAACTCACACCTACTGAAATATCTTTGCAAATGGCTGACAAATCAACTGCCATACTTATCGGTATCTGCGAGGATGTGCCCGTTGTTGTTGCTAATGTTACTATTTTGACTGACTTTGTTATAATTGAGATGCCCGAGGATGACAATATGTCGATTATCCTTGGTAGACCCTTCTTGAATACTGCAGGGGCTGTTATTGATTGCAATAAAAGCAAGGTCACTTTTCATATCAATGGTAATGAGCATACGGTGCACTTTCCGAATAAACAATTCCAAGTGAATGGTATTAATGTTATTGAAAAATCACCAACAATCACTATTGGAAGTTTCCAAATACCTCTACCTACTCTCAAAAAGAAATATGAAATACTTATTGTTGGGTAAATGCATATCCCCATTCAGGTAACTTAGTGATTTACGGAAGTTCTTCCGGCTTCATGCTAATGAAAGTGGTTGTTAATAAGACTTGATCAACCTTATTAATGAATCATTTTTGAACGGTATGAAGTTTATGAATTTAGTAAGCACTACCTTTTGTCCCTACTTTTTATTCTCAATTTTTATCAGTTAAATAAAATAAAATGCCATGTTTTCTCTATTTTCTGAATTTCCAATGCAATAAAAAAATGACGAAAAAATAGAAGTTCTCAGAATGCCCTGAAAATTTTATAAGATTTTTTCCTGAATATTTAAGAATTTTTTGTGCAAATAATACCAGAGGGAGGTGCACCAGGTGGGCACAGCCCACCTGGGCGCACCAGGACCCCCAGGCGCGCCCTGGTGGGTTGTGGGCCCCTCACTTATCTCTTCAGCCCACATCATCACTTACCTCCAGAAAAAATCCCCATTGCTCTCTCTCCCGTGTTCTTGAGCTCAAACCTGCGGATTTCGATCTCTTTGCTCGAAGCTCCGTTTCCGAAACTGTTTCGGGGGATTGTTGCTTGGTATTTTTTTTGACCAATGAAAACAGCAGGAGAGACTCCTACTGTTGTTTTTTACTTGTTAAAATGTTAACCTATGGTTAACATTATAGGAATGGTTATTTTACATGGCTTTTTACAAGAATACAGTGAGCACTCAACTAGCCTATGTAGAGCAGGAGATTATATAGACAAAGAAATGCTAAAACTTTCTAAAAAGGTTAAATTTTGAGGGTTGATCATGTAACCTAAGATCACAAACTCTTCCTTGAGTTTCCTTAGCCACTCAGCGTGGGTGGCCATCTCTCCATCAAATACCTATCTGTTGCGTTGCTTCCAAATATTCTAGGAGGTCAATATGGTTATCTCTTTTAACAGAGGTCCCTGCCAGCTTGCTTTAGCTCTCTCATATTTGTGTTGCATGTCTAGGTGATTATCCCAATTAATACCCACAACTTCCCAACACTTTGCAGCAAAAGGACACTCATAGAATAGATGGGCATTTGTTTCTAGAACCTCCAAGTTGCAAATTAGATAGTTGTGATCTTCTCCAATATTAAAATGCCTTCTTAGAAGCATGTCCTTGTATTGACCCTATCATGCAACATCAACCACGCAAACACTTTATGTCTCATGATACATTTTGTTTTCCAAACATAGGTGATGCATTGTGGAGCCAATATGTTTCTGAACATGAAGTTGTAGAACTTCTTCGGTTTAAAATCATTATCACCCCAGCAAAGAATCCATTCATCAGTTCCCATAGCTTCCAAGTTGATCCCTTCCATGATCTCTTGCAAATTAACCAGCTCAGCTCTGGCTTCCATTGATAGAGGCAGCATGAAGTTGTCCACATGATCATTATTGTTGTAGTACTGCGCCAATGAGATATCTTCATTATTGGAAAACGAGAATAGATGTTCATGGGTGTCCATCAACGGTCTTTCACTGATCCAAACATCTTTCCAGAGCAGGATCGTGTCCCCCACAGCAGGTATACACGAGGTGATTCCACGGTAGATATCCATCAGTGAGAAGACATCGCGCCACCAAAAGGAACCACAGGTTGGCTTTGCGTGGGGAGGTGTATCATCATAATGGGCATTCCAAACTAGCATTACCCAAGGGACGTCCTGTTTGTGAATAAATTTATGGAGGTATTTGAGCAGTAGTGCTTTGTTTTGGATTTGTAAGTTTAAAACCCCAAGACCCCCTTTTTTCTTTGGGCGACATACCATATCCCAAGCAGCTAATGAGTGGGTTTTGGCGCCTCTATCCACTTCTTTCCTCCACAAACAGTGCCTTCTTGCTCTATCAAAGATCTCAATCAACTTGAGAGGAAGTTTTAGAACACACATGGAAAAAGATAGCAGTGATGAGAGCGCAGAGTTAATCAGTTGCACTCGTTCTCTGTAGGATAACTAGATAGCGGTTCTTGTCAATCTTCTCTCGATTCTGTCGACCAAAGGCATCAAATCTCTTACATTGGGCCTCGTTGTACCGATAGGCAAACCAAAGGCATCTAGTTTTAATATCACAATTTCCTTCCCCGAATGTTTACACTGATGCAAGTATTCAAATGCCCAACCGAGACAATCTTGAATTGTCCTAGTTTTAATGAATCCATATTGATTTCGATGCACCACCTTTAGAATCCAACGCTGAAGCCTTTCTGAAAGATTTTTAGTAGTAACTTTGAGCACACAATTTAGTAAGGAGATTGGTCTATAATCATTGATAGATTCAGGTGTCAGTTTCTTTGGTATTAGCATGATTAAGGATGTATTCGAACATTGTAAATTGATTGTCCCCTTCCAGAAGTCCTCACAGAGAGAGTAAAAATCCTCTTTGATTATATCCCAACACACTTTAAGGAAAAGCCCATTGAAACCGTCTGGCCCTGGTGCACGGTCAGCCAGAATGATTTTGATCACATTATCAATTTCTTCTTTCGTAAATGGTATTGAAAGTTCCTCCAGACCTTGGCATTTTTGAATTAGGTCAGCAAGCTCAAAATCATACACATGCTGAGATGACACCCCATTCCCCTTTTAAAGCAATCGTAGAAAGCTGCTGCCTTTTCATCATGATTTTCCACCAAGCGACCATCAGTTAAAACCAAATTTGTGATGGCATTTCTTCGCAATCTTTCAGTTGCTCGTGCTTGAAAATATTTAGTATTTTCCTCACCTTGGACTGCCCACCGAAACATGCAACATTTTTTCCAATACTCACTTTGGTATTTAAGCAAACGTAATAAATGTGCTTTTAATAAGTTTCTAAAATTGGCTTCAGGAGTGGAGAGCTGTCTCAATTCCTCGAGGTTGTCTATTTGGAGTAGAATTCTATTATAGTTTTCAATTAACAGTTTTAACTTAGAGATGGATTTGCTCCATTTTTTAAAGCATACCTAAGTCTCTTTAATTTTGTAGAGATTCTTGTGGCACTGGAAGAGGCCTTAATGGGAGCAAGCCAGGATGATTCCACAACCTCCAAAAATCCAGGGTGATAAGGCCAAAAGTTCTCAAATCTGAAAAGCTTAGTTCTTGGTATCGATGTTTCCACTTAGAGAATACAAGGCACATGATCAGAGATCGGACGGGCAAGAGGTTTTGCTATGGTATTGGGGAATTTCAAAATCCATTTTGGAGAAGAAAAAAACCAGTCTAACTGCTCTAGTAAAGGAGTTTCTTGCATGTTGCTCCATGTGTATCTCCTTCCTTTGATTGGAATTTCGAGCAATCCAAGATGACTAATAATCTCATTAAATTTGATCACATCATCCACATTTCCACCTGGTAAGTTTCTGTTCTCCAAAGAGCACATGAAGTTGAAATCTCCCATGAAAAGCCAAAGATCTTCAGATTCTATGTTTATATTTTCCATCCAATCAGTGAACATTACCCTCTCAGGTCCATCACATGGCCCATAAATGTTAGAAAGCAACCAACTTTCATTTGTTTGAACCGAGGTCATTTGGATAGTGTAGGATCGAAAGTATGTCTAGAGGGGGGGGGGTGATTAGACTACTTGACCAAATAAAAATCTAGCCTTTTCCCAATTTTAGTTCTTGGTAGATTTTATCTATCTTAGCACAAGTCAAGCAATCTCCACACAATTCAAGCAAGCATGCAAAAGAGTATATGAGCAGCGGAAAGTAAAGCATGCAACTTGCAAGAATGTAAAGGGAAGGGTTTGGAGGATTCAAACGCAATTGGAGACACGGATGTTTTTGTCGTGGTTCCGATAGGTGGTGCTATCATACATCCACGTTGATGGAGACTTCAACCCACGGAGGGTAACGGTTGCGCGAGTCCATGGAGGGCTCCACCCACGAAGGGTCCATGAAGAAGCAACCTTGTCTATTCCATCACGGCCGTTGCCCACGAAGGACTTGCCTCACTAGCGGTAGATCTTCACGAAGTAGGCGATTTCCTTGCCCTTACAAACTCCTTGGTTCAACTCCACAATCTTGTCGGAGGCTCCCAAGTGACACCTAGCCAATCTAGGAGACACCACTCTCCAAGAAGTAACAAATGGTGTGTTGATGATGAACTCCTTGCTCTTGTGCTTCAAATGACAGTCTCCCCAACACTCAACTCTCTCTCACAGGATTTGGATTTGGTGGAAAGAAGATTTGAGTGGAAAGAAACTTGGGAAGGCTAGAGATCAAGATTCATATGGTTGGAATGGAATATCTTGAGCTCAACACAAGTGTAGGTGGTTCTCTCTCAGAAAATGTATATTGGAAGTGTAGGTATGTTCTGATGGCTCTCTCCACGAATGAAGAGTGGGTGGAGGGGTATATATAGCCTCCACAGAAAATCTAACCGTTACACACAAATCACCAAACTGTGGTATAGCACACTGATTCGTTCCCAAATATTACAAGGTTTCAATCATAGTGGGTGGAGGGACTTGAGTGGAAGCCAATGTTTCTTCAGTGCTCTTGCCTTGCTGCAGCTCCAAGATATCCGGAGTCCTCCTCGGCTTGACACATGAGGGTTTACGTTTGGTATCTGCCAGAGATGGTGGCTTAAATCCCCGGTACCTAGTTGCGCACACTGCACCTAACCTCAGATACATCCAACGACGTGATTATTCTGCGCTTTCTCTTGTTAGTCACTGCATCCATCTCCATCATCTCAAGCTGTGGGTCAAGAAGTGGAAAGTTAACTTCCCGAATGCTGTTCTCCACAACCATGGGGTCAGCACCAACCAGTCGACAAGCTCTGTTTAGTTGTGCAGCAACAAAATCACAGCATATCGACCAAGCATCCTGACGTAAGCAAATGACATTGGTGCCCGGTGCAAATGGTGAAAATGGGAAGTATGAGAAGCAGGCCCCGCCCACAAGATCCAGTAGAGTGTTTTATAAACCATCTGCAAACCTACTCCAGGAACTAGTCAGGCTATCTTCCTCAGAAACCAAACAGAGTCTAGGGGTGAAAATAGTGCAATAGAGGCAGATCATGAAAGAAAGCCAATTCTCCTCTTCAGGTACTTCCAAAATCACTTCATGTGCATTCATCTGCTGAAATGAAAGATCTCCAGTCGGGCTTCCCTGAACAAATCAGTCAGCCACATCTTCAACCATTGCAACATGTTCATTCCAAACCCGCAACCTATCATCAAAACCAGAATCAACATTATGTATTCCATCCATCATAGAGGGCCCATAATAACCAATGAAACTCCTATAACTAAAACCTCGATACACTGGCGGAACAGGTGGAAGTACTGGGCATTCGCCCCAGCACTGTTGTGGTGGGGGTGGAGGTGGAGCAGCCTCCCAGGCATTAGCAGCGTTCTGGAGCTGCCAAACTTGAGCATCATGCTATTGCTGCTGCCTTGCATTTAGAAAAGGAAGATGTTCTGGATGCAGGGAAGCACCCAATGGAGGCGGCGCCTCTTCATCACCTACCAGACCCTGGCTAAGATTTCTGCTGTTAAGCACATAAATAGGGACGGTCCATGAGGTGCCTAACCCACTAATATCAGTGAATCTCTTAACCACCAGACTAAATGGCACTAGAGCAAGTTCATTAATTAGTACACGGACAAGCACATGCGATTTTGTGTGACCTAGGCGGTGCCAATACATACATCTCCCAAAACATGACACTGCCTTGATGATGTAATGCTCTGTTTGGTAGTTCAGAGGAAATCCAAGCAACATAACCCACACATCTCTTTCAATCACCGGCCTACGCATATTTGGACCTTCATCATGGTGCAACAAATAGAAGTTGGAATGCTCATCTAAGGGTTGCTCCCCTATACTAATCATCGTATCTCTAACAACACTGTTGTTGAAACGAATAAGACCCACGCAGAAAGGATAGATCTCACCCTCAATAGTAGGCGCACCATGATCATCTCGAAGAACTCTTCTGACTTCTGCAAGTATCACGTTGCAGATCTCTAGGGGGTGGCACTACCATCACAAGTGCATGCTGCGAGTGATCCAAAGGTGGATCATCAATGATCACCATGTTGCGTTACAGCCTCCCCTTCGGACCCTACTGAATATCCATCTCCCCCGGCACAAAGTGGTAGGGCAACACTGACAGATTAGCCATTGGAGGTGCTAGGTTTGGATTGGAGGAAAACACAAGGTGAGGGGTGGAGGAGAGCTTAGGTGCGCAAGGTGACGAGCGAAACAGAGTAGGAATCGTGGCCTCAGGAATCTGGAGGGTGGTGATAGGTTGGTAAGGAGGCGAAACGTCCGGGGTATTCTCGGTATAACTAACAAAAGATTTTACCAGATCCCTCCCATTTCGTTTGACAATCCAAATCTGCTTCTTATCCTTTTTTGGTGGGCCTGACTCCGAGATTTTCTGCGCCAAATCTTTTTACCCATAGACAATCTTTTACGCTTAATGAAAATCGGAGAGCCAACAGAACGTCCATGCTCGACAACCCCATCTTTTCTTACCCATGTAACACGTTTCATTGAACGTGTATGTGCCAGGCAGTCCCATTGAACGTGTCCTCTCACACCACAAATATTGCAACATCTATTGTCAAAAGAGCACGTTGAAGAATAATGACCCTTGGTCCGGCACTTTGAACACCAAGAAAAATTATACATGGGTGATGACTCATCATTTTTCTTAGATGAAGAGGGCGTATTAGTTACCATAGTCTTATCAAAGCAATGCTCGGCTAAATGACCTTGTCTCCCACATAACAAACAAATATGGAGCTTGTTATATATAAACTCTTTAGTAGGCATGGAAGAGATGTCGAGTAACGATTATATGATTTCATTGGTATAACCAGCTTGCCATAAATCAATAATTTCTTCAAGCTTCGCTTCTGTGATAAGGTTCCATGATAAGGTTGTAAAGTGCATCCAGAAAAAATGTTTGCCAATAACTTGATGATCATCCCGATTGATACGTGCATGAAGGCTGCCAAACACCAACTCCTATGAAAAGTCGTTGGAATCTAGAGTTGCATTAGACAAATGATCTCGCATCACATCTTGAATTTCCAAACCCTGATCATGAATAGAAACCCTGCTGTCCTCAGTATTAACGAGATTAAATTTGGCCAATTCAGATCTAGATGAGGTGTCCCCTTGCGCACTCTTACGTAAAAACCCTAGAGGACTTCTGATAGCCATATGAGATCGAGGAGAGACCTCCGGAATCACTTCATCAAGATGCCAATCCGATCCATTCCAAGAAAAATCCAGTGATGACTTGAACAGGAGGAAATGACATACAAAATTTGGCCAGACACGATCCTTCAAACCATAGATGAAATGACCAACACGACTGGAACCCACCGAAAACCAAAATGATCGATCACCCAATTGCTTGACATTGAAACCCGTGGCCAAACCTCCAATACAACATTGCAAAACCACTCCTACCGCCTCTTCAGAAAGAGGGAAGGAGGCCGAAGAGAAAGAAACAACCAAGAAAAATTCCTTGGAGCCCGAAGAACTTTCAAAATGCACCGTAGATCTAAACTTGTCACGTACCTTCTGTTCCACCTTAAGCCCCGGGGCAAAATCCCAATGGATGAGACTTGCCATTGGATCTCAAGAGGATCAACACTCACCATGGAAGATCTAGAGGGTGGGAGGGAGGTGGGAGTCGTCATGTGGGAGCCTTTAATACCTTTTTCCTTCATAGATTTATTTTACCCACCAGGTTGCTTGGTATGTGACTCCGTCATTTGTCCAATTAGTTTTTGTTTTAGTGGTTTATACTTTGAATAATTAGCCGCTCTTGGTGCTGCTGTAGATGTGCTTGCATGTTGAATTCTTAGTGTTCTAAGTAGTTTGAATGCTTGCTATGGCCTCTATGCAGCCATATGAGTAGTTGCTATCAATCTTATAAAGTTCTGTTGACAAATTTTTGTCACCCCAAAATTTTTATTTTTAGAAAATCGTACACGGACATGATGAACCTATTTGGAAGGAGTTCTTCGAGGAGACGATCCTTGGGGCATCTTCTAGTGACAGTCATGCTCGTCGGTCCTATGTTGAACCAAGTGAAAGTTCCACGTGAGATGCCGCCACCAAGACATGTTTATGGCCTAGCGATGAATATATGGTGCGTGTGGGCATCAAGGAGGAATTTGAGCAATATGTTCAAAATGCAGGTCTCGGTCCCTACCTCTCAGATAAGTGTGAACAGCGCCATCTTCTCACTGAATCATTTGTCAAAGGATTTACATATTTTCCACGTGAGTCTAGGGTGTCGTTTATGCTTTATGATGAACCATTTACTATTCCACTAGAGAATTTTTCTTACCATTGCAAACTTTCATTTTGGGGTTCGCTTGATGAGCCTACAAAAGCTGAGTACAAGACCTTCTTGACTAGCCTTTGTTACGGTGAAAATAGAGGAGTGAGACAAGGAAGAATAAAAAGTGTTCACTTTCCCGCAATCCAGTATTTTGCATTATTTAATGGGAAATGCATAGTAGGCAAGCAAGACTGTAGCATACTTTGTTCGCTAGACTTGAGCCTCATTCACACCGCTCTCACTGGTGAAATGAATTATAACCTCGGAGCGATTGTTGCACGTAGACTTCAGCATAACGTCAAAATTGGCTAGTTCTATTGTGGAATTTATGCCACATGTTTAGCACGAGGACTAGGTGTTTCACCTTTTCCCTTTGACCCTATCCTACCCACTTGATATTTAGATTTTGATGCCTTAAAGGAGCATAAGATTCTCAAGGGAAGGGCTGATAACTTCACTTATAATTTATTGTTTAACCAATCACATGTTGTGGACACATACTTGCCTGCGCCTGCTCTCTTTGATTGTCACAGCAAGAGGAGATACTTTGTTCTTGAGAGCGAGGCCCGAGCTCACAACGCAGAAGTGGTGGCAGGCCGGCAGGCCGAGGCATCCGCACCAAGAGCCTTCATGAGCTACTACGCCGACTACTACCCTCCAGGCTACTGATCGATTACCAACTTAGGCCAAAACCCTAAGCTTGGGGAGTACATGTTCTCACCGACATTACATTCATGTTCATATCAATCTACTTGTCGGTGTTTACACTTTTTCATTGTATCATCCATGCTTAGATTTAATTTTTTGTTTTCTTCTTGTGTGTTTGAAAAACTTTAGAAAAACCCCCAAAAAATTAGTTGTAGTAATTTAATTTCTATGCATGCTTAGTAGTAGCACTAAAAAGAAAATCCATAAAGATTTCCTTGTTCTTATTTTGCTTGTTGGGAGCTTTCCCGTGTAAATAGTTTTTCTTGTTTTTGATTTTCCCTTTTATTTTCTTGTTGAAGAAAACAAAAAAAAAAACCAAAAATATTTCGGTATGTTTCTCTAATTTATTTTCATTTTATTTGAGTCTTTCCGAGGAGAAGACCATGATGAAAATGTTGAGTGGCTCTCTTATGAATAACCGTTTAACTAATAAAGAGCCCATTTTACCTTGTCTTCTCCCCTTGAATAAAATGTTTGAAGATTCCAGCTTAGTCCATGGCACTCTTGCACTATTATTATTTTCCTATCATTCGGTCGTGCAATGGAAAGACAATAATGACGATATTCGATGAACTGGCCGTGGCAAAGAGAAACTGGTATGAACTCGACTTGTTCTGTTTGTGTAAATATGTTTAACCTAGTATCCAGGCTTCAGCCCATTATGATTAAACATGTTTGCAATGACAATTAGAGATTATAGTTTCTCATGCCATGCATAAGTAGCTGGGAGTTGATAATGATTTATCTTGGATATCAACATAGCGTTAAAATGATTGTGATGTAGTATGATGATATGGTAATCTCCTCTGAATGTTCGAGTGGCTTGACTTGGTACATGTTCATGCATGTAGTTGAACCAAAACCAACATAGCCTCTATAATATTTATGTTCATGGTGTTCATATCCTACTCATGCTAGTGTCCAATGTTACTTACGCATAATGCATGGTTATGATCGTTGTTGCTCTCTAGCTGGCCGCTTCTCAATCTTAGTTGCTAGCCTTCGCCTGTACTAAGTGGGAATTCTGCTTGTACATCAAAAACCTTGAACCCAAAGTTATTCCAGATGAGTCCACCATACCTACCTATATACGGTATTACCCTGCCGTCCTAAGTAAATTTGCGCGTGCCACCTCTAAAAAACTTCTAAAAAATTATCCGTTTTGTGTGCCTAGACGTTCATGGAACGACAGGAGGTGGTCGATATCTTCCGTGCTAAGCAAGTTATCCTCAGGTCGAGTGTTTATTCACTCGCCATCGCACGAGGAAATGGGCGGTAATAGGGATTCCCAGTCCCGAACTAAAAAATGCAAATAATTAAACAAAACTCCCCCGGGACTGATGTTGGTATGGATGGCACACGTTGTTACGGACAAGCCGTGGAGTGTGATTGATGGTGGAGGGGGAGTAAACCCTTACTTTTATTGCTTGGGAACCGCCACTAGCATGCTTAATTAGCATGGAAGATGTTGATAACTGATGGTCGTGAAGTGAATTAGAAGGGGCATGTCTCAAACTATCATTTATCTCTGTTTTAAAAATTGAGCTCTGGCACCTCTGCAAATCACTTATTCCCTCTGCGAAGGGACTATCTATTTACTTTTATGTTGTGTCACCACTTTCTAAACACGACCGCCAGAAACTGAGTAGAGCACAACTGTCATGATTTATGCATTGTGTGTAGCTAATGTTGGGTGCATCATGACTGGATCTTTTCTACCATGAATTACAGTGTTTAGTCGCTGCTTGAACTTTGGAGGTGCTCTGCATATATGTTTTGCGGTCTCACAAAGGGCTAGCGAGATACCACTATTGTCATACTATATCACGATTGTTTTGACAACGTGTTGCTGTTTGAGATATTTTATTATTGCTCGCTAGCTGATTATGTCATTGATAAGAGTCATTATAATCTTTAAGAATTATCGTTGACATGGTTAGTTATAATGTTGGCTGAAAACCTGAGTGCTGTTTAAGCTTATTTATGCAAACAAGAGCAAAAGAGTTCGTAAAAATTTTCTTTCTCACTTTCAGTTTATCAACTAAATTGTTTGAGGACAAGCAAAGGTTTAAGCTTGGGGAGTTGATACTCTCCAACGTATCTACTTTTTCTCATGCTTTTCCTCTTGTTTTGGACTCTAATTTGCATGATTTGGATGAAACTAACCCCGGACAGACGTTGTTTTCAGCAGAACTACCATGGTGTTGTTTTTGTGCAGAAATAAAAGTTCTCGGAATGGAACGAAACTTTGCGAGGATTTTTTATATCAATAATAAGAATTTATGGATCCAAGACCCACCAGAGAGGGGCCCCTGGTTGGGCACAACCGACTAGGGAACGCCCCCTCTCCTGGCGCGCCCAGGTGGGTTGTACCCACCTGGCGGCCCCGCTGATGAGCCCCCAGATACTATAAAATCACATATTTTCAGAAAAAAATTCAGGGAGAAAGAATTATCGCGATCCATGAGACGGAGCCGCCTCCAAGCCCTGTTCTTCCTCGGGAGGGCATATCTGGAGTCTGTTTGGGGCTCCGGAGAGGGGGATCTTCGTTCTTCGTCATCACCAACCTTTCTCCATCGCCAATTCCATGATGCTCCCACCGAGAGTGAGTAATTCCTTCATAGGCTTGCTGGTCAGTGAGGAGTTGGATGAGATTCATCATGTAATCGACTTAGTTTTGTTAGGGCTTGATCCCTAGTATCCACTTTGTTCTTAGATTGATGTTGCTATGACTTTGCTATGCTTAATGCTTGTCACTTTGGGCCCGAGTGCCATGATTTCAGATCTGAACCGTTTATGAATTCATCATTATATCCATGTTTTCGATCCAATCTTGCAAGTTATAGTCGCCTACTACGGTTATGATCTGACAACCCCGGAGTGACAACAACCAGGCCCACTCTCAGTGATGACCTTAGTTTGAGGAGTTCATGTATTCACTATGTGTTAATGCTTTGTTCCGGTTCTCTATTAAAAGGAGGACTTAATATCCCTTGGTTTCCAATATGGACCCCGCTGCCACGGGAGGGCAGGACAAAAGAAGTCATGCAAGTTCTTTTGATAAAGCACGTATGACTATTTACGGAATACATGCCTACATTATATCGATGAACCGGAGCTAGTGCCGTATCGCCCTAGGTTATAACTGTCACATGATGAATATCATCCAACAAGTCATCGATCCAATGCCTACGAATTTATCCTTATTGATCTTGCTGCGTTACTACTGCTATTATCACTATTACACTTGCTACAGATTACTGTTATCGTTGTTACTGTTACTGTTGCTGTTGTCACTGCTATCAAAACTATCATATTACTGTGCTACTGATCACTTTGCTGCAGATAATTAATCTCCGGGTGTGCTTGAATTGACAACTCAGCTGCTAATACCTTCAAATATTCTTTGGCTCCCCTTGTGTCGAATCTATAAATTTGGGTTAAATACTTTACCCTCAAAAACTATTGTGATCCCCTATACTTGTGGGTTGTCAAATACTTTTATGGGTTTGAGAATACTTGATGTATGTCTTGCATGTGAATACCCATGGTGACAATGGGGTATTATATCGATTCACTTGATGTATGTTTTGGCACTCAACTCCTAGATTCCCGAGGTTACATTGGGGTAATCTATGCATAGGGTTTGATGCATGTTTTCATCCTACTTTCTCCGATAGAAATATTGGGGTACTATTTGAATTTCTTTGTGTTGGATTGAATATTATGAATCTGAAAATGTTTGATGCATATCATATAATTGACTCACGATACTTGTGGTGACATTGGAGTATCTAGGTGACATTAGAGTTAGTTGATGCGTACCATATGGTGTTATTTTAGTACGAACTCTAGGGCCGTTCATGACACTTATAGGAACAACTCAATAGATTGATCGGAAAGGATAACTTTGAGGTGGTTTAGTACCCTACAAACAATTTCATCTTACTCTCTCCACTAGATAATAACTTTGGAGTGATTCTTTGTTGCACGTTGAGGGATTGTTATATGATTCAATTATGTTAGCAATGTTGAGAGATTGCACTAGTGAAAGTATGAACCCTAAGCCTCGTTTCCAAGCATTGCAATACCGTTTGTGCTCTGTTTTATCACTTGCTACCTTGCTGTTTTTATATTTTCATATTACAGAAACCTATATCTACTATCCATACTACACTTGTATCACCATCTCTTCGCCAAACTAGTGCACCTATACAATTTGCCATTGTATTGGCTGTGTTGGGGACACAAGAGATTTCTTGTATTTGGTTGCAGGGTTGTTTGAGAGATACCATCTTCATCCTATGCCTCCCACAGATTGATAAACCTTAGGTCATCCACTTGAGGGAAAATTGCTACTGTCCTACAAAACTCTGCACTTGGAGGCCCAACACGAGTCTACAAGAATAAGTTGTGTAGTAGACATCAAGCTATTTTCTGGCGCCGTTGCCGGGGAGGTGAGTGTTTGAAGGTATATCTTTAGATCTTGCAATTGAATCTTTTAGTTTCTTGTTTTATCACTAGTTTGCTTTATAAAAAGAAAACTACAAAAAATGGAATTGAGGTTGCCTCATATTATTCAACTTTATAATGTTTTTCTTGAAAATGATGGAAAGAAATGTTTTGCTCAATTGATATAAGAAGAATTCAATAAAATGCATGGCATAAAATCTTTAAATGATAAGCATGATTGTAATGTTGCTAGTATAAATTCCATGAATATCCATGATGCTAATGATATGCAAAGCCATAAGCTTGGGGATGCTATGTTTGATGAATATGATATTTTTAGTCCCCCAAGTTTTGATGAGAAAATTTATTATGATGAAAGCATGCCTCCTATTTTTGATGATTATACTAATGAAAGTGGCTTTGGAAGAGTGTCAACTCTAGGAAGTAATGATCCCACTATTTTGGAGGGTGTTGAATCTTATTCTAATAATTACGAAAGTGGATTTGGAGAGTTCATGACTTTATTTAATGATGAATCCACTATTTTGGAAGAGGTTACAATTGATTAGACAACAAAGTTGCTATATATGATGATTATGGTGATGACATTTATGCTATAAAGAATAATGATAACCATGAAATTTGTCATCATGATTTTAATGTTCAATTTAATTATACCAATCAAGAATCACGTGCTAGTTATTTTGTTGAGTTTACTCCCACTACTATTCATGAGAATAAATTTGCGTATGTGGAGAGTAATAAAATTTCTATGCTTGTGGATCATGAAAAGAATGCTTTATGTGGTAGCTATATTGTTGAATTCATTCATGATATGCTACTGAAAATTACTATGAGAGAGGAACACATGCTTGTAGGTATTACAATAATATCAAGTTTCCTCTCTATGTGTTGAAAATCTTGGAAGTTTTGCTTTTTTGCCTTCCGATGCTAGTTGATTATTGTTCCCATAAATTGTTTGCTCACAAAATCCCTATGCATAGGAAGTGGGTTAGGCTTAAATGTTCTAGTAATGTGCTTCATGATGCTCCCGTTATGCTTCCGTACTTTGCTTTATGTGAGCATTATTAAAATCATCATGCCTAGCTACAAAGGTATTAAAGAAAAGACCTTGTCAGGAGATAACCCAACACTTATACCTACTGTTTTGTGTGTTCACATGATTAAGCTACTGTAGTAATCATGTTTTGTAGCTTTTGTTTTAATAAAGTGCCAAGTAAAGCCTTTGGGATAGTGTGGGTGATAATTGACTTGAATCTGTGGAAAAGCAGAAACTTTTGCGTCCAGTGCAGAAAATCCTATAATTTATAGAACGTGATTTTGGTCTGAAATTTATAAACAAGTTATATATATATTCCCATGTTTTCCTAATTTTTTAGAATTTTTGGAGTTACAGAAGTATGGCCATTGTTCAGATCATTACTGAATATCCTGTTTTTGACAGATTTCGTTTTCAATGCATACTTTGCTTGTTTTCTAGTTTCTATGACTTATATTGGTCAATATAAATTGTAGAAATGATAGGGTACAATAGGCTTTGTGTGAGAAAAATTACTAATCTTGTCTTGACAGTACCAAATTGAATGATTTGCTCTTTATCATACTAACCAATCTCATGAAGTTTCGTTAAGTATTGTGTGATTGAAGTTTTCAAGTTTTGGATGAGATATTGATATGAGGAGAATACGGAGTGGCAAGACCCTAATCCTAGGGATGCCCAAGGCACCCTGATACGTCACCAACATATCTACTTTTTCTCATGCTTTTCGTCTTGTTTTGGACTCTAATTTGCATGATTTGAATGAAACTAACCCAGGACTGATGCTGTTTTTAGCAGAACTACCATGGTGTTGTTTTTGTGCAGAACTGAAAGTTCTCGGAATGGATGGAAAGTTTGCAAGGATTTTTATATCAATAATAAGAATTTCTAGAGCCAAGACCCACCAGAGAGGGGCCCCTGGTTGGGCACAACCCACCAGAGCGCCCCCCCTCTCCTAGCACACCCAGGTGGGTTGTACCCACCTGGTGGCCCCGCTGATGACCCCCCTGATACTATAAAATCACATTATTCCAGAAAATAATTAAGGAGAAAGAATTATCACGATCCACGAGACGAAGCCGCCGCCAAGCCCTGTTCTTCCTCGAGAGGGCAGATCTGGAGTCTGTTTGGGGCTCTGGAGAGGGGGATCTTCGTTCTTCGTCTTCACCAACCCTTCTCCATCGCTAATTCCATGATGCTCCCCAACGGGAGTGAGTAATTCCTTCGTAGGCTCGCTGATCTGTGAGGAGTTGGATGAGATTCATCATGTAATCGAGTTAGTTTTGTTAGGGCTTGATCCCTAGTATCCACTATGTTCTTAGATTAATGTTGCTATGAATTTGCTGTGCTTAATGCTTGTCACTTTGGGCCCGGGTGCCATGAACTTAGATCTGAACCATTTATGAATTCATCATTATATCCATGTTTTAGATCCGATCTTGCAAGCTATAGTCACCTACTACAGTTATGATCCGACAACCCCAGCGTGACAACAACCGGGCCCACTCTCGATGATGACCGTAGTTTGAGGAGTTCATGTATTCACTATGTGTTAATGCTTTGTTCCGGTTCTCTATTAAAAGGAGGCCTTAATATCCCTGAGTTTCTAGTATGGACCCCGCTGCCACGGGAGGGTAGGACAAAAGATGTCATGCAAGTTCTTTTAATAAAGCACGTATGATTATTTACGGAATACATGCCTACATTATATCGATGAACTAGAGATAGTGCTGTATCGCCCTAGGTTATAACTGTCACATGATGAATATCATCCAACAAGTCACCGATCCAATGCATACGAATTTATCCTTATTGTTCTTGCTGCGTTACTATTGCTATCATCACTGTTACACTTGCTGCAAATTACTGCTATCACTGTTACTGTTATCATTGCTGCTGTCACTACGATCAAAACTATCAAACTACTATGATACTGATCACTTTGATGCAGATAATTAATCTCCAGGTGTGGTTGAATTGACAACTCGGCTGCTAATACCTTCAAATATTCTTTGGCTCCCGTTGTATCGAATCTATAAATTTGGGTTAAATACTTTACCCTTGAAAACTGTTGCAATCCCCTATACCTGTGGGTTATCAATACCTTTTTCTGGCGCCGTCTCCGGGGAGCATAGCTATATTTGTTGAGTCACTTGGGATTATTACCATATTATCACTATGAAGAATCTGAAGGATCCAAAGCCTAATATATTTCCCTCAAGTACGAGGGGAGGTAAGAAACTGCCATCCAGTTCTGCTTTAGATTCACCTTCTGTTATGAGTAAACTTGCAACACCACCAAATGCTATCAATTCTGATATGTCGCAAGTTATTGATGATGCTACTTCTACTATGAATGATGATTATGATGATTCTAGTACCTTGCTTGGTAATGATGATGTGCCACTTGGTGATTTTCTTGATAAACAAATTGCTAGAGTTATACAACATGATGTTGTTGAATCTGATGATGACCTTAAAACTGAAACTCTTGAAACACCTGCTAGAACTAGCCTTCCTAGATATGAATTGCCTAAGGTACCGGAAGGTTATGTTATGAGTGAAGAAATAACTAGAGATATTCTTGCTTCAATGATAGAGATGAACTAGAGAAATTATTACGCAAGTATAAAGAAAAATCTCTGAATGCTAGAATGAAATGTGATCCTAAGTTTGCTACTTCACCTATCTTTATTGATGATAAGGATTATGAATTCTCTGTCGACCCATAGTTGATTACTTTGGTTGAATCTGATCCTTTCCATGGTTATGAAACTGAAACTATTGTGGCACATCTTACTAAGTTGAATGATATAGCCACCCTTTTTACTCATGATGAGAAAACTCGCTACTACTTTATTCTCGAATTATTTCCTTTCTCATTAAAGGGTGATGCTAAAGCTTGGTACAATACTCTTGCTCCTGGTTGTGTGCGTAGTCCCCAGGATATGGTTTATTACTTCTCTGCAAAATATTTCCCCGCTCATAAGAAACATGCTGCCTTACATGAAATATTTAACTTTGTGCAAATTAAAGAAGAGAGTCTCCCACAAGCTTGGATGAGGCTTTGCAAATTACTTAATGCTTTGCTTGATCATCCTCTTAAGAAAACTAAAATACTTAATATCTTCTACAATGGACTAACCGATGCTTCTAGGGACTTCCTAGATAGTTGTGCTGGTTGTGTTTCCAGGGATTGCTCAAGCTGAAGAATTATTGAATAACATATTGAAAAACTATGATGATTGGAATATTCTTGAACCACCGCCTATACCCACTCTGAAGAAGAGGGGTATATTATATCTTAGTCCTGAAGATATGAAGGCAAAGAAATCTATGAAAGAAAAGGGTATTAAAGCTGAGGATGTTAAAAATTTACCTCCTATTGAAGAAATACATGGGCTTAATACACCACCACTGCCTACGGTGGTAGAGGTAGATTCTCTTATGAAGTTCAATGAAAATGATAATCCTCACAATATGCATCCTAGTCAATGCCTTTATGAGTTTGAAAACTATATAAGAAAACAAGATCACTTTAATGCAAATGTTATGAAACAATTGAAACATAATTATGATATGATTGCTCGCTTGAGTGACTTGTTATTTAGAATATCAAATGATGTTAGAGGTGTTGGAAAACATGCTTCTATGGTTCAAACTCAACTAGAACAAGTTGCTAAATCACCAAGAGAATTACTTGATGAAATGAATCACAATATGCATGACTTTGCTGTTAGAGTTGCAACTAGAGGAGGTAAAATGACTCGGGAACCACTTTATCCTGACGGTCACCCAAAAAGAATATAACAAAATTCCCAAAGAGCTAACACTAGTGCACCTAGTCCTTCTAAAAAGAAAAATAAAAAGGAAAAGAAAAATAAAAAGGAAAAGAAAAATGATAGGACTTTGCATACTTCTAGTGAACCTGAAATAGAAAACCTCCTGATAATGATAATGAAACTTCCATAGCTGATGCTGAAACTCACTCTGGTAATGAACACTCACATAGAGATAATGAAAAAGATAATGATGAGGTTCATGAAGACTCTCAACCAACCAATGATAAAGAACCAGATAATGATGTTGAGATAGAACCACCTGTTGATCTTGATAACCCACAACCTAAGAATAAAAGGTATGATAAAAGAGACTTTGTGGCTAGAAAACACGGTAAATAAAGAGAACCGTGGGTTCAAAAACCTTTGCCTTTTCCACCCAAGTCAACTAAAAAGAAAGATGATGAAGAATTTGAACACTTTGCTAAAATGCTGAGGCTAGTCTTTTGCGCACTCGCTTGACTGATATCCTTAAAATGCCTCCTTATGCAAGGTATATGAAAGACATCATCACAAATAAGAGAAAATACCGGAAGCTGAAATCTCCACTATGCTTGCTAATTATACTTTTAAAGATGGAGTACCTAAAAAACTTGGAGATCCGGGAATACCAGCTATACCTTGCTCTATCAAAAAGAATTATGTGAAAACTGCTTTGTGTGGTTTAGGAGCTGATGTTAGTGTTATGCCTTTCTCTTTATATAAAAGACTTGACTTGAATAAACTCACACCTACTGAAATATCTTTGCAAATGGCTGACAAATCAACTGCCATACCTATCGGTATCTGTGAGGATGTGCCCGTTGTTGTTGCTAATGTTACTATTTTGACTGACTTTGTTATACTTGAGATGCCCGAGGACAACAACATGTCGATTATCCTTGGTAGACCCTTCTTGAATACTTTAGGGGCTGTTATTGATTGCAATAAAAGCAAGGTCACTTTTCATATCAATGGTAATGAGCATACGATGCACTTTCCGAAGAAACAATTCCAAGTGAATGGTATTAATGTTATCGAAAAATCTCCGACAATCACTATTGGAAGTTTTCAAATACCTCTACCTACTGTCAAAAATAAATATGAAATGCTTATTGTTGGGGACATTCATATCCCCATTGAGGTAACTTAGGGATTTACGAAAGTTCTTCAGTTTCATGCTAATCGAAAGTGGTTGTTAATAAGACCTAATCAACCTTATTAATTGATCATTTTTGAGCGGTATGATGAATTTAGTAAGCACTACCTTCTATCCCCACTTTTTGTTTTCTATTTTTATCAGTTAAATAAAATAAAATGCCATGTTTTGTCTGTTTTTTGAATTTTTTGTGCAATAAAAAATAACCCAAAAATAAAAGTTCTCAGAACGCCCTGAAAATTTAATACGATTTTTTCTGAATATTTATGAATTTAAGGTGAAAATATTATCAGAGGGATGTGCACCAGGTGGGCACAATCCACCTGGGCGCGCCAGGACTCCTAGGCGCGCCCTGGTGGGTTGTGGTCCCCACGTCGTCCCCTCACTTATCTCTTTAGCCCACATCATCATTTACCTCCAGAAAAAAAATCCCCATTGCTCTCTCTCCCGTGTTCTTGACTTCAAACCCGCGGATTTTCGATCTGTTTGCTCGAAGCTCCGTTTCCGAAACTGTTTCGGGGGATGTTGCTTGGTATGTGACTCCATCATTTGTCCAATTAGTTTTTGTTTTAGTGGTTTATACTTTGAATAATTAGCTTGCTGCTGTAGATGTGCTTGCATGTTGAATTCTTAGTGTTCTAAGTAGTTTGAATGCTTGCTATGGCCTCTATGTATCCCGATGAGTAGTTGCTATCAATTTTGTGAAGTTTGTTGAGAAAATTTTGTGAGCTAAAAATTCAGATTTTTGTCCATAGGAAAATTGTACGTGAACAAGAATAATCAGGAAGTTTTGCTCTAAGAAGAACTCCAAGGGTGTTATTGAGGTGTTCTAACAGTGATCTCCACCCTCGGATGTTGGTGGAGGTACGGCCGTGCGAATGGCCGCACACCCCGTTCCTGTAAGAGGCTGGAATTCATGAGGAGTTCATGCAATATATTGCTAATGTCGGCCTCACCGACTTCATCGCAGATGAGTGTGACCAACACCAAATCCTCACGAACATCTTTGTTCAAAGCTTTACATTCTTGCCTAGAAATAATCCCCCTGAAGTGAGCTTTGATTTATATGCTGAAAATCATCACATACCACTTATTGAATTTTGTGACATATGCTTGATCCCTTATGATGGGAGCTTGGCTGAGCCTAGGCCGACCGAGTTTGAGGATTTCTGTCGCACTTTGACAGTGGGTGATGAGAGAAGAGTGTCGGCCATCACTGCCGCTGGCTTACATTTTCCTGTTGTTCGTTACTTTGCACTTTTTATTACCAAATGCTTGCTTGCTAGGGAGAAGGTGGGTGCACTTAGTTCACTGGACCTTGCTGTTTTACGTCGTGCGCTTGAGGGCGACAACACGTATAGCTTGGGAGCTATCGTGGCTCGTCGCCTGCACCTTAATAAATCCCAGGGTAAAATACATGGTGGGATTTTTGCTACTCGGTTGGCGGCTCACTTCAAGGTTGAGATACGCCCCCATGATTTCCATCTTACCACAATTTACCTAGACCGTGCAGCCGTGGATCACCACCAATTTTACTGATATCAAATCCCCTCACATCCCTATTCCGTATAACCTGGTTTTTAGTGTGAGGACTCATGATGTTATTCCATTGCTTGCTCCTGCTTTGTTTAATTATGCTGCCAGGGGCGGATATAGGATTATGCCTGCAGACATCATCGCCTACCGGAACGATTAGGCCGCTACTGAGGCAGCACATCAGGCACCTCCGTAGTGGGATGAGTGGATGCCCGCTCCTCAGGATCCCTACTACCGTCCAGGCTATAGATTGATTACCAACTTAGGCCAAAAGCCTAAGCTTGGGGGAGTACGTGTTCTCACCGACTTCACATTCATGTTCACTTATACCACTTGTCGGTGTTCACACTTTTTCATTGTATCATCCATGCTTAGATTTGTTTTCTTGCTTTCTTCTTGTGTGTTTGAAAAAACCTTAGAAAAAACCAAAAAAAATTAGTTGTAGTAGTTTACTTTCTATGCATGCTTAGTAGTAGTACTAAAAAGAAAATCCAAAAAGATTTCCTTGTTCTTATTTTGCTTATTCGGAGCTTTCCCGTGTAAATAGTTTTTGTTTTGTTTTTGCTTTTCTCTTTTATTTGCTTGTTCAAGAAAACCAAAAACTCCAAAAATATTTCAGTGTGTTTCTCTGAATTTCTTTTCTTTTTATTCGAGTTGTACCGAGGAGAAGACCACGATGAAAATGTTGAGTGGCTCTCATATGAATATTTGTTGAACTAATAAAGAGCCCATTTTACCTTGTCTTCTCAAGTTGAATAAAATGTTTGCAGATTCCAGCTTAGTCCATGGCACTCTTGCACTACTATTATTTTCATATCATTCGGTTGTGCAAGTGAAAGGCAATAATGACGATATTTGATGAGCTGGCCGTGGCAAAGAGAAGCTGGTATGAACTCGCCTCGTTCTATCTGTGTAAATATGTTTAACCTAGTATCCAGTCTTCAGCCCATTATGATTAAACATGTTTGCAATGAGAATTAGAGATTATACTTTCTCATGCCATGCATAAGTAGCTTGGAGTTGATAATGATTTGTCTTGGATATCAACATAGCATTACAATGATTGTGATCTAGTATGATGATATGGTATACTCCTCTGAATGTTCGAGTGGCTTGACTTGGTACATGTTCATGCATGTATTTGAATCAAAACCAAAATAGCCTCTATAATATTTATGTTCATGGTGTTCATATCCTAGTCATGCTAGTGTCCAATGTTACTTACGCATAATGCATGGTTGTGATCGTCGTTGCTCTCTAGCTGGCCGCTTCCCAATCTTAATTGCTAGCCTTCGCCTGTACTAAGTGGGAATTCTACTTGTACATCAAAAACCTTGAACCCAAAGTTATTCCAAATGAGTCCACCATACCTACCTATATACGGTATTACCCTGCCGTCCTAAGTAAATTTGCATGTGCCACCTGTAAAAAACTTCTAAAAAATTATCCGTTTTGTGTGCCTGGATCGTTCATGGAACGACAGGAGGTGTTCGATATCTTCCGTGCTAAGCAAGTTATCCTCAGGTCGAGTGTTTATTCACTCACCATTGCACAGGAAATGGGCGGTAATAGGGATTCCCAGTCCCGAACTAAAAATGCAAATAATTAAACAAAACTCCCCCGAGACTGATGTTGGTATGGACGGCACCCGTTGTTTCGGACAAGCCGTGGAGTGTGACTGATGGTGGAGGAGGAGTAAACCTTTACTTTTATCTCTTGGGAACCGCCACTAGCGTGCTTAGCATGGACGATGTTGATAACTGATGGTCGTGAAGTAAATGAGAAGTGGGCATATCTCAAAATATAATTTATCATCTATTCATCCCTATTGTGAAAGCACGTATCAGGGAGCCTGGTGTAAAAAATCACCACTCAATACGACACAACAGAAACGAGGACAAGATTTTTTAAAAATTGAGCTCTGGCACCTCTACAAATCACTGCTTCCCTCTGCGAAGGGACTATCTATTCACTTTTATGTTGTGTCACCACCTTCTAAACACAAGCGCCAGAAACTGAGTAGAGCACAACTATCATGGTTTACAATGTTTAGTCATGACTCAATCTTTTCTACCATGAATTACAATGTTTAATCGCTGCTTGTACTTTGGAGGTGCTCTGCATTTATGTTTTGCAGTCTCAGAAAGGGCTAGCAAGATACCACTATTGCCATATTATATCATGTTGTTTTGACAACGTGTTGCCGTTTGAGATATCTCATTATTGCTCGCTAGATGATTATGTCATTGATACGACTCATTATAATATTTAAGAGTTATTGTTGACATGGTTAGTTATAATGTTGGCTGAAAAGCTGGGTGTTGTTTAAGCTTATTTATGCAAACAAGAGCAAAAGAGTTCGTAAAAGTTTTTCTTTCTCACTTTCAGTTTATCAAGTGAATTGCTTGAGGACAAGCAAAGGTTTAAGCTTGGGGGAGTTGTTACATCTCCGACATATCTACTTTTTGTCACGCTTTTCCTCTTGTTTTGGACTCTAATTTGCATGATTTGAATGAAACTAACCTCGGACTGATGTTGTTTTCAGTAGAACTACCATGGTGTTGTTTTTGTGCAGAAATGAGAGTTCTCGGAATGGAACGAAACTTTGTGAGGATTTTTTATATCAATAATTAGAATTTTTTGAGCCAAGACCCACTAGAGAGGGGCCCCTGGTTGGGCACAACCCATCAGGGCGCGCCCCCCTCTCCTGGCGCGCCCAGGTGGGTTGTACCCACCTGGTGGCCCCGCTGATGACCCCCCTGATACTACAAAATCACATTATTCCAGAAAAAAAAATCAAGGAGAAAGAATTATCGCGATCCACGAGACGGAGCCGCCGCCAAGCCCTGTTGTTCCTCGGGAGGGCAGATCTGGAGTCCATTTGGGGATCCGGAGAGGGGGATCTTCGTTCTTTGTCATCACCAACCCTTCTCCATCGCCAATTCCATGATGCTCCCCACCCGGAGTGAGTAATTCCTTCATAGGCTTGCTGGTCGGTGAGGAGTTGGATGAGATTCATCATGTAATCGAGTTAGTCTTGTTAGGGCTTGATCCCTAGTATCCACTATTGTCGTGGATTTGTCACGGCAGATGTCCTTAGTGTCAGGACTTAGTCGCGAGGCCAACGCATCTATGTGGTAGCTTGAGAGGGGTTGAGTGGGACGAGAGACGCAGGGCGGATCAACACACAAGACAAGGGTTTAGACAGCTTCGGGCCCCGGGAAACATCATCCGGTAATAACCCTACATGCTGTTTGAGGCTAAATCTCATTATGCTCATGAGGGAATCGCCGGTTTACCGGCTCTTTGTGTCTAGCCCTAACCTTGTTTCTTCTTGCTTGTATCTTCTAACTTGTAACCTGTCCCTCTTTGGGGAGCCCTGCCCCTCCTTATATATGTTGAAGGGGCGGTTTACATGTGGAGTCCTATTAGGATTAGGACTAGTCTATCTCTAATACAAACCGGATACAAGTCCAGGTCTTTAACTCTTTATAAGACAAATATTCCTTTCCTCTTAAACCGACCCACAATAGTTGAACCGGCCTTCATGAACCGCCAGACGGGCCACCGGGTCTTGCCGCTCCTCGGACCCGTCCGTCGGGTTACCAGTGAGTTACAACGTCCCGACGGGTTGCTGGTAAACCGCCAGGTCTGGGCGGGTCACCAGATGAATATCGCCAAGTGCCAGCGGGACCTCAAATAAACCGCCAAGTCCGGCCGGGTTAACTTTCGGCCGGTTTACACCACGGGGTATATCCCCGACATTAGCCCCCAAGTTTAGCTTGGATTTATCCATGGTAAACTTATGCTGCAAATAAACACCAGAACAAATTTGACAGGTTGTGCTCCGGATTAAGAATTCTTGTAAACCGGCATCTGATCATCCTTAGTCCTTGTCATTTCCTCCTTCTAGAAAACCCGGGTCAATAACCAGCTTCATACTCAACTTGCTGACATTGGTTTCTCATAGAAAATATATTTGTGAAGAATAATCCACTTGAGTCTGCTTTCAAAGCGCCGGTTTAAGAAATATTGGTCTTGAAATACTCATCTGATATTCAACCGGTTTGAAGATGCAGAACTTGCCGGTTTATCGTTGCCAAAAACTGTCGGGTTATAAAAACTGATAATTCCGGGTCATGATTGTTGCAGGCACCGGTTCATGATTGTTGCCAACACCGGTTTATGATTATTGATGACACCGGGTTGCAGCCACGGGGTCATAATGATTGGTGATGCCGGGTCAATCTAGTTTGCTCAAACAGAGAATTTGAAAATATTTCTTCGATAATAATATAATACCTGTAGCCCCCAAGTGCCAGGTTGTCATGCTTGCAGCAACCTGGGATTTGTAATTGACTGATGCTCCTAAAACTTGATTTGTTGAAAGGAGCAATTGGTAGCCCCCAAGGGCCAGCTCATTATGATGTGATGAGTTGGGTTCCAATAAGGTGAGCAAAACAATGACTTTGCATTAGCCCCCAAGTGCCATGGTGCATGCTGGCAGTGACATGGGACTTGCATATTTGATATAATCCCAATCTGAATAATGTAGCCCCCAAGTGCCCGGCCGTAAGCCTGCAGCGACTCGGGACTATTCCTTCCATTGTAGAATAAATCATATCCATTGATAAAAATAATAGCCGTTGCGCTAAAGTGACTTTGAAAACCTCAATCATAACATTGGTTATTGATAATCACAATAGAAATCCAGCCATGTTGGCTATTCAATATTTGAATAATATAATCCGGTATGAAAACATTATTCAATCAATACCATAATCAAAATTCAGCCAAGTTTGGCTATTTGAATAACCCAATGATTTATAAGCGCATAATTCCAATGGCGCAATCCAAATATATACTGGTGACTTATAGTCCAAAGCCAGGCCGGTTTAATAAACACCGGTTAATTTATCATCATACTTTATTCAACCTGTTTCTGCGTATAACAAGTTTAAAGTGTCCTGGCGGTTTACCGCCGGACGGGTCATAATGCCCAACATATAACCTGGGTTTATAACCAAGGCTGCACTTAAAAATATGAAATATATCATACCTATGACATTGAATCACATCATTGGTTTACCAATTTTTTTAGTAAGAGTGATAACCCCAATCTTGAGTAATGATAACTCCTTCCATATTGTGCCGGTTTATGATAAAACCGTACCGGGTTGTGATAAACACCGGATTAACCATATATAATACTGGTGACTTGTAGTCAAACCAGACCGGGCTGATAATCTCCGGATTATAACTTGATCATGTACTCACAACTTGTAGTTGAAAGACGAGCCGGGTTGATAAACACCGGTTTACTCCATAATAGGATGGTAACAGAAAGTCAAACCGGGCAGATAATCTCTGGTCTAAAAATGGACCGTGTTCCGCCAATTTAGCTGTTTGAACTGGTACAAAATACTGTCGGTTTAAAAAAACGCAAATAAAATAGCAACTTCTCAAGAAAGGCTATTAAAGCAAAAGCAAATGGCAACAACTTTTTGCAAAAGAAGAGCTCTACTGAGCTTGGTCAGATGGAATTACCATGGTCAGACGCAACCAAGCCCCCCGAAGGCGTAGCGATGGTGCCAGTCAGCCAGGACCCCAAAATGACGTGTGGCGTTACGCCGGCCAAGTGGCATTGCTATGGTTCGGGTTCGACCAAGCCCCCAAATGACTCTAAGGCCCGTAGGCCGACCAAGAGGCGTGACCGGTTCAGACATGACCGTGTCCCCAAATGATTCTGGTGGCTTTCGCCGGCCAAGAGGTATTGCATCGGTTCGGACACGACCGAGCCCCCAAATGACCTCATAAGGATAGCTATGTTCTCTTTGGTTCGAATACGACCTATGTTTGAACAGGAAGCCTCAAGTGATCTTGTTAAGACTTGCAAGGGGTAAACCGGATGTTGCTTGAAAACAACCCCGTGTAACCACACATGATATAAAGAATAGATACCCCGCTTTATAAAGCGGGAGCCCCCATGTGATAAATAATATGTCAGGCCAATAAGGCCGGATACCCATGTTTGAACCGTGCATCATGGCAGCAGGTCCTCTTCGGTAATTTTTAACTTTTTTTGCAAGAGATAAATTCTTCTTGAACCGGGATCTTGAACCGGATATTGAAAGCTTCAAAGCTGTGGGAGACATCTTTCCCTTGAACCGGATTTTAAACCGGAATCTTCATTTTCAGCCGGAAATTTTCTGATGGCCTTTAAACTCGAACTTGCGAGAAGTTAATTCCTTTTTGAACCGGACATTGTTAAACCGGATCTGAGCGCTTCAGAACTTTGTGGGAGAATAGATTTCTCTTGAGCCGGATTGTAAACCGGATATTTGATAGCTTCACTGATACTGACTTCCCTTCAGCCAGGTTTCAAACCGGAATCCTTTCTGATGATCCGAAACTTCTTCATTGAGTCGGGATTTTGTAACTGTCATATACTTTCTAAGCCGGAAATTTTCTGACGGCCTTTAAATTTTCATCAACATAACAGTAGCCTCCGGGATCGGGTTATCTTTCCCTCCATCGTCCTCGGGTTCTTAAACCAGCTGAAACTGGCAAGACTTGCTGCGTCATATCATCGTAGCCCCCAAGTCTCAAGGTGACTCGAGGAGTTGGCTTGAGATTCTCCATATTTGACCGTGATATAAACCGGCATAACTTGTATATCATTGGGGTTTGATAGCACGATGTGAATCCATAGAAGGTTGAGGTGACTACGACAGGTTGTAAATGATCCCATATGAGCCGTGTCAGCAACTCGGCCAATGGTTCCTTCCAACTGGCGATTTGAAGTTAACCAAACTATAGTGGCGGCGATCTGTGCGCCTGCCCATTGAGCCATCCAGTGCAGACGGCGGTTGATGATAATTTGCCTCCAATTTGAAAGAAAACTGGGCTATCCAAACTGTGACTTGCTTTATACTCAATAAACAGATCATGCAGATAGGTGCGGTCCGGTAAGTTGATGTAGACCAGGCTGCGGGGGATGGCATCCTGTGCATGCGCTATTGGGTAATTCGCATGGTCCTGACGAGTTGACGCGGACTGGATCGCGATATAAACCGGCACGGGTTATCCAATAGCTCAACGATATAATAACCCCTTTTTGCAATAGACAATTTGTCCTGATATATCATGCCAGGGGTTATCCACCGTAGAGTTGATGATCACCATGGTGAAGCCGAAATTTAATCACGGCCAAGTCGGCCACGGTGTTGCAAACCAGTGCGGATGAATGTCGGCCGCGGGAATTGTAAACCAGCGCGGACGGAGAATCGCCTGCGGGCATTATAAACCGGCGCGGACGGAGAGCCGGCCGCAGGTGTTGTAAGCCGGCGCAGATGGAGAACCGGCCGCGTGTTGATGAAAACCGGACCACCGGCGGTTTGCGCGCGTCCGTTAAGCAGTGTGGAATGGTCAAAAGTCAATATATAATGACGCCGGTGCATGCTCCACATGCATATTGCAACACCAATGTTGTGGCGAATAATTGTCCTGCATATAAAAATATGCAAAACCAACGTAATTGTTCTTTTTACAAAAACAATATATGTCAAAAATAAATTTAGATGGATATCACCTGATTCGTTTGGGCCGGAAATAATCCGTCATGAAATTGATGATCACTATGTGAAGTTGAAATCGCTCATGGGCGGGTCGACTGCGGCAGATGACCACAGCGTTGTAAACCGGCGCGATCGTGAGAAACGGCCACGGCGTTATAAACCGGTGCGGGAATACATTGAGTAACGACGACCAGCTGTGCTGAAATGATGTCGGCATGCCTCCATCTCCGTGGCATAATACCACTTTGTAGTGGAATTTGTCCTGTGTAAAATATTACGAGACAGAGTAACTGTTCGCAGACAGATTATTGTACACAGATAAAATAGATAGGATGGGTATCACCTGATATTTTTTATCGGATGAGCACAGACGCTCATTACGGATAAGTACATCTTGTTCTGCGGCCAACTCAGCCTTGAAACCTGAACCGTGTATGCGCTTGGTCCAGTAACTTGCACCCAGTCTCCGGTTTTCTTCTAGATGTGTGAGGGCATCTGTCAACCCTGGTGGTTGTTTTGACTATTACAGTAGTGACAGTTGCGACCCGGCACCAGTCGGGATGACTGGCGGGTTGGCCAACGCGGGCGGGTCGTCTGTAATGGAGACGGCGGTTTAACCGCGGCAACTTGGCACGCAACAACATAGGCGGGTTTAGTGATCCGGTCAGCCCGGTTCGAACGGCGGCTGCGGTGGGTCAACGGAGCAGGAGGCGGCTCACCCGCGGTGTAAGCGGATTGGCCACTTGGGGTGCGCCTGATGGTTTGGCAACATAGTAGCTCGACTAAGGAGATGGTAAAGTGAATCCGGGGCGGTTTTAGCGAGACTTAAGATTCTCCAGTGGCGAACGGAGCAAAGCAGCTGGCTGTGATTCGGAACAGAGACCAAACCGGAGACTTGAGGCCGCTCGGTCCGAAGAGAAACGGTAGCACGCAGCCATGTATTTACTCTGACCGTCACATGACCGAGTACTAATTTAAAATAATACAATTGCTACTGTTGTCTTGTATGAACAGAGGTGTCTTCCCATTGTTTTAAGGATCTGCAGTTGGTCCGATTCCTTCGTGTGTATGCATCTTCATTGGTCGATCAGAGGAAAACGAGGATTCCAACGATTTGACAGCTTGTAGGACTCGGTGTACAAACGAAAATCAATCTCCTGTCGACGGATCGTGTCGTGCCGCCGACGGCGCACAGAACATCAAACCCTAATTAGTTTCATCTCAATCTAGTAAACTTGCACTTGATGCAGATCCTTCCGAACCGGCTCATCTTCATCCAAATAAATTGCAAACTTCTCAATCCCTAGAAGAAATCCCTCCAAGAACTCAACACCACCGCGCGCTAGCCCCACGGTGGGCGCCAACTGTCGTGGATTTGTCACGGCAGATGTCCTTAGTGTCAGGACTTAGTCGCGAGGCCAACGCATCTATGTGGTAGCTTGAGAGGGGTTGAGTGGGACGAGAGACGCAGGGCGGATCAACACACAAGACAAGGGTTTAGACAGCTTCGGGCCCCGGGAAACATCATCCGGTAATAACCCTACATGCTGTTTGAGGCTAAATCTCATTATGCTCATGAGGGAATCGCCGGTTTACCGGCTCTTTGTGTCTAGCCCTAACCTTTTTTCTTCTTGCTTGTATCTTCTAACTTGTAACCTGTCCCTCTTTGGGGAGCCCTGCCCCTCCTTATATATGTTGAAGGGGCGGTTTACATGTGGAGTCCTATTAGGATTAGGACTAGTCTATCTCTAATACAAACCGGATACAAGTCCAGGTCTTTAACTCTTTATAAGACAAATATTCCTTTCCTCTTAAACCGACCCACAATAGTTGAACCGGCCTTCATGAACCGCCAGACGGGCCACCGGGTCTTGCCGCTCCTCTGACCCGTCCGTCGGGTTACCAGTGAGTTACAACGTCCCGACGGGTTGCTGGTAAACTGCCAGGTCTGGGCGGGTCACCAGATGAATATCGCCAAGTGCCAGCGGGACCTCAAATAAACCGCCAAGTCCGGCCGGGTTAACTTCCGGCCGGTTTACACCGCGGGGTATATCCCCGACAACTATGTTCTTAGATTGATGTTGCTATGAATTTTCTATGCTTCATGCTTGTCACTTTGGGCATGGGTGCCATGAACTCAGATCTAAACCATTTATGAATTCATCATTATATCCATGTTTTAGATCCAATCTTGCAAGTTATAGTCACCCACTACGGTTATGATTTGACAACCCCGGAGTGACAACAACCGGGCCCACTCTCGGTGATCACCGTTGTTTCAGGAGTTCATGTATTCACTATGTGTTAATGCTTTGTTCCGGTTCTCTATTAAAAGGAGGGCTTAATATCCCTTAGTTTCCAATATGGACCCCGCTGCCACGGGAGGGTAGGACAAAAGATGTCATGCAAGTTCTTTTAATAAAGCACATATGACTATTTACGGAATACATGCCTACATTATATCGATGAACTGGAGCTAGTGTTGTATCACCCTAGGTTATAACTGTCACATGATGAATATCACCCAACAAGTCACCGATCCAATGCCTACGAATTTATCCTTATTGTTCTTGCTGCATTACTATTGCTATCATCACTGTTACACTTGCTACAAATTACTGCTATCACTGTTATTGTTACCGTTGCTGCTATAACTACTATCAAAACTATCAAACTACTTTGCTGCAGATAATTAATCTCCAGGTGTGGTTGAATTGACAACTCAGCTGCTAATACCTTCAAATATTCTTTGGCTCCCCTTGTGTCAAATCTGTAAATTTGGGTTAAATACTTTACCCTCGAAAACTGTTGCGATCCCCTATACTTGTGGGTTATCACACCCCAAGGTAACATTCAAGGAATACCCAAGTAACTAAGCTTGGGGATGCCCCGTAAGGCATCCCCTCTTTTGTCTTCAACATTATCGGTAACCCTACTTGGAGCTATATTTTTATTCGTTACATTATATGTGTTTTGCTTGGAGCGTCATTTTATTTTATTAGGATTTGCTTGCTATTATTTATAATAATGTTTTATATCTTTTATTTAAATAAAAGTGTCAAGGATATCCTTCGCCATGCTTAGTTTGCAAGTATTTGAGTTGCTGTTTCGAAACAGTAACTTTTCTGTTCTTGCGTGAATTCTCTTGGAAAGTCAGAATGTGATAAAATATTGAATTTTTACACAATAAGATATGATAAATTTTCTATAGTGTGGTAAATTTTCAGTTTTTTTAGTTAAATAAGTACGGATCCTTTTGGTCCTTTACAGACTGTCTTGTCTAGACAAATTATTTTTATGATTGCATTAGGATAGAAGTATCACATATGCAGATGCATCTAGTATTCAATGTTCAATTATAATTGTAGTTATTTGTTATAGTATGGAATTGTAAGGCTTTGCATTGATTTATCTTACGAGTTCTTGTTGAAGTTTTGTTCGAATGAAGTTTTTAAGAATTAGGGAAACCGTGATTTGAGAGGAATGAAGAAGAAACAAGAGCCCAAGCTTGGGGATGCCCAAGGCATCCCAAGTTAATAATACAAGAAGTCTCAAGTATCAAAGCTTTGGGATGCCTCAATAGGAATCCCCCTTTTCTTCATCAACAGTTATCGGTTAGTCTCGGTTGAGACTAAGTTTTTGCTTCTTCACATGTTCTGTGCTATCCTTGGTGTGTCCTTTTATTTTCATTTTGCTTGATGTTTTAATAATATACTTGGATCTGAAATCTTTATTTGGAGAGAGTCTTCGCATAGCTACTTAATGATTTAACTACTCATTTGATCTTCACTTAGATCTTTTTGGAGTACTTTGTCATTTACTCTCATTCTTCACGTATATCCTATGAGTAAATGGTTGAATGAATTGAATATCATGAAGTTTAAATTATATGTGCCTCATACGCTTGTATCATACCTAGTAGTAGCTTCACATTAGGTTTATTAAGTGAAATCTATTAAAGCTTGGCAATCACTATATTGGTCATACAAGCAATTCATGAATGATTAGTATATGGAAGAGAACTTTCACATATAAATATATTATCTTGGACATCTTTTATGATTGTGAATACCCATTAATTGTTTTCAAACTTGAGCAAATTAGTTGAAGTTGGACAAGGAAGACAACGTAATGAGTTATGTTTGGTTATATTTGCATAGAAGTTATATTGTTATGGATCCTCCAACATGGGGTGCTTCCTTAGGATCTTTTGCTAGCCCAGATTTGTATTAAGTACAGATACTAATTGTGCATCCAAAAACCCTTAAACCCAGTTCTTTTCCATGAGAGTCCACCATATCTATCTATGGATTGAATAAGATCCTTCAAGTAAGTTGTCATCGCTGCAAAAAGAAATAAAAATTGCTCCTAAATATGTATGATCTTTTATTGCAAGGGAAAATAGGCGTTGTACGAACTTGTGATGGTAAAGAAATAAAGGCGACAAACTACATTATAAAGGTTTCTATCACAAGGGGCAATATAACATGACGTTCCTTTGCATTAAGAGCTTGTATATCCAAAAATAAAAAGCGCATGACAACCTCCGTTTCCCTCTGCGAAGGGCCTATCTTTTACTTTTTAGTATTTACTTTTATGCAAGAGTCAGTAGTATGCATTTTCATTTGAACCTCAATTATTCTATTGTTGGTAAGAATCATTTGGTGGGGAAAGATCTTGGCACATATGTAAAGTCAAATATATTTGATCATGAATTATTATTGTTGACAATTATCTATATGATAAATGAGTTGGGAGCCGAAACATTAAGTCCCTCTCTTTCTCTGTGCTTGATGGATGTAGTTTGTTCTAAAAATATGCTTTGAGTACTAGCAATCATAGAAGACTATATGATAACTGAAAATGTGGAGCTCTTACTTAGACATTGTTGAATATGTTGAATTGCAATTGTTTGGTGCTTAAGAACATAGGTTGTTAAGTTTCAAGAGAATGCACTGTTTGAACCATAACATGTGAACTGGTTGCTACTTTATCATGATGTGTTTTATGAGAAAGAGTTGTTGTTATGATGCTAGGAAAAGTGATTGAAATCATCATTGATCAAACTTATGCACTATGCTAGCACTCACACTTCACAAATTATTTCTTGGGGAAGTATATAGTAAAAACGACTTTCTAGTGAAAATCTGAAAATTCCCACGTGGTCCATCAGATCTATATTGGATGCAACAGATTAAAGGTGGGATCCATGAGCATCCACTAATACGCAATTAATAGAGAAACCCCTAACTTATCCATCATCAAGCAGTAAAAATCCTGCGTCAGTATCCTTGGGATTGGTTCACGTTCCAATCTAGGCTGCAATGGAGAATCATGTTCCGACGGCCATTAGTCATTGCCCTCTACCGGTAGCAATAGGGCCCCTCCATCGGCAGCATCGGGTCCTCCTCCAGCAGCCATGTCATTGTCTCCACCGACAACAACAGGACCTTTGTTGGTGGCGACTTTAGCCATGTCCTTCCCTCCGTCGGCCGTGACGGCACCTTTGTTGGCTGCTACAACCTTCAGATACGCCAGCGCTCATTCATGCCAACCCTATGTCTCCTGACATGCCACGAGCTTTTCCTAGCCATGTAGATGAAATAAGCTGTTATATGGAGTATAAAGCGAACACTAGCGCCCAGAGTGTACGACCACCGCATCAAACGGAGAAGAGCTATGCAAGAGAATACATAGATCAATTACTAGACAATGTTCACCAGCTCGTACTCTTAGGACTCAGGTTAATCATACATTACATAGAAGAATCAGTGTGCCACAGCAAGATGCTTCAGGTTTTTCAATGTGTTCGATTCGTCACCACCGAACAATCAGTGTGTGTTGCAAGATGCTTCAGGTTTTTCAATTTGTTTATCACCAGCACACAATCATCTTCAAAAACTACAAGGGAGTTGCACACGTCCAGCACTAACAGATTAGCAAATATCAGTGTACAAGCTTCAGCATTTTCATGTAAAATTCTTCATATAGCAGAGGTTGCACTGAACGTTTACGTCAGAGAAATTGGAAAACTAAGGTACAATTCTTCAGAGAACTACGTAGCATGGGGGCAGCCAGTGTCCGTCGTGTTGCCCATCGAGGTCGATGCATCCTGACACCACTGTGATGGACGCCGCTACCTGCAGGTCACACCCATCGTCACCCGGCGTAGCAACTTGGTGGCGCTGGTAGCACGACGCTGCTCTACTTCACCCCCACGGCTGCTGCGGCCGGCGTGCACGTCACCTACACAGTTTGACTCCCCTGCCACATGGTATGCGTCGTCAGTGAACCTGCTTGTTCTGATGCCGTGGATATTCTCGTCTCCCCCTGGGCAGCGTCCTCACCTTGGCTCCTCAGGAGCCCTACCACACCCGTCGATGAGAAGGAGCTCTGACGAGGTGCGCACCCGCGCCTCCGCCGGTTGTGACCGCCGCCCCTCGGGTCTCGCCACTGCGGGAAGTATTGAAGCCATTGTGGCGTTCCCGGCGACAGCATCCCATGAGACCTAGGAGGCTTAGGTCAGAGTTGGGTTAATCCCCAAATGATTTTGTCTAATCTTTTCGAGAATAGGGGGTTATTTATTAATTGCGCTCAAGTGGATACTCGAAAATCCCACCTTTAATCCCTTGCGTCCATTATAGATCTGATGGCCCACGTAGGATTTTTTAGATTTTCACTGAAAGGCCATTTTCATAGGATACTTCGCCATATTTCTTTTATCATTTACGTACTCAAGGACTAGCAGGAATTAAGCTTGGGGATGCTGATATGTCTTCAGTGTATCTATACCTTATGAAGTACGCATGCCATGTTTACAACAATTTTATATGGTTTAGGTGCAATTTGGTATGATTTGAATGGAACTAACTCGGACTGACGCTGCTTTCAGCAGAACTACTGTGGTGTTGTTTTTTGTGCAGAATAAAAGTTCGCAACTAAACTTTTTGATGATTTTTTTGGGAACAAAAGAGACCCCCCGAAGCTTCGTGGGAGGGACAGAAGAGCAATGCGGTGCCCATAAGCCACCACCGCGTGCACTGAGGGGAGGTGGTGGGCTGGTGGCTTGTGTGCACCCTGGGGCCCATCTTAGCTTGAGATAGACGCCAAAAATACTATAAATAGAGAAGCCACCAGAAATAATCCTAGAACTTCGACTCCTCCACCGCACACCTTTGTACCCTGTTCTGGCAGCCTGCTAGAGGGGGAAATCATCACTGGAGTCTGTCTTCATCATCCTGACGGTCTTCATGATGAGTAGGGAGTATCTCACCCTCAAGGCTAGGGCTATGTACAAGTAGCTATGTGTTTGATCTCTCTCTCTCTCTCTCTCTCTCTCTCTCTCTCTCTCTCTGTCTCTCTCGTGTTATTGATTTGGCATGATCTTGATGTACAACGAGCTTTGTTAATATAGTTGGATCATATGGTGTTTCCCCCTCTCTATCTTGTTGCGATGAATTGAGTTTTTACCTTTGAGGTTTCACTATTATCAGATTGAATACTTTTATGGATTTGAGAACACTTGATGTATGTCTTGCATATAAATGCCCATGGTGACAATGGGGTATTATATTAATTCACTTGATGTATGTTTTGGCACACAACTCGCGGATTCTCGAGGTGACATTGGGGTAAATCTATGCATTTGGGTTGATGCATGTTTTCATCCTACTTTCTCTGGCAGAATCTTGGGGCACTCTTTGAAGTTCTTTGTGTTGGATTGAATATTAGGAATCTGAAGTTGTTTGATGTGCATCGTATAATTGACTCACAAATACTTGTGGTGACATTGGACTATCTAGGTGACATTAGAGTTGGTTGATGCATATCATATGGTGTTATTTTAGTATGAACTCTAGGGTTGTTGGCGACTCTTATAGGAATATGTCAATAGATTGATCGGAAAGGATATCTTTGAGGTGGTTTCGTACCCTACAAACAATTTCATCTTACGTTCTCTGCTAGATAGTAACTTTGGAGTGATTCTTTGTCGCACGTTGTGGGATTGTTATATGATTCAATTATGTTAGCACTATTGAGAGATTGCACTAGTGAAAGTATGAAACCTAGGCCCTGTTTCCAAGCATTGCAATACCATTTTTGCTTCGTTTAACTAGTTGCTAGCTACCTTGCTATTTTTATATTTTCATGTTACAAAAACCTATATCTACTATCCATACTACACTTGTATCATCATCTCTTCACCGAACTAGTGCACCTATACAATTTGCCATTGTACTGGGTGTGTTGGGAACACAAGAGATTTCTTGTATTTGGTTGCAGGGTTGTTTGAGAGATACCATCTTCATCCTACGCCTCACACAGATTGATAAACCTTAGGTCATCCACTTGAGGGAAAATTGCTACCGTCCTACGAAACTCTAGCTTGGAGGACCAACACGAGTCTACAAGAATAAGTTGTGTAGTAGACATCAACCTCCTGCCTAGGAGCCTCCTATCTACTCCTGGTCGTCAGCGGTCTGCACGTAGTAGTAGGCTCCGTCGGGGTAGTATTAGTCCTCGGCGAGATCAGCTGGCTCCTGAGCTTCGACATCTGATCGCAACAATGAGGTAGAGGGGAAAAGAGGTAGCAAAGCAACCGTTAGTACTCATCCAAAGTCCTCGCAAGACTTACATCAGATCTGTACTAAGTATGCATCAGTATCATAGGAATGGGGCTCTATCTTTGGGCTATACTGCAGAAATGCCAGATTAGAGTGGAAGACCTAGCCTATCAAAGACTACCATCTTGCAGCGTCTTGCAACATTAGAAGAGTGCAGATTAGCATGTTATATAGTAACAATTATATATATTGTAGTAACACCCAAAGATCCTTCCTCGACTCCCTGCGAGAAAGCGATCCCGAAGCCATCATATCCATTTAGTGTCTCCAGTATCCAATTCTAGTTGTAATAGATCAGGATACAACTTCGAGCATCTGCTGCCATGGACACGGCTATTCAAATAGATATACTTCCCTACAGGGATGCACCAACTTACCCAACAGGCTCAATTTAACTCCGTCCGGACACACTTTTTGGGTCATGTCCGGCCTCGGCTGATCGACACACCGTAGATCTACCTAGGCTCAACAAAGAGGCCAGCACGCCGGTCTACATCCTAAGTGCTCAGGGGTCTTGTCCCATCGCCCTTTGCACTCCTGCATGTTGCGTACGCGGCCTAGAGTAGACCCACCCCCTTATACAAGCGCGGGTGGTTACTGTCCAACCAGGCGCGCAGTCAATCGCTGACGTCCGAAGGGCTTTCAAAGAATCGCACGACGCAGAGTGACCATACTCATTCCCATGTGGTGGTTAGTGCAAAAAGGCCAGAGGCCTACTCTGGTCACATATCCAAACCCATTAGTGTCTTGGGAGCGCGCGGAGACGATCAGTGATCCTGTCGCCCTGTCTCAAGGACTTACGGCAAGGGTCAGGCCCATCCCTCTCTAGGGCGGTCTGCCTGCCCAACCATGCCTCGTAATTATCGCGCGGGTACCCTCCAGGTTAACCCAACTCACAAGAGACTGTCAGGAACTCAGATCCACCTCTACTGGGGTAGTACCACCTGTCCCTTCAGTCCCACAACACCGATCAAAGTGGCAACAAGTAAAGATAACAGTGTGTCCGTGTCATCAAGGGGGAAATCCAAGGAATCACCCTCGATGGATTCCCGCTCGATGTAACTGTCAATATGAACTAGGAGGAATCACCCTCAATAGGTTCACACTTGAGGGGTTGCACGACAGAGGCATCATTGGAGGTGGTGAAATAGGAATCACCCTCAGTAACCCATTGATACGTCTCCATCATATCTACTTTTCCAAACTCTTTTGCCCTTGTTTTGGACTCTAATTTGCATGATTTGAATGGAACTAACCCAGACTAACACTGTTTTCAGCAGAATTGCCATGGTGTTATTTTTGTGCAGAAATAAAAGTTCTTGGAATGGCCTGAAACTTCATGAAGAATATTTTTGGAATTAATAAAAAATATTGGCGAAAGAATCAACCGAGGGGGATCCACCAGTAGTCCACAAGGGTGGGGGCGCGCCCCTGGCTTGTGGGTCCCATGAAGCTCCACCGACCTCTACTCCAACTCCATATATTCACGTTCGGGGAGAAAAAAATCGAAGAGAAGGATTCATCATGTTTTACGATATGGAGCCGCCGCCACCTCCTGTTCTTCCTCGGGAGGGCAGATCTGGAGTCCGTTTTGGGCTCCGGAGACGGAAAATCATCGCCATCGTCATCATCAACCATCCCCCGTCACCACTTTCATGATGCTCACTGCCGTGCGTGAGTAATCCCATCGTAGGCTTGCTGGACGGTGATGGGTTGGATGAGATTTACCATGTAATCGAGTTAGTTTTGTTAGGGTTTTATCCCTAGTATCCACTTTATTCTAAGATTTATGTTGCTATGACTTTGCTATGCTTAATGCTTGTCACTAGGGCCCGAGTGCCATGATTTTAGATCTGAAACTATTATGTTTTCATGAATATATTTGTGTTCTTGATCCTATCTTGCAAGTTATAGTCACCTACTACCTGTTATGATCCGGCAACCCCGGAGTGACAATAGTCGAGACACTTTGTAAGGGCATATTTCTCCCTATGTGGTTTTGGTGACTGATGACAATGCATTTGCGGACTAATCGTGTGCATTGAGCATTTCAGATATCTCATGTCTAGGCACAAGACGATTCAGTGCCCCTCGGAGCCTATCGAAGACGACATTTCTCTACGTTTCTTTTTTATGGATTTGAGTCGTAGGAAAGTCTACTATTAAGAGGGGGCCCGCTTCGGAAAGGTTAGGGTGGAATCAACACGTACACATCTGTTCCTTTGCACCACCTTTCCTTCGATTCATTGGAGCACCGGTCGTTTTCCCCTGTCTATGCGAAGATGAAGGCCTCCAAGTGTTGTAGTTTCTGTGGCGTGTGATAGTACTGCTCAAGGGAGCAATAGTACCGCAGCTATCCACGATAGACCGCCCAGGGCAGCGGTAGTACCGCTCCTCGACCGCGGTAGTACCGTGGCCTCTGTGACGCCCCTGATTCAATCGTACACTAATCATGCACGCAAATGTGTACGATCAAGATCAGGGACTCACGGGAAGATATCACAACACAACTCTACAAATAAAATAAGTCATACAAGCATCATAATACAAGCCAGGGGCCTCGAGGGATCGAATACAAGTGCTCGATCATAGACGAGTCAGCGGAAGCAACAATATCTGAGTATAGACATAAGTTAAACAAGTTTGCCTTAAGAAGGCTAGCACAAACGGGGATAAAGATTGAACGAGGCGCATGCCTCCTGCCTGGGATCCTCCTAACTACTCCTGGTCGTCGTCAGCGGGCTGCACATAGTAGTAGGAACCTCCAGTGTAGTAGGAGTCATCGTCGACAGTGGCGTCTGGATCCTGGGCTCCATCGTCTGGTCATAGCAATCGGGTAGAGAAATGGGGAAAAGGGGAAAAGGCAACCATGAGTACTCATCCAAAGTACTCGCAAGCAAGGAGCTACACTACATATGCATGGATATATGTGTAAAGGGCCATATCAGTGGACTGAACTGCAGAATGCCAGAATAAGAGGGGGATAGCTAATCCTGTCGAAGACTATGCTTCTAGCAGCCTCCGTCTTGCAGCATATAGAAGAGAGTAGACTGAATTCCTCCAAGTAGCATCGCATAGCATAATCCTACCCGGCGATCCCCTCCTCGATGCCCTGTTAGAGAGCGATCACCGGGTTGTATCTGGCACTTGGAAGGGTGTGTTTTATTAAGTATCCGGTTCTAGTTGTCATAGGGTCAAGGTGCAACTCCAAGTCGTCCTGTTACCGAAGATCACGACTATTCGAATAGATTAACTTCCCTGCAGGGGTGCACCACATAACCAAACACGCTTGATCCCATTTGGCCGGACACACTTTCCTGGGTCATGCCCATCCTCGGAAGATCGACATGTCGCAGCCCTACCTAGGCACAACAGAGAGGTCAGCACGCCGGTCTAAACCTAAGCGCACAGGGGCCTGGGCCCATCGCCCTTAGCACACATGCACGTTGCGTGGGCCGCCGGAAGTAGAACTAGCCCCCTTAATACAAGAGCAGGCTTACGTTCCAATCCAGCGCGCGCCGCTCAGTCGCTGACGTCACGAAGGCTTCGGATTATACCACGACGCAGAATGCCCATATCTTTCCCGCGTACTTGGTTAGTGCATATAGGCCAGTAGCCAGACGCAGATCAAATACCAAGATCTCGTTAAGCGTGTTAAGTATCCGCGAACGCCGAACAGGGCCAGGCCCACCTCTCTCCTAGGTGGTCTCAACGTGCCATGTCGCTCCGCCTCAAAGATCCACTCGCGGGTACTCCTACGAGCCGACCCGTCTTTGGTCACCAAATGTATCAAGTATAAAGTATATACCCATGATCACCTCTCGAGTGATCACGGCCCGATAGTATAGCATAGCAGGCGGACAAGAATGTAGGGCCACTGATGGAAAACTAGCATCCTATACTAAGCATGTAGGATTGTAGGTAAAGGTAACAACAGTAGAAGCAAGGACAGGCTATGCATCAGGGTAGGATAAAGAAAAGCAGTAACATGTTACACTACTCTAATGCAAGTGGAGAGTAGAGTAGGCGATACGATATCTGGTGATCAAGGGGGGGGGCTTGCCTGGTTGCTCTGGCAAGAGAGAGGGGTCGTCAACTCCGTAGTCGTACTGGGTAGCAGCGGCGTCGGTCTCGGTGTCTAGCGGGAGAAGAGGGGGAAGAAACAATAAATATTTAAGCAAACAGATGCATAGCGATGCATGACATGACAAGTATCGGTGCTAGGGGTGCCCTAACACGGTAAGAGGTGATACCAGTGAGGGGGGAAACATCCGGGAAGGTATCCCCGGTGTTTCGCGTTTGCGGGCAGAGGAGCCGGAGGGGGAAAGTTGCGAGTTCGATAGGTTAGGGATGCGTGGCGGACGAACATGCTGCGTATCTGGGTTTGTCTCGTCGATTTGAGCAACTCTCATGTAGAAAGTATTTTCATCCGAGTTACGGATTAAAAGATATGATTTTCTAAAGATTTAGATCATTTTCTGATTTTAATTATTTATTTAATTCCAACATTATCCAAAACATTGAATGATGACGCATGCATGCCATCAGAGTGATGTCAGTAGGTCAACTGGTCGGTTGACCAGTCAAACCAGACAGGTGGGTCTAGTGGGACCCACATGTCATTGTCATGGGCACTATCAGGGGGGTTTAGACTAACTAAATAGGTTAATTAGAGGGTGGGGCCCAGTAGTCAATGAGAGATTAGGGTTTTAATTAGCTAAACTATTTAATTAACCAATTGTTCTTTTTATTTATTTCATTTATTGAAGTGGGGCCTATAGGTCAGTGAGATAGGGGCGGCCCAATCAGCAGTTGACCCAGTCAACTGGTCAACATGGGGCCCTGAGCCCACCAGTGAGTGGCCCAGGTGGTGGGACCCGCGGTGCCAGGTCAGCAGGGCCGGCTCTCGCCGCGGGCGACCAAAAGCACGACGCAGACCCGCCGGAGTTCGCCGGAAATTGCGCACACGACACGGATCCGCGCGCGCCTGGGCTCGTTCGAACGAGCGTGTAGAGGCGCATCTAGTGGGGCGGTGGCGTGGCCGGAGGAGGGCCGCAGCGTCACCGGTGACGAGCGGGGCGGACGCCGTCGTTCGGCCGCGAGAGGGAAAAGGCGTTGCGGCATGGAAGCAAGTACCCTAAACGGCCAGGAGGCCTCTATGGGCGCGTGCGAGCACGACATGCATGAGCCCGGGACCAAATGGTCACCGGACGGCTGCCGACGACGAGCGCGTGCGGCGACGCGTTTGGGTGCTCATCGAGCTAGGGGCTAGCGGCCACGGAGCAGCGCGCGAGCATGCATGTTGGGTTCGTGGGGGCACCAGGAACAAGATGCCGTGCTCAGGCGAGCACGACGGAGATTACGGCCACGGCGGCGAGTTGATCCGCGGCGACGGGCTCCCGGCAATGGCGAATAGGTAGCTATGGTGCGCGATGGAAAAGGGAAGCGGGGCGCGGGAGCTCACCGTGTGGGCGCACGGGGGCCCGGTGACGGATTAGTAGCAGCAGCGGGGCGACGTAGACGGGAGGTTGGCGGTGGCCGGAGTCGATGGTGACAGCGGCGACCCGAGGAAGATGACAATGGGGATCCCGCGCTGTAGAGCTCCCCGGATCCAAATCGTCAGCATGGAGGACATAGAGGAGGATGACGGTGCTCGGAGACTAGTCGGAGGGGCTCGGGGACGACGGTGGCCGTGGTTAGCACGGTGGCGCGGCCATGGGCGCGCTCGAGCGCTGCAGATCTGGAAGGGGGGGGGGGGAAGAGAGCGAGTGGGAGAGCGAGGGGCAAGTGGGGAGGGGAGCTCGAGGGGGCGCGGCGTCGGCGACCTTATCCACCTCGACGCCGACGAGCGGGTCCGGTGGCGATCGCGCCCTGTAGCGGCGCGCGACCGAGGAACAGGAAGGGGGGTGCGGTGCGGGGAGCTGGGCCGTCTGGGCCGACCAGGCTGGTTGCGGTCCAGGGGGCAAGGGCTGTGGCCGTGCGGGTGGGTTGGCCGGTTTGGGACCGGCCTGGCTAGCAGCTGGGCCGATTGGCCCAGTGGGGAGGGGGGTTCTCCTTTTCTTTTCTCTTTTTTATTTCTTTTTTTGTTTTTTTCATTTTAAATCATTTAGGCATTTTATAAAAATGTGTTTGCTATATTACAATTACCCAGGCATTTAACTACACACCCCGAACATTTTAGTTTAATATTTTGAAAACTTTGTCATTTGACATTTGAATTTGCATTTGAAATTTTTTTGAATCATTGCGAGGTTAGCAACAGTAACCGAGGTGTCATGGCATGATTAGCGTGGGATTACTGTAGCATGATTATCCGGGCGTTACAAATCTCCTCCACTACAAGAAATCTCGTCCCAAGATTTTAGGAGGTAGAAGGAAACAGTGCGGGGTATTCATCACGAAGACGATCCTCGCGTACCCAGGTGGCTTCATCTTCAGAATGGTGAGACCACTGGACTTTGAGGAACTTGATCGCCTTCTGACGTGTGCGGCGTTCAGCTTGGTCGAGAATGCGGACAGAATGCTCTTTATATGAGAGGTCCTGTCGCAATTCAAGCACTTCATGATCCACTGCTCGGATTGGGTCCTAGAAGTAGCGTCGGAGTTGTGACACGTGGAACACATCGTGAACCTGAGAAAGGTTTGGCGGAAGCTCCAGTTGATATGTCACTTTTCCACGCCTCTCAAGAATAGTGAAAGGACCAATATAGCGGGGAGCTAGCTTTCCTTTGATCCTGAAGCGGTGTGCACCCTTCATTGGTGTAACTCGAAGATAGGCCTTTTCGCCAGGTTGATAGACCATGTCTTCATGATGACGGTCATAATTACTCTTTTGGCGTGACTGAGCAGTCTTGAGATTCTCGCGAATAATGCGGACTTGTTCTTCAGTATGTTGGATAATATCCGAACCGAAGAGTGGACGCTCCCCAGTTTCTGACCAGTTTAGAGGGGTTTGACTCTTTCGTCCATATAACACTTCGAAGGGGGCCATCTTCAGACTAGCTTGATAGCTATTACTATAAGAGAACTCAGCATACGGGAGAGACTCCTCCCATTTCTTGCCGAAGGAAATAACACAAGCTCGAAGCATGTCTTCGAGAACTTGGTTGACACGTTCAACTTGCCCTTGCGACTGAGGATGAAGCGCAGTACTGAAAGATAAGTGAGTTCCCATAGCTTCTTGGAAACAAGCCCAGAATCTAGAAGTGAATAAGTTGCCACGGTCCGAACTGATAACCAGTGGAATACCATGAAGTGAAACAATTCTGGACATGTAGAGAGTTTCAAGCTGACTAGCAGTGATCGTTTCTTTGACCGCCAGAAAAATGTGCAACTTTAGAAAGCCGGTCAATGACAACAAGAATAACATCATTACCTTTCTGCGATTTGGGAAATCCAGTGACGAGGTCCATTTCAACATGGTCCCATTTCCATTCAGGAATAGAGATAGGTTGCAGAGTTCCAGCAGGCCTTTGATGTTCTGCTTTGATACGACAGCAAACGTCACACTCAGCAACATAACAAGCAATGTCTTGCTTCATATTAGACCACCAGAATCTTTGACGAATGTCCTGGTACATCTTTGTACTACCAGGATGGATACATAGAGGCGTATCATGAGCTTCTTTCATAACTTTCTGAGTCATATCCAGGTTTTCTCCTTACTCGGAACCACTAGGCGACCTTGAAGAACAAGGTGCCAGCATCATCAACAGTGAAGAATGAGGGCTTTCCTTCTGCGAGATAACATTTAATCCTCTCCACTTCATCGTCACATTTGTGTATACATTTGATGGTGTCCACAAGATCTGGTATAGCAACCAGCGTATTGAGAGAACCTTTGGGAACAACATGGAGGTTCATCTTGCAAAACTCCTTAGGAGGGGGAGCGAGTGCACTCGGAGGAACAATATGGAGGTTCAGCTTTCTGAATTCTTCAACAAGCGAGGGCTGAACTTTATGAACCTGGAGGTGGTTGCAGTAAGACTTGCGGCTCAAGGCATCTGCCATTACATTAGCCTTGCCTGGTGTATAGGAAATACCCAAGTCAAAGTCTGCTAGAGTCTCCATCCATCTCTGCTGACGGAGGTTCAGGTCTGGCTGAGTAAACAGATACTTCAGACTTTGGTGGTCAGTGAAGATCTCGCAACGATTACCGAGAAGGTAATGTTGCCACTATTTCAGTGCATGGATGACAGCAGCAAGCTCGAGGTCGTGAACTAGGTAGTTCTCTTCATGAGGGCGCAACTGTCGAGAGGCATAAGCAATCACTTTGCGCTCTTGCATTAAGACACAGCCTAATCCTTGACGGGAAGCGTCGCAGTAAATGACGAAGTCCTTAGTATCAGGTGGAGCTAGCACTGGGGCAGAAGTCAACTTGTCTTTGAGTGCCTAGAAGCTTTCTTGACATTTGTCTGTCTATTGCAACTTGACGCCCTTATGCAACAGGTTAGTCAGAGGCCTGGCAATCTTGGAGAAGTTCTCGACGAATCGATGGCAATAGCTGGCGAGACCGAGAAAACTTCTGACTTGCTTGACATTCTTCGGAGGAGTCCAATCGAGAATAGCCTGAACTCGTTCAGGGTTAACGGCAATACCATCCTTAGAGATGACATGCCCAAGATAGGTTACTTCGGGAAGCCAGAATTCACATTTGGAGAACTTGGCGTATAGGTGATGCTCTTGTAGCTTTTCCAGCACAAGACGAAGATGTTCAGCATGTTCTTCTTAGTTCTTGGAAAATACCAGGATATCATCCAGATAAACCACGACGAACTTGTCGAGGTAATCCATGAATATATAGTTCATCAAGCGAGAGAAGGTGGCTGGAGCATTGGTTAAGCCGAATGACATGACAGTGTACTCGTATGAACCATATCGAGTCACAAAGGTGGTTTTTGGGATATCCTCTTCACGAACACGGATCTGGTGGTAACCCAACCTCAAGTCAAGTTTAGATAACACTGATGAAATAGCCAGTTGCTCATACAAATCACTGATCCGAGGAAGAGGATACTTGTTCTGAATGGTAGCTTGGTTAATAGGACGGTAGTCTTGTACCAGTCGGTTTGTCCCATCCTTCTTCTTGACAAAGAGAGAAGGTGCTCCCCAAGGAGAGCAACTTGGGCGAATGAAACCACTTTGAAGTGATTTGTCAATTTCCTCCTTAAGCTCAAGGAGTTCATGCGGCGACATCTTGTAGGGTCGCTTGGCTATAGGAGTTGTGCCTGGTTTCAAGTCGATGACGAATTCGACAGCTCTAGCAGGGGGAATCCCTGGAAGTTCTTTAGGACAGACGTCGAGGAAGTCATGCACAATGGGAATGTTTTCAATGCCCTCGAGTGGTGCAGCATTCAATGCATTCAATGCATAGAGCCTTACCTCGGCATTCTGAACGAGACGAGCATTGCAGCTTATTATTTCATCGGAAGGGTGTAGCAGATGGACGGTCTTGGTGGCGCAAACGATAGAAGCAGTATGCGCTTTTAACCAATTCAATCCCAGAATGAGATCAATGCTACAGGACTTCAGTACGATGGGAGAGACAAGAAATTCTAGTCCTTCGATTTCAACGGGGACATCGTTACAAATCATGGAGGTTCGACATTGGCCCGCAAGGGTGCGCACTAATAGTGAAGCGTTCATGTCCTTGCATTTAATGTCGTGCAAGTATGCAAAATCTTCTGACATGAATGAATGCGATGCACCTGTATCAAATAAAACGGATGCCGGTACTGAATTTACGAGGAGTGTACCCATCACAGTAGCAGGATGGTCTTGAGCTTCGTTCAGATCAACGTGGTTGGCATGAACACGACCATAAGACTTGGCATTGTTGTTGCGAGGCTGGTTGTTTCCACGGCCAGTGGCGGGAAGGGTCAGTTGATTCTGATTCTAATTGCAATCCCTAGCACGGTGACCTGGTTGACCACACTTGTAGCATAGGACATTATTGGGAGTGGGAACAGGAGCTTGGGGTGGCGGTGCTGGAAGCCTTGGCTGCCTAGTTGGAGCAGTAGGCAGATGAGGTGTAGCATAGGACTGCCTTGGGGCAGGTGCATTTGGCTGGTACATGCTGTTGGGAATCCATATCTTGCGCTTCTGCGAGGACGGGCCCGAAGATGAGTCCGCGTCACGGTTGCGCCTGTGAGAGCTCTGGTATTCCTGCATACCAGCTTCGACGTTGATGGCCTTGTTCACCAAGGTGGCGAAATCAGCAAAGTCATGCACTAGAAGTGCGAGCTTGATGTCAGCTTGAAGGCCGTCACGGAACTTCTCCTGTCTGCGTGCATCAGTTGCAATGTCCTCTTCAGCATAGCAAGACAAGTCCAGAAACTCCTGCTGATAAGCTTCAACAGTTTTGTTGCCTTGGGTGAGGTGCGGAACTCACGCTTCTTCCGGTCCATGACTCCCTGAGGAATGAAGCGGGCATGGAAAACAGCTTGGAAGTCTGGCCAGGTGATGATTGTTCCAACTGGCAGAGTACGCCTGTGGCTGTCCCACCATTGAGTTGCGGGTCCCTTCAGGAAGAAGGAAGCAAAGGTGACATAGCTGGCAGGGGCTACATCAGCAGACTCCATCTCATAGGTGATGTCACGGAGCCAGTCATCAGCATCCAGAGGCTGAGTTGAGTTGCGGTACACAGTTGGGTTCAGGCGCATGAAATCCTACAGAGTTACTGGGGCTGGCTGTTTGCTCATATTTGGGCGAGGAAACTGAGCCATCATGTTCTCCATGAACTGGCGATTCATCTCAAGCTATTGGATCATACCAGCCATGTACTCAGGCGGTGGTGGGAAGTTGCCACCACGACCACAACCACCTGGTCTAACCATCTTGCTAATATATAACAGGGATGGTTCAGTATTGAGAAATTTGCAAGGACAAGAATCATTCATGATGAAACATGCATAATGAAAGCAGCACGATAGATACTACATAGTAGTCGGCATATCTTACAAAAGAGACCATGCATAGAGTTCGGTACACAGAGTTCAGTACATAGACTAAGACATCATAGGCGGCACGCATGCTCGCGGCGAATGCATCTAACACTAACAAGCAAGTCTACATCAGTCCCACGCGGTACTGTAGAGGTAGCTGTAGCCTGAAAGCTGGTAGTGTGGCATCGGGAACTCCACGTCGGCAACCTGGGGTCCGCGGGTACTCCGGTGCAGAATCCGATGCTCAAGTGGCAGAAGAGGACCATGTGCGGGAGAGTAGCCTCCCACCTCTGGCCAACTGACACCCTGGGGCATCACGGTCCTGGCTGGGTAGATCGCAGAACGCAACAACTCTCTAGAACCGACAAAGGGGTGCAACATCGCCAGAGCACGGTAAAGGTGCTAACGAGTGGTGTACAACTCGTGGCCAAGAGCTCGGTTAGCTCGATCCAGCCCATCAGCATGCAGAACCAGGTTCTGATGGTAGAAGGGCTCTCGGGTGACAGTGGAGTAGGCAGCAGTGTAGTATCCCTCCGCACCAATATCAGATGCGATAGCAATGTGCCTGAAGGGGGAGGTGCCCAACTCCCGATACTCCCTACGAAGGTGTGTCAGAGCAGCATAAGCAGCATCGTGAACTGCCATATGGATGGTCACTCCAACACCATGAGCGGTGTGTAGCACAGTAGTGGAGTCATACTCCCGAGAGTAGAGGTGGATGATGGTACGGTACTTCTCCTGGTTAAAGTCCTGGTACTCCTCGAAGACGGTGTACTCGTGGTGCCAGCAATAACCAAGATAGGTCATCATCTCAGCTAGCACGGCAGGTGATCCCGAGGCACCTATGGCCGTCGTGTGGCGCACGACCTGCCTCGTGGGTTCCATCTGAAAACAAAGATGTTTCAAAGGAGTCAAATGACAGTGTAGAAATTGTTCAAAATACTATACTAAGGAATAACTATGGCTTTTATCCAACTTAAGGGTGAATGTCGTCAAGGGAACCTAGTGTTAGAGTTAGTAAATTCGTTTAACCCGACTAGGAGAGAGTTCAGAGTCCTAGAGTAAAGGTCGAGGAGTAAAAGATCCTAGTACCACCCAATGGCGACGTGGGCCCGTAAGGCACACAGCCATGTTAGTAAAGGTTTTGCAATGTCTAGACTCGACTTCGGCCAAGGAGTGTGGAAGGGGGATTCCTACAGGCAGTCGGCTCTGATACCAACTTGTGACACCCCAGATTCAATCGTACACTAATCATGCACGCAAATGTGTACGATCAAGATCAGGGACTCACGGGAAGATATCACAACACAACTCTACAAATAAAATAAGTCATACAAGCATCATAATACAAGCCAGGGGCCTCGAGGGCTCGAATACAAGTGCTCGATCATAGACGAGTCAGCGGAAGCAACAATATCTGAGTATAGACATAAGTTAAACAAGTTTTCCTTAAGAAGGCTAGCACAAACGGGGATACAGATCGAACAAGGCGCATGCCTCCTGCCTGGGATCCTCCTAACTACTCCTGGTCGTCGTTAGCGGGCTGCACGTAGTAGTAGGCACCTCCAGTGTAGTAGGAGTCGTCATCGACGGTGGCGTCTGGATCCTGGGCTCCATCGTCTGGTCGCAGCAATCGGGTAGAGAAATGGGGAAAAGGGGAAAAAGGCAACCGTGAGTACTCATTCAAAGTACTCGCAAGCAAGGAGCTACAATACATATGCATGGATATATGTGTAAAGGGCCATATCAGTGGACTGAACTGCAGAATGCCAGAATAAGAGGGGGATAGCTAATCCTGTCGAACACTACGCTTCTGGCAGCCTCCGTCTTGCAGCATATAGAAGAGAGTAGACTGAAGTCCTCCAAGTAGCATCGCATACATAATCCTACCCGCCGATCCCCTCCTCGATGCCTTGTTAGAGAGCAATCACCGGGTTGTATATGGCACTTGGAAGGGTGTGTTTTATTAAGTATCCGGTTCTAGTTGTCATAAGGTCAAGTGCAACTCCAAGTCGTCCTATTACCGAAGATCACGGCTATTCAAATAGATTAACTTCCCTGCAGGGGTGCACCACATAACCCAACACGCTTGATCCCATTTGGCCGGACACACTTTCCTGGGTCATGCCCGGCCTCGGAAGATCAACACGTCGCAGACCTACCTAGGCACAACAGAGACGTCAGCACGACGGTCTAAACCTAAGCGCACAGGGGCCTGGGCCCATCGCCCTTAGCACACCTGCACGTTGCGTGGGCGGCCGGAAGCAGAACTAGCGCCCTTAATACAAGAGCAGGCTTATGTTCCAATCCGGCAAGCGCCGCTCAGTCGCTGACGTCACGAAGGCTTCGGCTGATACCATGACGCCGAGTGCCCATATATTTCCCGCGTAGTAGGTTAGTGCGTATAGGCCAGTAGCCAGACTCAGATCAAATACCAAGATCTCGTTAAGTGTGTTAAGTATCCGTGAACGCCGAACAGGGCCAGGCCCACCTCTCTCCTAGGTGGTCTCAACCTTCCCTGACGCTCCGCCTCAAAGATCCACTCGCGGGTACTCCTACAAGCCGACCCGTTTTTGGTCACCACATGTATCAAGTATAAATTATATAGTATATACCCGTGATCACCTCCCGAGTGATCATGACCCGATAGTATAGCACAGCAGACGGACAAGAATGTAGGGCCACTGATGGAAAACTAGCATCCTATACTAAGCATGTAGGATTGCAGGTAAAGGTAACAACAGTAGTAGCAAGGACAGGCTATGCATCAGGGTAGGATAACGAAAAGAAGTAACATGTTACACTACTCTAATGCAAGCAGTATAGAGTAGAGTAGGTGATACGATATCTGGTGATCAAGGGGGGGGGGGCTTGCCTGGTTGCTCTGGCAAGAGAGAGGGGTCGTCAACTCCGTAGCCGTACTGGGTAGCAGCGGCGTCGGTCTCGGTGTCTAGCGGGAGAAGAGGGGGAAGAAACAATAAATATTTAAGCAAACAGATGCATAGCGATGCATGACATGACAAGTATCGGTGCTAGGGGTGCCCTAACGCGGTAAGAGGTGATACCGGTGAAGGGGGGAAACATCCGGGAAGGTATCCCCGGTGTTTCGCATTTGCGGGCAGAGGAGTCGGAGGGGGAAAGTTGCGAGTTCGATAGGTTAGGGATGCGTGGCGGACGAACGGGATGCGTATCCAGGTTCATCTCGTCGATCTGAGCAAGTTTCATGTAGAAAGTATTTTCATCCGAGTTACGGATTAAAAGATATGATTTTCTAAAGATTTAACTCATTTTCTGATTTTAATTATTTATTTAATCCCAACATTATCCAAAACAGTGAATGATGATGAAGGCATGGCATCAGAGTGATGTCAGCAGGTTAATTGGTCGGTTGACCAGTCAAACCAGACAGGTGGGTCAAGTGGGACCCACATGTCATTGTGAGGGGCACTAACAGGGGGGTTTAGACTAACTAAATAGGTTAATTAGAGGGTGGGGCCCAGAAGTCAGTGAGAGATTAGGGTTTTAATTAGCTAAACTATTTAATTAACCAATTATTCTTTTTATTTATTTCGTTTATTTAAGTGGGTCCTATAGGTCAGTGAGATAGGGGCGGCCCAGTTAGCAGTTGACCCAGTCAACTGGTCAACAGGGGGCCCTGGGCCCACCAGTCAGTGGCCCAGGTGGTGGGACCCGCGGTGCCAGGTCAGCAGGGCCGGCTCTCGCCGCCGGCGACCAAAAGCACGGCGCAGACCCGCCGGAGTTCGCCGGAAATTGCGCACATGGCACGGATCCGCGCGCGCCTGGGCTCGTTCGAACGAGCGCGCAGAGGTGCATCTAGTGGGGGCGGTGGCGTGGCCGGAGGAGGGCCACGGTGTCACTGATGACGAGCAGGGCGGACGCCGGCGTTCAGCCGCGAGAGGGAAATGGCGCTGCGGCATGGCAGCAAGTACCCTAAACGTCTAGGAGGCCTCTACGGGCGCGTGCGAGCACGACAAGCATGAGCCCAGGACCAAATGGTCACCGGACGGCTGCCGGCGACGAGCGCGTGCGGCGATGCGTTCGGGCGCTCATCGAGCTAGGGGCTAGCGGCCACGGAGCAGCGCGCGAGCGGGCGCGTTGGGTTGCTGGGGGCACCAGGAACAAGATGCCGTGCTCAGGCGAGCACGACGGAGAGTACGGCCACGGCGGTGAGGCGATCCGTGGCGACGAGCTCTCAGCAACGGCGAATAGGTAGCTACGGTGTGCGATGGAAAAGGGAAGCGGGGTGCGGGAGCTCAACGTGTGGGCGCACAGGGGCCCGGTGACGGATTAGTAGCAGCAGCGGCACGACGTAGACGGGAGGTTGGCGGTGGCCGGAGTCGATGGCGACAACGACGACCCGAGGAAGACGACGACGGGCATCCCGCGCTGTAGAGCTCCTCGGATCCAAATCGTCGGCGTGGAGGACGTAGAGGAGGATGACGGTGCTCGGAGACTAGTCGGAGGGGCTCAGGGACGACGGTGGCCGTGGTTAGCACGGCGGCGCGGCCATGGGCGCGCTCGGGCACTGCAGACCTGGAAGGGGGGAAAGAGAGCGAGTGGGAGAGCGAGGTGTAAGTGGGGAGGGGAGCCCGAGGGGGCGCGGCGTCGGCGTCCTTATCCACCTCGACACCGGCGAGCGGGTCCGGTGGCGACCGCGCCCTGTAGCGGCGCGTGACCGAGGAACAGGAAGGGGGGTGTGGTGCGGGGAGCTGGGCCGGCTGGGCCAACCAGGCTGGTTGCGGTCCATGGGGGCAAGGGCTATGGCCGTGCGGGTGGGTTGGCCGGTTTGGGACCGGCCTGACTAGCAGCTGGGCCGATTGGCCCAGTGGGGAGGGGGGTTCTCCTTTTCTTTTCTCTTTTTTTATTTCTTTTTTTGTTTTATTTCATTTTAAATCATTTAGGCATTTTATAAAAATGTGTTTGCTATATTTCAATTACCCAGGCATTTAACTGCACACCCCGAACATTTTAGTTTAATATTTTGAAAACTTTGTCATTTGACATTAATTTGAATTTGCATTTGAAAAAGTTTCGAATCATTGCGAGGTTAGCAAGAGTAACCGAGGTGTCATGGCATGATTAGCGTGGGATTACTGTAGCATGATTATCCGGGCGTTACAGCCTCTAGCCCAGAACGCTGACACGCACGGAAGTAGGTGCGGAAGAAATATTTTACTTCCACGTGCTCCCTGCGAGCGGTAGTACTGTGCCGGATTTTCACACAGACCGAAACTCAGCAAAAGTAGCCACGGATATAATTTTATTAGTCCGTGCCTTCCCAGCCCAGTTGAACCCTGCCTTGCGGTAGTACCGCAAGGGCGCGCAGTAGTACCGCTCCGGTGGTTCTACCACTCATTGCTATATGCAATAGGGCCTCGTCTGGTCTCTGCCGTGCGAGCGGTAGTACCGCAAGCCCGTGCGATAGTACCACGTGTCTGTGCGGTAGTACCGCATGTCGCGGGCTGAATAAGTGGGTAACAGTTGGATCTTTCCCCCCATTATATAAATGGGGTCTTCTTCCCCAAGTTGATCACCTCCTCCCTCCCCAAGCTCCATTGTTGCTCAAAGCTCCATTTTCGCCTGATCTCTCTCCCTAGCCAATCAAACTTGTTGATTTTCTAGGGATTGCTTGAGAAGGCCCCGATCTACACTTCCACCAAGAGAAATTTGATTCCCCCAATAATCCCTTGCAGATCTTATTACTCTTAGGTGTTTGAGCACCCTAGACGGTTGAGGTCACCGCGGAGCCATATTCCATTGTGGTAAAGCTTCATGGTGTCGTTGGGAGCCTACGATTAAGTTGTGTAGATTGCCCCAACCTTGTTTGTAAAGGTTTAGTCGCCGCCTCCAAGGGCACCAATAGTGGAATCACGGCATCTCGCACTGTGTGAGGGCATGAGGAGAATACGGTGGCCCTAGTGGTTTCTTGGGGAGCATTGTGCCTCCACACCACTCCAACGGAGACGTACTTCCTATCAAAGGGAAGGAACTTCGGTAACACATCCTCGTCTGCACCGGATCCACTCTTGGTTATCACTTACCTTACTTGTGCAAGCTTATATTGTGATGTATCCTTTTGTTTGCTTGTGTGCTTGTTGTTGTTGCATCATATAGGTTGCTCACTTAGTTGCATATCTAGACAACCTACTTTGATGAGAAGTTTAATTTGGTAAAGAAAAGCTAAAATTTGTCAGTTGCCGATTCACCCCCTCTAGTCAACTATATCGATCCTTTCAATTGGTATCAGAGCCTCGTCTCTTTATTAAGGACTTTGCTGTACGAAGAGTATGGTTGACACCGTAGACGGTAGGGAGGAGTACTCCAATGTGATTCCTCTCCCGTCTACGGCCGATGGGGGATCCTCGGCCTCTTGTGAGGAGTTCAATGCGACTTTGGACAAATTGAAAACCTCCATGACGACTAAGGTCAAAGGCGTGTTTAAGGATTTTCTTGATGGTCTTAAATTATCCACCGCATCGTTGAAAGTGGTCAACCCCACTAACAAGGTGACGAATGCTAACTCCGACAAGGGGGAAGCTACTAGTGATAAAGTTCCCTTGACTAGTGGTAGAAGTGCAAACGACATCTTTGCCCATGTTGAACCACCCCCTACTTATGGAGGACCGGTTCCCTCCACACATTTGAATCATGTTGGTCCTCGTCCTAAGTTTGTGGAAAATGAGGATTTTGCCTCTTGGGGTCTATCGCTTTAAACGTCATTTAAATCATAGTTCTACTAATCTTTGGAGAATTATTGAGCAAGGTTTCTACCCGCATGACCCAAGCAACTTCACTCCTAGAGAAGCCGCGGATCAAACTACAAAAAAAGACACATCTGTGACATTTTGGGCCGAACAATTTTTTTTGTCATACTTATGACACTTCTGTGATGATAATTCTGACAAAACCCGGTATCATCATAGATGTGGTGGGCTCCTACTTCTATGAAAAAAATCATGACAGGAAATGGGCTTTTCGTCCTGGGCGGGCCGGAGATGCATCTGCATGACATTTTTTAGGCCGTCCATGACGGAGAAAACCGTGGTAGAAGCGAGGGCGAGGAAAATATCGGGGGAGTTCCCGGTTACAATGGGTGGTTGGGGCCGAGCGACGTGTGTTTCTGTCATACGTACGCGCGTGTGTGCGGGGCGTTGGGCTATAACTGAACCCGAGTGAGGCGTTGGGCTCTAACTGAACCCGAGCGATTCCACTGCAGGCTACGCGTTACTGAACCCGAGCGATCGGTCGATCCCTTGCTGTTAACTGAACCCGAGTGATTCCTTCGCTACTGCTGCTAACTGAAGCTGATCGATGTTGCCTCTAGATGAACAGTGAGTGTTGTTGGGGGGGGGGGGGTTGGATGAAAAGTTCCAGGTGGGGGGTTGGATGAACAGGACCCCATTGTAGTAGAGGCCGTTGCCGCTGGATGAACAATACCCCGATCGATCGAGCCGGTGGATGAACAGGACCCCGTGGAGGGCTGGATGAACAGGACCCTATGGAGGACTGGATGAACATGACGAACCCGTGGAGGGCTGGATGAATAGTAGCCCATGGAGGGGTGGTTGAACATGACCCCGTGGAGAGGGCTGGTTGAACAGTAGCCGGTGGAGGAGCGCGCGGTGGAGGATGGATGAACAGGAGCCCGTGGATGAACACTCACAGGTGGAGGCTGGAGGAGGCCGACGGTGGATGAAGAGTAGCCTGTGAAGGCTGGAGGAGGTCCATGGTGGAGATGAACAGTATCCCGTGGAGTCCCGTTTTGCGGTACGCCACACCCCTCCCGATGGACAGGACCCCTGTTTCGACCGTAGCACTCGAACACAAGTCCGTTTCCTCCATTTTGTGGTACACCACACCCCCTCCCGATCAACAGGACCCCGTTCCGACCGTAGGAGGTCCGTTTCCTTTGTTTTGCGGTACGCCAGACCCCTCCTGATGAACTGGATCCCGTTTCGACCGTGGCCGGTCGAACACAAGGATGTTTCCTCCATTCTACGGTACGCGAGGCCTCGTTTCCATCGACTGTTCCGTCCAAGATGGTTGGCTCTCGATGAACAACACACGTTCCGTTGCCTCCCCATGAACACGACGACGACGCAGGTTATTCGTTCCGACCCAGCCATGTACAAGAGCCTGCCCATACGTATGCACGAGTAGGCGTTCGAGACCCCGTCCGTATGTACGTACGTGGCCGTATTTTGTTTCTTGCACCCTGGCCGCTGTACGTACGTGTACATGCTACGTGCGCGCCTCTACTACGACACGTGCCCTTCCTTACACGGCCATAGTTCATCGATGCAGCCTGCAGACAGACCGATCGTATGTACGTACACGTTCGCGACCAGAATGACAATGCTATGTACGCTTCGACCAGGTGGGTCCCGACTGTCAGGCACTTCCTTCCATGCAAAGATGTAGCGGGTGGGTCCCAGCAGTCAGGGGGCGAATATTTTTTTTGCCCGTAATATAGGCGCACTTCCTTGCGTGCGACGATATAGCTGGTGGGTCCCAGCAGTAAGGGGGAAACGTTTTTTTCATGAAATACGGTGGCTCGTCCGGTGGGTCCCTACTGTCAGGTGGAGGAATCATTATTTTCCGCGTAATAAGGAGGCACTTCCTTGCTGCGGCTGTGCACCCAGCTGTCAGCCTCTCCACATACAGTACTCTTTCGATGGAAGTCATTCGTTGACCACATTGACCACGCTGCGCCGAGAGCACCAGGGCGGTGGACGATGGCAAGGCCTAGGAAGGGGATGATGCACAGCCGGGGAAGACGTGGCAGTGGAAGCACACGTGGAGGGGAATACGTGGTTTGACTGCTTCGGCTGCGGTGTGAGGCTATCGTCACCGGAGAATAACAGGAGGTGTGGGTGAGTATAGAGGGATGGCATGGCCAGCAGTGGCAGCATAGCCGGACACGGGAGGCAGGAGCAGGCGGCACAACCGACGCTTGTTTGGGTGGCTGGAGCAGGAAGACTAGAGGTTGAAGAATCACTATGGCCGTTGGATGGACATCGTACAGTCACTGGAGCTAGAATCGTTCATATTGACTAAGTTGACAAAACCCTCCGTCCCCGTCATCTTAGTAGGCCCACAAGTCAGCCTCCCACTATGGTGGGTCCCAGCTAGCAGGGAGTATTCATTTTTTATTGCGTAATAACTAGGCACTTCCTTGCGTGCGAAGATATAGCTGGTGGGTCCGACCTGTCAATGGTAGAACATTTTTTTCGCGAAATACAGAGGCCCTTCCGGTGGGTCCCAGTTGTCAGGTGGAGGAATCATTATTTTGCACGTAATAAGGAGGCATTTCCTTGCGTGCGGCCGTGGACCCAGCTGTCATCCTCTCCAGGTACAGTCCACTTCTGATGCATGTCGTTCGTTGACCAAGTTGAGCACGCCGCGCCGAGAGCACAAGGGCGGTGGACGATTGCGACGCCTAGGAAGGGAAACGACATGGAGCCAGGGAAAACTCAGCAGTTGTTTCCCATGCGGAGGGGAGTGCGAGGGTTTACTTGTTCGTCTGCCGTTGCTGGAGAATAACAACATGTGTGGGCGAGTAGAGGGATGGCTAGGCCAGTGATGGGAGAACGATGGGGCGGTGAGGCCTGCGTGGCAGCATAGCCGGCCGTGGGAGGAGGGAGCAGGCAGTCCCGTCGGCGCTTGTTTGAGCGTCTGGAGCAGGAAGAGCAGAGATTGAAGAAGCACAACGGCCGTTGGATGGACATCCAATAGTCATTGCTCTCGTGTGTTGAATAAGTTGACACGGCGTTGCGTGTGCGTCAACCTTATTTTTTCGGAAAGCATATGCGTCAACCTTTAGTAGGCGCACAAGTCAGCCTCAAATCTGTGGAAAACAACATACAACCCATCTGCCATTATTTCTAATAATTTATAGCCCATTTGCCAATTCTTAAAAAAAATTAGAGCCCATCTTTTTTTAGCGTATGGAGCCCATCTTCTTTTTGTTAGCATTACACCCCATATTGTGGCCACGGTTAAAAATTATACGAAATTTTGCATATTTCAGTGCGGTCAAGTGTTTTTAATCATGGAATATCGAGTCACGTTCAAACTATTTTCAAAAATAATTTATATAAATATAAAATCCAAAGAATTGTCCATGCATAAATATCAATGGAATTTAAAATCTTGTAATTGAAAAATTGAAACTAATTCCCGGTTTGATGTGTTTTAAAAATGTACAACCCATTTCTCGGCAAACCGAATGAAGCTCTCCTCGTCTTGAAAGATTTGCAGCCCAGCAGGGCTGATAAAGCAAGTAGGCCTTGTTTGGGTATTTCTTAGAAAAAATAGAACTGGGCTCATGATGTGGTAAACATAAATAAAACCCTGGCTAGACGGGTCACAGCCCCCGCACAGCCCCGTTGTTACCCTGACCCGTCGGTAAAACTAGTATAAATGACAACTGCTTGTTCCTAAAAAAAGTAAATAACAACTGCGCGACCTGCTGGGTCCCTGGTGTCAGCCACTCTTTGTGTAATTCTCTCGTTTATTGACTACATTGACAATGGCATGAGCCCCAGATGTCCAACCATTAGGAGGAACCATTTTTTGGGCTTATAATAACGAGGCACTTGCTTGCGTACTGCCATGACGCTGGTGGGTCCCTACTGTCATCCTCTCCACGTATAGTCATATCCTTGTTGCTCTCGGTTGTTGACGGCGCTGACAACGCAAGAGGGCGGCACACAGTGCATGGCGAGCGAACAAGGGCCGAGGACAATGGCGAGGCCTCGGATGGAACGAACAAGAGCCGTGGAAGAATCGCCGGTCCAGTCGCACGGGGAGGGGAGTATGAGGGTTGACTGGTTTGGGTGCGGGTGCGTGTTGGGGCTGACGTTGCCAGAGAATAACAGGACGTGTGGGGGAATAGAGGGAGGAACTGGCCAACGTTGGAGGGTACGATAGGGCGGCAGAGGCGCAGCAAGCCATGGGAGGCGGGAGCAGGCGGAGCCGATGGGGTGGTTTGGTTTGGGCGGCTAGAGGAAGAATACCGGAGATAAAAGATATACGGCAGATGTTGGATGTCAATCCAACGACTGGTAGTCAGAATTGTTTGTTGACTAGCTAGTAAGTCGACACCACCTTGGATAGGCTATTTCCTCATGGGTCCCAAATGTCAGAATCCAAATCTGTCACGGTCATGAAGCCTTTCCTATGAAAATTTACAGCCCATTTGGTGTGCTAGTTCGAAATAAGTTTGTGGGTGCTGGTGGGGGCTAATCACTTGGCTTCTATAATGCACAGTGAGCTCAAGCAGCCGGCGAGAGTGATGTTATTTCCCTTGGTTGGCATTTGTTACAATATTTCACTATAAAATAAACGATTGGCAAGCCATTTGCCTTGTTTCAAAGAAAATATGATAGTCACAGCCGATTTGAAAAGGGCAAGAACATCTAACTCCAGCTTACAAACTGTACAAAAGCACGAGGGTTAATCGTTCATCAAGTTTAGACAAAACCCAGGTTCAAAAGGGCAACAACATCTAACTCCAGCACTGTTGTCGGCAGTCACAGTCAAATGGATCGGTCAGGTCTATAGAATGAACATCCTGGGTCGTAAGATTTACTGGATTATGACCACAATATGTTGTAAATAGATGCCCAACACGTTCAGAAGTTCTTTTGCCCACCTGAAACTCCTTTTTTGCTCTTCGACATACCCATCCATCCAAACCATGATGCTGATAAACTTAAGTCTAATGGACAATAGTAACCTCACATTCAACAAGAAGAATCTGACAAATCTAGTGTTTGCATGGTTGGCTACATATCATTCTAGCGTTATTGTCTTCAATCGAATGTCATGAGAAGTGAGCAAATCCCGGTGCTTACGAATCCACCGATTGATTATAACTTTCTTACCCCGTCCGGTTGCCTAAATAGACATGAAGATTGAAAACAGCTAAGGTCTAAAAAAAGAGTGTGGAATGAGCAATAGCTGAACGGTTCATTCTAGTACACTATATGCGGGCTTCCAATGTGCGTGAAATTATCACCTTTATATACAACTTATCCAGACATGGAAAGCATTACAGCAAGCCAATAATCTTGTTTGGATCAAAACTGTTCATTTGGATACATAAGATCTTGACAGAATCCAGCACCATTAATAGGCTATCCATGGAGAAACTCTTCATTGAGCATAGAACATAATATTAGTAGAAAATGTGTACTCCGAGATGATATATAACTTATGCGCAGAAATTTAAAATGCAGTTATGGTTACAAGTGTAGATGATAATATAAAGTACCTGATGTACTGTGAAGCCAAACACCATCTTGAAATGGGCACAGAGATCATGTATTACACCCAAGGTCTCCAGTTTAGGTGCAGAAAGGACGGTTATTTGCGACGGTGAATAACTAGAATCAAGGATCAACCTTTGAAGTGAAGGGGCATCTTGGATGATGAGCTGCCTTCCGTTAAAAGAAATTCCAATTTTTACAAGGTTAGGCGACTTTATTTGGAGACAACCAATTCTCACTATGAAAACAAGCACCAAGCACTCCAGTGCAGGGCAACTGGAGTGGATGATGCTATGCAATGAGGCCTCCGATATACGAAACTACACAAGTGAAAGTTTCTTGAGAAATGGGAGTCAAAGGTTTAGTACCAGATTGTCTGGTAGGTCGCATAGTGCAAAGGTGGCGGTGTGGAGAGAGGAGGAAAACCGCGAGATGGACATCGGTGCTGAGGGCATAGGTAGATGACGTTCGGTATTTGGTAGGTGATTTTCAGGGGAATAGTAGAACTCAAGCAGCTGTAGTTCTGTGAATTCAGGGGATTTCAGCCATGCGTCCACCATACAGGGCATGGTATGCTTGCTCAGGTAGCATGACAGGATGTAGCGGCTTTGAATGGTGCCCTGGTGGGAGGAGGTGAGGGCTCTGGGATTTCAAAATCATTGAAGAGAGATAGCCGACGACAGTCGAGATTAAGGGGCACGGTGCGCCATAGAGGGCGCCACCGAATTGAGATGACTTGGGTGTGGCAGCAATCCTTGGTTGGGAGAAGCGAGATGATCACCCCAAGGACGGCGTCCGGGAGATCGCTGATGCAGTCCACCCGAGATTCTACGGGTTCCTGGGATCCGGTGGGGGAGGGGTCGCCACTTCTCCCCGTGCTGCCGGGTGCAGGATCTACAACACGCGTCGTCGCTGGCAGGAGCCTCAACTTCTTGGCGCTAGGGTCAGCCGACTCCATTTTCCTCGAGGGCGTCACGTCGCGCTCACGGATTTGAGTAGAGTAATGAATGACGAGCCTAGTTGTAGTGCGAGTGAAGAAGAAGGGGAGCTGGTTTTTTTTGTAGTAGTGAGGAAGAAGAGGAGCTGGGATTTTCTGTAGGAGTGAGGCGGGGAATTTGGGGGTACAAGTGGAGCGAGCTGACGTGAGGTGGGTGGGAGTGAGGATGAAGAAGAGCACCCAGGTTTTTTTGGGGGGCGGTGTGCTGGGTGTGGGTAGCGCCTCTCATTAAGTAAATATATGGGCTTTTGAATTGATTTTATTATTTACAAGGGTGGATGGGCTATTTTGTCTTGGGCCCAGAGGAACAATTACTACTAGTACAGTGGAGACACTCTACAGCTACCAGAAAAATAATTACTACTAGTACAGTGGATACACTACTGCTTCTGGCTCCTCCTAGGTCATTGAAACGTCTCCCTCTACTGAATGCCATTTTACTTTTGTTCACTAACAAGCGGGCCATGCCGCGCGCGGGCCCAAATGCCATCCACCAAATTAGAAGGCAGTATGCAGGCGGAGAGTCACCCTGGTTGTAGCGCGGCAGTAACAAGCCGTCGTATTAGAAAACCCCACCTCCTCGCACTCTAAGTTTGACGGACGAAGCAACCATGGTTTCACTCTTCGCTAAATCCCCTTCTCCCTCACCGTCTTCAAGAAAGCCAACACTCGCATCTGCCACTATTCTTCTCTCCCAATGAAGGGAAGGTAAGCGGATCCGTGATATTGGTATATTTTCGTTCAGAGAAAAAAAATGAACTTTCTCAAAGCACTAACCGATCCTCACTCACTTTTTTGCTTCACTGTCATTGCAATTCTGTTTTCCTTTAAGTGGTCTCCTAATATTCGTTAGTTTCATGATGGACCAAGGAGAACCAGGCAAAGATCTGCCGATATTGGAGCAGACGCGGGAGGCTAATCCCCACGAGACAGAGAGCTCCAAGAAGATGGAGGCAGCCACCAAACTGACCCCTGATACGCTCACGACCACTACTGAGATGGTCAACGCCCCATTTGAGGTTACAGCCCCCGTGGCACTGCAGGAGCATTTTCCCCCTTCGAGGATGTGTCCCCCCCTGCTGAGCTGCCAAAGGTGATTTTCTTCTTTGCCGATCTCGATTGTGGTTTTTCATCTAAGTATGTGGTGATGAATAATGCAAAATTTTATTAGCTTCAATGCCATGCTATACATAGTGGTTTAAATAACTTGTGTTTCTTATACTGGAAAGTAATTCATAATTTGTTTCTGTTTCAATTAGAGCCCTGATGTAGACAAGGATTGTGTGGTTGTACATGTCACTCGCTATGAGGCGGATGACCTGAATATACGCACTGGGAAAACATAGTTCTTAGGCTGTTGGATCCTGGAAGCCATTTGTGCTTATACTGATGTCGAGTTGTATTCCAACCTCACTATTGTCAGGCGTGTTGTCCAGGGTGTACTGAAGCACAAGAAGTACAAAGCTACTCCTTCGTTTGTGAGGCATACTGTTCTTGTGAAGCTTACGCAGGAATATGACGTGGCATTCCTCCATAAACAAGTTTATGAGTGGCAAGGCCACAAGGTTATCTCCATGAAGGTTCACAGGATTGAGCTGCTGCCGGACTTCCTCGATGATGTTCATGGCAAGGTCCGTCTTGTGTCCAGCCCAAATTAGAACGAGGCATGAAATAGTTGCCCGAGATAGTGTTTAATACTAGTTTGGATTGTGTCTACTTATCCGAACCTTGCCTATTATTGAGCCCTCTCGGGCTAGTACTCTGTTTGAATCCGTCTATGGGAACTGCTGCTACTTTTGTGTGCCCGTGAATCATGTGAGAACCATCGTAATTGTTGCCGAAACAGATGTGTCCTCACTAGTTTTTTCATGAGTATGGCATGGTAAGACGTAAGTTGTCACAGTTTATCATACGAGCAGTGTGTATTGGATGAAATAGAGTACTCGTTCGAGAAATGTGCGCTGACGTATACATAAGTAATTGTAAACACTGTTGGCTCTACCCCACTTGTATGCAGTTGTGCAAAACACGGCACATTGGCTTAGCTCGCTTCAACACTAGCCTATCGACCGGCTAACAATCAATAATCTGTTGTCTGACATATAAGCAACTACGTGTCTTGTTACAGTGGTTCATGCAGTTAACTGAGGCCACAATGTAAATTCCAAACGTTCACACACTAGTCCATCGTTCATTTGGAACACTCACATTAAACTCGGCTTCATAAAAAACTTAAAAAGCATAAGTTAAGCAATTTTATACATATCAATGATTCATAGAACATAACAAACATATAACTAGTTCACAGCAAAAGACAAAGTTGTGAGAAGGTTTACAAATCAGGGAAAATCAAGCAAGGCTTCTCTGAGCAAAGGGCCTCCCTAGGCAGGCTTAAATTTCCTGGAGTTCACCCTGGTTTTTCCTGGAGTTCACTCTGGAATGCTGAACTGAACCATGTAGTGTACTGACCAGCTGAAATTCTTGTGCATTCCACTAAATTTAAGCACCACTATTTGCAGAAATAAGCAAACCACAATGTCACTTGTCCGCGCACCTGTCCCAAAAACCTCCGAGCAGCCGTGCCAGCTAGTCCTCGATCCATGGATGAACTGGAAGAAAGTGCATTCTGGATTAGGATGCAGTTGTTTTCGCTCGTCCCTGCACTGTAATCAGGAAGTAAAACGTACGAATCGACTTCTTTTAGATTGCGTTGGTCATTCTACCTAGTTAGAACCAATGTAGGAATACCTGGAACATTGGTGGTTAGAGGATGGCAGCTAGGAATAGCCATCTCATTTTGTGCAGTTGTACTAAAATTGAGGTGTGTACTTTTGATTGCGCGGATAGAAATGATATGGAGACAGACATCCCTGTTTGCGCAAATACGGAATAAGGTTATTTAAACAGTGACAAATATTTCCAGTGGTGTATGATTAACAGCAGCATCTATTGTGTTATAATTGGCACTAGACTAACAGTATGAAAGTGCCCTTAAGTAAGCAGCATCACATCAAATCAACACAGTCACTAAATTAACATGCAGAACAATAGCATTAGTATTACTGTCATGAGAGTAGCACATGGTCAGTAAATGTGCAATCAAATTTGTGCAGTTCCACTGGGATGAAGCAATGTTAGCGGTGTGAGATTTAAGTGTAACTGCAACAACACAATTCATGGGAAATAAAGCAAGACAGAAGCACTTCATAAAATGGTGGTGGCATTGCTTCAATTTATTGACGGCACTAGACCATTACTTATAGTGACATTAGGTGGCATTGCTTAATGCTAAATGTGATTTTACATTAATGGTAGCGATATGGGCATAGGGACAGCAGGGGCATAAAGTGGTGAGGCAGATGCTGTTGCCGAGAGCGACAAACACTCGCGCCACATGTCTGCATTTGTCCCATTTTTTATCTCCTCGATGACATTTTCCTATGTGAGCACAGGAAATCTAGACATGCTCATTCTCATTTGTGTTGTCCCCCAACACCCCTCACTTTCTTTCCCTTTTCAACCAAGAGACAGCTCCACTTCCCCCCACCCATCGCCATCCACCATGCTTTCTTCCCCTTTTCAACCAATAGACCAGTTGGGTAGCCAGTATCTACTACTTTTCCCCACTTCCTCTTAGAACCAAGTCCTAGATTCATGCTACAGCTTTCCCACTTTCTTCCCTGTTTGAACCAACTCTAAGGTTCGACTGTATGAACTACCTTTACCTCTAATAATAGTAAAAGTCTAGGTGGCTATGGAACAGTCGACGGAAGTAGAAAAAGATCCACACGCAGCCATGTGGGGAGCTGGGGCAGTAGAGCAAGGCAAGTTTTGAAGGAATATATACCTGAGGGTCGTCGGCATGTGGCAAAGATGGCATCGGGAGGCCGCATCTTGGCCACAATACCGCAGGGAGGAAGAAGGAGCCGGAGGCCCTCCCGAGCCGGCGCTCTCTCGGAGAGAACGACATGGCCGCCGATCGGGACGCGAGGGCAGCCGTTGGTCTCCTCCCTCGCCGCCGATGACAATGTCAACAATGCACCTACACCCCTGCCTCGCTCGAGGTGGTCCGACTGGATTTGTGACCAGCCGTGAGCAAAGAGAGAGTGTGGCCACCTAGTCTTGCTTAGATCTGGAGAGATGAGAGAGTGAAAGAGAGGAACCCTAGTAAAGCAAGCTCTAAGGCTCCTGCTTATATATATAGTGGAGTGATTTTGTTGTACCAGCTTCAAAAAAATGCGCACCTACGTGTACTCGCGAGTGGGTGTGAGAGAACTAGTGCGTGCGTGCACCGCTTCTTTTCGTGAGAGTACAATATACTATGCCCAAAGAACGTTTGCCACAAGAGTAATAGTATACGTGTGTGACGTGTGAGCTAAAATAAAAGGTGCGCGACGTCTTTTGTTTTTTATAAGTTCTGAGGGTAGGGTGTGAAGAGCACATATGTGCGTGACGTCTACCTTGCAGATACACTACAAAAAAAGACACATCCGTGACATTTTGGGCCAAACAAATATTTTTTCTGTCATACTTATGACACTTCTATGACAATAATTGTGACAAAACATGGTATCATCATAGATGTGGTGGGGTCCTACTTCTATGACAAAAAATCATGACAGAAAATGGGCTTTTCGTCCTGGGCGGGCCGGAGACGCAGCTGCATGACATTCTTTGGGCCGTCCATGATGGAAAAACCATGGTAGAAGCGAGGGCGAGGAAAATATCGGGGTGTTCCCGGTTACGGTGGGTGGTCGGGGCTGAGAAATGCGCGTTTCTCTCGTACACACACGCGCGTGGGTGCGAGGCGTTTGGCTCTAACTGAACCCAAGCGAGGCGTTGGGCTCTAACTGAACCCGAGTGATTGCACTACAGGCTACGCGTTATTGAACCCGAGCGATCGATCGATGGCTGTTAACTGAACCCGATGGAGCGACTCCTTCGGTACTGCTGCTAACTGAAGCAGATCGATGTGCTACTGCTGCTAACTGAAGCCAATCGATGCTGCCTCTGGATGAACAGTGAGCATTGCTGGGGGGGGGGGGGGGTTGGATGAACAGTTCTCGGTGGGGGTGGATGAATAGGACTCCATGGTGTTGCCTCTAGATGAACAGTGAGTGTTGCTGGGGGGGGAGGTTTGGATGAACAGTTCCCGGTGGGGGTGGATGAACAGGACCCCGTGGTGTTGCCTATGGATGAACAGGACCACGATCGATCGAGACGGTTGGGGCTGGATGAACAGGACCCCGTGGAGGGCTGGATGAACAGGACCACCCCGTGGAGGGCTGGATAAACAGGACCACCCCGTGGAGGGCTGGATGAACAGTAGACGGTGGAGGGCTGGATGAACAGTAGTCCGTGGGGGGGGGGGTTGAATAGTAGCCCGTAGAGAGGGCTGGTTGAACAGTAGCCGGTGGAGTAGCGCGCTGTGGAGGCTGGATGAACAGGAGCCCGTGGATGAACAGTCGCAGGTGGAGGCTGGAGGAGGTCGACGGTGGATGAACAATAGCCCGTGGAGGCTGGAGGGGGTTGACGGTGGAGATGAACAGTATCTCGTGGAGTCCCGTTTTGCAGTACGCCACACCCCTCCCAATGAACAGGACCCCCGTTTCAACCGTAGCGCTCCAACACAAGTCTGTTTCCTCCGTTTTGCTATACGCCACACCCCTCCGATCAACAGGACCCCCGTTTCGACCGTAGAAGGTTTGTTTCCTCCGTTTTGGGGTACGCTAGACCCCTCCCGATGAACAGGATCCCATTTCAAACGTGGCTGGTCGAACACAAGGCCGTTTCCTCTGTTCTATGGTATGCGAGGCCTCGTTTCCATCGGCTGTTCCGTCCAAGCCGGCTGGCTCCCACGCGTTCCGTTGCCTCCCGTTGAACACGACGCATTCCGTTGCCTCCCCATGAACACGACGACGACGCAGTTTCTCTGTTCCGACCCAGCCATGTACAAGAGCCCTGGCCGTACGTATGCGCGAGTAGGCGTTTGAGACCCCGCCCGTATGTACGTACGTGGCCGTATTTTCTTTCTTGCACACTGGCCGCTGTACGTACGTGTACATGCTACATGCGTGCCTCAACTACGACATGTGCGCGCTCTACATCGACCAGTATGTACGTACGCGTTCGTGACCAGAATGACAACGCTACGTACGCTTCAACCAGGTGGGTCCCGACTGTTAGGCACTTCCTTGCGTGCGGAGATATAGCTGGTGGGTCCTAGCAGTCAGGGGTGCGAATCATTTTTTTTGCCCGGACGCACTTCCTTGCTGCGAAGATGTAGCTGGTGGGTCCCAGCAGTCAGGGGCAAACATTTTTTTGTGAAATACGGTGGCCCGTCCGGTGGGTCCCCGTTGTCACGTACATGAATAATTATTTTGCACGTAATAAGGAGGCACTTCCTTGCAGCTGTCGTGAACCCAGCTGTCAGCCTCTCCACGTACAGTACTCTTCTGATGGAAGTCGGTCGTTGACCACATTGACCACGCCGCATCGAGAGCACCAAGGCGGTGGACGACGGCTAGGCCTAGGAAGGGGACAAGGCGGAGCCAGGGAAGACACGGCAGTGGATGCCCACGCGTAGAGGAGTTTGAGGTTTCACTGGTTCGCTGCGGTGTGAGGCTGCCGTCGCCGCAGAATAACAGGGGGTGTGGGTGAGTAGACGGATGGCCTGGCCAGCGGTGGGAGTAGTAGGGGGCGATGAGGCCTCCGCTGCATCCCAACCGGCCACGGGAGGCAGGAGCACGAGGCATGATCGGCGCTGGTTTGGGCGGCTGGAGCAAGAAGACCAGAGGTTGAAGAAGCACTATGGCCGTTGGATGGACATCGTACGGTCACTGGAGCTAGAATCATGCATATTCACTAAGTTGACAAAGCCCTCCGTCCCCTTCAACTTAGTAGGCCCACAAGTCGGTCTGCCACTACACTGGGTCCCAACTAGCAAGGGGAGTATTCATTTTTTTGTGCGTAATAAGGAGGCACTTCCTTGTGTGCGAAGATATAGCTGGTGGGTCCAAGCTGTCAGCGGAGGTAACTTTTTTTCACGAAATACAGAGGCCCTTCCGGTAGGTCCCAGATGTTAGGTGGAGCAATCATTATTTTGTGTGTAATAAGGAGGCATTTCCTCACGTGCGGCCGTGGACCCAGCTGTGAGCCTCTCCAAGTACAGTCCACTTCAGATGCATGTCGGTCGTTGACCACGTTGACCAGGCCGCGCCGAGAGCACCAGGGCGGTGGACGACAGCGAGGCCTAGGAAGGGAACGACATGGAACTAGGGAAGACTCGGCAGCTATTTCCCACGCGGAGGGGAGTATGACTGTACGAGGGTTTACTGGTTCGTCTGCCGTCGCCGGAGAATAACAACAGGTGTGGGTGAGTAGAGGGATGGCTAGGCCAGCGTTGGGAGTACGGTGGGGCGATGAGGCCTGCGCGGCAGCTCAGTCGGCCGTGGGAAGGAGGGAGCAGGCAGTCTCGCCAGCGCTTGTTTGAGCAGCTGGAGTAGGAAGAGCAGAGATTGAAGACGCACGACGACCGTTGGATGGAAATCCAACATTCACTGCTTGTGCGTCAACCTTTTTTTAGGAAAGCCTCAAATCTGTGGAAAACAGCATACAACCCATCTTCCATTATTTCTAATAATTTACAGCCCATTTGCTAATTCTTAAGGTTTTTTTGGAGCCCATATTCTTTTTGTTAGCATTACAGCCCATATTGTGGCCATGGTTAAAAAATTATACGAAATTTTGCATATTTCGGTGCGGTCCGAACTGTTTTTAATCCCGAAATTTCGAGTCAAATTCAAACTGATTTAAAAAATAAATGTATATCAATATAAAATCCAACAAATTGTCCACGCATAAAAATCAATGCAATTTAAAATCTCGAAATGAAAAAAAACTTGAAACTAATTGTCGGTTTGATGTGTTTTAAAAATGTACAACCCATTTCTCATTACTGATAGACCATTTTCTCGGATAGCCGAATGAATCTCTCCTCGTCTTGAAAGATTTGCAGCCCAACAGGCCTGGCAAAGCGACTTACTTGGCAAAACACAAAAAAGCTGGGCTGTGGCCGTGGACCCAGCTGTCAGCCTCTCCACGTACACTACTCTTTCGATGGAAGTCGGTCGTTGACCACATTGACCACGCCGCGCCGAGAGCACCAAGGCGGTGGACGACGGCGAGGCCTGGGAAGGGGACGACGCGGAGCCGGGGAAGACACGGCAGTGGATGCCCACGCGGAGAGGAGTACGAGGGTTCACTGGTTCGGCTGCGGTGTGAGGCTGCCATCGCCGCAGAATAACAGGGGGTGTGGGTGAGTGGAGGGATGGCCTAGCGAGCGGTGGGAGTAGTATGGGGGCGGTGAGGCCTCCATGGCAGCACAGCCGGCCATGGGAGGCAGGAGCAGGCGGCACGACCGGCGCTGCTTTGGGCGGCTGGTGCAAGAAGACCAGAGGTTGAAGAAGCACTATGGCCGTTGGATGGACATCGTATGGTCACTGGAGCTAGAATCGTTCATATTGACTAAGTTGACAAAGCTCTCTGTCCCCGTCAACTTAGTAGGCCCACAAGCCCACTATGGTCGGTCCCAGCTAGCAGGGGGTATTCATTTTTTGTGCGTCATAAGGACGCACTTCCTTGCGTGCGAAGATATAGCTGGTGGGACTGACCTGTCAGCGGGGGGAATGTTTTTTTGTGAAATACAGAAGCCCTTCCCATGGGTCCTAGCTGTCAGGTGGAGGAATCATTATTTTGCGCGTAATAAGGAGGCATTTCCTTGCGTGCGGCCATGGACCCAGCTGTCAGCCTCTCCACGTACAGTCCACTTCCGATGGATGTCGTTCATTGACCATGTTGACTAGGCCGCACCGAGAGCACTAGGGCGGTGGACGATGGCAAGGCCTAGGAAGGGAACGACACGGAGCCAGGGAAGACTCGACAGTTGTTTCCCATGCGGAGGAGTACGAGAGTTTACTGGTTTGTCTGCCGTCCCCGGAGAATAACAACAGGTGTGGGTGAGTAGAGGGATGGCTAGGCCAGCAATGGGAGTACGGTGGGGCAGTGAGGCCTGCGCGGTAGCATAGCCGGCCGCGGGAGGAGGGAGCAGGCAGTCCCGCCGGCGCTTGTTTGAGTGGCTGGAGAAGGAAAAGCAGAGAATGAAGAAGCACGACAGCCGTTGGATGGACATCCAACGGTCACTACTCTCGTGTGCATTATTTCTAATAATGTATAGCCCATTTGCTAATTCTTAAGAATTTTTTTGGAGCCCATCTTCTTTTTGTTAGCATTAAACCCCATATTGTGGCCACGGTTAAAAAGTATACGAATTTTTGCATATTTCGGTGCGGTCAACTGTTTTTAAACCCGAAATATCGATTCATATTCAAACTATTTTGAAAAATAATTTATATAAATATAAAAATCCAAATAATAGTCCACGCATAAAAATCAATGGAATTTAAAATCTTGTAACGAAAAAAATTGAAACTAATTCCCAGTTTGATGTGTTTTAAAAATGTACAGCCCATTTCTGGGCAAACCGAATGAAACTCTCCTCGTCTTGAAAGATTTGCAGCCCAACAGGGCTAATAAATCAAGTAGGCCTTGTTTGGGTATTTCTTTTAAAAAAATAGAACTGGGCTACCATTTTCAGCAAGAAAAAACACAACTGGGCTCATGATGTGGTAAACATAAATTAAACCCTGGCTAGACGGGCCACAGCCCCCGCACAGCCCCATTGTTACCCTGATTCGTCACTAAAACTAGTATAAATAACAATTGCTTGTTCCTAAAAAAATAAAACTGCGCGACTTGCTGGGTCCCTGGTGTCAGCCGCTCGTAGTGTAATTCTCTTGTTTATTGACTACGTTGACAATGTCGTGAGCCCCAGTTGTCCAACCATTAGGAGGAACCATATTTTTGGGCTTGTAATATAGAGGCACTTGCTTGCGTACTGCCATGACGCTGGTGGGTCCCTACTGTCATCCTCTCCACGTACAGTCATCTCCTTGTTCCTCTCGGTTGTTGACGACGTTGATAACGCAAGAGGTCGGCACACCCCGCACGGTGAGCGAACCAAGGCCGCAAGGCGGAGGACAACGGTGAGGCCTCGGACGGAACGAAAAGGAGCTGTGGAAGATGCGCCGGTCGAGTCGTAGGCGGAGGGGAGTATGAGGGTTGACTGGTTCGGGTGCTGGTGCGGGTTGGGGCTGACGTCGCCGGAGAATAACAGGACGTGTGGGGGAATAGAGGGAGGGACTGGCCAATGTTGGAGGGTACGTACGATAGGGCGGCGAAGGCGCAGCCAGCCATGGGAGGCGGGAGCAGGCGGAGCCGATGGGGTGGTTTGGTTTGGGTGGCTGGAGGAAGAAGAAGACAAGAGATAGAAGATACACGACAGATGTTGGATGTCAATCCAATGGCTGGTAGGCAGAATCGTATGTTGACTGGCTAGTAAGTCGACACCACCTTGGATAGGCTATTTCCTCACGGGTCCCAAATGTCAGAATCCAAATCTGTCACGGTCAATGTCGGTGTCAAAACCGGCGGATCACGGGTAGGGGGTCCCGAACTGTGCGTCAAGGTCGGATGGTAACAGGAGACAAGGGGAACTTTATTTTACCCAGGTTCGGGCCCTCTCGGTGGAGGTAAAACCCTACTCCTGCTAGATTAATATTGATGATATGGGTAGTACAAGAGTGGATCTACCACGAGATCAAGGAGGCTAAACCCTAGAAGCTAGCCTATGGTATGATTGTGTATGATGATGGTTGTCCTACGGACTACAACCCTCCGGTTTATATAGACACCGGATAGGGTTAGGGTTACACAGAGTCGGTTACAATGGTAGGAGTTCTCGAATATCCGCACGCCTAGCTTGCCTTCCACGCCAAGAAAAGATCCTTCCGGACACGGGACGAAGTCTTCAATATTGTATCTTCACAGTCCTGGAGTCCGGCTGAAGGTATAGTCCGGCTATACGAACACCCCCTAATCCAGGACTCCCTCAATAGCCCCTGAACCAGGCTTCAATGACGACGAGTCCGGCGCGCAGATTGTCTTCGGCATTGCAAGGCGGATTCCTCCTCCAAGTTCTTCAAGAAGATTATAAACACCAAAAAATAGTGTCCGGCTGTGCAAAATAAGTTTCCACATATTGCCATATAGAGAATAATATTAACACAAATCAAATCTGCTGACGTATCCCGCAGTGCGTCATAACACTGCGACCAAGCCTTCTATATAAATTGCTTTCATTGTTCCACCTCAGCTCGTTTAGCGAGGCGGTTTCCTTGGCACGTCTTGTCAAAGCAGAGATCATGTGCCCCCTTTAACGGGATTCTCATTAATACGGACGTGGGTAACCCAACCACGCCATTTACCACGGCGTTTGGGGGCAAGTGAGTTTTATTAGGTAGGTGAGGACGCCTAACTGTACCTGCTTATATAAAGGGATAAGGATTCACCTTTTTAACCTACGCCTTCTTCCTCCTTTGCCAATCCATCTCTTGCGAACTCAAGCTCCAGCGCCCAAGTCCGCTCTTCCTTCCTCAACCTTCTCCAACAATGTCCGGAGCGGGAGGCAAGTGGATGGTCTCCTCCGTTACGGAGGCTCAAGTAAAAAGGTTAAGGAAAGCCGGGTACTTGTCCAAGGACATCCCGCATCGACTTCCTGATAAGGGGCAGCTTCTTCCTACCACAAGGCCCCATGAGAGGGTAGTTTTTCTTCCCCACTTCCTCGGCGGACTGGGCTTTCCACTTCACCCATTTGTCCGGGGGCTCATGTTCTACTACGGCCTAGATTTCCACGATCTGGCCCCGAACTTTGTTCTCAACATCTCGGCGTTTATCGTCGTGTGTGAGGCCTTGCTCCGTGTCTGCCCCCACTTCGGCCTCTGGCTCAAGACCTTCAACGTCAAGCCCAAGGTGGTGTCCGGCACCCAGGCGGAGTGCGGAGGCGCTATGGTTGGCAAGATAGCCAATGTCCTCTGGTTCGATGGCTCCTTCGTGGAGTCCCTAAAGGGGTGGCAGGCCGGGTGGTTTTACATCACCGAGCCCCGCGATCCGAAAAGGGTCGCGGCCCCCCGAGTTCAGATCCTGACCCCCCACGCGGCTCATGTCCTGGAAAGAGACATGCCTGTCGTGGGGCAACGAGGAAGAAGTGATTGGGTTGCAAACGTGCATCCAGTCCCTGGTGAACAAGCCAATCCGGCTTGTCAATATAGTCCAGGTCATGCTCGTTCGCCTGATCCTCCCGTGCCAAGAACGGGATTTTACTTTGTGGGAATTCGACCCGACGCAGCACCAAACCGTCAGTAGGCTCTTCGACACGACATATGAAGAGGTCTGGAAGGTGCTGACCAAAGACGCCGAGTCCCCCACATCCGCCTCCGAGGATCGTGGATACAGCTCGCAGCGTAACGCTAGCGAGGTAAGCTATCTATACCTTTGACAGGTTCGTTAAGCTCTTCTTCATAGATTAACTCTACACGGGATCTAAACTCCCTTTACCTTTGACAGGCTTGGCAGGAGGTATCCGGACCAATTAACTGTCCGACTCCTCTGCCCGAAGACCCGGCCCCAGCTCTCTTGGTGAAGCTGATGGCTCCGGCACCTTACGTGGTGCCGGAGAGGAAGGCCAAGAAGAAGAAAACCACCGGGACTCGAAAAAGTTCCCGCAACATGGTGGTGTCAGGCTCGTCGTCTGACGAGTCCGCAACGCTCTCCTCTCGTGAAAACGAGGAGGAGGAACAAGGAAGCTCTCCCCCCCAGCGAGGGGAGCAAAGAAGAAGAAGGCCGCCCCAACAGGGGAGGCCGAGGGGTCGAGGAAAAGGAAAACCCCTCCGCCGGACTACTCCCACGATGCCGAAGAGGGCGAAGAGGAGTGGCTGGACCGAACCAAGCGTCCGGCGACATCGTAAGTGTTTACATACCAGAGTGACTCATGATATTCCTTTAATGCGCGGCTTTCCCTAATATTGAACGTAATTTATGCAGCCCACCCCAGGCCGGACTCGACGATTCGTCGAGCGGCTCCCTGGATTCGTCGGACGTGAACTCTGTTCCGCCCGCGGTCTCCCCCCGCGGGGCAGACGGCGCCGAAGTGGCGCCCCGCCAAGCTTCGGGGCAGGAGGAGATGGTCCTGGAGGAGCCACAAGGCAATCCTCCGGACCCCAGGAGTAAAGGGGATGAAACCCCCAGGGCTCCAAGTCCGGCTTTGTGCCGGACACCGCGCCAGACTCGACAGTCCCGTTCCGTGGTGGGCGAACTCCTTCCAAGAGGAGTAAGCCGTCTGAGCCGGCGGCCTCCGTCCAACCGGAGGTGCCGGACAATCTGCTGGAGGTGCTTAAGGGCGCCGCCATCGATGAGGAGCACCGTACTGTTATGAGTACGGTGATCCAAAGGATTCAGTCCGCCAAGAGCGGACTGAATGAAGCTTGGCTAGCCTTCTAACAGGCTTCGAGGTAAGTAAAAATATGTCAAATTATTTACCGCATAGATAGTAGCCCCTGATGCTCTGTTCGGTGTTCGGAAAGAAAAGCCGGATAGAGGATCTAGTAATTTTCGCAGGAGTCTAACAAAAAAGGTCAAATATGCGTATGCAGGCTTCACTGCTGTCCACCGCCGCACTGACTGCGCAGGGGGATGTCCTTAAAAAGGACCTCGGGCGGACCGAGCAAGAGCTCGGCCTTGCCAAACGGCAGCTCGAGGAGAAGGAAGGTAAGAAATACCTAAAAAAAAGGTGCCTATAGAGAGGCTTGATTGCAGAAAAGAAATAACAGGATTGTACTGCTTATTGTAGGGGCCACAACCGAGGTGACAATCCTGAAGCAGGCGCTGGCTGAGGCCGAAAAGAAAACGGCCGAGGAGCGCGCCGAGCGAGAAAGGCTTGGGGTTCAGGTTGGCGAGGTGCAGCAAGAGCTGCAAGCTCTCATGAAAAAACATGAGGGTTTGGAGCTTGAGTCAAAAGCGCAAGCATCCGAGCTCGCGTCGGCCATCGAGACCGCCAAGAGTGCCAAAGCCGAAGCCCAAAAGGCCCTCCAAGAGTTGGAGGAGGTGAAAAAGATAGCAACGGGTAAGGCATTCTCAATGCAAAGTAGGAATATAAAAGTAAACTACCTATTACTTACCCGAATCTGGAGTTCTCCAGGGGCGTTCGCCGATCTTCCCCGCAGCGTATCCGACGCCGCCGCGTTCTACCGAGCTGAATAGGGCAGCTCGACGGAGAGTGTGTTCTGGTCTCAGTATTCTGAGGCCGGACACCATGTGCCTTTAAGCGATCACCTGAAACAGCTGGTCGAGCTCCACAAGGCAGCCGAACAGGCCATGAAGGGCTTACTAGTTCGGCTGTGGCCTGGAGAGGCCCTGCCTGGGAGCTATTTCGGGCTAGTGCGGCGGCTTGTGGAGGCCTGTCCACGGCTTGAGGTCATCAAGTGCTCCGTCTACATTGAAGGTGCCCGGAGGGCCCTTGCTCGTGTAAGGGTACACTGGGGTAAGCTGGATGGAGAGAAGTTGGTGAAGGACGGGCCGCCGCAGGGGAAGGAGCATTGCAAGCCCGAGAACTACTACAAGGATGTTCTTGCCGGAGCCCGCCTTGTCGCGGATGAATGTACTAAAGATGTAATATTTGAATGAACTCGCTCGTTTGTATCCTGTGCGCTCAAAACTTGTTCATATGCGCTAAGCAATGCTTATTGAATTTAAAATATTATTTTCTATGCGGCCGTTTATCAAAAATTGAGAGATGGCCAGTCGTCGGCTTCTGCTCCCATGCCACTAGTGCTGGGGTGTTCGGGATAAACCTGAGGGCTCTTGTTCCCATAGTTGGGTCCTTCGAGGGAGGCGCTCAGCACAACGAACCAGGCAATCGGACTATAATGCTTGAACACTCTCACTTAGCCATAGAACGTTATAATTTTAAATTTCGGCGAAGCCCCTAGTTCGGAAGGCCGAATTCGGGGCGCTATCCACGCCATTGGCCGGACATAGCCAGCTCCTCGCTCGAAGCGGAATAAGCCTTTAAGGACTCGAAAAACCTCTCGAACAGCGACCGGTCTCACGCCTTATCATGATAGTCTGTTTTAGCTTTCTCCACTGAGGTGCTCAACCCACCTCAACTGGGGCACAATCGCAGTGGTTCTCCTAGTGCTACCTTAGCCGATATAGCGGAACGTAAGGCACCAAAACATAGGAGCCGGGCAAACCAAACATGTGACCAAAATCATGACTCGGAGCCGATGCATATAGTGCTATAAGTTCGGGGTGCCGCACTTGTGAAAGTGTACGGACTTCTCACACCAGATAAAAGGGTAATGAAGCCCCTGGCATGGTTTGCCGTACCATGGTGTACGGGTGCGATCATGTTATGTAATAAACACATATATTCAAAGGGGATAATGCAAAAAATAGACAAAAAGCTATGCATTGTTTATAAAGAGGCTATTTATCAAAGCCGAACGATACAAGTAGTGCGATAAGCAAAAAAGATATTAGACTATTTAACATGTCCTGACCAGGCGCAGGCCGCGGAATTTAAAAACAGATATATCGCTCGAAATAGAGATCACCTGAGAGTTCCGTAGTGCGGCGTTAGCTTTGTCTGCTTTCCTTCATCTTGCATCGTCTGTGCGGCAACAAGGCCGAACAGGTTATCTAGAGTATGGAGTCCTGAAAGTAAAAAGGAAAAATCCGACAGCCCCTAGTACGTTTGACGCCGTATTGTAGGCATGCCGTTAATGTGCCCCTCCCCCTGTGCCCATGGAATTTTAAGGGCGTAATTGTGTACTCGAGGTACTTGCTCCGCTATGTTGCGATGGCTGGGGTCGGGGCCGTATTGCTACGCTTGCTCTGATTGTGCCAGGTGGTCTTGTTGCAGGTTGCTCCGGGCGTGCTTTGCATTGTCCGGTTTTTTAACGGCCGGACTGGAGAGTTGCCTTGAAAGGCTGCTTTGTACTTCTGCTGCGAGGGCCGCCATGTGTTCCTCCGTACGGATGGAGCGTTCTGTGTTTCCGCTGACCGTAATTACTCCTCGAGGGCCTGGCATCTTGAGCTTGAGATATGCGTAGTGCGGCACCGCATTGAATTTAGCGAATGCGGTTCGTCCGAGCAGGGCGTGATAGCCACTGCGGAACGACACTATATCGAAGATTAACTCTTCGCTTCGGAAGTTATCCAAAGATCCGAAGACCACATCAAGTGTTATCGAGCCTGTGCAATTGGCCTCTACACCTGGTATGACGCCTTTAATGTTCGTCCTTGTGGGCTTGATCCTTGATGGATCTATGCCCATTTTCCGCACTGTATCCTGATAAAGCAGGTTCAGGCTACTACCGCCGTCCATGAGGACTCTTGTGAGATGAAATCCGTCCACGATTGGGTCGAGGACCAGTGCGGCAAAACCGCCGTGACGGATGCTAGTGGGGTGGTCCCTTCGATCAAAAGTGATCGGGCAGGAGGACCATGGGTTGAACTTTGGGGCGACTGGCTCCATCGCGTATACGTCCCATAGCGCACGCTTCCTCTCCTGCTTGGGAATGTGGGTCGCGTATATCATGTTCACCGTCCGCACTTGTGGGGGAAACCCTTTTTGTCCATTGTTGTTCGGTGGCCTGGGCTCTTCCTAGTCATCGCTGTTTAGCCCCTTGTCCTTGTGTTCAGCTCTTAACTTGCCTGCCTGCTTGAACACCCAACAATCCCTGTTGGTGTGATTGGCTGGCCTTTCAGGGGTGCCATGAATCTGGCACGAGCGGTCGAGTATCCGGTCCAAACTGGACGGGCCCTGGGTATTCTTTTTAAATGGCTTTTTCCGCTGACCGGATTTATAGCCTCTGAATCCGGCATTAACTGCCGTATCCTCATTGCTGTCGCTGCTAACGCGGCGCTTTTGATTATTTCGACGTGACCTGCCACTTTTGTCCTTGGTATCCGAATTACCGGGCTTCTTCGATAAGTTGTTGCTGCGAGCTAGCCAACTATCTTCGCCCGCGCAAAAGCGGGTCATGAGTGTCGTGAGGGCTGCCATGGTTTTCGGCTTTTCCTGTCCCAGGTGCCGGGCAAGCCACTCGTCACAGATGTTATGTTTGAAGGCTGCTAGGGCCTCTGCGTCCGGACAATCGACTATCTGATTTTTCTTTGTTAGGAACCGTGTCCAGAATTGCCTGGCCGATTCTTCTGGCTGCTGAATTATGTGGCTTAGGTCGTCGGCATCCGGTGGCCGCACATAGGTCCCCTGAAAGTTGTCGAGGAATGCGGCTTCCAGGTCCTCCCAAGAACTGACTGAGTCCGCTGGTAGGTTGTTAAGCCAGTGCCGGACTGGTCCTTTAAGCTTAAGGGGTAGGTATTTGATGGCGTGTAGATCATCGCCAGGTGCCATATGGATGTGAAGGAGATAATCCTCAATCCATACTGTCGGATCTGTCGTACCATCGTACGACTCGATATTGACGGGTTTAAAACCCTCTGGGATTTTATGATCCATTACTTCGTCTGTGAAGCATAGTGAGTGTGCGGCGCCCCTGTACTGGTCTATGTCACAACGCAACTCGGAAGAGCTGTGCCTGCTATGTTCGGCCCGGCCGGATTTATTGTGTCCGGAGTGAAGATCATCACGTGTCGTCGAGCGTCCTCACGATCCATAGAACAATCTTGTTTGCTTTACTTTATCCTCCAGTACGTCTCGCAGGTCTGGCTCGTTTTCCCGTGCCTTATTTGAACGGCACCGGGGCATGGCTTGCTTAAGGGTTCGACAGGCCTCTCTGTCGCGGCCACGGGGTGGCCGGTCTGCCATGTCATATGCTTCCCCCTCTGATTGGGGTAGCGGCCTGCGCTTAGGATAATTTTTGGAGGGGCGCCCGAGTTCATACTCTTCGGCCGCAAGGACTTCAGTCCATCTATCAGCTAGCAAATCTTGATCAGCTCTAAGCTGTTGCTGTTTTTTCTTTAGGCTGTTGGCCGTGGCTAGAAGCCTGCGTTGAAAACGCTCTTGTTCGGCGGGGTCTGATGGTACGACGAATTCGTCGTCGTCGAGGCTTGCCTCGTCTTCGGAGGGAGGCATGTAGTTATCATCCTCAACCTCTTGCTCTGCCGCTCTCTCCTGAGGGCTGGCTTTTCCATCTTCCTGTGCCGAATCTTGCTGGTTCTGGTGTTCTTCGGCGCTGTCTGGGGTAGTATTATCTCCCGTGCCGGAATCACCGTTTCTGCTGTGGCGGGATTTAGAGCGGCGCCGTTGGCGCCGGCGTTTTGGCGGTTTTTTTGAGTTGTCGTCTTCCGCTGTTTCATCGCAATCCGCATCCCTTGGAGCATCCACCATATATATGTCATATGACGAGGTGGCGGTCCAGCGCCCTACAGGTGCTGGTTCTTGTTCGTCTCCTCCTTCGTCGTCCATACCGTCGAAGTCTTCGGAGCCGAAGTCAAGCATGTCGGTTAAATCGTCGACAGTGGCTATTAAGTGGGTGGTGGGTGGCCTTTGAATTTCTTCGTTGTCCGAATCCCAACCTTGCAGACCATAGTCCGGCCTGGGCTCTCCTGATAAAGAGAGAGACTTGAGAGAATTCAGGATATCACCGAAAGGTGAGCACTGAAAGATGTCCGCGGCGGTGAACTCCATTACAGGCGCCCAATCAGATTCGATCGACGGGGGCACAGAAGGCCCGGAGTTCGGAGAAGAGTCCGGCTCCTTGGAGTCCTAGGCCGTGCGGAGTACGGGGCTGGCGTTCGGCTCGATCGCCTTTGAGATAGCAGCCCCCGAGGTGACGTCCAACCGTTCATCCTCGGAGAACGCAGCGGGATCCGAGTCAAGGATTGGGGCCGGAGCGTGTGCGGCCTCCAGGGTACTATTCGGAGGAAGAGCTATATCATGCCCCTCGAAATAGTGCGGCACGCTTGGCTATGGCTCGAACCCGTCGAAGATCAAGTATCCGCGGATATCGGCCGTGTAATTTAAGCTTCCAAACCTGACTTGATGGCCAAGGGCGTAGCTTTCGATCTGCTCCAGATGACCAAGCGAATTGGACCGTAGAGCGAAGCCGCCGAAGACGAAGGTTTGTCCGGGGAGGAAAGTCTCACCCTGGACCTCATCGTTGTTGATGATCAAAGGAGCCATCGGGCCTAAAAGCGATGACACAGAGGAACTCTCAATGAAAGCACCAATGTCGGTGTCAAAACCGGCGGATCTTGGGTAGGGGGTCCCGAACTGTGCGTCAAGGTTGGATGGTAACAGGAGACAAGGGACACTTTATTTTACCCAGGTTCGGGCCCTCTCGGTGGAGGTAAAACCCTACTCCTGCTAGATTAATATTGATGATATGGGTAGTACAAGAGTGGATCTACCATGAGATCAAGGAGGCTAAACCCTAGAAGCTAGCCTATGGTATGATTGTGTATGATGATGGTTGTCCTACGGACTACAACTCTCCGGTTTATATAGACACCGGATAGGGTTAGGGCTACACAGAGTCGATTACAATGGTAGGAGATCTCGGATATCCGCACGCCTAGCTTGCCTTCCACGCCAAGAAAAGATCCTTCCGGACACGGGACGAAGTCTTCAATCTTGTATCTTCACAGTCCTGGAGTCCGGCTGAAGGTATAGTCCGGCTATCCGAACACCCCCTAATCCAAGACTCCCTCAGTCATGCAACCTTTCCTATGAAAATTTACAACCCATTTGATGAGCTAGTTCGAAATAAGTTTGTGGGTGCTGGTGGGGGCTAATCACTTGGCTTCTGTAATGCATAGTGAGCTCAAGCAGCCGACGAGATTGATGTTATTTCCCTTGGTTGGGATTTGTTAGTTGTTATAATATTTCACTCTAAATTAAACGAATGGCAAGCCATTTGCCTTGCTTCAAAGAAAATATGACAGTCACAACCGAGTTGGAAAGGGCAAGAGCATCTAACTCCAGCTTACAAACTGTAAAAAAGCACGAGGGTTAATTGTTCATCAGGTTTACAAAAAAACGCAGGTTGAAAAGGGCAACAACATCTAACTCCAGCACTATTTTCGGCAGTCACAGTTAAATGGATCGGTCAGGTCCATAGAATGAACATCATGTGTCGTAAAATTTACTGGATTATGACCACAATATGTTGTAAATAGAAGCCCAACACGTTCAGAAGCTCTTTTGCCCACCCGAAACTCCTTTTTTTGCTCTTCCACATACCCATCCGTCAAAACCATGCTGCTGATAAACTTAAGCCTGATGGACAATAGTAACCTCGCATTCAGCAGGAAGAATGTGACAAATCTAGTGTTTGCATGGTTGGCTACATATCGTTCTAGCGTTATTGTCTTCAATCGAATCTCATGAGAAGTGATAAAATCCCGATGCTTACAAATCCACCGATTGGTTATAACTTTCTTACCCCGTCCTGTTGCCTAAATAGACAAGAAGATTGAAAACAGTTAAGGTCTAAAAAAAGAGTGTCGAAAGAGCAACAGTTGAACGGTTTTTCTAGTACACTATATGCGGGCTTCCAATGTGCGTGAAATTATCACCTTTATATACAACTTCTCCAGACATGGAAAGCATTGCAGCAAGCCAATAATCTTGTTCAGATCAAAACTATTCATTTGGATATATAAGATCTTGACAGAATCCAGCACCATTGATAGGCTATCCATGGAGAAACTCTTCATGGAGCATAGAACATAATATTAGTACAAAATGTGTACTCCAAGATGACATATAACTTATGCATAGAAATTTAAAATGTAGCTTATTGTTACAAGTGTAGATGATAATGTAAAGTACCTGAAGAACTGTGGAGCCAAACACTATATTGAAATGAGCACAGAGATCATGTATTACACCCAAGGTCTCCAGTTTAGGTGCAGAGAGGACGGTTATTTGCAACAGTGAATAACTAGAATCAAGGAACAACCTTTGAAGTGAAGGGGCATCTTGGATGATGAGCTGCCTTCCGTCAAAACAAATGCCAATTCATACAAGGTTAGGCGACTTTATTTGGAGACAACCGATTCTAACTGTGAAAACAAGCACCAAGCACTCCAGGGTAGGGCAACTGGAGTGGTTGATGTTGTGCAATGAGGCCTCCGATATACGAACCCGCACAAGTGAAAGTTTCTTGAGAAATGGGAGTCGAAGGTTTAGTACCAGACTGTCTGGTAGGTCGCATAGCGCAAAGGTAGCGGTGTGGATAGAGGAGGAAAACCGCGAGATGGACATCGGTGCTGAGGGCACAGGTAGATGGCGTTCGATATCTGGTAGGTGATTTCCAGGGGAATAGTAGAACTCAAGCAGTTGTAGTGCTGTGAATTCAGGGGATTTCAGCCAGGCGTCCACCATGCAGGGCATGGTATGCTTGCTCAGGTAGCATGACGGGATGCAGAGGCTTTGAACGGAGCCCTGGTGGGAGGATATGATGGCTCTGGGGATTTCAGAATCATCGAAGAGAGATAGGTGACGACAGTCAAGATTAAGGGGCACGGTGCACCATAGAGGGCGCCACAGAATTGAGAGGACTTGGGTGCGGCAGTAATCCTTGGTGGGGAGAAGCGAGATGATCTCCCCAAGGACGGCGTCCGGGAGATCGCTGATGCGGTCCACCCAAGATTCTACGGGTTCCTGGGGTCCGGTGAGGGCGGGGTCGCTGCTTCTCCCCGCGCTACCGGGTGCGGGATCTACAACAGGCGTCGCCGCTGGCGGGAGCCTCATCTTCTTGGCGCTAGGGTCAGCCGACTCCTTTTTCCTCGAGGGCGTCGCGTCGCGCTCACGGATTTGAGCAGAGTAACGAATGACGAGCCTAGTTGTAGTGCGAGTGAAGAAGAAGGGGAGTTGGGGTTTTTCTGTAGTAGTGAGGAAGAAGGGGAGCTGGGGTTTTCTGTAGGAGTGAGGTGAGGAATTTGGGGGTACGAGTGGAGCGAACTGACGTGAGCTGGGTGGGAGTGAGGAGGAACAAAACACCCAGGTTTTTTTGGGGGCGGTGTGGTGGGTGTGGGTAGCGCCTCTCATTCAGTAAATATATGGACTTTTGAATTGATTTTACTATTTACTAGGGTGGATGGGCTGTTTTGTCTTGGGCCCAGAGAAACAATTACTACTAGTAAAATGGAGACACTCTACAGCTACCTAGAAAAACAATTACTACTACTACAGTGAATACAATACCGCTTCTGGCTCCTCCTAGGTCATCGAAACGTCTCCCTCTACTGAATGCCGTTATACTTTTGTTCACCGACATGCGGGCCATGCAGCGCGCGGGCCCAAATGCCATCCACCAAATTAGAAGGCAGTATGCAGGCGGAGAGTCACCCCGATCGTAGCGCGGCAATAACGAGCCGTCGTATGCTACCTCTTGAGCACTACGTTGGTTTTCCCCGAAGAGGAGAGGATGATGCAGCAAAGTAGCATAAGTATTTCCCTTGGTTTTTGAGAACCAAGGTATCAATCCAGTAGGAGGCCACGCTCAAGTCCCTCGTACCTGCACAAAACGATAGCTACTCGAAACCAACGCGATTAGGGGTTGTCAATCCCTTCACGGTCACTTACGAGAGTGAGATCTGATAGAGATGATAGATAATATTTTTGCTATTTTTTTGGTATAGAGATGCAAAGTAAAAAGTAAAATGCAAAGTAAAAAAGCAAAGCAAGATTAAAGTGATGGAGATTGATATGATGAGAATAGACCCGGGGGCCATAGGTTTCACTAGTGGCTTCTCTCAAGAGCAAAAGTATTCTACAGTGGGTGAACAAATTACTGTTGAGCAATTGACAGAATTGAGCATAGTTATGAGAATATCTACGTATGATCATGTATATAGGCATCACGTCCGAGACAAGTACACCGACTCCTACCTGCATCTACTACTATTACTCCACTCATCGACGGCTATCCAGCATGCATCTAGAGTATTAAGTTAAAAACAGAGTAACGCCTTAAGCAAGATGACATGATGTAGAGGGATAGTTTCATGCAATATGATAAAACCCCCATCTTGTTATCCTCGATGGCAACGATGCAATACGTGCCTTGCTGCCCCTTCTGTCACTGGGAAAGGACACCGCAAAATCGAACCCAAAGCTAAGCACTTCTCCCATGGCAAGAAAAACCAATCTAGTAGGCCAAACCAAACTGATAATTCGAAGAGACTTGCAAAGATAACCAATCATACATAAAAGAATTCAGAGAAGATCCAAATATTATTCATAGATAGACTTGATCATAAACCCACAATTCATCGGTCTCAACAAACACACCGCAAAAATAAGATTACATCGAATAGACCTCCACAAGAGAGGGGGAGAACATTGTATTGAGATCCAACAAGAGAGAAGAAGCCATCTAACTACTAACTATGGACCCGAAGGTCTAAGGTAAACTACTCACACTTCATCGAAGGGGCTAGGATGATGTAGAAGCCCTCTGTGATGACGGCCCTTTCGGGCGGAGCTCCGGAACAGGCCCCAAGATGGGATCTCGTGGATACAGAAAGTTGTGGTGGTGGAATTAGGTTTTTGGCTCCGTATCTGATCATTTGGGGGTATGTAGGTATATATAGGAGGAAGGAGTACGTCGGTGGATCAACAGGGGGCCCACGAGGCGGGGGCGCGTCCTAGGATGGGGGGGGCGCCCCCACCCTCGTGACCGCCTCTGTTACTTCTTGGAGTAGGGTCCAAGTCTCCTGGATCACGTTCAGTGAGAAAATCACGTTCCCAAAGATTTTATTCCGTTTGGACTCCGTTTGATATTCTGTTTCTCCGACACATTGAAATAGGCAAAAAACAACAATTCTGGGCTGGGCCTCCGGTTAATAGGTTAGTCCCAAAAATATTATAAAAGTGGAAAATAAAGCCCAATATAGTCCAAAATAGTAGATAATATAGTATGGAGCAATAAAAAATTATAGATACGTTGGAGACGTATCAGGCATCCCCAAGCTTAATTCCTGCTCGTCCTCGAGTTGGTAAATGATAAAAAGAGAATTTCTGATGCGGAGTGCTACTTGGCATAATTTCAATGCAAATCTTCTTAATTGTGGTATGAATATTCAGATTCGAAAGATTCAAGACAAAAGTTTATGTTGACATAAAAATAATAATACTTCAAGCATACTAACAAAGCAATTATGTGTTCTCAAAATAACATGGCCAAAGAAAGTTATCCCTACAAAATCATATAGTCTGGCTATGCTCTATTTTCACCACACAAAGTATTTAAATCATGCACAACCCCGATGACAAGCCAAGCAATTGTTTCATACTTTAACATTTTCAAAACTTTTTCAATTTTCACGCAATACATGAGCGTGAGCCATGGATATAGCACTATATGTGGCATAGAATGGTGGTTGTGGAGAAGACAAAAAGAGGGGAAGATAGTCTCACATCAACTAGGCGTATCAACGGGCTATGGAGGTGCCCATTAATAGATATCAATGTGAGTGAGTAGGGATTGCCATGCAACGGATGCACTAGAGCTATAAGTATATGAAAGCTCAACAAAAGAAACTAAGTGGGTGTGCATCCAACTCGCTTGCTCACGAAGACCTAGGGCAATTTGAGGAAGCCCATCATTGGAATATACAAGCCAAGTTCTATAATGAAAATTCCCACTAGTATATGAAAGTGACAAAATGAGAGACTCTCTATCATGAAGATCATGGTGCTACTTTGAAGCACAAGTGTGGTAAAAGGATAGTAGCATTGTCCCTTCTCTCTTTTTCTCTCATTTTTTATTTGGGCCTTTTTTCTTTTTTTATGGCCTCTTTTCTTTTTTTATATATTTTTTATTTTTCGTCCGGAGTCTCATCCCGACTTATGGGGGAATCATAGTCTCCATCATCATTTCCTCACTTTGGACAATGCTCTAAAAATGATGATCATCACACTTTTATTTTTCTTACAACTCAACAATTACAACTCGATACTTAGAACAAATATGACTCTATATGAATGCCTCCGGCGGTGTACCAGGATATGTAATGAATCAAGAGTGACATGTATGAAAGAATTATGAATGGTGGCTTTGCCACAAATACGATGTCAACTACATGATCATGCTAGCAATATGACAATGATGGAGCGTGTCATAATAAACAGAACGGTGGAAAGTTGCATGGCAATATATCTCGGAATGGCTATGGAAATGCCATGATAGGTAGGTATAGTGGCTGTTTTAAGGAAGGTATATGGTGGGTGTATGATACCGGCGAAAAGTGCGCGGTACTAGAGAGGCTAGCAAAGGTGGAATGATGGGAAATAGTGCATATAATCCATGGACTCAACATTAGTCATAAAGAACTCATATACTTATTGCAAAAATCTAGAAGTTATCGAAGCAAAGTATTACGTGCATGCTCCTAGTGGGATAGATTGGTAGGAAGAGACCATCGCTCGTCCCCGATCGCCACTCATAAGGAAGACAATCAATAAATAAATCATGCTCCGACTTCATCACATAACGGTTCACCATACGTGCATGCTACGGGAATCACAAACTTCAACGCAAGTATTCTTTAAATTCACAACTACTCAACTAGCATGACTCTAATATCACCATCTTCATATCTCAAAACAATCATCATGCTTCAATCTTTTCTTAGTATTCAATGCACTCAAAAGAAAGTTTCACATATCTTGAATACCAAGCATATTATTATTAAGCAATTTACCATGCTATTAAGACTCTCAAAATGATCTAAGTTAAGCATGAGAGATCAATAGTTTCTTTAAAACAAATCCACCACCGTGGTCTAAAAGATCTAAGTGAAGCACATAGAGCAAAACTACAACGCCCAAAAGATATAAGTGAAGCACATAGAGCAAAACTACAACGCTCAAAAGTTATAAGTGAAGCACATAGAGTATTCTATCAAATTTTAATTCATATATGGCTCTCTCAAAAGGTGTATACAGCAAGGATGATTGTGGAACACTAGCAACAAAGACACAAATAATACAAGACTCTCCAAGCAAAACACATATCATTTGGTGAATAAAAATATAGCTCCAAGTAAAATTACCGATGGAAGTACATGAAAGAGGGGATTCCTTCCGGGGTATCCCCAAGCTTTGACTTTTTGGTGTCCTTGGATTATCTTGGGGGTGCCATGGGCATCCCCCAGCTTAGGCTCTTGCCACTCCTTGTTCCATAATCCATCAAAAGATTTCACCCAAAACTTGAAAACTTCACAACACAAAACTCAATAGAAATCTCGTGAGCTCCGTTAGAGAAAGAAAACAAAAGGCCACTTCAAGGTACTGTAATGAACTCATTATTTATTTATATTGGTGTTAAACCTACTGTATTCCAACTTCTCTATGGATTATAAACTATTTTACTAGCCATAGATTCATCAAAATAAGCAAAGAACACACGAAAAGCAGAATCTGTCAAAAACAGAACAGTCTCTAGTAATCTGTAACTAACGCAAACTTCTGGAACTCCAAAAAATCTACCAAAATAGGACGGCCTAGACAATTTGTTTATTGATCAGAAGAAATTGGAATCAGTATTTTATCATGTTCTGGTGATTTTTAACAATTGTTTTCGTGAACAAAAAGTTTCTGGAAATTACAGCAAGATCAAATAACTATCATCCAAGAAGATTGTAACATCCGAAATTTTCAATTTGGAATGTTATACATTAGATCATCATGCATATCATATTTTATTTCCTTTTGGTTTTGATACTATAAAAAAATCCTAAGCAACTCAAGGACCCACGGAGAGAGTTGGGGATTTCGTTATTTTCATATTTGAGTTTTCTCAAATTTTGAGAATAGGATCATTTGATTTTATTTATTTTATCATCAGTTATTTCTATTAAAAAAATATGAGAGAGGGAATAAAATGACTTTCCCAAAATATATAAATATTGAGGATTTAATAAAAAAATCAAATAAGATTTATTTCGGAGTTTTTCGATATTTTTATTTGAATTTAGGAAAAATATGCGTTTTTCAAAATTGCATTTAGGGCCAAAATAAATGTTCACTTTGTCGGGCTTGATTTTAGAAGCCCGGGAAAATTTATTTCGGAATTTTTGGAGTCCGTTTAGTACTTATTTTTATTTTTCTTCCGAGCGTAATTTAAAAAAAAACGAAACCGACCTTGGGCCGTGTCCGAGCGGGACTCCGCCGGGGGACACCTTTAAATAGCACCGCACCCAAGCCCCAGGCCCGTCAGCCGCCGCCCGAGCCCACCCGCCCGAAACCCTAGCCGCCGCCCGCGCCAGCGCCCGCCGCCGCCGCCGGAGACTCGCGTCGCCCGAGGTTCGCCGCCGCCTCGAAATCCGTGCCGGTTTTAAAAAAAACCGATTGGTTTTCGTCAGTTTTATTTTCGATTTTTTTGGTTTTTTAGTATTTTTTTTATTTTATTATTTTCGGATTAGGTTAATTAAGGAATTAATCCGTTCGTCGTTTTTCTTTTTCGTCGGATTTTCCGCGGTTATTTTCTGATCGCGACTTCTGATCCAATTTTTGTTTTAGTATAACTTTTCGCTCGTTTATCGGAATAAGGCGATTCAAGCGCCTGGAGTTTCGTCTCGAAACCCTCTATCTGATTAATCAACTTAAACAAGTTTTTGCTACTGCAAAATTTGACTTAGATCCAGATTACTAGAACAAAGTTGTTTTCTTTCGCCGTTTGACTTTCGTTGCTTCGTTCGATTTGATTCTTTTTGCAAACCAGAGTTCTTAAGTTGAACTTTCTGGTTAGATCTCTTATTTGAGTTTTACCTGTGCATTAGATGAGTACTTATTGTATGCTTGTTGTTTGTTTGCGATAGAACACCCGGAGTGCGCCGCCTGTTACTTCGAATCTCTAGGTTTCGCGGATCATCAACAAGGCAACTAACACTTTGATCATACCTCTTTTACTACCCAATTTTGTTGCATTAGATCAATCCTCAAACACTGCATGATTAGGATCTAATTTAAATTACGGGATGGGAAGTAGTTGAGGTAGTACCTATTACCTACTTATTTATGAAACCTTTGGGAGTTACTTCTACGTTTGCTTAGTATGCCATGCTATGCTAGTAGACGTGGATTGGGTGAGTGATATCCATGACAGATGTGAGATTGTTAATTAATGGTTTATCTAAGGTGGCAAATTAAACACACATCTGGGTGGATTGAGGCACCTGGTTTCTATCAGGACTTGCCTGTTTTTCTTTGGACCGCCACCCAGGCTCAAAGGGATCATAAGATCATTCATGCTAGTAACTTCCGTGTGCAGCCGCAAGCCACTATGGGCTCTGGCATAGTTGATTAAGTCGTGCGAACTCTTACAGGGTAGACTAGCAGATGTAGGGGAAAGTAGGTGTACCGGTCTATCCGCCGTAAGGTGCTAGCGCTTCTGAAAGACTGTGTCTCGGTCATCCGTTTCTCAAACACAATGTAGTGCGAGAAATCAAACGGAGGCGATCGAGTCTTGTGGGGAAAAGTGCGCAAACCTCTGCAGAGTGTACAAACTAATCATGATTAGCCGTGTCCCCGGTTATGGACGTTTTGAGTATCTAGTACTTGGATATCATGTGAATCTCATCATGTTACTTCTAAATTAATATTGTTGGGTTTCTAATGTTGATTATTATTAATTGGGATTGAGGATGCTTTCAAACATTCTCAATGTTTAACAACCACCATGATAGTTAAATAATTTTATTCCTTTGCAGTAGGGAAAAATTGGCTTTACGCAAAACTGTAACCATAGAGCTTTCCACCAGCCATATATGCATGTAGTATAGGCTTAATCATTCATCACTCTCTATGTGTTTCATTGCCAGCATATTCCATGTGCTGACCCGTTTTTGGGCTGCAACGTTTCATGTTGCAGACTTTTCAAATGACGAGTAAGGTGCCTTTTAGGTCGTGGTTCTATACTCAGTGATGCCGTTGGAGTTGATGGACTCACTCATCTTCCAAGCCTTCCGCTGTTATCGTTATTAGATGGCCTTAAGCCAAATTTATTGTAATAAGTTCTCTTTGAGACATCGATGTAATAAGTGTGTGATTGCTACTCTGTTATAAATCCTTCGAAGTACTGTGTGGTGTCAGCATTACTGATCCAGGGATGACACCGGAGCACAGAGGTCAGACCGTTTGAGGTCTGGTCGCTGACGAGGACATGTATTGGGGGTAGGGTAACAGGCTGACCTAAAGGCCCTACCCATGGACACCGTATACTTTGTACTGGGCCCCTGGGCCAGATCGCCGTCATTATGTACCGCAACTTGAAAGTCACTCGGACGGCGATCACCACTCGGAGCATGGCACTTCACTCGACGAGCTCATTCCACTCGACCGTGTAACTCACTCGGATATGCGAAGACCAATAGTCAGCATGACGGTTTTGTAGTGGGCAGGCATTATGGCATTGATGCTCCACCGTGTAACATAAGGGGTGAGGGGGTGGCGCACTCTATATAAGCCACCCCCACCACTAGACTAAGGGGGCTCTTCTTCCATCTCTCTCTCTCTTTTTCACCATTAGTCTCAGGACTATGGGGATCCGTTCCCCTTTCATTGTAATCTCTGGATACATACTAAGATAAAACAAAGCCTCTCCGGAGCACGAGACGTAGGGTTGTTATCTCCACCGTGAGAGGCCCGAACTCGCTAAAACCACCGTGTCACCCATATGCATCTCGATAGATCATGCTCCTTTATCCTACCCCTCTCTTATTGTCGGAATCGTTACCACGACAGTTGGCGCCCACCGTGGGGCATGGCGTCTATCGAGCCATGGTGAAAATGGTTTTTTCTTCAATCTTCAGCAACGGATCAACGACCATCGCTGGAGCAATTGGCCACTGGAGTTCTGACCATTGGGCCATTCGTACAAAGCAAAGGATCAGGGAAGTATCCATTCAATCTAGTCTTTCTTTGAATTAATTATATGTAACAATGGGTTGATCTTTTCCTCCTGTAGGATCCGACATCACCCATGCGTGATCAATCATAAGGAGAAGAAGCAGCGAAAGGGACACCTCACTTCGTTGCGATCATTGGTTCTGCTCCCAGGCAATGAAGCGACGCCGTCCACGCGTTGCCATCTCTGACTCCATCTACGACGCTGACGTTGCGCTAACATGCATTGGCACCGACGCCGTCCGACCGTCGTCATCTCCGGCCTCGATGCCGTCATTTTCCTCTGGACAGCTGCACAGCGGCTGCCCCTGCGATGGAAACGCAGATCCATCGATGTGCACATAATGATGAAGGCAGTGCCACACACACGCGCGACTCCGGCAGTCGCAACCTGGCCCGGAACGCCATAGTCGGGTACAACGTGCCCGCCGGCGTCGTCGGGTTCGTCGACGTGCTCCTCCGCACCAGGCACGCCCTCGACTGCCGTGACATCGACGACCTCCGAGCTGCTCTCCGGAGTCTCTGACGGTCCCGTACCCGGCGAGTTCGATGCCTTCCGGGGCCGCGAGATCAAGTCCGGCAAACCCCCACGGCACAGCAATGAACTGCATGCAGTGAATGGCCGTGGGAAAGGGAAACTTCCATTTACATTCATTACATACACTAACGGCTTTAAGTTTTGCTTAATTAGCGCTAATTAATGCCTCTTACATGCAGATTCTGCGTACATGATTCTGCATTCATGGTCTGGACGTGGGCTACTCCTTCCATGCGTTGGCTAGCCAAGCAATTACGCCTAATTAACAGGGATTTATTCCTCCGTTATTGACCGAGTCCTGCACCAGCCGCGGCTGCGGTTCACTCGGACGGGCGGAAACACTCGGATGAGGCGTCTCTTCAGACAGCCCTCACTCGACCGTGAGGTCGCGGGGTTCACTCGGCCGGTCCTCCAACGCACTGACCATGACCACTGCATTTAACCAGTCTGCGGCTCGACTCCATGCGGCGAGCACACTGGTGGATTCGTCTCCTTCATTGAATGCGGCGACAGGTCACCATTCAGCAGGACGCGTCTACATTACTCGTACGCCCCGCCATCGTCACTCCACGGCACACGTCTATTTCACTCGGACGCGCTGTGCGTCGTCACGCCCCGGGATGTGTCTACATCACTAGGACGCCCCGTGCATCGACACTCCGCGGGACGCGTCTACATCACTCGGGTGCCCCGTGCGTCGCCGCTCGGCTGGGAACATCTTCATCAACTTGTCCGACTCAGCCTCCCTGTGCATAGCCACTCGGCTGGGCATGTCCTCATCACTCGGCTGCCCCACGCATCGCCGCTCGGTTGGGCGTGTCTTCATCAATTTGCCCGCTCAGCCGCCCCGTGCATCGCCGTTCACTTGGGCACGTCTTCATCGAATTCCCCGCTCGGCCACCCTGCGCGTGGCCGCACAGTTGGGCACATCTTCATCAACTTGCCAGACTCGGCCGCTCCGCGCGTCGTCACTCGGTTGGTCACCTCATAACCACTCGGCCGCTCCGCGCGTCGCCACTCGGTTGGTCACCTCATAACCACTCGGCCGCTCCGTGCGTCGCCTCTTGGTTGGTCACCTCATAACCACTCGGCCGCCCCGCGCGTCGCCATCGCCAAAATCCCCCAGTGGGTGACTTAGCTGCGAATCTGTTTCGCCTAAGTTTGAAAAAATCCTACCGAGTGGAGAGCAAACCTCCCACTCGGGGGCTTAGCTGCAGTCCATTACTCGCCTAAGTTTGAAAAAAAATCCTACCGAGTGGAGAGCAAACCTCCCACTCGGGGGCTTAGCTGCAGTCCAGTACTCGCCTAAGTTTGAAAAAATCCTACCGAGTGGAGAGCAAACCTCCCACTCGGGGGCTTAGCTGCAGTCCAGTACTCGCCTAAGTTTTAAAAAATCCTACCAAGTGGAGAGCAAACCTCCCACTCGGGGGCTTAGCTGCAGTCCAGTACTCGCTTAAGTTTTTAAAAAATCCTACCGAGTGGAGAGCAAACCTCCCACTGGGGGGCTTAGCTGCAGTCCAGTACTCGCCTAAGTTTGAAAAAATCCTACCGAGTGGAGAGCAAACCTCCCACTCGAAGGCTTAGCTGCAGTCCAAGGACTCGCCTAAGTAGCCAAAATCCGACTGAGACAAGAGCAAACCTCTAATTCAAGGAGCTGCATCACAAGTATAATGTGCGCTCCATCCCTATCCGCAAAGACACCGAGACGAAGGTCGACTGTCACCATCGCCTCGTCATCACTCGGCCGCCCCGCGCGTCGCCACTCGGTTGGTCGCCTCATCACCACTCAGCCACTCGCGCGCCTTCAGATAGCTAAGTCATTCTAGCACTACATTCTGTTATTTCCCCGTGCCTGAGTATCCTGTAATTCACAAATCATGTTCACTCGGAGGCCACGCCATCGAGTGTGCCCCTACACTCGGTTTCTTATTTTTCACATACTTGCTTAGTAGTCACTCCTGAGTCCAACTTCCATTTTTAATGCATACGTCATTCACGAACACCATGTGTTCTTCATTTCGAGTTTGCATCAGTCCTCGGGGGCTGCAACTCAGTCGGAACATTACACTTCCATTTTATTTGAGCCAGCACTCCAACATGTCCAGTTGGATCCTTCACTTCGTCAAGTTCGACTAGATCCTTCACTCTTTTAGAATCTTGTTGGTTTTGAACCAGCAAGCCCCTTGCACTCCCAGTGGGTGTCTATGGGTGTTATTTACATAGATCATTTCAGCACACATCAAATTTCCTCGAGAAATTATTTCGTTGGCTTGTGCCATTTTTTACACAAGTTACGCGATCACTCGACGGCCCTATGCGCCAACTTCATCGCTACTCGGACTCGGTCACCGTGCCGGCCCTAGCGCACCACAACACCAACATTGTCGCTCTATTGACTTCAAACACATTCAGCCAACCCCTCAGAGGAATCCTCTTCATCATATCAATGACATAGACCTTGTCAGGCATGAGACTGATAAGTCCCTTTTATAAATTAAACTGCACCCTTCACTCCTTGCGAGTTTGCCTCTTTCGAGCATCACTCGGAAGTTTCTCCTCATCTTTACCCGAGTCCGACTCGATTGATTACAAATTATCCATTCAAAACTATATTTCTCGTATTCCGGCACGTCCGTTGTCGAAGCCTATAGTACGCTCGGGGGCTACGCCGCACTCGGGAGCTGCAGCTCATTCGGAATGATACTCTCCTAAGTGGTCGAGTACTTCTTCACCAGTCAGACCCTTCACTTCAACAAGTACATTCGATCCGTCACTTTGACAAATTACATAATCACCCAGACACTCTGCATGCCATCCTCGTTCCTACTCAGACTCAGTTGTCGCGCCGGTCTTGTTGCGCCGCAGCCACACAACACCGACCTCGTCACTACATCAGCTTCGAAAGCATCTGGCTAGTTCCTTCGAAGACCATTTCAGCCACTTGGCTGGACACACAGTCCTTCACTCGACCGCCTCGCGCATCCTCACTCAGCCATCCCGCACGTCGCCACTCGGTTGTGCACGTCTTCACCACTTGGCCGCTCCGCGCGTCGCCTCTCGGTTGTGCATGCCTTCACCACATGGCCGCCCCGCGCGTCACAACTTGGCTGGACACATAGTCCTTCACTCGGCCACCTCGCACATCCTCACTCGACCGCCCCGCGCGTCGCCACTTGGTTGTGCACGTCTTCACCACTTGGCCGCTCCGCACGTCGCCTCTCGGTTGTGCATGCCTTCACCACATGGCCGCCCCGGGCGTCACAATTTGGCTGGACACATAGTCCTTCACTCGGCCACCTCACACATCCTCACTCGGCCGCCCCGCGCGTCACCATCGGTTGGTCACCTCATCACCGCTCGGCCGCCCCGCGCATCGCCACTCGGTTGGTCACCTCATAACCACTCGACCGCCCCACGCGTCGTCACTCGGCTGTACACATCATCGCCCATCGGACACCTCGCGCGTCTCCATCATTTGGACATGTCTTTACCTCTACACCCCAGTGCAGGAACGACTAAGTTACTCATATGTTCAAACCTCATTTCACACTCTGTAGCAATCTTACCTTTTTCGAGCATCACTCGGGGGCTTCGCACAGCCCTGGGCCATGTCGCCCTCATGGGTTACACCCATTTGGTCAACCTATTGATCACATCAGGAATATTTCTTTTGACCATACATGTTCGGTCTGCCGAAAATCTATAAGGGTAGTACTATCCACTCGGACGATCGCCCAAATCATTTCTTGAAGTCATCTTCAGGACTGCAAAAGGGCGAAAACGACGCTCCTCTACAGATATACTTGGCCCTTATCCTAGGCTCCAAGGCGTCAGTTTCACAAACTTGGACTCAGAGATGGCATGTGTTGGTGTTCCCCCAGGATAATGAGTGGCATCTCTTTGGAGAGTCAGCCCACACACTAGCCTCGCCACTCGGGTTTCATGGCACGTCCATGTCAGACCACTAGTCTATCTCCTCCGGGAGACATACGAGTGCCACCAAGTTTTTCCTTGTAGTCAACATACCCCGATCAGTTGGGAAGCACGTCCACTCGGACAAATACTCCTTTCACGCAAAATCTAGCGGTCAATATAAGAAGTACTACTGGAACGATTACTCCCGGGAGTGTCCGGCCTTTTTCTACAGTCGGCAGTTTCAAAGCCGAATTCATTCACCATGCCGAGAGCACGAAGATTCACCTGATTGATCGAGTTCCAGGCTGAATTTATTCCGTGCCGAGTGCACGAAGATCATTCCGACTGACTCAGCTCCAGGCTGAGCTTATTTACCATGTCAAGCACCTGAAGATGCATCCGATTGACTCAATTTCAGACTAAAAGATATCTACCGTGTCGACTATGTGGAGGTTTACCAGGAGACTTAAACCCTCTGCCCGACTCATCTAGTCCGGCAGAGGCTCGGGGACTACACCCAGCGGGTGCACTCAGCGTGCCCCCACTGGAAGAGAACTCAGAAAGAAACATTTTGCTCGATGCAAAACCAGCTCCAGAATTACTCGACCTCCGAGTCAGAGAAGAACAAGTTCGATTAGTACCATCTAAGAAGAGTTTTAGTTCTCTCAGACCCCCGCCGACTGCCCGCAGTCGACGGCGGTCTCGGGGACTACACCCAGTGGGTGCACTCAGCGTGCCCCCACTGGAGTAATCTCCACTCGGTACGGCCTGACCAGTCCGAGTGATGAACAACAACAAAAAAGACAGGCTCTAAGACTCTCGCCGACTGCCCGCAGTCGACGGCAGTCTCTGGGACTACACCCAGTGGGTGCACTCAGCGTGCCCCCACTGGAATGGTATCCACTCGGAACGGTCCGCCCGGTCCGAGTGACGGCCAAACAATAAAACAAAGACACGTTCCAGGCGTGAAGAAATTCCGAGTAATCAGTTACTCAATGCAGGACCAGCTCCAAATCACTCCAAAAAAAATTGCTATAAGGTGAGTTTAACGCTCCTCCGCGGACCCGTTTGAGCTCATTTCACTCGGACACCATACAGTCTGGAATCCGTCAAGGCAACATGCGGAGATAAGATCGCCGGATGACCAGAGGGAGTTCATAAGTGCCTCCGCAGCACTCGACTCATCTGGGAATTCACCTCGACTCGACCCGCTCAACCTCGACCGATTCGGGGGCTAATGACGAGGACATGTATTGGGGGTAGGGTAACAGGCCTGACCTAAAGGCCCTACCCATGGACACCGTATACTTTGTACTGGGACCCTGGGCCAGATCGCCGTCATTATGTACCGCAACTTGAAAGTCACTCGGACGGCGATCACCACTCGGAGCACGGCACTTCACTCGACGAGCTCATTCCACTCGACCGTGTAACTCACTCGGATATGCGAAGACCAATAGTCAGCATGACGGTTTTGTAGTGGGCAGGCATTATGGCATTGATGCTCCACCGTGTAACATAAGGGGTGAGGGGGTGGCGCACTCTATATAAGCCACCCCCACCACTAGACTAAGGGGGCTCTTCTTCCATCTCTCTCTCTTTTTCACCATTAGTCTCAGGACTATGGGGATCCGTTCCCCTTTCATTGTAATCTCTGGATACATACTAAGATAAAACAAAGCCTCTCCGGAGCACGAGACGTAGGGTTGTTATCTCCACCGTGAGAGGCCCGAACTCGCTAAAACCACCGTGTCACCCATATGCATCTCGATAGATCATGCTCCTTTATCCTACCCCTCTCTTATTGTCGGAATCGTTACCACGACAGTCGCTACAGAGATGGTATCAGAGCACACGCTGACTGTAGGACACGACCACTAAGCTAAAGCCCTAGTTCACTACTCTCTTCTCATTTCTGACTCCTCATCTTTTCTACTCTTTTAGGATGACGGAAGCGAGGATCAAGTTCACCCAGCCGGATGAAGATACACCTTTTGGACGACACTTGAAGGAAGTCACTAGGTACCTCAACATTGGAATACCAAGCTTCACCGGGACCTACAACACCACTTTACCCGAAGAGGAGCGTTGGAAGATTCAAGCTCTATTTCCAGGAAGGACGTTCGCGCCAATCACGGAGCCCATAGAGTGTGTTTTCAATGCACCAACATGGAGTCTGGGAAAGAGCATGGCAACTCATATCACCATGGGACGCATTGGAGAAGTTTACCAACAAGACCTCAAGGACACTATTTACCAGATTTGCGGACGCCGAGACGATCAATGGGATTTAGTTAGCACTAAGAAGGATAGATCCATTGCAGCTTTCATCCAGGAGTTAAACCAGCACACTCGACGCCAGGAGAACCAGATGTGCGCAGACATGATGGAGTTGAAGAAGGCAAAAGCCAAGATTATTGAGCTAGAGGGAGAACTGAAGGCCACTCGCAGGGACTACATGGATGAGATTGTAGCTCTAGTGAGACAAAACGGTGATCTTAAGGAGAAGATTGAAGAACTCATGGTGAATTCAGCACCCGGAGGAGAAGATGAAGATTGCACCTGTCCAGATAACTACATCATCATCGATAGCACCGATTCCGATCCTAGTGATGATGACTTCAAAGATGAAGCTGGAGCAGATATCATGGAGTCTTCATCGGACCAGTTTTTCTAAATAGACCACCATAACAGTAGTAGTGTTCCACCATGTAAATATTATAGTCCACGCACTTTTGCGATAGTTCTAGACCGATTGTATGCCCTTGTTTGATTGAATGAAGTGATTTTGTGTGCATTTGGGTGGTGTTTTCTCTTTAGACCTCATTCTATTCTTATTTCTCATCTTTTCTAAACCCTCAGATGCCTCCGAGACGTGACAATGGATTTGCTTTCCCACCGGAGCTCACTCAGTTGATCCAGCAGCAGAATGCCTTGATGTAGTTGTTAGTCCAGAACCAGAACAACAACAACAACAACAACAACAACAACAACAACAACAACAACAACAACAACAACAACAAAAACAACAACAACAATAACAACAACAACCACCAACCGCCACCACCACCAGTTGATCACTTGACCCGTTTCCTCAGGCTGAATCCGCCGGTGTTTTCCAGTAGCACCGAGCCGATTGTAGCAGATGATTGGCTCCACAAGACAAGGAGGGAGTTGACCACTACATGATGTATAGATGAGGAAAAGGTGAAGTTTGCCGCACATCAGCTTGAAGGACCCGCAGCAGCATGGTGGGAGAATTTTACAGTCACTTACCCTGTAGACACTGTCACATGGGATCAGTTTCAGCAAGCTTTCCGTACAGCCCATGTTTCAGCCGGAGCTATGGCCATGAAGAAGCGTGAGTTTCGCAACTTGCGCCAAGGAGGACGGACAGTTGGCCAGTATGTGGATGATTTTAGTAAGCTAGCACGTTATGCCCCAGATGACGTTGCTACGGATGCAGCTAAACAGGAGAAGTTTCTGGAAGGACTGAATGACGAGCTGAGTATGCAGTTGATGGTAGCAAGTTTCAACAACTACCAGGAGTTGGTAGATCGTGCTCTAATGATTGAGGGGAAGCAGCAGCAGATTGAAAACCGCAAGAGGAAGTATGGGTAGGGGAAGTATAACTCAGGAGCCCAGTAGAAGCCCCGTCTTACCCCTAAACCGGGAGTTCACTTTCAGCATACCCATGGAGGAGGTAGCTCGCACAACCATAATGGCTCCAAGAATGGTAATGAGAATGGAGGAAGCAACAGCCAGAACCGCACCACCCCATCAACCCCAGCCAAGAGAGATCTGAGCCAAGTCACCTGTTTCAAGTGTTCCAAAACCGGACATTATGCCAATGAATGTCCTGAAGGCCAGAATGGCAATGGAAGCTCTGGAAAGAAGCCGAACCCTTTCAACAGGGGACAGGTGAACCACGTGGATGTGGAGGAGGTTGAAGCCCAGCCTGATGCAGTAATCGGTAAGTTTTTTCTTAAGTCATTGACTGCACTCGTTCTTTTTTATACTGGTGCATCGCATTCATACATATCAAGGGGATTTGTGGAAAAGTATAGCCTGCCCACTGGGGTTCTCAAAACACCTATGCTAGTAAGCTCACCAGGAGTAGAGTACATGGCCAGTCAAGGATGCTTTCAAGTGCCATTAAGTATAGGACGACATGTTTTCCCAACGGATTTAATTATTCTGGAATCTCAAGGTTTGGATGTAATTCTCGGTATGGATTGGTTGTCGATGTATGGAGGAAACATCGATTGCGCCAGTAAGACAATTTTTCTTACCATGCCAGAAGGAAGAAGGATCAAGTATGTATCCCGGCATGCGCCAAACAGGACACAAGTAAATTCCTTGTCAGGAGTTGTGCAGGAGGAAGTACCAGTGGTAAAGGATTTCCCTGACGTATTTCCAGAAGAGTTGCCAGGCATGCCACCGGATAGAGACATTGAGTTTTTGATTGAGCTTTTGCCAGGCACAGGGCCAATATCGAAGAGACCATACAGGATGCCCGCACAAGATTTGGTGGAAATTAAAAAGCAGATTAAGGAGTTACTAGATAAAGGTTACATTCGCCCAAGTTCTTCGCCTTGGGGATCACCAGTACTTCTAGTGGAGAAGAAGGATGGATCATTAAGGATGATTGTTGATTATCGTGGATTGAACGAGGTAACGGTCAAGAACAAGTACCCACTACCGATGATCAATGATCTGTTTGATCGATTGCAAGGAGCTAAAGTGTTTTCCAAGATCGATTTGCGATCAGGGTACCATCAGTTGAAGATTCGGGAGCAGGACATACCCAAGACATCATTCACCACCAGATATGGACTGTATGAGTATACCGTTATGTCATTTGGACTGACTAACGCACCCGCCTATTTTATGAACATGATGAACAAAGTGTTTATGGAGTTTCTGGATAAGTTGTCGTGGTGTTCATTGATGATATTCTAGTTTATTCTAAGAATGAACAGGAGCATAAAGAACATTTGCGATTGGTACTAGAAGCTCAGAGAACATCAGCTATATGCCAAGTTCAGCAAATGTGAGTTTTGGTTGAAGGAAGTAGGATTCCTCGGACACGTTATATCCGGAGAAGGAATAGCAGTTGATCCCACACAGGTTATCACTTTGACCAATTGGGAAGCACCAACAATAGTTGGAGAGATCCGGAGTTTTCTTGGACTTGCAGGATACTACCGGAGATTTATTGAGAACTTCTCGAAGATTTCAAAGCCTATGACGGAGTTGCTGAAGAAGGATACTAAGTTCATTTGAACTGAGGAGTGCGAGGCTAGTTTCCAGGAATTGAAGAAACGTTTGGTTACCTCACCAGTGTTGATTTTGCCAGATCAGACCAAGGATTATGAGGTATATTGCGACCCTTCACGTCGGGGACTTGGGGCAGTGCTTATGCAGGAGGGAAGAGTTGTTTCGTATGCTTCACGACAACTGAAGCCTCACGAATTAAATTATGCCACGCATGATTTGGAGTTAGCAGCCGTAGTGCATGCATTAAAGACATGGAGACATTTCCTCATTGGCAATCATTGTGAGGTGTACACGGATCACAAGAGTTTGAAGTACATTTTCGTGCAGAAGGAGTTGAATCTCAGACAAAGGAGATGGTTGGAGCTTATCAAGGATTATGATATGAGATTACATTACCATCCCGGAAAAGCTAATGTAGTAGCTGATGCATTGAGCCGTAAGAGCCATGTCAGTACAATAATGACGGGAGAAATAGCAAAGGAGTTAGCCGAGGATCTTCGTGAGCTATGTTTGGAAATAGTCCCGAGAGGCTATGTAGCAGCATTGCAGATTCAGTCAACGCTGATGGATAGAATCAGAGAAGCTCAGAAGACTGACAAGGAGATTGCCACTATAAAGGAGAAAATGAACGAAGGAAAAGCTAAGGGATTTCGTGAGGATGAGCACGATACTCTATGGTTTGAAGACCGTGTCTATGTGCCCAATGACCCGGAGATCAGGAAGTTGATTCTGCAAGAGGCACATGATTCGCCCTATTCGATTCACCCAGGAAACACGAAGATGTATTTGGATTTGAAGGATACTTTCTGGTGGACCGGAATGAAGAAGGATATTGCGGGGTATGTAGCAGTTTGTGATGTATGTCAGAGAGTAAAGGCAGAGCACCAGATGCCCGCAGGATTGTTGCAGCCATTGCCGATACCCGAATGGAAGTGGGATAAGCTAGGCATGGATTTTATCACGGGATTACCAAGGACTCGTTCCGACTATGACTCAATCTGGGTTGTAGTTGATCGGTTGATGAAGGTAGCTCATTTCATCCCAGTAAAGACCACTTACACCAGTTCTAAGTTGGCAAAGATATACATGACCAGGATCGTATATCTGCATGGAGTTCCGAGGAGTATCGTATCAGATAGAGGAACCCAGTTTACCTCAAAGTTCTGGAAGCAGTTGCATGAGACTTTGGGTACCAGGCTAGAATTCAGTATAGCTTTTCATCCGCAGACAGATGGACAGACCGAGAGAGTCAATCAGATTTTGGAAGATATGCTGAGAGCTTGTGCGCTAGACTATGGATCTAGTTGGGACGACAATTTGCCATATGCAAAGTTCTCTTACAATAACAGCTATCAGACCAGTTTGAAGATGGCCCTTTCGAAGCTTTGTACGGAAGGAGGTGTAGGACACCGTTATCATGGGACGAAGTTGGAGACCGCCAGTTGTTTGGACCTGATTTGATTAAGGAGTCTGAACAGAAGGTGAAGTTGTTTCGCGATAGGCTCAAGGTAGCCCAGTCCAGGCAGAAGAGTTACGCAGATTCTAAACGCAAGGAGACAGTTTACGAAGTCGGAGATAGAGTTTATCTCCGAGTATCTCCACTTCGAGGAATTAAGCGTTTTGGAGTTAAGGGAAAGTTAGCGCCACGATTTGTAGGACCATATCGAGTTTTGGAGCGTATGGGAGAAGTGGCCTACAAGTTGGAATTGCCAGCAGGATTGTCAGGAGTTCATGATGTATTCCACGTTTCCCAGTTGAAGAAGTGCCACGCGGAGACGGCTGACATACCTTGGAGAGATACAGTGCCATTGGAAGCAATTCAGTTGGATAACAATTTGACCTATGAGGAGAAACCAGTTAAGATTCTCGAGTTTGCAAGTCGATTCACTCGCACCAAGGTTATCAAGTTTTGCAAGGTTCAGTGGAGCCACCACACAGAGGATGAAGCCACCTGGGAGCGAGAGGAGGATTTACTCACGGACCACCCTCACCTATTTTCTAGCCAACCCGAATCTCGAGGGCGAGATTCATCTTAAGGGGGGTAGGTTTGTAACATCCCAAATTTTCAATTTGGAATGTTATACATTAGATCATCATGCATATCATATTTTATTTGCTTTTGGTTTTGATCCTATAAAAAAATCCTAAGCAACTCAAGGACCCACGGAGAGAGTTGGGGATTTCGTTATTTTCATATTTGAGTTTTCTCAAATTTTGAGAATAGGATCATTTGATTTTATTTATTTTATCATCAATTATTTCTATTACAAAAATAAGAGAGAGGGAATAAAATGACTTTCCCAAAACAAAAATATTGAGGATTTAAAAAAAGAATCAAATAAGATTTATTTCAGAGTTTTTCGATATTTTTATTCGAATTTAGGAAAAATATGCGTTTTTCAAAATTGCATTTAGGGCCCAAATAAATATTCACTTTGTCGGACTTGATTTTAGAAGCCTGGGAAAATTTATTTTGGGATTTTTGGAGTCCGTTTAGTACTTCTTTTTATTTTTCTTCCGAGCGTAATTTTTTTTTTAAAACGAAACCGACCTTGGGCCGTGCCCGAGCGGGACTCCGCCCGGGGGACGCCTTTAAATAGCTCCGCACCCGAGCCCCAGGCCCGTCAGCCGCCGTCCGAGCCCACCCGCCTGAAACCCTAGCCGCCGCCCGCGCCAGCGCCCGCCGCCGCCGCCGCAGCCGCCGGAGCCTCGCGTCGCCCGAGGTTCGCCGCCGCCTCGAAATGCGTGCCGTTTTTTAAAAAAAACACCGATTGGTTTTCGTCGGTTTTATTTTCGGTTTTTTGGATTTTTTAATATATTTTTATTTTATTATTTTCGGATTAGGTTAATTAACGAATTAATCCGTTCGTCGTTTTTCTTTTTCGTCGGATTTTCCGCGCTTATTTTGTGATTGCGATTTCTGATCCGATTTTTGTTTTAGTATAACTTTTCGCTCGCCTATCGGAATCAGGCGATTCAAGCGCCTGGAGTTTCGTCTCGAAACCCTCTATCCGATTAATTAACTTAAACGAGTTTTTGCTACTGTAAAATTTGACTTAGATCCAGATTACTAGAACGAAGTTGTTTTCTTTCGCCCTTTGACTTTCGTTGCTTCGTTCGATTTGATTCTTTTTGCAAACCAGAGTTCTTAAGTTGAACTTTCTGGTTAGATCTCTTATTTGAGTTTTACCTATGCATTAGATGAGTACTTATTGTATGCTTGTTGTTTGTTTGCGATAGAACACCCGGAGTGCGCCGCCTGTTACTTCGAATCTCTAGGTTTCGCGGATCATCAGCAAGGCAAGTAACACTTTGATCATACCTCTTTTACTATCCAGTTTTATTGCATTAGATCAATCCTCAAACACTGCATGATTAGGATCTAATTTTAATTGTGGGATGGGAAGTAGTTGAGGTAGTACCTATTACCTGCTTATTTATGAAACCTTTGGGAGTTACTTCTACGTTTGCTTATTATGCCATGCTATGCTAGTAGACGTCGATTGGGTGAGTGATATCCATGATAGATGTGAGATTGTTAATTAATGGTTTATCTAAGGTGGCAACTTAAACACACATCTGGGTGGATTGAGGCACCTGGGTATTCCAGGATTGTCTGTTTCTTTTTGGACCGCCACCCAGGCTCAAAGGGATCATGAGATTATTCAAACTAGAAACTTCCGTGTGCAGCCACAAGCCATTATGGGCTCTGGCATAGTTGATTAAGTCGTGCGAACTCTTACAGGGTAGACTAGCAGATGTAGGGGAAAGTAGGTGTACCGGTCTATCCGCCGTAAGGTGCTAGCGCTTCTGAAAGACTGTGTCTCAGTCATCCGTTTCTCAAACACCATGTATTGAGAGAAATCAAACGGAGACGATCGAGTCTTGTGGGGAAAAGTGCGCAAACCTCTGCAGAGTGTACAAACTAATCATGGTTAGCCGTGTCCCCAGTTATGGACGTTTTGAGTATCTAGTACTTGGATATCATGTGAATCTCATCATGTTACTTCTAAATTAATATTGTTGGGTTTCTAATGTTGATTATTATTAATTGGGATTGAGGATGCTGTCAAACATTCTCAATGTTTAACAACCACCATGATAGTTAAATAATTTTATTCCTTTGCAGTAGGGAAAAATTGGCTTTACGCAAAACTATAACCATAGAGCTTTCCACCAGCCATATATGCATGTAGTATAGGCTTAATCATTCATTACTCTCTATGTGTTACATTGCCAGCATATTCCATGTGCTGACCCATTTTCGGGATGCAACGTTTCATGTTGCAGACTTTTCAAACGACGAGTAAGGTGCCTTTTAGGTCGTGGTTCTGTACTCAGTGATGCCGTTGGAGTTGATGGACTCACTTATCTTCCAAGCCTTCCGTTGTTATCGTTATTAGATGGCCTTAAGCCATATTTATTGTAATAAGTTCTCTTTGAGACATCGATGTAATAAGTGTGTGATTGCTACTCTGTTATAAATCCTTCGAAGTACTGTATGGTGTCAGCATTACTGATCCAGGGATGACACCGGAGCACAGAGGTCAGACTGTTTGAGGTCTGGTCGCTACAGAGATGGTATCAGAGCACACGCTGACTATAGGACACGACCACTAAGCTAAAGCCCTAGTTCACTACTCTCTTCTCATTTCTGACTCCTCATCTTTTCTACTCTTTTAGGATGACGGAAGCGAGGATCAAGTTCACCCAGCCGGATGAAGATACACCTTTTGGACGACACTTGAAGGAAGTCACTAGGTACCTCAACATTGGAATACCAAGCTTCACCGGGACCTACAACGCCACTTTACCCGAAGAGGAGCGTTGGAAGATTCAAGCTCTAGTTCCAGGAAGGACGTTCGCGCCAATCACGGAGCCCATAGAGTGTGCTTTCAATGCACCAACATGGAGTCTGGGAAAGAGCATGGCAGCTCATATCACCATGGGACGCATTGGAGAAGTTTACCAACAAGACCTCAAGGACACTATTTACCAGATTTGTGGACGCCGAGACGAACAATGGGAGATAGTTAGCACTAAGAAGGATAGATCCATTGCAGCTTTCATCCAGGAGTTAAACCAGCACATTCGACGCCAGGAGAACCAGATGTGCGCAGACATGATGGAGTTGAAGAAGGCAAAAGCCAAGATTATTGAGCTAGAGGGAGAACCGAAGGCCACTCGCAAGGACTACATGGATGAGATTGTAGCTCTAGTGAGACAAAACGGCGATCTTAAGGAGAAGATTGAAGAACTCATGGTGAATTCAGCACCCGGAGGAGAAGATGAAGATTGCATCTGTCCAGATAACTACATCATCTTCGACGGCACCGATTCCGATCCTAGTGATGATGACTTCAAAGATGAAGCTGGAGCAAATATCATGGAGTCTTCATCGGACCAGTTTTTCTAAATAGACCACCATAACAGTAGTAGTGTTCCACCATGTAAATATTATAGTCCACACACTTTTGCGATAGTTCTAGACCGATTGTATGCCCTTGTTTGATTGAATGAAGTGATTTTGTGTGCATTTGGGTAGTGTTTTCTCTTTAGACCTCATTCTATTCTTATTTCTCATCTTTTCTAAACCCTCAGATGCCTCCGAGACGTGACAATGGATTTGCTTTCCCACCGAAGCTCACTCAGTTGATCCAGCAGCAGAATGCCTTGATGTAGTTGTTAGTCCAAAACCAGAACAACAACAACAACAACAACAACAACAACAACAACAACAACAACAACAACAACAACAACAACAACCCACCGCCACCACCACTAATTGATCACTTGACCCGTTTCCTCAGGCTGAATCCGCCGGTGTTTTCCAGTAGCACCGAGCCGATTGTAGCAGATGATTGGCTCCGCAAGACAGGGAGGGAGTTGACTACTGCAGGATGTACAGATGAGGAAAAGGTGAAGTTTGTCGTACATCAGCTTGAAGGACCCACAACAGCATGGTGGGAGAATTTTACAGCCACTTACCCTGTAGACACTGTCACATGGGATCAGTTTCAGCAAGCTTTACGTACAGCCCATGTTTCAGCAGGAGCTATGGCCATGAAGAAGCGTGAGTTTCACAACTTGCGCCAAGGAGGACGGACAGTTGGCTAGTATGTGGATGATTTTAGTAAGCTAGCACGTTATGCCCCAGATGACGTTGCTACGGATGCCGCTAAACACGAGAAGTTTCTGGAAGGACTGAATGACGAGCTGAGTATGCAGTTGATGGTAGCAAGTTTCAACAACTACCAGGAGTTGGTAGATCATGATCTAATGATTGAGGGGAAGCAGTAGCAGATTGAAAACCCCAAGAGGAAGTGTGGGCAGGGGAGTTCTACAGAAGCCCCGTCTTACCCCTAAACCGAGAGTTCACTTTCAGCATACCCATGGAGGAGGTAGCTCGCACAACCATAATGGCTCCAAGAATGGTAATGGGAAGGGAGGAAGCAACGGCCAGAACCGCACCACCCCATCAACCCCAGCCAAGAGAGATCTGAGCCAAGTCACCTGTTTCAAGTGTTCCAAAACCGGACATTATGCCAATGAATGTCCTGAAGTCCAGAATGGCAATGGAAGCTCTGGAAAGAAGCCGAACCCTTTCAACAGGGGACAGGTGAACCACGTGGATGTGGAGATGGTTGAAGCCCAGCCTGATGCAGTAATCGGTAAGTTTTTGGTTAAGTCATTTACTGCACTCGTTCTTTTTGATACTGGTGCATCGCATTCATACATATCAAGGGGATTTGTGGAAAAGTATAGCCTGCCCACTGGGGTTCTCAAAACACCTATGCTAGTAAGCTCACCAGGAGCAGAGTACATGGCCAGTCAAGGATGCTTTCAAGTGCCATTAAGTATAGGACGGCATGTTTTCCCAACGGATTTAATTATTCTGGAATCTCAAGGTTTGGATGTAATTCTCGGTATGGATTGGCTATCGATGTATGGAGGAAACATCGATTGCGCCAGTAAGACAATTTTGCCTACAACGCCAGAAGGAAGAAGGATCAAGTATGTATCCCGGCATGCGCCAAACAAGACACAAGTAAATTCCTTATCAGGAGTTGTGCAGGAGGAAGTACCAGTGGTAAAGGATTTCCCTGACGTATTTCCAGAAGAATTGCCAGGCATGCCACCGGATAGAGACATTGAGTTTTTGATTGAGCTTTTGCTAGGCACAGGGCCAATATCGAAGAGACCATACAGGATGCCCGCACAAGATTTGGTGGAAATTAAAAAGCAGATTAAGGAGTTACTGGATAAAGGTTACATTCGCCCAAGTTCTTCGCCTTGGGGATCACCAGTACTTCTAGTGGAGAAGAAGGATGGATCGTTAAGGATGGTTGTTGATTACTGCGGATTGAACGAGGTAACGATCAAGAACAAGTACCCACTACCAATGATCAATGATCTGTTTGATCGATTGCAACGAGCTAAAGTGTTTTCCAAGATCGATTTGCGATCAGGGTACCATCAGTTGAAGATTCGGGAGAGCAGGACATACCCAAGACATCATTCACCACCAGATATGGACTGTATGAGTATACCGTTATGTCATTTGGACTGACTAACGCACCCGCCTATTTTATGAACATGATGAACAAAGTGTTTATGGAGTTTCTGGATAAGTTGTCGTGGTGTTCATTGATGATATTCTGGTTTATTCGAAGAATGAAGAGGAGCATAAAGAACATTTGCGATTGGTACTTGAGAAGCTCAGAGAACATCAGCTATATGCCAAGTTCAGCAAATGTGAGTTTTGGTTGAAGGAAGTAGGATTCCTCGGACACGTTATATCCGGAGAAGGAATAGCAGTTGATCCCACAAAGGTTATCACTATGACCAATTGGGAAGCACCAACAATAGTTGGAGAGATCCGGAGTTTTCTTGGACTCGCAGGATACTACCAGAGATTTATTGAGAACTTCTCGAAGATTGCAAGATGCAAATTTAGAGAGCAATCATCAAAGGCATGGAAATTTACCAAATCACACAAGGTTTTGGGGATAGTGGAGACACTAGCACCCAAATCACACAGAGCATAAAACTCATGATCTTTAATTTTAATTTTAATAGTTGGTTCCCACTCATCATAGAGTTTTCTAGGGATAGAAACTTTCAACTCAAGTTTTTCTTCATAAGATTGCATCAAGGCATCAACAATATGTTCGGTAAAGGCTTTCTTTTGACTATAAGCATGAGGAGAATTTAGCACGGATTGCAACAAGGAAATACAATCAATTAAAGAGCAACTTTCATAATTAAATTCCTTGAAATCCAATATAGTGGGTTTAGCAATATCTAGGGTTTTATTTCTTTCAATCCCACTTTCATCATAAAGATCTAAATACTCTGAATTTTTGGAACGCCTTCTAGGTAAAGGAAGATCATATTCAGTTTCATCAAGATTCATATTGCAAAACAAAGATTTAATAGGGGACATATCAATAACTTTTAGATCTTCATCTTGATTTTCATAGGAATTCGGTTTAGCGGCCATCTTATTGACTAAGGTAGCTTGCATATCCGAAATTTCAGCAGTCATCTTGTCAAGACGAGCAATTTGGGATCTTATACCATCAAATTCTTTAGACATATCATCAAGCTCTTTATTCATATAACTCATAAAACCTTTTGTTCCTTAAGCTCGTTTCTAAAGAAATTATTATGCTCAAATTGCAAAATCATAAAATTCCTGGCGTTGTTTTCGATCTCCTCTAACCTTTTAAGGTGAAGATCACCAAATCTTGGTAGAGCCATCGCGACAAACAAGCAATCCAACACACGAGCAAACAAAAGGCAAGCGAGAAAGGCAAACGGGAAAAGAGAAGGAGAAGGAGATTGGGAAAGAGGGCGAATAAAACGACAAGGGTGAAGTGGGGGAGAGGAAAACGAGAGGCAAATTGCAACTAATGTAATGCAAGAGATAGGGATTGTGATGGGTACTTGGTATGTTGACTTTTGCGTGGACTCCCCGGCAACAGCGCCAGAAATGGCTCGTCGTCGGGAGTCTAAATCTTGACTTGACCTTGCGTAAGCCTCCCCGGCAACGGCGCCAGAAATTCTTCTTGCTACCTCTTGAGCACTGCGTTGGTTTTCCCCGAAGAGGAGAGGATGATGCAGCAAAGTAGCGTACGTATTTCCCTCAGTTTTTGAGAACCAAGGTATCAATCCAGTAGGAGGCCACGCTCAAGTCCCTCGTACCTGCACAAAACGATAGCTACTCGCAACCAACCCGATTAGGGGTTGTCAATCCCTTCACGGTCACTTACGAGAGTGAGATCTGATAGAGATGATAGATAATATTTTTGCTATTTTTTTGGTATAGAGATGCAAAGTAAAAAGTAAAAGGAAAGTAAAAATCAAAGCAAGATTAAAGTGATGGAGATTGATATGATGAGAATAGACCCGGGGGCCATAGGTTTCACTAGTGGCTTCTCTCAAGAGCATAAGTATTCTATGGTGGGTGAACAAATTACTGTTGAGCAATTCACAGAATTGAGCATAGTTATGAGAATATCTAGGTATGATCATGTATATAGGCATCACGTCCGAGACAAGTAGACCGACTCCTGCCTGCGTCTACTACTATTACTCCACTCATCGACCGCTATCCAGCATGCATCTAGAGTATTAAGTTAAAAACAGAGTAACGCCTTAAGCAAGATGACATGATGTAGAGGGATAGTTTTATGCAATATGATAAAAAACCCATCTTGTTATCCTCGATGGCAACGATGCAATACGTGCCTTGCTGCCCCTTTTGTCACTGGGAAAGGACACCGCAAGATCGAACCCAAAGCTAAGCACTTCTCCCATGGCAAGAAAAAACCAATCTAGTAGGCCAAACAAAACTGATAATTCGAAGAGACTTGCAAAGATAACCAATCATACATAAAATAATACAGAGAAGATTCAAATATTATTCATAGATAGACTTGATCATAAACCCACAATTCATTGGTCTCAACAAACACACCGCAAAAAGAAGATTACATCGAATAGATCTCCACAAGAGAGGGGGAGAACATTGTATTGAGATCCAAAAAGAGAGAAGAAGCCATCTAACTACTAACTATGGACCAGAAGGTCTGAGGTAAACTACTCACACTTCATCGGAGGGGCTAGGATGATGTAGAAGTCGTCCGTGATGACGGCCCTTTCCGGCGGAGCTCTAGAACAGGCCCCAAGATGGGATCTCGTGGATATAGAAAGTTGCAACGATGGAATTAGGTTTTTGGCTCCGTATCTGATCGTTTGGGGGTACGTAGGTATATAGGAGGAAGGAGTACGTCGGTGGAGCAACAGGGGGCCCACGAGGCAGGGGGCGCGCCCTAGGAGGGGGGGGCGCCCCCCACCCTCATGACCGCCTCTGTTACTTCTTGGAGTAGGGTCCAAGTCTCCTGGATCACGTTCGGTGAGAAAATCACGTTCCCGAAGGTTTTATTCCGTTTGGACTCCGTTTCATATTCTGTTTCTCCGAAGCAATGAAATAGGCAAAAAACAGCAATTCTGGGCTGGGCCTCCGGTTAATAGGTTAGTCCCAAAAATAATATAAAAGTGGAAAATAAAGCCCAATATAGTCCAAAACAGTAGATAATATATCATGGAGCAATCAAAAATTATAGATACGTTGGAGATGTATCATCGTATCACAAGACCCCACCTCCCCGCAGTCCAAGTTTGACGAACGAAGTAACCATCATTTCACTCTTCGCTGAGTCCCCTTCTCCCTCACCGTATTCAAGAAAGGCAACACTCGCATCTGCCATTGTTCTTCTCTCCCAACGAAGGGAAGGTAAGCGGACCCCTGATGTTGGTATATTTTCGTTCAGAGAAAAAAAAAAGAACTTTTGCAAAGCAGTAACCGATCCTCACTCTCTTTTTTGTTTCATTGTCATTGCAATTGTGTTTTCCTTTCAGTGGTCTCCTAGTATTCTTCAGTTTCATGATGGACCAAGGAGAACCAGGCAAAGATCTGCCGATATTGGAGCAGACGCGGGAGGCTGATCCCCACGAGACAGAGAGCTCCAAGAAGATGGAGGCAGCCACCGAGCCGACCCCAGATACGCTCATGGCCACTACTGAGATGGGAAATGCCCCGTTTGAGGTTACAACCCCCATGGCACTACAGGAGAAGTTTTCCCCCTTCGAGGATGTGCCCCCCCTGCTGAGCTGCCCAAGGTGATTTTCTTCTTTGACGATCTCGATTGTGGTTTTTCATCTGAGTATTTGGTGATGAATAATGCAAAACTTTATTAGCTTCGATGCCATGCTATACATAGTGGTTTAAATAACTGTTGTTTCTTATACTGGAAAGTAATTCAGAATTTGTTTCTGTTGCAATTAGAGCCCTGATGCAGACAAGGATTGTGTGGTTGTACATGTCACTCGCTATGAGGCGGATGACCTGAATATACGCACTGGGAAAACAGAGTTTTTAGGCTGTTGGATCCTCGAAGCCATTTGCGCTTATACCAATGAAGAGTTGTATTCCAGCCTCATTATTGTCAGGCGTGTTGTCCAGGGTGTACTGAATCACAAGAAGTTCAAAGCTACTCCTTCATTTGTGAGGCATACTGTTCTTGTCAAGCTTACGCAGGAAGATGATGTGGCATGCCTCCGAAACAAGTTTATGAGTGGCAATCCACAAGGTTGTCTTCATGAAGGTTCACAGGATTGAGCTGTTGCCGGAAGTCCTCGATGATGTTCATGGCAAGGTCCGTCTTGTGTCCAGCCCAAATTAGATCGAGGCATGAAATACTTGCCCCAGCTAGTGTTTAATAGTAGTTTGGATTCTGTCTAATTATCCGAACCTTGCCTGTTATCGAGCCCTCTGGGGCTAGTACTCTGTTTGAATCCGTCTATGGGAACTACTGCTACTTTTGTGTGCCCGTGAATCATCGTAATTGTTGCTGAAACGGATGCGTCCTCACTAGTTTTGTCATATGAGCAGTGTGTGTTTTGATGAAATAGAGTACTTGTTTGAGAACTATGCGCCGATGTATACATAAGTACTTGTAAACACTGTTGGTGCTACCTCACTTGTAAGCAGTTGTGCAAAACACGGCACATTAGCTCAGCTCGATTCAACACTAGGCTATCGACCAGCTAACAAACAACAATCTGCTGTCTGACATATAAGCAACTATGTATCTTGTTACAGTGGTTCATGCAGTTAACTGAGGCCACAATGTAAATTCCAAATGTTCACACGCTAGTCTAGCGTTCATGTGGAACACTCACATTAAACTCGGCTTCATAAAAAACTGAAAATCATAAGTTAAGCAATTTTATACATCTCAATGATTCACAGAACATAACAAACATATACTAGTTCATAGCAAAAGACAAAGTTGTGAGAAGGTTTACAAATTAGGAAAAAACAAGCAAGGCTTCTCTGAGCAAAGGGCCTCCCGGTAGACTTAAATTTCCTGGATTTCACTCTAGTTTTTTCTTGTTGCCACCATCCAGGGTTAGGTTCTCTCATTCCAAAATAACCAATTATAATTGAGTTTTCAGCTAGAATGCTGAACTGAACCATGTAGTGTACTGACCAGCTGAAATTCTTGTGCATTCCACTAAATTTAAGCACCGCTATTTGCAGAAATAAGCAGACCACAATGCCTCTTGTCCGTGCACCTGTCCGAAAAACCATCGTGCAGCCATGCCAGCGAGTCCTCGGTCCATGTATGAAGTGGTAGAAAGTGCATTCCGGACTAGGATGCAGTTGTTTTCGCTCGTCCCTACACTGCAATCAGGAAGTAAAACGTACAAATCAACTTCTTTTATATTGCGTTGGTCATCTACCTAGTAAATACCAATGTAGGAATACCTGGAAGACGGGTGGTTAGACGATGGCAACGAGGGATAGCCATCTCATTTTGCGCAGTTCTACTAAAACTGAGGTGTGTGCTTTTGATTGAGCGGATAGAAATGATACGGAGACAGACATCCCAAAATGATATGGAGACAGACATCCCTGTTTGCGCAAATACAAAATACGGTTATTTAAAAAGTGACAGATATTTGCAGTGGCATATGATTAACAACAACATCTATTGTGTTGTAATTGGCACTAGATTGACAGTATGAAAGTGTCCTTAAGTAAGTAGCATCACATCACATCAACACTGCCACTAGATTAATAGGCAGAACAATAGCATTAGTATTACTGTCATGAGAGTAACACATGGTCAGTAAATGTGCAATCAAATTTGTGTAGTTCCACTGGGATGAAGCAATGTTAGCGGTGTAAGATTTAAGTGTAACTGCAAAAACACAATTCATGGGAAATAAAGCAAGACGGAAGCACTTCATAAAATGGTGGTGGCATTGCTTCAATTTATCGATGGCACTAGACCATTACTTATAGTGACATTAGGTGGCATTGCTTAATGCTTCATGTGATTTTACATTAACGGTAGCGATATGGGCGTAGGGACAGCAGGGGCATAAAGTCGTGAGGCAGACGTGGTTGCCGAGAGCGGCAAACACTCAGGCAGCATGCCTGCATTTGTCCCATTTTTATCTCCTCTGCGATATTTTACTATGTGAGCACAGGAAATCTAGACCTGCTCATTCTCATTTGCATTGTCCCCCAACACCTGTCACTTTCTTTCCCTTTTCAACCAAGAGATAGGTCCACTTCCCCCACCCTTCGCCATCCACCATGCTTTCTTCGTATTTTCAACCAAGAGACCGGTTGGGTAGCCAGTATATACTACTTTCCCCCATTTCCTCTTCGAACCAAGTCCTAGATTCATGCTACAGCTTTCCCACTTTCTTCCCTGTTTGAACCAACTCTTAGAGTCGACTATATGAACTAGCTTTACCTCTAATAATAGTAAAAGTCTAGGTGGCTTTGGAACAGTGGACGGAAGTAGAAAAAGATCCACACGAAGCCAAGTGGGGAGCTAGGGCAGTAGAGCAAGGCAGGTTTCGAAGGAATATATACCTGAGGTTCGTCGGCATGTGGCAAAGACGGCATCGAGAGGCCGCATCTTGGCCACAGTACCGCAGGGAGGAAGAAGAGGTTGGAGGCCCTCCAGAGCCGGCGCTCTCTCGGAGAGAACGGCACGGCCGCCGATCACGACGCACGGGTAGCCGTTGGTCTCCTCCCTCGCCGCCGACGACAGCGTGAATGATGCACCTACACCCCTGCCCCGGTCGAGGTTGTCCGGCCAGATTTGTGACCAGCCATGAGCTAAGAGAGAGTGTGGCCACCTATGTCTTCCTTAGATCTGGAGAGCACGAGAGAGTGAACGAGAGGAACCCTAGTAAAGCAAGCGCTAAGGCTCTTGCTTATATATATAGTGGAGTGATTTTGTTGTACTAGCTTCAAAAAATGCGCTCCTACGTGTAACCGCGAGTGGGTGTGAGAGAACTAGTGCGTGCGTGCACCACTTCTCTTCGTGAGAGTATAATATACTATGCCCAAAGAACGTTCGCCACAAGAGTAATAGTATAAGTGTGTGACATGTGAGCTAAAATAAAATGTGCGCGACGTCTTTTGTTTTTAGAAGTTCTGAGGGTAGGGTGTGAAGAGCACATATGTGTGTGACCTCTACCTGCAGATAGACGGCGGGTGCGAGAGGACTCTTGAGGGTGCCTGTGCGTGAGAGAGAGGGGGGCACGTATCAATACAATGCATGTGTCCGTAAATCATTATCCGACAAACGTTCTACACAAGCCTTTTCCTGACGAACGCCGTAAGAACCGTTAGATCGGCATCTGACAGTGTCAGTTTTGCCATGTCATTTAACAGAACAGCCACTCCTCCTACACACAAATCTTCCAGGTGAGTGTTAGCAACTGTCGTATGCTCCCTCCGTTCCAAAATGCAGTGCATATAGCTTTATTGAAAATTCGAACCTCGCAAACTTTTACCGAGTTTTCGTGTACCAAATTTAGAATACCCTGTATATATCATTTCATTCATCTTCGAGAGGTAAGTATAAAGATGGGGGAGGAGTCTACAAAGAAAGACCATCGTATCACCTACAGCAATTTCAACCATCCTTTGGTGTAGAGGAATATCATAGGAACTCTATATGATATGATTTTTATAAGATTTTTTCCTTTAGAGCAAATTGGTTCATAGGAATAGATTCATATACTCCACATTTCAAAGGAAATAAACATGATATCATTTCTATAGCTTTAGAGCCACTTGGTTCATATGAATGGATTCCTATACTCCCATAATTTCAAAGGAAAATAAACATTAGCGTATATTCAATAGAAAAGTTCCTATGATATGAACCAAATTACATCTCTTTTCTAATCCCTCCTCATAGGAATTGAGATACATGGCATCTCTAGATTCAATAGAAAAGTTCCTATGATGTCAACCAAATGACATCTCTTTTCCAATCCCTACTCATAGGAATTGAGATACTCCATGTCATCTCTTTCCCTACAACTTCCATGTATACATCTTCTATTCCTAAATAGCTATTACAACCCAATAGTAGCTTTTTTCCAAGACATGCAACTATGGCACAAGAACTATATAGTGTGCGAATAACTTGAAAGATCGTCGCTAGATGAAGCTAATCCGACAGTGCAGAGATGGCAAATCCGAGCACTACTGGCCGTTGGATATCATCAACATTCCACCAGATCTGCCACATGTACAATTTAGAAGACTCCATGGTTGAACTTAAGCATAATGCACAAACCTCAAAACACAAGCACTTCTCCTTTGTTCTAGAATCTTCCGTATCATAATTGATTTTTTAAATAAATCGCCATTATTTGTTTTTTACTTTATGCTTTACAATGCACAACCCCATGAATCTTAACATTTTTATAAAACTAATTAATTTTGAATGAGATGAACTATAAGAACTAAACGAACATCTATATCATGCATATATGACTCAAAGCTTTACATGCTATAGTGTGTATTTATTCATAATTTGGTTTCAAAATCCCATGCGTTCAATGCATGTGTACCTTACTAGTTTTGAGTAGAGTAGCAAATTTCACGCGGCCCCGGGTATATCAAAATGCAGGGCCCATGCATCATTGCCTTTCGGTCGAACCTACGTCCACAATTTTTTGTACGTACTATATCTCCACTGGTCCCCGAACCCAAAATGCTGCCTTGTTCCCCTAAAACCAAGCGGCCCACACATATTTAAGGCGTCGGCTCGAACTCAATCCCTCTCCCGTTTACTACGACGAGGCCCCGCACGCCCTAGTAGTACTCCTACAAACCCTACCACCGCACGCATCATCGGTTTTCATCAAGAGGATGAGGGAGAAGCCGATTTGTAGTGGAGGCGCTTTTAAAAAAATGATCTATAGTGGAGACCCCTACCCTAGGGTGCCCTAGGTAGCTGCCGCACGCATCATTGGTTTTCTCTTTTCTTATGCTCTTGCGCCCTAGAGTGAAATGATGGTTGCTTCGTCCGTCCAGCTTAATGCGGGAAAGGTGGGGCTTTGTGATTTGACCCCTCATCGCTCATTTTCTACTACTGCGGCACTACGACCAGGGTACCTCCAATTCCAACCGCTGCTCCGAACTGTATATTGGTGCATCGCACGTGGAACAAGACGGTGGATGAGCCACATGTCGTCCAAAGGGGTCCTGTTAAGTGTGTCGCCATTTCGTGTGTGGACTGACCCTGGTTGAGTCGCTACGCCAATACGACAGGTGCAACCTACAACTTGGTTTTGCTCCTTGGTGAATCCTGACTATATTGATCAAAAAAGATACGTACCGAACTACCCTCTCCGTCTCGTTTTTTTAGACGTCTCGGTTTATAGGGCGTGCACGTAGTTCTAGGTCATCCATTTGACTAACTAAATCTGAGTTACTATGTCACAAAAAGTATATCATTAGATTATTAAGTGGATGTAGTTTCTAAACATATACTGTTCATCACATATATAGCCAGTTAAATTCTCAACCTAGAACGACATGCATGCCATGTAAACCGATACGGAGGAAGTATAGTAGTAAAAATGAGGTGAATTTACCGAGCGATCGGCGGGGGAGCATGGCCTGTCATGCGGTCCCACGTGTCATGATGTACCAAGGCGATGCACATGTCCCTCTTGAGGCAGAAGCAATACTACGTGGTCTGAGATGATGGTGAACCGAAGTGTGAAATAATGGTTGCTTTGTCCCTCTGGGAAAGTGCGACATTGTGATTTGACGTCTCATTGCTCATTACAGGGGCGGTACGACTGGGGTGCGTCCCCCTACTATTCTGCACTATTATTTGGTGCTTGACATCGACCCGGTTGCTATATGTCCCACATGTCGGCGACAGGAAGTACATAATTCATGAAAGCGAGCGTCGACGGAGGAGTACAAGACACGGCTTGGGTTTTTGCTGCTTCGCGCGATCCATCGATACAAACCCGGACTAAAAAAGGCGAGGGTGGGTCTTTTCCCGCGCACCAGGCAGGGGAGTTTGGCATAGTCTGTTCTAGGCAAGGATGCAGGAAGGGAAACACGCAAATAAAGGTTGAGCGACTTAGTTTTGGGAAAATCTGATTTTACGGAGTACGTACCCACTAGGGTTTATAGAGTTCATCTAAAAAACATTTGTTTTTATGTTTTATAAGTCTCAATTCTACTAGTAGTAGTAGTACCATCACATGTTGGATTTCGAGGTGCGTTAGATCACCCGATGCAAGCAGTGTGAAGAGAAAACTCACCAATGCATGTAGAAGTTCATGGAAATTTAGTGGTCATTCATGCATTCGTTCTAGTTAATGCCTCGGTAAACATAACTTCTTGAGAAAAATGAGCGTACTAATTACTTGTGCAAACTAGGAGTACGAAATTAATTCGACCACCCACCATCTACCTTGGTTGGAGAGATTTCGAAATTGAGCCATAAACTGGAAAGGAGGGAGTAGTAACTTTTGTCTCGATTACTATTTGTGGTCTTGTATAGATGCAAAATGTATTTTTTTATAGTGGCCATGTATAAGTAAATGGAGGGAGTACTAAAGGACATATATATTCCAAACAATAAGATGATCTCTCTAACCAAGGTAGTAGGGACGAGGAGTAAACGGAGGGAGTAGTAAAATTTTCTCCTCGTCCTACGAGCCACCGCGCGTGTGGGCGAGGGAGCAGGCGTAAGGCGTACAATACTACTACTAGTAGGCATGCTTCACCTCATCCTATGAGCCACCGCGCCCGTGGGCGGGGGAGACGGCGAACTAAGCAAGCTTCTCCTCGTTCTGCGAGTTGACGTGACACATCAAAAGTACTCCAGAGTATAGAGCCTTGCCTCTAAGGTAGGCCCCACATGGTTTGCCTCTTTTTTAACATAACACGTCAGGTCACAATTTGTTTGTTCACCCGTGGTAGACGATCCTCCCTCCACCAAGTGGACAACCAGTACACGGTCAAATTACCACGTGGGGCTGCCTTTTCGTACAGAAATGAGCTCCATAGTGTACCCGCGTGGGCGTGGTTGGGAAAGAGTCGGGAGTATGTGCACCGTGCGTGCACCTCTTCTCTTCATGCACATCCCTCACCTACGTGGGTGTGTGTGAGAGATACAAACCTAGACAAATTGCTTGTGCGGAATAACTACTCTTCGTAAGCCATTGTAAGAGTGGACAAAATGGTGAAGGAGGAGATAGGAGAGCGGCGGAGGTGTGCGATTCTTGGCCGCCGTTTGGCCTCATTTAAATAGGAGATTAAATAGACGGCGGACGGGAGGAGTTCGGCCGGCGTTGTGTTTAATGTCAGCCCGGTCATGAACGAACGTGTGTCCAGAGTGGGTTTCTCGGCTTCCACACGGGCGGGTTTCATGGAGGCTTTTGAATGCGGCAAGGAGGCGTGTTCAGTCGGGCGCACAGCGAGTGGCGCCCTCGACTCTGACGTAGGAAATTGCGCCATTATTCCACTGACGTGTGGGCTCTTTGGGTACATGGCCTGCATGTCAGTGACCCAACGCAGGCAGCGCACAGCAGAGGAACCTTTGGTGGGCCAGGGCGGTCAGAAGTGGGCATTTCATAAACCGATGATTGTTCATTGAGTGTGACATCATCCTTTTCATGTTGATAAACCTACTATGTTGATAGCACGTTCGATACGTTGTGATTCATAAAGACCGCTGCAAACATCAATGTTCTGCTTATCACAGATAAGATTGATTAATACCCATAACAATCCATGTCCTTAACAAAGGGTGCATGCACGTATAGGTTGAGCGTGTGTCTTGCGTCGTTGCTGTGTGCATGCAGGCGTGTGAGTGTTGCGTGCGTGCAAGGGTATGTTTCAGTGTTGCATGCATGTGTGCGTACATGCGTGTGTTCATGAGTGCATCTGTACGTGTCAGTGTTGCATGCCTGCACGCGTGCGTGTGTTTGTTATGTGTACGTGTCAGTGTTGCACGCCTGCGTGCGTGCGTGTCTTGCGTGCGTGCATGTGTACCTGCGGGGTGAGGCTACATGTCAGTCGACTGACTTTTTCATCTCTGGTCATTAGATTTTCCAGCCGTTGGATATAAAATCAAGGGCCTACAGTTTATCATCAAACTCCATCCCCTGAGCCGCCAGCCTCCACCGGCCGAACCGCCGGCCCCCGCCGGCCGCGGCCGGCCCACGCAGCGACGCCACCCCGCCCGCCCCGAAACCACTCCCCACCGCCGGTCCGCCGCCGCACCGGCCATCCCTCTAGGCCCCCCTGCGCCGAGCTTTTTCTCCGGCAATCCCCACCCCACTGCCCAATCAACGCGCCACCCACCGCCGGCGACTGCCAACCAGAGGTCTCACGACTTTGAGTACCCACCGACCACTAATTTATTACCATTTCTGTCCTTCATATACGCGCTGACGGGTGGGCCCTATGGTAATGTGCGCTGCTGAATGTGGACCGTTTGACTGGTCAATTGATCGTGTCATCAACAAATTACGGAGCTGTATGGTGAGCCAGTGACCATATGATCACCCTAAAAGGTATTTTATTAACACAGTACAGACTCAAACTACCATTTCTTTCTTTCATAGACGGGCTGATAGGTGGGCCCCACGGTTCCGCGCCCCGATGGTGCAACACTAGTTGCGCCACGTGGAACGTTTGACTGGTCAATTGATTGTGTCATCAACAAAATACAGAGTTGTATGGGTGAGCCAGTGACTGTATAATCATGACATGTATTTTTTAACACGGTACAGACACAAGGGCTCATATATACGCGCAAGCACTCACCGCTATAAGCGCATACACGCACACCCTACCCCTATGAGCACCTTCGAGAGAGTGAGCCAACATATGATCTTGAGATTTTTCAAAGTCACCATAGGTGCCTCGTAGTCGAGTGGAACGTCTCCTCCCACTGAACGCACATCACCAGAAAATACTCAAATTAACCCAGGATAAATGCGAGCACCGGGACTTTAACCCTGGTGGGCTCGAGAAACCACTGTCCTCCTAACCAACCAACCACATGTTGGTTAGCACGACATAATGTATGTGGTGACCATGATAAGCTTATTCTGAAGTCCAGTGACCATATCATGCTTTCGCTTCAAATACAATGACCGTAAGTGTCGTCAACAAAATACGGAGCACGCATCAAATGCAAAGTCCGTCGGTGTCCTCAACAAAATACGGAGACGTATCGTGAGCTAGATACCATATGATCACCACGAGAATGTATACGGTGACCGTAACGAGCATATTCTGAACTCCAGTGACCGTATAGTACTTTAGCTTGAAATACAGTGACCGTCATGCGTGAATGTGTCGTGGGCATGCATACTTTTAGAGGGACGAGAGATAGTTTGTGTGCGTACGTGAAAGTGGTGTAGAAAGAGGGGATGTCGGGTGGAGACAAGGAGAGATATGCCCTTCGTTTATCTTTCCCGTGACTAATATTTTAGGATAATATATAAACATTCACAATGCAGAACAAATATTATTGGATGCACCATGCAATTAACTTGCATGTACAACATTGTACTATTGTATATGCTTATTTTCTTAGTGGCCGATTGCGTGTGTGGTGTGGTGGGCACATCATTTCTAGTTGTGGTGGGTCAACATAAGGACTCATGAGTTGGTTCCAACCTACGCCACATAGGTTGGATCGAGACGCGTTATATGAAGATCGATGTGGAGGACACGGCGTACAACACGAAGCTAGCTACCAGAGTCGCGGAGGACTCTATCCCCACTGGTGATAAGCTGACTAAATATGATTTGTAACCCTACGCCCCCAGTATGTTATAGAAGCTTGGGGGCTAGTTCGTCAATAGTATACACACACACACACAATGCCTGGTATTCACGTGTACTTTGTACACACCCCTATCACTAATATACAGTACCAGGAGTAGGTTTTTTCCTCAACTGCAAGGGTTCGAAATAGGGTAAAACTTTGCCTCGTATTACCATCCAGCCTAACAGTCAGGGATATCCTTCCGAATGATATGATGGAATCATATCTGCCAACTACTAAGAGAGAGCTGTGTCTGGGGGGGGGGGCAATGTGTGCGAGAGAGGCCTAAAGATAATGTGCGTGTGGGAGACAAGTAGGCACATATATGTGCGTATAGAGGGCTAGTAGAGACCATGCATGTGTATATATGCATGTGAGAGAAATAGTGTTTTCCAACTGAGATTAATGAAAAGAGTGGTACATAGTAGTTAGAAAGAGAGAGAGATACAGAGAGAGCATGTACGTGAGACTCCCCGACACCCCGAGAGAGATTGTGAGCATGTGAGAAAGAGAAATGCCGATGCATGTAAAGTGTGTGCACTTATGGGGTAGATAGAGAGATATATAGTGCGTTTGTGAGAATGGGCCGAGGCATATTGCATCAACGTGTAAAAGGCGGCTCTACGCATTAAATTAAAATATAAATGGCATTATTATTTTTTGATGAGATCATGAATTTTGCAAATTGCGTATGGACGAAAATCGGTCTATCAGACACCCATACTCTATTGAATTCTAGCATGTGCATGTGTTTATTTCATATTATCGATCCATAGAGTGAGAGCGGTTTGAAATACAGGCAATGGATGCTTTTGCAATTCATATATAAACATTAATTAGTGCACTCCATGTTGTTAGCGTGAAGCACTTTATACATTTGTCACTTGCATGGATACATTCCAAATTGCTAGCTACAAAATAGAATACATGTCGAATTCAACATAAAGGGGGTTTCGAAGATTCGAATTCATAGGAAGTGCATTCATCTATTTGAACCCGAGATAATGGCATTTGTAAATCAGATGTAAAAGGGGGCATCAATCTTTGTTGTGCGTTTGAACATGCTATATATATATATATATATATATATATATATATATATATATATATATATATATATATATATATATATATATATATATATATATATTCATATGCATGTCTAACTTCTTTTTTGCAACGAAGGAGATTATATCTGGAACCATGCACGAACTGAGGTAACTTTTTTTTTGCAACCAAGGAGATTATATCTCGTGTACAATGTATATTCAAATGTACCACCTCCATTCCAAAATAATCGTAGCTTTAGGATTTTCAAGAGTAAAGATTTGTGAAGTTTGACAAATCCTGAATGTTCAATTCAAGAGAACCGAAAACGTTAATGCTTCTGCTCCCAAATATTGAACGAAGCGCTAAATAGGCCTCTGGTCACCCGAAACCGCGCGAGACTAATGTTTGGTGGTAGGAAATTACTGTCCTGGCTTTGGCCCATGTAGCCTATCGGCCCGATGTCCAAAGGTCTAAACCGGGGTAGGTTTGTAACTTCACAAAGACGCCAGTCTCAACCGCCTCCAAGAGGCATTCATACGCCGTGGGCGCCTAAACACCCATGCGCTCGGCCGGAATCTATCCCGCCCACATTTGGGACACCCGAGATTACTGTCCTACCCCCAACCCGCAATATGTCCGAAATTTTAGATGGGGGAAAAGTTTTTAACTTTCCCCAAATTTCAAACCAGCGCCTCCCAAACTGAAACATTGTTCCCCCTTAGTTCCCCGCCTCCCTCCGTTTCCCCATTTATACTCCGTGGGCGCCAAAACGCCCTCTCCACCAGCTGCGAAACCCCAGGCTCCTCCGTCCTCCACCCCATAGCGCCCAATCCACCGCCGCCCTCCTCCATCACGCCGGAGCCGGTACCCCGACGTCGTCGTCCAACGCAACCGCAACCGCAACACCCTCAAGGACTTAGCAGCTAAAGCCGAGGTAGAGCTGCCTCCACGACGCCGACGCCGACGTGCGTCGTACCAGAACTACTCCGACCACGCTGTCCTGCGCCTCACTGCTGCCGCTCCACTGTCGCAACCGTCCACCGCACCGGAGTTGTTCCCGCTACACTGTCGTTCGCCGCCTCGGATCTGCTTCCCCGCCGCCGACAGACGACCACCGCACCACACTCAACAACTTGGCCATGGGTTCGTACAAGGCTGCACCATCCTCCACAACTTCTCGTTTCAAGCAAACCACAAGAAGATCATTGGAAAAACAGAAGGAGGACACATCACTGCTACCAGAAAGAGGTAGTCCTCTTCCCTTATTCGTGCAAACCTTACGTCTCTGCTCACACCATATTCATCCCATGAAAGAAACTAGTTGAGCGCTTCTTAATGCATCTTCTTCGTGATACTAAATGCACAGGGTTTCCTCCCTTTACTATTTCACCTTTGATAGAGGTCAGTAGCTCGCCTGGATTTCAATTCAGGGTCAGTCGAACCGCAATTAAAAGAAGCAGCAACCGCTTAGGCGCGCGAACCGCGTGCGTGTGTTTGTTATGTGTACGTGTCAGTGTTGCACGCCTGCGTGCGTGCGTGTCTTGCGTGCGTGCATGTGTACCTGCGGGGTGAGGCTACATGTCAGTCGACTGACTTTTTCATCTCTGGTCATTAGATTTTCCAGCCGTTGGATACGAAATCAAGGGCCTACTGTTTATCATCAAACTCCACCCCCTGAGCCGCCAGCCTCCACCGGCCGAACCGCCGGCCCCCGCCGCCCGCGGCTGGCCCGCGCAGCGACGCTACCCCGCCCGCCCCGAAACCACTCCCCACCGCCGGTCCACCGCCGCACCGGCCATCCCTCTAGGCCCCCCCGTGCCGACCTTTTTCTCTGGCAATCCCCACCCCACTGCCCAATCAACGCGCCACCCACCGCCGGCGACTGCCAACCAGAGGTCTCATGACTTTGAGTACCCATCGACCACTAATTTATTACCATTTCTGTCCTTCATATACGCGCTGACGGGTGGGCCCTATGGTAATGTGCGCTGCTGAATGTGGACCATTTGACTGGTCAATTGATCGTGTCATCAACAAATTACGGAGCTGTATGGTGAGCTAGTGACCGTATGATCACCCTAAAAGGTATTTTATTAACACAGTACAGACACAAACTACCATTTCTTTCTTTCATAGACGGGCTGATAGGTGGGCCCCATGGTTACGCGCCCCGATGGTGCAACACTAGTTGCGCCACGTGGAACGTTTGACTGGTCAATTGATTGTGTCATCAACAAAATACAGATTTGTATGGGTGAGCCAGTGACCGTATAATCATGACATGTACTTTTTTAACACGGTACAGACACAAGGGCTCATATATATGCGCAAGCACTCACCGCTATAAGCGCATACACGCACACCCAACCCCTATGAGCACCTTCGAGAGAGTGAGCCAACATATGATCTTGAGATTTTTCAAAGTCACCATAGGTGCCTCGTAGTCGAGTGGAACGTCTCCTCCCACTGAACGCACATCACCAGAAAATACTCAAATTAACCCAGGATAAATGCAAGCACCGGGACTTTAACCCTGGTGGGCTCGAGAAACCACTGTCCTCCTAACCATCCAACCACATGTTGGTTAGCATGACATAATGTATGTGATGACCATGATGAGCTTATTCTGAAGTCCAGTGACCATATCATGCTTTCGCTTCAAATACAATGACCGTAAGTGTCGTCAACAAAATACGGAGCACGCATCAAATGCAAAGTCCGTCAGTGTCATCAAGAAAATACGGAGACGTATCGTGAGCTAGATACCGTATGATCACCACGAGAATGTATACGGTGACCGTAATGAGCATATTCTGAACTCCAGTGACCGTATAGTACTTTAGCTTGAAATACAGTGACCGTCATGCGTGAATGTGTCGTGGGCATGCATACTTTTAGAGGGACGAGAGATAGTTTGTGCGTGCACGTGAAAGTGGTGTAGAAAGAGGGGATGTCCGGTGGAGACAAGGAGAGATATGCCCTTTGTTTATCTTTCCCGTGACTAATATTTTAGGATAATATATAAACATTCACAATGCAGAACAAATATTTTTGGATGCGCCATGCAATTAACTCCCATGTATGACATTGTACTATTGTATATGCTTATTTTCTTAGTGGCCGATTGCGTGTGTGGTGTGGTGGGCACATCATTTCTAGTTGTGGTGGGTCAACATAAGGACTCATGAGTTGGTTCCAACCTACGCCACATAGGTTGGATCGAGACACGTTATATGAAGACCAATGTGGAGGACACGGCGTACAACACGAAGCTAGCTACCAGAGTCGCGGAGGACTCTATCCCCACTGGTGATAAGCTGACTATATACGATTTGTAACCATAGGCCCCCAGTATGTTATAGAAGCTTGGGGGCTAGTTCGTTAATAGTATACACACACGCACAATGCCTGGTATTCACGTGTAATTTGTACACACCCCTATCACTAATATACAGTACCAGAAGTAGGCTTTTTCCTCAACTGCAAGGGTTCGAACTAGGGTAAAACTTTGCCTCGTATTACCATCCAGCCTAACAGTCAGGGATATCCTTCGAATGATATGATGGAATCATATCTGCCAACTACTAAGAGAGAGGTGTGTCTGGGGGGGGGGAATGTGTGCGAGAGAGGCCTAAAGATAATGTGCGTGTGGGAGACACGTAGGCACATATATGTGCGTATAGAGGGCTAGTAGAGACCATGCATGTGTATATATGCATGTGAGAGAAATAGTGTTTTCCAACTGAGATTAGTGAAAAGAGTGGTACATAGTAGTTAGAAAGAGAGAGAGAGATACAGAGAGAGCATGTACATGAGACTCCCCGACATCCCGAGAGAGATTGTGAGCATGTGTGAAAGAGAAATGCCAATGCATGTAAAGTGTGTGCACTTATGGGGTAGATAGAGAGATATATAGTGCGTTTGTGAGAATGGGCCGAGGCATATTGCATCTACGTGTAAAAGGCGGCTCTACGCATTAAATTAAAATATAAATGGCATTATTATTTTTGGATGAGATCATGAATTTTGCAAATTGCATATGGACGAAAATCGGTCTATCAGACACCCATACTCTATTGAATTCTAGCATGTGCATGTGTTTATTTCATATTATCGATCCATAGAGTGAGAGTGGTTTGAAATACAGGCAATGGATGCTTTTGCAATTCATATATAAACATTAATTAGTGCACTCCACGTTGTTAGTGTGAAGCACTTTATACATTTGTCACTTGCATGGATACATTCCAAATTGCTAGCTACAAAATAGAATACATGTCGAATTCAAAATAAAGGGGGTTTCGAAGATTCGAATTCATAGGAAGTGCATTCATCTATTTGAACCCGAGATAATGGCATTTGTAAATCAGATGCAAAAGGGGGCATCAATATTTGTTGTGCGTTTGAACATGCTATATATATTCATACGCATGTCTAACTTCTTTTTCGCAACCAAGGAGATTATATCTGGAACCATGCACGAACTGAGGTAACTTTTTTTTGCAACCAAGGAGATTATATCTCGTGTACAATGTATATTCAAATGTACCACCTCCATTCCAAAATAATCGTAGCTTTAGGATTTTCAAGAGTAAAGATTTGTGAAGTTTGACAAATCCTGAATGTTCAATTCAAGAGAACCGAAAACGTTAATGCTTCTTCTCCCAAATATTGAACGAAGCGCTAAATAGGCCTCTGATCACCCGAAACCGCGCGAGACTAATGTTTGGTGGTAGGAAATTACTGTCCTGGCTCTGGCCCATGTAGCCTATCGGCCCGATGTCCAAAGGTCTAAACCAGGGTAGGTTTGTAACTTCACCAAGACGCCAGTCTCAACCGCCTCCAAGAGGCATTCATACGCCGTGGGCGCCTAAACACCCATGCGCTCGGCCAGAATCTATCCCGCCCACATTTGGGACACTCGAGATTTCTGTCCTACCCCCAACCCGCAATATGTCCGGAATTTTTGATGGGGGGAAAGTTTTTAACTTTCCCCAAATTTCAAACCAGCGCATCCCAAACTGAAACATTGTTCCCCCTTAGTTCCCCGCCTCCCTCCGTTTCCCCATTTATACTCCGTGGGCGCCAAAACGCCCTCTCCACCAGCTGCGAAACCCCAGGCTCCTCCGTCCTCCACCCCATAGCGCCCAATCCACCGCCGCCCTCCTCCATCACGCCGGAGCCGGTACCCCGACGTCGTCGTCCAACGCAACCGCAACCGCAACGCCCTCAAGGACTTAGCAGCTAAAGCCGAGGTAGAGCTGCCTCCACGACACCGACGTCGACGTGCGCCGTACCAGAACTACTCCGACCACGCCGTCCTGCGCCTCACTGCTGCCGCTCCACTGTCGCAACCGTCCACCGCACCGGAGCTGTTCCCGCTACGCCGTCGTTCGCTGCCTCGGATCTGCTTCCCCGCCGCCGACAGACGACCAACGCACCACACTCAACAACTTGGCCATGGGTTCGTCCAAGGCTGCACCGTCCTCCGCAACTTCTCATTTCAAGCGAACCACAAGAAGATCGTTGGAAAAACAGAAGGAGGACACAGCACTACTAGCAGAAAGAGGTACTCCTCTTCCCTTATTCGTGCAAACCTTACGTCTCTGCTCACACCATACTCATCCCATGAAAGAAACTAGTTGAGCGCTTCTTACTGCATCTTCTTCGTGATACTAAATGCACAAGGTTTCCTCCCTTTACTATTTCACCTTTGCTAGAGATCAGTATCTCGCCTGGATTTCAATTCAGGGTCAGTCGAACCGCAATTGAAAGAAGCAGCAACCGCTTAGGCACGCGGACCACCTAGTCTGCCTGTTCGCGTGGTTATCATCAACCCTTGTACCTGAAAAGCTTAGTGCTTATCTTCGAATTACACTAGAGCGACTTCTGTCTTTTATTTTCAGCATTCATCAACATTGCGTTTACTCATCAGCATTCATCAACCCTTTCAACAAACATGTAACCACTACGTTTACTCACACTTGATTGATCTTGATGATATGATTATTACAAGAGTTGATCTACCACGAGAATGTAGAGGCTAAACCCTAGAAGCTAGCCTATGGTATGATTGTTGTTGTCCTACGGACTAAACCCTCCGGTTTATATAGACACCGAAGGGGGCTAGGGTTACACAGAGTCAGTTACAAGGGAGGAGATCTACATATCCGTATTGCCAAGCTTGCCTTCCATGCCAAGGAGAGTCCCATCCGGACACGGGACGAAGTCTTCAATCTTGTATCTTCATAGTCCAACAGTCCGGCCAAAGGATATAGTCCAGTTGTCCGGATACCCCCTAATCCAGGACTCCCTCAGTAGCCCCTGAACCAGGCTTCAATGACGATGAGTCCGGCGAGTAGATTTGTCTTCGGCATTGCAAGGCGGGTTCTCCCTCTGAATACTCCATAGAAGGTTTTGAACACAAGGATAGTGTCCGGCTCTGCAAAACAAGTTCCACATACCGTTGTAGAGAGAATAATATTTCCACAAATCTAATCTGCTGACGCCCCTTCATAACGTGACGTCACACCACGGTCTGTTCTTTACATGAACCGTTTTTCCCAATCAGCCTGCCACCGCACGCTTTGCGAGGCAGTTTTATTGGCACGTCTTGTCAGAGCAGAGATCGTATCCCCCTTATTACGGGATTCTCATCAACACGGACGTGGGTAACCCAATCGTGCCCGTTGGTATGACTCCTCGATTGTAGGCAAGTCCCAGACGGTCACGAGGAGCACGCTTGGTATTCACCCTCTTTATAAAGAGACCAAGGCCCATCCTTTTTTCTTCTCGAACTTAATCGAATCCTCCCCCCCGCCTCAAGTTTCAACACCCGAGGCTTAGGTCAGGTGCTTCGGACCTTCAACCATGTCCAGATCCAACCTTCAAGGTCGGTGGATGCCTTCCTCTGTCATAGAGGAAGACGTCAAGAAGCTAAGAGAGGCCAGGTTTCTCACCGACGAGATCTCGCATAGGCTGCCTGCTCAAGGGCAGGTCATTCCCCACTCCCGAACCCGGCGAGAGCGTTGTATTCATCTCTCACTTCCTCCGAGGGTTAGGCCTCGCTCTAGATCCATTTGTCAGGGGGCACATGTACTATTACGGGCTGGATTTCCATGACCTGGCCCCGGATTCAGTCCTTCACATCTCGTCGTTCATCGTTGTATGTGAGGCCTTCCTCCGCATTACCCCTCACTTCGGCCTGTGGCTCAAGACTTTCAATGTGAAGCCGAAGACGATCGAGGGGTGACACGCAAAGTGCGGAGGTGCCGTAATAAGCAAAAGTGTCGATGCCCCATGGCCAGAGGGTTCCTTCCAGGAGGTGTCCAGCTTATGGCAACGGGAGTGGTTTTATGTCATAGCTCCCCGGGGCACCAACTGGGTGGCCGCCCCTTCCTTTCGCTTGAGCCCCCCGCCACAACTGACGTCATGGATAAACAAGGGGCTGGACTGGGGGCTAGTAAAGGATGTGCCGATATTGCAGAGTAGCATCCGAGATCTCCTCGAGAGAGATGTCAGTTTGGCCGCGGCAATGCAAGTCATGTTAGTTCATCGAGTCCTGCCCTGCAAACGTCGACCCCTCCGCATGTGGGAGTTCAACCCAGAAGGACCGCGAGCTATTCAGCACTTCCTCGGCATGATGCTCGAAGAGATGTACAAATTGTTCTTCGAACCACAAATAAGGTGTCCGGACACCACCGAGGATGCGGGTCTGAGCTACAATCGTCTAGATACCCAAGTAAGTAGTCCCGTAGCCGAACACACAGTCTTTTTATTTATCACAACATCATTCTGAAAAGTCACTCTTTGACCAGGACTGGGTAACAAAGGCGAAGGTGATCAGGTGTCCGACCCCCCTTCCTGAGGTCTCACCGGATCCTGTACTAGCCAGGATGCTGGAGCTTGCGCCTTATCAAGCGCCCTCAGGGGAAGATAAATGGGGGAATAAAGAGGCTGAAAGTGGACCTCGCTCACTATTCATCCAAACCGGGGGAGTTAGCTCCTCCGAAAAGGAGGATAACCGGGGAGAAGAATATGAAATTCCCTCTCCCCAAGGAAGGAAGAGGACCACCTCGGTAGACCCGGAAACAATGGTTACCAAACGAGGGAAGAAATCTTTGCCAGAGGGTCCTGCCCCGGGGAGTACCCTGGCCGCATAGTGCCCGCAAGGGGATCAGCCCTCCACCGAGCTGTAAGTAAAAAGGTACTTAATAGTAAAAATATCCTGCATTACTTCTGAGGACAATAACCGAAGCATTTATCTTGTAGTTCGGACCGTAGCCCTTCTCGACAGAGTTCGTCTTTGGGGGATCTTCTTCTGAAGATGATGGAGAGCGAAGCACCTCCCCATGCCACCCCGCCTCATGAGGCGGGCGACCCTGAAGTGTCGTCGCGGAGGGTTTCTCCTGATCCAACAAGGCCAGAGGGTAATCCTTCGGCCACTCGAAGTCCTCAGTATTCGGCTCCTGAAGAGAGCAACCAAAAGAGTCCGGCACCGTCCGATGTGCGATCAGACGCACTGAAGGATCTGCTAGAGCAAGCGGCTATCTCAGAAGCGCATCATACGCTAATGGGTACGGTGATTGAGAGGGTTTCATCCACCGAAAGCGGGGTGCATGAAGCTTTTATGAGTCTGCTGAAAGGCTTTGAGGTACGTGAAATAGTATATGTTTTTGACGGTACCGCACACATTAGGTGTGCCCTATGCAGATAGTATCCCCTAAGCCTCTGGTTGCTGTCGAGAATGGCGGCAAACAGAGGATCATAGACCCAGGTAATGATGAGGCCACCTTCATATGCAGGTGGCAGAAGGTCCGGTGGCTAGTCGGATTGGTGAGTTTGCCGAGCTAAAGCGGCAACTTGATGCGGCGGATGCCGACATCATGCTTGTGAACGAACGGCTCGACGAGGCACAGGGTATCTGATTTCTCCTGTGATCAACACATAGTAAGAGGAGCATGATGCTAGTATCTTTAATATGTTGTGACTGCAGATGGGGCTGCCGCCGTGAAGACCCTTCAGGCGGAACTTGCCCGAGCCAAGGAACAAGCCAGGAAAAGTGATGCGGCCGCTCTAAAGTCAGTCGCAAAGCTGAAAGCCGAACAGGCTGCGCATTGCCGAAGCAAGGATGAAATAGCCAATATGGCTGTGGAATTGAAGGATGCCGCCGGCCGTTATGAGCTTCTCGAAAATAAAAATCGAGCGAAGATGACGGACCTAGAGAAGGCCACGGTGGCGGCCAAGGACGCCCGCTCTACAATTAGAGGGATGAAGGAGGAGTTGCGTCAAGCCGGGGATATCGCGGCTGGAAAGCCCTTTATGCTGCAGATGAAGTTCGGAGATCCTAAGTATGCTCCTCTTGATCGGCTGTGGAGTTCTGCAGACGCATATCTGTATTTTGCGGCAAGTGCCGTTGATGCGACCGAATACTTCAAAGATCAAAAAGATCGTGAAGTGGAAAAGCTGTTCTGGTCACAATTTAATGTTCCAGCGCGTCCGCTTCCATTGAATGAGCGGATGGCCGAATGGGCCGAGCTCCATAGGTTGTCCTGGCTTGCCATGAGGTCTGTTGTGGATCATCTGTGGCCGGAAGGGCCAAGGCCGAACAGTTATTTAAATTTGGTGCAACAGTTCCTTGGTGCTGTGCCGCGCATCGACGCTATGAAGAGGTCGGCGTGCATAGAGGGTGCGCGGATGGCGCTTGCCCGTGTCAAGACATACTGGGCGGAGATGGAGGCCACCGCAATTGCAACTCAGAGTTCGGCCGGGGGCCGAGTATTTGCCGAGCACTACTTTGAAGAAGTCCTTGAAGGCGCTCGTTCAATAGAGTCTCAGTGCTCGAAGAATATTATGTTCTAATGACATGTATTCCCATTGTAAGAACAATGTTATTAAATTATAAAGGCTGCGTTTATACTTTTTGCCTGAAAGTACTGTGATGCCTCCTGTGCGGCCGTTTGTGTATATATGTATATAACCTGAAATTTTGCAGTCATCGGCTTCAGCCCCCACGCATATAATGCGGGGGTGTTCTGTAAGTGCATCTAGTGCCCCTTAGTGATTTTGGTGTATTGAAGACTTATAGGTTAAGCATCTGATGTGTTTATGAGTGTACACAGGTCTATAAGTCTATGAGGAGTTTGATATTTGCAGTAAAAGTCGACCCCTAAAAATGAAGTTCTTCAACTGAAGACTTTGATATTCTGAAGACTTTGAAAGTGAAGAAATTGGTGTAACCTTGAAGACTTGGTATTCGTTCGAGGAACGTGAAGCGTGAAGACTTTTGTTTTCGTAGTTTCATTTTTCTCTTTCTTGAGTCATAGGAAACACCGTACTGTTAAAGGGGGTCGAGGAAATACTAAGGAGAAAATTTCCATGTGATGCTCAACTCAAATCCTACACCTACCAATCCCTTCGAGTGAAGCCATTGGAAATCTCATACAGTTCAGTCAATTTCTTTAGTGAAAGAGACGCAGTTCTTCTGGTCACTGAGGACTTTGCTCTGACTGAGGAGTTAGGAATTCGCCAGTGCGAATTGCCTACACAGTGAGGAACATGATAGCCCTGAGGAATTTGTACTCCAAATTTCCGACCGTTGCTGTGCCACGAGCCAGCTGTCCTAAAATATCTTGTCCACCTAACGGTCATATCATTGAAGGGCATTTATGTCTTATCATGTCGGGCTGCTCCCTAGGCTATAAATAGCTGCCCCCTTCAACCACTAGCCGGTTGGCTGCTCCGCGTGAACTTGACACTTGTCATTTGAGAGCAACCCATCCTCCGAGGACTTTGAGCGAAAATCATCAAGTGAGGAAAATCCAAACCCAAACCCAAAACACCTACAAACCCAAAGTGATTGAGCATCACTGAAGAAATTGATCCTGCGTGGATCCGACGCTTGTTACCTTTGAAGATTGTGCTTCTTCCAGATGGTTAGGCGTCAAGGTCTAGAGCATCCAAGAGGAATTGTGGATCGCCGAGTGACCAAGTCTGTGAAGGTTTGGAAGTCATCTGAAGACTTACCACGAGTGATTGGACGAGGACTGTGTGTCCTTAGTTCAAGGAGAATACGGTGAGGACTTGGTGTCCCGAGCTGCGTGCTCAGGACTGGTTGTCCGGGACTGTGTGTCCTCGAGTTTAAATACTCAGCCGCTCCAACCAGACGTACAACTGAGACAGCAGTTGGAACTGGTCTACCAAATCATTGTCTTCACCAAGCTTACTGGTTCCATTTCCTCAACACCTTCATTTCCTCATTACTGTGTTGTCTGTTTATTCATATCTGTGTTTGAAGACTTTGACTGAAGACTTTCACAAATTCCTCAGTTCAATTTCTTCAGTCTGTTTGCCTTCATCTAGAGTTATCCTGTGCCTACGCTTTCTGTACTCTGTGTTTGTCTTCATTTCATCATGATGACCATGCATGTAATCTGTTATGTTTACTTCTGAGTACTTATTCCGCTGCTAGTATTTCTTCGCTAAGGAATTTCCTCACGAGCAAATTCCTTAGTGAAGAATTTCATAAAAATCGCCTATTCACCCCCCCTCTAGTCGATATAACGCACTTTCATGTTCGCAAAAGACGCGTGTTCACACTTGATACAACGTCTTGGTCCATTAAGGAGGTGGTAGCACAGCGAACTAGGCAATCATACTATATTGCTTTAACACTTTCACTTAGCCATAGGAGTTTGACGGTGGGGTTACTATATAGCCCCTGGTGGCTCCGTGCTCGTCCGAATACGGGGCGCGTACATACCTGGCCGGGAAACGGCCCTTTGTTAATGCGGAGGAATCCCGAAGATTCCTCTAAGTCATCGAGTGGTTGACCAGTCTCGCGCTTTATCATGACAGTCAGTTTTCGGCTTTCTCTAGTGAGGTGCTCGTCCGGATGAACCAGGGCACAATCGCAGTAGTTCTCCTGGTGCCACCTTAGCCGATAGAGCGGAACATAAGGTAGCAAAACACGGGAGCCGGGCAAACCCAACATTTGACCAAAGACATGATTCAGAGCTGATGCATATAAGGCCAAACTCGCGACGCTGAACACTCCCTAAGGTATTCGGTCTTTATAACATATGCCGGGCTGAACAATGCCCTTGATAATGAACCCCGAGTGTCCAGGCAATATTCTGACGTGGCGAAATGCCAATAACGCCGGAATCCTTCTTGGTTGTACTGAGTATATGGAGGATGTGAACAACAATAGATAGTACCAAAGGTTTACGCAGGGTCTTAATCTAAAAAGAAACCTTTGAGCGGGTCCCTGCTGCATGTCTGCGCCGTTGTGCCGTATCCTGGACAGGTGTAGCACGATTGTCATCTATAAAAGAGAGAAACTTAGTCGAAAGTTGTCGTGCAAAAAATTGGTTATTCTAAATAAACCATTTAAAATTCAAGATAAGTAAAGTTGAGCCGAACTGGCCCTGTTTACACACGGGAAGCCCCTGGTATCGTCTATAAGGGTATAACCATCAAACCAATCTCAGGTATATCTAGTGATGCGCCGGACTCGTCCAACCGTGTCCGTGGTCTTAACGACCGGTCATTTGTTCTGGTTGGTGAGGCCGTCTATTGTTTGGCTATTAAAGCAGCCGCATGTTCTTCCGCGCGTAAGGAATCCTCAATATTTCCACTAACTGTGATGGTGCCGCGTGGGCCAGGCATCTTAAGCTTAAGAGAAGCATAATGCGGTATGACGTTGAAACGAGCGAAAGCTGTTCTTCTGAGTAGTGCTTGATGGCCGCTTCGGAACGGAGCGATGTCGAAGTTTAGCATTTCACTTCGGTAGTTGTCGGGTGAACCGAATACAACCTCTAGTGCTAGAGAGCCCGTGGAGCAGGCCTCTGGGCCTGGTATTACTCCCTTGAAGGTAGTATTACTGTGGCTGATTTTTGTCGGGTCTATCCCCATTTTGCGGACTGTGTCCTGATATATCAGATTCAGACTACTGCCGCCGTCCATAAGGACTCGTGTGAGATGGTATCTGTTTATTATTGGGTCTAACATCAAGGCAGCCAATCCTTCGTGTCGGATGTTTGTCAGGTGATCCCTGCGATCAAAAGTGATCGGGTGGGCCAACCAAGGGTTGGGCTTACTGGTGACGGGCACTACGGCTCGTGTGTCTCGGAGTGCATGTTTGCTTCTCCTCTTCGTCACATGGATCATGTTCACTGTTTTGACCTCTGGTGGGAATTTTTTATGTCCCCCAGTGCTTTGCTGGCGAGGCTCGTCCTCGTCTTCACTTGGTGTCTCCCTCCCCTTGTGTTCGGTGTTTAGCTTACCGGCCTGCTTGAAGACCCAACATTCTCTGTGGGTGTGATTTGCAGGTTTATCGGGGGTCCCATGAATCTGACATAGTTTGTCTAGAATCTTGTTTAGGCTGGACGGTCCATCTCTGTTGCCTTTGAAAGGATTTTTTCGCTGACCTGGTTGAGAGCCCCTGAATCCGGCATTTACCGCCGTGTTATTTGGGATGTCTTCTTTATTCTGACACTTGTTTTTATTGCGTCGTGGTTTTCCATTTCCATCCCTGACTTCGGATGTGCCTGGGTCGCTGGTGCTACTACGAGCTAGCCAGCTATCTTCGCCCGCGCAAAAGCGGGTCATGAGGCTTGTCAGGGCTGCCATTGTTCTCGCTTTTTCTTGGCCGAGGTGTCTGGCGAGCCATTCGTCTCGGACGCTGTGTTTGAAAGCTGCTAAGGCTTCGGCGTCCGGGCAGTCGACGATTTGGTTCTTCTTAGTGAGAAATCTGTTCCCAAGCTTTCGGGATGACTCTCCGGGCTGTTGAACTATATGACTTAAATTGTCTGCATCCGGAGGTCGGACATAAGTCCCTTGAAAATTAGCCCGAAAAGCATCCTCAAGCTCCTCCCAACTTCCAATTGAGTTTTCGGGGAGGCTTTTTAGCCAGTGCCGAGCTGGTACTTTCAGCTTGAGGGGCAAGTACTTGATGGCGTGGAGATCGTCTCCGCGAGCCATATGAATATGGAGGATAAAGTCCTCAATCCAGACTCCAGGGTCTGTGGTTCCGTCGTACGTCTCTATGTTCATTGGTTTGAATCCTTCTGGAAATTCGTGGTCTAGCACCTCATCGGTGAAGCATAGGGGGTGCGTGGCGCCCCTGTATTTTGTTGTGTCGAGGCGTTCTGACGGTTGTAGTGTTCGGTTTTGGTTGTGCACCGGAGCGCGTTTCCTTGATCCGTAGATGGATCTGGTTGCGCTGGTCTTCTGATGCGAGTCTTCATGTGAGGCGTGTGCAGACTTATGTGCGGCCTTGATAACCGCTCTATCGCCGCCACAAGGTGGTTGATCCGACCGGCCGACCGTTTTATTCTTCGGTTGTGTGGGCTCTAAGGCCTCGTCATCAAATTCAGGCAACAACTTGCGCTTTGGATAGCTCTTCGTGTGGTAACTACCACCATACTTTTCTTCGTTGTCGAGCACTTTGTTCCATCTACTGTTGAGCGTATTCTGTGCGGCCTTAAGCCTTTGTTTTTGCTTCTTCAGACTCCTCACGGTGGCAATAAGCCTTCGGCGGAGGTTCTCTTGTTCCAAGTGCCTTTCCGGGATGATGTGTGCCTCTTCGTCCAGACAGTTTTCCTCTTCGGAGGGAGGTTTATGAGCTATATCCTCAGCATCGCCATGTCCGGATAGCGGATCCGTACTACGTTCGCCGTTTGCTGGTTCACTGCTGTTATCGCTGTTTTTGCTGAGGCAGGGTTTGGAGCGGCGCCTACGCCGACGCTTTGGTTGCTTCTTGAGGGAGCTATCCTTCGCTGCATCCTCCCGTTCCTCGTCATCATTTTCTTTGGGTGTATCCACCATGTATATGTCGTGTGATGAAGTGGCGGTCCAGCGCCCTGTGGGCGGTGGTTCCAATTCGTCTCCTGCATCGTCGTCCATGTCGTCGATGTCTTCGGAGTCGAAGTCGAGCATGTCGGTTGAATCATCGACAGTGGCTACTAAGTGTGTGGTGGGTGGGGAACAGATTTCTTCGTCGTTCGCATCCCATCCTAGCTGGACATAGTTCGGCCAAGGTTCTCCTAACAGGGAGCGAGACTTTAATGAATTTAGCATGTTGCTGAAAGGCGAGTGCTGAAAGATATCTACGGAAGTAAACTCCATGATCGGTGCCCAATCGGATTCGATAGGCACGGACGCAGGCGGTTCGGAGCCTGAGGCCGGGGACGAATCCGATGGTTCGGCAGCACGGCTCTCGCGAGTGGTGAAGTCAGTATTCGGCTCTATCACCACTGAGAGTGCGGCCTCCGAGGCGGGGTCTATCCACCCGTCCTCGGATGGCGCAATTTGCTCTGGATCGAGGGCCGGAGTAGTTGCAGGTGTGATCTCCCGAACACTATCCGACGGCAGAGCTAAATCATGCTCGTCGTGATCGTGCGGTGCACCTGACATGGGCTCGAATCCGTCGAAGATCAAGTCTCCACAGATGTCGGTAGCGTAGTTCAAGTTTCCGAACCTGACCTGGTGGCCAGGGGAGTAGCTCTCGATCTGCTCCAGATAACCAAGCGAGTTGGCCCGCAGTGCGAAGCCGCCGAATACAAAGATCTGTCCGAGGAAGAAGACCTCACCCTGGACCGCATTGTTACCGATGATCGAAGGAGCCATCAAGCCACGGCACAGTGGAACTCTCAATGAAAGCACCAATGTTGGTGTCAAAACCGGCGGATCTCGGGTAGGGGGTCCCGAACTGTGCATCTAAGGCGGATGGTAACCGGAGGCGGAGGACACGATGTTTACCCAGGTTCAGCCCTCTCGATGGAGGTAATACCCTACTTCCTGCTTGATTGATCTTGATGATATGCGTATTACAAGAGTTGATCTACCACGAGATCGTAGAGGCTAAACCCTAGAAGCTAGCCTATGGTATGATTGTTGTTGTCCTACGGACTAAACCCTCGGGTTTATATAGACACCGGAGGGGGCTAGGGTTACACAGAGTCGGTTACAAGGGAGGAGATCTACATATCCGTATTGCCAAGCTTGCCTTCCACGCCAAGGAGAGTCCCATCCGGACACGGGACGAAGTCTTCAATCTTGTATCTTCATAGTCCAACAGTCCGGCCAAAGCATATAGTCCGGCTGTCCGGATACCCCCTAATCCAGGACTCCCTCAACGTAAATGGAGCATCTGTACCGATTCTCCTTGTACTGATAGTGCATTACAAGGTCCAAGTCTCCGCTCCCCTACTCCACCATCCAATGTGCTTGCTCTAACTTGGCAGTGTGATATCTGGTTGCTTGTTGCATATGGTGTCTAGCTTGTATTGCTCCTAATTATAGTAAACTGCATCTGCTTAGCTTACACATGATACATGTGAATATGATACGCTTTCCTATTTTTGGTACATACTATATCTGTCTATCACACCATGTTCTTACATGAAACTACTCTTCTTGTGTATGCTGCATCAGTCACTTATGATGGAACACCTTTAAGTTGGCAGTGTGATATTGGTTTGCGTCTTGAATATGATTTCTAGCATGTATTGCTTCTAGTTTGATGAACGCCACCTATGACGAGACAGTTTTAACTTGGCAGAGTGATATTGATTGCACCTTTCATATGGTGTCTAGTTTGCAGTGCTTCTAATTTGTTGAAGTGCCTTCTGCTTAGTTACCACATCATATGTGTGAACATGCCAAGCCGTCCATTTTTTCGTACCTATTCCATCCTCGTATCATGACTTTGCCTTTCATCAGAGTAATGTTCGTCAGTATCATGCATGAATGAGTTCTGAAGAGCGAATTATATTCCTTTTTCTTGTCGGTTTGACCTCACAATGCAAAATCAATAAAGCTGAAGGAAATTGGCAAGGCATTGGATTATGGTGGTCCTTCCGAGCAACTGAAATGGAGGTTCTCTACAGATTCTACTCCGCCATCCTCCCAACAAGATTCGCAAGACAACGCAAGGCTAGACAGTCAACGTAGCTGTGTAGATGATGGGCACATCTCCCCTACTCCACCATCATAGGTGCTTGATCTAACTTGGCACTATTATATGTGGTTGCATGTTGCGTATAATGTCTAGCTTGTATTGCTTCTAACTTTGTTGAATTGCATCTGCTTATTTTACACATAATGCATGTGAATATGACACGTGTTCCTGTTTCTAGAACATACGTGTACATGATGAGAACATCTCCCCTACTCCACCATCACAGGTGCTTGCTCTAACTTGGCACTATTATATGTGGTTGCATGTTGCGTATGATGTATAGCTTGTATTGCTTCTAACTTTGTTCAATTGCATCTGCTTACTTTACACATAATGCCTATGAATATGACACGTGTTCCTGTTTCTAGAACATACGTGTACATGATGAGCACATCTCCCCTACTCCACCATCACAGGTGCTTGCTCTAACTTGGAACTGTTATATGTGGTTGCGTTTTCCGTATGATGTCTAGTTTGTATTGCTTATGATTATGTTGAATTGCATCTATCTAGCTTACAACTTATACCTGCAATGATCACTTACCCATAAGACATATTTAACTTGGGACTGTGATGTACGTTGCATCTTGCATTGTCTTCTAGCTTGTACTGCTTCTAATTTCTTGAAATGGCACTTATGACGAGACACTCTTTACCTGATAGAGTGATATTGGTTGCATGTTCATATGGTGCCTAGCTTTCATTTCTTGTAATTTTCTTGAAATGCCTTCCGCTTACTGTTTTTTCATACATATTCCATCCTCCTATCGTATGTGTGAATATGAAACGCCGTCTTTTTTTGTATATATTCCATCCTCCTATCCTGCGCTTGCCTTACATCAAAGTAGTGTTCGTCTGTATCATGCATCAACCAGTTATGCAGAGCTAATTTTATTCATATTCTTGTGGTTTTCACTTCATAAGGCAATATCAGAAAATAGGAAGGAAAAGAGTAAGTTAGGGGATGTTGGTGGTCCTCTGCAGCGACGCAAATAGAGACTCTCTAGATTTGCCACTGCTACTGCTAATGAAGTTGAAGTCCCAAGTCTACATGATGAGTTCATCTCCCGTACTCCACCATCGCAGGTGCTTGCCGTAAGTTTAGAGTGTGATAATTGGTTTCATGTTGCATATGTTTTCTAGCCTGTATTTCTTCTATTTTAATTAAATTGCACCTGCGAGTTCATACGTTATACATGTGTATATGACATGGCATTATGTGTCTAGAATACACTTCATCCATCTATCATACCATGTTCTTACATCAAAGTACTGATGTTGTGTATCCCGCATCAGTCACTCATGATTGGACACTTTTAACATGGCAGTTTGATAGTGGTTGCATCTTGCATTGATTTCTATGTTGTACTGCTTCTAATTTTTTGAATTGCCACTTATGACAAGACACTTTTAACTTGGCAGAGTAATATTGGTTGCATATTTCATATGGTCTCTAGCTTGCATTACTTCTATTTTCTTGAAAATCCTTCTGCTTAGTTTACACATCGTAGCTATGAATATGTCATGGCGTCCTGTTTTTCTTACATATTCCTCCCTCATATGGTTGTCTTAAATCAAAGTATTGCTTGTCTGTATCATACATCAATGAGTTCTAAAGAGCGATTTTATTCTTTTGTGTTGTGGGTACGACTTGACATGGAAAAGTCAAAAAAGAGCAAGGAAAATAATATAGTAGGGAGTGGTGTTACTCGTCGGGTGAAACGGAAAAGGATCTGCCATCCAGATTCTGCTGATACTTATAGTGCAGTAGAAGGTCCAAGTCCACCGGCTAAATCTACAAACACAGTATCACCTGCTCCACCAGCTGCAGCATCCGCTTCAACTATACCAGCATCTCAACGAGTTACTCATTTGTTTGCTCCGGAACTGGCCAGCTCCCAAGCTGCCTTCACACCTAAGACTACTTTTGAAGCACTGCTGACACAACAGGACTTGGCAAGATCAGATAAACCTCATGAGCATCAACACCTGGACGGTACCTGACCAAGTCAAGTTGCAGTTGCATGCTTCTTTATATGTACTCTCACAGTTTGATGTACACTAACACTTTCCATATTCATTGTTGAACTAGCACCACAACGCAACCGGAAATAGACATCAGGGATAATGCTTGACGGATTAACAAAATCTAAAGGAGGAAGAATGGAGATCCATTTTGAGGCAGGTTTAAAAAGGCCACATGATGCTACAGAGTCAGCCAAGTTAGTATCAGAGGCAGCTGTTGCCTTTAGGTGCCATGCACGTATCCTCCCAACGTGGATCCAGCACAGGAATGAGAAAGACAATACCCAGTTTAACACCTTCCTTGACCATTTATCCGTAATTAATGTTATTCATCGCAATTAGTAATATTGTCTTGTTGTGTCCCATACTTTCTAGCTTCCTCCTAATAAGACTCACATTCTTTTTTCAACAGATGAGGTTCAAGTTGGATCCGAAAGATGATGCAACTACACAAGCATGCACTATGTTTTTCAGTCTGGTCTGCGACAGTATCGGTACCACCTTAGAAAATCTCACTTTGAAGGCAAGGCTAACAATGAAATCGCCCAAACATCTCCAGTGGAATATATTACAGATGAAGATTGGACAGCCCTCGTTAAACACTGGTCTGATCCAAAGTATCAGGTAGGCTATATGTATTTGATCAGAACACATATTGAACTTGTATTTATGTATGTGCCTTACAAGTGTATCTTCTTCTAGGCTAACTGTTTGAAGAACAAAAACAACCGTTCTAAAGTGAAATTCCAACAGACAACAGGATCTCGTAGCTATATTGCACACTGCGAGGCTCTTGTAAATAGCTTCTACTTCCTTCTTTTTTCTGTGCCATATTATCGTATCTATATTGACTTGTTCCAAATATAGAGGAAAGCCTGTGCGGACCAAAAAGAACCTGAATCAAATGCAATGCAAATTTTCAAGGATTGCCACACCAGCAAGATGAAGGGCATGAGCACACCAGTTGAAGCCGCTGTTGTAAGTCCTTACTCCTCCTGCCTTTGAACTGATTGGTACTGCGATGTGTTCATTTAACTACTTGGTTTGCAGCCAATGTCAGTTACTCTATTCACTTTTATACACAGTTGTCTTAACGTATCATTTCACCTTACATGGTTTAAAAGAAATGAAGGATATTCTTTTGATCTTGATCTCTATTCTAGTTGTTATGTTCATGTGTGCACACAATGATAAAATAGCCTGTTTGTTTTATATCTGTTTGCCCATGATATGAATGATGTCATACTATGTTCATCCTACTTTAAACCATGTCTCTTTATCCTTAGATGTCAACGAATGTGAGGAAATAGACAATACAGTAGGCATGCTATATGGACATATGTTCCGAAAGTGATTTTATTATGTAGTTGGCACTACAATACATGCTAATGTATTACAGTAGTTCACCAAAATAAGTTATGTATAAACGTGTAACCTACTTTGTTTGTTTTTGTCTCATTAGTAACTTATCTGCTACACTAATCTACAAGTTCAAACCTTCAGGAAGCTATGGAACAAATGATTGAACAGCCACAACCACCTGAAGGTGACGAGGCTACCACAGGCACAATGTCACCTCTTGCTGCAGTACGTCAGTATCTCTCCACTAACAGTGCAAAAAGCACATTCCTGCGTAATTCTGGGTTGGTTGTCAAGGTAACCTCGTCCAAATCACCCACTAAACAAAATCTTCCTGCTAGACAGAGTGATATATCTATGCTCCAGACACAAGTCCAATCCCTAATGGACGTCATTTTGGAAACAAGAATAGTGGTTGACAAATGTCGTCAAGATATGAATGGTTTTGAAACCAGACTATCAGACATTCTCTTTGTTGTTCAAGAGAAATGGCGGAAAAAGGTGAAGGTCGTGCTGCTCCATCAGATTCTATAGCCTGAAACATTAGCACTCAGGTCAAATGATCTGTGCTTCTATACATCTGATGGTGCTTTTATGTGCAAGGACTGTAAACTTTATGCCAACATGCCTTTTGTTGTATGGTTGGAATTTATTTTGTTGTGATACAACATTTATGATGCTGCCAAAGGCTGCAATAATTACGATGCTATTTTTGTATAGTGTAGGTTTATCTTAGTAATGTATTCGGCCGAAAGCTTCATAGGAGCCCAACATGCCAACATTCGTCGGGCCCATTCCAATGGGCTAAAAACGATTATGGGCTGAAATTTGCATGTAGCCCACTAAAAATATCTAGGCCTAAATCAGCATAAGATTTCATATTTTTCCGGTAGGCCTGTGCCCATAGTGGGCCTTTAACAGGCGTAAACATAATTTGGGATCTCAGTAACAATAGGCCGTTTACAGGTGTAAATATCTCGAGCCCATAAAAAACATGGGCCTTTAAAAGACCAAAAGTGAGATTGGGACCTGATTGTGCCAAATAACCCACTGGTCTTAGCAGGCCGAAATGGTGTCCGATTTACGATGCGGATATTTCACATGCCGAAATTCGGACGGGCTGTAAATGCGTCTACCTAATACACGGTCCTTTAACAGGCCGGAAGTTCGGTCGGGCAAGATTATCATCATTTTTATATGGGCCGTTAATGGGCCTGATGTGACGTTGGGCCACATATGGCCCATGGATTTCGTCCGACGTTAACAGGCCAAAAATCACAACAGGCTGAAAGTGGCCCAAATCTATAGTGGGCCTCTAACAGGCAGAATGTCAGACATGGCCGAATATGACCCAAATCCTTCACGGTCGTTTATGGGCCGAAAGTTTCAATGGCCTCTAAATGGGCCCAAATGAAGAGGACCTTTAACAAGTCGGAAATACACCGAGCCGTAATTCAGCCCATATACTTAGCGGTCTGTTAACGGGCCAGAAGTGACCATGGACCGCGATGATGACAAGTTTAGGACAGGCCGTTGACGGGCCGATTTGACACCAGCCGTACGGGCCTTAACTGAGAATGTTGGGCCTTTAGCCGGGCCGGCCCATTATGGCTGCAAAATCTTGTGGGCCTTTAGCCGGGCCGGCCCATTATGGCTGCAAAATCTTGTGGGCCTTTAGCTGGGTCGGCCCATTATGGCCTGCAAAATCTTGTGGGCCTTTAGCTGGGCCGGCCCATTATGATACGCAAAATCTCGTGGGCCTTTTGCTAGGCCGACCAATTATGGACCGCAAAATCTTGTGGGCATTTAGTTGGGCCGGCCCATTTAATCTTTATGGGCCACTTTTGGGCCGGTCCACATGTCAACATATCATAGGCGCATCTCGCCCATTGGATGAGTGGCACCTGTGCCAACGCGGAGCTGACACGTGTTTCCGTCAGCCAATCAGAATTTTACATGTGGAAAATCCCCATTGGTCCGGGCTGTTAACAGGTTATCGGATCCAAAACCGGACCCGATAGCTTAATAGCGTTCCGTTACGGTGGATGCCACGTGTCGGTCACCCTTGACGAAAGCACTTATGTGATGCGCGATTTATCGTCATGGAAGTGGACACTTCCATGATGATAATTTTGGTAATGTCATGGAACGCTTCTACGACAGCACAGGTATGACTATCTTGATTCTGTCATAAATTTTTCATGGATGCACATGCATGACAGAAAATGTGACCTACTGTGACAAACACGTATCATCACGGAAGTGTATTTTTTTGTAGTGATAGACGGTGGGTGAGAGAGGACTCGGGAGAGTCGTGACTCGTGATGGTGCGTGTGTGCATGAGAGAGAGGGGGCATGTATCAATGCAATGCATGTGTTCGCAAATCATTATCCGACAAATGTTCGCCACAAGCCGTTTCCTGACGAACGCCATAAGAACCGTTAGATCGGCATCCAACAGTGTTAGTTTTTTCATGTCATTTAACAGAGCAGCCACTCCTCCTACACGCAAATCTTCCACGTGAGTGTTATCAACTGACGTATGCTCCTCCCCCCGTTCCAAAATGCCGTGCATATAGCTTTATTGAAAATTCGAACATCGCAAACTTTTACCGAGTTTTCATGTACCAAAATGCACATATAGAATACCCAGTATATATCATTTCATTCATCTTTGAGAGGTAACTATAAAGATGGGGGAGGAGTCTACAAAGAAAAACTGTCGTATCACCTACAACAATTTCAACCATCCTTTGGTGTGGAGGAATATCATAGGAACTCTATATGATATGATTTTTATAGTATTTTTTTCCTTTAGAGCCAATTGGTTAATAGGAATAGATTCATATACTCCACATTTCAAAGGAAATAAGCATGATATCATTTTTATAGCTTTGGAGCCACTTGGTTCATATGAATGTATTTCTATACTCCCATAATTTCAAAGGAAAATAAACATTAGCGTATATTCAATAGAAAAGTTCCTATGATGTGAACCAAATGACATCTCTTTTCTAGTCCCTCCTCATAGGAATTGAGATACATGTCATCTCTAGATTCAATAGAAAAGTTCCTATGATGAGAACCAAATGACATCTCTTTTCCAATCCCTACTCATGGGAATTGAGATACATGTCATCTCTTTCCCTACAACTTCCATGTATACATCTTCTATTCCTAAATGGCTAGTACAACCAACTAGTAGCTTTTTTCCTAGACATGCAACTATGGCACAAGAACACGTCATGCATGCAAGCCATAAATCACATTGTTGTTTCTACTCTATGCATGCAAGCACCACATCATCAATTCATGCATGTTACTCATAAGTTATTTCTTGCATTAAATTTTGCATTGACAATGTATGTGCTGGTCACGTGCACACATATGTAGTTCACATTCACGTCCACTGGTCCCCGAACCCAAAATGCTGCCTCGTTCCCATAAAACCAAGCGGCCAACACATATTAAGGCGTCGACTCGAACTCAATCCCTCTCCCGTTTACTATGACGTGGCCCAGTATGCCGTAGTACTCCTACAGACTCTACCGCCGCACGCATCATCGGTTTTTTTCAAGAGGACGAGGGAGAAGCGGATTTGTAGTGGAGGCGCTTTAAAAAATGGATTTGTAGTGGAGGCCCCTACCCTAGGGTCCCCTAGGTAGCTGCCGCACGCATCATTAGTTTGCTCATTTCTTTATGCTCTTGCGCCCTAGAGTGAAATGATGGTTGCTTCGCCCGTCCAGCTTAATGCGGGAAAGGTGGGGCTTTGTGTTCTGACCCCTCATCGCTCATTTACTACTATTGCAGCACTACGACCGGGGTGCCTCCAAGTCGAACCGCTGCTCTGAATTGTAATTTGATGTATCGCACGTGGAACAAGACGGTGGATGAGCCACATGTCGGCCAAATGGGTCCTGTTAAGTGTGTCACCATTTCGTGTGCGGAATGACCCTGCTTGAGGCCTCATTCGGTTTGGAGGATTTCGTAGGAATAACATAGGAACAAGGATTCCGGAGGAATATTTCCCATATATGCATTCGGTTTATAGGAAATGCGTATAGGAATTTCGTAGGAATACTACTCATTTCCTGTGTTTTTGGAGGAAACTACACATCCACTCAAAGCTCATTTTGCACGTAGGAACGAGGCAAGTCAATTCCTTAGGATGGCAAGTGCCATCCTATCAAATTCCTATACTACTCCTAATTCCAACGTTCTGATTTCCTCCAAACCGGATGAGCCCTGAGTTGCTACGCCAACACGACAGGAGCAACCTACCACTTGGTTTTGCTCCTTGGTGAATCCCGACTATATTGATCTAACTAGCAATGTGCCCATGCGTTGCAATGGATCCAAAATAGAATAATACATGTTCACAAACTTGAAAGAAAAACACTATAGTTTGGTGTATGTATCACTAAAAATATACTCATATTAGGTTTCACTCAAAATATATTCCTTGTGGCTGTTTTGATGAGGTGGGGGATGGATGTGGTTGGTTTCAAGATACTAAGGGGTTTCTGCAAATTGGAGAACAGGAGTGGGGTCTTGTTGCAAAAATGCCACGACTTACATCATAGTCGTTAGATGCAGATCTGATGGTTACAAACGACGGATGGCAGACACACCATCATCACCAACTGAGTCTTTTATAGGAGTGGAGAAAAGATATGTACTATACTACCCTCTCTGTCTCGGTTTATAGGGCACACACGTAGTTCTCGGTCATCCATTTGACTAACTAAATATGAGTTACTATGTCACAAAAAGTATATCATTCAATTCTTAAGCGGATGTAGTTTCTAAACATATACTGTTCATCACATATATAGCCAGTTAAATTCTCAACCTAGAATGACGTGCATGCCATGTAAACCGATACGGAGGAAGTAATAAAAATGAGGTGATTTTACCGAGCGATGGGCGGGGGAGCATGGCCTGTCATGTGGTCCCAGGTGTCATGATGTACTAAGGCGATGCGTGTGTCCCTCTTGAGGCAGAACAATGGCAGAAGCAATACTACGTGGTTTTCTTGAAGGAGATGATGGCGAAGCAAAGTGTGAAATAATGGTTGCTTCGTCCGTCTGGGAAGGTGCGGGATTGTGATTTGACGTCTCATTGCTCATTACTACTACTGGGGCGGTACGACTGGGGCGCGTCCCCCGTGCTGTTCTGCACTGTTATTTGGTGCATGACACATCGACCCGGTTGCTATATGTCCCACATGTCGGCGAGAGGAAGTACAAAATTTATGAAAGCGAGTGCCGATGGAGGAGTACAAGACACGGCTTGGTTTTTGCTGCTTCGCGCGATCCATTGATACAAACCCGGACTAAAAAAAGGCAAGGGCGGATCTTTTCCAGTGCGGCAGGCAGGGGAGTTTCGCATAGTCTGTTCGAGGCAACGAGGCAGGAAGGGAAACAAGCAAATAAAGGTTGAGCGACTTAGTTTTGGGAAAATCTGATTTTACGGGGTACGTACCCACTATGGAGGTAGTATACTACTAAGTACTCCATCCTTTCCGGTTTATAGGGCTCGTCTAAAAAATTCATTTTTCCGTTTTATAAGTCTCAATTCTACTACTAGTAGTAGTACCATCACATGTTGGATTTCGAGGTGCGTTAAATCGCCCGATGCAAGCATTGTCAAGAGAAAACTCACCAATGCATGTAGAAGTTCATGGAAATTTAGTGGTCATGCACGCATTCGTTCTAATTAACGCCTCGATAAACATAACTTCTTGAGAAAAATGAGCGTACATTACTTGTGCAAACTACGAAGTTAATTCCACCACTCACCGTCTACCTTGGTTGGAGAGACTTTGAAATTGAGCCATAAACTGGAAAGGAGGGAGTAGTAACATAGCCTAGGGTAGCTTGCTGCACCACAGACTCCAAGGAAATTGTTGTAGTAGTACTACTCCTATATACTACCTCCGTCCGGGTTTATTAGGCCCAAAGACCACATTGGCAGGACCAAGGCAGTGTTGTCTGTGTTCTGGGAACGGGGGTCCCCAGACTTGCCTGCCTGCAGCCCACGGCATGGCTCCACTAGCGGCCTGGTATGGCCCACATCTTCACCAGCAAACAATCAAGACCCTCACGAGGGGCCAAGCCTCGCGAGGCGTGCGACACAAGACCTCCTCAGGGGCAGCCTCACTAGGATGGCTCGTGAGGAGCGGCGAGATCAAGGCGAGGGGTACCTCGTGAGGTTCCCGTGACGTGAGCCATGACGACAAAGGCTAGGCAGGTGCCAGTGGGTGCAGAGTACTGGTTTCCTCTTTGGTGCTAAAGGAGCAGGCGCAGACGAGGAGTCCCGAGGCATCACACAAAAGTTTCCATATCGGTGCAACGAGACCAAGACCAGCAGGATGGCAGGATGGAGGTCATTGCGGAGCCCACGATGGCGTCACCATCAGAGCCTTTTGCAGGCGAAGACCACCTTTTGTCAGGATAGCATGTACTAGCTGTCCCCCTTCAAATTGTCCATTGTGGGATCCCTTCCCAGCTAATATTTGGGAAGAGGACACGGGCCTCTATAAATAGGACTAGCCACCACCGTAGAAGGCAACTGGTCCTGGATCAGATCCATTCCATCCACACACACACACACACACACACACAAGCTCATCGAGCTCGAGAACACCTCTCCTTAGGAGGTAGTTCTTCCCTTGTACTTGTTCATCCCAGCCTACAAGGCAATCCACCACACCACACAGGAGTAGGGTATTACACCACATCGGTGGCCCGTACCAGTATAAACTCTTGTGTCCCTAGTTCCTTGGGTTCGGCGAGCTAGGCTTTGAGATCGTGGTGAGATCATGAGCTATGGGTAGAGAGATCTTCGTGCGCACCCCAGAGTTCGAACCTCAAGGGTTTTGCCAGAACCCATAATCCGACATTTGGCGCGCCAGGTAGGGGTGCGTTGAAGCTTTCCTTCCGTCGATCCATGCTCCATCGCTCCACCACGTCCATGGCAGACACGCGTCGAGCTCGCGCCGAGTGTCGGGCCGCCTCTCCGCCAGCACCGCCTCCCTGTCCTATCCGCATCGCCGGGGTTGCTCCTCTGACTGGGTCAACGGACGCCCCCGAAGGCACCAGGGGGCTCAAAGCTTTTACCCCCACCCAAGTTCAAGCCGGAGATGCCGCCGCGCTACAACGAAGCGGTGGATCCATCGGCCTTCCTGCTAGCGTACGAGGAGGCTGTCCTGGAAGCTGGAGGCGACGACAAGGTCATGGTCAACTGGCTTCCCATGGACCTCGCTGGCGCACCGCGCGCCTAGCTGCTCACCCTCCCAGGATCCTCTATGGCCTCTTGGGAGGAGCTGCGCGGCCTTTACGTTGTGCGCTTTGCGGCATCGGCGCCTGTCGCCATTGCAGCCCTCCTCGGCGGCTCGCAAGCACCACTATCGGTGTCAAAACCGGCGGATCTCGGGTAGGGGGTCCCGAGCTGGATTGTTGATATGGGTATTACAAGAGTTAATCTACCACGAGATCGAAAAGGCTAAACCCTAGAAGCTAGCCTATTGTATGATTGTTGTATCTTGTTGTTGTTCTATGGACTAAACCCTCCGGTTTATATAGACACCGGAGGGGCTAGGGTTACACAGAGTCGGTTACAAAGAAGGAGATCTACATATTCGTATTGCCAAGCTTGCCTTCCACACCAAGGAGAGTCCCATCCGGACACGGGACGAAGTCTCCAATCTTGTATCTTCATAGTCCAACAGTCCGGCCAAAGGACATAGTCCGGCTGTCCGGATACCCCCTAATCTAGGACTCCCTCAGTAGCCCCTGAACCAGGCTTCAATGACGATGAGTCCGGCGCGCAGATTTGTCTTTGGCATTGCAAGGCGGGTTCCTTCTCCGAATACTTCATAAAATATTGTGAACACGAGGAACGTGTCTGTCTCTGCAAAACAAGTTCCACATACAACCGCAGAGAGAATAATATTCCCACAAATCTAATCTGCTGACGTATTTCACAGTGCGTCATCACACCACAGCCAGGTCACCATTCGAATCGTTTTTTACAACCAACCTCAGCGTGTTCCGCGAGGCGGTTTCCTTGGCACGTCTTGTCGAAGCAGAGATCGTGTCCCCTTATCGCGGGATTCTCATTAATACGGACGGGTAACACAACTGCGCCATCAATTATGATGCATGGGGGATAAGCGAGTTTTACCAGGCTGGTGGGGAGCGCATAGTTTCGTCCGCCCTTATAAAGGGATAAGGATTCACCTTTTTTTACCCACGCCTTCTTCCTCATTGCTCATCCATTCCTGCGCACTCGAGCTCCAGTGCCCAAGTCCACATCTTCCTCCTCAACCTTCTCCAATCATGTCCGGAGCGGGAGGCAAGTGGATGGTCTCCTCCGTCACGGAGGGACACATCAAAAAGCTGAGAAGAGCCGGATACCTGTCCGAGGATATCGCACACCGGCTCCCAGATGAGGGGCAGCTCATCCCTACCCCTAGGCCCCATGAGAGGGTAGTATTCCTTACCCAGTTCCTCCATGGACTGGGATTTCCTCTCCACCCATTCGTCCGGGGGCTCATGTTCTACTACGGCCTAGATTTCCACGATCTGGCCCCGAACTTTATCCTCAACATCTCGGCGTTTATCGTTGTGTGCGAGGCTTTCCTCCGCATCAAGCCCCACTTCGGCTTATGGCTGAAGACCTTCAATGTCAAACCAAAGGTGGTGGGCGGCCAGCAGGCGGAGTGCGGAGGTGCCATGGTGGGCAAAATGCCCAACGTCACATGGCTCGAGGGCTCCTACATGGAGACCATAAAGGGGTGGCAATCGGGGTGGTTCTACATCACCGAGCCGCATGACCCCAAATGGGTGGCGGCTCCCGTGTTTCGATCCGGAATCCCCACGCGGCTCACCTCTTGGAAAGAGAAGGGCCTGCCCTGGGGCAGTCCGGTAGAGCTGACCGGACTCCAAACCTGTATCTAAAACATGATAAACAGGAAGCTCAAGCTTGACAACATAGTCCAGGTCATGCTCATCCGCCAGATCCTCCCGTGTCAACAACGGGCGTTCAATTTGTGGGAGTTCGACCTGGCCCAGCACCAGGCTCTGAGCGAGCTCTTCGACACGATGCATGAAGACGCCTGGAAGGTGTTGTTTAAGAGCGCCGAGGTTCCCCCTCCCCTCACCGAGGATCGCGGACTCAGCGCGAAGCGCCAAGCCGGCGCGATAAGCTTTTTTATCTCTTATAGAGTATTTATTTTTCATAGTTTAACTATGTGCGGGATCTGAGCTTCCATGCCTTTGACAGGAATGGGTGGAGACATCGGGGCAGATTGACTGCCCGGCCCCTCTGCCCGAAGACCCTGCAGATGCTCTCCTAACGGAGATGCTGACTCCAGCGCTTACGAGGTGCCGGAGAAGAAGATCAAGAATAAGGCCACGGGGACCCGAAAGAGTTCCTGGCGCCAGGTGGTACCGGACTCATCGTCAGATAACTCCAAGACACACTCCTCCTATGAAAACGAGGAGGAGGCAGATAAAGATTTCCCCTCCAGCCGGGGAAGACAAGAAAAGGAAGGCCGCCCCAACTGGGGAGGCCGGAGGGTCCAAGAAGGGAAGGACTCTTCCTCCGGACTGCTCCGCCACCACCGTCAACAGCGAAGACGAGTGGCCACCCAGGGCCAAGCCCCTGGCGAGATCGTAAGTATTCGGATACCAGAGTAACTCATGGCACAGTTTAATTGCACAACTTCTCCTAATGCCGGACATGGTTATGCAGTCCGTCCCGGGCCCGTATCAACGTATCCTTGTCAAGCGGTTCTTTGGATCCGTCGGCTATGAGCAGCGGAGGATCACTTCCGACCGCCACCACCCCTCGCCCTACGGACAACACCGAGGTGTTGTCTCAAAGGGCACCAAGCCGAGGGGAGGTAGTCCTGGAGGCGCCTCAAGGCGACCTTCCGGACTCCAGGTGCAAAGGGAGCAAGGCTCCCCAGGTCTCCAAGTTCGGCTCTAGGCCGAACACCGCACCGGAACCTCCAGTGGTTCCGGACTCCGGCAGGCGACCCCCTTCCAAGAGGGGCAAGCCGCCTGTGCCAGTGACCTCTGCCCATCCATAGGCACTGGACAACCTGCTGGGAGCGCTTAGCGATGCTTCCATCGATGAGGAGCACCGCACTATTATGATTGCGGTGATCAACAAGGTTCAGTCCGCCAAGAGCGGACTGACTGAAGCCTGTGCCAGCCTTCTAACAGGCTTTGAGGTAAGTATTTAAAATATAGGAAAATATTACCGCATAGACAGTAGCCCCTGATGCTCTGTTTGGCGTTCACAAAGAAAAGCAAAATAGAGGATCAAAATAACATTCGCAGGAGTCTAATACAAGTATGTCTATACGCGTATGCAGGCGTCGCTACTGACCTGTGCTGCACTGACTGCGTAGGTTGCTGCACTGAAGCAGAGCCTCGAGCGGTCCGAGAAAGAGCTCGGCCTTGCCAAGAAGCGGCTCGAGGAGAACCAAGGTAAGTAATGCCTCATGTGTGTGTGTGTGTCTCTCTCTCTCTCTCTCTCTCTATATATATATATATATAAAGATGTGGTTGCAAAATGATAGGATCATCATGAATGTGCAAGGGGCCACGACCGAAGTGGCGGCCCTGAAGCAAGCCCTGTCCGAGGCCGAAAACAAAGCGGCCACGCACACCGAGTGGGAGAAGCAAGAGGCACGGGTGGGCGAGGTGCAGCAAGAGCTCCAGGCTCTCGTGAAGAAGCACGAGACTTTGGAGCATGGCTCGAAGACGCGAGAGTCCGAGCTCGCCACGGCCCTCGAGAGCACAAAGCATGCCAAGGCCGAAGCCCAAAAAGCCCTCCAGGAAATTGAGGCGATGAAGAAGATAGCGGGGGATAAGGCATTCATTATGCAAAGCAAGCATGTGAAAGTAAATTACCTGTTACTTACCCGAGTCCGGAGCTCTCCAGGAGCATTCGCAAATTTGCCCCGCAGCGTGTCGGATGCCGCGAAGTTCTACTGGGCCGAGGAAGGGAGCTCGACGGAGAAGGTGTTCTGGTCTCAGTATACTGAGGCCGAACACCCGGTGCCTTTAAGCGGCCAGCTGAAGCAATTGGTCGAGCTCCATAAGGCGGCCAAACAGGCCATGAAGCTTCTTATAGTCTGGCTGTGGCCTGGCGACGCCCTTCCAAACAGCTACTTCGGCCTGGTGAGGCGGCTTGTGGATTCCTGCCCTTGGCTTGAAGTCGTCAAGCGGTCCGTCTGCATCGAGGGCGCCCGCAGGGCGCTTGCCCGTGTTAAAGTACACCGGGAAGATGGACGCTGAGAAGTTGGTGAAGGAAGGACTGCCGCAGGGCAAGGAGCATCACCGTCCCGAAATGTACTATGAGGGTGTCCTGAAGGGTGCCCGCCTTATGGCAGATGAGTGTTCGAAAGATGTAATTTTGAGTGAACTTGCTCGTGTGATCCTGTGTTATGAAAACTTGTTCATATGCGCTATGCAACGCTTATTTGAATTTAAAATATTACCTTCTGTGCGTCTGTTTATCAAATCTGAAAGATGGCCAGTCGTCGGCTTCTGCCCCCATGCCACGAGTGCTGGGGTGTTCGGGATAAATCTGAGCACTCTTTTTCCCATTGTTGGGTCCTTCGAGGGAGGTGCTCAGTCGGGATAAAACTCGAGGGAGGTGCTCGCACCCTCGGACTGTCACACCAAGCAATTCTTCTGCCAGATTGGTGCCGCCTCTGTGCAGCAAGGAGCTCCTCCAGGATGGGCGGCGCCCAAGGCCGACCTCACCTTCGACTTGGGGGATCACCCCCTCACCACTTCCAGCTCGGGCGTCCTCCCAATGATTTGCACGCCCACCATATGCAACGTAGCTGTCACCAAGACCCTCATCGACGGCGGGGCCAGCCTGGATGTGCTCTTTGTGGAAGCTTTTGGCTTGCTTGACATGTCGCATGAACGGCTTCGCCCCACCATGTCTTTCTCCGGAGTCGGCAGTGGCTCCACCAGCCCCCTAGGGCAGATCCGCCTTCCTGTGACCTTCGGTATTCGCGACAAGTACCGCACCGAGCTGATCGACTTTGACATTGCCCGCATCGGCCTCCCATACAATGCCATCCTCGGGTACCCGGCCCAGGCTCAGTATATGGTGGGAACCCATCCAGGCTACAACCTTATGAAGGTGCCTGGGAGCAATGACGTCCTAACCGTGGTGGGGGACACCAAGGAGGCTCTGACGGCGCTCAAGCTTGCCTTCAAGGCCGCCGCGGCAGCACACCCGGCCGACGAGGCCACCCCGGAGCTAAGGAGGCCACGCGAGCAAAGAAGAAGCAGTTGTTCAGTCAAGATCGGGCCGAAACGAAGCAATTGACGGTCGAGGAAGGTGGACCCTCAGGAGCCACCTTCACCATAGGCGCCAACCTCGACCCAGATCAAGAGGAGGCATTGGTGAAGTTCTTGTGTGCGAACAAGGAGGTATTCACCTGGGAACCCAAGCAGTTGGTAGGGGTCCCGAGGGGGGTGATCGAGCATTACTTAAGGGTGTGCCCCAATGTGCGCCTAGTGAAGCAGAAGGCGCGGCGACAGTCCACGGAGAAGCAATCCTTCATCGTCCAGGAAACCCGCAAGCTGGAGGCAGCAGGTGTCATTCGCGAGGCCCGGTAACCGGATTGGCTGGCGAACCCCATCGTCGTGCCAAAGAAAGGCGGGAAGGACCGCACGTGTGTCGACTTCACCAAGCTTAGCAAGGCCTGTCCCCAAGACCCGTTCCCGCTTCCGCGCATCGACCAGATTGTCAACTCCACCGCCGAGTGCGACCTACTGTGTTTCCTGGACGCGTTCTTGGGCTACCACCAGATCAAGATGACAGTGGAGGATGTGGAGAAGACGGCTTTCCTGACCCCGTGCGGGGTATACTGCTACACTTGCATGATGTTCGGGCTGCGCAACACAGGGGCAACCTTCCAACGGCTGATGCACATCGCCCTGGGTTAACAGCTCGGGAGAAGTGCTGAAGCTTACGTCGACGACATCGTGGTAAAATCCTGGGAGGCGAGAACCCTGATTCATGACCTGGAGGAGACCTTCGCAAGACTGTGCCAGGTGGACCTGCGGCTTAAACCAGAGAAGTGCGTGTCCGGCGTTCCCTCTGGCAAGCTGCTGGGGTTCCTCATGTCCCACAGGGGGATTGAGGCTAACCCGGAGAAGGTCAAGGCAATAGAAGACATGAGGCCACCACAACTCTCAAGGAAATGCAGAAGCTTACTGTCTGCGTGACCTCGCTGGGGCGCTTCATCTCCAAGCTAGGGGAGCGCGCCCTGCCATTCTTCAAGCTGATGAAGAAGAAGGGCCCGTCTGAATGGACCCCGGAGGCCGACCTGGCGTTTCAAGACCTCAAGGGATACCTGACCAGCCCTCCGGTGATGGTGGCGCCACGTCCCCTCGAGCCCCTGGTGCTTTACCTAGCCGCCACTCCCCACTCAGCCAGTGCGGCGATGGCGGCAGTTCAGGAAGAGCGCCAGGCCAAGACTCCACCGTGTCATGCCATGCTTTCGGCCGAGGCGCCGCAGCGCCAAGACGGCGCCGCAAGGGCTGCAACAACGATGGCGAACGATCAGACCCAGCAAGACGGTGTCCTCGGGCCTGCAAGGGCCCCACCGGATGACCAGGCTCCTGAGGGCCCATCACCTTTGGAAATGTCCCAATCTCCGGCAGCCGCAGGCTCCATCGACGCTCCCGCCCTCGTCGAGCACCCAGTCTACTTCATCAGCACGGTGCTGCGGGACGCGAGAGCACGATATCCCATGCCGCAGAAACTTCTGCTCGCGCTCCTGATGGCCTCACACAAGCTGCGCCACTACTTCCAGGGACACCCGATCAAGGTCGTCTCAGCCTATCCATTGGAAATGGTGCTCCAGAGCCCCAATGCTGTGGGGAGGGTCGCTGAGTGGAACATCGAGCTACATGTATTTTAGCTTGAGTTCAGCACAACCAGGGTCATCAAGGGGGCCGCCCTTGCCGACTTCATGGCCGAATGGACTGACGCCCTGGAACCTGAAGTCGGCAAGAGCTGATCCCTCTCGCCGGGAAGTGAAGCACCAAATGGTTGGGTCATGTATTTCGACGGTGCCTTCGCATGCCAAGGCCCGGGGGCTGGAGCCGTGCTCATCTCGCCCACCCAAGAAAAGCTCTACTATGCCGTGCATCTCTGCTTCCAGCGGGGCGAGAAGGTCTCCAACAACATTGCGGAGTACGAGGGGTTGACCGCCGGCCTCAAGGCTGTCTTGGCCTTGGGGGTAAAACGTCTCACCATCAAGGGCGATTCATAGCTCCTCGTCAACTTCTCCAACAAGGTGTACGGGCCGAAGGACGAGCACATGGAGGCGTACCTCGCGGAGGTGCGCAAGATGGAGAAGCATTTCTTGGGCCTAGAGCTACAATAGGTGCCTCGCAGCACGAACAAGGAAGCCGACGGAATTGCCAGAAGGGCATCCAAGCGCCCGCCCCAGGAGCCCGGCGTCTTCGAAGAGCAGCTTTTCAAGCCATTAGCAGCACCCCCATCCGCGGGGCTGGCGTCACCTCGGGAGGAGCTCCCCCAACCACCAGCCTCGGGAGCCCCCGGCTGTGGTCCGACCAAAGAAGCATGCCTGCTCCTGACGCTCGAGTCTCGGGAGGGGTGCTGGAGCAAGGAGTTCAAGGCGTACTTGACACGAGGGACGCTGCCGGAGAAAGAGGAGGACGCGAAGCGCGTGGCCTGCTAGGCTATGTCATACTGCATCCAGGACGGTGAGCTATACAGAAAGCGACCAAATGATGTTTCCTTGCGATGCATCTCCAGGGAGCAAGGGAACGAGTTGCTAGCTGACATACACTGCGGAGATTGCTGGCACCACTCATCATCGCGCACCCTGGTTGGCAAGGCGTTCTGCAACGGGTTCTACTGGCCCACGACACTCAACGACGCAGCCGATCTAGTGAAATCCTGCAAGGCCTGCCAATTCCACGCCAAGCAGATCCACCAGCCAGCTCAGGGCCTCCAGACTATCCCACTCTTGTGTCCATTCACAGTCTGGGGGCTGGATATCCTAGGCCCGTTCCCTCGAGCGCCTGGGGGCTACCGCTACCTCTATGTCACCATCGACAAGTTCACCAAATGGGCAGAGGTGGAAGCCGTTCCTAACCATCCCAGCCGGGTCGGCAGTTAAGTTCATCAAGGGCCTCGTGAGTCGGTTCGGGGTCCCTAACCGCATAATAACCAAGAATGGCTCGTAGTTCACTAACAATCTCTTCAGGACATACTGTGCTAACCTTGGAACGCAGATCTGCTACGCTTCGGTGGCACACCCTAGGAGCAATGGCCAAGCTGAACGCGCCAACGCGGAGGTCCTGAGGGGCCTCAAGACCGGGAACTTCAAGAAGAAGCTCGAGGCTTGCGGTAGGGGCTGGCATGATGAGCTCCAGTCCATGCTGTGGACCATCCGCACCACCGCCACCAAGCCAACAGGCGAGACCCCATTCTTCCTCGTCTACAAAGCAGAAGCGGTTCTCTCTCATGAGGTCAGGCATCGCTCCGCGCGGGTCCTGGCGTTTGATTAGACGCAGCAGGACGCCATGCGGGGGATGGGCCTAGTGCTGGGGGAGGAACGCCGCCGTGAAGCCTCGCTCCGAGCGGCAAGATACCAGCAGGCGCTGTGACGGTACCACTATCGCAGCGTCCGCTCCAGGACGCTCGAGGTGGGTGATCTTGTCCTGAGGTGGGTGCTCTCCAGGGAAGTGCTGCACAAGCTCTTGCCCATGTGGGAGGGCCCGTTTAGGATCTCCCGCGTCTCCAGGCCTGGCGCCGCGCGCCTGGAGACGCATGATGGGATCCCCATCCAGAACGCTCCGGAAGTTCTATCCATGAAGCAAGGCCCAGTGCCTGTGAAGGTCTCTGCTCGTAACAGTCTCATGTAATAATGAGTGGGGTTGTACACGCCTCATAGTCTCTGGAGTGCCACCCTTGGGCCTCGAGGGCTCCTTCTCACGTCCTAGTGGTAGCTCTTAGCTCCGCGCTAGTGAGAAGACTAGACTAGGTGCCGAACGCGACTGTTCATTTGCTTTCCATAGTTGGCTTGCCTCTCTTTAATGGAAAATTTGAATTCTGGTGTGGCGGCGTTCTGGGAACGGGGGTCCCCAGACTTTCCTGCCTGCGGCCCACAGCGTGGCTCTGCGAGCGGGCCCGTACAACCCATCTTCACCAACAAGCACTCAAGACCCTCGAGAGGGGCCAAGCCTCGCGAGGCGGACGACACAAGACCTCCTCGGGAGCGGCCTCATTAGGTTGGCTCACGAGGGGCGGAGAGATCAAGTCAAGGCAAACCTCGCAAGGTTCTCGTGACGTGAGCCATCACGACCAAGACCAGGCGGGCGCCAAGCGGGCGCCAGCGCGCACAATGTCCTTGTTTCCTCTTTGGTTCTAAGGAAGCAAGCACAGGCAAGGAGTACCGAGGCATCAGGCAAAGGTTTCCATATCAGAGCAACGAGACCAAGACCAGCAGGACGACAAGATGGAGGTCACCATGGAGCCCAAGGCAGTGTCACCACCAGAGCCTTTTGCAGGCGAAGACTGCTTTTGTCAGGATAAGCTGTACTAGTTGTCCCCTTTCAAATTGGTCGTTGTTGGCTCCCTTCCCGCTCAATATTTGGGGAGAGGAGCAGGGCCTCTATAAATAGGACTAGCCACCATAGTAGGAGGCATCTCATCTTGAGTAACCCTCTCCCACGCAAGTTTACCAAGCACAAGAACACCTCGCCTCAGGAGGCTGTTCTTCCCCTTGTACTGTTCATCCTCAGCCCAAGAGGCAATCCACCACCACCACACTGGAGTAGGGTATTACACCACAACGGTGGCCCGAACCAGTATAAATCTTGTGTCCTTTGTGTTGCGAGTCTGTCGAGTTAGTCTGTGAGATCTTAGCAAAGCTAGGACGTGGATCGGTAGGGGGAGATCTTCGTGAGCGCACCTCAGTGTTCGAACCTTGAGGGTTTTGCCGGAACCCGTGATCTGACATTTGGCGCGCCAGGTAGGGGTGTGTCGTAGCTTTCCTTCCGTCGATCCACGCTCCACCCTCATGGCAGGCATCCCGCTCCCGGCTCCGATGGCTGACGCCGACGATGGGGCCAGGGGGCTCCGAGCCTTGGCCCCCTCCTTGCGGCAGGTGCAGTGGTCGCCCAAGTTCAAGCCGGAGATGCCGCCGCGCTACAACGGTGCGGCGGACCCGTCATATTTCCTGCTGGCATACGAGGAGGCCGTCCTCGAGGCCGGGGGTGACGACAAGGTCATGTCCAACTGGCTTCCCATGCCCCCCACTGGCGCGCCACGCGCCTGGATGCACAACCTCCCCGGATCCACGGTGGAATCTTGGGAGGAGCTGCACGACCTCTTCATTGCGAGCTACACGGCACCGGCGCATCACGCGGTCGCGGCCCTGCTAGGCGGCTCACAAGCACCGCCTTCGGATCACCATGTCAAGCCATTCCTGCACTAGATCAGCGCCGTTTCGAAGCGCTCGGGGCCTCCGCCGGGCAGGGCCGCGCCCGAGGCCGACCTCAACTTTGACTTGGGAGACCACCCCATCACCACTACCGGCTAGGGTATGCTCCCGATGCTTTGCACACCCATCGTCTGCAACGTGGCCGTCACCAAGATCCTCATCAACGGTGGTGCCGGCCTCAACACGCTCTCCATGGAGGCCTTCAGCCTTCTGCATGTGCCCCTCGAGCGGCTCCGCCTCAACAAGTCTTTCTCAGGAGTCGGTGGCGGCACCGCCCACTCCCTGGGACAGATCCGCCTTCCTGTCACCTTCGGCACGCGCGACAACTACCGCACCGAGCTGGTCGACTTCGACATCGCTTGCGTCGGCCTCCCTTACAACGCCATCCTTGGGTACCCAGCTCTGGCCTCGTTCATGGCGGCAACCCATCCGGCTTACAACCTCATGAAGATGCCGGGGAGCAAGGGTGTCCTCACCATCTAGGAGGACGCCAAGGAGGCCCTGGTGGCGCTCAAGCTTGCCCTCAAGACCACTGCGACGGCACAGCCCGTCGGTGCGGGCGCCTCCAAGGCCAAGGGAGCCGCGCCAACCAAGAAGATACAACTATTCACCGAAGACAAGGCAGAAACCAAGCAGGTGCCGGTCGATGAGAACGGGTCCTCAGGAGCCACCTTTACCATAGGTGACGACCTTGACCCAAGCCAGGAGGAAGCATTGGTGAAGTTCTTGCATGCAAACAAGGTGATATTCGCATGGGAACCCAAGCAGTTGGTGGGGGTCCCGAGAGAGGTGATTCAGCATCACTTAAGGGTGTGCCCCAATGTACGCCCTGTGAAGCAACGGGCGAGACGGCAGTCCACGGAGAAGCAGGCTTTCATCGTCCAAGAAACCCGCAAGTTAGAGGCGGCGGGTTCCATTCGCGAGGTTCGGTACCCCGAATTGCTGGCAAACCCCATCGTTGTGCCGAAGAATGGCGGGAACGAGCGAATGTGCATCGACTTCACCAACCTCAACAAGGCCTGGCCCCAAGATCTATTCCTGTTCCCGTGCATCGACGAGATCGTCGACTCCACCACCGAGTGCGACCTGCTGTGCTTCCTGGATGCGTTCTTAGGTTATCACCAGATCAAGATGGCGGTAGAAGATGTAGAGAAGACAACCTTCCTGACCCGGTGTGCAGTGTACTGCTACACTTGCATGCCTTTCAGACTGCGTAATGTGGGTGCGACCTTTCAACGATTGGTGCACATCGCCTTAGGGTGGCAGCTCGGGAGAAACGCGGAGGCCTACGTCGACGACATTGTGGTGAAGTCTTGGGAGGCGAAAACCTTGATTCAAGACCTGAAGGAGACTTTCATGAGCCTATGCCAGGTGAACTTGCGACTCAACCCGGAGAAATGCGTGTTTGGTGTCCCTTCCGGCAAGCTGCTGGGCTTCCTCGTATCCCACAGAGGGATCGAGGCGAACCCAGAAAAGATCAAGGCCATTGAAGACATGAGCCCACCGCAGACCCTCAAGGAGATGCGGAAACTGGCTAGTCGGGTGACTACGTTGGGGCGCTTCATCTCCAAGTTGGGAGAGCGTGCCCTACCCTTCTTCAAGCTGATGAAGAAGAAGGGCCCGTTCGAGTGGACCCCGGAGGCCGACCGAGCCTTTCAAAACCTCAAGAGATACCTGACAAGCACTCTAGTGATGGTGGCGCCGCGACCTCTTGAGCCCCTGGTGCTTTATCTTGCCGCCAGCCCGTACTCTGCCAGCGCGGCTCTGGTGGCGGTTCGAGAAGAGCGCCAAGACAAAGGTGAGTTGCGCCAAGCTACGCCACCAGCCGAGATGACGCAAGATCAGGAAGGTGCCGCAAGAGCCGCAACAACGTCAACACAGGGCCAAGCTCGGCAGGATGATGCAGCCAAGACCCCGACAAGCGATCAAGCGTCGGGAGTTCCACTACCTCAAGAGACGCCCCAACTTCCGAAAGACACGGGTGTCGGTGTCAAAACCAGCGGATCTCGGGTAGGGGGTCCTGAACTGTGCGTCTAGGCGGATGGTAACAGGAGACAAGGGACACAATGTTTTTACCCATGTTCGGGCCCTCTCGATGGAGGTAAAACCCTACTCCTGCTTGATTAATATCGATGATATGGGTAGTACAAGAGTAGATCTACCACGAGATCAGAGAGGCTAAACCCTAGAAGCTAGCCTATGGTATGATTGTTGTTCTTCTTCTGTCCTATGGACTAAAAACTCTCCGGTTTATATAGACACCGGAGAGGGCTAGGGTTACACAGAGTCGGTTACAATGGAAGGAGATCTACATATCCGTATCGCCAAGCTTGCCTTCCACACCAAGGAAAGTCCCATCCAGACACGGGACGAAGTCTTCAATCTTGTATCTTCATGGTCCAAGAGTCCGACCAAAGGTTATAGTTCGGCTATCCAGATACCCCCTAATCCAGGACTCCCTCAGTAGCCCCTGAACCAGGCTTCAATGATGACGAGTCCGGCGCGCAAATTGTCTTTGGCATTGCAAGGCGGGTTCCTCCTTCGAATACTTCGTAGAAGATTTTGAACACAAGGATAGTGTCCGGCTCTGCAAAATAAGTTCCACATATTGCTATAGAGTGAATAATATTTACACAAATCTAATCTGCTGACGTACTCCGTAGTGTGACATCACACCACGGCCAAGTCTTTATTCGAATCGTTTTACTGTCCCACCTCAGCGCGTTTGGCGAGGCGGTTTCCTTTGCACGTCTTGACAAAACCAGAGATCGTGTCCCTTATTTCGGGATTCTCATCAATACGGGCGTGGGTAACCCAACCGCGCCATTGATTACGACGCTTGGGAGATAAGCGAGTTTTACCAAGCTAGCGGGGGCATGCAGTTTCGTCCGCCCATATAAGGGGATAAGGATCCACCTTTTCACCTAAGCCTTCTTCCTCCTTTGCTCATCCATTTTCGCATACTCGAGCTCCAGCGCCCAAGTTCGCACTCCCCACCTCAACCTTCTCCAGCCATGTCCGGAGCGGGTGGCAAGTGGATGGTCTCCTCCGTCATGGAGGGACACATCAAAAAGCTGAGGAAGGCCGGATACTTGTCTGACGACATCGCACACCGGCTTCCCGAAGAGGGGCAGCTCATCCCCACCCCTAGGCCCCATGAGAGGGTGGTGTTCCTCACCCATTTCTTCCGCGGACTAGGTTTCCCTCTCCACCCTTTTGTCCGGGGGCTCATGTTCTACTACGGCCTGGATTTCCACGATCTGGCCCCGAACTTCATCCTCAACATCTCGGCGTTCATCGTCGTGTGCGAGGCCTTCCTCTGCATCCAGCCCCACTTCGGCTTATGGCTGAAGACCTTCAATGTGAAGCCGAAGGTAGTGGGCGGCCGCCAGGCGGAGTGCGGAGGCGCCATGGTGGGCAAGATGCCAACGTCCTATGGCTTGAGGGCTCCTTCGTGGAGACCATAAAGGGGTGGCAATCGGGATGGTTCTACATCACCGAGCCACGCGACCCTGCATGGGTCGCAGCCCTCGAGTTCCAATCTGGAATCCCCACGCGGCTCACCTCCTGGAAAGAGAAGGGTCTGCCGTGGGGAAAAAAAGGAGAGCTGACCGGACTCCAAACATGCGTCCAAACCCTGGTGAACAAGAAGCTCAAGCTTGTCAATGTAGTCCAGGTCATGCTCATCCGCCGGATACTCCCGTGCCAACAACGGGCTTTCAGCTTGTGGGAGTTCAATCTGGCCCAGCACCGAACTCTAAGCAGGCTCTTCGACACGACGTACGAAGATGCCTGGAAGGTGCTATTCAAGGGTGCCGAAGCTCCCGCATCCGCTACCGAGGATCGCGAATTCAGCACGCAGCGTCAAGCCAGCGCGGTAAGCTAATTTTACCTCTTATAGGACATTTATCTGTCATAGTTTGACTCTATGCGGGATCTAAGCTCCCTTACCTTTGACAGGATTGGCAGGAGACGTCCGGACAGATCGACTGTCCGGCTCCTTTGCCTGAAGACCCAACAGACGCTCTCTTGGCAAAGCTGCTGGTTCCGGACCCCTATGTGGTGCTGGAGAAGAAGGCCAAGACGAAGGCCACGGGAACCCGGAAGAGTTCCCGGCGCCCGGTGGAATCAGACTCGTCATCCGATGATTCCGTGGTGGACTCCTCCCACGAAGACGAGGAGGAGGAAAGAGAGGTCTCTCCCCCAGTGGGGGGAGAGAAGAAAAGGAAGGCCGCCCCAATGGGGGAGGCCGGAGGGTCCAAGAAAGGAAGGACCCTCCTTCCGGACTACTCCACCAACGCCGACGACCGTGAAGAGGAGTGGCCGCACAGGGCCAAGCCCCTGGCAAAATCGTACGTGTTCGGATACCAGAATGACTCATGGCATTCCTTTATTGCATAGTTTTTCCTGACGCCGAATATATTTATGCAGTTCGCCCAAAGACCGGCTCGACGTGTCGTCGAGCGGTTCCCTGGATTCGTCGGATGTGAACAACACTTCACTTCCGACCGCCTCCTCCCCTCACCCTACGGATAATGCTGAGGTGTTGTCCCAGGAGGCTCCAGGCCAGGAGGAGGTGGTCCTGGAGGCGCCACAAGGCGACCTCTAAGACTCCAGGCGCCAAGGGGACAAAACCCCCGAGGGCTCTAAGTCCGGCCTCAGGCCGGACACCGCACCGGAACCTTCAAAGGTTCCGGAGTCCGGCAAGCGGCCCCCTAAGAAGAAGGGCAAGTCTACGATGCCGGTGACCTCCAACCAACCGGAGGCACCGGATAACTTGCTGGAGGTGCTTAACGGCGCCTCCATCGACGAGGAGCACCATGACATTATGAGTGCGGTGATTCAGAAGGTTCAGTCCGCCAAGAGCGGGCTAACTGAAGCCTGTGCCAGCTTGTTGACAGGCTTTGAGGTATGTAAAAAATATGTAATAATATTACCGCATAGATAGTAGCTCCTGATGCTCTGTTTGGCGTTCGGAAAGAAAAGCCGAATAGAGGATCTAATAACATTCGCAGGAGTCTAACAGAATTAAGTCAATATGCGTATGCATGCTTTGCTGCTAGCCTCCGCCGCACTGACTGCGGAGGTGGATGTGCTGAAGCAGAGCCTTGAGCGGTCTGAGCAGGAGCTCGGCCTTGCCAAGAAGGAGCTCGGGGAAAAAGAAGGTAAGTAATACCTTGTGGAGTATAATATAAAAAGATGCAGTTGCAAACAATGACAGGATCGCTATTGGTGTCATAGGGGCCACGACTGAGGTGGCGACCCTTAAGCAAGCGCTGTCCGGGGCCGAAAAGAAGACGGCCACGGAGCGCACCGAGCGGGAGAAGCATGAAGCGCGGGTTGGCGAGGTGCAGCAACAGCTCCAGGCTCTCATGAAAAAACACGAGAGTTTGGAGCTTGACTCAAAGACGCGAGAGTCCGAGCTCGAAGTGGCCCTTGAAAGCGCCAAATCCGCCAAGGTCGAAGCCTAGAAAGCCCTCCAGGAAGTTGAGGCGATGAAGAAGATAGCGGCGGGTAAGGCTTTCTTTATGCAAAGCAAGCACGTGAAAGTGAATTATTGTTACTTACCCGACTCCGGAGCTCTCCAGGAGCATTCGTAGATTTGCCCCGCAGCGTGTCCGATGCCGCCGCCTTCTACCGAGCCGAGGAGGGCAGCTCAACGGAGAAGGTGTTCTGGTCTCAGTACGCTGACGCAGGACACCCAGTGCCTTTGAGCGACCAGTTGAAGCAACTGGTCGAGCTCAACAAGGTGGCCGAACAGGCCCTGAAGGGCTTTATAGTTCGGCTGTGGCCTGGAGAGGCCCTGCCTGGGAGCTACTTCGGGCTGGTGATGCGGCTGGTGGATGCCTGTCCGAGGCTTGAAGTCGTCAAGCGCTCCTTCTGCATCGAGGGTGCCCGTAGGGCCCTTGCCCGTGCTAAGGTGCACTGGGGAAAATTGGATGACGTGAAGCTTATGAAGGACGGGCCACCGCAGGGCAAGGAGCATCGCCACCCCGAGATGTATTACGAGGGCGTCCTGAATGGTGCCCGCCTTGTGGCGGACGAATGCTCAAAAGATGTAATATTTGAGTGAAACTTGTTTGTTTTATCCTGTGCGCTGAAAACTTGTTCATATGCGCTATGCAACACTTGTTTAATTTAAAATATTACCTTCTATGCGGCCGTTTTATTAAATTTGAGACATGGCAAGTCGTCGGCTTCTGCCCCCATGCCAGGAGTGTTGGGGTGTTCGGGATAAACCTGAGCAATCTTTTTCCCATTCTTGGGTCCTTCGAGGGAGGTGCTCAGCACAACGAACAAGGCAATCAGACTATAATGCGTTACCACTCTCACTTAGCTAGAGAATTCTATAATTTTAAATTTCGGCGAAGCCCCTAGTGTTCGGAAGGCCGAGTTCGGGGCGCTATACACGCCTAGGCCGGACAAAGCCGACTCCTCGCTCTAAGTGGCATAAGTCTTTAGGGACTCGAAACATACTGAACAGCGACCAGCTCTCGCCCTATCATGACAGTCAGTTTTAGCTTTCTCTACTGAGGTGCTTAGGCCCAGCTCAACTGGGGCACAATCGCAGTAGTTCTCCCAGCGCTACCTTAGCCGATATCGCGGAATGTAAGGTACCAAAATATGGGAGTCGGGCAAACCCAACTATTGACCAAAGACATGATTCGGAGCTGATGCATATAATGCTATAAGTTCGGAGGGCCGCACTTGTGAATGTGTTCGGACATTTCACGCCGTATTATAGGGTGCTTGAGCCCCTGGCGTATTGACCGTACCAAAGTGTACGGGTGCTAAATGTCATAACTGAACATATATATTAAAATGCAAATGAAATAGAGAATGCAGTAATGAGCTGAAGCTAAGCATTGTTTATTTTAAAATGCTGCTGTAAAAGCAGAACGATAGAAATAGTGCGGTAAGCAAGAGATGGGACTATTTGACATGTCCCCCTCCAGGGGCGAGCTGCGAGACGATATGTAAGACAGGTATTTTGCTCGTTATAGAGACCACCTGGGAATTTCGACATAGCTTCCTGCCTCCTTGGTTGTTGCATCGTGTGTTCGGCGATTGTACTGCCGGACATGCCTTCCGGATGATGGAGTCCTGAAAGTAAGAAAGAATGACTAAATTGGGAGCCCCTAGTGTGGTTGAGCCGCGTTTAGGGCATGCCGTGGACGTGTCCCTCCCCCTGTGCCCATGGAATTTTCAGAGCGTAGTTATGTACGTGTATCACTGATTCCGCAGTTTTGCGAGGGCTGGGGTTGGGGCCGTATTGCTACGCTTGCTCGGAATGTGCCAGGCGGTCTTGTTGTAGGTTGCTTCGAGCACGCTTGATGGTGTCCGGACGTTTAAAAGCCGGACTGGAGAATTACCTTGAGAGGCTGCTCTGTACTTCCGCTGCCAGTGCCGCCGTATGCTCCTCCATTCGGATAGAGCGTTCGGTGTTTCCATTGACCGTAATGACTCCTCGAGGGCCTGGCATCTTGAGCTTGAGGTAGGCGTAGTGCGGCACCGCATTGAACTTTGCAAATGCGGTTCGTCCGAGCAGTGCGTGATAGCCACTGCGGAACGGGACTATGTCGAAGATTAATTCCTCGCTTCGGAAACTATCCGGGGATCCGAAGACCACCTCGAGTGTAACTGAGCCTGTACAGTTGGCCTCTACACCTGGTATGACGCCTTTAAAGGTAGTTTTTGTGGGTTTAAACCTTGAGGGATCTATGCCCATTTTTCGCACTGTATCCTGATAAAGCAGGTTCATGCTGTTGCCGCCGTCCATAAGGACTCTAGTGAGGTGAAATCTGTCAATGATTGGGTCAAGAACCAATGCGGCGAATCCGCCATGACGGATGCTAGTGGGGTGGTCCCTTCGATCAAAAGTGATCGGGCAGGAGGACCATGGGTTGATCTTTGGGGCGACTAGCTCCAACGCATATACGTCCCTGAGTGGACGCTTCCGCTCCCGCTTGGGGATGTGGGTCGCATATATCATGTTCACCGTCTGCACTTGTGGGGGGAAGCCCTTCTGTCCACTATTGTTTGGTGGCCGGGGCTCTTCGTCCTCGTCGCTGTGCAGCCCCTTGTCTCTATTTTCGGTATTTAACTTACCGGCCTGCTTGAACACCCAACAATCCCTGTTGGTGTGATTGGCTGGCTTTTCGGGGGTGCCATGTATCTGGCACGAGCGATCGAGTATTCGGTCCAAACTGGACGGGCCCGGGGTATTTCTTTTGAATGGCTTTTTCCGCTGACCGGGTTTAGAGCCTCTGAATCCGGCATTAACTGCCGTATCCTCTGCACTATCGTTGTTAATGATGTGCTTGTGCTTGTTGCGACGTGACGTGCCATTGCTGTCCTTGGTATCCGAATTACCAGGGCTCTTGGTCATGTTATTGCTACGAGCCAGCCAACTGTCTTCTCCCGCGCAAAAGCGGGTCATGAGTGTCGTGAGAGCTGCCATAGATTTTGGCTTTTCCTGTCCTAGGTGCCGGGCTAGCCACTCGTCATGGATGTTATGCGTGAAGGCTGATAGAGCCTCTGCGTCTGGACAGTCGATGATTTGGTTTTTCTTGGTTAGGAACCGTGTCCAGAATTGTCTGGCCGATTCTTCTGGCTACTGAATTATGTGGCTCAGGTCATCGGCGTCTGGTGGTCGCACATAGGTGCCCTGGAAATTGTCAAGGAATGCGGCTTCCAGGTCCTCCCAACAGCCAATTGATTCTGCTGGCAAGCTATTAAGCCAATGCCGAGCTTCAGCGAGAGGTATTTGATGGCGTGTAGATCATCACCGCGGGCCATGTGGATATGAAGGAGATGGTCCTCGATCCATACCGCAGGGTCTGTTGTGCCATCGTATGATTCGATGTTTACGGGTTTAAAACCCTCTGGGTTTGATGATCCATTACTTCATCTGTGAAGCATAGTGGGTGTGCGGCCCCTCTGTACTGGGCTATATCACGACGTAGCTCAAATGAGCTTTGTCTACTGTGTTCAGCCCGGCCGGACTTATTGTATCCGGCATAACGGTTATCGTCTCGTGTCGTGGGGCGCCCACGCGATCCGTAGATCGATCTTGTTTGCCTTGCCTTGTCCTCCAACATATCGCACAGGTATGGCGCATTTCCCCGTGCCTTGGTGTTTTTTGAGCGACGCCGGGGTGCGGCTTGAGTGGAGGGCCGAGAGGCCTCTTTGTCGCGGCCGCGAGGTGGCCGATCAGCCGGCTCATGCGTTGGTGATGTAGGTTTAAGTGCTTCCTCCTCCAATCGAGGTAGCAACCTGCGCTTTGGGTAGCTCTTGGAGGGGTGTTCGAGTTCGTATTCCTCAGCCGCAAGGATTTCAGTCCATCTGTCGGCTAGCAAATCTTGATCAGCTCTAAGCTGTTGCTGTTTTTTCTTAAGGCTACTCGCCGTAGCCATAAGCCTGCGCTTAAAGCGCTCTTGTTCAACGGGATCCTCAGGCACGACAAATTCGTCATTGCCGAGGCTTGCCTCGTCTTCGGAGGGAGGCATGTAGTTATCCTCCTCTTCCTCTTTGTGTGCCGCCCTCTCAGGAGGGCTGGCTTCTCCATCTTCCTGCGCTGAGTCTTGCTGGAGGGAGTTGTCTTCGGCACTGTCCGGGGTGTTGTTATCTCCCGTGCCGGTATCACCATTTTTGCTTTGGCGGGACTTAGAGCAGCGCCGCTGACGCCGGCGCTTGGGTTGCTTCTTGGAGGGGTCCTCCCCCGTTGTTCCGTCGCCATCTCCTTCTTTGGGTGTATCCACCATATATATGTCTTATGACGAGGTGGCTTTCTAGTGCCCGATAGGCGCTGGCTCATGTTCGTCTCCTACATCGTCGTCCATACTGTCAATGTCTTCGGAGTCGAAGTCTAGCATGTCGGTTAAATCATCGACAGTGGCTACGAAGTGGGTGGTGGGTGGGCATCGAATTTCTTCGTCATGCGCATCCCAATCCTATTGGCCATAATCCGGCCAGGACTCTCCTGACAACGAGAGAGACCTTAGTGAATTCAGAATATCGCCGAAGGGCGAGTGCTGAAAGATGTCCGTGCCGGTGAATTCCATGATTGGCGCCCAATCAGGTTCGATTGGCAGGGGCGCGGAGGGTTCGGAGTCCGAAGAGGAGTCCGGCACCTTGGAGTCACGAGCTTCGCAAAGGACAAGGCTGGTGTTCGGCTCGATTGTCGTAGAGGTTGCAGCCCCCGAGGCGGGGTCCAGCCACCCGTCCTCGATTGGTGCAGTCGGCTCCGAGCTAAGGGTTGGAGCGGACACGGGTGCGGCCTCCAGGGCACTGTTCGGTGGCAGAGTTAGGTCATGCCCATCGTGACAGTGCGGCGCGCCCGACTGCGGCTCTAATCCGTCGAAGATCAAGTCTCCGCGGATGTCAGCCGTGTAGTTCAAGCTTCCAAATCTGACCTGATGGCCAGGGGCGTAGCTTTTGATCTGCTCCAGATGGCCAAGCGAATTGGCCCGCAGTGCAAAGCCGCCGAATACGAAGATCTATCTGGGGAGAAAAGTCTCACCCTGGACCACATCGCTGTTGATGATCGGGGGAGCCATCGGGCCTAAATATGATGACACAGAGGAACTCTCAATGAAAGCACCAATGTCGGTGTCAAAACCGGCGGATCTCGGGTAGGGGGTCCCGAACTGTGCGTCTAGGCGGATGGTAACAGGAGACAAGGGACATGATGTTTTTACCCAGGTTCAGGCCCTCTCGATGGAGGTAAAACCCTACTCCTTCTTGATTAGTATCAATGATATGGGTAGTACAAGAGTAGATCTACCACGAGATCAGAGAGGCTAAACCCTAGAAGCTAGCCTATGGTATGATTGTTGTTCTTCTTCTGTCCTATGGACTAAAAACTCTCCGGTTTATATAGACACCGGAGAGGGCTAGGGTTACACAGAGTCGGTTACAATGGAAGGAGATCTACATATCCGTATCGCCAAGCTTGCCTTCCACGCCAAGGAAAGTCCCATCCCGACACGGGACGAAGTCTTCAATCTTGTATCTTGATGGTCCAAGAGTCCGGCCAAAAGTTATAGTCCGGCTATCCGGACACCCCGTAATCCAGGACTCCCTCAACGGGCCTCACCAATGCGCCAGCTCTCGTCGAGCACCCGGTGTATTTCGTCAGCACGGTGTTGCGGGACGCAAGGGCGCGATGTCCCAGGCCTCAGAAGCTCTTACTCGCGCTCTTGGTGGCCTCGCGTAAGTTGCGGCACTACTTCCAGGGCCACCCCATCAAGGTCGTCTCTGCTTACCCATTGGAGAGAGTGCTCAGGAGCCCCAACTCTGCTGCAAAGGTCGTTGAGTGGAACATCGAGCTGCAGGCATTCTAGTTGGAGTTCAGCACTACCAGGGTCATCAAGGGAGCCGTTGACGGTGTCCTGGACTAGGGGGTACTCACCACGTCGTCTCCCGATTAGTTAGATTGGGCCGAGGACCCCCATGGCCGTATACTCATGGGCCAGTGCGAACAGCCCATGCCGCATACAAGGAGGATTCTACAAGACTTGGCGCCCAAGACAAGGACTCCTCTAAACCCCAGGCCTACGGTGCATATATGAACCGAGGTCAGGCTAGTCAATAGACAATCTCATATTCATTACTACAATCTCATGGTATATACATGTACTCTGTACTACACCCATATGAATACTGTCAAAAGCAGCATGTAGGGTATTATCTCATCAAGAGAACCCGAAGCTGGGTAAAACCCCGTGGCCATGTTACCATCGCTCCAAGACGCCTAGCTTAGGACCCCTATTATGAGATACGCCGGATATTGAACCGACATTGGTTCTTTCATTGAGAGCCTGCTGGCGGTCGCCACGGGGTGATGGGAATTTGGATCGTCTCCGGCGCAATCTACGCATCGGAGCCGAGCTTTATGGTCGATGTTGGCATATTTTGTCGCCGACTCGACTGGCCACCTTGTCTTAACCAAGGACTGTGCCCTACCTTCGATCATCATGTTCGGACGATGGCCTTCATCAACATCAACTCCGATCTCTATCATGATCATGGAAGACTCATCCATGGAGCTCAGGGGCTCAACGTCAACATTGCCCTCGGGCGACCATGCTGTTTTTTCCGAATAGCAAACTTGTATCCGCTGCCACCACTTCCTTGAGCATCGCTTTGATGATTTCTTTGGTGGAATTGTGCGGAATTGAGTGTACAACAACCATGCCAAATTTCGTCGAGTTCCGATGGAGGAATCTCTGGCAATTTACGATATACCGGAACCCTGTCAAATCTGGACGGGAATCTGGACGAGTTTAGGGCGTGGTCTCCAGAGCCCAGCTCGGAGGTCCTTTGGAAGATCCAACCGTTCATCTGCAGAGGAATTCCCATATCTAACACCCCTCCAAATTTCAGCTCGATCCGACGGTTCAAACTCTGGGAACCTTCCGATGAGTGGACCAATTTTCGGATCTGTTTTCTGCGCGAATACGAATCCGACCCGAGTTCATGTTTCTTCATGAACGGAATATTGGACAACCCTTTTGAAGGAATTTTTCTAGGGTATTGTGTGTTGTTTTTAAACACATAGCCATAAAATTTTAAGCCTCCTCTAAGGTAGTTTTCACCATCATGCTGGTGTCAAACCAGTCCGGCAGTATTGCTCCACGACTGCCGACCTGTGCTAGAAACGTCGCCGCTTTGTTGAGCCGAGCTCAACTTCGTCGACCATCATCTCGGCAAGTCGAACAAGAGTTCGACCTCGTGAAGGATAAATCATCACCAACATCGCTGCCCCACGGATTACACGGAGCGGGCACACCGGCATCGCCGCATGGCCACTTCATCAAGCCGGCATTGACCACGTCACAAGTCATGACCTGTGTCAGCATGGCCGCACTGTTGCTTCTTCAAGCCGATGTCCATCACGTCGACCTGCTTCAACACCTCGGCTGACATGCCAGCTGCAACGTCTCCTCACTGACCTGCTCCGTCACCTCGGCTGGACCGGGGACTTGGCTATTTCTTCATCAACATACTCCGGTGACTTCGGTGTCACCAGTCGACCAGCTTCGTCACGTTAGCTGGACTGAGGGCTTTGTCTCAGCAAGCCAACCTTTGCCAGTATCGCCGTGCCATCGCTTTATCGCCCATCGAGCAATGGGTGTGCGAATCGGGTCCCAATTTTGGGAGTCACCTTTCTTCGGATTGCTACAACAAATAAACCAGGTGCTATTGATCCTAGTAATTTTTGCTTCTTTGGGTTTATTTTTCCCAAAGAATTATTACTCTGGTTTGTTCAATCATCTGTACGCATGTCTATCAAATGGTGGACGCATTAACGACGGTCACATGGTGGTTCGGTAGTGGACTTCGACTACGTCACATGGTCTCTTCGGCAAGCCAACGCCGTCGTCCCAATCGGCGTAAATCGGCTCGCGTGATCACCTTGTTGGTCGTGTTGCCATACCGACGTGTTCGGTTGCCTTGGGGACTTCGACATCGTTGAGAGAGCTCTACCTCATCGAGTGTTCGGCACACATGCCATATGTCTTTCATTGCTCACTTTGCATAACCTATTAATTATGCAACATTTTTTTAAAAATTTATTATTACTCCTATTATCTCCGGCTTGCATTATTTTCTGTGGATAGATAAAGGATTCGGATCGGGAAGCACTGTCACCTCTGCCTACCGATGTACCACGTCACCTTGGCTGGACCGAGGGCTTCGTCATCACTTCATTAACCCACGCCAAGGAGTTTGGCGTCACACTGCGGGCCTGCATTGGCCGTGCTATGTCGCCACTTCGGAGTGTCAAGCTCTTCGCTTCGCCACCTTGGGACCGGCTTGGGGGCTGGGACCTTGTCCCACCGGATGCTCAGGCCGTGCATCGACACCGAGCACATAAACCAGCTAAGTCGCTTTTATGCTCAGAATTTTCAATTTTAAATTTTGTTCGATTCGACCAAGCATTATACCTTTTTTGGCAAAAAGTTGTTTGTGAAAACTTCCTTGTCAAAACTTTGTTTGTGACACACAAATTCAAATACCCCGTCTACTTGGGGGCTTCCTTTATGAAGCTTTTCCTTTTGCATTTGATTATACTTGTATGGCTTCGTTCCTTGTTCATGTATTACGCCACAATATGCACCATGTTGACTTAAGTGTTCCGCAAGCTGGGTTGCCTTGCTCCTGTATTTACCCCTACGTTCCCGATTGTTCGGCTAGGGAGTAAAGGGAGCACCTCTGCGATTGTCACGATCGGGTCATCCGAGCTCGGACCTCAGACTGGGTGAAGCCGAAAGCTAGCGCTCTTATTGTTTTCAATTATGGTCGGCACACAATGGAACTCATGAGTACAAAAAATCTATTGCACAAGTCTCATAGTAAGATTGAGCAACCGAAGAAAGGTATCGGTGGAGGTACTATTTTCTTCGAAGATGCTTCTTACACTTCGTCAGTAATATAGCATAAGTTCCCTGAGCGCGCTTTGTCTATTACAGCCTCATGGCCTGATTGCCTGGTTATTGGAAACACCATCGATATTCTCGACAGGTGGAGTACATAACACTTTTTGGTCCTTGACCGAAGAGGGAGAAGCCGACGGTCAGTTAAGACGCGTTTAAAGTTCGGGTGAACACAGATATGATATAAGTACTTCGGTACATATAATCATTATACATAAAATTCTTTTACCCAAGTCACTTGGGGGCTCTTAAATTTATATGAGTTGTTTAATAATAAGTGTTTTCTTCTTGGTCGTTGCAAAGTCTTTTTCTACTGCTCCTTTTTCGACTCGAGTGCATGGTCAATAGCCGGATAGCCTAGCTTCTCTCTACAGCCGCTCGAGTTTAGTTCGCTAAACTGACCTCAGAGAAGCACTCCGCCTTCGGGATCAGGAGCTTGAAGCCGTAGGCTGACCCGCTTGAAGTCTTGAGATCGGATGTGTCATATTAATGCACGACAGAAGCACCTTTTTTTTTCTAAGACCAATTTTCGGATTGGCACTGAACACTTGATCTAATTCGGACGTCAAGTTTTTACTAAATTGTTGGGTTTTCCAAGCCTATGGCACTTTTAAACTATTTGTGTGTTTCCCGCGTAAGTCTCGTAGTGCAACGCCGGACACCTTTAGAGATTCGGCGAAAACATTCTCGGATATTGCTATATATGCATCAGTTTTGAATTGTGTCTTCGGTCAATAGTTGGGTTGCCCGGCTCCTGTGCTTGCCTCCTATGTTCCGCTTTGTTCGGCTAGGTGTGCAAAGGGAGAACCACTGTGATTGTGCTTCCAGCTCGGATGGTTAAGCACCTCACTGGAGAAAGCCGAAAACTGACTGTCACAATAAGCGTAAACTAGTCAGCGATCCGATGACTATCTTAAATGACTGGCCATTCATAACATTGGCCGAAGTGTTTACGGCTTGACCTCAGCTATTGCCGAACACTAACCGGGGGCTCGTAGCTAGCTTCCCCAGTTTAAAGCTCCTATGACTAAGTGAAAGTTATAAAGCCCGCATATCTGGTTGCCTCGTTTCCGCTAACAAACCGCCTTCGGGCACCGAGACGTCGGCTAAGGGTTGTTTTGTTATTGCGAAAATGTCACAGCCCTATAATACTGCTTGTAATTAGTTGCATCAGAGTGCATCATGCATCATGTCTAAATTCCAGTGAAATTTGAATTGAGGGAATTCTCAAGCCTCAGAAAAATCCTTTAAAAAAAAGGGGCAAGAACCCTTAAACTTGCATTCAGTGAAACCAAAATGGCCTTCATTAATGTTTGATAATTTTGGCAAGGGTTTGGATCCAAACCAAAAATAGTGAACATTTTTAAGGAATTATTTTGGCACTGAATTTAAATCATTATTGTATTTGAATTTGGAATTATATTCATAATATATGGGATATATTTTCAAATAACATTGAAATGTTTTATGTGCTGTTGGAAAAGTCCATCTAGCAACATAAACTATTCAGAGGATATTTGGCACTGTTTTGAATTCGTTTAAATTTGAAAACAGTGGCAAAGTAAAAAAAACAGAAAGAAGAATAATAAAGGCAGAAACCTACCTAGGCTTACCTCCTGTGCAGGCCCAAGTGGCCAGCCCAGCCCCCTGGCCACTTCTAGTCATCCCCAACCTCCCGCCAGGAGGACTGGGGCGCATGCTCGCCGCACGCTGGCACACGCAGGGCCACGTCCTGCTTGCCGCCTTCTCCCCGACGCGCCTAGATGGCGCCACACACCTCCCTGCCTCTCTCTCTCACTCTCCCTCTCACTCTCTCCCGAGTCGATCCCCTCCTCTATTCCCCTCCATCGAGCTCCACCGAGCGAGCTCCTCGCCGCCGTTGCCGTAGCCGCAGCCACCGTGCTCCTCGCGCTCAGACGACCTACCAGGGAGCTCCGCCTCGACGCTCTCATCCTCTCCACCGACTCACGCGAGCCGGGAAGCTCTGCTTCGTCCCCAATGCCGCCGTCTTCCTCCTCGGCCGTCCGAGATCGCCGGCAACGCCACATCACCGTACAGCCTCCCCGGAGCCAGCTGACCTGCTCATCTTCCCTGCCGTGAGCTCCTGACCCGAACTCCCCTCTCTGTTTTCTCTGTTGCACGCCGTAGCTGCCACACCTCGCCTGCCCGCACGCGCCACCGCCTGAGCTCCTCGCCGCCGTGGCCACCTCCACTAGAGCTCAAAACCGAGCACATAACCGCGCGTAGCGCGTCACCACGGGGCCGTAGCAACCACCCGTTGCTCCTGCCGTGCCCTGCGGTGTCGAGTCCGTCGACGTCCGAACTCCGGCGCCGCTCCGCTCATCGATGCCGTCGACTCCGGCCACCCCGGCCCCTCTCGTGTGCTTCCCTGGATGCGGCGCACGAACAGCTCCACGCAGAGCCCCTCCGCCGTCCTTTTGGTTGCCTGAGGGCGAAACCCGAGCCTCCGCCGCGACCAGTGGTCGCCGGCGACGAGCCCCGGGTCAACTCCGGCGAGTTTGACCCGGGTTGACCCCAGTTTGACTTTCCCCCTGACTCACTCACACGCGGGCCCGGCCCTACTAATTAATCTAGGATTAGTGCTAATTAAACCAGGATAGTTTAGTTAGTAACTAACACGCGGGACCCACTGGTCAGTTTTTACCTGGGCCGCTCCGTTGACCACTGATGTCAGCGTGATGTCGTGCTGACGCAGCAAATCATTTACTGGATTTTGTTTAATTCTAAATAACCAGAAAATCCAGAAAATGATCTGAACTTCAAAAATTCATAGTAATTCAACCGTAACTCCAAATCAAACAAATTATATATGAAAAATTATCAGAAAAATTAAAGGAATCTGTTTATGGCATTTGCATCCATGTTTGAACAACCAGGGTTACTGTACAGGGAAATTTACATAATTGACATTTAAATAAGTTCATATGGAGTTTGAATTTGAACCCTTGGTTCAAACCAACTTCATTTAATCTGGTTGCTAGTTGCATTAGCTTAATCAACATCATATTGCCATGTCACATTCATGCATCATATTGTTGCATGGCATTGATTGTGTTTCTCCTTTGTTTGCCGGTGACTGTTTCCCCCTCAGTAGACGACGCTCCGACGATTGTTCGATGACACCGATGAAGAACTATAATATCTTCAGAAGTGCCAGGCAAGCAGAACCCCTTGTTCATTCCGATACAATCCCACTCTCTCGCTCCTGCTCTCTTTTACTGCATTAGGACAACAACGATTCATTTGTTATTTGCTGCGGTAGTTGAACCCCTTTATCCTCTGCATGACCTGTCATTGCCACAGTAATTAGATGAAACCCACTAGCATGAGTAGGAGTTGTTTGAGCCCTGATGTGCCTACTCATTCATGCTTGTTTGTCATGCCTGCTATTGCTTAGAGTTGTGTCAGGTCTGATTCATCGGGGATGAATTGGAGAGTTGTGAACATGTCCTACTGTTGAGAGCTAAGTGTGTGAACACGATTTGGTAAAGGTAGCGGTGAGAGGCCACGTAGGAGTACATGGTGGGTTGTCTCATTGCAGCTGTCCTCAGGAACTGAGTTCTGTGTTTGTGATCCATGAACAGTTACTACCACACATTGGGCTCCGGGCGCTCCAAGCCCTCTCGACTTATTAATCAACTTGATCTCTGTCCAGGAGTTGCAACTAGTTTCTGGTGTTTGTAGGTAGTGTTAGTAGTCTACCAAGTCACACCCTGTACAGGTGGGCTTGGGACAGACTAGGCACCGTGGCCGGGTAGACCAAGCGCCGCCCATTTGGTGGGCTTGGAACCCTGTACACATCGTTTGGAGCCGTGAGCGACACCCCGGCCGGATCTCCTTGCGGATGGAACCCGAATAGGCGATAAACCTGGACTAGAAAGTTGTGTGGTTAGTCAGGTCATGGCCGACTCCCTCGCCAGGCTTCCGCTTGAAGGTTGCCGAGGTACATGACGTGTACATGGTGGTAAGTGGCGAGAGCATGTGTGAAGAAGTACACCCCTGCAGGGTTATCATTATCTATTCGAATAGCCGGATTCCTCGGATATGGAAACTTGGACCCCTTGCATAGTTCATAGACAAGTGAAAGTGGATACTCTAAAATGCGCAAGATAAGCGTGAGTGCTATGGATGGCGTTCTCATAGGAAGACGGGAGCGGATCCATAGTGGTGTATTGATATGGTGAATATGTGGACTCGTGTGCGCCACCTCAAAAGAGTTACTTGAAGTCGTAGTTCAGGTTAGCCACCTAGTCAAAGCTGGCTTGCTGCAGTTAAACTCCACCACCCCTTTTGTTGATACCGATGCATATGTAGATAGTTCTGATGTAAGTCTTGCTGAGTACATTTGTACTCATGTTTGCCTATTTTATGTTTTGCAGAGAGATTTCAGTCTCGCTAGTAGTTCCGCGTGGACTTCGACGTTTAGCTTGTTACCTCAGCTATGATCTTGTGCCCTAGGCAGGATCTGGTAGATAGTTAGGCTTCTCAGCCTTTTTCATTTATAGATGTCTGTACTCAGACATGTTAAGCTTCCGCATGTGCTTGTTGCTTGTATGCTCTGAATGTTGGGTCATGAGACCCATGTTTGCAATATCTCGCTCCTCGGAGCCTAATGAATAAATACTTGAGTCGTAGAGTTATGTTGTGATGCCATGTTGTATTTGCACATATCGGGCATATTGTGTGTATGATTGAAATGCTTGGTATGTGTGGGATCCGACAATCTAGTTGTTTATCCTTGGCAGCCTCTCTTATGGGGAAATGTAGTCTAGTGCTTCCTTGAGCCATAGTAGTCCGCTACAGCCCGGTTCACCGGAGTCCTGCTAGCCCAGCACTACTGCTCAGGACACTTGACTGGCCGGCATGTGTTTCACTTCGTTCCTATGTCTGTCCCTTCGGGGAAATGTCACGCGGTGACATCCGGAGTCCTGTTAGCCCAGTGCTACAACCCGGATTCACACGCTGTTGACCGACATGCTCGAGGTTGATGCATGTATGCCTGTTCCCATGGGTTAGTGCCGCTTTGGGTTCACGACTAGCCATGACGGCCCGGGTTCTCTGTCATCTGGATGCTAGCGACACTATCATATACGTGAGCCAAAAGGCGCAAACGGTCCCGGGCCAGGTAAGGTGGCACCCGTGGGAATACCGTGCGTGAGGCCGCAAAATGATATGATGTGTTACATGCTAGATCGATGTGGCTTAGGATCGGGGTCCTGAGAGAAAACACCCTGTGTAGCATCTACAATGGGGCGGAAGCCGACGATGGGCCACTTTCAACTGATAAACGGTCGCAACAGAGTCAAAATAAACATATCATCGGTGTTTGTATTTAATATACAAAGGCTGCCTTCCGTAATCATCATTATAAAGCCATACATATGCATCAATTTGACTTAAGATTTTTGCCAAGCTGGGTTGCCTGGCTCTTGTGCTTACCCCTACGTTGCCGATTGTTCGGCTAGGCGGTAAAGGGAGCACCTCTATGATTGTTACTACTGGGTCATCCGAGTTAGTACCTCAGACTGGGTGAAGCCGAAAGCTAGCAATCTTAAAGGATCACATTGGTCGGCAATGACGGAAGTAAATTTTTTGGTTCATTAATACCATAGAGTTCGGGAACTGTCACCGAACTAAATCCTCAATATTTTCCTCCCACATTGATCGGAGATGAGTTTTCATGATCATGATAAGAATGACGACCCAAAGAAAGGAACCGATAGCGGGACCATTTTCTTTAGAAGATGTTTCTTACGTTAAAACGTAATATAACATATCTCTATGTGTACCTTTGTTTATTAAACCGTATGACCGGATTGTCTTGTTTGCCATAAAACTTTGCCCTTGTAACAGCTTTATAAAGTAGGACAAACACTCCCCAACTACTGGCCGAGGAGGTTGAAGCCGATGGTCGGTCAACAAAATTCTTGTACAATGCGGATCTAAGCATTAATGATGTAAAGTACTCATCTTTTAAACCCCTTGGGGCATACCTTGGCGAGCTCGGATTTCGACCATCTCTTAGCTTTTTTAAGAGATCTTTATTATCTTTCCGAGAAGTTTGTGTCAAACACAACAAAATTTTCTGTCAAACGGACTTTGATCCTTAATTCGTCCACCCGTGCCCACATTAAGGCTCGGGGGCTACTGGGCTTTGCGCTCATTATTTACAATATTAAAGGGGCACATCGATCCCCTGATCTGGTATTGCCACCCGACCAGTGGCTCGGGGGCTACCGCATTGCCTATTCAATGCAGAAAATTCAAAGTGCTTAGTGTTTGGCATAACCGAACTATGACAAGTATGTCTTCGGACGATAATAAGTACCATATGGGAATTATCCGGCATCAAGCTAATATATCACGACGACTTCACACGACCCTCTCTCAGGGGCCCGTCCTTCGATCACTATTACCTCTAATATATTACACTACGTTTCTATTCCTATGTATGTTGCCGAGCTAGGAGTTGATCCTCAGGCCGATTTCGCAACCTGAGTCTCAGAAGCTACTCGGATCAGCGGTTTCATATTTTCCTTCAGGTGCATCTCGGATTTTGGGCCAACAGACACCTTGAGGGCTACTGGCAATACATGTTGATATCAAATAAATTTACACGCATTAGAAATAAAATCTGTAAACAATCAGCCCAAGCCTGAGGTGGTGCATCACCTCGGAAGCGGTCCGGCATAAAGCTCGGATGCAAGTGGCTTGCTCTATAGAGGGCATTTCCGGCATTAAGCTCGGCTAACTTCCTTTAAACTTCTTCAAGCCAAGGTGATCTATGACACCTCGTATACAGTCCGGCATTGGAGCTCGGATACATTCCGGTGTTGGTGCTCGGCTGCAAAAGATACCACGAAATGCAGTCCGGCGTTGGAGCTCGGACGCAAGAGGACACCGCCGCCCGGGAGCAACTTCGAACCCGAGGTGGGCGTAAAAATAACAAGGCATTGATAAAAGCTGATAACTCAAAGGGACTCCTCGGATACCTGACATATAAACCCTTCGGATGTACTTCGGCGATCCTCAAGATCGAAGAAAAGAAGATTTGTCGAACCAATTTTCAAGACCGACGACCGAAGACGAAGAACAGTTCGAAAGAATAGAGGAGCGTCCCCAACTTGAAGACCGGTTCAGGGGGCTACTGACGGTGTCCTAGACTAGGGGGGTACTCACCACGTCGTCTCCCGATCAGTTAGATTGGGTCGAGGACCCCCATGGCCGTATACTCATGGTCCAGTTCAAATAGCCCATGCCGCATACAAGCAGGATTCTACAAGACTTGGTGCCCAAGAAAAGGACTCCTCTAAACCCTAGGACTACGGTGCATATATAAACCGAGGCCAGGCTAGTCAATAGACAATCTCATATTCATTACTACAATCTCGTGGTAGATACATGTACTCTGTACTACACCCTGTCGGATCGTGGGTTCCGGCAGACCCTTAAGGTTCGAACTCTGGGGTGCGCGTGGAGATTCTGCCCACTACCTCTCCGTCTCGCAAGGATCGAAACTACCAAAAGAACAACACAAAAGACACAGAGTTTATACTGGTTCGGGCCACCGGTGTGGTGTAATTGAAGGAAATATGCCCTAGAGGCAATAATAAAGTTATTATTTATTTCCTTATATCATGATAAAGGTTTATTATTCATGCTAGAATTGTATTAACCGGAAACATAATACATGTGTGAATACATAGACAAACAGAGTGTCACTAGTATGCCTCTACTAGACTAGCTCGTTAATCAAAGATGGTTATGTTTCCTAACCATGAAAAAAGAGTTGTTATTTGATTAACGAGGTCACATCATTAGTTGAATGATCTGATTGACATGACCCATTATATTAGCTTAGCACCCGATCGTTTAGTATGTTGCTATTGCTTTATCCATGACTTATGCATGTTCCTATGACTATGAGATTATGCAACTCCCGTTTGCCGAAGGAACACTTTGGGTACTACCAAACGTCACAACGTAACTGGGTGATTATAAAGGAGTATTACAGGTGTCTCCAATGGTAGATGTTGGGTTAACGTATTTCGAGATTAGGATTTGTCACTCCGATCGTCGGAGAGGTATCTCTGGGCCCTCTCGGTAATGCACATCACTTAAGCCTTGCAAGCATTGCAACTAATGAATTAGTTGCGGGATGATGTATTACGGAACGAGTAAAGAGACTTGCCGGTAACGAGATTGAACTAAGTATTGGATACTGACGATCGAATCTCGGGCAAGTAAACATACCGATGACAAAGGGAACAACGTATGTTGTTATGCGGTCTGACCGATAAAGATCTTCGTAGAATATGTAGGAGCCAATATGGGCATCCAGGTCCCGCTATTGGTTATTGACCGGAGATGTGTCTCGGTCATGTCTACATTGTTCTCGAACCGTAGGGTCCGCACGCTTAACGTTACGATGATAGTTATTATGAGTTTATGCATTTTGATGAACCGAAGGTTGTTCGGAGTCCCGGATGTGATCACGGACATGACGAGGAGTCTCGAAATGGTCGAGACGTAAAGATTGATATATTGGAAGCCTATGTTTGGACATCGGAAGTGTTCCAGGTGAAATCGGGATTTTACCGGAATACCGGGAGGGTTACCGGAACCCCCCGGGAGCCAAATGGGCCAACATGGGCCTTGGTGGAAAGCTGAGAGGGCTGCCCTCATGGGCTGCGCGCCTCCCCCCTTCCCCTAGTCCTATTAGGACTAGGGAAGGTGGCCGGCCAGCCCCTCTCTCTTTCCCCACTTGGGGAGTCCTATTAGGAATAGGATTGGAGGGGAGTCCTACTCCTAGCGGGAGTAGGACTCCTCCTATGGCTGCCGCGCCCCTCCCCCTTTGCCCCTTTATATATGGGGGCAGGGGGCACCTCTAGACAGACAATTGATCATTGAGATCTTTCCTTAGCCGTGTGCGGTGCCCCCTGCCACCAAATTCCACCTCGGTCATATTGTCACAGTGCTTAGGCGAAGCCCTGCGTCAGTAGTACATCAAGATCGTCACCACGCCGTCGTGCTGACGGAACTCTTCCCCGACGCTTTGCTGGATCGGAGCCCGGGGATCGTCATCGAGCTGAACGTGTGCCAAGAACTCGGAGGTGCCGGAGTAACGGTGCTTGGATCGGTCGGATCGTGAAGACGTACGACTACATCAACCGCATTGATATAATGCTTCCGCTTTCGGTCTACGAGGGTACGTAGACAACACTCTCCCCTCTCGTTGCTATGCATCACCATAATCTTGCGTGTACGTAGGAAAATTTTGAAATTACTACGTTACCCAACAGTGGTATCAGAGCCTAGGTTTTTATGGTTTGATGTTATTTGCACGAGTAGAACACAAGTGAGTTGCGGACGATACAAGTCATACTGCCTACCAGCATGTCATACTTTGGTTCAGCGGTATTGTTGGACAAGACGATTCGGACCAACCTTACGCGTACTCTTACGCGAGACCGGTTCCCTCGATGTGCTTTGCACATAGATGGCTTGCGGAAGACTGTCTCTCCAACTTTAGTTGAACCGAGTGTGGCTACGCCCGGTCCTTGAGAAGGTTAAAACGGAGTCTATTTGACAAACTATCGTTGTGGTTTTGATGCGTAGGTAAGATGAGTTCTTGCTTAAGCCCGTAGCAGCCACGTAAAATTTGCAACAAACAAAGTAGAGGATGTCTAACTGGTTTTTGCAGGGCATGTTGTGATGTGATATGGTCAAGACATGATGCTAAATTTTATTGTATGAGATGATCATGTTTTGTAACTGAGTTATCGGCAACTGGCAGGAGCCATATGGTTGTCGCTTTATTGTATGCAATGCAATCGCGATGTAATGCTTTACTTTATTACTAAGCGGTAGTGATAGTCGTGGAAGCATAAGATTGGCGAGACGACAACGATGCTACGATGGAGATCAAGGTGTCGCGCCGGTGACGATGGTGATCATGACGGTGCTTCGGAGATGGAGATCACAAGCACAAGATGATGATGACCATATCATATCACTTATATTGATTGCATGTGATGTTTATCTTTTTATGCATCTTATCTTGCTTTGATTGACGGTAGCATTATAAGATGATCTCTCACTAAATTATCAAGAAGTGTTCTCCCTGAGTATGCACCGTTGCAAAAGTTCTTCGTGCTGAGACACCACGTGATGATCGGGTGTGATAGGCTCTACGTTCAAATACAACGGGTGCAAAACAGTTGCACATGCGGAATACTCAGGTTATACTTGACGAGCTATGCATATAAGACATGACCTCGGAACATAGAGACCGAAAGGTCGAGCGTGAATCATATAGTAGATATGATCAACATAACGATGTTCACCATTGAAAACTACTCCATATCAGGTGATGATCGGTTATGGTTTAGTTGATTTGGATCACGTGATCACTTAGAGGATTAGAGGGATGTCTATCTAAGTGGGAGTTCTTAATTAATTTGATTAACTGAACATAAACTTATCATGAACTTAGTACCTGATAGTATCTTGCTTGTTTATGTTGATTGTAGATAGATGGCTCGTGCTGTTGTTCCGTTAAATTTTAATGCGTTCCTTGAGAAAGCAAAGTTGAAAGATGATGGTAGCAATTACACGGACTGGGTCCGTAACTTGAGGATTATCCTCATTGCTGCACAGAAGAATTACGTCCTGGAAGCACCGCTAGGTGCCAGGCCTGCTGCTAGAGCAACACCAGAAGTTATGAACGTCTGGCAGAGCAAAGCTGATGACTACTCGATAGTTCAGTGTGCCATGCTTTACGTCTTAGAACCGGGACTTCAACGACGTTTTGAACGTCATGGAGCATATGAGATGTTCCAGGAGTTGAAGTTAATATTTCAAGCAAATGCCCGGATTGAGAGATATGAAGTCTCCAATAAGTTCTATAGCTGCAAGATGGAGGAGAACAGTTCTGTTAGTGAGCATATACTCAAAATGTCTGGGTATAATAATCACTTGATTCAATTGGGAGTTACTCTTCCAGATGATTGCGTCATTGACAGAATTCTCCAATCACTGCCACCAAGCTACAAGAGCTTCGTGATAAACTATAATATGCAAGGGATGAACAAGACTATTCCCAAGCTCTTCGCAATGCTAAAAGCTGCGGAGGTAGAAATCAAGAAGGAGCATCAAGTGTTGATGGTTAACAAAACCACTAGTTTCAAGAAAAAGGGCAAAGGGAAGAAAAAGGGGAACTTCAAGAAGAACGGCAAGCGAGTTGCTGCTCAAGAGAAGAAACCCAAGTCTGGACCTAAGCCTGAAACTGAGTGCTTCTACTGCAAGCAGACTGGTCACTGGAAGCGGAACTGCCCCAAGTATTTGGCGGATAAGAAGGATAGCAAGGTGAACAAAGGTATATGTGATATACATGTTATTGATGTGTACCTTACTAATGCTCGCAGTAGCACCTGGGTATTTGATACTGGTTCTGTTGCTAATATTTGCAACTCGAAACAGGGACTACAAAATAAGCGAACACTAGCAAAGGACGAGGTGACGATGCGCGTGGGAAACGGTTCCAAAGTCGATGTGATCGCGGTCGGCACGCTACCTCTACATCTACCTTCGGGATTAATATTAGACCTAAATAATTGTTATTTGGTGCCAGCGTTGAGCATGAACATTATATCTGGATCTTGTTTAATGCGAGGCGGTTATTCATTTAAATCAGAGAATAATGGTTGTTCTATTTATATGAGTAATATCTTTTATGGTCATGCGCCTTTGAAGAGTGGTCTATTTTTGATGAATCTAGATAGTAGTGATACACATATTCATAATGTTGAAGCCAAAAGATGCAGAGTTGATAATGAAAGTGCAACTTATTTGTGGCACTGTCGTTTAGGTCATATTGGTGTAAAGCGCATGAAGAAACTCCATACTGATGGACTTTTGGAACCACTTGATTATGAATCACTTGGTACTTGCGAACCGTGCCTCATGGGCAAGATGACTAAAACACCGTTCTCCGGTACTATGGAGAGAGCAACAGATTTGTTGGAAATCATACATACCGATGTATGTGGACCGATGAATATTGAGGCTCGTGGCGGATATCGTTATTTTCTCACCTTCACAGATGACTTAAGCAGATATGGGTATATCTACTTAATGAAACACAAGTCTGAAACATTTGAAAAGTTCAAAGAATTTCAGAGTGAAGTTGAAAATCATCGTAACAAGAAAATAAAGTTTCTACGATCTGATCGTGGAGGAGAATATTTGAGTTACGAGTTTGGTGTACATTTGAAAAATTGTGGAATAGTTTCGCAACTCACGCCACCCGGAACACCATAGCATAATGGTGTGTCCGAACGTCGTAATCGTACTTTACTAGATATGGTGCGATCTATGATGTCTCTTACTGATTTACCGCTATCGTTTTGGGGATACGCTTTAGAGACGGCCGCATTCACGTTAAATAGGGCACCATCTAAATCCGTTGAGACGACGCCTTATGAACTATGGTTTAGCAAGAAACCAAAGTTGTCGTTTCTTAAAGTTTGGGGCTGCGATGCTTATGTGAAAAAGCTTCAACCTGATAAGCTCGAACCCAAATCGGAGAAATGTGTCTTCATAGGATATCCAAAGGAAACTGTTGGATACACCTTCTATCACAGATCCGAAGGCAAGACTTTTGTTGCTAAGTTCGGAAACTTTCTAGAGAAGGAGTTTCTTTCGAAAGAAGTGAGTGGGAGGAAAGTAGAACTTGACGAGGTAACTGTACCTACTCCTTTATTGAGAAGTAGTACATCACAGAAAACTGTTTCTACGACACCTACACCAATAAGTGAGGAAGCTAATGATGATGATCATGAAACTTTAGATCAAGATACTACTGAACCTCGTAGATCAACCAGAGTGAGATCCGCACCAGAGTGGTACGGTAATCCTGTTCTGGAGGTCATGATATTAGATCATGATGAACCTACAAACTATGAAGAAGCGATGGTGAGCCCAGATTCCGCAAAGTGGCTTGAAGCCATGAAATCTGAGATGGGATCCATGTATGAGAACAAAGTATGGACTTTGGTTGACTTGCCCGATGATCGGCAAGCAATTGAGAACAAATGGATCTTTAAGAAGAAGACTGACGCTGATGGTAATGTTACTGTCTACAAAGCTCGACTTGTCGCAAAAGGTTTTCACAAGTTCAAGGGATTGACTACGATGAGACTTTCTCACCCGTAGCGATGCTTAAATCTGTCCGAATCATGTTAGCAATTGCCGCATTTTATGATTATGAAATTTGGCAGATGGATGTCAAAACTGCATTCCTGAATGGATTTCTGGAAGAAGAGTTGTATATGATGCAACCGGAAGGTTTTGTCGATCCAAAGGGAGCTAACAAAGTGTGCAAGCTCCAGCGATCCATTTATGGACTGGTGCAAGCCTCTCGGAGTTGGAATAAACGCTTTGATAGTGTAATCAAAGCATTTGGTTTTATACAAACTTTTGAAGAAGCCTGTATTTACAAGAAAGTGAGTGGGAGCTCTGTAGCATTTCTAATATTATATGTGGATGACATATTACTGATTGGAAATGATATAGAATTTCTGGATAGCATAAAGGGATACTTGAATAAAAGTTTTTCAATGAAAGACCTCGGAGAAGCTGCTTACATATTAGGCATAAAGATCTATAGAGATAGATCAAGACGCTTAATTGGACTTTCACAAAGCACATACCTTGACAAGATTTTGAAGAAGTTCAAAATGGATCAAGCAAAGAAAGGGTTCTTGCCTGTGTTACAAGGTGTGAGATTGAGTAAGACTCAAAGCCCGACCACTGCAGAAGATAGAGAGAAAATGAAAGATGTTCCCTATGCTTCAGCCATAGGCTCTATCATGTATGCAATGCTGTGTACCAGACCTGATGTGTGCCTTGCTATAAGTTTAGCAGGGAGGTACCAAAGTAATCCAGGAGTGGATCACTGGACAGCGGTCAAGAACATCCTGAAATACCTGAAAAGGACTAAGGATATGTTTCTCATATATGGAGGTGACAAAGAGCTCACTGTAAGAGGTTACGTTGATGCAAGCTTTGACACTGATCCGGACGATTCTAAATCGCAAACCGGATACGTGTTTACATTAAACGGTGGAGCTATCAGTTGGTGCAGTTCTAAACAAAGCGTCATAGCGGGATCTACATGTGAAGCGGAGTACATAGCTGCTTCGGAAGCAGCAAACGAAGGAGTCTGGATGAAGGAGTTCATATCCGATCTAGGTGTCATACCTAGTGCATCGGGTCCAATGAAAATCTTTTGTGACAATACTGGTGCAATTGCCTTGGCAAAGGAATCCAGATTTCACAAAAGGACCAAACACATCAAGAGACGCTTCAACTCCATCCGGGATCTAGTCCAGGTGGGAGACATAGAGATTTGCAAGATACATACGGATCTGAATGTTGCAGACCCGTTGACTAAGCCTCTTCCACGAGCAAAACATGATCATCACCAAGACTCCATGGGTGTTAGGATCATTACAGTGTAATCTAGATTATTGACTCTAGTGCAAGTGGGAGACTGAAGGAAATATGCCCTAGAGGCAATAATAAAGTTATTATTTATTTCCTTATATCATCATAAAGGTTTATTATTCATGCTAGAATTGTATTAACCGGAAACATAATACATGTGTGAATACATAGACAAACAGAGTGTCACTACTATGCCTCTACTAGACTAGCTCGTTAATCAAAGATGGTTATGTTTCCTAACCATGAACAAAGAGTTGTTATTTGATTAACGAGGTCACATCATTAGTTGAATGATCTGATTGACATGACCCATTATATTAGCTTAGCACCCGATCGTTTAGTATGTTGCTATTGCTTTATCCATGACTTATACATGTTCCTATGACTATGAGATTATGCAACTCCCGTTTGCCGGAGGAACACTTTGGGTACTACCAAATGTCACAACGTAACTGGGTGATTATAAAGGAGTATTACAGGTGTCTCCAATGGTAGATGTTGGGTTGGCGTATTTCGAGATTAGGATTTGTCACTCCGATCGTCGGAGAGGTATCTCTGGGCCCTCTCGGTAATGCACATCACTTAAGCCTTGCAAGCATTGCAACTAATGAATTAGTTGCGGGATGATGTATTACGGAACGAGTAAAGAGACTTGCCGGTAATGAGATTGAACTAAGTATTGGATACTGACGATCGAATCTCGGGCAAGTAAACATGCCGATGACAAAGGGAACAATGTATGTTGTTATGCGGTCTGACCGATAAAGATCTTCGTAGAATATGTAGGAGCCAATATGGGCATCCAGGTCCCGCTATTGGTTATTGACCAGAGATGTGTCTCGGTCATGTCTACATTGTTCTCGAACCGTAGGGTCCGCACGCTTAACGTTACGATGACAATTATTATGAGTTTATGCATTTTGATGAACCGAAGGTTGTTCGGAGTCCCGGATGTGATCACGGACATGACGAGGAGTCTCGAAATGGTCGAGACGTAAAGATTGATATATCGGATGCCTATGTTTGGACATCGGAAGTGTTCCAGGTGAAATCGGGATTTTACCGGAATACCGGGAGGGTTACCGGAACCCCCCGGGAGACAAATGGGCCAACATGGGCCTTGGTGGAAAGGTGAGAGGGCTGCCCTCATGGGCTGCGCGCCTCCCCCCTTCCCCTAGTCCTATTAGGACTAGGGAAGGTGGCCGGCCAGCCCCTCTCTCTTTCCCCACTTGGGGAGTCCTATTAGGAATAGGATTGGAGGGGAGTCCTGCTCCCAGCGGGAGGAGGACTCCTCCTATGGCTGCCGCGCCCCTCCCCCTTTGCCCCTTTATATACGGGTGTAGGGGGCACCTCTAGACAGACAATTGATCATTGAGATCTTTCCTTAGCCGTGTGCGGTGCCCCCTGCCACCAAATTCCACCTCGGTCATATTGTCGCAGTGCTTAGGCGAAGCCCTGCGTCAGTAGTACATCAAGATCGTCACCATGCCGTCGTGCTGACGGAACTCTTCCCCGACGCTTTGCTGGATCGGAGCCCGGGGATCTTCATCGAGCTGAACGTGTGCCAAGAACTCGGAGGTGACGGAGTAACAGTGCTTGGATCGGTCGGATCGTGAAGACGTACGACTACATCAACCGCGTTGATATAACGCTTCCGCTTTCGGTCTACGAGGGTACGTAGACAACACTCTCCCCTCTCGTTGCTATGCATCACCATGATCTTGCATGTACGTAGAATTTTTTTGAAATTACTACGTTACCCAACAGTAATACCCTACTCCAGTGTGGTGAGGTGGATTGCCTCTTGGGCTGATGAAGAGGAACAATACAAGGGAGAACAGCCTCGCGAGGGCGTGTTCTAGCTGGGACGATGAAATGCTAGTGGAGTTCAGCTGCCCTTCTCTCTCTCTCTCTTCTTGCTCGGATTCTGGATCCCAGGTCGGATGGACCCCAGATACTAGATGCCTACCAGATCTCTTCTAGATACTAGATGCCTCTACCCTGGGGGTGGCTAGTCCTATTTATAGGCAAAGGCCTTGGGCCTCTTCCCAAATATTGAGCGGGAAGGGCGCCAACAATTGGCCAATTCGAAGGGGAACATACAGTACACTTATCCTGACCAAATTTGGTCCTCGCCTGCCAAAGGCCCTGTGGTGACGCCGCTTTGGGCTCCACGATGAGCTCATTCCCACCGTTGGACTAGTATTGGTCTCGTTGCATCTAAATGGGTGCCTTTTCTTGATCCTCTCGCCTGCGCTTGCCCCCTTTGCACCAAAGAGGAAAGGGGAGGACACTGTGTGGTCTGGCGCCCGCCTGGCACCCTTGGTCGTCATGGCTTGCGTCATGGGCACCTCGCGAGGTACCCCGCCTTGATATCTCCGCCTCCTCATGAGCCAACCTAAGGAGGCCGCGGCTGAGGAAGCACTGCGTCATCCTCCCCGCGAGGCTTGGCCCTGCGCGAGGGTCTTGAGTCTTGCGTTGATGAAGGTGGGCCGTACTGGGCCTATATTCGAGCCACGCCGCGGGCCGCAGGCAGGCAAGTCTGGGGACCCCTGTTCCCAGAACGCCGACAGTTGCCCCCGGGCCCAAGGCGCACCCGGGCTTGGCCGTGTCGAGAGGCGAATGGGCAAGAGCGAAGCGCCGCGGGCCCTAACAGCCTGCGTCCTTGGGTGCCGCGTGGTGGTTGATTGGGCGCGGGCATCCCCGCAACCGCGCAGGTTAAAGGCGTAGTGTCTGCCCAAGCCTTGCTCTTCTCCTTCTCCTGCTGTTGCTCAGATCCCCTTTCTTGCGCCTCTCCTTCCTTCCTCCAGACTCCCAGATCTGCTCCCTTGTGGGCTTGGAAGTCATGGCGCCGCGCCAGCCTCCTGCTGAAGCTTGGTTCTCGCCGGCCCTGGACTCGCCGAACGTGTCGGTGGCAAGCCTCGCCTGGCTGCGCCGGATGGCGGCGGCGTGGGGAGTCGATGGAATGCGGGTGTTCAAGGTCGGCTCCGCCATCCCTGAGGGCCGAGGAAGCACCTTCTAACCTATCTTTGTAAGCTCCATCATTGCGGGCCTGGTGCCTCCTTTCTCCGAGTTCTTCCTCTCTGTCCTCCGCCACTATGACTTGCAAGCTCTGCATCTCCACCCCAACTCCATCCTTCTCCTGGCGATCTTCTCCTACTACTGCGAGGCTCATGTGGGGGTGCAGCCCTCAGTGGCCTTGCTGCGCTACTACTTCTCCCTCCGGGTCACTCGTGGTTCTCCTTCCGCATGCGCGAGCTTCGTCGCGTACAGCAGCGCCATTGCCATTTCGAATCCCGGGAAGAGGATTGAGGGCTTCGGGAGCAAATGGGTCTTGGTGGACGTCGTGCGCATCCACCCTCGGCTGATCCTACCCACGGAGCAGCCCGTGAGTTCCAGCGACTGGTCCCGGGAGGAGCTTACGGACCCCCGAATGAAGCCGGTTCTGGAGAAGATGCACGCGGACCTGAAGCCGGCCGGCGCGGCGGCAGTGACGCTGACCGGCGCGTCGCTGCTGAGGGAGTTCCTGGAGCACCAGCTGGCCCCGCTTCGACGGTACTCACCTCCGATGTGGAGGCCTCACCCGAGCCCCGCGGCCCTGGGCGACGAGGAAGTGACCGCGACTCTCCAATCCCTGGTTGGGGGCGAGGTGGCACAGCTGGAGGGCGCGCCGGCGCCCTTGTTCCTTCGCGACGACTGGCAGCAGGTGGTGGAGTCGATGCCCGTTTTCAACGGGTACGGACCGGTGCCTGTGGTGGCTCCTGAGGGACTGGTGGACGTGTCCTCCGGTGACCCCAGCGGAGAGGAGGGCGAAGAGAAGAGGGAGGAGGGCCCTGACTCCGAGGCAACTGACGGAGAGTCCAGGGCTCCCCTCCCCCGATGCAAGTCCCGTACTCTCCGCCTCTCGTTGAGCGATGACGAAAAAGTCGACGACGTGCTGGGTAGCGGGAGTTCGCCCCTGATCCCGAAGAAGGACAGGACCGGGCTGATCCTCCGTGGGTCCGCCCCAGCTCCGGGGCGATCCGCGGACGCGCCTTCTGCTTCTCAGGTTGACCCTTCCAGCCGGCTTTCAGGCTTCAAGTACGGCCGGAGGCTGCTCGAGCCCTCCAGCGACAACCTGTAAGTGCTTGATCCCTCGGCTTTTGTTCCTTGTTCCGCCGCTGGGGCTTGATGTTTGCTCCTTTTGGATAGTCTGGCGCCCACGGCGAAGAAGCCGAAGGGGGCTCCCGAGGCCCCATCTGCAGCAACTCCTCCGCCTGCGGGTGAGGGAGATCGCAAGGCACGGGCCTCTCCTGCCCGCTCATCCTTCCGAGGCTTGGCTGAGTTGGCTGGGGAGAGCCCAGCCCCCATGGCCCAAGCGACTCCCGAGGTGCTCCTGCCTGCTGCGGCCGCCGGGGCGCAGCAGACTCCGCCTCAGGACACTGTGGTCTTGCCGCCGCTATCTTCTCCTCCCGTTCCACCGACCGCTGCTTCCCCAATTCCTCCTGTTGTCTTGGCGCGCGCCGATGTTTCTCCGCCTTCTTCTTCCATCTTGGAGCGTGCCGCTGCCGAACTGGATCAGCTGCGGCAGGATCTTCTTGGCGCCGACCCTTGCTTGGTGGCCGGGCGCCTGGAGCTGGCCTCGGGGTGGATTCGCTCTGATGCCTCGATTCGAGCGGTGCTGGTTCAGGCCTCAACGGCCTGTGACGGAGAGAGGGAGGCCACCCTCGAAGCGAAGGCCGCCCGAGACGCAGCCCTGGGAGAGGTGGTTGGAGTCCGTGGCCGCTGCAAGGAGCTGGAGGACGATTTGCAGGGTCTGCGGGACCAGCTCGTGAGGGAGGTCCGCCTTTGCCAGGAGTAGGAAGAAGGCGCGAAGGCGCGCGAGGCGGCCATCGAGGATCGGGAGGCCAAGCTAAAGAAGCGCCGCGCCCACCTAGGTGCGCTGAAGAAAGAGCTGGAGGTGGCGAAGGCCGAGCTGGACCGCAAGGCTCGGGTTCTTGCCGAGGATCGCGTGGCCTTCGCAGACATGGAGAAAGATGCTCGCGCTTCGCTCAAGACACTCTACGAGAGCGGCCTGGAGGGCCCGCTGGCTGGTGACGAAGATGGCCCCGCCAAGCTGCTTCCCTTCCTGGTCAAGGCCCTTGGAGATGCCGCCCTTGGCCTTGGCCCCACGGCTGAGGCCGAGGCGCGCGTCCTGTCTTCTACTGCATTGACGCGGGTCTTCGCCCACATCTATCTTCGCGGTCCCGGCGCTGACCTCGACAGTCTGCTGGAGCCAGTGAGCGGCGAGGGCGCGACCGCCGCTGTCGAAGCCTTGAAGGGGCGCGCGGAGGCGCTGCTGGGGAAGTTCCGGGCCTTCAGCACCAGGCCAAAAGCGAGGCGCCACCAGCCCTACTGCTCCACGAAGCGAGGCCACTCCGCGCTGCCCCACTGCCGACAAGTGACTCCGCTGCCGCTCCTGTTCTTCTTCCTGCACATGCATCATGCCTCGAGGAGGCATTTAAACTTGTGTTTGGTACTGAGACGACAGTATGGGCTGTAATATTTTGCCTTTTAAATTCCTTGAGTTTTATGTTTTTCTTCCCTACTTGCATGTGTTCTACGCCGGCAGGGCCCGGCCGCGCGCGTACCTCACCCAGCATTAGCCCCGACCGGAAACCCGGACGGGACCAAAGGAGTGAGGGGCTACGTGACAAGTTAGGCTCCTGAGTCGCGATGCTCAGGAGTCCCCCTTGGCGCGCGAACTACAAGTAGGGGAGCGTGATGTAGGTGTATCTTCCGTTCTACGTCTGCAAAGCCCGACTCCGCGTGTACCTCACCTAGCATAGCCTTTCGGAACTAAGGAGTGAGGGCCTACGGAGCCAGTTAGGCTCCTGAGTCGCGATGCTCAGGAGTCCCCCTTGATGCGCAAACAGCGGGCGATGAGGTGAGATGCGAGTGGAACCACCGTTCTACGTCTTCAGAGCCCGGCCCCGCGCGTACCTCACCCAGCATAGCCTTTCGGAACTAAGGAGTGAGGGGCTACGGGACCAGTTAGGCCCCTGAGTCGCGAAGCTCAGGGGTCCCCCTTGACGCGCAAACGGCCTTCATACCTTGGCTCCGCTCGAGGAGAGATGCGCGACGAACCAGGTCCGAGGGACCCGGCTGGGTGGCGTACGCCTGGGCGTGACCCAGTCGTAGCCCCCGTGCCTACCCCCCTCGCGCGGCGCTCCCGAGAGGAGGCGTTGCGATGAGGCCAGCCACTGAGCTCTGGACTCCCTGAGGTTAACGCGGCCCGGAGGCCACCCTCAGTTGTTTATCACCAGCGCGAAGCATAGTGCTTCCGTATGTGTACGGGCATAGCCGCTCCTCGGTAGTGTCGTCGGCCAGCGCGGAGCATGGTGCTTCCACTGGTACGTGGGAGGGGGCTCCCCTCCGGGAGGAGCCCCCGGGGCATGTACAGCCCCGCCCTGACACGTGGCCGGCACGGTAGGGCTAGGTGAGGTGTATCTGGGCACCTGGGAGCCAGCGCGGGACTCATGAGGCCCTACCTCTAGGCGGGTTGCGCCTGGCACTGGGCCGTATCTTGAGATGTGTTCCTGCAAAATTTGGTTAGATGCCGGCACACTACATCCTCGGGTCCCGGCCCTCGAGCTTGTCTCAGCCGTCGCTGGTATGCTAGGTCGCGATGCCGTGGACAAGGCCAGAGGGTGAGGGCTGGAGAGCCGGTAAGAGCCCTGAGTCATGATGCTCAGGCACCCCCCCTTTAACGTGCAAGTGGTCGACATGGAGAAGAAAAGTGTAGTGGACAGGCATCAAGTAATCAAGCATGATAGGCAAGTGCATAGTTGGAAATAAACGCAAGGGAGATACACGCCGCTGGGCCTAACCCAAGCGGCTTGGGGATGATGCAGCCCGAGGGGCGCCCCCAACAAAGCAAGCTAACGATCGAAAACTAAAAAGGGATACACGCCGCAGGGACGGACCCACGCGGCCTGGGAGTAATGCAGCCCTAGGAGGGCGCGCCCAACTGGGAATGAAGCTTGAAAGATGTCACCTGAAGATGTCGACGACGAATGGCATTGGTGCGGCAGACTCGGTGGGCTGCGGGAGGAGATCCTCACGAGCCCCCAGGCCCTGGGGCCTCGGGAGGCTCCGGAGGCGCTGGTGGCTCCTTGCGAATCATCTCCATCTCCGCCAGGACTGCGGAGCGCCTGTCTTCCTGAGTCTCCATGATGCCCCTCATGAGGCGCTGGTACGCAGCAGCCACGCTCGGCAAGCCGTATGGCATGCGAACATAGCTGTGGGGTGGACCTCCGCAACGCCCCACTTGTGAGGGCCAGAGGCGCTCTGTCGTGGCGACTTGATTGAGCCCTGGTACGTCGATGCAGACACGCAGCCCACCATCCTCGCCTGGATGGGGAGCCACAACCGGTAAGCGGCGGCAACCTCTCATGATTCTCGACTCCTGTAGTTCTTGAATGGCCTGGTTAATGAACTCCTGCTGGTCTGACTCTGCTTGCTTCGCTCCTTCTTGAGGGAAACGTGCGTCGAAGCACGCCTCCACGTGGTACCCAAGCGCCTCCCTCGTGACCCTGGCTAGGTCGGTGGCCCTCAAGGTGAGAGCCCCTGAGCCTTGCCGGAGGAGGGCGTCGGGCGCGCTTTCCTATGCGATGGAAGGAGGGTACCCCTGGGCAGGCATGGGCCCTGAGGGGCCTTCCTCCTGAAGGGCACAGCCTGACGACGTCTTCTTCTTCTTGGGTGTGGTCTCGGGAAGCCTCCTGCTCCCGCGATCTGGGTCTTCTAGCGACGCGGCCTGAAAGGCTCGCTCCAGGGAACACACTGCATCCCTCTCTTCACATGGCACCGTGATGACGCCGCCACTCCCTGGCATCTTGAGGACATTGTAGCCGTGGTTAGTTACGGCCATGAATTTGGCCAGCGCTGGGTACCCGAGGATGGCGTTGTACGGCAGGCGGATGTGAGCAACGTCAAAGTCGATGAGCTCGGTGCGGTAGTTGCTGCGGGCCCCGAAGGTGACGGGGAGGCGGAGCTGCCCGATCGGGATTGTGGAACCGTCGGTGACTCCGGAGAAAATCTTGGTTGGCTGAAGCTGGTCATAGGGCACTTGGAGGTTGTCGAATGTTTCCACGGACAGGACGTTGAGCCCTGCTCCACCATCGATGAGGGTCCTGGTGACTAGTACGTTGCTGATGATTGGGGAGCAAAGCATTAGGGGGACCCCGTCTGTGGCTGTGCACTTGAGCTGACCTGCTGAGCTGAACGTGATGGCGCACGCCGACCACTTGAGGGGGCGCGTTCCTTCGAGCTTGGGGAGGACTGCATTGACTTCACGGGCAAACTGCTTGAAGATGCGCTGGGAGGCTGGGGCTTGAGCTCCGCCTAGGATGCAGGCGATCGCGCGCGGCTCATGGAAGCCCCCAGCCCCCTCGTCTTGATGGCGGTCTTTGTTCCTCCTTGGCTGAGGCGGCAGTGGAGGGAGGCCCGCGTTGCCGTGAGGGCGGTCCTCACGAGGCTGATCCCTCCAGTCCCCCTCGCGAGGCAGGTCCCGCCAGCGGTCCTTGCGAGGTTGGTCGCGCCACCCCTGGCGCGGGCCGCGATCTTCCCAGCGTCCGGGGTTTCTTCCTCCTCCTCGGCCGTAGCCCCGGTCGGCGCGGTCAGGGCGACAGCCGATCCTTCCTTCTCTCACAGCGCGGAGTTGTTGGCATTCGTTGGTGTTGTGGGTGTGGAGGCCGTGGTACACACAGTATCGGCTTCCCCTGGAGGATTCGGGCAGATCTTTGCCCCGCTTGGTGTCCGGTTCTGCCGCGAGTACGGCAGCCCCCTTGCGCTTCATGTCCTTGGCCTTGGGATTCTTCTCTTCTGGGTCTGCAGCAGGCAGCTCGAGGAGGGAGAGACGTCCCTCCTTAGCCCTGGCGCACTTGGTCGCCAAGTTGAACAGCTCCAGGGAGGTGCAGAGGTCTGCATGCATCGCCAGCTCCTCCTTCATCTTGACGTCGCGCACGCCATCGGAGAAGGCTGGGATGATGGCTTCCTCGGACACCTTGGGGATCTTGAGGCGCGCACTGTTGAAGCGCTGGATGTACTTTTGCAGGGTCTCCCCAGGTTGCTGCTTGATGCGGTGCATGTCGCTCACGGCGGGCTGCCGGTCGCGAGTACCTTGGAAGTTCGCGATGAAGCGGGTGTGCATCTGCTCCCAGGAGGAGATCGTGCCTGGAGCGAGATTCAGGAGCCAGGTGCGAGCTCCTTCCTTCAGCGCCATGGGGAACCAGTTCGCCATGACCTTTTCGTCCCCGCTGGCAGCTTCGATGCCTAGCTCGTAGAGCTGGAGGAACTCTGCGGGATCGGTCGTGCAGTCGTAGCGGGGAGGCAGGTCCGGCTTGAACTTGCCGGGCCATGCGACGCTACGTAGCTCGGTGGTGTAGGCGCGGCAGCCTGCGGTGGCCACGGGAGGTTTTGGTTGAGGGAGAGCTTGGCCTTGCGGGCCCCCTTGCGCTGCAGCTGGGAGCAGCGCGGGGTCTTGACGTGCCGGAGCTGGAGCAGGGTTGCAGCGAGCCGGAGCAGGGAGCGCCCGGGCAACCTCTTGCGGTCGAGGGACTTCTTGGCAGCTCCGTTCTTGCTGGGTTGGCGCCTGACGGTGCGGGTGCCGCCCAGGGGCCATGCGCCTTGGAGCCATGGCGTCTTCTTGGAGCGGAGGTGGCTGGTACGCCCCCGGAGCTTCATTGCCCGCGCGGGGCGGCGTGCGGCGCAGCGGAGCGGACGGTGCAGGAGAGCCCCCTGCAGCACGGACGAGCTCGACGACGCGGTCGAGCCACTCTTCGTAGACGTCGTCGACGGGACGGTAGCGCAGGAGCTCGTTTGCCGCGATGAGTGCAGCTCGAGCCTCCAAGGGCGCGCGGAGCGCGTGGGACGAAGAGCCAGCTGGCGTGAGCGGTGGAGTAGCGGTGCGGCCGTCTCGCCGCATGGACGGGTGCTGAGACGACGCTTGTTGCTCGTTCCCCGCCGGGCCGGTGGCGGCGTTAACGGCGGGCGACGGGGAACGACGAGGACGCCCGCCGACGGGAGCTGTCTGGGTGACGCAGGAAGCGATGGCGGCCCGGCGCTCGGCACGGGCCCGACGAGCGTCAGACATGGATGCGACGGTCGGAGGAGAACGGAGCGGTGGAAGACAGATCCCGGTGCACCCCTACCTGGCGCGCCAAATGTCGTATCGTGGGTTCCGGTAGACCCTTAAGGTTTGAACTCTGGGGTGCGCGTGGAGATTCTGCCCACTACCTCTCCGTCTCGCAAGGATCTAAACTACCAAAATAACAACACAAAAGACACAGAGTTTATACTGGTTCGGGCCACCGGTGTGGTGTAATACCCTACTCCAGTGTGGTGAGGTGGATTGCCTCTTGCGCTGATGAAGATGAACAGTACAAGGGAGAACAGCCTCGCGAGGGCGTGTTCTAGCTGGGATGGTGAACTGCTAGGGGAGTTCAGCCGCCCTTCTCTCTCTCTCTCTCTCTCTCTCTCTCTCTTCTTGCTCGGATTCTGGATCCCAGGTCGGATGGACCCCAGATACTAGATGCCTACCAGATCACTTCTAGATACTAGATGCCTCTACCCTGGGGGTGGCTAGTCCTATTTATAGGCAAAGGCCTTGGGCCTCTTCCCAAATATTGAGCGGGAAGGGCGCCAACAATTGGCCAATTCGAAGGGGAACATACAGTACACTTATCCTGACCAAAGTTGGTCCTCGCCTGCCAAAGGCCCTGTGGTGACGCCGCTCTGGGCTCCACGATGAGCTCATTCCCACTGTTGGACTGGTCTTGGTCTCGTTGCACCGAAATAGATGCCTTTGCTTGATCCTCTCGCCTGCGCTTGCCCCCTTTGCACCAAAGAGGAAAGGGGAGGACACTGTGCGGTCTGGCGCCCGCCTGGCACCCTTGGTCGTCATGGCTTGCATCATGGGCACCTCGCGAGGTACCCCGCCTTGATATCTCCGCCTCCTCATGAGCCAACCTAAGGAGGCCGCGCCTGAGGAAGCACTGCGTCGTCCTCCCCGCGAGGCTTGGCCCCTCACGAGGGTCTTGAGTCTTGCGTTGATGAAGGTGGGCCGTACTGGGCCTATATTCGAGCCACGCCGCGGGCCGCAGGCAGGAAAGTCTGGGGACCCCTGTTCCCAGAACGCCGACACACGCATATGAATACAACAAAAGCAGCATGTAGGGTATTATCTCATCAAGAGAGCCCGAAGCTGGGTAAAACCCCGTGTCCATGTTACCATCGCTCCAAGACGCCTAGCTTAGGACCGCTACTACGAGATACGCCGGATATTGAACCGACAGCCGCACTCGCTGATTTCATGGCAGAATGGACGGATGCCCTGACTCTCGAAGTAGGCGAGGACCAGTCCACCACGCCGGGAAGTGAGGCGCCTGACGGCTGGGTAATGTATTTTAATGGTGCTTTCGCACACCAAGGCGCGGGGGCTGGAGCGGTGCTCATCTCACCCATTAAAGACAAGCTCCACTAAGCCGTGCAGCTCTGCTTTCAGCGGGGCGAGAAAGTCTCCAACAACATCGCAGAATACGAAGGCCTCATAGCTGGCCTGAAAGCTGCGGCAACTCTGGGGGTGAAGCACCTCACCGTTAGGGGCGACTCGCAGCTCCTCGTCAACTTCTCCAACAAGGTATACGAGCCGAAGGACGAGCACATGGCGGCATACCTTACGGAGGTGCGCAAGATGGAGAAGCAGTTCTTGGGCCTGGAGTTGTAGCACGTGCCCCGTGGCACCAACAAGGAGGCTGACGACATCGCCAGGAGGGCATCCAAGCGGCAGCCCCAAGAGCCTGGCGTTTTCGAGGAGCGGCTCTTCAAGCCATCAGCGACACCATCACTTTCAAGGACAGCTCAGCCTCAGGAGGAACTCCCGCAGCCGCCAGCCATAGGAGCCCCAACCTGTGGCCCGACTTCGGGAGCGCGCCTACTCTTGGCGCTCGAGCCTCAGGAGGGATGCTGGACCAAGGAATTCAAGGAATACCTAATGCAAGGGGTGCTGCCGGAGAAGGAGGAGGACGCGGAGCACGCGGCCCGGGAAACCACAACATACTGCATTCGGGACAGTGAGTTGTACAGGAAGCGACCAAATGACATTTCACTGCGTTGCATCTCCAGAGACGAGGGGAAGGAGTTGCTATCTGACATACACGGAGGGGACTGCGGGCATCACTCGTCATCACGGACCCTCGTCGGCAAGGCATTCTGCAGCGGATTCTACTGGCCCACGACGCTCAACGATGCAGCCGAGCTGGTGAAGTCTTGTGAAGCCTACCAGTTCCACGCCAAGCAGATCCATCAACCGGCTCAGGGCCTCCAGACCATCCCACTCACATGGTCGTTCGCTGTCTGGGGGATGGATATCTTGGGCATGTTTCCTCGAGCGCATGGGGGCTACCGCTACCTCTACATCGCCATTGACAAGTTCACCAAGTGGGCGGAGGTGGAAGCTGTCCGCACCATCCCAGCTGGCTCCGCAGTCAAGTTCATCAAGGGTCACGTGAGCCGCTTCGGGGTCCCCAACCGCATCATCACTGACAACGGCTCGCATTTCACTAGTAATGTCTTCAAGACATACTGTGCTAACCTTGGAACGCAGATCTACTACGCTTCGGTGGCGCACCCCATGAGCAATGGTCAGGACGAACGCGCCAATGCAGAGGTCTTGAGGGGCCTCAAGACCAGGACTTTCAAGAAGTAGCTCGAGGCCTGCAGCAGTGGCTGGAACAACAAGCTCCAGTCCGTGTTGTGGTCCATCCGCACTACCGCCACCAAGCCAACGGGCGAGACCCCGTCTTCCTCGTCTACGGAGCAGAAGCGGTCCTCCCTCTCGAGGTCAATCATAGCTCCGCACGGGTCCTGGCGTTTGATGAAACGCAACAGGACGCCATGCGGGAGATGGACCTTGTGCTGGGGGACGAATGCCGCCGTGAAGCCGCACTACTGGCGGCAAGGTATCAGTAGGCGCTGCGGCGATATCACTGCCGCGACGTCCGCTCCAGGACGCTCGAGGCGGGTGACCTCGTCCCGAGGCGGGTCCTCTCCAGGGAAGGGCCGCATAAGCTCTCAGCCATGTGGGAGGGCCCGTTCAAGGTCGTCCATGTCTCCAGGCCTGGTGCCGCGCGCCTGGAGACACAGGACGGGGTACCCATCCAGAACGCCTGGAACATCTAGCACGTCCAGAAGTTCTACCCATGAAGAATGGCCAGTGCCTCTGAAGAAGGCCCAGTGCCTGTGAAGATCGCCGCCTGTGACACTCTCACGTAATAACGAGTGGGTTTGTACATGCCCCGGAGTCTCAGGAGTGCCGCCCTCGGGCCTCGGGGACTCCCTCCCACGTCCTAGTGGCAACACTTAGCTCTGCGCTGGCGAGAAGACTTGAAGACTAGACTTGGTGCCGGACGCGGCTTTTCATTTGCTTTCCGTAGTTGGCTCGCCTCCTTTTAATTGAAGTTTACTTAGGGTGTTCCCTGCTGATTTGGTTCCGTTGCCTTTTGCCGCTGTTTCCGATACCAGTTTAACCTGTTCTCTCTCTCTCTCTATTGCGTACCTCGCGAGGGGGCTAGGCAGGTGCCCTCACGATTTTTCCTTTTCTCTGCCTTTCGTCTGCTTTTTTGCGAGGCACGCTCGTTCGATCCCACAAGCCGGCGCATCTCTCCTAATCCGTGCCCCATGGGTACCGCAATATGAAGCGCTGGGTCAAGGCTCGGGGTAAACGATAAGCCTCCTAGCGAGCTTCCTAACGAATCTTTTGCAGTTCCTAAGCGCTCACTGAGTCAAGAAAGGCCCTGACAGGCACCAGGAAACAAGTACCTCGTGAAGAGGAAGCTACCCCGAACGTGCCAAGCTAAGTTTCCTCTACACAAAACAATGGCACAACACAAAAACGATAAGCATAACATAGTGATTGAGGAATCATGGTTGATACACGCCCCTCCGGGGCCCATACTGGTTTTCTTTTCTGATACAGGAAGGAAAAGAAGAACAAGATAAAATCGGCGCCTGACCCTACAGTGGTTCACGGGGGCGGGCTCTTGGCATCGTCCTGCGCTTAGCCAGACCCCTCCTCGCGCTTCACGGAGGCGCGATGACGAGATGACCCGCTGCCACCCTCGAAGCGGGCGTGGCGGTGTGGCGGCTGGTCGTAGCCACCACTGCTGGAGCTGTCGCCATGGGAAGAGCCACCGTAGCTGGACGAGACGCGGTCGGCACCAATGGCGGGTTCGCCCTCATCCTCGTCTCGACCGTCGCCAAGGCCGAGCACCTCCTCGCCGTCATTCACCTCAGGGCAGCACCCGACACAGCGACCATCTTACCCAAACACCCTCACGCAGAGGGTCGCATCACCGTCATACTTGAAATGGAGGGTTCACCGCGTGCCCAGGCCGCGTGCACGGGCGAACGTCTGCCAACCGCGAGCCAGAGCTATGTTTCCCGCGACGGATGTCGGTTTTAAAACCGGCGTATCTCAGGTAGGTGGTCCCGAACTGTGCGTCTAGGATCGATGGTAACAGGAGACGGGGGACACGATGTTTACCCTGGTTCGGGCCCTCTCTATGGAGGTAATACCCTACTTCCTGCTTGATTGATCTTGATGAATATGAGTATTACAAGAGTTGATCTACCATGAGATCGTAATGGCTAAACCCTAGAAGTCTAGCCTGTATGACTATGGTAATGTGTATCTATCCTTTCTGGAGTAACCCCTCCGGTTTATATAGACACCGGGAGGATCTAGGGTTTACATGGAGTCGGTTACATAAGAAGGAATCTTCATAGTTGGTCCCAAGCTTGCCTTCCATGCCAAGTAGAGTCCAATTCGGACACGGATGTATTCTTCGGCCTTCATGTCTTCACAGCCCATCAGTCCGGCCCATGGATAACAGTTCGGATGCCCGAGGACCCCTTAATCCAGGACTCCCTCAGTAGCCCCTGAACCAGTCTTCAATATCGAGGTGCTCGGCACACATATTGTATTCAGCATTGCAAGGCGGGTTCCCCCTTCGATGATCTCCAAGTAAAGTATTCGGCCATTGACCCATTGTCGCCTCCTTGGCTTCTGCGCGTTAAACAATCCTCGTCCTCCACGTGTCGAGCGAATGTGGAAAGTCAGGGTATTTTTGTGAATAACACCCTATTCACGCGAGGGAAAGCGCCTATTTAAAGAGATTGGATCCTAGATCCATTCAGCGCTATGCAGAAGAAATCCCCAGAGACTGCTTAGGAGAAACCATTCCAGCATGGCTAGTGTTCCCAGCTCCTCTGCCCGTCCCGACCCAGAGAAAGGCGAGTGGGAGAGGTGTTCTGTGTCTCATAGCCAATTGACGAAGTTGCAAATGCAGGGATTCCTTCCCCCTGCAGATCTAGTCCCTGTTTGAACGGGGCTAGCTTCCTTCAATGAGGGGACTCAGGCAGAAGACTTCCCCAATCCGTCCGTGGTAGAGCGAGTGTGTTTTGTCCCCTACCTGCTAAAAGGCATTGGATTTCCAATCCATCCATTCCGTCAAGGACTTCTGGAGTACTACGGCCTCCAGCTGCACAACTTCACTTCGGCCTCTATTCTCCACATTGCGGGTTACGTTGCTTTACGCGAACTATTTCTGGGTGTCGAGGCTCATTTCGAGTAGTGGAGGAAGTTGTTCTGTCTCATCCCGCGCAATCACGAAGGGTCAATATTTGATGTGGGCGGAGCCGAAGTATGGCGCGTCGCCGACACCGGATACCCATCCGGCACACCAAGGAAGGCACCAGATGAATGGCCCTCCGAATGGTTCTATATTGAGGACGTCGCGCTTCCCGAGCCAGTTCGAAAGGGTCTTCCTGAATTTGTGAGCATCCCGCTGAAGAAACGCCACAGTTGGCGTCCCCGGTGTCACATCCCTAGTTCTAGTATGCACAAGGCTATCCCTTCTTGTGTGCATCATGTTAATTTTTCAATTAAAGTTGAAATGGGGATGGCCTAAACCCGGCCTAGCATTAAAGGAATTCACTAGGTTCACCTAAAATATTTTCAGTAAGTCCAAATGGCTTTCAAAAATGTTCATCATTTATGGAAAATACTGTAAATAGTAGGCAGAGGTGATGCACATTTTTCCATGACATATTTGGGCTCTGAATTAAATTATACTCTATTTGAATTTGGGCACTTAAATAATATAAATATCTAAAATGTCTAAATAATCCTAAACTGAAATGTTCCATGTTGGATATATTCCAAACACTGGCCATGAGAAGTTGGTGATTTTTGAGTGTGCCTAAGTATTTTTAATAAAGCCAAACACAATTACAGAAAATAGAAGAGAGAAATGAAAATATTAAAAAGAACAAAACTTACCTGGTCTCACCTGTGCAGCCCACCATAGAGCTCAACCATCCGCTGTAGCACTCGGCCCAGCCCACCAGCGCCCTCTCTGTCGTCTACCTCCTCGAGACAGTAGGACAGGGACGTGTGCTCGCCGCGCGCCGGCACGCGCCAGCCACCTCCTGCTTGCCGCTTGCCTCCCCGACGCCGCTACGAGCGCCACGACACCCACTAGAGACCCCTCACTCCTCTCCCTCACTCTCTGCTCTCTCTCCCTCGCCCTCTATCCTCTTCCCCGAGCGGAGCTCATCATCGCCGCTCGCCACCACCGCGGCCACCGTGCCCCCGCCGACTCACTAGCGTGCCCATCGGCTCCGCCTCATCACCACACGTCAACAAACCAACGGCCACGACCTCGGGAGCCCCTCATCGCCGGCATCTTAGTCGTCATCAAGCTTTGGCACCGATGACCGCCGTCATCGATTCGCTTGCTCCAGCTCCTCCCTGACCCCGTCGTGCTTCTCCACCGAGCCGCTGTGAACTTCTGCTGCATTTCCCCCTTTTTCTGCTGTTCCCCGCGCCCCCTAGCCGTCGCCCCGCGAGCATCGAGCTCCGGCCATCGCCATGGCCGGCGAGCCTCGCGCTCCCGAGCTCTTCCGCTCGTCTCCGTAGCACCCGCGTGCTCTCCAGGTCCCTACGAAGCCGCAGAAGCCCTCGTTTGGCCTCCCCGTGCACCGCAACGACGCCTGCCTCATGCCCGTGGCTTTGGCAGCCGCCCGGCCCAACGCCGTCGCCAACTCCGGCGACCTTGCGCCCCCCTGCTGCCTTCGTTGGATGCGCGGGAGGAAGGGCTGCAGACTGGTGCCCTTCGCGCGTCGAACCGCCGCCGGAGCAGCGTCTCCGGCGAGCCTCCACCACGGTTTTGGTCGCTGCCGGCCAACTCCGGCGAGGCCGACGTGGCGACATCATTAGTTGCTAATGCTCCCACTAATCACCCCTCTAGAGCCACTGACATGTAGGCCCCACCGCCTATTTAACCACGGGGTAAAACCCTGTTAAATTTTAACTTAAACACAATGGACCCCGCACGTTAGTTGACCCGCTGACGCCACCGTTGACTGGGCCCACCTGTCTGTGAGACAAACTGGCCCCGGGTCACTGACCAGTGGGTCCCACTGGCCAGGTTTGACCTGGGCGGCGCCTGTTGACCTGCTGAGGTCAGCATGACGTAGTGCTGACGCTATAAATCATTTTCTGGATTTAAGTTTATTCAGGAAATTCTAGAAAATAGAGCTAACTTCTAAAAATCATAGAAATTCAACCGTAACTCCAAATGAATTAAGTTATATATGAAAAATGATCAAAAAAATCCAATCTATGCATCTGTGCCATTTTCATGCATGATAAAGCAACTTAAACCTGCTGTTATATCAAAACATGATAAGGCACTATTTAAATTCATAATTAGAGTTTGGGATTGAACCTTTGGTTCAAAATGACCCAAACCCATCTGGTTGTAGTTGCATTAGGCCAACACACTCATATTACCATGTCATGAGCATGCATCATATTGTGAATTGCATTGATTGTGTTTCTTTCTCAGTTGCCGGTATTGCCCCCTCTCGATAGACGCGTTCCAATGATTGTTCGATGACACCGATGAAGAACTATAACATCTTCAGAAGTGTCAGGCAAGCAAAACCCCCTTGTTCATTCCGATACAATCCCACTCTCTCGCTCCGGCTCTCTTTTACTGCATTAGGACAACATCGATTCATCTGTTACTTGCTGCGGTAGCTGAACCCCTTTATCCTTTGCATGACCTGTCATTGCCACAGTAAATAGATGAAACCCACTAGCATGAGCAGGAGTTGTTTGAGCCCTGATGTGCCTACTCATTCATGCTTGTTTGTCATGCCTGCTATGCTTAGATTTGTGTCAGGTCTGATTCATCGGGGATGAATTGGAACAGTGATGAACATGTCCTACTGTGTGTGAGCTAAGTGTGTGAACACGATTTGGTAAAGGTAGCGGTGAGAGGCCATGTAGGAGTACATGGTGGGTTGTCTCATTGCAGCCGTCCTCAGGAACTGAGTTTTGTGTTTGTGATCCATGAACAATTACTACCACACAGGAGTTGTTTGAGCCCTGATGTGCCTACTCATTCATGCTTGTTTGTCATGCCTGCTACTGCTTAGAGTTGAGTCAGGTCTGATTCATCGGAAATGAATTGGAATGTGGTGAACATGTCCTACTGTTGATAGCTAAGTGTGTGAACACGATTTGGTAAAGGTAGCGGTGAGAGGCCATGTAGGAGTACATGGTGGGTTCTCTCATTGCAGCCGTCCTTAGGAACTGAGTTCTGTGTTTGTGATCCATGAACAGTTACTACCACACATTGGGTTCCGGTAACTCGACCCCTCTCGACTTATTAATCAACTTGATCTCTGTCCAGGAGTTGCAACTAGTTTCTGGTGTTTGTAGGTAGTGTTAGTAGTCTACCAAGTGGCACCCGGTACAGGTGGGCTTGGGACAGACTAGGCACAGTGGCACGGTGTACCAAGTGGCACCCGGTTGGTGGGCTTGGGAACCCTGCTCACATCGTTTGGGGCTGTGAGCGACACCCCGGCCGGATCTCCTTGCGGATGGAACCCGAATAGGCGATAAACCTGGACTAGAGACTTGTGTGGTTAGTCAGGTCGTGGCCGACTCCCTCGCCCGGCTTCCGCTTGAAGGTTGCCGAGGTACATGACGTGTACAGGGCGATAAGTGGCGAGAGCGTGTGTGAAGAAGTACACCCCTGCAGGGTTATCATTATCTATTCGAATAGCCGGATTCCTCGGATATGGAAACTTGGACCCCTTGCATAGTTCATAGACAAGTGAAAGTGGATACTCTAAAATGCGCAAGATAAGCGTGAGTGCTATGGATGGCCTTCTCGTAGGGAGACGGGAGCGGATCCATAGTGGTGTATTGATATGGTGAATATGTGGACTCGTGTGCGCCACCTCAAAAGAGTTACTTGCAGTCGTAGTTTAGTATAGCCACCGAGTCAAAGCTGGCTTGCTGCAGTTAAACTCCACCACCCCCTTTATTGATACCGAAGCATATGTAGATAGTTCTGATGTAAGTCTTGCTGGGTACATTTGTACTCACGTTTGCTTATTTTCTGTTTTGCAGAGAGACTTCAGTCTCGCTAGTAGTTCCGCGTGGACTTCGACGTTTAGCTTGATACCTCAGCTATGATTTTGTGCCCTCGGCAGGATCTGGTAGATAGTCAGGCTTCTCAGCCTTTTTCATTTATAGATGTCTGTACTCAGACATGTTAAGCTTCCGCATGTGCTTGTTGCTTGTATGCTCTGAATGTTGGGTCATGAGACCCATGTTTGTAATATCTGGCTCTTCGGAGCCTAATGAATAAATACTTGAGTCGTAGAGTTATGTTGTGATGCCATGTTGTATTTGCACATATCGGGCATATTGTGTGTATGATTGAAATGCTTGGTATGTGTGGGATCCGACAACCTAGTTGTTTAGCCTTGGTAGCCTCTCCTATGGGGAAATGTAGTCTTGTGCTTTCTTGAGCCATAGTAGTCCGCTACAGCCTGGTTCACCGGAGTCCTGCTAGCCCAGCACTACTGCTCAGGACACTTGACTGGCCGGCATGTGTTTCACTTCGTTCCTATGTCTGTCCCTTCGGGGAAATGTCACGCGGTGACATCCGGAGTCCTGCCTAGCCTGCTACAGCCCGGGTTCCCGGAGTCCTGTTAGCCCAGTGCTACAGCCCGGATTCATACGCTGCTGACCGACATGCTCGATGTGATTCATGTATGCCTGTTCCCATGAGTGAGTGCCACTTCGGGTTCACGACTAGTCATGTCGGCCCGGGTTCTTTGTCATATGGATGCTAGCGACACTATCATATACGTGAGCCAAAAGGCGCAAATGGTCCCGGGCCAGGTAAGGTGGCACCAGTGGGAATACCGTGCGTGAGGCCGCAAAGTGATATGAAGTGTTACGTGCTAGATCGATGTGGCTTAGGATCGGGGTCCTGACAGCGTTGGTATCAGAGCCTGACTGCCGGTAGGATTACCAAGCCAAACTGGTCGAAGTTGAGTCTAGAAATGCTTTAGTTATATAAGGGAATTGATTGTGGAAGGGAACGTAAGGCTCTTTTTACTCCTTTACCTTATGGCCTTCTAATCTAAGTCATCCTCTTCTCTTCTACGGGGATTAAGAACTAGGCCTTCTCATCTATCTATTAGGATGACGAGTTGCTATGATAGAGACTTATAGGATTGATGGATTTAAGCCCCAGTTCAGTTCTACTACTTCCATATGTTCTTAGTTGATCTCAGAACTTTGATATTGTGATGTTGAGTGGTTATGCCACCATTTTGCAGGATGTCTCAAATCATTTTTAGCATTTACAGCCATTATGCTGTCCGAGTCATCCCAGGTTTCTAAATAATCTGATGCATTTGCAAATCCTTTCTCTCCGTTCCCGATGTCCTTTATGGTCAGAATAAGCACACTAATCGGTGAGTTGAGGTACTCTGTTGCCTCGACATATATGTTGGAGCTAGTATTATGACCCTAGGCATCTTAGGGATCACCTAGTAATCTAGCAATGCTTTGTATCCCCAGTGTGATGATTCTGGCCATCATTCTCGAAAGCATCCCGTGATGCCACTTAGTAGTAGGTATTCTATTCCTGGGTCCTTGAACCCGATATTCACCCTACTTACCTCCTGTTGATAGTGTTTGCTAGTTCCTTTAGGATATTAGTAACTTTGCGATAGTCCTCGAGGTTCGTTGTATTTCCTTCTTCCAAATACCATGAACCATTAAGGCAGATGTTCTTTGAACTAAAAGATCACAACCAGGGTGCTCTTGAGTAGTTCTCCGTTCATAATTGTGACTATGCCAGTTCTACCTTTCTGCATGGGTTATCTGGAAGAAACTTGTTGAACTTGATTCGGCATACTAATCTATGCATCCACGACTCAGAAAGTTATATGTTCCTTTGAGTTGTCCCTCTTTAGTTGTATCCGGACCCTCGGCTATCAATTGATAGTCAGGAGTAGTTGTGCATTCGTGTTATCGATGCTTATTATTCTTGTGGTCCGTCAAGCCATTCTATTTCAGAATGACTAGGAGAAACAAACTCCAGTACCTTGTCCACTTCGAGGATTGGGTCAAAGTAGTTGTATTCCGCAAATCAAATGCCAATCCAGCTTTTGATTCTATTCTACCCTGAAGTATTGCCCTCTTGATGTCAGGAATGTCATGATAAATGCACCAACTCTTATAAATTCTTGATGCAATGATACTTCTCGCCATCATCATTCGCTCCTTGGCTCCGTGTTGTTGCAAGCGGAATACCGACAAGTGAACCGTGATGTGTGAAATCAACATAGCATGTTGGTTACTCAACCATCATTCCAAGATTGATCGTGCTACCTAGTCCTTATTTCCGGTGCACTCTTCGATCAATGAGTTAGGATTGTGCCAATCCCTCACTTATCTGATCATATCGTCTTGCCCTAAAAAGCAAGATTGTTCTTGAGCTTAGTAACATATTGGTGGTTCACGATTCTCCGAATATCTTCTCGGAAGTATTACCAGGTTGTCCCCTGACTGTTATGTTGAGCTCGTGATCAAGTTGGTTTCTTGTAAACCACCCCTTCTCCAAGAATCTGTGTTGGATACCCCTGAGCTAGTTGTTAAGCTAAACAACAACTTGGAGAGTTGGAAGATAAAAGCTTGCCTAACTTAGTTCATTTTAAAGGGATATATTTTGTGCGTGTGTGTGTTGAAGAAAGATGATATCTTCATCGAATGGTCCTCGTGATTAGTTGTTGGATCTATTGTCTCATAAAAATTTCGACTTGAGTATGGGCTATCATGAAGTCAAATCAGAACCAACGATGTTCGTAATGTTGTCTTACTCGTGGTTGATCCCTCGAGCATACACCATTACATCCTTGGGTCTGACCAATGCTATCACCGTGTTCACATGATGGTGGAAGTCCAGGGATATGGAAATTCCAATGAGTTGTTGTTGAGTCCATCAGCAGCATTTTGTCTCCCCCATGATTCATGTTGAACATCAACCTAGTGTTGGAAACTTTGTAAGCATTGCCTTCATGTTCCGCTCATGAGGTATATGTTTTGGTGAAAGAAGTGACTTTCTCCAAGTTCACGTGCATTAGGTGTAAGTTGCCGCCATGAATTTGAGAAAGGTTTGCTTTTGCTTCCTCTGGAATCATCCCAAGTCAATCATGCATATGTGCGAAGTATCCTGTGGTCTGGAGACTTGCAACCTTCATTCTATATGAATCCCTAGCACACCAAGCCCCTGATTGATTTGTTCAAAGAGAAGAAGTTCCTTCCCAAGAGCTAATCCGGACTTGTGTAAGGACTTCAATATCCTCGATGATGGTTCCTCACCTGAACTTTGGTAGTGTTTTATTGTAAGACTACTCTGTGGTCATGCTTGTCTTGGACAACATGTTCATAGGTGTGTAGCAGAACCAGCTCATGTTTTGGAGCTTGCTATCGTAGCTCATCTCCTGAGAGTCTCGCAACGATATCTCGTAGACTTGTGTTGCAACCTTTCTTTTCTAGACATGTTGTCTGAAAAATCATGTTACCAGCCAGATCTGAATCTCAGGCAGATATGATGGCTGGAACATTTCCAAGATCTATGATGTAGGTCCCGACGAGGTTGATGTTCTGGCCGACACACCTAGCCGGAAGATCTATTATTGTAGTATCTTGAACGAGCAATTCGACCATCTTCTCCATGAGGATTTGGTATGACTTATTCCACAAGTTGTTCCTTATGGATTTTTGTGCTCCCGAAGTCCGACCTTTACTTGATGGCCATGTTTATGCTTTTAAGCATTGACCGTGGTACCTAGTACATCAAGGAGATCATTAGAAGCTTAGTGCTAAATGTCTCTCGGTCGATCATCCAGATTTGCTTCTTTGGCATTGCTAAGGAAAAATCTGAGATAGTGATGTCCTCCTCGCATCTGCATCCTCCATCACCATTTATCATGGTAGTATGAGATGTTGCCAGGATCCTCAGCACGGATGTTGGTAAAACCTTGATGAATATGGAAATGCTCAAGTTCTTGAGAGCATGCTCAGTCACTAGGTTATATCCTTGGTATCAACTGGAATGTGCCTTCCATTTTCCGAGTTGTTCTATAACCGTAGTTTCCTTTCCAAACTGAGTATGCCATCCTCTCGAATTCTTTCAAACGATCAATTGTAATTTGCCTCAGGCTGGTATGAAGAGTTTCAATGATCTCTATATCAAAAGTAATTCTTTTTGCCACTTAAGGGAATAATTCTACGAATCACCTTCCCCGAGGTGTCCCGTTATGGTATCATGGGCAACTTAACTCCTCGCTACTTTGAAACCACCCTCACCATCTATTTAAGCGTCGAATTGTTGCCTACCAATTTGAACCTTTGTCATATATTTCTCATCCATCATCTCTGATGTGTGTTTTGCGTCTCAGCTCAACGAATGTTTCTACGTCTCATTCCGTGAGTTGATCTTGTGTTCTTTAAGATCGATGATCCATTCTTGTGAGGTTGTCTTGCTCTCTTGTCGCCATGTTGGATAAAGATCTCGAAAGCAAAGACGTCAAGATCAAAATGATGCAATGAATCAACATCTTTCAAGAGGACAGTTGGATCTTGGAAGTCGTGTTAGCTTGTGTCCCCTTCTGTCTTCTTACCCCACGTCTTGAATCTCGGGACGAGATTCTTGTTTAGTGGGGGTGAGTTGTCACATCCCTAGTTCTAGTATGCACTAGGCTATCCCTTCTTGTGTGCATCATGTAAATTTTTCAATTAAAGTTGAAATGGGGATTGCCTAAACCCTAGCATTAAAGGAATTCACTAGGTTCACCTAAAATATTTTCAGTAAGTCCAAAAGGCTTTAAAAAATGTTCATCATTTATGGAAAATACTGTAAACAGTAGACAGAGGTGATGCACATTTTTCCATGACATATTTGGGCTCTGAATTAAATTATACTCTATTTGAATTTGGGCACTTAAATACTATAAATATCTAAAAATGTCTAAATAATCCTAAACTGAAATGTTCCATGTTGGATATATTCCAAACACTGGCCAAGAGCAGTTGGTGATTTTTGAGTGTGCCTAAGTATTGCAAACACAATTACAGAAAATAGAAAAGAGAAATGAAAATATTAAAAAGAACAAAACTTACCTGGTCTCACCTGTGCAGCCCACCAGAGAGCTCAACCATCCGCTGTAGCACTCGGCCCAGCCCACCAGCGCCCTCTCTGTCGTCTACCTCCTCGAGACAGTAGGACAGGGACGTGTGCTCGCCGCGCGCCGGCACGCGCCAGCCACCTCCTGCTTGCCGCTTGCCTCCCTGAAGCCGCTACGAGCGCCACGACACCCCCTGGAGACCCCTCACTCCTCTCCCTCACTCTCTGCTCTCTCCCTCGCCCTCTAGCCTCTTCCCCGAGCGGAGCTCATCATCTCTGCTCGCCACCACCGCGGCCACCGTGCCCCCACCGACTCACTATGTCGGGACCCCGATCCTAAGTCACACCGATCTAGCATGTAACACCTCATATCACTTTGCGGCCTCACGCACGGTATTCCCACGGGTGCCACCTTACCTGGCCCGGGACCGTTTGCGCCTTTTGGCTCACGTATATGATAGTGTCGCTAGCATCCATATGACAGAGAACCCGGGCCGACATGGCTAGTCGTGAACCCAAGGCGGCGCCAACTTATGAGGACAGGCATACATGAATCACATCGAGCATGTCGGTCATCAACGTATTTATCCGGGCTGTAGCACTGGGCTAACAGGACTCCGGTAACCCGGGCTGTAGCAGGCTAGGCAGGACTCCGGATAACACCGCGTGACATTTCCCCGAAGGGACAGACACAGGAACGACGTGAAACACATGCCGGCCAGTCAAGTGTTCCGAGCAGTAGTGCTGGGCTAGCAGGACTCCGGTGAACCGGGCTGTAGCGGACTACTATCGCTCGGAAGCGCTAGACTTACATTTCCCCATATGAAAGGCTGCCAAGGATAAACAACTAGATAGTCGGATCCCACACATAGCAATACACGTTACACGTACGCATAACATGCAAGTATGTGCTGTACAACATGGCATCACAACATAACGCAAACTCATATAGATATAGGCCCAGAAGAGCCACATAGCATTAAAAACAAACAGGGGTCACATGACCCATCATTCAGAGCATACAAGCAACAAGCGGAAGCATTACATGTCTGAGTACAGACAACTACAAAATAAAAGGCTGAGAAGCCTGACTATCTACAACCTCCGATCAAGATCGTAGCTGAGGTACAAGCTACCTATCGAAGTCCAAGCGGAACTACTAGTGAGACAGATGTCTCATCTGCAAAACATAAATAAAGCAAACGTGAGTACAAAGGTACTCAGCAAGACTTACATCAGATCCTATTATACATGCATTAGTATCAAGGAGGTAATGTGGGGTTTAGTTGCAGCAAGCCAGCTTTGACTCTGTGGCTATCCTGTTCTACGACTGTTGGTAACTCTTTTGAAAAGGCGCACACGAGTCCACTAATCACCACATCAATACACTACTATGGATTCATCCCCGTCTCACTACGAGAAGGCCATCCATAGCACTCACACTTATCTTGAGCATTTTATGGTATCCACTTCAAGTTGTCTATGTACCACGTAAGCATCCAAGAAGTCCATAACCGAGGACGCGGCTATTCGAATAGATCATGATAACCCTGCAGGGGTGTACTTCTTCACACACGCTCTCACCACTTATCACCATGTACACGTCATGTATCTCGGCAACCTTCAAGCGGAAGCCTGGCGAGGGTGTCGGCCACGACCTGACTAACCACACAAGACTCTAGTCCAGGTTTATCGCCTATTCGGGTTCCATCCGCGAGGAGATCCGGCCGGGGTGTCGCTCACGGCCCCAAACGATGTGTACAGGGTTCCCGAGCCCACCATCCGGGTGCCACTCGGTACACCGGGCCACGTGTGCCTAGTCTGTCCCAAGCCCACCTGGCCGGGTGCCACTTGGTAGACTACTAACACTACCTACAAACACCAGAAACTATTTGCAACTCCTGGACAGAGATCAAGTGGGTTAATAAGTCGAGAGAGCTTGGAGCGCCCGGAGCCCAATGTGTGGTTGTAGCTAGTCATTGGACAACTTACACAGAACTCGGTTCTTAAGGACGGTCCCAATGAGACAACCCACCATGTACTCCTACATGGCCTCTCACCGCTACCTTTACCAAATCGTGTTCACACGTTCACTCTCCGCATCAGAACATATCATATCACTCCAATCCATTCCCAATGAATCAGACCTGACACAACTCTAAGCAATAGCAGGCATGGCATGGTAGAAGCACAACATGGCTCAATCAACTCCTACACATGCTAGTGGGTTTCAACTATTTACTGTGGCAATGACAGGTCATGCAGAGGAATGGGTTCAACTACCGCAGCATAAAGTAGCAGTTGATTCGTTGTTGTCCTAATGCAATAAAAGAGAGCAGGAGCGAGAGAGGGATCATATCGGAATGAACAAGGGGGGTTTGCTTGCCTGGTAGATCAACAAGGAAGGCACTGCTTCACAGACAGGTACTCTGGAACGGTCTCCGGAGCAGGACCTATCGAGAAGGAACGGTGCCAACAATCAATACACAAGCATATGCAACAATATGATGCATGAACATGGCATGAAGATGTGATGCTGTTTGACCTAATGCAACTAGTATTCAAACTGAATGAAGTCCATTTGAACCAAAGGTTCAAATGCAACTCCTAATTAAGCTCTTATAAATGCCATTTATATGATTTCACCTATTCAGCAGGTATAAGTTATTTTGTCATGCATGAAACTGGTACAGATGGATAGATTGCATTTTTCTGATAATTTTTCATATATAAATCTTTTCATTTGGAGCTATGGTTGAATTGATATGAATTTTTAGAAGTTTATATCATTTTCTGGAATTTCCTGTTTAAAAAAAATAACTCCAGAAAAAGAATATCTGCGTCAGCACTGCGTCATGCCTGCGTCAGCAGGTCAACGGCGCTGACCAGGTCAAACCTGACGTGTGGGGTCCACACGTCAGTGACAGATTAGTTAACAGGGGTTATTATACTAATCTAATTAGGGATTTAGGCGCCTGGGCCCACTATCAGTGTTAGGTTTAGTTAACTGGTGATTAGCCTTAAGCTAATCACCTGACCCATGGGGCCCACCAGACGGGCCGGCGAGGTCAAAGGTCAAACCCCACCGGCGTTTAGCCGCCGGCGAGGCCGTGCGCGGCGGAGGGGCTCGGGATTCGCCCTCCGGCGCCCATTTAGGCGGCGGAGACCACGGACGAGGAGCTGGAGCTCGTCCGCGTCGTTTGGAGCAAGCGGGAGAGGCGGGGACGGCCGGAGCTCGCCGGAGCGGAGCTCGGGGCGGCGGCCGGAGCACGGGCTTCAAGCGGGAGCGGGCGGTGGGGCACGGGGAGGCCACCCGAGGGGCTCTGCAGCACCCTCGTGGCACCAGGAACACGATGGAGTGCTCGGTTTGGGCGGAGGCGGGCCGAGACGACGACAGCGACATGGACGGCGGCGAGGAGCTACGGCCGCGGCGGAGAGACGGTGCTAGAGCGCGCGTTAGCAAGGGGAAGAAGGAGGGCTCGGTGGCGGGGCTCACAGCGGTTCCGGTGGAGGCGTCAGCGAGCTCGGGGGAGGCGCAGAGCGTGCAGGGCGGCGAAGGCGATCTCCGACGGCCGGCGATGAAGCAGATGGCGGTGACGGCGATACGGGGCGTTCGGAGATGCCCGACTTGACGGAGAGGACGAGGGCGATGGCGTGGAGCCCGTGGGCACGACGGAGAGGCGAGAGGGAGGCTGTGGTCGCGGCAACGGCGAGCGGTGGCGTCGACTGCACTCGGGTGCGTGCGAGAGAGGGTGACAGAGGAGAGGGGAAGCACGAGGGGAGAGTGAGAGGGGGTCGGGGCGGCGCGTGGCGTCGTCCAGGGCTTCCAGGGCGACGGGAGGGAGGACAGGCAGGCAGGGAGGGAGGAGGTGGCGCGGCGCGGTGGTGCGTGTGCGTCGGCACGCGCCCATCCCCTGTCGAGGACGAAGACGACAGAGGAGGGGGGCCAGGTGGGCTGGACCCAAACTGCTGGGCCACCAGGTAAGTCTCTGTTTCCTTTTTTTTTATTCGTTTCTGTTTTCTACTTTTCTGACATTGTTTTGATTTAATAAATATATTAAACCATTTTATTTACTTATGCCAATTTTTGCAGGGGCCAATGGTATTATTCCAGAGCTCCTTAATTACTGGCATAATTGTTGGATATATAAAATATATATATCATTGATATATCCAATGCAAATAATTATTGCATTAATTCCAAATGCCAAAATAAATGTTTATGAGCTCCTAAAAATATTGGTTTGATTTTTACCTCTGTCCAATATTTTTAGAGTGTAGCATGAACATTTTCTTGGACCCTTTTGGAGCACTTTTTATCTGGGTCATTTCCAGAAATGAATTCTGAGGGTTTCACGAATCCCCATTTCAAGTTTAAATGAAATTTAAACATGATGCACACATGACTAGCTAGCCTTGAGCATACCAGAACTAGGGATGTTACAACTCGCCCCCACTCGAAAGAATCTCGTCCCGAGATTCAGAAGTTTGTCGGAAAGAAAGTGGGGTACTCCAGTCGAAGACGATCTTCTCGCTCCCAGGTAGCTTCTCTCTCGGAATGATGAGACCACTGAACTTTGAGAAACTTGATGTTCTGACGTCGAGTAACACGCTCTGCTTGATCAAGAATGCGAACAGGGTACTCTCGATATGTGAGGTTATCTTGGAGATCAAGCGTTTCGTGGTCCACTCCGCGGATGGGATCCGAGAAGCAACGCCTGAGTTGAGAGACGTGGAAAACATCATGTACTCGAGAAAGATGTGGCGGTAGTTCCAACTGGTAGGCAACCTCTCCTCGTTTAGCGAGAATGCGAAAAGGTCCAATGTAACGAGGAGCCAACTTGCCCTTGATACCGAATCGATGGGTACCCTTTAGAGGAGTAACCCGAAGGTAAGCCATATCGCCAACTTCATAAACCACTTCCTTATGACGACGGTCATAATGGCTCTTTTGACGAGATTGGGCTGTTTTCAAATTCTCACGAATGATGCGAACTTGCTCTTCTGCCTCCTGGATCATATCCGGTCCAAAGAATTGTCTTTCACCGGTTTCTGACCAGTTCAAAGGTGTTCGACATCTTCGTCCATAAAGAATCTCAAAAGGAGCTTTCTTGAGACTGGATTGATAGCTATTGTTATAAGCAAACTCGGCGAAAGGAAGACACTTCTCCCAATCCATACCGAATGAGATAACGCAAGCTCTAAGCATATCCTCGAGGATTTGGTTGACCCTTTCCACCTGACCACTTGATTGAGGGTGGAAAGCGGTACTAAAGGAAAGATGGGTGCCCATGGCAGTTTGGAAACTCTCCCAGAAATGAGAAGTGAAAAGACTACCACGGTCTGAATTGATCTCTAGTGGAACACCATGAAGTGAAACTATTCGAGAAATATATAAGTCAGCAAGCTGACTAGCGGTGATATTCTCTCGAACAGGTAGGAAGTGAGCCACTTTGGAAAGACGATCAATGACTACAAAGATAGCATTATTCCCTTTCTTGGACCTGGGAAAGCCGGTGATGAAGTCCATACCAACTTTATCCCATTTCCATTCAGGAATGGCTAAAGGCTGAAGGGTGCCAGCAGGCCTTTGATGCTCTGCCTTAACGCGACGACAAACGTCACAGTTAGCAATGAACTGAGCGATTTCTCTTTTCATCCTGGTCCACCAAAACCTCTGGCGTAGGTCCTGATACATCTTAGTACTACCGGGATGAATCGTGAGAGGGGATTCATGAGCCTCCTTAAGGATCAGTTGTCGCAGATGTTGATTCTTGGGAACCACCAAGCGATTCTCAAAGAAAACAACACCTCGATCATCTATAGAGAAACTTCCACCAACTCCCTTGTTAATGTTTCTCTTGATCCGGGAAATTCCCGTATCCTGCTTCTGAGCAGAGATGATTTGATCCACAAGAGTAGGTTTCGCCACCAAGGTAGAAAGGAATCCTTGAGGAGCAATGTGAAGGTTAAGCTTACAGAATTCCTCATGGAGAAGTGGTTGGCCCTGCTGCAACATGAGATTGTTGCGATAGGACTTACGACTTAGCGCATCAGCCATGACATTGCCCTTGCCTGGGGTGTAGGTAATCCCTAAGTCGTAATCTAAGATCAACTCCAACCAACGTCTTTGCCTAAGGTTCAAATCTGGTTGGGTGAAGATATATTTGAGACTCTGATGATCGGTGTAAACCTCGCAACGTTTACCAAGAAGGTAATGTCGCCAGGTCTTAAGTGCATAGACTACGGCTGCAAGCTCTAGATCATGTGTAGGATAATTCTCCTCATGTGGATGCAACTGTCGAGATGCATAGGCAATCACATGACGATCTTGCATAAGAATGCAACCTAGTCCTTGTCGTGAGGCGTCACAATAGATAACAAAGTCCTTAGTGAAATCCGGTGGCACAAGTATGGGAGCAGAAGTCAGGCGTCTTTTCAGTTCCTGAAAACTGTACTCACACTGTGGGGTCCACTCAAACTTTTTATCTTTCTTGAGGAGTTCCGTGAGGGGTTTGGCCACTTTGGAGAAGTTTTCAACGAAGCGGCGACAATAACTGGCTAGACCAAGGAAACTCCTAACTTGTTTAACTGTTTCAGGTGGAGTCCAATCAAGAACGGCCTGAACTCTTTCGGGATTGACAGCAATGCCCTTACCAGAGATCACGTGGCCTAGGTAGGTCACTTCTGGCAACCAAAATTCGCACTTGGAGAACTTGGCATAAAGGCGGTGCTCTCTGAGTTTCTCTAACACAAGTCTAAGATGTTCGGCATGCTCTTCCTCGTTCTTCGAGTAAATAAGAATATCATCGAGGTAAACCACGACGAACTTATCTAAGTACTCCATGAAGATCGAGTTCATCAAGCGGGAGAAGGTAGCTGGAGCATTAGTTAGACCAAAGGACATGACGGTGTACTCGTACTGGCCATAACGAGTGACAAAAGCCGTCTTAGGAATGTCCCCGTTTCTGATCTTGATTTGATGGTAGCCTAACCTCAAATCCATCTTGGAAAAGACTGAGGATCCAGCGAGCTGATCATACAGGTCATTGATCCTGGGAAGCGGATACTTGTTCTTTATCGTGACCAAATTAACGGGACGATAATCTACAACCAACTGGTCCGTACCATCCTTCTTCTTGACGAAGAGGACGGGGCAAGCCCAGGGAGAAGAACTAGGACGGATGAAACCCTTTTGCAAGGACTCATCGAGTTGTTTCTTAAGCTCGGCTAGTTCTAAGGGTGCCATCTTGTAAGGTCTCCTAGAAATTGGAGCGGTTCCTGGAAGAAGATCTATGACAAATTCTACATCTCTGTCAGGTGGAACACCTGGCAGTTCTTCTGGAAAGACATCCGGAAAGTCACGGACTACCGGGATATCTTCAAGGTCTGGAAGAGGGCTGGCATTAAGAGAATAGAGTTGACGCTTTGCAATTTTGGTGGAGACAGTGACTATCTTGCCAGATGGGTGTGTAAGTTGAACAGACCTGGTATAACAATCAATCTTGGCATAGTGAGCTTTCATCCAGTCCATACCCAAGATGATGTTAATATCTGTAGACTTGAGGGCTATAAGTGATGCAAGGAATACAAGTCTATCGACAAGGATTTCATTACCATGGCTTATTCTGGTAGTTTGCCATCTAGACCCTGGAGTTTGGATTTCAAGTGGAGTTGGCATATCACAAAATGACATGTCGTGCAAACGAGCATAGCCTTCAGAGATGAAGGAGTGAGATGCTCCGGTATCGAAAAGAACCGAAGCTGGATGACAGTTGACAAGGAGTGTACCAAGAACGACATCTGGATCATCATGAGCGTCTTCAGCTGAGACGTGATGCACACGACCACGTTCAATGGGAGCTGACTTGACATTAATAATCTTGCATGGTGGCTTACCACGGCCAACAGACTTCTCGGGCGGGGGTGGAGCATAACTGGCTTGAGAGCAGTCACGTGCATAGTGTCCTGGCTCTCCGCATGTGAAGCAAGTCCCTGAGGTTGGACGTGGACCCGCATTGACAAGCGGTCTGCCAATAGGTCTGGGTGGAGCATGTAACTGAACTGGGTGAGGCGCCACATAAGATGGCCTCGGTGAATAACCGGGTGGAAGAGCGGAGTTCGGAATCCAAATCCGACGCTTCTGAGAACTAGAACCGGAGGAAGAAACCAAATCACGGTTGTGCTTGCGAGACTCCTCGTAAGTGAGCTGAGCTGTCTCTGCGTTAATGGCCTTGTTCACAAGAGCCTGGAATGTATTGCAATGGTGCAAATGGAGATCACGACGCAACTTGGGGTTGAGACCCTTCCGGAACCTAGCTTGCTTCTTGGCGTCTGTGGACACTTCTTCTGTAGCATAGCGGGCGAGATTCTCAAACTCTCTACTATAAGCATCAACAGCCATCTTACCCTGGGTGAAACTACAGAACTCTTCTCTATTGCGATCGATGAGGGCTTCAGGAATGTGATGCTCGCGAAAAGCCTCAGTGAAAACTCTCCAGGTAGGAATCTGACCAACTGGAAGCATAGCCTCATAATTCTGCCACCAAAGACTAGCAGGACCTTCCAGGTGATATGCAGCATAGATGACCTTGTCACCTTCAGCTACGTTCGCAGAACGCAGCTTGTGTGTGATACTACGAAGCCAGTCATCTGCATCGAGTGGCTCAATAGAATGATGAAAAGTGGGTGGGTGCAAGCGAATGAAGTCATGAATGGTTGCAGACCCTTTGAACTGAGGTGTGGTGTTCTCCTCGATACGTGCCAACAAGCGGTTGGTCTCACGCTTGTTCATCTCAACTTCTAACATGAACTTTGCCAACGAAGACTGATCGGGAGGATCCTCATCCCTACCATCTCCGTGGTTCTGGCTACGAGCAACAGAACTTCGTTTAACTGATGACATCCTGAAGAACGAAACCAAGGAAAACAAGGATGGATTCAGCATCAACTATAGGATGCAGAAGGTAGCACAAGAATTTAGTATCTCTCAAACTCCTAGGATAATTCTAGCAGCATAACGGCAGTAAAATGCTCAATATGAGACATTCTGCAAAAGACGGGGTAGCACCATAATCAACATCATCACACAAGGTTCTGAAATATTACTAAACAACTACACCGGAAGTACTTGAAAGCTGGAGTATGACTCTGATCAACCAATCCTAAGAGACTACGGAGTAGTAACACGTGATCCTGATAGATAGAAGAGGAAGCCTAGTTCCTTAACCCCGGTGGAAAGATAGGATGACTCAGATCAGAAGGGCATGAGATATAAGGAGTAAAAAGAGCCTTAAGTTCCCTTCCACAATCAATTCCCTTATATAACTAAAGAGTTTCTAGACTCAACTTCGAACAGGTTGGCTTGGAAATCCTAAAGGCAGTCAGGCTCTGATACCAACGCTGTCGGGACCCCGATCCTAAGTCACACCGATCTAGCATGTAACACCTCATATCACTTTGCGGCCTCACGCACGGTATTCCCACGGGTGCCACCTTACCTGGCCCGGGACCGTTTGCACCTTTTGGCTCACGTATATGATAGTGTCGCTAGCATCCATATGACAGAGAACCCGGGCCGACATGGCTAGTCGTGAACCCAAGGCGGCGCCAACTTATGAGGACAGGCATACATGAATCACATCGAGCATGTCGGTCATCAACGTATTTATCCGGGCTGTAGCACTGGGCTAACAGGACTCCTGTAACCCGGGCTGTAGCAGGCTAGGCAGGACTCCGGATAACACCGCGTGACATTTCCCCGAAGGGACAGACACAGGAACGACGTGAAACACATGCCGGCCAGTCAAGTGTTCCGAGCAGTAGTGCTGGGCTAGCAGGACTCCGGTGAACCGGGCTGTAGCGGACTACTATCGCTCGGAAGCGCTAGACTTACATTTCCCCATATGAAAGGCTGCCAAGGATAAACAACTAGATAGTCGGAGCCCACACATAGCAATACACGTTACACGTACGCATAACATGCAAGTATGTGCTGTACAACATGGCATCACAACATAACGCAAACTCATATAGATATAGGCCCAGAAGAGCCACATAGCATTAAAAACAAACAGGGGTCACATGACCCATCATTCAGAGCATACAAGCAACAAGCGGAAGCATTACATGTCTGAGTACAGACAACTACAAAATAAAAGGCTGAGAAGCCTGACTATCTACAACCTCCGATCAAGATCGTAGCTGAGGTACAAGCTACCTATCGAAGTCCAAGCGGAACTACTAGTGAGACAGATGTCTCATCTGCAAAACATAAATAAAGCAAACGTGAGTACAAAGGTACTCAGCAAGACTTACATCAGATCCTATTATACATGCATTAGTATCAAGGAGGTAATGTGGGGTTTAGTTGCATCAAGCCAGCTTTGACTCTGTGGCTATCCTGTTCTACGACTGTTGGTAACTCTTTTGAAAAGGCGCACACGAGTCCACTAATCACCACATCAATACACTACTATGGATTCATCCCCGTCTCACTACGAGAAGGCCATCCATAGCACTCACACTTATCTTGAGCATTTTATGGTATCCACTTCAAGTTGTCTATGTACCACGTAAGCATCCAAGAAGTCCATAACCGAGGACGCGGCTATTCGAATAGATCATGATAACCCTGCAGGGGTGTACTTCTTCACACACGCTCTCACCACTTATCACCATGTACACGTCATGTATCTCGGCAACCTTCAAGCGGAAGCCTGGCGAGGGTGTCGGCCACGACCTGACTAACCACACAAGACTCTAGTCCAGGTTTATCGCCTATTCGGGTTCCATCCGCGAGGAGATCCGGCCGGGGTGTCGCTCACGGCCCCAAACGATGTGTACAGGGTTCCCGAGCCCACCATCCGGGTGCCACTCGGTACACCGGGCCACGTGTGCCTAGTCTGTCCCAAGCCCACCTGGCCGGGTGCCACTTGGTAGACTACTAACACTACCTACAAACACCAGAAACTATTTGCAACTCCTGGACAGAGATCAAGTGGGTTAATAAGTCGAGAGAGCTTGGAGCGCCCGGAGCCCAATGTGTGGTTGTAGCTAGTCATTGGACAACTTACACAGAACTCGGTTCTTAAGGACGGTCCCAATGAGACAACCCACCATGTACTCCTACATGGCCTCTCACCGCTACCTTTACCAAATCGTGTTCACACGTTCACTCTCCGCATCAGAACATATCATATCACTCCAATCCATTCCCAATGAATCAGACCTGACACAACTCTAAGCAATAGCAGGCATGGCATGGTAGAAGCACAACATGGCTCAATCAACTCCTACACATGCTAGTGGGTTTCAACTATTTACTGTGGCAATGACAGGTCATGCAGAGGAATGGGTTCAACTACCGCAGCATAAAGTAGCAGTTGATTCGCTGTTGTCCTAATGCAATAAAAGAGAGCAGGAGCGAGAGAGGGATCATATCGGAATGAACAAGGGGGGTTTGCTTGCCTGGTAGATCAACAAGGAAGGCACTGCTTCACAGACAGGTACTCTGGAACGGTCTCCGGAGCAGGACCTATCGAGAAGGAACGGTGCCAACAATCAATACACAAGCATATGCAACAATATGATGCATGAACATGGCATGAAGATGTGATGCTGTTTGACCTAATGCAACTAGTATTCAAACTGAATGAAGTCCATTTGAACCAAAGGTTCAAATGCAACTCCTAATTAAGCTCTTATAAATGCCATTTATATGATTTCACCTATTCAGCAGGTATAAGTTATTTTGTCATGCATGAAACTGGTACAGATGGATAGATTGCATTTTTCTGATAATTTTTCATATATAAATCTTTTCATTTGGAGCTATGGTTGAATTGATATGAATTTTTAGAAGTTTATATCATTTTCTGGAATTTCCTGTTTAAAAAAAATAACTCCAGAAAAAGAATATCTGCGTCAGCACTGCGTCATGCCTGCGTCAGCAGGTCAACGGCGCTGACCAGGTCAAACCTGACGTGTGGGGTCCACACGTCAGTGACAGGTTAGTTAACAGGGGTTATTATACTAATCTAATTAGGGATTTAGGCGCCTGGGCCCACTATCAGTGTTAGGTTTAGTTAACTGGTGATTAGCCTTAAGCTAATCACCTGACCCATGGGGCCCACCAGACGGGCCGGCGAGGTCAAAGGTCAAACCCCACCGGCGTTTAGCCGCCGGCGAGGCCGTGAGCGGCGGAGGGGCTCGGGATTCGCCCTCCGGCGCCCATTTAGGCGGCGGAGACCACGGACGAGGAGCTGGAGCTCGTCCGCGTCGTTTGGAGCAAGCGGGAGAGGCGGGGACGGCCGGAGCTCGCCGGAGCGGAGCTCGGGGCGGCGGCCGGAGCACGGGCTTCAAGCGGGAGCGGGCGGTGGGGCACGGGGAGGCCACCCGAGGGGCTCTGCAGCACCCTCGTGGCACCAGGAACACGATGGAGTGCTCGGTTTGGGCGGAGGCGGGCCGAGACGACGACAGCGACATGGACGGCGGCGAGGAGCTACGGCCGCGGCGGAGAGACGGTGCTAGAGCGCGCGTTAGCAAGGGGAAGAAGGAGGGCTCGGTGGCGGGGCTCACAGCGGTTCCGGTGGAGGCGTCAGCGAGCTCGGGGGAGGCGCAGAGCGTGCAGGGCGGCGAAGGCGATCTCCGACGGCCGGCGATGAAGCAGATGGCGGTGACGGCGATACAGGGCGTTCGGAGATGCCCGGCTTGACGGAGAGGACGAGGGCGATGGCGTGGAGCCCGTGGGCACGACGGAGAGGCGAGAGGGAGGCTGTGGTCGCGGCAACGGCGAGCGGTGGCGTCGACTGCGCTCGGGTGCGTGCGAGAGAGGGTGACAGAGGAGAGGGGAAGCACGAGGGGAGAGTGAGAGGGGGTCGGGGCGGCGCGTGGCGTCGTCCAGGGCTTCCAGGGCGACGGGAGGGAGGACAGGCAGGCAGGGAGGGAGGAGGTGGCGCGGCGCGGTGGTGCGTGTGCGTCGGCACGCGCCCATCCCCTGTCGAGGACGAAGACGACAGAGGAGGGGGGGCCAGGTGGGCTGGACCCAAACTGCTGGGCCACCAGGTAAGTCTCTGTTTCCTTTTTTTTATTCGTTTCTGTTTTCTACTTTTCTGACATTGTTTTGATTTAATAAATATATTAAACCATTTTATTTACTTATGCCAATTTTTGCAGGGGCCAATGGTATTATTCCAGAGCTCCTTAATTACTGGCATAATTGTTGGATATATAAAATATATATATCATTGATATATCCAATGCAAATAATTATTGCATTAATTCCAAATGCCAAAATAAATGTTTATGAGCTCCTAAAAATATTGGTTTGATTTTTACCTCTGTCCAATATTTTTAGAGTGTAGCATGAACATTTTCTTGGACCCTTTTGGAGCACTTTTTATCTGGGTCATTTCCAGAAATGAATTCTGAGGGTTTCACGAATCCCCATTTCAAGTTTAAATGAAATTTAAACATGATGCACACATGACTAGCTAGCCTTGAGCATACCAGAACTAGGGATGTTACACACTAGCGTGCCCATCGGCTCCGCCTCATCACCACACGTCAAGAAGCCAACGGCCACGACCTCGGGAGCCCCTCATCGCCAGCATCTTAGTCGTCATCAAGCTTCGGCACCGATGACCGCCGTCGTCGATTCGCTTGCTCCAGCTCCTCCCTGACCCCGTCGTGCTTCTCCACCGAGCCGCTGTGAGCTTCTGCTGCATTTCCCCCTTTTTCGGCTGTTCCCCGCGCCCCCTAGCCGTCGCCCCGCGAGCATCGAGCTCCGGCCATCGCCATGGCCGACGAGCCTCGCGCTCCCGAGCTCTTCCGCTCGTCTCCGTAGCACCCGCGTGCTCTCCAGGTCCCTACGAAGCCGTAGAAGCCCTCATTTGGCCTCCCCGTGCAATGCAACGACGCCTGCCTCGTGCCCGTGGCTTCGGCAGCCGCCCGGCCCAACACCGTCGCCAACTCCGGCGACCTTGCACCCCCCTGCTGCCTTCGTTGGATGCGCGGGAGGAAGGGCTGCAGACTGGTGCCCTTCGCGCGTCGAACCGCCGCCGGAGCAGCGTCTCTGGCGAGCCTCCACCACGGTTTTGGTCGCCGCCGGCCAACTCCGGCGAGGCCGACGTGGCGACATCATTAGTTGCTAATGCTCCCACTAATCACCCCTCTAGAGCCACTGACATGTAGGCCCCACCGCCTATTTAACCACGGGGTAAAACCCTGTTAAATTTTAACTTAAACACAGTGGACCCCGCACGTCAGTTGACCCGCTGACGCCACCATTGACTGGGCCCACCTGTCTGTGAGACAAACTGGCCCTGGGTCATTGACCAGTGGGTCCCACTGGCCAGGTTTGACCTGGGCGTCGCCTTCTGCTGAGGTCAGCATGACGTAGTGCTGACGCTATAAATCATTTTCTAGATTTAAGTTTATTCAGGAAATTCTGCTAACTTCTAAAAATCATAGAAATTCAACCGTAACTCCAAATGAATTAAGTTATATATGAAAAATGATCAGAAAAATCCAATCTATGCATCTGTGCCATTTTCATGCATGATAAAGCAACTTAAACCTGCTGTTATATCAAAACATGATAAGGCACTATTTAAATTCATAATTAGAGTTTGGGATTGAACCTTTGGTTCAAAATGACCCAAACCCATCTGGTTGTAGTTGCATTAGGCCAACACACTCATATTACCATGTCATGAGCATGCATCATATTGTGAATTGCATTGATTGTGTTTCTTTCTCAGTTGCCGGTATTGCCCCCTCTCGATAGACGCGTTCCAATGATTGTTCGATGACACCGATGAAGAACTATAATATCTTCAGAAGTGTCAGGCAAGCAAAACCCCCTTGTTCATTCCGATACAATCCCACTCTCTCGCTCCGGCTCTCTTTTACTGCATTAGGACAACATCGATTCATCTGTTACTTGCTGCGGTAGCTGAACCCCTTTATCCTTTGCATGACCTGTCATTGCCACAGTAAATAGATGAAACCCACTAGCATGAGTAGGAGTTGTTTGAGCCCTGATGTGCCTACTCATTCATGCTTGTTTGTCATGCCTGCTATGCTTAGAGTTGTGTCAGGTCTGATTCATCCGGGAAGAATTGGAACAGTGATGAACATGTCCTACTGTGTGTGAGCTAAGTGTGTGAACACGATTTAGTAAAGGTAGCTGTGAGAGGCCATGTAGGAGTACATGGTGGGTTGTCTCATTGCAGCCGTCCTCAGGAACTGAGTTTTGTGTTTGTGATCCATGAACAGTTACTACCACACATTGGAATGCTTAAGTGCCCCTCTCGGCTTATTAACCAACTTGATCTCTGTCCAGGAGTTGCAACTAGTCTCTGGTGTTTGTAGGTAGTGTTAGTAGTCTACCAAGTGGCACCTGGTACAGGTGGGCTTGGGACAGACTAGGCACAGTGGCCCGGTGTACCAAGTGGCACCCGGTTGGTGGGCTTGGGAACCCTGCACACATCGTTTGGGGTCGTGAGCGACACCCCGGCCGGATCTCCTTGCGGATGGAACCCGAATAGGCGATAAACCTGGACGAGAGACTTGCATGGTTAGTCAGGTCGTGGCCGACTCCCTCGCCCGGCTTCCGCTTGAAGGTTGCCGAGGTACATGACGTGTACAGGGCGATAAGTGGCGAGAGCGTGTGTGAAGAAGTACACCCCTGCAGGGTTATCATTATCTATTCGAATAGCCGGATTCCTCGGATATGGAAACTTGGACCCCTTGCATAGTTCATAGACAAGTGAAAGTGGGTACTCTAAAATGCGCAAGATAAGCGTGAGTGCTATGGATGGCCTTCTCGTAGGGAGACGGGAGCGGATCCATAGTGGTGTATTGATATGGTGAATATGTGTACTCGTGTGCGCCACCTCAAAAGAGTTACTTGCAGTCGTAGTTTAGTATAGCCACCGAGTCAAAGCTGGCTTGCTGCAGTTAAACTCCACCACCCCCTTTATTGATACCGAAGCATATGTAGATAGTTCTGATGTAAGTCTTGCTGGGTACATTTGTACTCACGTTTGCTTATTTTCTGTTTTGCAGAGAGACTTCAGTCTCGCTAGTAGTTCCGCGTGGACTTGGACGTTTAGCTTGATACCTCAGCTACGATTTTGTGCCCTCGGCAGGATCTGGTAGATAGTCAGGCTTCTCAGCCTTTTTCATTTATAGATGTCTGTACTCAGACATGTGAAGCTTCCACATGTGCTTGTTGCTTGTATGCTCTGAATGTTGGGTCATGAGACCCATGTTTGTAATATCTGGCTCTTCGGAGCCTAATGAATAAATACTTGAGTCGTAGAGTTATGTTGTGATGCCATGTTGTATTTGCACATATCGGGCATATTGTGTGTATGATTGAAATGCTTGGTATGTGTGGGATCCGACAACCTAGTTGTTTAGCCTTGGTAGCCTCCCCTATGGGGAAATGTAGTCTTGTGCTTTCTTGAGCCATAGTAGTCCGCTATAGCCCGGTTCACCGGAGTCCTGCTAGCCCAGCACTACTGCTCAGGACACTTGAATGGCCGGCATGTGTTTCACTTCGTTCCTGTGTCTGTCCCTTCGGGGAAATGTCACGCGGTGACATCCGGCGTCCTGCCTAGCCTGCTACAGCCCGGGTTCCCGGAGTCCTGTTAGCCCAGTGCTACAGCCCGGATTCACATGCTGCTGACCGACATGCTCGATGTGATTCATGTATGCCTGTTCCCATGAGTGAGTGCCACTTCGGGTTCACGACTAGTCATGTCGGCCTGGGTTCTCTGTCATATGGATGCTAGCGACACTATCATATACGTGAGCCAAAAGGCGCAAACGGTCCCGGGCCAGGTAAGGTGGCACCTGTGGGAATACCGTGCGTGAGGCCGCAAAGTGATATGATGTGTTACATGCGAGATCGATGTGGCTTAGGATCGGGGTCCTGACACCCGGTGCCTTGAAGAGGACGATGGCGCGGAGGTTCGTCAGCCGATGAGCAAGATAAAAGAGCTCACTCAGTCTGGACTCATAGTAATCGAGGTTATAGCAATCTCCATAGAGCGAGAGGTTCAGCCGCTTCAATACAGAGGGCTTCCAATGTGGCACTACAATGGGGAGGATGACGCCTCTCGCTGCGGCCGGAAAGGTGCGGATACCCCTGCCGCTTTGGCTAAGATATTAGCCGAACTGTTCAAAGGGGAGGAAAAGGAATTTCTTCGTATCACATTCAGAGATGGGTACTTGATACGTCTCCAACGTATCTATAATTTTTTATTGCTCCATGCTATATTATCTACTGTTTTGGACCATATTGGGCTTTATTTTCCACTTTTATATTACTTTTGGGACTAACCTATTAACTGGAGGCCCAGCCCAGAATTGCCTTTTTTGCCTATTTCAGTGTTTCGAAGAAACGGAATATCAAACGGAGTCCAAACGGAATGAAACCTTCGGGAACGTGATTTTCTCATCAGATATGATCCAAGAGACTTGGACCGTCCGTCAAGAAAGAAGAGAGGCGGTCATGAGGGTGGAGGGCACGCCCCCTGCCTCGTGGGCCCCTCGAAGCTCCACCGACGTACTCCTTCCTCCTATATATACCTACGTACCCCCAAACGATCTGATACGGAGCCAAAAACCTAATTCCACCACCGCAACCTTCTGTACCCACAAGATCCCATCTTGGGCCTGTTCCAGAGCTCCGCCGGAGGGGGCCATCATCACGGAGGGCTTCTACGTACATCATCATAGCCCCTCCGATGAAGTGTGAGTAGTTTACCTTAGACCTTTGGGTCCATAGTTTGTAGCTATATGGTTTCTTCTCTCCTTTTGGATCTCAATACAATGTTCTCCCCCTCTCTCGTGGGGATCTATTCGATGTAATCTTCTTTTTCCGCTGTGTTTGTTGAGATCGATGAATTGTGGGTTTATGATCAAGTTTATCTATGAACAATATTTGAATCTTCTCTGAATTCTTCTATGTATGATTGGTTATCTGTGCAAGTCTCTTCGAATTATCAGTTTGGTTTGGCCTACTAGATTGGTTTTTCTTGCAATGGGAGAAGTGCTTAGCTTTGGTTTCAATCTTGCGGTGTCCTTTCCCAATGATAGAAGGGGCAGCAAGGCACGTATAGTATTGTTGCCATCAAGGATAACAAGATGGTTTTTTTATCATATTGCATGAAACTATCCCTCTACATCATGTCATCTTGCATAAGGCGTTACTCTCTTTTTAACTTAATACTCTAGATGCATGCTGGATAGTAGTAGATGCAGGCAGGAGTCGGTCTACTTGTCTTGGACGTGATGCCTATATACATGATCATACCTAGATATTCTCATAACTATGCTCAATTCTGTCAATTGCTCAACTGTAATTTGTTCACCCACCATAGAAATACTTATGCTCTTGAGAGAAGCCACTAGTGAAATCTATGGCCCCCGGGTCTATTCTCATCATATCAATCTCCATCACTTTATTATTGCTTTGCTTTTTTACTTTGCCTTTTATTTTACCTTGCTTCTTTATATAAAAAATACCAAAAATATTATCTATCATCTCTATCAGATCTCACTCTCGTAAGTGACCGTGAAGGGATTGACAACCCCTCAACGCGTTGATTGCGTTGAGCTATTTGTTTTGTGTAGGTACGAGGGACTCGCGCGTAGCCTCCTACTGGATTGATACCTTGGTTCTCAAAAACTGAGGGAAATACTTACGCTACTTTGCTGCATCATCCTCTCCTCGTCGGGGAAATCTAACGCAGTGCTCAAGAGGTAGCAGTACTCTATGTATAACCCTCCCTGTTGGGTAAGGCCCAACCCCTCTGTTTTTACTCCTTCCATCTCCGAATTTCCTTTGATAAACTTCTAGTTTCTTTTCTTATGACAGCACTGGCGAAAGTTCACCAAGGGATTTCATAGTCCCGCCCCGCAGCCGAAGGACCACAACCAGGAACTTGATCCCGGGTTTCAAGAGGATCCGGATATATTCGTGGTGCTCGCGGAGATGGTGTTTACCCAGACGAGCTATGATGGCACAGAAGTGGCCATCATCGCCGACTACCCTGGTCTTCTTCCTGCTTCACAGGTAAATAATCAACAAACACCTTCTCTGAAAGGGTGCTCTTACTCTGCCTCACCCACCACATTATCGCGCGTTCTACTGGGGAGGCATTCGACGATACTGAGGAAATCGGTTCCTGCGCCGAGCAGGCCTTCGAAGAGGAGGGCCGGTGAAGGCACCGCCGGGCTTTCATCGAGAAGGTATGGATAAATATATTTTTCAGTGGCCGTACCCGACTGTGACCTATGCGCCTGTTTGATTACAGGAAAAAGGTTCGCCGAACTATGTCCGGGGGTCCGGCCGGCGGCGCTCCCAACAACCAAGATTTAGATCCAGTCGGGGAGACGGGGTCCGATGTAGGAACAAAGCCGGACTGCCCTTCGGTCGAGGGTCCGGAAAATATGTCTGTTACCAACTCGGAAGTAGAGAGCGCAATGAATCATCGGCATTGCAGGGTTGTTTTATGAGATCCGAAGTTCTCGGACGAGGCATTTAATGCCTTTAGCTCAGGCGACGCATATATCTGAGCTGCTGGAGACGGGCTTAGAAAAGCCACGAGGCAATATCTGACGAATGTGCAGGTAAGTTTTCTTTGTTAAAAAAGGATAGCCATATACCCGTAGCCCCCGAGACTGAAAGCAGTTGGCACAACTGATTTAAGGATCGTTGAACAATCAGGTCCTCGCAGAGAAGAATGGTCTGCTAGCCCAAGAGCTGGAGCAGTGTCGGGCGCAGCTAAAAGCTGCTACCGCCGAACTAGGAGACTTGAATAAGTTGTCCTATGGTATTGTTCCCTTCCATCAAGGAACAATAATTGTGTACCCACTGTGCTAATGTTGCTGCTGATTTTGCATAATAGGGTCGTCTGATCAACTTGAAGAGAAGCTGAAGGTCGCGCAAGAGGGAGAGAAAGAGGCGAAAAGGCAACATGCCACAGGCGAGCGTGTGCTGACCCGTGTTAGAGATGAGAAAAACAAGCTACAGGATTCCAACACTGCATTGGGTGAAGAGTTGAAAGATGTTCGAGCCCAGCTAGCCGCTTCCGTGAAGGAGAACAAAGAATGGCGGGGCGGTATCTTCGGTATGTGTCCGAACTATTTGTGAATTAGCTCAAAGATAAATGGGACTGATATAGTCATGTTTTGCAGGTGTACTGATGGCCCGTCCTGAAGAGGAGGCGTCCGGATCATCAAGTGATCTACTACAAAGGTTGTCCGAAGTGCACGAGCATGCTCGGCTAGCCATGCGGAGTGTGGCTAAGGCCTTATGGCCGTCCGACTCCCCTCCAGGAAGTGTGGAGGATCTTGTAGAGCTGTTCAAGGGAGCACGACGGCGTATCCGACTATGGAAGATATCAGCCTACCGAGAGAGTGCGCGGGAAGCCTGGGCCATGGTGAAAATGCGATATGCCAAGCTGGACCCGAATCAGATGGCCAGGGTCGGAACACTAGGGTCAAATAGGGAAGAAATTCCCGTTAGTTTAGTGTATGACCAAGTAGAGGTGGCCCCTAAATATTCCCAACAGGATTATAAGTTAGACTGCCTATTGGATGGTATACAAGAGGAAGTGTTTGAGTCCAAGTGACTATGTACTTTCCTCACCATGTTGAATTCTAGCTAAATTGTATATCATTTGTCATGGCAGACCTTTTCACTTCAGCCTCCGAACCCGAGGGTGCGGAGTGTTTCCGAATACCGTCACGGCCGAATAGGCCGGGGTATGCGTGGAAAACTAAGCGTAGGGGTCATAGTTGCTTGAACAGACAAGTTATATCCGGCTAGTTATGTTATATTACATTGGGCTTGTAAGAAACATCTTCTAGGGAGAATAGTTCCGTTAAGGGTTCCTTTCCCTGGGTGTGCATGCCGTAGTAGACATGTCCGAATTGTGATGTTAAAATCACAGTGTGTATAGCTTCTGGGGGTTCACAATAGAGTGAGTGCAAAAAACCTTTTTCATCCGCCAACCGAATATTCCCTTAAGAGCGCTAGCTTTCGGCTTCACCCAGTCTAAGGTACACATCCGGAGTGACAGTAACAATCGCAGAGGTGCTCCCTTTACCACCTAGCCGAACAATCGGGAACATAGGGGTAAGCACAGGAGCCAGGCAACCCAGCGTGGCCAAAACTTAAGTCATATTGATGCATATAATGGTGAAGAAAAGACATACGGGAAAACGCGTATGTATGATGAGCTTGACGCTCAAAAAATGATATTAACAAGCTTCTGTTCAAGAAGCCCCCCAGGTATAACGGACGTACATATGTAAAGATGTATACATCAGCGGTGTTCGGTTGAGCCGTATGAGAGCTTTAAAGCGGAAAAATAAAGGTGGAAAAGAGAGAAAAAGTAATGGTAACTACAGTGGAGAAGGGGACGAACAAAGAGTTCGGTGTTAGGCGTAAAACCTTCGGAGTCTGGCCGCGTTCCAGGGGTTCAGCTCTAGGCGATTGTCTGATGCATCACAAAGACGGTATGCTCCGCCGGTAAGAACTTCGTTGATTATGAAGGGACCCTCCCATTTGGGCTTGAGTTTGTCCTTTTTCTTCTCCTGCCAGCGTAGAACAAGTTCGCCAATGTTGTAAGTCTTGGCACCACATCAGATATAAATGCAATCACCGGTCCGGACTCGGCCGTTTTAACTAGTCTAGCCTCTATCCACTTGGTGAATTTGTCCACCATGACCAGCAGATATTTTTTCCTATGGCTTCCCCCTTTAAGGGGTCCGATCATATCAAAGCCTCAGACCGCAAAGGGCCATGTAATGGGGATTGTTTGTAACATGGTTGGGGGGCATATGGCTTTGGTTGGTGAAGAGTTGGCATCCAACGTAGCGCTGGACGAGGTCCTGTGCGTCTGCTCGAGCCGTGGGCCAATAAAATCCTATTCGGAAGGCCTTGCTGACAAGTGCCCGGGCTGCGGTGTGGTGCCCACCGAGGCCGCTGTGAATTTCTGCCAAGACTTGCCGCCCCTCCTCCTCGGAGATACACCTTTGAAGGACTCCAGTAGTGCTTTTTCTTGTAGAGCTCTCCTTCATGAACTTTATAGGCCTTCGAACAACGGGCAATGCGGCAAGCCTCGTTCTGATCTTCTCGGAGCTCCTTCCTATTAAAGTAGGCCAAGAATGGTTCGGTCCACGGGGCAATTACCACCATGATGAGGTGGGCCGATGGTGTTATTTTGGTGGCTGAGCCTCCGATGATATCGGCATGTTCGCTGTCTATGTTTGTGTTCGGAATGGGACTGTCATTGCTGTCTCCCCCTTGCCTCACCACGGATGGCTTAAAGAGTATTTCGAGGAAGATATTAGGTGGGACGGGGTCGCGCTTAGCGCCGATGCGAGCAAGGACGTCTGCCGCCTGATTACTTTCGCGGGCGACGTGATGAAATTCGAGCCCCTCGAACCGAGCCGATATCTTTAGGATGGCATTGCGATAAGCTGCCATCTTTGGATATTTGGCATCAAAGTCTCCATTAATTTGGGATATTGCGAGGTTTGAGTCCCCGCGCACGTCCAGGCGTTGTATGCCCATTGATACGGCCATCCGAAGGCCATGTAGCACACCATGCTTCCCGATTGGTAATGATACCTCGAATGGCCGTGCTTCTTTTCTCGATGCGGCTCCTGTCTATTTCCATCTTGTGGAGCGTGTCCTCGTAAATGAGGTTTAGTCTGCTGCCGCCGTCCATCAGGACTTTTGTTAGTCGAAAACCGTCCATGATGGGACTAAGGACAAATGCAGCTGGCGGTCGGACTGTTCTGTATTTGGGTTCTTCACTGGCGTTGAACGTTATTGCCGTGTCGTTCCAGGGGTCAATTGCGGCGACCTGGCAAACTTCGGCGAGATCGCACAGCGCCCTTTTACGCTTGTTGTTTGAAGCGAATGTCTCGAGGACTGTAAATATTTTTCCCAACAAACTTTCAGCAAAGGCATACTTAGATTGAAGATTGAAAACTTCTCTACTAATATCATCAAGTTGTTTTGTAATAGCATCTAGCACAACGAAGTGTTCCTTAAGTTCTTCGGTAAAATACTTATTGTGCTCAAATTGTGTAGTCATATATTCCTTAGAACCTTTTTCAATTTCAAGCAAAATATTTGGGTAAGGAACATCATAATATTTTCTTTGAGGCATCATGACTTCGCAAACAAGAAAGCACACAAAACAGATCCGGCAAGAAAACGACGAACAGAAAAAGAGAGGCGAATAAAACGGCAAATTGTTGTGAAGTGGGGGCGAGGAAAACGAGAGGCAAATGGCGTATAATGTAAATTGCGAGGAGATGAGATTTGTGATTAGGAGCCTGATTATGATGAAGATCCTCCCCGGCAACGACGCCAAAAATTCTCCTTGATGGTAGCTGCAACTACGTCGGTATTTCCCCGGAGAGGGAGGGATGATGTAGCACAATGAAGGTAGGTATTTCCCTCAGTTATGAAACCAAGGTATCGAACCAGTAGGAGGACCAAACAACACAACGTAAACAGCACCTGCACACAAACAACAACACCTCGCAACCCAATGAGTAAAAGGGGTTGTCAATCCCTTCCGGGGTACGGCGCCTCAAGATAGGCAAGCGGACGTGAGGTAAATTGTAGTAGATTGATGGATCGAACGCAAAATAAAATAAATAAAGATAAAACGCAGCAAGGTATTTTTGTATTTTTTTGGTTTAATAGATCTGAATAAAAATGCAAAGGAAAAATAGATCGCAAGGCAAATATACGAGGAAGAAGACCCGGGGGCCGTAGGTTTCACTACTGGCTTCTCTCGAGAAAAATAGCAAACAGTGAGTAAACAAATTACTATTGGGCAATTGATAGAACTTCAAATAATTATGATGATATCCAGGCAATGATCATTACATAGGCATCACGTCCAAGATTAGTAGACCGACTCATGCCTGCATCTACTACTATTACTCCACACATCGACCGCTATCCAGCATGCAACTAGTGTATTAAGTTCATGGAAAAACGGAGTAATGCAATAAGAAGGATGACATGATGTAGACAAGATCCATTTATCTATATGGCAGTAGATATAGATCTCGTCTTTTTATACATAGTAGCAATGATACATACATGTCGGTTCCCTTTCTGTCGCTGGGATCGAGCACCGTAAGATCGAACCCACTACCGGGCAACTCCTCCCATTGCAAGATAAATAGATCAAGTTGGCCAAAAAAACCCAAATATCGGAGAAGAAATACGAGGCTATAAGAGATCATGCATATAAACATTCAAAGAAACTCAAATAACTTTCATGGATATAAAAAGATATGACTGATCGTAAACTCGAAGTTCATCAGATCCCAACAAACACACCGCAAAACATTTACATCATATGGATCTCCAAGAGACCATTGTATTGAGAATTCAGCGAGAGAGAGAAAGCCATCTAGCTAATAACTACGAACCCGAAGATCTACAAAGGACTACTCACGCATCCTCAGAGAGGCACCAATGGAAGTGGTGAACCCCTCCGTGATGGTGTCTAGATTGGATCTGGTGGTTCTGGACTCTGCGGCGGCTGGATGAATATTGCATCAACGTCTCTAGGGTTTTTGGAATATTAGGGTATTTATAGAGCCAAGAGGCGGTACCGGAGGCACCCGAGGTGGGCACAACCCACCAGGGTGCGCCTGGGCCTCCTGGCGTGCCCTGGTGGGTTGTGCCCCCTCGGGGCACCCCCAGGTGCAACCAGGGCCCATTTCCTTCCTTCTGGCCCATATAAAATCATCGTGAAGTTTCGTGGTATTCGGACTCCGTTTGATATTGATTTCCTGCGATGTAAAAAACATGGAAAAAACAACAACTGTCACTTGGCACTATGTTAATAGGTTAGTACCAAAAAATGATATAAAATGACTATTAAATTATTCTAAAACATCCAAGATTGATAATAAAACAACATGGAACAATAAAAAATTATAGATGTGTTGGAGACGTACCATTGAGGACGAGGGAGAGTTCCGTCAGCACGACGGCATGGCGATGGTGATGATGAAGTTACCGGCACAGGGCTTCGCCTAAGCACTATGATGATACGATCGAGATGTTAAACTGTGGAGGGGGCACCGCACACAGCTAAGAGATTATCTGTTATGCCTTTGGGGTGCCCCTCCCCCATATATAAAGGAGGAGGGGAGGAGGCGGCCGGCCTAGGCGGCCCACCAAAGAGGGGAGTCCAACTAGGACTCCCGGTCCTAGTTGGACTCCCTTTCCTTTTCCGGAGGGGGTAGAGGGAAGGGAGAGGAAGAGGAGAAGGAAAGGGGAGGCTTACCTAGTCCAATTTGGACTCCCTATAGGGAGGGGGCACGGCCACCCCTTGTGGGCTGCCTTCCCTCTCCCCTATGGCCCATGTAGGCCCAATATTCCCCCCCCCCCCGGGGGGGGGGGGGGGGGTTCCGGTAACCCCTCGGTACTCCGGAAAATGCCCGAATCACTCGGAACCATTCTGATGTCCGAATGCAACCTTCCAATTTATGAATCTTTACCTATCGACCATTTCAAGACTCCTCGTCATGTCTGTGATCTCATCTGGGACTCCGAACAAACTTTGGTCATCAAATCACATAACTCATAAGACAAATCGTCATCGAACATTAAGCGTGCGGACCCTACGGGTTCGAGAACTATGTAGACATGACTAAGACACATCTCCGGTCAATAACCAATAGCGAAACCTGGATGCTCATATTGTCTCCTACATATTCTACAAAGATCTTTATCGGTCAAACCGCATAACAACATACGTTATTCCCTTTGTCATCGGTATTTTACTTACCCGAGATTCGATCGTCGGTATCATCATACCTAGTTCAATCTCATTACCGACAAGTCTCTTTACTCGTTCCGTAATGCATCATCCCATAACTAACTCATTAGTCACACTGCTTGCAAGGCTTATAGTGATGTGCATTACCGAGAGGGCCCAGAGATACCTCTCCGATACTCGGAGTGACAAATCCTAATCTCAATCTATGCCAACTCAACAAACACCATCAGAGACACCCGTAGAGCATCTTTATAATCACCCAGTTACGTTGTGACGTTTGATAGCACACAAAGTGTTCCTCCGGTATTTGGGAGTTGCATAATCTCATAGTCAGAGGAATATGTATAAGTCATGAAGAAAGAAATAAAACTAAACGATCATTATGCTGAGCTAACGGATGGGTCTTGTCCATCACATCATTCTCTAATGATGTGATCATGTTCATCAAATGACCACTCATATCTATGGTCATGAAACTTAACCATCTTTGATTAACGAAGTATCCCTAGTATGCCTCTACTAGACTAGCTCGTTAATCAAAGATGGTTAAGTTTCCTAGCCATAGCCATGTGTTGTCATTTGATGAACGGGATCACATCATTAGAGAATGATGTGATGGACAAGACCCATCCGTTAGCTTAGCACTATGATTGTTTAGTTTATTGCTATTGCTTTCTTTATACATGTTCCTATGACTATGAGATTATGCAACTCCCGAATACCGGAGGAACACTTAGTGTGCTATCAAACGTCACAACGTAATTGGGTGATTATAAAAATGCTCTATAGGTGTCTCCGAAGGTGTTTGTTGAGTTGGCATAGATCGAGATTAGGATTTGTCACTCTGATTGTCGGAGAGGTAACTCTGGGCCCTCTCGGTAATGCACATCACTATAAGACTTGCAAGAAATATGACTAATGAGTTAGTTCGGGATGGTGCACTACGGAAAGAGTAAAGAGACTTGCCGGTAACGAGATTGAACTAGGTATGGTGATACCGACGATCGAATCTCAGGCAAGTAACATACCGATGATAAAGGGAAGAACGTATGTTGTTATGTGGTTTGACCGATAAAGATCTTTGTAGAATATGTGGGAGCCAATATGAGCATCCAGGTTCCGCTATTGGTTATTGACCGGAGATGTGTCTCGGTCATGTCTACATAGTTATCGAACCCGTAGGGTCCGCACGCTTAACTTTCGATGACGATTTGTATTATGAGTTTATGTGATTTGATGACCGAACGTTGTTCGGAGTCCCGGATGAGATCACGGACATGACGAGGAGTCTCAAAATGGTCGAGACATGAAGATTGATATATTGCACAATGTTATTCGGACACCGGAATTGTTCAGGATGGTTTGGGGTAAAAACGGCGTGTTGGAGGGGTTACCGGAACCCCCGGGGGGAACTAATGGGCCACCATGGGCCTTAGTAGAGAGAGAGGAGGGCAGCCAGGGCAGGCCGCGCATCCTCCCCCCTTGCAGTCCGAGTTGGACAAGGGAAGGGGGGCGGCGCCACCCTTTCCTTCTCCCTATTCTTCCTTCCCCATCTCTCCTTCTTGGTGGAATCCTACTAGGACTTGGAGTCCTAGTAGGACTCCACTCCTTTGGCGCGCCCCCTAGGGCCGGCTGGCCTTCTCCTCCCCTCCTTACGGGAGAAGGAGGCACCCCAGAGACACAGAAGTTGATCTTTTTAGCCGTGTGCGGTGCCCCCCTCCACAGTTACACACCTCGATCATGTCATCGTAGTGCTTAGGTGAAGCCCTGCGCCAGTGAACTTCATCATCATTGTCACGACGAAACTCTCCCTCGGCCTCAACAGGATCAAGAGTGCGAGGGACATCATCGAGCTAAACGTGTGCTGAACATGAAGGTGTCGTACGTTCGGTGCTAGAATCGATCGGATCGTGAAGACATACGACTACATCAACCGTGTTGATAAATGCTTCTGCTTTCGGTCCATGAGGGTATGTGGACACACTCTCCCCGCTCGTTGCTATGCTTCTCCTAGATAGATCTTGCGTGATTGTAGGATTTTTTTTAAAATACTACGTTCCCCAACAGTGATATCAGAGCCAGGTCTATGCGTAGATGATATGCACGAGTAGAACACAATGAGTTGTAGGCGATAATAGTCATACTGCTTACCAGCATGTCATACTTTGATTCGGCGGTATTGTTGGAAGAAGTGGCCAAGACCGACATTACATGACCACATTCATGAGACTGGTTCTACCGCCATGCTTCACACACAGGTGGCTAGTGGGTGTCTGTTTCTCCAGTTTTAGTTGAATCGAGTTTAACTATGCCCGGTCCTTGTTGGAGGTTAAAACAACAAACTTGACGAAAAATCGATGTGGTTTTGATGCGTAGGTAAGAACAGTTCTTGCTAGAAGCCCGTAGCATCCACGTAAAACTTGCAACAACAAAGTAGAGGACGTCGAACTTATTTTTGTAGGGCTTGCTGTGATGTGATATGTTCAAGACGCGATGATATATAAATTGTTGTATAAGATGATCAAGTTTTGTAACAGTTATCGCAACTGGCAGGAGCCATATGGTTGTCGCTTTATTGTATGGAATGCAATCGCCATGTAATTTCTTTACTTTATCACTAAGCGGCAGCGATAGTCATAGAAGCAATAGTTGGTGAGACGACAATGATGCTACGATGGAGATCAAGGTGTCAAGCCGGTGATGATGGTGATCATGTCGGTGCTTTGGAGATGGAGATCAAAGGCACAAGATGATGATGGCCATATAATATCACCTTTATTGATTGCATGTGATGTTTATCCTTTATCAATCTTATTTTGCTTAGTACGACTGTAGCATTATAAGATGATTTCTCACTAAATTTCAAGGTATAAGTGTTCTCCCTGAGTATGCACCGTTGCTATAGTTCGTCATGCCGAGACACCACGTGATGATCGGGTGTGATAAGCTCTACGTTCAAATACAACGGGTGCAAGCCAGTTTTGCACACGCAGAATACTCGGGTTAAACTTAACGAGCCTAGCATATGCAGATATGGCCTCGGAACACTGAGACAGAAAAGTCGAGCGTGAATCATATAGTAGATATGATCAACATAGTGATGTTTACCATTGAAAACTATTCCATCTCACGTGCTGATCGGACATGGTTTAGTTGATATGGATCACATGATCACTTAGATGATTAGAGGGATGTCTATCTAGGTGGGAGTTCTTGAGTAATATGATTAATTGAACTTTAATTTATCATGAACTTAGTACCTGATAGTATTTTGCATGTCTATGTTGTTGTAGATAAATGGCTCGTGCTACTATTCCATTGAATTTTAATGCGTTCCTAGAGAAAGCTAAGTTGAAAGATGATGGTAGCAACTACACGGACAGGGTCCGTAACTTCAGGATTATCCTCATTGCTGCACAGAAGAATTACATCCTGGAAGCTCCGCTAGGTGCAAGACCCGCTGCAGGAGCAACGCTGGACGATATGAATGCCTGGCAGATCAAAGCTGTTGACTACTCGATAGTTCAGTGTGTGTCACAACCCCAGATTTGTTTGTAGTTAGTGGCATCTGCATCCATGCACCATGTTTGATTTCAAAGGAATTTTGAAATGGGGATGACAGAACCCCCAGCACCCCCCTGAAACCAACTAGGGTTTACTAAAATTATTTCAATGAACCCAAAATGCCCTTCATAAATGTTCACCATCTTTGGTCCTGGCTAAACCCTCTGCCAAAAATGGTTTCATATTTTTGGAGGCTATTTTGGATTTTTGCACCAGGCCATAAGTATTTGCATTTGGGCAATTTAAATTCTATAAATAATTTAAAATGCCCAAATAATCTTGAAGGTATTTTTAGGCTGTTGAGAATATTTTCAAATGTGCCTCTAAATATTTTCAGGGTTTTTCTAAATGGAATAGTATTTCTACTATTTCAAAACACAAAACGGAAGCAAATAAAAAGAAAAACAGAAAGCAGAGAGGGAGAGTTTTACCTGGCGCTCACCTGGCCTAGCCCAGCACGGCCTAGCCTACTGGCCTGTACCAGTCATCGTCCTCCTCCAGCCAGAAGGACGAGAGCGCGTGGCCGCCGCGTGCGCACCGCCGTGCGTGCCACCTCCTGCTTGCCGCTTGCTCCTGGACGTCACTAGGTGTGCCACGCAGCCCCCCTGGACCCCTCGACCGCTCCACCCCCTCCCTGCCTCGCCTCTCTCGCTATCTCTCCCGAAGCAGGGCAAAGCCGACGCCGCCGTTCGTCGCCACCGTGACCACCGTGCTCCCCTCTCCTCACTGACCCGTCCAAAAGCCCCGCCTCGTCGCCCTCGTCCTCTCCGCCGAGCCACGCGGCACCGGACGCCCCCAAACGTCATCACCGCGATCGTCTTCTACCTCGAGCAACCGAGATCGCCGGCGCCCGTCCGTCGCCCACGGCGCCTCCCCCGAGCTACTGACCTGCTCATCGACTCCGCCGTGAGCTCCTATCTCTTTCCCCTCTTCTTTAGCATTCGCCCTCGTCCCCTAGCTCTGTTCCCCACCGTGTACGAAACGCGTCGCCGCAAAAGCTCGTCGGCGATGACGCTCCGGTGACCATTTGGTCCCGGGCACGCGTCCAACGTCCTTGCCGCGCCGCGTAGACGCTGTAGGCGCTAACCTCGCATCGCCAAGACCGCTGTAGCCTCGACCCTGAGCTCGCCCGAGCTCCGGCCGCCGCCCCAGTGCTCGCCGTCGTCGACTCCGGGCACCCCGTGACCTGCCGCTGCCTCCGCTGGATGCGCGGGAGCGTGGGCTACCTCCAGCTGCCCTCAGCGCACCCATCTGCAGCCTCTAGCGCCACTCCGGCGAGCTGCGCCGCGTCTGTGTGTCGCCGGCGACTAACCCCGGCGGCTGCTGACGTGGTCGTCATTAGATTAGGACTAATTAACCGTATTAGTTAACACTAATCACTGACGTGTGGGCCCCAGGCCACTAACGAACCAGGATTAGAATTAACTCAAATTAGATAAACTAATTACACTGACACGTGGGCCCCACCGTCCAAGTTTGACCTGGACCGCCCAGTTAACTTGCTGACGTCACTGTGACGTCATGCTGACGCAGTAAATAATTTCTATATTTAAAATAATTCAGAAAATACCCAAAACTCCTAAAATTCATAGAAAATCAACCGTAACTCCAAATGCAAAGATTTATATATGAAAAATGATCAAAAAATCCTATCTATCCATCTGTACCATTTGCATGCATGTTAGAACACTTTAACCATGCTGTTCTAGTGAAACAAGGTAATGCACCATTATGACTATATACATGAGCTCACATTTGAATCTTTGATTCAAATGGGTTCAAATCAACCTGTTCTATTATGCATTAGCTCAAACACATTCATTTCGCCATGTCATGATCATGCATCATATTGTCGCATTGCATTGATTGTGTTCTTTCTCAGTTGCCGGTGTTTGTCCCCTCTCGATAGACGTGGTTCCGACGATGTGATCGATGACACCGATGAAGAACTATAATATCTTCAGAAGTGCCAGGCAAGCAAAACCCCCTTGTTCATTTCGATACAATCCCACTCTCTCGCTCCTGCTCTCTTTTACTGCATTAGGACAACAACGATTCATGTGTTACTTGCTGCGGTAGTTGAACCCCTTATCCTCTGCTTGACCTGTCATTGCCACAGTAAATAGATGAAACCCACTAGCATGAGTAGGAGTTGTTTGAGCCCTGATGTGCCTACCCATTCATGCTTGTTTGTCATGCCTGCTACTGCTTAGAGTTGAGTCAGGTCTGATTCATCGGAAATGAATTGGAATGTGGTGAACATGTCCTACTGTTGATAGCTAAGTGTGTGAACAAGATTTGGTAAAGGTAGCGGTGAGAGGCCATGTAGGAGTACATGGTGGGTTCTCTCATTGCAGCCGTCCTTAGGAACTGAGTTCTGTGTTTGTGATCCATGAACAGTTACTACCACACATTGGGTTCCGGTAACTCGACCCCTCTCGACTTATTAATCAACTTGATCTCTGTCCAGGAGTTGCAACTAGTTTCTGGTGTTTGTAGGTAGTGTTAGTAGTCTACCAAGTGGCACCCGGTACAGGTGGGCTTGGGACAGACTAGGCACAGTGGCACGGTGTACCAAGTGGCACCCGGTTGGTGGGCTTGGGAACCCTGCTCACATCGTTTGGGGCCGTGAGCGACACCCCGGCTGGATCTCCTTGCGGATGGAACCCGAATAGGCGATAAACCTGGACTAGAGACTTGTGTGGTTAGTCAGGTCGTGGCCGACTCCCTCGCCCGGCTTCCGCTTGAAGGTTGCCGAGGTACATGACGTGTACAGGGCGATAAGTGGCGAGAGCGTGTGTGAAGAAGTACACCCCTGCAGGGTTATCATTATCTATTCGAATAGCCGAATTCCTCGGATATGGAAACTTGGACCCCTTGCATAGTTCATAGACAAGTGAAAGTGGATACTCTAAAATGCGCAAGATAAGCGTGAGTGCTATGGATGGCGTTCTCGTAGGAAGACGGGAGCGGATCCATAGTGGTGTATTGATATGGTGAATATGTGGACTCGTGTGCGCCACCTCAAAAGAGTTACTTGCAGTCGTAGTTCAGGTTAGCCACTGAGTCAAAGCTGGCTTGCTGCAGTTAAACTCCACCACCCCCTTTATTGATACCGATGCATATGTAGATAGTTCTGACGTAAGTCTTGTTGGGTACATTTGTACTCACGTTTGCCTATTTTATGTTTTTGCAGAGAGACCTCAGTCTTGCTAGTAGTACCGCTTGGACTTCGACATTTAGCTTGTTACCTCAGCTACGATCTTGTGCCCTCGGCAGGATCTGGTAGATAGTCAGGCTTCTCAGCCTTTTTCATTTGTAGATGTCTGTACTCAGACATGCTAAGCTTCCGCTTGTGCTTTGATTTGTATGCTCTGAATGTTGGGTCATGAGACCCATGTTTGTAATATCTCGCTCCTCGGAGCCTAATGAATAAATGCTTGAGTCGTAGAGTTATGTTGTGATGCCATGTTGTATTTACACATATCGAGCATATTGTGTGTATGATTGAAATGCTTGCTATGTGTGGGATCCGACAATCTAGTTGTTTATCCTTGGCAGCCTCTCTTATGGGGAAATGTAGTCTAGTGCCTCCTTGAGCCATAGTAGTCTGCTACAGCCCGGTTCACCAGAGTCCTGCTAGGCCAGCACTACTGCTCAGGACACTTGACTGGCCGGCATGTGTTTCACTTCGTTCCTGTGTCTGTCCCTTCGGGGAAATGTCACGCGGTGACATCCGGAGTCCTGCCTAGCCTGCTACAGCCCGGGGTACCGGAGTCCTGTTAGCCCAGTGCTACAGCCCGGATTCACACGCTGTTGACCGACATGCTCGAGGTTGATTCATGTATGCCTGTCCCCATGGGTTAGTGCCGCTTTGAGTTCACGACTAGCCATGTCGGCCCGGGTTCTTTGTCATATGGATGCTAGCGGCACTATCATATAGGTGAGCCAAAAGGCGCAAACGGTCCCGGGCCAGGTAAGGTGGCACCCGTGGGAATACCGTGCGTGAGGCCGCAAAGTGATATGATGTGTTACATGCTAGATCGGTGTGACCTAGGATCGGGGTCCTGACAGCTTTGGTATCAGAGCCTGACTGCCTGTAGGATTACCAAGCCAAACTGGTCGAAGTTGAGTCTAGAAATGCTTTAGCTATGTAAGGGAATTGATTGTGGGATGGAACGTAAGGCTCTTTTTACTCCTTATACCTCATGCCCTCTAATCTGAGTCATCCTTTTCCTTTCTACGGGGGTTAAGAACTAGGCCTTCTCTTCTATCTCTCAGGATGACATGTTACTAAACCATAGTTGCCTAGGATTGTTGAGTTCAAGCCTCAGTTCAGTTCCTACTACTTCCATATGTTCATAGCTGGCCTCAGAACCTTGATATTGTGATGTTGAGTGGTCATGCCACTATTTTGCAGGATGTCTCAAATATTTTTGAGCATTTACAGTCGTTATGCTGTCCGAGTCATCCCGGGTTTCTAGATTGTCTGATGCACTTGCAATCATTCCTCCATGTTCCTGATGTCCTTTTGGGCCAGTTTAACCACACTAATCGGTAAGTTGAGGTACTCTGTTGCCTCGACATATATGTTGGAGCTATTATTATGACCCTTGGTGTCTAGAGTATCACCTAGTAATCTAGCAATGTTTTGTGTTCCCAGTGTGATGAATCTGGCCACCATTCTCGAGAGCATCCCGTGATGCTAATTAGTAGTAGGTATTCTACTCCTGGGTTTCTGAACCCGAGATTCACCCTACTTACCTCATGTCGATAGTGTTTGCTAGTTCCTTTAGGATATTAGTAACCTTTTCATTAGTCCTTGAGGTCCGTGGTATTTCCTTCTTCCAAATACCATGAACCATCCCTGGCAGAAATTCGTTTGAATCAAAAGGTCACAACCAGGGTGTTCTTGAGGAGTACTCCATTCATATTGTAACTCTGCCAGTTCTATCATTATGCATGGGTTATCCGGAAGAAATTTGTTGAAATCGTTTGACATACTAACCCATGAATCCACAACTCAGAAAGTTATATGTTCCTTGAGTTGACCCTCCTCAGCTGTATTCCGACCCTAGTCTATCAATTGATAGTCAGGAATAGTTGTGCATTTGTGTTCATCGATGCCTATTATTCTTGTGGTCTGTCAAGCCATTCTATTCCAGAATGACTAGGAGAAACAAACTCCAGTGCCTCATCCATTTCTAGGATTGGGTCAAAGAAATTGTATTCCGTGGATCAAAATGCCAATCCAGCTTTTGCTCTGCTCTATCTTGGAATGTTACCATCTTTATGTCAATGAGTGTCATGAGAATTGCACCACCTCTTATGAATTCTTGACGCAGTAATACTTCTTGCCATCATTGCTCATCCCTTGGTTTCCGTGTTGTTGTAACCGGAATGCCGACAAGTGAATTGTGATGTGTGAAATCAATACTCCGAGCAACTCATTGCTTGGTAGTAAATGGACAATATTCTCATTCTTAGCGTGTTGGTTATTAAATCGTCATTCTAAGATTGATCGTGCTACCTAGTCCTTATTTCTGGTGCACTCTTTGATCAATGAGTTAGGATTGTGTCAATCCCTCACTCTGTTGATCATATCATCTTGCCCTGAAAAGCAAGGTTGTTCTCGAGCTTAGTAACATACCGGTGGTTCGTGATGTTCCGAATATCTTCTCGGAAGTATTACCAGGTTGTCACCTGACCGCTATGTTGAGTTCGTGATCAAGTTGGTTTTCTTGTAAACCACCCTTTCTCCAAGAATCTGTGTTGGATACCCCTGAGCTAGTTGGTTAAGCTAAACAACAACTTGGAGAGTTGGACGATAAAAGCTTGTCTAACTTAGTTCATGTTAAGGGATATCTTTGTGTGTGTGTGTGTGTGTGTTGAAGAAAGATGATATCTCCATCGATTGGTCCTCGTGAACAGTTGTTCGATCTATTGCCTTGTCAAAACTTTGATTTGAGTATGGGCTATCATCAAGTCAAATCAGAACCAACGATGTTCGTAATGTTGTCTTACTCGTGGTTGATCCCTCGAGCATACACCATTACATCTATTGGTCTGACCAATGCTATCGCCGTGTTCACATGATGGTGGAAGTCCAGTGATATGGAAATTCCGATGAGGTGTTGTTGAGCTCATCAGCAGCATTTTGTCTCCCCCATGATTCATGCTGAGCATCAACCTAGTGTTGGAAACTTTGTAATCAATGCCTTCGTGTTCCGTTCATGAAGCTTATGCTTGGATGAAAGAATTGACTTCCTCGAGTTCATGTGCATTAGGTGTAAGTTGCCGCCATGAATTTGAGAAAGGTTTGTTTTGTTTCCTTGGAATCATCCCAAGTCAGTCATGCATGTGCGAAGTATTCTATGGTTTGATAGACTGATCATCTTCATCCCATATGTATTTCCTAGCACACCAAGCCACTGATTGATTTGTTCAAGGAGAAGAAGTTCCTTCTTAGGATCCGGACTTATGCAAGGACTTCGATATCCTCGTTGATGGTTCCCTACCAGAACTCGGTAGTATTTTGTTGTAAGACTACCATGTGATCATGCTTGTCTGGGACAACGTGTTCACAGGTTTGTAGCAGAACCAGCTCATATTTTGGAGCTTGCTATCGTAGTCCATTTCTCGAGAATCTCGCAACGTTATCTTGTCGACTTGTGTTGCAACCTTTCTTTCTAGACATGTTGTCTGAAAAATCCTGTTACCAGCCAGATCTGAATCTCAGGCAGATATGATGGCTGGAACATTTCCAAGATCTATGATGTAGGTCCCGACGAGGTTGATGTTCTGGCCGACACACCTAGCCGGAAGGTCTATTATTGTAGTATCTTGAACGAGCAATTCAACCATCTTCTCCATGAGGATTTGGTATGACTTATTCCATAAGTTGTTCCTTATGGATTTTTGTGTTCCGAAGTCCGACCTTTACTTGATGGCCATGTTGATGCTTTTAAGCATTGACCGTGGTAACTAGTACATCAAGGAGAACATTAGAAGCGGAGTGCTAAATGTCTCTCGGTCGATCATCCAGATTTGCTGCTTTGGCATTGCTAAGGAAAAATCTGAGAAAGTGTTGTCTTCCTTTGCGTCTGCATCCTCCATCACCGTTCATCATGGTAGTATGATGTGTTGCCCGGATCCTTGACACGGATATTGGTAAGACCTTGATTTGTATGGAAATGCCTAAGTTCCTGAGAGCACGCGCAAGAAAAATCATCCATTGCGTTGTCTTCAACAAGGTAGTCCACATCATCCAACCTAGTCCGAGTATGCCATTACTTCGAGCTCTTTCAAATGATAGTTGTGATTGCCTTAGGCTGGTATAAAGAATTTCAATGATCTTTGTATCAAAAGTAATTCTTTTTGCCACCTAGGGGAATAGTTCTTCGAGTCACCTTCCCTGAGGTACCCCGTTTCGTAATCATGGGAAATTCCCTCGCTAATTGGAAACCCTTGTCAAATTGTTTCTTCTGTCGCTCCTGATGCATGTATTGCCTCTCAGCTCAAGGGATGTTTCCACGTCTCATTGCGTGAGTTGATCTTGTGTTCATTAAGACCGATGATCCATTCTTGTGAGTTTGTCTTGCTCTCTTCTCGCCATGTTGGATGAAGTTCTCAAAGCAAGACATCAAGATCAATATGATGGAATAGATCAACATCTTCGAGAAGGGCAATTGGATCATGAAGTTGTCAGATTTAGTGTTCCCTCTGTCCTCTTACCTCACGTCTTGAATCTCGGGACGAGATTCTTGTTTAGTGGGGGTGAGTTGTCACAGCCCCAGATTTGTTTGTAGTTAGTGGCATCTGCATCCATGCATCATGTTTGATTTCAAAGGAATTTTGAAATGGGGATGACAGAACCCCCAGCACCCCCCTGAAACCAACCAGGGTTTACTAAAATTATTTCAATGAACCCAAAATGCCCTTCATAAATGTTCACCATCTTTGGTCCTGGCTAAACCCTCTGCCAAAAATGGTTTCATATTTTTGGAGGCTATTTTGGATTTTTGCACCAAGCCATAAGTATTTGCATTTGGGCAATTTAAATTCTATAAATAATTTAAAATGCCCAAATAATCTTGAAGGTATTTTTAGGCTGTTGAGAATATTATCAAATGTGCCTCTAAATATTTTCAGGGTTTTTCTAAATGGAATAGTATTTCTACTATTTCAAAACACAGAACAGAAGCAAATAAAAAGAAAAACAGAAAGCAGAGAGGGAGAGTTTTACCTGACGCTCACCTGGCCTGGCCCAGCACGGCCCAGCCTACTGGCCTGTGCCAGTCATCGTCCTCCTCCAGCCAGAAGGACGAGAGCGCGTGGCCGCCGCGTGCGCACCGCCGTGCGTGCCACCTCCTGCTTGACGCTTGCTCCTGGACGTCGCTAGGTGTGCCACGCAGCCCCCCTGGACCCCTCGACCGCTCCACCCCCTCCCTGCCTCGCCTCTCTCGCTCTCTCTCCCGAAGCAGGGCGAAGCCGACGCCGCCGTTCGTCGCCACCGTGACCACCGTGCTCCCCTCGCCTCACTGACCCGTCCAAAAGCCCCGCCTCGTCGCCCTTGTCCTCTCCGCCGAGCCACGCGGCACCGGACGCCCCCAAACGTCATCACCGCGGTCGTCTTCTACCTCGAGCAACCGAGATCGCCGGCGCCCGTCCGTCGCCCACGGCGCCTCCCCCGAGCTACTGACCTGCTCATCGACTCCGCCATGAGCTCCTCTCTCTTTCCCCTCTTCTTTAGCATTCGCTCTCGTCCCCTAGCTCCGTTCCCCACCGTGTACGAAACGCGTCACCGCCAAAGCTCGTCGGCGATGACGCTCCGGTGACCATTTGGTCCCGGGCACGCGTCCAACGTCCTTGCCGCGCCGCGTAGACGCTGTAGGCGCTAACCTCGCATCGCCAAGACCGCTGTAGCCTCGACCCTGAGCTCGCCCGAGCTCCGGCCGCCGCCCCAGTGCTCGCCGTCGTCGACTCCGGGCACCCCGTGACCTGCCGCTGCCTCCGCTGGATGCGCGGGAGCGTGGGCTACCTCCAGCTGCCCTCAGCGCACCCATCTGCAGCCTCTAGCGCCACTCCGGCGAGCTGCGCCGCGTCTGTGTGTCGCCGGCGACTAACCCCGGCGGCTGCTGACGTGGTCGTCATTAGATTAGGACTAATTAACCGTATTAGTTAACACTAATCACTGACGTGTGGGCCCCAGGCCACTAACGAACCAGGATTAGAATTAACTCAAATTAGATAAACTAATTACACTGACACGTGGGCCCCACCGTCCAAGTTTGACCTGGACCGCCCAGTTAACTTGCTGACGTCACTGTGACGTCATGCTGACGCAGTAAATAATTTCTATATTTAAAATAATTCAGAAAATACCCAAAACTCCTAAAATTCATAGAAAATCAACCGTAACTCCAAATGCAAAGATTTATATATGAAAAATGATCAAAAAAATCCTATCTATCCATCTGTACCGTTTGCATGCATGTTAGAACACTTTAACCATGTTGTTCTAGTGAAACGAGGTAATGCACCATTATGACTATATACATGAGCTCACATTTGAATCTTTGATTCAAATGGGTTCAAATCAACCTGTTCTATTATGCATTAGCTCAAACACATTCATTTCGCCATGTCATGATCATGCATCATATTGTCGCATTGCATTGATTGTGTTCTTTCTCAGTTGCCGGTGTTTGTCCCCTCTCGATAGACGTGGTTCCGACGATGTGATCGATGACACCGATGAAGAACTATAATATCTTCAGAAGTGCCAGGCAAGCAAAACCCCCTTGTTCATTTCGATACAATCCCACTCTCTCGCTCCTGCTCTCTTTTACTGCATTAGGACAACAACGATTCATGTGTTACTTGCTGCGGTAGTTGAACCCCTTATCCTCTGCTTGACCTGTCATTGCCACAGTAAATAGATGAAACCCACTAGCATGAGTAGGAGTTGTTTGAGCCCTGATGTGCCTACCCATTCATGCTTGTTTGTCATGCCTGCTACTGCTTAGAGTTGAGTCAGGTCTGATTCATCGGAAATGAATTGGAATGTGGTGAACATGTCCTACTGTTGATAGCTAAGTGTGTGAACAAGATTTGGTAAAGGTAGCGGTGAGAGGCCATGTAGGAGTACATGGTGGGTTCTCTCATTGCAGCCGTCCTTAGGAACTGAGTTCTGTGTTTGTGATCCATGAACAGTTACTACCACACATTGGGTTCCGGTAACTCGACCCCTCTCGACTTATTAATCAACTTGATCTCTGTCCAGGAGTTGCAACTAGTTTCCGGTGTTTGTAGGTAGTGTTAGTAGTCTACCAAGTGGCACCCGGTACAGGTGGGCTTGGGACAGACTAGGCACAGTGGCACGGTGTACCAAGTGGCACCCGGTTGGTGGGCTTGGGAACCCTGCTCACATCGTTTGGGGCCGTGAGCGACACCCCGGCCGGATCTCCTTGCGGATGGAACCCGAATAGGCGATAAACCTGGACTAGAGACTTGTGTGGTTAGTCAGGTCATGGACGACTCCCTCGCCCGGCTTCCGCTTGAAGGTTGCCGAGGTACATGACGTGTACAGGGCGATAAGTGGCGAGAGCGTGTGTGAAGAAGTACACCCCTGCAGGGTTATCATTATCTATTCGAATAGCCGAATTCCTCGGATATGGAAACTTGGACCCCTTGCATAGTTCATAGACAAGTGAAAGTGGATACTCTAAAATGCGCAAGATAAGCGTGAGTGCTATGGATGGCGTTCTCGTAGGAAGACGGGAGCGGATCCATAGTGGTGTATTGATATGGTGAATATGTGGACTCGTGTGCGCCACCTCAAAAGAGTTACTTGCAGTCGTAGTTCAGGTTAGCCACTGAGTCAAAGCTGGCTTGCTGCAGTTAAACTCCACCACCCCCTTTATTGATACCGATGCATATGTAGATAGTTCTGACGTAAGTCTTGTTGGGTACATTTGTACTCACGTTTGCCTATTTTATGTTTTTGCAGAGAGACCTCAGTCTCGCTAGTAGTACCGCTTGGACTTCGACATTTAGTTTGTTACCTCAGCTACGATCTTGTGCCCTCGGCAGGATCTGGTAGATAGTCAGGCTTCTCAGCCTTTTTCATTTGTAGATGTCTGTACTCAGACATGCTAAGCTTCCGCTTGTGCTTTGATTTGTATGCTCTGAATGTTGGGTCATGAGACCCATGTTTGTAATATCTCGCTCCTCGGAGCCTAATGAATAAATGCTTGAGTCGTAGAGTTATGTTGTGATGCCATGTTGTATTTACACATATCGAGCATATTGTGTGTATGATTGAAATGCTTGCTATGTGTGGGATCCGACAATCTAGTTGTTTATCCTTTGCAGCCTCTCTTATGGGGAAATGTAGTCTAGTGCCTCCTTGAGCCATAGTAGTCTGCTACAGCCCGGTTCACCAGAGTCCTGCTAGGCCAGCACTACTGCTCAGGACACTTGACTGGCCGGCATGTGTTTCACTTCGTTCCTGTGTCTGTCCCTTCGGGGAAATGTCACGCGGTGACATCCGGAGTCCTGCCTAGCCTGCTACAGCCCGGGGTACCGGAGTCCTGTTAGCCCAGTGCTACAGCCCGGATTCACACGCTGTTGACCGACATGCTCGAGGTTGATTCATGTATGCCTGTCCCCATGGGTTAGTGCCGCTTTGAGTTCACGACTAGCCATGTCGGCCCGGGTTCTTTGTCATATGGATGCTAGAGGCACTATCATATACGTGAGCCAAAAGGCGCAAACGGTCCCGGGCCAGGTAAGGTGGCACCCGTGGGAATACCGTGCGTGAGGCCGCAAAGTGATATGATGTGTTACATGCTAGATCGGTGTGACCTAGGATCGGGGTCCTGACAGTGTGCCATGCTTTACGGCTTAGAACCGGGACTTCAATGATGTTTTGAACGTCATGGATCATATGAGATGTTCCAGGAGTTGAAGTTCATATTTCAAGCAAATGCCTGGGTTAAGAGATATGAAGTCTCCAATAAGTTCTACAGCTGCAAAATGGAGGAGAATAGTTCTGTCAGTGAGCATATAATCAGAATGTCTAGGTACCACAATCACTTGACTTAACTAGGAGTTAATCTTCTGGTTGATAGTGTCATTGACAGAGTTCTTCAATCACCGCCACCAAGCTACAAAGGCTTCGTGATGAACTATAATATGCAAGGGATGGATAAGATAATTCCCGAGCTCTTCGCAATGCTAAAGGCTGCGGAGGTAGAAATCAAGAAGGAACATCAAGTGTTGATGGTTAAACAGACCACTAGTTTCAAGAAAAAGGGCAAAGGGAAGAAGGGGAACTTCAAGAAGAACGACAAACAAGTTGCTGCTCTAGTGAAGAAACCCAAGTCTGGACCTAAACCTGAGACTGAGTGCCTCTATTGCAAAGGGACTATGTCGGCGTTCTGGGAACGGGGGTCCCCAGACTTGCCTGCCTGCGGACTGCGACGTGGCTCAAAGGAGGCCCAGCACGGCCCATCTTCATCAACACAAGACCCAAGACCCTCGCGAGGGGCCAAGCCTCGCAGGGCGGACGACGCAAAGCTTCCTCAGGTGCGGCCTCATCAGATTGGCTCACGAGGAGTCGAAGAGATCAAGGCGGGGTACCTCACGAGGTGCCCATGATGTAAGCCATGACGACCAAGGGCGCCAGGCGGGCGCCAGCCTGCACAGTGTCCTCCCTTTCCTCTTTAGTGCAAAGGGAGCAAGCGCAGGCGAGAGGATCAAGCAAAGGTATCCATTTTGGTGCAACGAGACCAAGACCAGCTCCGCGACAAGGAGGAGGTCATCGTGGATCCCAAGCCAGCGTCATCACCAGAGCCTTTGGCAGGCGAGGACCAACTTTAGTCAAGATAAGTGTACCAGATGTTCCCCTTCAAAATGGCCAGCTGTTGGCGCCCTTCCCGCTCAATATTTGGAAAGAGGCCCAGGGCCTTTGCCTATAAATAGGACTAGCCACCTCCAGGGTAGGGAGAGAGAGGAGAAAAAGGGGACGAATCAAGATAGAGGCATCGACGAATCGACCGGCAATCAGACAGACAGAGAGAGAGAGAAGGGCGAGTGAACCCCTCTAGCAGTTCGTCGCCCTAGCCAAGAACAGACCCTTGCGAGGTTGTTCTTCCTTGTATTGTTCATCCTCATCAGCCCAAGAGGCAATCCACCACAGCACACTGGAGTAGGGTATTACACCACATCGGTGGCCCGAACCAGTATAAACCTTGTGTCTCTTGTGTTATACTTTCGGTAGTTTAGATCTTTGCGAGACGGAGAGGTAGAGAGCGTAATCTCCACGCGCACCCCAGAGTTCGAACCTTAAGGGTCTGCCGGAACCCGTGATCCGACATTTGGCGCGCCAGGTAGGGGTGCGCCGGAATTTGTTCTCCACCGCTCCACTCTCCTCCGGCCGTCGCATCTATGTCCGACGCCCGCCGGGCCCGCGCCGAGCGCCGGGCCGCCATCGCTTCCCGCGTCGCCCAGACGGCTCCCGTCGGCGGGCGTCCCCGTCGTTCCCCGTCGCCCGCCGTCAACGCCGCCACCGGCCCGGTGGGGAACGAGCAGCAAGCGTCGTCTCAGCATCCGTCCGTGCGGCAAGACGGCCGTACCGCCACTCCGTCGCTCACACCCGCTGGTTCTTCGTCCCGCGCGCTCCGCGCGCCCTTGGAGGCTCGAGCTGCGCCCATCACGGCAAACGAGCTCCTGCGCTACCGTCCCGTCGACGACATCTACGAAGAGTGGCTCGACCACGTCGCCGAGCTCGTCCGCGCCGCAGGGGGCTCTCCCGCGCCGTCCGTTCCGCTGCGCCGCATCCCGTCCCGCGCGGGCAACGAAGCTCCTGGGGCGTAAGAGACGCCTCCTCTTCAAGATGACGCCATGGCTCCAAGGCGCGCGGCCCCTGGCAGGAACCCGCTGCGTCAAGCGCCAGCGCGACAAGAGCAGAGCTGCCAAGAGGTCCCACGCCCACAAGAAGCTGCCCGGGCGCTCCCTGCTCTAGCATGTCGCGACCCTGCACTTGCTCCCGCACGTCAAGACCCCGCGGTGTTCCCAGCCGCAGCGCATGGGGACCCGCAAGAACAAGCTCTCCATCACCCAAAGCCGCCTGTGACCACCGCAGGCTGCCGTGCCTACACCACCGAGCTGCGCAGCGTCGCATGGCCCGGCAAGTTCAAGCCAGACCTGCCTCCTCGTTACGACGGCGCGACCGACCCAGCAGAGTTCCTCCAGCTCTATGAGCTGGGCATCGAAGCTGCCAGTGGGGACGAGAAGGTCATGGCGAACTGGTTCCCCATGGCGCTCAAGGAAGGAGCTCGCACCTGGCTCCTGAATCTGGCTCCAGGCACGATCTCTTCTCGGAACCAGATGCGCACCCGCTTCATCGCCAACTTCCAAGGTACACACGACCGGCCGCCTGCCGTGAGCGACATGCGCCGCATCAAGCAACAACCTGGTGAGACCCTGCAAAAGTACATCCAATGCTTCAACAGTGCGCGCCTCAAGATCTCCAGGGTGTCCGAGGAGGCCATCATCTCAGCCTTCTCCGATGGTGTGCGCGACGTCAAAATGAAGGAGGAGCTGGCGATGCATGAAGACCTGTGCACCTCCCTGGAGCTGTTCAACTTGGCAACCAAGTGCGCCAGGGCTGAGGAAGGCCGCCTCTCCCTCCTTGAGCTGCCTGCCGCAGACCCAGAAGAGAAGAAGCCCAAGGCAAAGGACGTAAAGCGCAAGGGGGCTGCCGTGCTCGCGGCAGAGCCAGACACCAAAAGGGGCAAAGATCTGCCTGAATCTTCCAGGGGCAGCCGGTACTATGTGTACCATGACCTCCACACCCACAACACCAACGAATGCTACACTACTAGAAAAAGGGCTACTAATGGCGCACCTAATTTGGCCATTAATGGCGCATTAGTGGTGCGCCATTAGTAGCACGCCATTAGTAATACTTACTAATGGCGCACCACTGGTGCGCCATTAGTATCTGGTATACTAATGGCGCACCACTGGTGCGCCATTAGTATAGGACATGGTGCGCCATTAGTATGCCTCCCAGGGCCATGTATAGCCAGGTGCTTTGGTATACTAATGGCGCACCACAGGGTGATGCGCCATTAGTAACCTCGGCATACTAATGGCGCACTGCTTAATGATGCGCCATTAGTATCCTCTGGAATACTAATGGCGCACTGTTATGTGATGCGCCATTAGTATGAATATTAGGTTTTTTTATTTTTTAGTTTTCTGTTTTTTTGCACAGGTTACAAAATGTATAATTGGACAAAATATAAATAGCACACATCAACAACAGATTCATCGAATACAATAGAAGATTAGTCTCTGAATACATTTCATCATATTAGTCTCCAAATACAATTCATCACATTAGTCTCCGAATTGAAAAGACCGAACAAAGATAGAACATTATATTACAAGTCTCGAGACCGCGAGTAGCGAGTTTGTCTTCACATTACAAGTCGATATCGATCATCTAAACTACCATCACATAGAAGAGAGCTGCGGTCATCACGATGAGCATCATCACGATGAAACTCGTCTTCATCCGGTTCCTCCAACGCTCCCTCCCCTCTCGTGCTAGATAGCGGGCGTATCTAGATTCGGCCTCGGCCCTAGTGGTGTACCCTTTGTAATTGTTTCCGCTGAATCGGTGAACCTGTCTCCGACACTCCTCCCAGTCGTCGTAGACTCCGGGAACCTTACCCTTGTACACGACATACGACGGCATCGCTATGCACTAGCGAAACGAAACGTTAGTACCAATTCACAGACAATACATAAGCAATATATAAGTATGCAACAGAACGATCGGAAGAGAAAAGCAAGACATTAATAGCATCAATTACATCTAAGTTGAACGACTCTCGAAACCAAAGAGACATACTACAAGTTCATTAAAGTTTAATTACAACATGAGCCAATCGATGTTTCAGAACTAGACACATCATCACTGCTTTCGACTCGACTCAAGGGACCGGAGCATGGATGAAGCCGCCATCTATCGTGGGAGTCATGAAATTACGGGCGTTGTCAGCCTGCATTTGTAGCATTCCGTCTATCTCACTGTTGGACGGTTGATTTCTGAGGTAGAACTGCCCCGAGGTACGAAGGACATCTTGATGGATGATTTCCGCAAACTCCGACTGGATGCGAAAGAATTCTTGTCTGATGTCCGCGTCCTGGATTGCCGACACGCTCGCGGCCCAATCTTTGAGTTTACTCGGTAGCAGAAGTTGATGATGGTCCCGTACGATCGCCCGCATGTGATGGATGGCGTAGTAGGCACCCTTCTGACCGCTAGGCGGCTGCTTGACGCAGCAGAACATCGTATTGTGGGAGAACACGTGCTTGCCGTACTTACGAATAGGCCTGTTGAAGGTGCCTCCAGATTGGGCGTAGCCGGGGAGAACATCATCAAGAACCTTCTTGACATTTGTGTAGTCTACGTTCGACTGACGGTCCGGGTTGAAATACGTGGCCATGGAATATTTGGGGCTTAGGAGGATGAGCGTGCAATGTGTGTCACTGCAGAAAACACGGAATGTTAAAAGAAAAACGATCGAAATCTAAGAATTCGTATGTTACGGGGCGGTTGAGGGGAGGACTTACTCGGGAAAGTAAGGCACGAGGAAGTTATCCTTATCTGGGTTTGCCAGAATGACGCCTTCGAGGTAAGAACTCGCGACTTGCCGGTCCCCAGCGCTGCCCAAGATCTTGGCACGCATGTAGAAGGGGTCGACTATCACGATGTCCGGGGTCTTGTCGCGAATGATCCGCATCTCCATACTCAGCGAAAATAGCCGAACGAAGGTGTAGTGCAGCGGATGAAGGTTCAACATAGCGTGGATGTCATCAAACCGCAGGACGATCGTACCCCCGATGTAGTTATCCACAAAGCCCTTGCCCTCTGGCACCATGTCCACGAAAATCGGGTATGACACATCCTTCTCTCTGAGACGCCGCTTCTCCAAAGAAAGAACACTGTCATGCAGACTCCGCATAGCACCAGCTGCAACATCGAGCATATTTCTCGGTAGCATCGGCCTACCCGCCACATGCACCCTCCTCATTAAATCCTCAGGTGAAGGTGGCCCGTCCTGAGCACGGGTCGTACTCGGTGCCGGCTGGCCCGCACCCTTGTTAGTCTTTCTTTTGCGTGCCTTCTTCTTCTCCTGTAATGGGACCGAGTTTTGCTCACAGACCGCCTTCTTGAGTGTGTTGGGGCTGATAATATTTCGCACCTCGCCTATCCGAGGCTCGGTGAAGTCGGCAGCTGGAGGCGTCTCCTGAGAGCTGAACGGCAGACGACGCCTGTTGCAACTTGGCTTCTCCGTGGTACCAGCTAGATCGCGCACGTCTTTTGTTGGGTTGGGTTCTTGAGAAGGAGGCCCCATGAAGTTTCCCTCGTACCCATGATCGGCAAATTACCGATCGACGTTGGCAAATGTATTGTCGTCGTCGTTCTGATCCTGTGCCATATGCATGTTTGGATCCAGTGGCATAGGGATGTCCGGCACCGTTGCGGCGGTCTTGCCATGGGGCCGACTTGGCGCCGGCACGACTGGCGGTGTTGTCTTTGGGGTGGTGTCCCCCGCCCCCAAACGAATCTGGCTCTTCGGCCAAAGCAGGGGCCAGCTCAGGCAGGCGCTGAGGGTCATCACGTCATCATCGTCGGCCCCGACGGGTTGAATCGGAGGTAACAACTTGTCGCAGCCTGGCAGCACCCGAACCAGTTGAACCCTAAACAAGTTGGGTGGCATCTGGGTACCCTGGAACAAGGGGTTGCCCGGTTGAACGATTTTGCCCTTGGCGACATCGACCAACTCATTGTTCACGAAGTGCAGGAGAGTGCACGGAACGTCGGCGGCGCCCTGCGAAAACATGTAGGGCGTCAGGGATGCCTAGTAAAAGGCAAGGAGATGAAGTCCTCGGCCGAGAGAGGCTTAATTAGTTACCGTGATGATGGCGTCGAGCTCGGCTAATGTCGAGGCACCGCCAAAGGCGGGCGTGCAGTTGACGGAGGGGCCGCTTGCTGCAGAGGTGCCGGCCGGTGTACACCCGGGTGCATTAAGCTCCCATGCCGGCGTCGGAGACACCAATGGCCCCGCCATCGCGTTCTGCGAGTTGCTGGCCGTGAAGCTAGGAATCGGGGGCGGCCCCTGTTGGCCGCCCGCAATCCACGCACTCAACCCCTGGATCAAGGTAGGCACAATGGCGGTGATCGTCGCTCCGAGTTATTGTTGCACTTGCTCTTGGACAATCTTCGGAATCCGCGCCACCTGTGCCTTGAGTTCTTGAACCTCGCGCGCCTGGCTTTCCGAGCTGGTCTTTTTCTCCTTTCGTCCACCAGTGTTATAGTATGACCCCCATTTTGTCGACAAGCCTTTGCCGGCCACACGACCAGCTGACGTCGGCTTACTAAGCTTATCCTTGTTCTTCATTACATTCAACGCCCTATTTAGAGTGGTGTCCCAAGGGTTGCTCTTAGTCAACCCCGCGCTACTGCTTTCAGTCGCCTGCGGAAGGAATGTGAACCATTTAGAAATTTGGCTTCATTAATTAGAATGCAACCATATGGAGCTAATTACGCGGGGGTGTATTCCTTACCAGAACAAGCTCAAGCGCCCTGGTCTTCGGATCCGTGGTAAGCTCCTTTGTTTTCGGGTCCTTCTTGTACCGGGCCCTGACATAGTTCCTGGTCTGCTTGTCATCGTATTTATCGAAGAGGGGCGGTAGGCCTTGCTCGGCACGTTCCGCCTCCTCCTTGTCCCATATAGGCTCCGCCACTCTATAACTGCCGGGACCGAGTGTGTGTTCCCCTAAGTTCAGCTCCCACATTTCTTTCCCCCACTGACTTGATTGGGAGTGTGCGGTGCTCGAGCAATTGATCTTGAAATCGTTGTAGTCATCTTCGGTGATCGAAGGATTTTTCTCCTTGATCTTCTCATAACTCTCACCTTTCTCGATCATTCTCTTCACATTGCTTTTCCAAGTAGACAAGGCCTTGCTCATCTTCGTGAGGGAAGCATTGTTCACTTTATTCCCTTTGAGGCTTGTGTTTTCAAATTCAGCGGGGAACTTGTATCGTTCGTGCAGCTTCGTGAAGAGGAGGTTGCGCAAATTCCCTCGGTCAGGATGCCTCAGGTTCTCGGTGTTGATCGAGACGGTGCTCCGGAGAATGCACCCGAGCTGAAGCGAGTACCCCTTGACTATTCGTGCGGGCGCCGTTGGATTCCCGTCGGAGTCCACTTCAGTAACTTCCTCCTTGAGGGTGCGGAGCACGGTCGGGCGCCGGTCCTTCCGTTGCCTCTTCTGGCTGCCATCTGTGCGTGCGCCGCCATCATCAGTGGTGGCATCCTCGGCGGCACCATCAGTGGTGGCATCAGTGGGGTCATCCTAGGCGGCACCATCAGTGGTCTCAGGATCGGTGGGGAAGGCGGTGTCCTCATACAAGTGAGGTTGTTCCTCCATCTCCTGGGACAGCTCCCAGAATGCCTTGCCGCCCGAACCCCCGGCCTCATCGTTGTGGACCATGTTTCTCTCTAAATAGAAACAAAGTTTGGTCAAAAAGTTGGTTATTATCAAGGAACAAGATCATGGTCTCATCATTTAGGGTTTGTCGACACCGAGGCATCCTAAAATCTAAGCTTTTATCATTGAGGGTTTTTCGACGCCGAGGCACCCTAAAAGCCTAAGCTTTCATCATTTCGGTTTTTATCGACACCGAGGCACCCTAAAAGCCATGCATTAGTCACAAGTACGCCGGGGCACTTGATCCTACTTAATTAACTACTAAGATACCCCGGCCCATGCATTAGTCACAAGTACCCCATATGTCCTATTTTTAGCAAAGTCATGCTAAAATTCACGGAAAATTTCAGCATGACCTTTGCTGAAAATAGGACATATGGAGTACCCGAATTTGCCGGAACGGAAGTTAATCAACATTCCGGCAAACTCAAGGGCCTCTTGGGGTACCTGCAAAACCATTATCCCAGGTGGACAAGGCAATGTGCTACTTGCTTAAATATCATTTGGCCAACTATCTGAAACGTTCGTGCAGACTTGTCCAATCCTTCCAGAGCAGTAAGAGCATTATGCATATATAAGTAACATTTCCAGGGTCTCACTACTTCACAACAATTTAATTATTGTCAAATGTTAATCACAAACCAAAACACCAACTATCATATGACTTCAGAATCATATTAGTTACAACTATCAAATCACAAACATGCAGATGAAGGAGTAAGTGAATCGCCATTGAACCCCGCCACTCCAGTGTAAACCACAACTAGCCAATTCAAACCCTGGTTCTCACAAAATGGAAAAAAAGCCCTAATTTTTCTAACTACTACCCTGTTCAGCTTTGAGACACAAACAATTAAGATCCTATGTAGTAAGAGACCAGCTAAACTAGCATGCCACTACTACTCACTGGATTGGAAATTCAGTCACAACTGCTACATTTTCAGCTTCGATACACCAACTGTTAACATCCTACCAGGTCTCATTCAGTAACCGTAACATCCTAGCAAGAATACCAACAGCCGAACAATGCTCCCAGGTAAAAGCCATTCATGCTTCTGTTTAAAAGTTAACAGATGACCAAATTGGGCCAGTTGTGTTGCTACCTAACTGAAGATTGGACCATGAAGTAGGGGATACATGTGTGCATGATGATGCAACATTTTCTGATTAAATGCAGTATAAACTGACTTTTAGACTGATTTTCCATCAAAATTGAAAATAGTTACACTAAGTTTCAAAATAGAAAAATACACTTCTCAGTTTTACAAACTGAAAATTAAGAGAAGAGCCGATAATTTGACTCAAACTTGTTACACCATAATTACCAAACTACTGCCTGCCGATATGTTTCGTATATCTACCTCATTGCACCCACTGTAGATGTAGCACTTGTAGACTGTTAAGCCAGTAATAGCAGGAGCTTATTTTAGCTGGGTAATTGCGAATTCAGTTGCGCAGATTGCTGAAGAAAAATCTATAGACATCTGGCACTATCATATTAATACTCAAATAAATATTAGATGATAAGGCTTTCTAATCCGTCATATACAAACAATCTGATAACTACTAAACATAAGAATAATATGGATGCGGTACAATAGTCAGAAAATGATACTTGATGCAGATGGATGCAGATAACATAAGCAGCAGAAATTAGTGCCAGGTAAGAGAACACACAATGGTATGAATCCATATAAAATGACAGTGGTAAAAAAATGCAAATTACCAGGTAAGAGATCACATCCTGGTGCATATGTGGGGTTTTTTACTTAGAAAATACAAAACTTCTATTATTGTTTTTATTTTTAACCAGAGCCTAACTACCTCTACAGCTTACAAACTGATTCAGATAATCAGTAATCAGGCATGGAAAATTATTTTAGCCATGATCCCTGAGGATTAGAGCCTCCACAAGTCAGAGAAAATTAGCTCAAATAGACCAGCAACTGAATACTGGGGCTTTAAGTTATTGAACTGAATACTCGGGCTTCAAGAAATGTAAGCTCATGCTTCTAAAATGGGGAATATCAGGCTATGAAATAAATTTGGAGATGCGCAGGACCAAAATTATATTTGTTCGTTAAATGGGACAACTTTAAACATGTTTTGCTGCATTCTGTATAGGTTTCAATGTAGTATTAGTAGTTTTTAAAAATTCAGGTTCAGGCAGATAAAAACCACACGATCACACGACCAATGTTGGGACTATTTGCAGAGTATGTAGAAACTAGTGCAGTCGACATTTGTCAATGTTTCGGGTGCTGTATCAAGTCATAGCGAGCATGTTCAGAGAAGCATAGATAAAGTAGACAGGATTCATGGATGGACTTGCTCGTGCAAATTGTTTCAAGTTCCATGCATCACTACAGCATAATAACCCAACAAGGGGAGGAGGGGGGATGGGGCAACTCACCTGGCTTGGCGTCGAGGGAGAGGAGGAGCCGCTCTGCTTGCTTGGCGTCGAAGGGGAGGAGGAGCCGCTCTGCTTGCGCCTGGCGTCGAGGGGGAGGAGAAGCCCCTCTGCTTGCCTGGCGTCAAGGGGGAGGAGGAGCCCCTCTGCCTGCCTGGCGTCGAGGGGGAGAGGCATGGTCAGATCCACAACCGCAATGCAGGAAGAGGGGGAGAGGAGGAGGGGGAGCTCACGGGGGCAGTGGGGCGCGGGGAGGATGTCGGGGACGACGACGACGCAGGGGAGGAGGCGACGAGGACCGGGTGGTGGTGGTGCTCCGGCGACGGTGGTGTGGACGGGGCGGCGTCCGGTGTTGGGGCGGCGTCGAGGGCGGCAGGGCGATGGCGTCCAACGAGGTACGACGGGGAGAGTGGCGCCGACGTCGGGGCCTCAGGCGGCGGTGGTTGGAGATGGGCGACAGGGACGACGGGGCGCCGACGATGGGCGCAGGGGCAAGGCGGCGGGACGGCGTCGAGGCGGTGGGGCGGCGGCGTCGGGAGAGGAGAGGGGAAGGGGATCGAGGGCGAGGGCGAGGGCGAGGGAGAGGGGATAGGTGTGGGCCCGGGAGGAAGTATGGATGGGGGCAGCACAATACTAATGGCGCACCACACCTCGGTGCGCCATAAGTACATCCATACTAATGGCGCACCTCACCCTGGTGCGCCATTAGTATTTTTTTTCTGCTTGAGCCAACAGGTTATCTCCCACCTAACCTGATCCACATCAAGTTCCATCTACTAGCTCGACTGGTCAGCAGCCAGTTCTCACACCAGGAGGTCCTGGGTTCGATTCCCAGGCTCCACAAATTTTTTTATGCATTTAAAATGTTGTTTGATACTTACTTGTGTTTAAATATGTTCAAACTTGTTTAAACCATAACAGTAATATTATTTTTTTATAAGACAGTAATAATTTTTTTAAAAATATCATCAAACAGTAATGCCGGTGGAGCGAGGGAGGGTGCGGGGGGGTGTGGGGGGTCGGCGGCGGCGGTTGAGTAGGGGAGGGGTGCGGGGGGTCGGCGGCGGCGGTTGAGTAGGGGAATCGAGGGTGCGGGGGGTCGGCGGCGGCGGCCGGTGGACCGGGGGTGCTCGGCGGTGAGTGGGACCAGATCTGGCGAGGTGGGATAGCGATCGAGATGGAGGGGGATCGAGATCGAGTGTCCATGAAATTTAAAAATATTCATGATAGTTCAAAAAGTGCCCATGAAATACAATCAAGAAATGAAGGCTACGATTTAATTAAATACAATCTTCTTGCCCTTCTTTTTCGCAAATGGAGTTCTTCTGTGGAACGGACGTCCTTTAGGTAGGGTGGTCCTGCTTCTTCTTGTGGTGTATGCTGCTACTTCATCATCGTCGTCATGTTCGATCCTCGGGTCGCCATACTTGTCGAAGTCTTGCTCATTGGCTACTCCATCCATTCCGATGATCTTCCTTTTGCCTCTCCTCACGACAACACGACTGGTCTTTGACGGGTCGGTAATGAAGAAGCATTGGTCCACTTGGGAAGCCAGTACCCATGGCTCATTTTTCGCGGTGACGTTTGCGCCCGCGGTCTTGGATTTGGCTTCGGGTATAACCATGGTGGTGAAATACCGGTCTTCTTTTAGGACGCTCTTGGCCCATCTGACACGGAACATCGGGTCCTTCTCTCCAGCGTAGCTCAGCTCCCAGATCTCCTCGATCCTTCCGTAGTATCTGTCCTTGTCGTTACCGGTGTAGGATTCCATCGTTACCCCGGAGTTCTGATAACCATCGCTCTTCATGTCCTTGGCCTCGGTGTAGAATGTGTAGCCGTTGATATCGTACGCCTCATAGGTCATCAGGTTGTGCTCGGCGCCCTGTGACAAGGCGAATATGAGTTGTTCTTCCGCGGAAGAATCCTCATGTAAAGGGTACGACAGAAGCTTCTGCTTGAACCAACGCGTGAAACATGAGTTGTGCTCTTTGAGTATATCTCCGTCCGTCCTCTGTTGGCCTCGGTCATTGTACGTCTTTTTAATAAAGGTTTTGTGCTCTACCACCCAAGGATCGACCACGTCTATGTGTTGTAGCGCGACTAGGTTTGCTCTTTCAAAGTCGGCGAGTCGACCCTCGAAGTCGACATGCATTTCGCGGCGACCCTCACGGTGACCCCATCCAGCGAGCCTGCCGAGGTGCCTGTTGACGGGCAGACCAACGGGGTTCTCGATGCCTAGATAATTCGTGCAGTACGAGATGCACTCTTCGGTCAGAAAGCCCCTGGCTATGCTTCCCTCTGGACGTGACATGTTGCGAACGTATCCTTTGATGACACCATTCATCCTTTCGAACGGCATCATGCTGTGCAGGAACGTCGGCCAGAGTTGGATGATATCCTCCACTATATGGACCAGCAGATGCACCATAACGTCGAAGAATGCGGGCGGGAAGTACATCTCAAGCTCGCATAGTATCACCACGATCTCTTCCTGTAGCCTTCTGAGTTGCCTCACGCCAATCGACTTCCGAGAGATGACGTCGAAGAAGTTGCATAGGCCAAATAGCGTTTCACGGACGTGCGCGTCCATGATCCCACGGATTGCAACTGGAAGTATCTGCGTCATTAGCACGTGACAGTCGTGAGACTTCATCCCGCTGAACTTCTGCTTCGCTGGGTCTAGGTATCTGCTTATCTTCCCCGCGTAACCGTAAGGAAGTTTTACTCCTAGGAGGCAGGTGAAAAACTGCTCGATCTCCTCCTGACTTAGAGTGAAGCACGCGGGAGGGTAGTCATTTCCGGTCTTCTTGGCCTTTTTGCCTTTGGGACGACTTTCTGTGTCCTGCTTCGCCTCATCATCATCATAATCATATATAGCGTGAAGCTCCTGCCTGATGCCCATTGATTTCAAGTCTGCCCTTGCTTTCGGCCCATCTTTGGTCCTCTCTGGCATGTTGAGTAGGGTACCAAGCAGACTCTTGCACACGTTCTTCGTGATATGCATGACATCAAGGCTGTGAGGCACACGGTGGATCTTCCCGTACGGCAAGTCCCAGAAAACAGACCTCGTTTTCCATACCTTCAGCAGCGGCTCTGGCGCCTTTCGCTTTTTTCCCGGCTCTGGCGCCTTTGCTTCTTTCCCGGCAGTGGGCAGTCTTTCCAATTTTTCAACAACTTGTCTATTTCCTCGCCGCTCCTCGTACACGGGCGTTTTCGGGGTTCAGTTTCACCATCGAACAGATCCTTGCGTTTCCTCCACGGGTCATCGTCGCGAAGCCACCTTCGATGTCCCATGAACACGGTTTTCGAAGACCCGGGATCTCTATCTAGCTGGCGATACGTTGTGTCATCCATGCACCGTACGCATCCAGAAAATCCGTGGACTACCTGCCTCGCGAGATATCCGTAACCGAGATAGTCGTGCACCGTCGTGAGCAGTGCGGCTCTCATAGGGAAACATTCTTTCTCTGCGGCGTCCCACGTATTGGCTGGCGTTTTCCACAGCGTGTCTAGCTCCTCCTTCAGCAGCCCCAGATACAGATTGATGTCGTTCCATGGTTGTTTCGGCCCTTCAATTAGCATACTCATGTGAATGTACTTCCTCTTCATGCACAACCAGGGGGGAAGGTTGTACATCCACACAAACACAGGCCAGGTGCTATGTGTGCTTCTCTGGCTGCCAAACGGATTGACTCCATCGGTGCTCGCGCCCAGCACAATGTTCCTTGGATCCTTCCCAAATTCTGGGTATTCAAAATTCAACGCTTGCCACTGGCTCGCATCCTTAGGGTGACTCAGCATCTTGTCTTTTTTATCTATCTCCGGATCATTTGCGTCATCTTCTCGCTTCTTCTCCTCCCTATCCGCGTGCCAACGCAGGAGCTTTGCTACCTTAGGATCCGTGAAATACCGCTGCAGACAAGGAGTGATCGGAAAGTACCACACCACTTTTCGAGGAGCTTTCTTCCTCTTCTTGTATCGAGTGACGCCGCACACCGGACATATGGTAGACTCCGCGTGCTCGTCCCGATAAATGATGCAATTGTTCATGCAGACATGGTATTTCACGTGCGGTAAATCCAGAGGACACACGATTTTCTTCGCCTCCTCCAAACTGGTCGGGCACTTGTTCCCCTTTGGAAGACGTTCGTGCCGGAATGACATGTTCTCGTCGAAGCATGCGTCGGTCATTTTGTGTTTTACCTTCATCTCCAGAGCCATGAGTGTTACTTTCAGGCGGGTATCCTCGGGCCTGCATCCTTCATACAATGGAGTAACCGCGTCTAACTCAAGTTGATCCACCTTGGCTTTCTCTCGGGCGGCGGCTCTTGCGTTATCCGTCTGCTTGAGAAGCAGCTCTTGAATATAAGGGTCCTGCACCCAGCCCATCGATGGTCCACCGTCGTATGCTCCGTCGGCATCATCATCTTCATGATCATGCCCGTCGTCTGCTCCGGCGCCATCTTCCTCATCATCATGTCCTGCATCTTCTACATGATGACTGTGTACAGCATCACCGTCGTGATCATCTCCTGGGGATTCTTCGCCTTCTCGCCCGCCCGAGCCGCGGTGGTTGCCTTGCTTCCCTTCCTCATTTCTTGCCCGGCCCCCATGGACGACTTCGTAGTCATCTTCATCACCTTGCCACCGATAGCCATCCATGAAACCACGCAAAAGCAGGTGGTCCCGCACCTGCCCGGAATCCGGGTCCGCAATAAGGCTCTGCAGCTTGCATCTTCGACACGGACATCTTATCTCCGTCTCATTCTTTTGAAGCATCTCGGCCTTCGCGGACCTCAAAAACCTATTCCCGATGCCTTCGGTCATCGTGCGGACCATGGTTGCCTGCGGGGTAGAGCAAAACGATATTTTAGAACCAAGAAAAAATTTGGCATGACCTTCCCTAAAAATAGGACCAAAAAGAATGCTTAATGCCAAAATTATCGCCGAAACGGAAATGAATCAACATTCCGGCAAAATATTGGCAACTATCGCATTCCAAATACCGGTACACCTCCAAACACAAACACATATGCAACACCACAAACATATGCAACACCACGAACATACATAGATCTAGCTAGGCCATAAATGGTGCATGTGCAAATTGTTGTAGGGAGAACAACATAAATATAGCTTCCCCCCTTACTTACCTATCAAAACAAGGTAATTTAACTACTTAATTTCAATGAATCTATGGTGGAAATGAGGTGAAAAAGAGGAGGCACCCGAGACAAGGAGAAGGTGGAGAGAATGGAGTGGGGAGAAAGTGAGTGTGGGTAGGAGAGGCTGCCCAAAATATCTTGTTGCTGACCACTTACTAATGGCGCACCAGTAGTAAATGCGCCATTAGTAATCCAGGTTACTAATGGCGCACCTCTATCTGATGCGCCATTAGTAGTTTTGCGAAAAAAAGAAAAAAAATCATACTAATGGCGCACTGTCCAACGGTGCGCCATTAGTAGTTTGAACTAGTAATGGCGCACGGTGGGATAGTGCGCCATTAGTAGTTTTCCAACAAAAGGAATAAAAGATGTAATTAAAAAAACAGCATTAGTGGCGCACTCTGGTACAAGTGCGCCATTACTAGTTACAACTAGTAATGGCGCACCGTGCCAGGATGCGCCATTAGTGTGTTTGGACAGACGCGCTAGTTCAAAAAAAAATTAGGATACTAATGGCGCACCCTAGGCAAGGTGCGCCATTAGTACTTTCAACACTAATGGCGTAGCAGACTGTGGTGCGCCATAGTATATACTAATGGCGCACCACCTGCCTGGTGCGCCATTAGTGTTAATCCCACCTATAGCCTTTTTTCTAGTAGTGCTAAGAACTCCGCGCCGTGCGAGAAGGAAGGATCGGCCGTCGTCCCGACCGTGCTGACCGGGGCTACGGCCGAGGAGGAGGAAGGAACGCAGGACGCTCGAAAGACCGTGGTCCGCGCCAAGGATGGCGCGATCAACCTCGCAAGGATCGCTGGCGATACCTGCCTCACAAGGGAGACTGGAGGGATCAGCCTCGTGAGGATCGCCCACAAGGCAACGCAGGCCTCCCTCCACTGCCGCCTCAGCCAAGGAGGAACGAGGACCGCCATCAAGACGAAGGGGATGGGGGCTTCCAGGAGCCACGCGCGATCGCCTGCATCCTGGGCGGAGCTCAAGCCCCAGCCTCCCAATGCATCTTCAAGAAGTTTGCCCGCGAAGTGAATACAGTCTTACCCAAGCTCGAAGCAACGCGCCCTCTTAGGTGGTCGGCGTGCACCATCACGTTCAGCTCAGTGGATCAGCTCAAGTGTGCGGCCACAGCCGGAGTCCTCCTGATGCTGTGCTCCCCAGTCATCAGCAACGTACTGGTCACCAGGACCCTCATCGATGGTGGGGCAGGGCTCAACGTCCTGTTCGTGGAAACATTCAACAATCTCCAAGTACCCTATGACCAGCTTCAGCCAACCAAGCCTTTCTCCGGGGTCACCGATGGCTCCACGGTCCCGATTGGGCAGGTCCGCCTCCCTGTCACCTTCGGAGCACGCAACAACTACCGCACCGAGCTCATCGACTTTGACGTCGCTCACATCCGCCTGCCGTACAATGCGATCCTCGGGTACCCAGCGCTGGCCAAGTTCATGGCCGTAACTCACCATGGCTACAACGTCCTCAAGATGCCTGGAAGTGGCGGAGTCATCACGGTGCCCTGTGAAGAGAAAGACGCGATGTGTTCCCTGGAACGAGCTTTTTAGGCCGCATCGTTGGAAGACCCGGATCGCGGAAGCAGGAGGCTTCCCGAGACCACCCCCAAGAAGAAGAAGACATCGTCAGGTTCGGCCCCTCAGGAGGCAAGTCCCTCAGGGCCTGTGCCTGCCCAGAGGGATCCTCCCTCCATCGCATAGGAAAGCGCGCCCGGCGCCCTCCTCAGGCAGGGCTCGGGGGCTCTCCCCTGGAGGGCCACTGACCTGGCCATGGTCACGAGGGAGGCGCTTGGGCACCATGTGGAGGCGTGTTTCAAAGCATGTTTCCGTCAAGAAGGAGAAAAGCAAGGAGGGTCAGACCCTCAGGAGTTCGTCAGCGAAGTCATTCAAGAGCTACAGGAATCGAGAATCATGAGAGGCTGTCGCCGTCTACCGGCTGTGGCTCCCCATCCAGGCGAGGATGGTGGGCTGCGCGTCTGCAATCGACATACCAGGGCTCAACCAAGTCGCCACGATGGAGCGCCTCTGGCCCTCGCAAGTGGGGCGCTGCGGAGGTTCGCCCCACGGCTACGCTCGCATGCCTTATGGCTTGCCGAGCGCGGCTGCTACGTACCAGCGCCTCATGAGGGGCATCATGGAGGCTCAAGAGGAAAGGCGTTCCGCAGCCTTGGCGGAGATGGAGATGATTTCCGAGGAGCCACCAGTGCCTCTGGAGCCTCCCGAGGCCCCTGGGCCTGGGGGCTCATGAGGACCGGCTTCCGCAGCCCACCGAGTCTGCTGCACCAACACCCCTTCATCCTCGACATCTTCAGGTGACATCTTTCGAGTTTCATTTCTAGCTGGGAGCGCCCTCCCAGGGCTGCATCATTCCCAGGCCATGTGGGTTCGTCCCTGCGGCATGTATCCCTTTTTATTTCTTGTTGATTAGCTTGCTTTGTTGGGGGCGCCCCTCGGGCCGCACCATCCCCAAGTCGCTCGGGCCTGACCCAGTAATGTCTACCTTCCCAGCATATATTTGAATGAATTCACTCCTTCTCGGCTAATGCGTTTGATCTAGTTGCCTGTTCGATTGACGCCAACTGATGGAATCGCTCCCACAACGGCACGACACTTGCGCATGGGTCCGTCCCTGCAACGTCTACAAACCTGAATGGCTGAGCTCTGGCCGCGGCAACCCCGCATGGCGCCACCTCGTCAAGCCTTCAGTGCCTCGCCTCCCCTCGGAAGCAACTAACGGCTGACTAACAATTATAATGGCAACCCCTTCTTCCTTCTGTGATGAGTTTACAGGATCCCCAAAGGGAGTTGCGCCAGGCGAGGCCCTCGCGGCGTTCCTTTCACTCTCGTCCACGCGAACCGCTTGCACGTTAAAGGGGGGGTGCCTGAGCATCGCGACTCAGGGCTCCTACTGGCTCTCCAGCCCTCACCCTCTGGCCTTGACCATAGCATCGCGACCTGGCATACCAGCGACGGCTGAGACTCGCTCGAGGGCCGGGACCCAAGGACGTAGAGCAGAAAGGGGAGCAAAGGCGAGGGAGAAGGAGCACGCGAGGACCTCGTCGAGCAACCTCACGCCTGCCGATGCACGGACCCCGCGACACACCAGGGGGCGGTCCCCGATCCTCGAGATAAGTCACTACCCAGAAGCACCAGCCACCGTGGCACTGTCCCTGCAACTAATGCAATCCCATGTTAGCGACGCCGCTCTCCTTTCTCACCAAACGATGGCTGCTTGAGCGCCAAGGGGGACCTCCTCAGCATCGTGACTCAGGGGCTCTTACCGGACCTCGGGTCGCTCACCTCCTGGCCTTGACCATGGCATCGTGACCTGGCATACCAGCGATGGCTGAAGCCGCCTTGGGACTGGGACCTGTCGGCGCAGAGCACCAGGCCCTCGTGAGGTTCGAAAGGGAGAACTGAGCTAAGACGGAATGAGCAACTCACACAGCACTACAGCAAGGGTTATATATTGACAAGCGGGACAACAAACACCTTACGAGCCCCCGCGGGGCGCGACTTCGATTCCTCGCAGGGACCGGATCCTAGAGGGACGCTAACTACACGTGCCCCTGCAAAAGACGCCATCATCAACAGTGGGCCGTCAAGCACCGGCGCCAACCCCATCCAGATCAGGATCGGCGATGACCAGACGAGCCCGCCCCGCTCCAGGAGCGGCGCCGGCTCGGGGGCTCGTAGCTGTCGTCGCTCTTCTCCGGAGTCACGAAGAGTTCGCTGGAGTCGCTGGATCCTCCGACGCCTCCATCGCCCAAAGAGCCTCCAAGGGGCGGTCGGCGGGTCCGGTCCTCGCCGTGGCAGGGTCTCCACCACCTCTCCTAGGGCAGCACTCCAGCCGGCGTCTGTTCGCGTCAAAGACCTTGAAGAACATCACCGAGGCACCATCATACTCCAAGTGGACCATGAAGGCGCCCCTCGCTCTGCAACCACGGGTGATCTCGCCCCAGCCTCGAGTCATGAAGACCTCGCCCGAGGCAACGACCGCAACCTCTGCCTCGGTCGCGGGAGTGCTGCAGCCACAGCTCCAGGGGCCTTCCCTGCGGGATAACGGAGGCGGAAAAGGGAGGAAGGCGAATCCAAGACTGAGGAGGCATGGCGGCGCGGAGCACGAACTCTCCGGAGGAGCCCTCGGCGTGGACCCCGGGAGGGACGACCCACACCTTCATGATCCGTCGGCGCCGACGACGGCGTCGCCCGTGGCGATCGGCATCAACCCCGTCAGAGCCCTTGATGTGGGCGTAAAAGGGGAGCGGGAACCCTGGCGGTGCCCGATCGCCCCAAGGCCTCGACACTTCCTGAAGAGTCCCCCCGTCCCAGCGGCGGAGGGCGAGCCGTTTCTTCGATGGGAGCGGGTCTGGTTCCTCTCGAGGGGCCTTTCCTTTCTCCGCAGTAGAGAACCGGCGGATCGGAGTCATCACAGCAAGGCAGAGCAAGGATCGGGAAGAAGGAGAAGCAAGGGGGACGGACTGGAAGGGCGCGCACTTATAGCGGCGAAGGCCAACCATCGGCCGCCACGATCTTAGGTAATCATGACCCGTTTTGCATGCAGAGACTTGTCCAATCCGCGCAGATGCCAAGGCGTCATGGGGGAGCGGAGACACCCACGTCCCATCAACCGCCACGCGGCGCCCAAGGCCGCAGGCTGTTAGGGCCCGTGGCGCTTCTCCCTTGCCCTTTCGCCTCTCGGCACGGCCAAGTCCGGGCGCGCCTTGGGCCTGGTGGCTACTGTCGGCGTTCTAGGAATGGGGGTCCCCAGACTTGCCTGCCTGCGGCCTGCGGTGTGGCTCAAAGGACGCCCAGCACGGCCCATCTTCATCAACACAAGACCCAAGACCCTCGCGAGGGGCCAAGCCTCGCGGGGCGGACGACGCAGAGCTTCCTCAGGCGCGGCCTCATCAGGCTGGCTCACGAGGAGGCGGAGAGATCAAGGCGGGGTACCTCACGAGGTGCCCATGACGTAAGCCATGACGACCAAGGGCGCCAGGCGGGCGCCAGCCTGCACAGTGTCCTCCCTTTCCTCATTAGTGCAAAGGGAGCAAGCGCAGGCGAGAGGATCAAGCAAAGGCATCCATTTCGGTGCAACGAGACCAAGACTAGCTCCGCGACAAGGAGGAGGTCATCATGGAGCCCAAGCCAGCGTCATCACCAGAGCCTTTGGCAGGCGAGGACCAACTTTAGTCAGGATAAGTGTACCAGATGTTCCCCTTCAAAATGGCCAGCTGTTGGCGCCCTTCCCTCTCAATATTTGGGAAGAGGCCCAGGGCCTTTGCCTATAAATAGGACTAGCCACCTCCAGGGTAGGGAGAGAGAGGAGTAAAAGGGGAGGAATCAAGATAGAGGCATCGATGAATCGACCGGCAATCAGACAGAGAGAGAGAGAGAAGGGCGAGTGAACCCCTCTAGCAGTTCGTCGCCCTAGCCAAGAATAGACCCTTGCGAGGCTGTTCTTCCTTGTATTGTTCATCCTCATCAGCCCAAGAGGTAATCCACCACACCACACTGGAGTAGGGTATTACACCACATCGGTGGCCCGAACCAGTATAAACCTTGTGTCTCTTGTGTTGTTCTTTCGATAGTTTAGATCTTTGTGAGACAGAGAGGTAGAGAGCGTAATCTCCGCGCACACCCCAGAGTTCGAACCTTAAGGGTCTGCCGGAACCCGTTGCCCCAAGAATTTGGCGGATAAGAAGGATGGCAAAATGAAAGGTATATTTGATATACATGTTATTGATGTGTACCTTACTAATGCTCTGTGACGCCCGGATAATCAAGCTACAGTAACCTCTGCTAATGATGCCACGTCACCTCGATTACTGTTGCTAATCTCGCGTTAGTTCGAAACCGATTCAAAATTCAAATTCAAAAATATGGCAAACAACAAATGTTTTCATACATTCGAACAAAAATGTGCGGTTAGTGCCAAATATTACATAGGTAATTGTTGCGAAGAAAACACATATTTAGAAAATGCTAAGATGCCCTAAATTAAATAAAACAGAAATGGGAAATAAATAAAAGAAAAGAAAATACAAAAACAGAAAACAAAACTAACAAAAAAAGAAAGAGGAGAAAGCCCCCTCCCCCTGGGCCGAATGGTCCAACTAGCCAGCAGGCCACCAGCCCAAAAGGCCCAACCGGCCACCCCATTCCCCTTAACCCCAACTACCCAAACCCTAACCCCCGACCGACACCCACTTCTCCCCTCTCCCTTTCCCCCGATCCACATCGGATCGGGGCTCACGCCCCCCCACGCTCGATCTGGACTCTGCCCTCCTCGTTGACGCCGTCGCTGGAGCCTCCCACCGCCACGACTCCGTCACCGCCCATCGTCTCCGTCCTCCTCCTCGTCCCCCACTGCCCCGTGCCCTACAAACCCCTCATGAGGCCCTCCCCCTCCTTCTCCTATGCCGCGCTCCCATCGCGCCCACAGTTGTTCCATGCCAGCTGCGACCATGCCTCGCGCGCTCCGGCACCACGCTCACCGCGGTCGGGCCGCGCCTTGGCCACGTGCTGCACCGACCGGCCGTGCCCGTGGTCCCGCGCCCGCTACCGCCCCGGGGCCGCGGCCTCCTCCCCGTGCGCGCCCACCGTGGCCGCACCTCGCACGCGCCCCGCCCCGTGCGCGCCCATCGTGGCCGCCTCCCCCGCTCTGTTGTGGCCTCGCCGGCCCGTACCCCCACAAACCCCGCTCCGGCTCTACCCTGCCATGGCATGCGCTGTCGCCCCATTGCCTCAGCTCCGCCGTCCCCTCCTGCTTGGCCTGGCCGCACGCTGCCCGCGCAACTCAGCCCGCACGCTGCCAGCACCCGTCCCGCCATCGCCTTCGCCCTGCTTGGCCCGCGCAACCCCGCCACCACCTCCACCGCTGCAGCTCGTGCGCTGCCGCGCGCCTCGTTCGTCCAGCCGGCCCCGCGCCGATCCGCCACAGCCAGTGCCCGCCGCCGCGACCGCGCCCCCATCCTGGCCGGAGTCCCCTTCCCGGGTGGACTCAGGCGCGCACACGCTCCGCCCGCGCCCGTCGCCCGCGCCCGCAGTGGCATATGGGCCACTTACCAGTGGGTCTTGCCCCCTGCCTATGACAAACGGGGCCCATCCCCAGAACGTTTATAAAAAATGAATTAAAAGAAATTATTAATAATAAATAAATAGAAATGGTAATCAATTAATTAATTAATGAATTAACTAAATTAATTAATTGTATTTAATTAACCTAATAACTAATTAACCTAATTAAGTACTGTTAATTAATTAGACAGTCAATGGCATGCGGGACCCACACGCCAGTTTGACCCAGTCAACATCCTGTTGACTGCTGACGTCAGCACACACTATTCTGGATATTGATTAAATCTTTTAAACATAATATAAAATAAACAATATCTCAGATGGAAAAACTTTGTACATGAGAGTTGCTTAGAACGACGAGACGAATCCGGATACGCAGCCCATTTGTCTGCCACACATCCATAGCATAGCAAACACGCAACTTTCCCAGATGTTTCCCCCTTCGCCAGTATCACCTCCTACCGCATTAGGGCACACCTAGCACCGCTCATTGTCATGTCATGCATCGTCATGCATATGTTTGCGTTATATTTAATGTTTCTTCCCCCTCTTCTCTCACTGGACACCGAGACCGACGCTGCTGCTACCCAGTACGACTACGGTGTTGACGACCCCTCCTTCTCGGCTGAGCTTCCAAGCAAGCCCCCCCTTGATCACCAGATATCGCCTATTCCTTCTCTCTACTGCTTGCATTAGAGTAGTGTAGCATGTTACTTCTTTCGGTTAATCCTATTCTACTGCATAGCCTGTCATTGTTGCTACAGTTGTTACCCTTACCTGCAATCCTAAATGCTTAGTATAGGATGCTAGTATTCCATCAGTGGCCCTACACTCTTGTCCGTCTGCCATGCTATACTACTGGGCCGTGATCACTTCGGGAGGTGATCACGGGCATATGCTATATCTTTATATTGTTACATTACTTATGATACTGTTCGGAGATGGGGGCTGAAGGGGCAGGTGGCTCCATCCCGGTAGAGGTGGGTCTGGGTTCCTGACGGCCCCTGACTATTACTTTGTGGCGGAGCGACAGGGCTGGTTGAGACCACCTAGGAGAGAGATGGGCCTAGCCCTGATCGGTGTTGGTGGATACTTAAAATAACATGCTTAACGAGATCTTGGTATTTGATCTAAGTCTGGCCACTGGCCTATATGCACTAACCAACTACGCGGGAATAGTTATGGGCACTCAACGTCATGGTATTAGCCGAAGCCTTCTTGACGTCGGCGACTGAGCGGCGTGCGCCGGGTTGGACCGTGTAACGCAACTTCCTTTGTAATGGAGGTTGCTAGGTCTGCTCACCGGCTGCCCTCACAACATGCAGGTGTGCAATGGGCGATGGGCCCAGACCCCTGCGCATAGGATTTAGACCGGCGTGTTGTCCTCTGTGTTGTGCCTAGGTGGGGCTGCGACGTGTTGATCTTCCAAGGCCGGGCATGACCTAGGAAAGTGTGTTCGGCCAAAGGGGATCGAGCGTGTTGGGAAATGTGGTGCACCCCTGCAGGGAAGTTAATCTATTCGAATAGTCGCGATGTTCGGTAACAGGGCGACCCAGAGTTGTACCTTGACCTTATGACAACTAGAATCGGATACTTAATAAAACGCACCCTTCCAAGTGCCAGATATAACCGGTGATCGCTCTCACACAGGGCGACGAGGGGAGGATCGCCCGATAGGATTATGCTATGCAATGATACTTGGTGAACTTATCATCTACTCTCTTCTACATGCTGCAAGATGGAGGCTGTCAGAAGCGTATTCTTCGACATGACTAGCTATCCCCCTCTTATTCTGGCATTCTGCAGTTTAGTCCACCGATATTGCCCCTTTACACAGATACCCATGCATATGTAGTGTAGATCCTTGCTTGCGAGTACTTTGTATGAGTACTCACGGTTGCTTTGCTCCCCCTTTCCTTTCTTCTCAGTTGTCGCAACTAGATGCTAGAGCCCAGGAGCCAGACGCCACCGTCGACGACGACTCCTACCACACCGAGGGTGCCTACTACTACGTGCAGGCCGCCGTCGATGACCAGGAGTAGTTTAGGAGGATCCCAGGCAGGAGGCTTGCGCCTCTTTCGATCTGTATCCCAGTTTGTGCTAGACTTCTTAAGGCAAACTTGTTTAAATTATGTCTGTACTCAGATATTGTTGCTTCCGCTAACTCCTCTATGATCGAGCACTTATATTCGAGCCCTCGAGGCCCCTGGCTTGTATTATGATGCTTGTATGACTTATTTATGTTTTTAGAGTTGTGTTTTGATATCTTCCCGTGAGTCCCTGATCTTGATCGTACACGTTTGCGTGCATGATTAGTGTACCATTGAATCGGGGGCGTCACAAGTTGGTATCAGAGCCGACTGCCTGTAGCAAGCCCCCTTCCACACTCCTTGGCCGAAGTCAAGTCTAGACATTGCAAAACTTTTACTAACATGGCCGTGTGGCTTATGGGCCCACGTCGCCATTGGGAGGTAGTAGGATCTTTTATTCCTCGTCTATACTCTGGGACTCTGATCTCTCTTCTATTCGGGTTTAAATGGTTTTACTAACTCTAACATTAGGATCTCGTGATCACATCCACCTGGAGTTCCCCTTATTACAGATGATCGCCTGCTGCACCAGAAGATTCCGAAGATAATCTCCGATGTTCTCTCAGGACACTTGTGCCCACCGTCTTTGCAAATTCCCTACCACTGTTATATCATTATGGATAACTACATACACTTTCCATTTCAATCCCACTGATCATGTTATTACAAGATACCTCAGAAATTCTCTCTATTGTTCCAAGAATAGTTTGCGCCTACTGCCTTGCAGTTCATTATCCACATAAACACCCCTACGGATAATTTCTCACGCTTACCAAGTATCCGCCCATCCCTAGTTGTTTGTGTGTTTCAATAAGTTCTTTGAAATAATATTCGATCTTCTGAAAATCCTTTGCAGCTTATTGCTCTTGAAATTCTTGCTTGCTTGCATTATGGTTAAACCTTTGTCACTATCATTTTGAGTCCATTGATTCAATGTGTTCTGAATGCTCGCAATCCTCAATAAGATCCTAGAATTCATCCTTTTGGCTCAGACGTCATTTTAAACATGAGCTGAATCTCGACCAATCAAATTGTTGTCGATTTTACGCCTAAGCTTACTCAACTTATCCATCCTTAATCAGAGCATTTGCTTCTGATCCTTTGATTTGGAAATCATAATTCCTTTACACGTGAGCTTTGAATTAGCCAGTTGCTTCTATAATCCAATGCCTTTGAATTGTTTCTTCCTCTGGTTGTGTCCTAATACTCACATCAGCTTCCTTATGCACCATCAGATCTGTTGTTGAAATATCATCCGACAGTGTCCTTCGGATACAAAAAACCTCAAGAAGTTCTTTCCCTGATACATAATGCCTTCAGTAAATTGTATCCTCTCGTTTTGTCACCCATGCTCCACTATCGAGCTTGTGTTATTTACTATTGAAGCTTGTGGTATAAGTTCCCAAGATGCCCCTAAGGGTTGAACCTAAGCCTTTTCTAATCTGTGTGAACCCGGAAACTACTACGTGTCATACTCTATTGCTATGTCAGATAAAACTTCAACACTACAACTTCGTCAAAGGCGAGAAGTGAATGGAAGGTTATGCATTAGAGAAGTGGGAGTCGACCTTGAACTTTGTGTTCACGCCCATGGACATGATGTAGTTCCTATCATGCAAACTTCTTGTAATAATAACTATTTCCTTGATAAATATCATCTGTTATCTGTGAATTGATCCTTTGCAACCGTGGTTCCGACCATGATTGTTCTCCTTTGATTCTATTTCTCGGACGAGTAAAATACTTGCCTTCTCAGATCACTACGCCTGACCAACCTCTATTTTCATCTACCTTCGAGTATTACCCCTTGGTATCTCGAGGATATCACCCCATTGCACTACATGTTATGAATTTCTGATGAAGTAGTAGCTTTCCCCGTCATAGTCAGTCCACGGGTTCTGGGTTGTCGTCAACCGAGAACACCAATTAGTGAATTGAATCAACACTGTGATTCAAGACTCCTAGTACTTTGTTGTTGAGACGATTAATACTCCATCACATCCCTCCTAGCCTGATCGGTTACTTCATGATCATGGTAATTTTAACTGTGCTACCTGGTCCTTCTTCCCGGAGCACAATTTTTGATGATGAGCTAAGCTTACGTCGATCTTCCTCATGATATCATTTTTTCTATGAACAACAAGCTTTCTTTGGAATTTGTGTCATACCCTTGGTTCCATTAACCTTTCACTTCATCATTCCTTTGACTTGATGTCATCGCCGATTGATTACATCTTCGTGGAACCTCTCGGCAAATTTTTTCGTGATCATCATCAACATTTTGACTCCTAGGATATCAATCGAATTTATGATGGTAAGTTTCATCCCGTCCCTTGGTAATTTGAGTTACCATCGACAACATCCTTACCTCCCTTTCATCACAAACTTGTTCATGTTATGGATGCAACTTGCAATCCATCTTGTATTATGTTCTATCTTGAAGTATTATTGTCTTTCTTGTCACGGATGTCATGGGGATTGCTCCACCTCTTAATAATTCTTGGTATAGTGATACTTCTCACCATCACCATTCTTTCTTGGTTCCTGTGTTGATTCTAGCCGAGATACCAACAGGTGAACGGTGCTACTTGGATTCTGTACTTCTAGCAACCATATTGCTTTGAAGTCAATGGTCGACATTTCATTCTTAGACCATTGGTTATCGAATCACCATTCTAACATCGGTCATGCTACCTAAGCCCATATTTCAGGTGCACCTTTTAACCAACATTTAATCGGGTATGTTTTCCTCGAGCATACCTCATTATAACATTTGATCTAACAAATGTTATCTCCTTGTTCACATAATTGTGGAAATCCCTGTTTTGGAAATCTAGATGAATTTTCGCTGAGTTCATCAGCCACCTCCTCATCCTCTCCTTGGTTTAATGATGACCTCATGATTCGGGACTTGCTTCCATAGTTCAATTTCGAGAATCTTACAATGTCGTCTCTGTCGGCGTTCTGGGAACGGGGGTCCCCAGACTTGCCTGCCTGCGGCCTGCGGCGTGGCTCAAAGGGAGGCCCAGCATGACCCGTCTTCATCAACACAAGACCCAAGACCCTCGCAAGGGGCCAAGCCTCACGGGGCGGACGACACGACGCTTCCTCAGGCGCGGCCTCGTCAGGCTGGCTCACGAGGAGTCGAAGAGATCAAGGCAGGGTACCACGCGAGGTGCCCATGACGCAAGCCATGACGACCAAGGGCGCCAGGCGGGCGCCAGCCCGCGCAGTGTCCTCCCTTTCCTCTTTGGTGCAAAGGGGGCAAGCGCAGGCGAGGGGATCAAGCAAAGGCATCCATTTCGGTGCAACTAGACCAAGACCAGTCCAACGGTGGGAAGGAGGTCATCGTGGAGCCCATAGCGGCGTCACCACAGGGCCTTTGGCAGGCGAGGACCAACTTTAGTCAGGATAAGTGTACTGGATGTTCCCCTTCAAATTGGCCAATATTTGGCGCCCTTCCCGCTCAATATTTGGGAAGACGCCCAGGGTCCTTGCCTATAAATAGGACTAGACACCCCCAGGGTAGAGGGGGACAGATGTAGAAGCATCGGGCATCTGGTATCCAGAATCCGAGCAGAGGAGAGAGTGAGAGAGAGAGAAGGGCGGCTGAACTCCCCCAGCAGTTCATCGTCCCAGCTAGAACACGCCCTCACGAGGCTGTTCTCCCTTGTACTGTTCATCATCATCATCCCAAGAGGCAATCCACCCACCACACTGGAGTAGGGTATTACACCACATCGGTGGCCCGAACCAGTATAAACCCTGTGTCTTTTGCGTTGTTCTTTCAGTAGCTAGATCTTTGTGAGACGGAGAGGTAGAGGGCAGAATCTCCGCGCGCACCCCAGAGTTCGAACCTTAAGAGTCTGCTGGAACTCGAAATCCGACATTTGGCGCGCCAGGTAGGGGTGCGCCGGAATTTGTCTTCCACCGCTTCGTTCTCCTCCGACCGTCGCGTCCATGTCTGACGCTCGTCGGGCCCGCGCCGAGCGCCGGGCCACCATTGCCTCCCGCATCACCCAGACGGCTCCCGTCGGTGGGCGTCCTCGTCGTTCCCCGTCGCCCGCCGTCAACGCCGCCACCGACCGGGCGGGGAACGAGCAACAAGCATCGTCTCAGCACCCGTCCGTGCGCCGAGAAGGCCGCATCGCTACTCCGTCGCTCACGCCAGCTGGCTCTTCGTCCCACGCGCTCCGCGCGCCCTTGGAGGCTCGAGCTGCACTCATCGCGGCAAACGAGCTCCTGCGCTACCGTCCCGTCGACGACGTCTACGAAGAGTGGCTCGACCGCGTCGCCGAGCTTGTTCGAGCCGCAGGGGGCTCTCCTGCATCGTCCGCTCCGCTGCACCGCACCCCGCCCCGTGCAGGCCATGAAGCTCCGGGGGCGTACCAGCCACCTCCACTCCAAGAAGGTACCATGGCTCCAAGGCGCGTGGCCCCTGGGTGGAACCCGCTCCGTCAGGCGCCAGCCCAGCAAGAACGGAGCTGCCAAGAAGTCCCTCGACCGCAAGAGGCTGCCCGAGCGTTCCCTGCTCCGGCTCGCCGTGACCCTCCTCCAGCTCCGGCACGTCAAGACCCCGCGCTACTTCCAGCTACAGCGCATGGGGACCCTCAAGGCCAAGCTCTCCCTCGACCGAAGCCTCCCGTGGCCACTGCAGGCTGCCGCGCCTACACCACCGAGCTGCGCAGCGTTGCGTGGCCCGGCAAGTTCAAGCCAAACCTACCTCCTCGCTACGACGGCACGACTGACCCCGCCGAGTTCCTCCATGTTAGGACCCCGATCCTAAGTCACACCGATCTAGCATGTAACACATCATATCACTTTGCGGCCTCACGCACGGTATTCCCACGGGTGCCACCTTAGCTGGCCCGGGACCGTTTGCGCCTTTTGGCTCACGTATATGATAGTGTCGCTAGCATCCATATCACAAAGAACCCGGGCCGACATGACTAGTCGTGAACCCAAAGCGGCACTAACCCATGGGGACAGGCATACATGAATCAACCTCGAGCATGTCGGTCAACAGCGTGTGAATCCGGGTTGTAGCACTGGGCTAACAGGACTCCGGTAACCCGGGCTATAGCAGGCTAGGCAGGGCTCCGGATGTCACCGTGTGACATTTCCCCGAAGGGACAGACACAGGAACGAAGTGAAACACATGCCGGCCAGTCAAGTGTCCTGAGCAGTAGTGCTGGGCTAGCAGGACTCCGGTGAACCGGGCTGTAGCGGACTATGGCTCAAGGAAGCACTAGACTACATTTCCCCATAAGAGAGGCTGCCAAGGATAAACAACTAGATTGTCGGATCCCACACATACCAAGCATTTCAATCATACACACAGTATGCCCGATATGTGCAAATACAACATGGCATCACAACATAACTCTATGGCTCAAGTATTTATTAATTAGGCTCCAAGGAGCGAGATATTACAAACATGGGTCTCATGACCCAACATTCAGAGCATACAAGCAACAAGCACATGCGGAACCTTAACATGTCTGAGTACAGACATCTACAAATGAAAAAGGCTGAGAAGCCTGACTATCTACCGGATCCTGCCGAGGGCGCGAGATCGTAGCTGAGGTATCAAGCTAAACTTTGAAGTCCAGACGGAACTACTAGCGAGACTGGCGTCTCTCTGCAAAACATAAAATAGGCAAACGTGAGTACAAGTGTACCCAGCAAGACTTACATCAGAACTATCTGCATATGCATCATTATCAACAAAGGGGTGGTGGAGTTTGACTGCAGCAAGCCAGCTATTACTCGGTGCCTATCCTGAACTACGACTGCAAGTAACTCTTTTGAGGTGGCGCACACGAGTCCACATATTCACCATATCAATACACCACTATGGATCCGCTCCCGTCTCCCTACGAGAAGGCCATCCATAACACTCACGCTTATCTTGCGCATTTTAGAGTATCCACTTTCACTTGTCTATGAACTATGCAAGGGGTCCAAGTTTCCATATCCGAGGAATCCGGCTATTCGAATAGATAATGATAACCCTGCAGGGGTGTACTTCTTCACACACGCTCTCGCCACTTATCGCCCTGTACACGTCATGTACCTCGGCAACCTTCAAGCGGAAACCAGGCGAGGGAGTCGGCCACGACCTGACTAACCACGCAAGTCTCTCGTCCAGGTTTATCGCCTATTCGGGTTCCATCCGCAAGGATATCCGGCCGGGGTGTCGCTCACGGCCCCAAACGATGTGAGCAGGGTTCCCAAGCCCACCTCGACGGGTAGATCTACGCTTGGTACACCGTGCCATGGTGCCTAGTCTGTCCCAAGCCCACCTGTACCGGGTGCCACTTGGTAGACTACTAACACTACCTACAAACACCAGAAACTAGTTGCAACTCCTGGACAGAGATCAAGTTGATTAATAAGTCGAGAGGGGTCGAGTTACCGGAACCCAATGTGTGGTAGTAACTGTTCATGGATCACAAACACAGAACTCAGTTCCTGAGAACGGCTGCAATGAGACAACCCACCATGTACTCCTACATGGCCTCTCACCGCTACCTTTACCAAATCGTGTTCACACACTTAGCTCACACACAGTAGGACATGTTCATCACTGTTCCAATTCATCCCCGATGGATCAGACCTGACACAACTCTAAGCATAGCAGGCATGACAAACAAGCATGAATGAGTAGGCACATCAGGGTTCAAGCAACTCCTACTCATGCTAGTGGGTTTCATCTATTTACTGTGGCAATGACAGGTCATGCAAAGGATAAAGGGGTTCAGCTACCGCAGCAAGTAACAGATGAATCGTTGTTGTCCTAATGCAGTAAAAGAGAGCAGGAGCGAGAGAGTTGGATTGTATCAGAATGAACAAGGGGGTTTTGCTTTCCTGGCACTTCTGAAGATATTATAACTCTTCATCGGTGTCATCGAACTCATCGTCGGTACGTCGTCTACTAAGAGGGGACAAACACCGGCAACATAGAAGGAAACACCATCAATGCAATGCACAATATGATGCATGATCATGACATGGCAATATGCTGTGGTTTGAGCTAATGCAACTAGCAGCAGGTTAAATGAAGTTGGTTTGAACCCTAGGTTCAAATTCAAACTCCATATGTGAAGGTTTAAATGCCATTATAAGATTTGGCCTAAACAGCAGCCCTAAGTTGTTCTATCATGCATGAAAATGGTACATATGGATATATTGGATTTTTCTGATCATTTTTCATATATAAATTATTTCATTCTGAGCTACGGTTGATTTTCTATGATTTTTAGAAGTTTTGGCTATTTTCTGGAATTTCATGTAAAAGAATAAATCCAGAAAAAGAGTTATTGCGTCAGCACTACGTCATTGTGACGTCAGCAGGTCAACGAGGCGGTCCAGGTCAAACTGACCAGTGGGTCCCACTGGTCAGTGTCATGGTGCTGGCTAGAGTCACTGACGTGTGGGCCCAGTCAACGGCCATGTCAGCTTGGTCAAAATTAACGTGTGGGCCCACTGGGGTTAGTTAAACTTTAACAGAAAAATAAACCGTATTTTGTTAGGAAGTGGGACCCAGCTGTCAGTGTGAGAGAGGGTTAATTAGCTGGGTCATTAGCGCCTAATGGCGGCGCCACGTCAGCACGCCGGATTGTCGCCGGCGACGACCACAACCGCGGCAGGAGCTCGCCGGAGTGGTGCTACGGGCGGTGTTGGGCAAAGCCAAGGGCACGAGAGGGTTGCCCTTCCTCGCGCGCATCCAGGGGAGGCACGCGGGAGGCGCGGGTTGGCCGGAGCTTGCCGGAGCGAGCTCGCGGCGGCGGGGTGGTCGGAGTCAACGGCACCGACGAGCAGAGCGGCGCCGGAGCTCGGACGTCGATGGATTCAACGCCGCAGGGCACGGCAGGAGCAGCATATGGCCGCTACGGCCCCGTGGTGACGCGCCGAGCACGGTAATGCGCTCGGTTTCGAGCTCATGTGGAAGTGGCCTCGACAACGAGGAGCTCAGGCAGCGGCGCGTGCGGGCGAGCGCGATGTGGCGGCTACGGCGTGTAGCAGAGCAAACGGGGAGGGGGAGAAGGAGCAGGAGCTCACGGCGAGTGCAGAGGGCGTCGAAACAGGCTCGTGGAAGGACTGGAGTTGGCGGGGTGGCGAAGTCGATCCCATCGTCGGGAGGTTGAAGACGAGCCCAGTGAGGACGTTCGGGGGCTTCTCGCGGGGCGTGGTTCGGTGAGGGGATCTAGGACGAGGTGGCGGAGCTTCTGGGCTGCTCGGGAGGACGAGGGAGAGACCTTGGCCGCGGTGGTGCATGTCGGTGGCGGCGGCAGCGCTCGGGTAGCCTCGAGGGAAGGAGAGCAGAGGAGAGGGAAGAGGCACGGGGAGAGAGAGAGGGGCCCGAGGGGGTGCGTGGCGCTCTTAGCAGCCTCCAGCGGCAGCGGCAAGCAGGAGCTGGCCAAGCGCGTGTGCGCGCGCCACGGCCACACGCCCTCCTGCCCACTGGCAGGAGGTTGAAGACAGTAGGAGAGAGGAAGAGGTGGGCTGGGCCTAGCTGGGCCGGTCCTGTTGGGCCACCAGGTAAGTGGACTAGGTGAGTTCTGTTCTTTTTTAATTTTTCTGTTTTGTTTCCCTTTTCATTTTATTTTGCCACTGTTTTCAAATTCAAAAGAATTTCAAACAGTGCTAAAACATTCTGAAATATTTTTTGTTACCTCTCTGGACTATTCCAAAAGTACATAAAGCATTTCAAAGCATTTGAAAATATATTCATTATATATTATGAATATATCTCCAAATTCAAATAGATTATTGATTTAAATTCAGAGACCAAATAATTCCTTAAAAATGTTCCAGAATTTTGGTTTGATATATAACTCTTGCCAAAATTCACAAAACTATTTTTAGGGCATTTTGGATTCACATAATGCAATTTAAACGATGCTTGCCCTTCTTTTAATTAGATTTCTGAGGTTTCAACAATCCTCAATTCAAGTTTCAGAAATTTAGACATGATGCAAGATGCTCTCAAATGCAACTAATACAAGCAAAGTCTAGGGTCGTGACACTCCAGCTTTACGAGCTGGGCATCGAAGCTGCCAACGGGGACGAAAAGGTCATGGCGAACTGGTTCCCCATGGCGCTCAAGGAAGGAGCTCGTACCTGGTTCCTGAACCTGGCCCCGGGCACGATCTCTTCCTGGGACCAGATGCACACCCACTTCATCGCCAACTTCCAAGGTACTCGCGACCGGCCGCCCGCCGTGAGCGACATGCGCCGCATCAAGCAACAACCCGGAGAGACCCTGCAAAAGTACATCCAGCGCTTCAACAACGCGCGCCTCAAGATCCCACAGGTGTCCGAGGAAGCCATCATCTCAGCCTGCTCCGACGGCGTGCGCGACATCAAGATGAAGGAGGAGCTGGCGATGCATGAAGACCTGTGCACCTCCCTGGAGCTGTTCAACTTGGCGACCAAGTGCGCCAGAGCTGAGGAGGGGCGTCTCTCCCTCCTCGAGCTGCCTGCCGCGGACCCAGAAGAGAAGAAACCCAAGGCCAAGGACGTGAAGCGCAAGGGGGCTGCCGTGCTCGCGGCAGAGCCTGATACCAAGCGGGGCAAGGATCTGCCCGAATCCTCCAGGGGCAGCCGATACTGCGTGTACCACGATCTCCACACCCACAACACCAATGAATGCCAAGAGCTCCGCGACGTGAGAGAAGGAAGGATCGGCCGACGCCCCGACTGCGCTGACCGCGGCTACGACCGAGGAGGAGGAAGAAACCCAGGACACTGGGAAGACCGCGGCCCGCGCCAAGGGTGGCGTGATCAACCTCGCGAGAACCGCTGGCGAGACCTGCCTCGCGAGGGGGATTGGCGGGATCAGCCTCGTGAGGATCGCCTGCAGGGCAACGCAGGCCTGCCCCAACTGCCGCCTCAGCCAAGGAGGAACGAGGACCGCCACCAAGACGAGGGAGCTTTGGGCTTCCAGGAGCCGCGCGCATCCTGGGCGGAGCTCAAGCCCCAGCCTCCCAACGCATCTTCAAGCAGTTTGCCCGCAAAGTGAATGCAGTCCTAACCAGGCTCGAAGCAACGCGCCCTCTCAGGTGGTCGGCGTGCACCATCATGTTCAGCTCAGCGGATCAGCTCAAGTGCGCGGCCACGGCCGGGGTCCTCCCGATGCTCTGCTCCCCATTCATCAGCAATGTACTAGTCACCAGGAACCTCATCGACAGTGGAGCAGGGCTCAACGTCCTGTCCGTGGAAACATTCAACAATCTCCAAGTGCCCTATGACCAGTTTCAGCCAACCAAGCCTTTCTCCGGAGTCATCGACGGTTCCACGATCCCGATCGGGCAAGTCCTCCTCCCTGTCACCTTCGGGGCCCGCAGCAACTACCGCACCGAGCTCATCGACTTCCAAGTAGCTCACATCCGCCTGCCGTACAACGCCATCCTCGGGCATCCAGCGCTGGCCAAGTTCATGGTCGTAACTCATCATGGCTACAACGTCCTCAAGATGCCAGGAAGTGGCGGAGTCATCACGGTACCGTCTGAAGAGAGGGATGCAGTGTGTTCCCTGGAGCAAGCCTTTCAGGGCGCATCAATAGAAGACCCAGATCGCAAAGGAAGGAGGCTTCCCGAAACCACCCCCAAGAAAAAGAAGGCGTCATCCAGACCGTCCCCTCAGGAGGCAGGTCCCTCAGGGCCTGCGTCTGCCCAGGGGGACCCTCCTTCCATCGCATAGGAAAGCGCGCCCGGCGCCCTCCTTAGGCAGGGCTCGGGGGCTCTCAGCTGGAGGGTCACCGACCTGGCCAGGGTCACGAGGGAGGCGCTTGGGCACCACGTGGAGGCCTGCTTCGAAGCACGTCTCCCTCAAGGAGGAGCAAGGCAAGGAAGGTCAAACCAGCAGGAGTTTGTTAACAAGGCCGTTCAAGAACTACAAGAGTCAAGAATCACGAGAGGTTGCCGCCGTCTACCAGCTGTGGGCCCCCATCCAGGCGAGGATGGTGGGCTGTGCATCTGCATCGACGTACCAGGGCTCAATCAAGTCGCCATGACGGAGCGCCTCTGGCCCTCACAAGTGGGGCGTTGTGGAGGTCCACCCCACAACTATGTTCGCATGCCTTACGGCTTGCCGAGCGTCGCTGCTGCGTACCAGCGCCTCATGAGGGGCATCATGGAGACTTAGGAAGACAGGTGTTCCGCAGTCCTGGCAGAGATGGAGATGATTCGTGAGGAGCCACCAGCGCCTCCGGAGCCTCCTTAGGCCCCTGGGCCTAGGGGCTCGTGAGGATCGGCTCCTGCAGCCCACCGAGTCTGCTACACCAGCACAACTTCGTCCACGACAACCCCAGGTGACATCTTTCAAGCTTCATTTCCGGCTGGGAACGCCCCCCAGGGCTGCTTCATTCCCAGGCCGCGTGGGTCCGTCCCTGCGGCATGTATCCCTTTTTAGTTTTCGATCATTAGCTTGCTTTGTTGGGGGCGCCCCTCGGGCTGCATCACCCCCAGGCCGCTCGGGCCAGGCCCAGTGGCGTGTATCTTCCCTGCGTTTATTTCCAACTATGCATTCGCCTATCATGCTTGATTACTTGATGCCTGTTCACGACACCTCTTCTTCCCAATGTCGACCACTTGCACGTTAAAGGGGGGTTACCTGAGCATCGCGACTTAGGGCTCTTACTGGCTCTCCAGCTCTCACCCTCTGGCCTTGTCCACGGCATCGCGACCTGGCATACTAGCGACGGCTAAGACAAGCTCGAGGGCCGGGGCCCGAGGACGTAGAGTGCCGGCATCTAACCCAATCTGCAGGAACACATCTCAAGATACGACCCAGTGCCAGGCGCAACCTGCCTAGCGGTAGGGCCCCGTGAGTCCCGCGCTGGCTCACGGGTGCCCAGATACACCTCACCTAGCCTTACCGTGCCGGCCATGTGTCAGGGCGGGGCTGTACACGCCCCGGGGGCTCCTCCCGGAGGGGAGCCCCCTCCGACGCACCAGTGGAAGCACCATGTTCCGCGCTGGCTGACGACACTGCCGAGGAGCGGCTATGCCCGTACACATACGGAAGCGCTATGCTCCGCGCTGGTGATAAACAACTGAGGGTGGCCTCCGGGCCGCATCAACCTCAGGGAGCCCAGAGCTCAGTGTCCAGCCTCATCGCAACGCCTCCCCTCGGGAGCGCCGCGCGAGGGGGCTAGGCACGGGGGCTACGACTGGGTCACGCCCAGGCTTATGCCACCCAGCCAGGCCCCTCGGGCCTGGTTCGTCGCGTGTCTCTCCCCGAGCGGAGCCAAGGTATGAAGGCCGTTTGAGCGTCAAGGGGGACCCCTGAGCATCGCGACTCAGGGGCCTAACTGGTCCCGTAGCCCCTCAGTCCTTAGTTCCGAAAGGTTATGCTGGGTGAGGTACGCGCGGGGCCGGGCTGTGCAGACGTAGAACGGTGGTCTCACTCGCATCTCACCTCATCACCCGCTGTTTGCGCGTCAAGGGGGACCCCTGAGCATCGCGACTCAGGGGCCTAACTGGCTCCGTAGCCCCTCACTCCTTAGTTCCGAAAGGCTATGCTGGGTGAGGTACGCGTGGAGTCGGGCTCTGCGGACGTAGAACGGAAGATACACCTACATCACACTTCCCTACTTGTTGTTCGTGCGCCAAGGGGGACTCCTGAGCATCGCGACTCAGGAGCCTAACTTGTCACGTAGCCCCTCACTCCTTTGGTCCCGTCCTAGTTTCTGGTCGGGGCTAATGCTGGGTGAGGTACGCGCGCGGTCGGGCTCTGCCGGCGTAGAACACAAACAAGTAGGGAGGAAAAGCATGAAACTCAAAGAATTTAAAAGAAAATATTACAGTCCATACTGTCGTATCAGTACCAAACGCAAGTTTAAATGCCTCCTCGAGGCGTGATGCATGTGCAGGAAGTAAAAGAAGAACAGGAGAGGCAGCGAAGTCACTCGTTGGCAGTGGGGCAGCGCGGAGTGGCCTCGCTTCATGGAGCAGTAGGGCCGGCAACGCCTTGCTTTGGCTTGGTGCTAAAGGCCCGGAACTTCCCCAGCAGCACCTCCGCGCGCCCCTTCACAGCTTCAACAGCAGCGGCAGCACCCTCACCACTCACCGGCTCCAACAGGCCGTCGAGGTCTGCGCTGGGATCGTGAAGGTAGATGTGGGCAAAGACCCGCGTCAGCGCAGCAGAGGACAAGACTCGCACCTCGGCCTCGGCCGTGGGACCGAGGCCAAGGGCGACATCCCCAAGGGCACGAACCAGGAAGGGAAGCAGCTTGGCGGGGCCATCCTCGTCACCGGCCAGCGGGCTCTCCAGGACGCTCTCGTAGAGCGTCTTCAGCGAAGCACGGGCATCTTTCTCCATGTCTGCGAATGCCATGCGATCCTCAGCGAGGACCCGGGCCTTGCGGTCCAGCTCGGCCTTCGTCACCTCCAGCTCCTTCTTCAGCGCGCCTAGGCGGTCGCGGCACTTCTTGAGCTTGGCCTCCCGATCATCGATGGCCGCCTCGCGAGCCTTCGCGCCTTCCTCCTGCTCTTGGCGAAGGCGGACCTCCTTCGCGAGCTGGTCCCGCAGGCCCTGTAGCTCTTCCTCCAGCTCCTTGCAGCGACCACGGACTCCAACGACCTCTCCCAGGGCCGCGTCTCGGGCAGCCTTCGCCTTGAGGGTGGCCTCCCTCTCTCCGTCACAGGTCGTCGAGGCCTGAACCAGCGCCGCCCGAATCGAGGCGTTGGAGCGGATCCACCCCGAAGCCAGCTCCAGGCGCCCGGCCACCAGGCGAGGGTCGGCGCCAAGAAGATCCTGCCGTAGCCGGTCCAGTTCAGCAACGGCATGCTCTAGGACGGCGGAAGAAGACGAGAAACATCGGCACGCTCCAAGGCAGAGCGACCACGGACTCCAACGACCTCTCCCAGGGCCGCGTCTCGGGCAGCCTTCGCCTCGAGGGTGGCCTCCCTCTCTCCGTCACAGGTCGTCGAGGCCTGAACCAGCGCCGCCCGAATCGAGGCGTTGGAGCGGATCCACCCCGAAGCCAGCTCCAGGCGCCCGGCCACCAGGCGAGGGTCGGCGCCAAGAAGATCCTGCCGTAGCCGGTCCAGTTCAGCAACGGCATGCTCTAGGACGGCGGAAGAAGACGAGAAACATCGGCACGCTCCAAGGCAGCAGGAGGAGTTGGGGGAGCAGCGGACGGCGGAATGGGAGGAGAAGGTAGCGGCGACGAGACCACAGCAGCCTGAGGCGGAGTCTGCTGCGCCCCGACGACCGTGGTGCCGGCAGCAGGCAAGGTCACCTCGGGAGTCACCTGGGCCATGGGGGCTGGGCTCGTCCCAGCCAGCTCAGCTAGGCCGCGCAAGGATGACCGGGCAGGAGAAACCCGTGTGTCACGGTCGCCTTCCCCTGCAGGCGGAGGCGTTGCCGCGGATGGGGCCTCGGGAGCCCCCTTCGGCTTCTTCGCCGCGGGCGCCAGCCTATCCAAAGGGAAGCAAACATCAAGCCTCAACGGCGGAACAAGGGACAAAGACGAAGGATCAAGCACTTATGGGTTGTCGCTGGAGAACTCGAGCAGCCTCCGGCCATACTTGAAGCCAGAAAGCCGAGTGGAGGGATTAGCCTCAGGCGCAGAGGGCGTGTCTGCGGAGATCGGGGGTGAGCTCCTGCTACCCAGCACGTCATCGACCTCATCATCAACGCTTGACGAAAGGCGGAGAGTACGGGACTTGCGCCGGGGGAGGGGAGCCCTCGACTCTCCGTCAGTTGCCTCGGAGTCGGGGCCCTCCTCCTGCTCCTCTTCGCCCTCCTCTCCGCTCGAGTCGCCGGAGGACACGTCCACCAATCCCTCGGGAGCCACCGCGGGCACGGGCCCGTCCCCGTTGAAGACGGGCATGGACTCCACCACCTGCTTCCATTCGTCGCGAAGGAACAAGGGCGCAGGCGCGCCCTCCAACCTTGCCACCTCGCCCTCGACCAGGGATTGGAGAACCGCGGTCAAGTCCTCGTCGCCCAAGGCCGCGGGGCTCGGATGAGGCCTCCACATCGGAGGTGAGTACCGCCGAAGCGGAGCCAGCTGGTGCTCCAGGAACTCCCTCAGCAGCGACGCACCGGTCAGCTTCACCGCCGCCGTGCCAGCCGGCTTCAGGTCCGCGTCCATCTTCTCCAGAACCGGCTTCGCGCGGGGGTCCGTAAGCTCCGCCCGGGACCAGTCGCCGGAACTCATGGGCTGCTCCGTGGGTAGGATCAGCCGAGGGTGGATGCGGCCGGCGTCCACCAAGACCCACTTGCTCCTGAAGCCCTCAATCCTCTTCCCGGGATTCGAGATGGCAATGGCGCCACCACACGTGATGAAGCTCGCGCATGCGGAAGGGGAACCGCGGGTGACCCGGAGGTAGAAGTAGTGGCGCAGCAAGGGCACTGAGGGTTGCACCCCCACATGAGCCTCGCAGTAGTAGGCGAAGATCGCCAGGAGAAGGATGGAGTTGGGGTGGAGATGCAGAGCTTGCAAGTCGTAATGGCGGAGGACAGAGAGGAAGAACTCGGAGAAAGGAGGCACCAGGCCCGCGGTAATGGAGCTTACGAAGAGAGGGTAGAAGGTGCTTCCTCGACCCTCAGGGGTGGCGGAGCCGACCTTGAACACCCGCGCCCCGTCGATGCCCCACGCCGCCGCCATCCAGCGCAGCCGGGCAAGGCTCGCCTCCGACGCATTCGGCGACTCCAGAGCCGGCGAGAACCAAGCTTCAGCAGGAGGCTGACGCGGCGCCATGTCTTCCTAGGTCACAGGGGAGCAGATCTGGGAGTTTGGAGGAAGGAAGGAGAGGCGCAAGAAAGGGGATCTGGGCAGCGACAGGAGAAAGAGAAGAGCAAAGCCTGGGCAGACACTGCGCCTTTAACCTGCGCGGTTGCGGAGGCGCTCGCGTCCAATCAAACGCCATGCGGCGCCCAAGGCCGCAGGCTGTTAGGGCCCGCGGCGCTTCGCCCTTGTCCTTTCGCCTCTCAGCACGGCCAAGTCCGGGCGCGCCTTGGGCCCGGGAGCTACTATCGGCGTTCTGGGAAGGGGGGTCCCCAGAATTGCCTGCCTGTGGCCTGCGGCGTGGCTCAAAGGGGGCCCAACACGGCCCAACTTCGTCAACACAAGACCCAAGACCCTCGCGGGGCGGACGACACGGCACTTCCTCAGGCACGGCCTCGTCAGGCTGTCTCATGAGGAGGCGGAGAGATCAAGGCGGGGTACCTCACGACGTGCCCATGACGCAAGCCATGACGACCAAGGGCGCCAGGCGGGCGCCAGCCCGCGCAGTGTCCTCCCTTTCCTCTTTGGTGCAAAGGGGGCAAGCGCAGGCGAGAGGATCAAGCAAAGGCATCCATTTCGGTGCAACAAGACCAAGACCAGTCCAACGGTGGGAAGGAGGTCATCGTGGAGCCCAGGACGGCGTCACCACAGGGCCTTTGGCAGGCGAGGACCAACTTTAGTCAGGATAAGTGTATTGTATGTTCCCCTTTGAATTGGCCAATTGTTGGCGCCCTTCCCGCTCAATATTTGGGAAGAGGCCGAGGGCCTTTGCCTATAAATAGGACTAGACACCCCTAGGGTAGGGGCATCGAGCAATCTAGCAATCGCATCAGGGAGAAACCGGTTAGAAAGACTCAGGCAGCAGAGAGAGAGAGAGAAGGGCAGTTGAACTCCTCCTAGCAGTTCACCCCTCCCAAGCCAAGAACAGACCCTCGCGAGGCTGTTCTTCCCTGTATTGTTCAGCATCATCAGCCCAAGAGGCAATCCACCACACCACACTGGAGTAGGGTATTACACCACATTGGTGGCCTGAACCAGTATAAACTCTGTGTCTTTTGTGTTAATCTTTTGATAGTTTAGATCCTTGCGAGACGGAGAGGTAGAGGGCATAATCTCCGCGCGCACCCCCAGAGTTCGAACCTTAAGGGTCTGCCGGAACCCGAAATCCGGCAGATCTGCCCGGACGTCTCCTGCCAATCCTGTCAAAGGTACAGGAGTTTAGATCCTGCATAGAGTCAAACTATGGAAAACGAGTATCCTGTAAAAGGTAAAACCGCTTACCGCGTTGGCTTGCCGCTTTGCACTGAATCCGCGGTCCTCGGTAAGGGGAGGAGGAGCCTCGGCGCTCTTGAATAGCACCTTCCAGGCATCCTCATGGGTTGTGTCGAAGAGCCGGCTCAGAGTTTGGTGCTGGGTCGGATCGAACTCCCACAAATTGAAAGCCCGTTGTTGACACGGCAGGATCCGGTGGATGAGCATAACCTGGACTACGTTGACGAGTTTGAGCTTCTTGCTCACCAGGTTCTGGACACATGTTTGGAGTCTGGTCACCTCTCCCGAACTACCCCACGCCAGGCCACGCGTAGGGGCTCCGGATCAGAACTCGGGGGCTGCGACCCATTTGGGGTCACGTGGCTCGGTGATGTAGAACCACCCCGATTGCCACCCCTTTATGGTCTCCACGAAGGAGCCCTCGAGCCATAGGACGTTGGGCATCTTGCCCACCATGGCGCCTCCGCACTCCACCTAGCGGCCGCCCACAACCTTCGGCTTGACATTGAAGGTCTTCAGCCATAAGCCGAAGTGGGGCCGAATGCAGAGGAAGGCCTCGCACACGACGATAAACGCCGAGATGTTGAGGATGAAATTCGGGGCCAGACCATGGAAGTCCAGGCCGTAGTAGAACATGAGTCCCTGGATGAATGAATGGAGGGGGAATCCCAGTCCGCGGAGGAAATGGGTAAGGAAGACGACCCTCTGATGGGGCCTGGGGGTGGGGATGAGCTGCCCCTCATCAGGGAGCCGGTGCGCGACATCGTCGGGCAGGTATCCGGCTCTCCTCAGCTTTTTGACGTCTCCCTCTGTGACGGAGGAGACCATCCACTTGCCTCCCACTCCAGACATGGTTGGAGAAGGTTGAGGAAGAAAGTGCGGACTTGGGCGCTGGAGCTCGAGTATGCGGAAATGGATGAGCAAAGGAGGAAGAAGGCGTGGGCGAAAAGGCGGATCCTTATCACCTTATATGGGCGGACGAAACTATACGTCCCCACCAGCCTGGTAAAACTCGCTTATCTCCCAAGCGCCGTAATCAATAGTGCGGTTGGGTTACCCACGCCCGTATTGATGAGAATCCTGGAATAAGGGTACACGATCTCTGCCTCGACAAGACGTGCTAAGGAAACCGCCTCGCAAAACGCGCTGAGGTGGGACAGTAAAAACGATTCGATTAAAGGCTTGGCTGTGGTGTGATGTCATACTACAGAATATGTCAGCAGATTAGATTTGTGTAAATATTATTCTCTTTACGGTGGTATGTGGAACTTATTTTGCAGAGCCGGACACTATCCTTGTGTTCAAAAATCTTCTATGAAGTATTTGGAGGGGGAACCCGCCTTGCAATGCCGAAGACAATCTGCGCGCCAGACTCATCGTCATTGAAGCTTGGTTCAGGGGCTACTGAGGGAGTCCTGGATTAGGGGGTGTCCGGATGGCCGGACTATAACCTTTGGCCGGACTCTTGGACTATGAAGATACAAGATTGAAGACTCCGTCCCGTGTCCGGATGGGACTTTCCTTGGCGTGGAAGGCAAGCTTGGCACTACGGATATGTAGATCTCCTTCCATTGTAACGGACTCTGTGTAAACCCTAGCCCTCTCTGGTGTCTATATAAACCGGAGGGCTTTAGTCCATAGGACGAACAACAATCATACCATAGGCTAGCTTCTAGGGTTTAGCCTCTCTGATCTCGTGGTAGATCTACTCTTGTACTACCCATATCATCAATATTAATCAAGCAGGAGTAGGGTTTTACCTCCATCGAGAGGGCCCGAACCTGGGTAAAAACATCGTGTCCCTTGTCTCCTGTTACCATCTGCCTAGACGCACGGTTCGGGACCCCCTACCCGAGATCCGCCGGTTTTGACACCGACAGTTTCCCTCATAAGCATTCTGTCGTAGCCGAGCTGCCCCTTACCTATTCGTAAGTACATTGGAGTTCTCGAAGAAAAGGATGACTTCACCATGATGACCTGAAGCAGAGAAATGAAGACGTCAATGTAATGGACCGATCTCTTCAAGAAGAGCAGCCAAGATTGAGAAGATCCGTTAAAAGTTTCGTAACCAGACCTTTCCCCCCATAGACCCCCTCTTAAATCTCGGGACGAGATTTCTTGTAGTGGAGGAGAATTGTGACGCCCCGATAATCAAGCTACAGTAACCTTTGCTAATGATACCATGTCACCTCGATTACTGTTGCTAATCTCGTGTTAGTTTGAAACCGATTCAAAATTCAAATTCAAAAAAATATGGCAAACAACAAAAGTTTTCAAACATTAGAACAAAAATGTTCGGTTAGTGCCAAATATTACATAGGTAATTGTTGTGAAGAAAACACATATTTAGAAAATGTTAAGATGCCCTAAATTAAATAAAACAAAAAAGGGAAATAAATAAAAGGAAGGAAAAAACAGAAAACAAAACTAACAAAAAAAAGAAAAAGGAGAAACCCCCTCCCCCTGGGCGGAATGGCCCAGCTATCCAGCAGTCCACCCGCCCAAAAGGCCCAACCGGCCACCCCATTCCCCTTAACCCCGACTACCCAAACCCTAACACCCCACCGACACCCAGTTCCACCCTCTCCCTTTCCCCCGATCCAGATCGGATCGGGGCTCACGCCCCCCCCCCCCCCCCGCCGCTCGATCTGGACGCCGCCTGGCGCTGCTCGACGCCGTCGTTGGAGCCCCGCACCGCCACGACTCTGTCGCCGCCCGTCGTCTCCGTCCTCCTCCTCTTCCACCACTGCCCCGTGCCCTGCAAACCCCTCGTGAGGCCCTCCCCCTCCTTCTCCTCTGCCGCGCTCCCGCCGCGCCCACCGTTGTTCCGCGCCGGCCGCGACCACGCCTCGCACGCTCCGGCCCCGCGGTCGGGCCGCGCCCTGGCCACGCGCTGCACCGACCGGCCATGCCCGTCGTCCTGCGCCCGCTACCGCGGCCTCCCCCCCCCCCCCCGTGCGCGTGCACCATGGCCGCGCCTCGCCCCCTACGCGCCCACCATTGCCGCCTCCCCCGCTCTGCTGCGGCCTCCCGGCCTGCACCCCCACAAACCCCGCTCCGGCTCTGCCCCGCCATGGCCTGCACTGTCGCCCCGTTGCCTCAGCTCCGTCGTCCCCCTTCTGCTTGGCCTGGCCGCGCGCTGCCCGCGCCGCTCAGCCCGCATGGTAATAGCGCCCGTCCCGCCGTCGCCTTCGCCCTGCTTCGCCCATGCGACCCCGCCACCACCTCCACTGCTGCAGCTCGTGCATCGTCGCGTGCCTCCTTCGCCCAGCCGGCCCCACGCCGATCCGCCACAGCCGTCGCCCGCCGCCGCGACCGCGCCCCCATCCTGGTCGGAGTCCCCTTCTCGGGTGGACTCAGGCGCGCACCCGCTCCGCCCGGCCGTGCTTCCACTTGGCGGAGGTGCTGCCGGAGTTCGTCGTGTGGTCGGAGAACCCGGCCGGCACCTGGCTTCAGCTCCCACGCTTCTTCGCCGGCGAGCTACCGGCCATAGGTCCAGGCGGTCTCTGGCTGCAGGCGGACGACTGTTGTAGCAAGGCTTCATGGGTCGTGGTTGAGGTCTCTGTCGCGGGCAATGCAACCCTGGCCGGCAGCTGGCAAACATTTTCCTGCGCATGCGGCCAGGGCCGGCGGTGCACCCTCCACTTCAAGTACAACAGCAATGCGGCCCTCTACGTGAGGGTGTTCGGCGAAGATGGTCGCCGCATTGGCTGCTGCCCTGAGGACAATGATTGTGGTGAGGTGCTCAGCCTTGGCGACGACGGCGACGAGTGTGAAGGCGGTCTTGTCCTTGGCGTCGGCCATGGCTCGTCCAGGTACGACGACTCTTCTTCCGGCGGCAACTCCAGCAGAGGCGGCTACGACCAGCCGCCGCACCCGCTTCGAGGGTGGCAGCAGGTTGTCTCGTTGCTGTGCCCCAGTGAAGTGCGAGGAGGGGTCTGGCTGAGCCCAGGAGAGCGCCATGGGTCCATCCTCGTGAACTGCCACGGGAGCGCACGCTGCTTTTGTTTCATTCTTCCTTTTCTTCATGCATTAAGAGAGAGACAAGTATGGGGCCCCGCAGGGCGTGCAACAATCCATGATTTCCAAGCTGCTATGCTATGTTTATCGTTCATGTGTCATGTCGCAGTATCAGCGTTTTATGTAGGCGCGTAGAAATAACTTAGCTTGACGCGCTTGAAGTAGTTTCTGCCTCATGAGGCGCGCATTTCCCAGTACTGCAAAAATTTGTTAGGGAACTCTTATTCTTCCGAGCCCTGGTCACAGGCGCCGCTGGCCACGACCGAACGCTTCGCATCGCGGTACCCAGGGGGCACAGATTGAGAGAGGTGCGCTAGCTTGCGAGCTCGAACGAGGGTGCCTCGCAAAAAACAAGAAAAACGCTCACGAGGGCACCTGTCCAGCCCCCTCGCGAGGCATGCGAGAGAGAGTACAGGTCAAAACAAGGAACCGAAGGCAGAAACGAAGGTAAAAGGCGATGGAACCAAGCCGGCAAGGAACACCAGAAAGAAAATTTTCATTAAAGAGGGGCAAGCCAACAACGGAAAGCAAATGAAAAGCCGCGTTCGGCACCTAGTCTAGTTTTCTCACCAGCGCGGAGCTAAGTGCTGCCACTAGGACGTGGGAGGGAGCCCCCGAGGCCCGAGGGCGGCACTCCTGAGACTCCGGGGCGTGTACAGCCCCACTCATTATTACCTGAGAGTGTCACGAGCGGAGACCTTCACAGGCACCGGGCCTTGCTTCACAGGCGCCGAGCCTTGCTTCATGGGTAGAACTTTCGGAGGTGCTGGATGTTCCAGGCGTTCTGGATTGGGACCCCATCCTACATCTCCAGGCGCGCGGTGCTAGGCCTGGAGACGTGGAAGACCATAAATGGGCCCTCCCACATGGGTGAAAGCTTATGCAGCCCTTCCCTGGAGAGCACCTGCCTTAGGACGAGGTCACCCGCCTTGAGCATCCTGGAGCGGATGCTGCGGCAGTGATACCGCCGCAGCGCCTGCTGGTATCTTGCCGCTCGAAGCGTGACTTCACGGCGGCGTTCCTCCCCCAGCACAAGGTTCATCTTGGGCATGGCGTCCTGCTGCGTCTCATCAAATGCCAGGACCCGCGCGGAGCGATGCTTGACCTCGTGGGAGAACCGCTTTTGCTCCGTAGATGAGAAAGAATGGGGTCTCGCCCGTTCGCTTGGTGACAGTGGTGCGGATGGACCACAGCACGGACTGGAGCTCGTCGTGCCAGCCCCTGCCGCAGGCCTCGAGCTTCTTCTTCAAGGTCCTGGTCTTGAGGACTCTCAGAACCTCCGCGTTGGCGCGTTCGGCTTGACCATTGCTCCTGGGGTGCGCCATCGAAGCATAGCAGATCTGCGTTCCAAAGTTAGCACAATATGTATTGAAGAGATTGCTAGTGAACTGTGAGCCATTGTCGGTGATGATGCAATTGGGGACCCCGAACCGGCTCACGAGACCCTTTATGAACTTAACCGCAGATCCGGCCGAGATGATGTGGACAGCTTCTACCTCCGCCCACTTGGTGAACTTGTCGATGGCGACGTAGAGGTAGCAGTAGCGCCTAGGCGCTCGGGGGAACGGGATTAAGATATACAGCCCCCAGACTGCAAAATGGCCACGAGAGCGGGATGGTCTGGAGGCCCTGAGCCAGCTGATGGATCTGCTTGGTGTGGAATTGGCAAGCCTCGCACGACTTCACCAGCTTAGTCGCGTCGTTGAGCGTCGTAGACCAGTAGAATCCACTGTGGAACGCCTTGCCTACGAGGGTTCGTGACGACGAGTGGTGCCCATAGTGCCCGCCGTGTATGTCAGCTAGCAGCTCTTTCCCCTGTTCCCTGGAGATACAACGCAAGGAAACGTCATCCGACCGCTTCCTGTATAACTCACCATCCTGGATGCAATACGACGTGGCCTGTCAGGCCGCACGCTTCGCGTCCTCCTCTTTCTTCGCCAGCATCCCTTGCATCAGGTATTCCTTGAACTCCTTGGTCCAGCACCCCTCCTGAGGCTTGAGCGCCAAGAGTAGGCGCGCTCCCGAGGTCGGACCGCAGGTCGGGGCTCCCGAAGCAGGTGGCTGAGGGAGCTCCTCCCGAGGCGGCGCCGGCCTCGAAGGCGGAGGTGCTGCCAATGGCTTGAAGAGCCGCTCCTCGAAGACGCCAGGCTCTTGGGGTAGTCGCTAGGATGCTCTCTTAGCGATGTCGTCGGCCTCCTTGTTGGTTCCATGGGGCACGTGCTGCAACTCTAGGCCTAAGAACTGCTTTTCCATTTTGCGTACCTCCGCGAGGTATGCCTCCATGTGCTCGTCCCTCGGCTCGTATACCTTGTTGGAGAAGTTGATGAGAAGCTGCGAGTCGCCCCTGATGGTGAGGCGCTTCATCCCCAGGGCCACCACAGCCTTAAGGCCAGCTATGAGGCCTTCATACTCCGCTATGTTGTTGGAGTTGTTGGAGACCTTCTTTCCATGCTGGAAGCAGAGCCACACGGCGTAGTAAAGCTTCTCCTGAGTGGGTGAGATGAGCACTGCTCCAGCCCCCGCGCCCTGGCGTGCAAATGTGCCGTCGAAATACATAACCTAGCCGTCCGGCACTTCACTTCCTGGCGAGAGGGACCGATCCTCGCCTGCTTCAAGCCCTGGGGCGTCCGTCCATTCTGCCACGAAATTGGCGAGCGCGGCTCCCTTGATGACCCTGGTTGTGCTGAACTCCAACTGGAATGCTTGCAGCTCGATGTTCCATTCGGCGACTCTTCCCTCAGCATTGGGGCTCCCGAGTACCCTGTCCATCAGGTAGGCTAAGACGACCTTGATGGGATGACCTTGGAAGTAGTGTTGTAGCTTACGTGAGGCCACCAAGAGCGCGAGCAAGAGCTTCTGAGGCATGGGGTACCGTGCCCTTGCATCTCGCAGTACCGTGCTGACAAAATACACACGGTGCTCGACGAGGGTGGGCGCGTCGATGGGGCCTACATCTGCCGGAGGCTGAGGCGCGTCCTGAGGCGATGGAGCCCCTAGAGCCTGGTCGCTCATTGGGGCCTCCGCAGGCCCAAGGGCGCCGTTTTGCTAAGCCTGGTCATCCATTGGCCCTGCTGCAGTCCTTGCGGTGCCCTCTGGGTCTTGTATCGCCCCGGCAGGGGGCGTGGCTCCGCGTGACGCATCCTTGATCTGGCGCTCTTCCCGGACCGCCACTAGAGCTGCGCTGGCAGAGTAAGGAGTGGCGGCAAGGTAAAGCACCAGGGGCTCAAGAGGGCGAGCCGCCACCATCACCGGGGGGGCTGGTCAGGTATCTCTTAAGGTTTTGAAACGCCTGGTCAGCCTCCGGGGTCCACTCAAATGGGCCCTTCTTTTTCATCAGGTTGAAGAACGGTAGGGCGTGCTCTCCCAGCTCGGAGATGAAGCGCCCCAGCGAAGTCATGCAGCTGTCGAGCTTCTACATCTCCTTGAGAGTTTGTGGTGGGCTCATGTCTTCGATCGCCTTGACCTTTTCCGGGTTGGACTCGATCCCCCTGTGGGACACGAGGAAGCCCAGCAGCTTGCCGGAGGGGACGCCAAACACACACATCTCCGGGTTGAGCCGCAAGTACACCTGGCGCAGGCTCGCGAAGGTCTCCTCCAGGTCCTGAATCAAAGTTCTCACCTCCCGAGACTTTACCACAATGTCGTCGACATAGGCCTCAGCGTTCCTCCCGAGCTACTGACCCAGGGCGACGTGCATCAGCCGTTGGAAGGTCGCGCCTGCGTTGCACAGCCCGAACGGCATGCAAGTGTAGCAGTACACCCCACATGGGGTTAGGAAGGCCGTCTTCTCCATGTCCTCTACCGCCATCTTGATCTGATGATAGCCTTAGAATGCGTCCAGGAAGCATAGCAGGTCGCACTCGGCGGTGGAGTCAATGATCTGGTCGATGCGTGGAAGTGGGAACGGATCTTGGGGACAGGCCTTGTTAAGGTTGATGAAGTCGACACACATGCGCTCCTTCCCACCTTTCTTTCGCACAAAGACGGGGTTCGCCAGCCACTCGGGGTACCAAACCTCGCGAATGACACCTGCTACCTCCAGTTTATGGGTTTCCTGGACGATGAAGGACTGCTTCTCCGCGGACTGTCGTCGCGCCTTTTGCTTCACAGGGCGCACATTGGGGCACACCCTCAAGTGATGCTCGATCACCCCTCTTGGGACCCCTACCAGCTGCTTGGGCTCGCAGGCGAATACTTCCTTGTTAGCGTGCAAGAACTTCACCAATGCCTCCTCTTGATCCCGGTCGAGGTTAGCACCTATGGTGAAGGTGGCTCTGGAGGACCCATCTTCCTCGACCAGCACCTGCTTGGTTTCTGCCCGATCTTGAGTGAACAACTGCTTCTTCTTAGCTGGTGCGACCTCCTTAACCCCGGAGACGACCTCATCGGCCGGTCGCGCCGCCGTGGCGGTCTTGAGGGCAAGTTTGAGCACTACCAGAGCTTCCTTGGTATCTCCGACTATGGCGAGGACGTCCTTTCTCCCGGGCATCTTCATGAGGTTGTAGGCCGGATGGGTTCCTGCCATGAACTGAGCCAAAGCCGGGTACCCGAGGATGGCGTTGTACGGGAGGCCAATGCGGGCGATGTCAAAGTCGATTAGCTCCGTGCGATAGTTGTCGCGGGCGCCAAAGGTCACGGGAAGACAGATCTGATCCAAGGAGCAGGAGGAGCTGCCGCCGGCCCCGGAGAAGGGCTTGCTGGGGCAGAGCCGCTCGAGTAGTATGTGAAGGAGGCTAAAAGCCTCCACAAAGAGCACATTGAGGCCGGCGCCGCCGTTGATGAGGGTCTTGGTGACGGCGATGCTGTAGATGGTGGGCGTGCAAAGCATTGGGAGCACGCCCAAGACAACGGTGGTGACAGGGTGATCCCCCGCATCGAAGGTCAGGTCGGCCTAGGGCGCCGCCCAATCCGGGGGAGCCCCCTGCCGCGCAGAGGCGGCGCCAATCTAGCGGAAGAACGGCTTGGTGTGACTGTCCGAGGGCGGGCTTCCGAGCCGCCGAGGAGGGCCGCAACAGCGAGGGGCCAAGAAGACAGCCAAGAAGATGGCCAAGAATGTAGCCAAAGGGGCCAAGAAGGGCCCTCGCCGAAAAGGCGCTCCAGACATGACGTCCGAAAGCGAGACTTCCTGTTTGTCTGCCGCCGACGATTATGAAGAGGAATAAGAAAACGACTCCCCACCTGAAATGGGGAGGAAGAACAGAGCGGCCCCCACAAACCCGGAGGCGACAGCGTCTAAGAGGGTTAAAGGCTCCCTTGCGAATAACCTCGCGTGGGATGTTGATAGCAGTCCGGAGCGACCTCGCCGAACCAAGCCTCGGGCCGCCTCATAAGTACCAGAATCCGAAAATGACCGGCTTCCCTAGTTTTGTAATATTGATATATCTCAAACCTTGTCATTGCAGTCCGGCATGCAACGGCTCCCCGTGATCCTCAACAGAGGGATCGCTGGACTCAAAGGAGATGGCTAGCATGTCGCCGCCACCTGCACATTCCGTCTCTCCCAAGGGTGTCGACGAGGTGGTGTCGCAAAAGACCTTCCCCGACCGGGGGGAGCTTCCGGAGATCGTCGGGGTGACGGCCCAGGGCGATTCCTCAGTTGCCGGACACATGGGGAAAAGCCCCTATGGGGACGGGTGACGGGGGCTGAGCTCTCTTCGGACCTGAGCCGGATACAATTCCAGAGATATATGCGGATCCGGAGTCCAGCGAACGACATTCCCCAAAATGAGGGGACGTGCCTGTTCCGCCGGTGACCTCTGTCCAACCAGAGGCACCGGATAATCTACTGGAGGCGCTACGAGGCGCCTCTATTGTGGATGAACACCGCGCCCTTATGGGCACGGTGATAGAGAAGGTTCAGTTCGTCAAAAGCGGACTGACCGAAGCCTGCACTCACCTTCTATCGGGCTTTGAGGTAACCAATGTGGTTGCAAGAAGAGTATCACAGTATAGACAGTAGCCCCTGATGCTATGTTTGGTGTTCGGAAAGAAAAAAGGCGAACAGAGGATGAAGAAGAAATATCGCAGGAGTCTAACATAAGTTGTCTATGTGAATGAGCAGGCATCACTACAGGCTGCCACCTCTCATGCTGCAGAGGTCTCCGGACTGAAGCGGAGGCTGGAGCGAGCCGAGGAGGAGCTCGGCCTCACGAAGAAGAAGCTGGAGGATAGCCAAGGTATTCAGTAACCTGCGGGTACATTTTAAGAAAAAATAAGAATAGTCCGTCTGGACTAAGGTGTCATAAACATAATTAGGGGCCACGACCAAGGTGGCGGCCCTCAAGAAGGCATTAGCCGAGGCCGAGGACAAAGCGGCCAAGGAACACGCCGCGCGCGAGAAGCATGAGGCCAGGGTAGGCGAGGCGCAGCAACAGCTCCAGGGCGCGATCGAGAGATGAGTCCTTGGAGCGCGACTGTAAAGCGCAAGAATCCGAACTAGCGAAAGCCCACTAGACCGCACAGGATGCACGAGCCGAAGCTCAGAACGCCCTCCAGGAAATTCAAGCGGCCAAGAAGATTGCAGCGGGTAAGTCTTTCACCATGCAAAGCAAGTATGTAGAAGAAACATTCCTTGTACTTATCCGAATTTGGGTTTTCTAGGGGCGTTTATGGATCTGCCGCGCAGTATATCGGATGATGCTGAACACTATAGAGCCGAAGAAGGGATGTCTACGGAGAAGCTATTCTGGTCCCAATATCTTGGACCCGAGCATCCGGTGCCCGTCAGCGACCAGCTGAAGCAGTTGGTCGAGCTGCACAGGTCGGCAGAGCTAGCCATGAAGGACCTAATAGTCCGGTTGTGGCCTGCCGAACCTGTACCTAGCAGCTACTTTGGGCTTGTTCATCAGCTTGTAAGTGCCTGTCCGTGGCTCGAAGCCGTGAAGCGGTTGGTCTATATTGAAGGTGCGCGTATGGCGTTTGCCCGCGTCAAGACGCATTGGACAAAGCCAGATGCCAAGAAACTGATGACTGAGGGGCCGCCGGAGGGCAAGGAGCAACATTGACCCGAACTCTATTTTGATGGTGTCCTGGAGGGGTCCCGCCTTGTGGCGGAGCAATGTTCAAAGGATGTCATGTTGCCATGAGAACATTTGTATTATCTTGCCCTGTAATGTGGAACAATGATGTTATGCAATATAATGATTTTGATTTACATTTTACCTCATGTGCGGCCGTTTATGAAATATGTGGGTTGACTAGTCGTCGGCTTCTCCCCCCATGTAGGTAGTACGGGGGTGTTCGGGATAAATCTAAACACTCTTTACTCCACATTCTGGTCCTTAAAGGAGGTGTTTAGCGCAACGAACAAGGCAATCAGACTATGCGGCCTTTACCGCCCTCACTTAGCCATAGGAGCTTGACAATTAAGAAATTCGGCGAAGCCCCTGGTATTCGGATTGCTGAACTAGGGGCATCGTACTCGCCTAATCAGGAGAACCGATTCTTCGCAAGAAGCCGAAAAAATATCTAACGATTTTGGATCTCTCGAATAGCTGACCAGCTCTTGCCGCATCATGACAGTCAGTTTTCGGCTTTCTCTACTGAGGTGCTCGTCCGGAAGAACCGGGACACAATCGCAGTAGTTCTCCCTTTACTACCCTAGCCGATAGAGCGGAATGTAAGGTAGTAAGCACAGGAGCCGGGCAACCCAACTATTGACCAAAGACATGATTCGGAGCCGATGCATATAATGTTATAAGTTTGGGGTGCCGGACTGTACTGTAAAAGTGTTCAGACTTTTATTGCCGTAATGTGGGGCGTAGTGAAGCCCCTGGCATAGCAATACATACCATGACGTATGTGTGCAATGAATAATAAATACAAAGGTGAGTAAACAAAAATTAAGTAATAAGCTGACGCCACTATTTATTCACTATTGTTATGTAATTAGTACGTCGAGGCGTACCTTGTGCAAGTAATGCAATAAGCAAGTAAGGCTATTTAATATGCCGCAACCAAGGGCGAGCTGCACGCGGCCAAGTAAAACAGGTATGGCAATCGTTTAGTAGAGACCACCTGGGGGGTTCCCTTGTATGTCAGAGCTTCTTGCCTCCTTGGTGTGTTCTACAAGCAGGCAGTCCGCATAGACCTTGAAAAGGGGAAAAACCTGAAATGAAAAGCAAAAGTAGAGATGTGCAAATCCCAGGGTCGGTCAAGCCGCACTGTGGGTCAGGAGCGAGTTATGCCTCCATCAGTACCCATGGGGTTTTGAGTGCGTAATTATGTACGCGCTATACGAATGCCATTTCCTCATCAGGGATTGGACAGACGCCGAATTACTAATTCAGCACTTGACGAACCGGGCTGCCCTGCTGCAGTGTAGTCCAGATCTTCTTGACAATGTCCAGGGGCTCGGCGGCCGGATTATGGTGCTGCTTGAGAAGGCCGCTCAGTGCTTCCGCTGCTAGGGCTGTGGTGTGCTCCTCTGTGCGGAGGGAACGTTCCGTGTTTCCATTTATTGTAATGATGCCACGTGGACCGGTCATCTTGAGCTTGAGATAAGCATAATGTGGCACCGCATTGAATCTAGCAAACGCGGTTCGCCTGAGTAGTGCGTGGTAGCCGCTGCAGAAGGGGGCGATATCGAAGATTAACTCTTCGCTTCCGAAGTTGTCCAGGGAACCGAAGACCACCTCCAGCGTGATTGAGCCCGTACAACGGGCCTCTATGCCTGGTATGACTCCTTTAAAGGTAGTCTTTGTGGGTTTGATTCGTGAGAGATTAATGCCCATCTTTCGTACTATGTCCTGATAGAGCAGGTTGAGGCTGCTACCACCATCCATTAGGACTCTCGTTAGGTGAAAACCGTCGATGATCGGGTCGAGGACCAGTGCGGCTGAACCGCCAGGCCGGATACTAGTTGGATGATCTCGACGATCGAAGGTGATCGGGAATGATGACCATGGATTGAATTTTGGGCCGACTGGCTCTACAGCGTAGACGTCCCTGAGTGCTCGCTTGCGCTCCCTTTTGGGGATGTGTGTGGCGTATATCATGTTCACCTTTTTTACTTGAGGGGGAAATTTCTTCTGCCCCCCAGTGTTCGGCTGCCAGAGCCCCTCATCATCATCCTCGCTCTGCGATTCCCCTTCCTTGTTTCCGCTATTTATCTTGCTGGCTTGCTTGAAGACCCAGCAATCTCTGTTAATATGGTTTGTCGGTTTGTCTGGGGTGCCATGTATCTGGCATGGACGATCGAGTATGCGGTCCAAGCTGGATGGTCCTCCGCCGTTCCTTTTATAGGGCTTCTTTCGCTGGCCGGACTTGGAGCCACTGAATCCGGCGTGAACTGTAGTGTCATCGGTGTTATCTCCATTGCTTTGGCGTTTGTGTCTGTTGCGCCGGGGCGTGCTAGTGCTGCTTTTTGCCTCGGAGGGGCCTGCTTCATTGGTTGTGTTGGTACTGCGAGCCAGCCAGCTATCCTCTCCCGCGCAGAAGTGGGTCATAAGTGCCGTGAGTGCTGCCATGGACCTCGACCTTTCTTGGCCAAGGTGGCGGGTGAGCCATTCGTCACGGATGCTATGTCTAAAGGCCGCTAGGGCTTCGGCATCCGGACAGTCGACGATCTGATTCTTTTTGGTTAAGAACCTAGTACGGAATTTTTTGGCAGACTCTCCAGGTTGTAGAACTATGTGATTAAGTCATCGGCGTCAGGTGGCCGGACATAAGTGCCTTGGAAGTTGTCAAGAAAAGCTGATTCCAAGTCCTCCCAGCTGCCGATGGAATTTTCAGGCAGGTTGTTTAGCCAGTGTCGAGCTGGTCCTTTGAGCTTTAATGGGAGGTATTTGATAGCGTGGAGGTCATCTCCTTGGGCCATGTGGATGTGAAGAATAAAATCTTCGATCCACACTGCGGGATCGGTTGTTCCGTCGTATGGTTCAATATTGACGGGCTTGAACCCCTCGGGGAATTCGTGATCCAGCACGTCATCTGTGAAGCAGAGAGGGTCTGCGGCGCCTCTATAGCGGGCCGCGTCATGGCGCACCTCCGATGAAGTCCGTCTGCGGTTATCGGCCCGGGTGTGACTAGGTTTGTTACGTCCAAATAGGTAGCCATCATCCCGAGTAGGGAAGCATACTCGTGATCCGTAGATTGATCTGGTGTGTCATGCTCTACTGTCCAATTCCTACCGAAGGTCGTATGTATGGTCCCGAGCTATTCTGTCCCTGTTTTTGCGAGGCGGTGGGGCGGGCTGTTGTTCGTCCTGAGTTGCTGTTTTATCCCGACCGCGGGGTGGTCAGTCCGCCGCACTATCCCGACCACGTGGTGGTCGGTCCGCATTGCGCGAGGGAGGTATGGGATCTGGTGCCTCCTTGATAACCCACAAGTATAGGGGATCGCAACAGTTTTCGAGGGTAGAGTATTCAAACCAAATTTATTGATTCGACACAAGGGGAGCCAAAGAATATTCTCAAGTATTAGCAGCTGAGTTGTCAATTCAAGCACACTTGGAAACTTAGTATCTGCAGCAAAGTGTTTAGTAGCAAAGTAATATGATAGTGGTGGTAACGGCAACAAAAGTAAAGGACGCAAAAGTAATATTTTTGGTATTTTGTAGTGATTGTAACAGTAGCAACGGGAAAGTAAATAAGTGAGAACCAGTATATGGAAAGCTCGTAGGCACCGGATCAGTGATGGATAATTATGCCGGATGCGGTTCATCATGTAACAGTCATAACATAGGGTGACAAAGAACTAGCTCCAATTCATCAATGTAATGCAGGCATGTACTCCGTATATAGTCATACGTGCTTATGAAAAAGAACTTGCATGACATCTTTTGTCCTACCCTCCCGTGGCCGCGGGGTCCTATTGGAAACTAAGGGATATTAAGGCCCCCTTTTAATAGAGAACCGGAACAAAGCATTAGCACATAGTGAATACATGAACTACTCAAACTATGGTCATCACCGAGAACTATCCCGATTATTGTCAGTTCAGAGTTGTCGGATCATAACACATAATAGGTGACTATAGACTTGCAAGATAGGATCAAGAACTCACATATATTCATGAAAACATAATAGGTTCAGATCTGAAATCATGGCACTTGGGCCCTAGTGACAAGCATTAAGCATAGCAAATTCATAGCAACATCAATGTCAGAACATAATGGATACTAGGGATCAAACCCTAACAAAACTAACTCGATTACATGATAAATCTCATCCAACCCATCACCGTCCAGCAAGCCTACGATGGAATTACTCACGCACGGCGGTGAGCATCATGAAATTGGTGATGGAGGATGGTTGATGATGACGACGGTGACGAATCCCCCACTCCAGAGCCCCGAACGGACTCCAGATCAGCCCTCCCGAGAGGTTTTAGGGCTTGGCGGCGGCTCCATATCGTAAAACGCGATGATTTCTTCTCTCTGATTTTTCTCTCCCTGAAAGCCAATATATAGAGTTGGAGTTGGCGTCGGAGGGTTTCCAGTGGGCCGACGAGGTAGGGGCGCGCCCTAGAGGGGGGCCCACCCTCGTGGACAGGGTGTGGGCCCCCTGGTCTTCATCTTTGGCAAGGATTTTTTATTATTTTTTACAAGACATCATGTGGAGTTTCAGGTCATTCCGAGAACTTCTGTTTTCTGCACATAAAACAACATCATGGCAATTCTGTTGAAAACAGCGTCAGTCCGGATTAGTTCCATTCAAATCATACAAGTTAGAGTCCAAAACAAGGGCAAAAGTGTTTGGAAAATTAGATACGACGGAGACGTATCAACTCCCCCAAGCTTAAACCCTTGCTTGTCCTCAAGAAATTCAGTTGACAAACTGAAAGAGAAAAAGAAAAACTTTTACAAACTATATTTGCTCTTGTTGTTATAAATATGTCAAGCCAGCATTCAAGTTTTCAGCATATATCATAACTAACCACATTTGCAATAATTCTCAGGTCTCACAGTTACTCATATCAATAGCATAATCAACTAGCGAGCCATAATAATAAATCTCGGATGACAACACTTTCTCAAAACAATCATAATATGATATAACAAGATGGTATCTCGCTAGCCCTTTTTGAGACCGCAAAACATAAATGCAGAGCACCTTTAAAGATCAAGGAATGACTAAACATTGTAATTCATGGAAAAAGAGATCCAATCATAGTCACACCCAACATAGATTAATAGTGATGAATGCAAATGACAGTTGTGCTCTCCAGCTAGTGCTCTTTAATAAGAGGGTGATGACTCAACATAAAAGTAAATGTACAGGCCCTTCGCAGAGGGAAGCAGGGATTTGTAGAGGTGCCAGAGCTCGGTTTTGAAATAGAGAATGAATAATATTTGGAGCGGTATACTTTCATTGTCAACACAGCAACTAAGAGATCGCGATATCTTCCATGTCACACACATTATAGGCAGTTCCCAAACAGAATGGTAAAGTTTATACTCCCCCTCCACCAACAAGCATCAATCCATGGCTTGCTCGAAACAACGAGTGCCTCCAACATACATCAGGTCCCAGGGGGAGTTTTGTTTGCAATTAATGTTTATTTAGTTTGCATAAAGCATGGGACTGGGCATCCCGGTGACCAGCCATTTTCTCGTGAGTGAGGAGAGGAGTCCACTCCTCTTGAGAATAACCCGCCTAACATGGAAGATAAGGGCAACCTTGGTTGATATATGAGCTATGCGAGCATACAAAACAGAATGTTTATTTGAAGGTTTAGAGTTTGGCACATACAAATTTACTTGGAACGGCAGGTAGATACCGCATATTGGAAGGTATAGTGGACTCATCTGGAATAACTTTGGGGTTTAAGGGATTGGATGCACAAGCAATATTCCCGCTTAGTACAGGTGAAGGCTAGCAAAAGACTGGGAAGCGACCAACTAGAGAGCGACAACAGCCACGTACATGCATTAAAAGTAGTAAACATTGGATGCAAGCATGAGTAGGATATAATCCACCATGAACATAAATATCGTGAAGGCTATGTTGATTGGTTTCAACTACATGCATGAACATGTGCCAAGTCGAGTCACTTAAATCATTCAAAGGAGGATACCACCCCATCATACCACATCATAACCATCTCAATATCATGTTGGCACGCAAGGTAAACCATTATAACTCATAGCTAATCAAGCATGGCACAAGCAACTATGATCTCTAATTGTCATTGCAAACATGTTTATTCATAATAAGTTGAATCAAGAAAGATGAACTCATCATATTTACAAAAATAAAAGAGGTCGAGTTCATACCAGCTTTTCCCATCTCAGTTAGTCCATCATATATCATCATAATTGCCTTTCACTTGCACAACCGAACGATGTGAATAATAATAAGAGTGTACGTGCATTGGACTAAGCTGGAATTTGCGAGCATTCAATAAACAGGAGAAGACAAGGCAATATGGGCTCTTGGTTAAATCAATCAATAATGCATAAAAGAGCCATTTCAACAGTTTAATTATGGTCTTCTCCTACTGACCCCCAAAGAAAAGAAAAGAAATAAAAACTATTTACACGGGAAATCTCCCAACAAGAAAAAGAAGAACGGGAAATATTTTTGGGTTTTCTTTTTAATTACTACTACAGCAAGAAAGTAAACTACTACTAATTTTTTTTTGTTTTTTCTTAAGGTTTAACAAACACACAAGAAGAAAGAAGGAAAAAGAAAATAAACTAGCATGGATATTACAGTGAAAGAGTATGAGCACCGACATCTACCAACGAGTGTGTGTGAACATAAATGTAATGTCGGTGAGAAATACGTACTCCCCCAAGCTTAGGTTTTTGGCCTAAGTTGCTCTATTGCCAGGGATAGCCTGGCGGATACCCGTAGGTGTAGCTGGGATCGTACTGTGACGAAGAATAGTTTGGATCATACTGTGATGAGGAAGACTCTGACTGCCATTGACTAACAGTCATCTCTAGATCCCAAGAATAAACAGATTGTCGTGGAGGCTCATCTTGTTGTTCCGGTTCCGGGGCTGGTGCAGGATTTTTGTAAGCTTGAACGGCAGCCCACGTAACGAGATAGGGTCCTACAAAATTAAACAAAGAAGGAGCAGGCAGCGTAATAGTTTCAGGATGATGTTTATCGAAGAATAATTTATATTTGAGCCTTCCTTACCTGTCCTTAACAAGAAAATCATGTGCTATCATACTCTTATAATCTAGATAAGCATTAGGCAGCAATTTTTCTTCTTTCTCATAATGCCAAATAGCTATGTTAAAATGTGCAGCAAGGCGAGAAGCATAAATGCCTCCAAAGATGGGGCCCTTAGTACGGTTCAGACTCAACCGTCTAGCAACAATGCTGCCCATACTAACAGTGTTGTCGCGGTATAAACCATGGTACAAAATAATAATATCAGGAACACTAAGGTTCCCACAGTTCCCGCGACCAATCAAGCAACGACTAGCAAATAAGGCAAAATAGCGTAATACCGGAAAATGTATGCTAGTAATTCGTGCATTAGAAACCTTCCTGGTTTCTCCCACAGAGATAAGTTTAACAAATGGTTCCACCTCTTTACGGGGTGGTTCCTCTAAGATACCCTCACGGGGTATGTTGCAAACTGCGCAAAATTCAGACAATGGCATTTTCTTCACAACGTCATATAAATGAAACTCTACTGAAGGAGGTGATTCCTTAGGGTAAAAGTAGAAGTTTTGCACAAAAGTATTTGTGAGTAAGAGATACTGTGGACGTTGGTCGCGGACGAAGTCGGTGAGGCCGGCATTCTCAATGAATGAATAGAAATCCTCATAAATGTCAGCCTGTGTCAAGAAATTATCTGAAGGCCATTCATAGGGCCGTATCTCCATGGTACAAGGCAAATTATATTTGGGCCTCTGAGCTTCTTCATTTTGTTTCTCCTTTGAGCTTCGTCTCGATGAGCCCCTCAAAAGTCTCTTCATTATTTTCTGAAATAATCTGAAATTTTAGTAACTTCAAACAAAAGTGAACCAACTTCAATAAAACTGATAGCAACAACTCCTACAAGTGACTAGAGCCTATATCAGCATTAGAACTACTTGGAACCATATAAATTTGACATGCAAGCTCAAGAACATGGTCACCTATGCAGCACAAATTTGCAAAGAATAGAGCACTAGAACAAAAACTAATTGGACCAATGGAGGAGTCACATACCAAGGAACAATCTCCCCAAGCAGTTTTGCGAGATGTGCTTTGAGCAAGGAGATCAAAAATCACAGCAAAAGTGGCTGGAACTCGTGCTTGAGTTGGTTTTTCGGGTTTGTGTGAGGCAGAGGAAGAACATGGGTGCTGGGATAAGTGGAGGAGGGCCACCGTAGGCCCACGAGGCAGGGGACGCGCCCTCCACTCTCGTGGCCAGGTGGCAGCTCCCCCCACGGTAATTTTGCATAGTAAATCCTCAAATATTCCCGAAAAAATCATATTAAATTGGCATGGCATTCTGAGGACTTTTATTTTCGAGATATTTTTATATTGCACGGATAAGTCAGGAAACAGACAGAAAAATACTATTTTACTTTATTTCTACTAAAGAACAGAGAATATAAAAAAGGGTACAGAAGATTGTGCTTCTAGTTTCATCCATCTCATGCTCATCAAAAAGAATCCCCTAACAAGGTTGATCAAGTCTTGTTAACAAACTCATTCCGATAATCATGAAACCAGAGAAATTTCAAATAACACTAAGTTACCTCAATGGGGATATGCACATCCCCAATAATAAGTATATCATATTTCTTTTTGACAGTAGGAAGAGGAAATTCAAAACCTCCAAATATAATCGATGGAATTTTTCCAATAGAGTTGATACTGTGGACTTGAGGTTGTTTCCTTGGAAAGTGTATCGTATGCTCATTACCATTAACATGAAAAGTGACATTGCCTTTGTTGCAATCAATAACAGCCCCTGCAGTATTAAGAAAAGGTCTTCCAAGAATAATAGACATACTATCATCCTCGGGAATATCAAGAATAACAAAGTCTGTTAAAATAGTAATGTTTGCAACCACAACAGGCACATCCTCACAAATACCGACAGGTATAGCAGTTGATTTAGCAGCCATTTGCAGAGATATTTCAGTAGGTGTCAACTTATTCAAGTCAAGTCTATGATATAAAGAGAGAGGCATAAGACTAACACCGGCTCCAATATCACATAAAGCAGTTTTAATATAATTTCTTTTAATGCAGCAAGGTATAGTAGGTACTCCAGGATCTCCAAGTTTCTTTGGTATTCCACCCTTAAAAGTATAATTAGCAAGCATGGTGGAAATTTCAGCTTCCGGTATCTTTCTTTTATTAGTAATGATATCTTTCATATATTTAGCATAAGGATTCGTTTTGAGCACATCAGTCAATCGCATACGCAAAAAGATAGGTCTAATCATTTCAGCAAAGCGCTCAAAATCCTCATCATCCTTCTTCTTGGATGGTTTGGGAGGAAAAGGCATGGGTTTCTGAACCCAAGGTTCTCTTTCTTTACCATGTTTCCTAGCAACAAAATCTCTTTTATCACAATGTTGATTCCTTGATTATGGGTTATCAAGATCAACAACAGGTTCAATTTCTACATCATTATCATTACTAGGTTGAGCATCATCATGAACATCATCATTAACATTCTCTCCAGGTTCATGTTCATTACCAGATTGTGTTTCAGCATCAGACATAGATATATCATTTGGATTATCAGGTGGTTCAGCAATAGGTTCACTAGAAGTTTGCACGGTTCTATCATTTTTCTTTTTCTTCTTGTTAGAAGAACTAGGAGCATCAATATTATTTCTCTGAGAATCTTGCTCAATTCTCTTAGGGTGGCCTTCAGGATACAAAGGTTCCTGAGTCATTCTACCAGTTCTAGAAGCCACTCTAACAGCATAATCATTTTTCTTACTATTCATTTCATCAAGCACTTCTTTCTGAGCTCTAAGTACTTGTTCTACTTGAGTGGTAACCATAGAAGCATGTTTGCTAACAAGTTTAAGTTCACCTCTAATATTAGCCATATAATCACCCAAGCGTCTAATCATATAAGCATTTTGTTTTAATTGTGTACCAAAATAAGCATTGAAGTCATCTTGCTTGAACATAAAGTCATGGAACTCATCCAAGCACTGACTAGCAATTTTAGTAGGAGGGGCTTCAGCATTATCATATCTATAGAGAGAATTTACCTTTACTACCTGTGTCGGGATATCAGGACCAGGAGGTTCTTCAATAAATAAAGGATTAAGATCATAGGTTTCTTCAACAGGCGGTAAATTAAGACCATGTATTTCTTCAATAGGAGGTAAATTATTAACATCTTCAGCTTTAATACCTTTTTATTTCATAGATTTCTTTGCCTCTTGCATATCTTCGGGACTGAGAAATAGAACACCTCTCTTCTTCGGAGTTGGTTTAGGAATAGGATCATTAATTGGAGCAGGAGCTGGCTCAGGAGGTGCCCAATTATTTTCATTTGTCAATATATTATTCAATAGAATTCCAGCTTCATCTGGTGTTCTTTCCCTGAAAAGAGAACCAGCACAACTATCCAGGTAATCTCTGGAAGCATCGGTTAGTCCATTATAAAAGATATCAAGTATTTCAGGTTTCTTAAGAGGATGATCAGGCAAACATTAAGTAACTTGAGAAGCCTGCCCCAAGCTTGTGGGAGACTCTCTTCTTCAATTTGCACAAAGTTGTATATTTCCTTTAAAGCAGCTTGTTTCTTATGAGCAGGGAAATATTTAGCAGAGAAGTAATAAATCATATCCTGGGGACTACGCACACAACTAGGATCAAGAGAATTGAACCATATCTTAGCATCACCCTTTAATGAGAACGGAAATATTTTGAGTATATAAAAGTAGCGCGATCTCTCATCATTAGTGAATAGGGTGGCTATATCATTTAATTTAGTAAGATGTGCCTCAACAGTTTCAGATTCATAACCATGGAAAGGATCAGATTCAACCAAAGTAATTATATCAGGATCAACAGAGAATTCATAATCCTTATCAGGAACACAGATAGGTGAAGTAGCAAAAGCAGGGTCAGGTTTCATTTTATCTCTAAGTGATTCTTTGTTCCACTTAGCCAATAACCTCTTGAGCTCATATCTATCCTTGCAAGCTAAAATAGCGGCAGAAGATTCCATATCAAAAACATAACCCTCAAGAATAACAGGCATATCTTCATCATCACTTTCATCATTATATTCGGATTCAATAATTTCTTTCTCTCTAGCCCTAGCAATTTGTTCATCAAGAAATTCACTAAGGGGCACAGTAGTATCAGGCATAGAAGCAGTTTCATCATGAGTATCATGCATAGCAGAAGTGGCATCATCAATACATGCGACATATCAAAACGAATAGCAGAAGCAGGTTTAGGTGTCGCAAGCTTACTCATAACAGAAGGTGAATCAAGTGCAGAGCTAGATGGCAGTTCCTTACCTCCCCTCGTAGTTGAGGGATAAATTGTTGTCTTAGAGTCTTTCAAGTTCTTCATAGTGTCCAGCAGATATAAATCCCAAGTGACTCCAAGAATAGAGCTATGCTCCCCGGCAACGGCGCCAGAAAAATGTCTTGATAACCCACAAGTATAGGGGATCGCAACAGTTTTCGAGGGTAGAGTATTCAACCCAAATTTATTAATTCGACACAAGGGGAGCCAAAGAATATTCTCAAGTATTAGCAGCTAAGTTGTCAATTCAACCACACCTGGAAACTTAGTATCTGCAGCAAAGTGTTTAGCAGCAAAGTAATATGATAGTGGTGGTAACGGCAACAAAAGTAAAGGACGCAAAAGTAAAGGTTTTTGGTATTTTGTAGTGATTGTAACAGTAGCAACAGGAAAGTAAATAAGCGAGAACCAGTATATGGAAAGCTCGTAGGCACCGGATCAGTGATGGATAATTATGCCGGATGCGGTTCATCATGTAACAGTCATAACATAGGGTGACACAGAACTAGCTCCAATTCATCAATGTAATGTAGGCATGTACTCCGTATATAGTCATACGTGCTTATGGAAAAGAACTTGCATGACATCTTTTGTCCTACCCTCCCGTGGAATCGGGGTCCTATTGGAAACTAAGGGATATTAAGGCCTCCTTTTAATAGAGAAGCGGAACAACGCATTAGCACATAGTGAATACATGAACTCCTCAAACTATGGTCATCACCGAGAAGTATCGCGATTATTGTCACTTCAGGGTTGTCGGATCATAACACATAATAGGTGACTATAGACTTGCAAGATAGGATCAAGAACTCACATATATTCATGAAAACATAATAGGTTCAGATATGAAATCATGGCACTCGGGCCCTAGTGACAAGCATTAAGCATAGCAAAGTCATGGCAACATCAATCTCAGAACATAATGGATACTAGGGATCAAACCCTAACAAAACTAACTCGATTACATGATAAATCTCATCCAACCCATCACCGTCCAACAAGCCTACGATGGAATTACTCACGCACGGCGGTGAGCATCATGAAATTGGTGATGGAGGATGGTTGATGATGACGACGGCGACGAATCCCCCTCTCCGAAGTCCCGAACGGACTCCAGATCAGCCCTCCCGAGAGGTGTAAGTGCATCTAGTGCCCCTTAGTGATTTTGGTGTATTGAAGACTTATAGGTTAAGGACCTAATGCGTTTATGAGTGTACACGGGTCTATAAGTCTATGAGGAGTTTGATATTTACAGAGAAAGTCGACCCCTAAAATGAAGTTCTTCGACTGAGGACTTTGGTATTCTGAAGACTTTTTGAAGACTTTGAAAGTGAAGAATTTTTTGTGACCTTGAAGACTTGGTATTCATTCGAGGAACATGGAGCGTGAAGACTTTTGTTTTCGTAGTTTCATTTTCTCTTTCTTGAGTCATAGGAAACACCGTACTGATAAAGGGGGTCGAGGAAATACTAAGGGAAAATTTCCATGTGATGCTCAACTCAAATCCTACGCCTACCAATCCCTTCGAGTGAAGCCATTGGAAATCTCATACAGCTCAGTCAATTTCTTCAGTGACAGAGACGCAGTTCTTCTGTTCACTGAGGAATTTGTTCTGACTGAGTTAGGAATTTGCCAGTGCGGATTGCCTACACAGTGAGGAACATGATAGCCCTGGGGAATTTGAACCTCAAAATTCCGACCGTTGCTGTGCTACGCGCCAGCTGTCCCAAAATATCTTATCCACCTAACGGTCATATCATTGAAGGGCATTTATGTCTTCTCATGTCAGGCTGCTCCCTAGGCTATAAATAGCCGCCCCCTACAATCACAAGCTGGTTGGCTGCTCCGCGAGAAACTGACACTTGTCATTTGAGAGCATCCCATCCTATGAGGACTTTGAACGAAAATCATTAAGTGAGGAAAATCCAAAACCCAAACCCAAACACCTACAAACACAAAGTGATTGAGCATCACTGAAGAGATTGATCTTGCGTGGATCCGACGCTTGTTACCTTTGAAGACTGTGCTTCTTCCAGACGGTTAGGCGTCAAGGTCTAGAGCATCCAAGAGGAATTGTGGATCGCCGAGTGACCGAGTTTGTCAAGGTTCGGAAGTCACCTGAAGACTTACCACGAGTGATTGGACGAGGTCTGTGTGACCTCAGTTCAAGGAGAATACGGTGAGGACTTGGTGTCCCGAGTTGCGTGCTCAAGACTGGGTGTCCGGGACTGTGTGTCCTCGAGTTTAAATACACAACCGCTCCAACCAGATGTACAACTGAGACAACAGTTGGAACTGGTCTACCAAATCATTGTCTTCACCAAGCCAACTGGTTCTATTTCCTCAACACTTTCATTTCCTCATTATTGTATTGTGTGCTTGTTCATATCTGTGTTTGAAGACTTTGACTGAAGACTTTCTCAATTTCCTCAGTTCAATTTCTTCATTCTGTTTGTCTTCATCTTATGCTATCCTGTGATGTACTCTGTGTTTGTCTTCATTTCATCATGATGACTATGCTTGTTTTCTGTTATGTTTACTTCTGAGTACTTATTCCGCTGCAAGTAGTTCTTCACTAAGGAATTTCCTCACTGGCAAATTCCTCAGTGAAGAATTCATAAAAATCGCCTATTCACCCCCCTCTAGTCGATATAACGCACTTTCAATTGGTATCAGAGAAAGGTACTCCTTGTTCTGTGTGATTTTGGTTTAACCACCTGGAGTTTTAGTTATGTCGACCGCAGGTATGATCAAGGTCTCTGCTGGGTGTCCTACCTTCGATGGGACGGATACCCCTACTGGAAGAATAAGATGCGAATGCATGTTGAGGCAATTGATAACGATCCCTGGTATGTTGTGGAAAATGGTGTTCCCTCAGTCACACCTTCTCTGAATGTTGCTGATGTGAAGAGATTCAAGCAACTCGATTCTCAAGCGAAGAATATCATATGTGGCCATCTGAGCAAAGGACAATATGGAAGAGTGAGTGCTTTGGAGACTGCTAAGCTTATCTAGGATAGGTTGTCCAAAGTCAATGAAGGAGTTTCAACTCAACGTGACTCTCGAGTTGATGTTCTTCGCAATCTCTTCAACCGCTTCAAAAGACTCGACAATGAAAATGTTCAGCAAACCTTTGATCGCCTCACTGACATCTCAAATGAGCTTCAAGCACTTGGTGCCACTGACATCACCGACCATGAGGTGGTGAAGAAATTGCTGAGATCGCTTGATTCCTCATTTGATACTCTGGCACTGGTGATACAAGAGCGTGCTGACTACAAGTCACTTGACCCCGCTGATATCCTCAAAAGGCTAAACACTCATGAGTTCCAGCTTGCTGAAAAGAGAGATCTCTATGGTTCTACCTATGGCAGATCACGTGCACTGAAGGCCAAGGCAGTATCTGAGTCCGAAGATGAAGACTCTGGTAGCAGCCTTGGTGACCCTGAAGAATTGAGTCATGACCTGGCACTGCTTGTGAAGAAATTCCAGAAGTTCTCAAGATGTGGTCGCTTTGGAAGACCCTCAAGGAGCAATGATTCCTCATCCAGTGACTACAAGAGAAGGCTTTGTCACAAGTGCAAGAAGCCTGGACACTACATTCAAGATTGTCCTCAGTGGGAAAAGGAATTAAAGAAGAAGAAATACAAGGATTACAGTTCTGATGATACGAATAAAAAGAAGAAATCCTCAAAATCTTCATCATCAAAATCCTCGAAGTCTTCGTCTTACAAGAAGAGCAGCTCCAAGAAGGCTTGGGAATTCATTGGCAAGGAAATGGACTCTGAAGCTAAATCTGAGGAACAAGAGGAAGAGGAGGAATCTGAAGACTCCGAGTCTAGTGTGGCGAGCCTAGCCCTCGCCACTGCATTCGTCAGCAAGTCCACCTTCAACTCTGAAGAAAGTAACCTCACCAACAAGGCTGATGAAGGCAGTGATGACTACGCTCCCACCTATTGCTTCATGGCCAAGGGTGCCAAGGTACTTAAATATACCTCCTTTGAGTCTAGTGAATATGAATCTGATGAAAATCTTAAGCCCAGCTACTCAAAACTTGCTAAGATTGCTGTGAAACAACAAAAGGCTTTTGAAAAGGTTCAAAACATGCTAGACAAAAGTGATGATATGTTGGGTGAAATGGATCGCACTAAAGCCTTGACTGAAAATCTTCAGAGACTTCAGACCAGGTTTGACAACCTTCAAGGTCATCATAACACTCTCTTGTCTGATCATGAGAAGCTTTCTTATGAATTTCTTCAAAGAAAGCAAGATCTTGAGAAGCTAAGAGTGAGTTATGAAGATCTTCAGAAGGAGCATGATTCATTACTTGATCAACAAATCAGCGCTGCTCAGGAAGAATTTGTTCCTCCATGTTTGAAATGCATTGAAGGAGAATCTGCTAATTCTTCACCTGAATGTTCAAATGCTTCTAATGTTACAAATTCTTCACCTACCTCTGCTATCACTAATTCCTCATCTGAGGACATTGCTAGTATCACTGACGATGCAGGGCTGAAGGAATTGTACATGACAGGCATGTACAAAAGCCTCAAAGGGCATCAGACTCTTTGTGATGTGCTTAAAAAGAAGATCCTCAACAGAAACCCTAGGAAAGAGGGTATTGCCTTTGAGAGGAAACTCAATGCTGATGGTACATATTGGAAGCCTGAGCAGTACCCCAAAACCTCATGGGTTGCTACAAAGGAACCTCCAGTTGATTCATCTAATTTATCTGGCTATACATGTGAATCTTCTCATTCTTCTGATGAGTCATTTGACTCCAACTATAAACTGTTCAAAAATCAGAATGGTGAAGTATTTGCTAGATATGTTGGCACTAACTGCAGGAATGGTTCTCCTATGAGGAAAATCTGGGTTCCCAAAAGGTGCCTTGAAAGTCTTCAGGTGAATGTCCTCATGACACCACCTGTGAAGAATAGGAACCTCAGATCAAATTCTTCATATGGACCAAATTCTTCATATGGATCCAAGTCCTCATACGGACCAAATTATTCACATGGATCAAATTCCTCATATGGATCAAAGTCCTCATATGAACATCATCGTGCTAACAACATTGTTTCGGAGGGAAGAACCAAGGGCTATGAATATGAGCATTATTCTTCTAATCATTATGTTCATAAGTCCTCGAAGAATTTCTCTGCTTATTCATATGCTTACCCTAACCACTCTTATGTGAAAAGAAATGGTTTGGCCTCTATGCCACCATTCTCATATGGAGCTCGCAGAGTGATGAACTCTTTGACACCCCTTCAGATGTGGGTGGTGAAGAAAAAGAACTAATCTCTCATGCAGGGTCAGGTCTCTAGACGCACTGTATCATCTGAAGAATTTGCTGGGGACCTGACAAAAATGCCTGAAAGGACGCAGGAAAATCATGAAGAAATGAACTTTCATTTCTCACCTCCTCACACTGTTTAATCTGTCTTATTGCTTGATGAAATTGATCTGATGAATTTGATATCATATTCTTCACTGATGAAGTATATGAGTTCGTAAGCTGCACTAATTCATCTGTAGGATGATCAACCCAAAGCCACTGAGTGGGTCCTCGATAGTGGATGTACAAATCACATGACTGGTGACAAGAATCTATCGATGGATGCTCCCTTATCGTCATCACATCTGAAGCATATCATCTTCGCTGACAAAAGCAAAAGTCAGGTATTGGGTCTAGGTAAGGTTGCTATCACAAAGGATCGACACATGGACAAAGTCATGCTTGTTGAGTCCTTAGGATACAACCTTATGTCTGTCTCAATGCTTTGTGATCTTGATATGGTTGTTGTCTTTGGCAAGTATCGTTGTGTTGTGATTATGGAAGCTGAAAATTCCAAAGTCTTCGAAGGCTTTAGGAGAGGAGACTTGTATATTGTTGATTTCTCTGCAGACTCACAACCAGCCGTGTGCCTACTTGCAAAAGCTTCAGAAGGATGGCTATGGCATCGACGACTTGGTCACGCAGGCATGAGGAATTTGCACACGCTGCTGTCGGTGTCAAAACTGGCGGATCTCGGGTAGGGGGTCCCGAACTGTGCGTCAAGGCCGGATGGTAACAAGAGACAAGGGACACGATGTTTTTACCCAGGTTCGGGCCCTCTCGATGGAGGTAAAACCCTAATCCTGCTTGATTAATATTGATGATATGGGTAGTGTCGTGGAATTGTCACGGCAGATGTCCTTAGTGTCAGGACTTAGTCGCGAGGCCAACGCATCTATGTGGTAGCTTGAGAGGGGTTGAGTGGGACGAGAGATGCAGGGCGGATCAACACGCAAGACAAGGATTTAGACAGCTTCGGGCCCCGGGAAACATCATCCGGTAAAAGCCCTACATGCTGTTTGAGGCTAGGTCTCATTATCATCACGAGGGAGACGCCGTAAACCGGCTCTTTGTGTCTAGCCCTAAAGATCGTTCCTTCTTGCTTGTCCCCCTCTTTGGGGAGCCCTGCCCCTCCTTATATATGTTGAAGGGGCGGTTTACATGTGGAGTCCTACTAGAATTAGGACTAGTCTATCTCTAATACAAACCGGATACAAGTCCTGGCCTTAACTCCTTGTAAGGCAAATATTCCTTTCCTCTTGAACCGACCCATCATAGTTGAACCGGCCTTCTGGGCCTTGGGCCTTGTCATCCGTCTAATCCGCCCGCCGGGTTACCAGTAAGTCATAACGACCAAGCGGGCTACTTGTAAACCGCCAAGGTCAGGGCGGGTCTTCAGATAAACCGCCAAGTCCGGCCGGGTTAACTTCCGGCCGGTTTACACCGCGGGGTATATCCCCGACATTAGCCCCCAAGTTTAGCTTGGACTTATCCATGGTAAACTTATGCTGCAAATAAATACCAGCACAAATTTGACAGGTTGTGCTCCGGGTTAATAATTCTTGTAGACCGGTACTGATCATCCTTAAGTCTTTGTTATTCCCTCCTTCTAGAAAAATCCAGGTTAATGACCAGCTTCATACTCAAATTGCTGACATTGGTTTCTCATAAAAAAAATTGTGAAGAATAATCCACTTGAGTCGGCTTCCAAAGCGCCGGTTTAAGAAATATTGGTCTTGAAATATTCATCTGATATTCAGCCGGTTTGAAGATGATCCCGGTCTTGAAAACTTGCCGGTTTAACATTACCAAATGGTCGGGTTATAAAAACTGATGACCCCGGATTATGATTGTTGCAGACACCGGTTCATGATTGTTGCCAACACCGGTTTATGATTATTGATGACACCGGGTTGCAGCCACAGGGTCATAATGATTGGTGATGCCGGGTCAATCTAATTTGCTCAACAGAGAATTTGAAAATATTTCTTCGATAATAATATAATACCTGTAGCCCCCAAGTGCCGGGTTGTCATGCTTGCAGCAAGCTGGGACTTGTAATTGACTGATGCCCATAAAACTTCAACCAATGTATCCCCCAAGGGCCGGCTCAGTAAGATAATATTGAGCTGGGACTTTGATATATATACTTGAATAGTTGACAGGAGCATTTGGTAGCCTCCAAGGGCCAGCTCATTACGATGTGATGAGTTGGGTCTTTAATAAGATGAGAAAAAATGACTTTGCATTAGCCCCCAAATGTCATGGTGCATGCTCGCAGCGACATGAGACTTGCATATTTGAATCTCAACTTTGAACAATGTAGCCCCCAAGTGCCGGGTAGTAAGCCTGCAGCAACTCGGGACTATTCCTTCAATTGTAGAATAAATCATATCCATTGATAATACGATAGCCATTGCGCTAAAGCGACTTTGAAAACCTTAATTATAATACTGGTTATTGATAACCATAATAAAAATCCAGCCATGATGGCTATTCAAGATAATATAATCTGGTATGAAAACCTTATTCATCCAATATCATAATGAAAATTTAGCCAAGTTTGGCTATTTGAATAATATAATCCAATAACTTATAAGCGCATGATTCCAATGGCGCAATCCAAATATATACTGGCGACTTATAGTCCAAAGCCAGACCGGTTTAATAAACACTGGATAATTTCTCATCATATACTGGCAACTTTATCGTCTTAAAGCCAGGCCGGTTTAACAAACACCGGATAAGTTATCATCATACTGGCGACTTATCGTATTAAAGCCAGGCCGGTTTAACAAACACCGGATAATTTATAACCATGCGTTATTCAACCTGTTTCTGCATACAACAAGTTTAAAGTGTCCTGGCGGTTTACCGCCGGACGGGCCATAATGCCCAACATATAACCTGGGTTTATAACCAAGGCTGCACTTAAAAATATGAAATATATCATACCTGTGACATTGAATCACATCGTTGGTTTACCAACTTTTTGTAGTAAGAGTGATAACCCCAATCTTGAGTAATGATAACTCCTTCCATATTGTGCCGGTTTGTGATAAAACCGTACCGGGCTGTGATGAACACAGGATTAACCATATATAATACTGGTGACTTGTAGTCAAACCAGACCGGGCTGATAATCTCCGGATTATAACTTGATCATGTACTCACAACTTGTAGTTGAAAGCCGAGCCGGGTTGATAAACACCGATTTACTCCATAATAGGATGGTAACAGAAAATCAAACCGGGCAGATAATCTCCGGTCTAAAAATGGACCGTGTTCCGCCAATTTAGCTGTTTGAACCGGTGCAAAATACTGTCGGTTTAAAAAACGCAAATAAAATAGCAACTTCTCAAGAAAGGCTATTAAAGCAAAAGCAATGGCAACAATTTTTTGCAAAAGAAGAGCTCTACTGAGCTTGGTCAGATGGAATTACCATGGTCAGACGCAACCAAGCCCCCCGAAGGCGTAGCAATGGTGCCAGTCAGCCAGGACCCCAAAATGACGCGTGGCGTTACGCCGGGCAAGTGGCATTGCATTGGTTCGGATTCGACCAAGCCCCCAAGTGACTCAGTGGACTAGGGCCGATCAAGTGGCATTGCATTGGTTCGGACACGACCAAGCCCCCAAATGACTTATTGGCTGTTTAAAAGCCGATCAGAAGGCATTACCATCATCAAGACATGACCGAGCTCCCATAAGGTGTAACTACGGTTCAAGTCGATTAGGTCCCCAACTGACTTAGTGGCAAATGTGCCAGCCAGAAGGCATTACCGTCGTCAAGACATGACCAAGCTCCCAGGAGGTGTAGCTACGGTTCAAGTCGACTAGGTCCCCAACTGACTTTGTTGCTCTTCTGTGAAGCGACCTCAAGGGTAAACCGGAGGTTGCCCTAAAGCGAATCCACTCCGTGTAACCACGCATGATATAAAGAATAGATACCCCGCTTTACAAAGCGGGAGCCCCCATGTGATAAATAATATGTCAAGCCAATAAGGCCGGATACCCATGTTTGAACCGCGCATCATGGCAGCAGGTCCTCTTCGGTAATTTTTAACTTTTTTGCAAGAGGTAAATTCTTCTTGAACCGGGATCTTGAACCGGATATTGAAAGCTTCAAAGCTGTGGGAGACATCTTCCCCTTGAACCGGATTTTAAACCGGAATCTTCATTTTCAGCCGGAAATTTTCTGACGGCCTTTAAACTCGAACTTGCGAGAAGTTAATTCCTTTTTGAACCGGACATTGTTAAACCGGATCTGAGCGCTTCAGAACTTTGTGGGAGAATAGATTTCTCTTGAACCGGATTGTAAACCGGATATTTAAGAGCTTCAGTGATACTGACTTCCCTTCAGCCAGGTTTCAAACCGGAATCCTTTCTGATGATCCGAAACTTCTTCATTGAGTCGGGATTTTGTAACTGTCATATACTTTCTAAGCCAGAAATTTTCTGACGGCCTTTAAATTTTCATCAACATAACAGTAGCCTCCGGGATCGGGTTATCTTTCCCTCCATCGTCCTCGGGTTCTTAAACCGGCTGAAACTGGCAAGACTTGCTGCGTCATATCATCGTAGCCCCCAAGTCTCAAGGTGACTCGAGGAGTTGGCTTGAGATTCTCCATATTTGACCGTGATATAAACCGGTATAACTTGTATATCATTGGTGTTGATAACACGATGTGAATACACAGAAGGTTGAGGTGACTGCGGCGGGTTGTAAATGATCCCGTATGAACCGTGTCAGCAACTCGGCCAATGGTTCCTTCCAACTGGTGATTTGAAGTTAACCAAACTGTAGCGGCGGTGACTTGTGCGCCTGCCCATTGATCCATCCAGTGCAGACGGCGGTTGATGATAATTTGCCTCCAATTTGAAAGAAAACCGGGCTACCCAAGCTGTGACTTGTTCATACTCAATAAATGGCTCGCGCAGACAGGTGCGGCCCGGTATGTTGATGTAGACCGGACTGCGGGGGATGGCAGCCTGTGCATGCGCTATTGGGTAATTCGCATGGTCCTGACGAGTTGACGCGATCTGGATCGCGATATAAACCGTCACGGGTTATCCAATAGCTCAGTGATATAATAATCCCCTTTTTGCAACAGACAATTTGTCCTGATATGTTAGCCGGAAAATATCCACCGCGGAGTTGACGATCACCATAGTGAAACTGAAATCAATCATGGCAAGTCAGCCATGCGAACAGACAGATGAACCGGTCGCGGCATTGTAAACCGGTGTGGAGCAAGTAGTCCTCCGCGCCGCAAACCAGCGCGGTCGCGGGAGACGGCCACGGTGTTGTAAACCGGTGCGATCGCGAGAGTCGGTTATGACGCTGTAAGCCAGCACAGACGGGCGAGTCAATCGCAAGTGCGGTAAACCGCGCGGTCCCGGTAAGCTGATGTAAACCGGACCACAGGGACGGCGACTTGCGCATGCTCATTCATCGGGTGGTATGACACGGACGAAACGCCGATGCAGAATATTGCTAGCGCGTGCTCCGTGCCCGTAACATAGCGCCTCATTGTAATGAACAATTGTCCTGCATAAACAGTATTGCAGACCAAGGCAAAGATAAACTGCTCTTTGATATGTGCTAATAAAATATATCTTAGATGGATATCACCTGATGTGTTTAGGCCGGAAATAACCCGCCATGAAGTTGATGATAACTGTATGAAGCTGAAATTAACCACGGGTGAACCAGCCTCATTGTGGTAAACCGGTGCGGACGGGTGAGTCGGCCGTGATGTTTGTAAACCGGCGCGGACAATGAATCATCCGCATGCGTTGGACGGATGTAAACCGAACATCGGGGCGGCAACTTGCACGTGCATCCGTTGAGCATCATAGCACGGACAAACACCAGTGCAAAAGTGATGTTGACGCGCCCCCTTAGGCGACACCTTTTTGTACTGATCCTGTAAAAATATTACAAGACCAAGTAATTGTTCTTTGATAAAAACAATATGTGTTAAGAAAAATAAACTTTAGATGAATATCACCTGATATTTGTGCTTTATTGCCTCTGACCAACGTGCATGCCTCCTCGTTGGGCAGCTTTACTGACACTGATGACGCGGCGTCTTTGATGTAAACCCAAGTGATAGAAGCGATGAGATTAAGAGAACAGCTCACTAAGACCCGTGCTCCTTTTTGTGTTTGGCATAATGGCCTTTGAACCAATCATGCGTACATGCACTTCTCCTCCATGTGAATGTTCCAATGGAAAGAAAATCAGACTCGACTAGTACTCCCTGTGCTCCAGTATATAATACGCGTAGCTTCACGCACAAATACCAATCCGTGACCATCTACTCCAAGCAGTGCACGCTCGACGGGTGCATGTCCCAGGCGGAGCACCCGGCAGGGCGGCCAGACGGAGTCGAGCCATCAAGCGGGCGGCTCGGGGACGGGCGCACCGGCGCAGCAGTCAAAGTAGGGCAGAGCCATGGACAAACAACGAGGGGAGTCAGGGGCGTGAGGCCAACCAAAGGCAGAGGCGGACCATCGCGGTAGGTGGCTGCACGGCCGGGCGGCTCACGGCGCGGGTGGTCTCGAGGCGCGGTCGCGAAGTGAGGCCGAGGAAATTTTGGAGATGGAGGCGACGGCCGTGATGGCAGTTCGGAGCTGGAGCTTCGGCGATTCAGCGTAGATGGCCGACCCGAACGGATTAATCCAAGCACAAAAACTGACGTAGTATTTGCACTAGTAGTTGCATGTGGATCGCAGCATGACTTGGCTCCGTTTCTCCTAACAAGTAGTAGTAGCAAGGTTCAATTCGTCCGTGCTCGCGTCCTCAGATCGTAGTAGTTGAGGCAGAGGTGACGGCGACTCTTGACGCAGTGGCGGATCTGAAACAGATGCGGAGCAGGACCCGGTCCGGATTGAAAAAAATAGAAAGAGGCCAGGCGGTTTTGAGGTACCGCTGTCTTTATCCGGTGGCTCAGAGGTAACCCGGGGGCAGTTCAACAGCGCGTCGAATCATCTTTTCTGCAAGGCAGTAAACCGACCAGGCAAAATATACCGTGTTGAATCGTTTTGGATCCGGGTTGCGGCTGCGTCTGAATCCTTCTCTGGGTCAAGATCAGTTTGACTACAGTTTTGCGTGTGAGACGACACGCCCGTGGATACTTCCTTGGCGATTTGTGGTTCTTCTGCAATGATTCTTCTTCTTCTTGAAAATTACAAGCACCTTGATCCCTAGGAAAAATCCCTCCAAGAGCTCAACACCACCGTGCGCCTGGCCCCATGGTGGGCGCCAACTGTCGTGGAATTGTCACGGCAGATGTCCTTAGTGTCAGGACTTAGTCGCGAGGCCAACGCATCTATGTGGTAGCTTGAGAGGGGTTGAGTGGGACGAGAGATGCAGGGCGGATCAACACGCAAGACAAGGATTTAGACAGCTTCGGGCCCCGGGAAACATCATCCGGTAAAAGCCCTACATGCTGTTTGAGGCTAGGTCTCATTATCATCACGAGGGAGACGTCGTAAACCGGCTCTTTGTGTCTAGCCCTAAAGATCGTTCCTTATTGCTTGTCCCCCTCTTTGGGGAGCCCTGCCCCTCCTTATATATGTTGAAGGGGCGGTTTACATGTGGAGTCCTATTAGAATTAGGACTAGTCTATCTCTAATACAAACCGGATACAAGTCCTAGCCTTAACTCCTTGTAAGGCAAATATTCCTTTCCTCTTGAACCGACCCATCATAGTTGAACCGGCCTTCTGGGCCTTGGGCCTTGTCATCCGTCTAATCCGCCCGCCGGGTTACCAGTAAGTCATAACGACCAAGCGGGCTGCTTGTAAACCGCCAAGGTCAGGGCGGGTCTTCAGATAAACCGCCAAGTCCGGCCGGGTTAACTTCCGGCCGGTTTACACCGCGGGGTATATCCCCGACAGGTAGTACAAGAGTAGATCTACCACGAGATCAAGGAGGCTAAACCCTAGAAGCTAGCCTATGGTATGATTGTGTATGATGATGGTCTTGTTCGGACTACAACCGTCCGGTTTATATAGACACCGGATAGGGTTAGGGTTACACAAAATCGGTTACAATAGTAGGAGATCTTGAATATCCGCATCGCCTAGCTTGCCTTCCATGCCAAGGAAAGTCTCATCCGGACACGGGACGAAGTCTTCAATCTTGTATCTTCATAGTCCAGGAGTCCGGCGAATGTGTAGTCCGGCTATCCGAACACCCCCTAATCCAGGACTCCCTCAGTAGCCCCCGAACCAGGATTCAATGACGACGAGTCCGGCGCGCAAATTGTCTTCGGCATTGCAAGGCGGGTTCTTTCCCGAATTCTATGTACCTATACGAATAATGTCCAATTTTTGTAGCGCTCCTTGGCTTCTGCGCCCAATAATGGCTGTCTTCCACATGTTGAACAAATGCGAAAAGCCCGGGGCGTTCTTACATCCACGCCCCTAGCCATACAAATGAGCCGCCTATTTAACGGGGTGGGGATTTAGATCTGAACCACATCTTCTCCTCTCCGCGAGTTATCATCAGAGCTTTCCCAGCTAAGGTCCATTCCAACATGGCCAGCCGTCGCAGCTCCTCCCCTCGCCCCTCCGGTCCCAAGCCCGGGGATTGGGAGAGTTGCACCATTCCGCATAGTGAGTTAGTGTCGCTTCAGGCCAATGGATTCCTCCCTCAGGCATATATGGTCCCGGTCCGAGCCGGTCTCGCCACCTATCGTGGCGGAAAGCAAGCGGAGAACACCCCCAATCCTTCTAAAGGAGAACGGGTGTGCCTTGTTCCTTATTTGATAAGGGGACTGGGATTTCCAATCCATCCATTTCTCCGTGGGCTTCTGTAGTTCTATGGCCTCCAGCTGCATCATCTCACGCCCGGCTCCGTGTTACACATTGCGGGCTTTGTTGCCCTTTGCGAGCTATTCTTAGGCGTCGAGGCTCATTTCCCGCTATGGAAGAAGATATTCTGCCTGGTGCCCCGCTCTCAAGAGGGGTCTATATACCAAGTGGGCGGAGCCGAAGTATGGCGCATCGCCGGGACCGGATACCTATCCAGAACCCCAAAGAAGTTGTCCGAGGACTGGCCTTCGGAATGGTTTTATATAGACGACGTCCCACTGCCGGACCCTATCCGGGCCCGTCTCCCTGAGTTCAACAGTGCTCCCTTGAAGAAACGCCTGAGTTGGCGCCCACGGAGCTCTCAGAGAGAAAGCGACAGGGACGTCCTTTACCTAATGGGCCGGATAAGACTGTTGGCTCATTCCGGACTAACCATGATCGGAGTCATGGCCGTGTGCATTACGCGAGGGGTGCAGCCGCTTCAATACAGAGGCCGCCCTATGTGGGATTTCAATGGGGAGGATGACGCCACGCGATACGGCCGTAAAGGGCCGGACTCGGCTGCCTCCCTAATAAAGGTTCTGTCCTCTTTGTACAAGGGAGAGAAGGAGGAGTTCCTCCGCGTTAACCCGCGGGCTGGATTCATTATGTATGAACCTCCAAGTTGGGTAAGCGAACAACTGCGCTTGCCCATTTATTTGATACTTCCATGGTCAGATACATAGTCTGACGACTTCAATGCAGGAACTGCGACAGGAAGTGAAAGATATAAGCAGCCGTCCTCAACAACCCCAGGACCCAGAACGGTCCCTCGATCTGGACTCTGAAGAGGATCCGGACATATCGGTGGAGCTTATCGACGGGGTGTTTCACCAGCTAAGCAAGGACAACACTTTGGTCGCTATTGTGGCAGATTACCCTGGCTTAATCCCGGCCTCCCAGGTGACAGAAGCCGGAGTCTTTATTCCCTTGAAGGGGATTCCAATTTCCCGTATTCCGGCGTTTCTAACAACAACCGTGTTTCACAGGGGAGATTCCCGAGGCGGGAAGGCAAACCTGCGGCGGCTAGCCCACGAGGGGCCGTAGGGCCCCGTGGGGAAAAAAGAGATGCAGTCCGGACCGAGATGCCGGCGCAAAGGTAACGCAATCTCCGTTTCCGCGGTATTATTCCGCCAAGGCATATTAACGTTTGTGCCTTTTTCAGGACGAAGAGACCTCGCCGGACTATATCCGGAGAGGATGCCAATCGCGCTTCCACCAGCCAGGTTCCAGTGACCAGCCAGGACATGGAGGCGAGCACAAGGTGTGCACCGAGCGCTCCTCCGACAGAGGATGCGGACAGGCTGTCTGCCACAAATTCTGAAGTGGAGAGTGCCATGAACCACAGACGTCGCCGGACAATTTCACGCGACGCTTGTTTCTCCCAAGAGGCTTTAGATGCCTTTAATTCGGGAGATGCGTACCTCCGTGCCGCTCAAGATGGCTTAGCCAGAGCCACGGAGCAGTATGTGAAAGACATACGGGTAAGAAAATTTTGGTTAAATATATATATATATACCAGTAGCCCCCGAGACTTGAAACAGTTAAAGTAACTGATTTAAGGATCATATGACATGCAGGTTCTTACCGAGAAGAACTTCATGCTGTCCCAGGAGCTGGAAAAGTGCAAGGCCTAACTAGAGGCCGCACTAGCCGCAGCAGGGGAGCCTAAAGGGACCCCCTCAGGTAAGATACACTTTGAAAGATTAGTATTGTGCGGTTTGGGTGCAAATCTGACAATTGATGTTGCAGATGGCGCCGGACTTAATCCGGAGAAGCAACAACTCTTGCGCCGGTTAGAGGCCGGTGAGAGTACGTTGACAAAGGTGAGGCGAGAGAAGAATGATCTCCAGGATGCCAACACCAAGCTGGATGTTGAACTGAAGGACGTTCGTGGCCAGTTGTCGGACTCCACGAAGGAGAATCAGCGGCTTCGACATGGCATATTTAGTAAGTGCTTGAACGAACTTTGAAAAATGAGTTCGGCGAGGAAGTCGAATAATAGAGTATTGTCTGTAGGTATGCTCACAGGTCGTCCTGCAGAGTAGATGCCCAGTTCTACGAGTGACCTTCTTCCCGAACTCCTGCAACTGCACGAGCGAATTCGGCAGGCAATGCAAGGCGTTGCCCAAGCCTTATGGCCTGCCCACTCCATGCCCGATGGCCTTGGAGAGCTTGCGGAGAAGTTGAAGGGAGTTCGGCGGCGCTTCCGGTTGTGGAAGGTATCGGCCTGCCGACAAGGCGCCAGAGAGGCCTGGGCTATGGTGAAGACCCGTTTTACAAAGTCTGACCCAAACCATATGGCCGAGGTCGGACCGGTGGGGCCTGACAGGAAGGAGATCCCTGTAAGCTTAGTATACGACCAAGTGGAATTGGCCGCAGAGTATTCCCAGCAGGACTGTAAATTAGACAGCCTGTTAGATGGTATAGAGGAGGAATACAATCAGTCGAAATGACTGTGTAATTTTGAATTGACATATGTAATGCCTTCTAGCCGGATTGTAGATCGTTTGTCGTTGCCGACCTTTTCGCTTCAACCTCGGGACCTGACGGTCCGGAGTGTGTCCGAATACCATAGCGGTTATACAAGAACCGCGGTATGCATGGAGACCAGGCGTATGGATCATTAGTGCTTTATCAGACAAGTGCCCAACTAGTTATGTTATATTACATGGTTAGTAAGAAACATCTTCCAGAGAGAATAGTACCGTTAAGGGTTCCTTTCGCTGGGGAGGCATGCCCTAAAGCGCATGTCCGGAGTGCGTAAAACACAGAAAAAGCATCTGGGGGCGCATGAAAATTAATAAAAAGATCGTCTTTATTCCACCAACCGAATATTCCCTTAAGAACGCTAGCTTTCGGCTTCACCCAGTCTGAGGTACACATCCGGCTGACGCGGCAGTAACAATCGCAGAGGTGCTCCCTTTACCACCTAGCCGAACAATCGGGAACGTAGGGGTAAGCATAGGAGCCAGGCAACCCAGCTTGGCCAAAACTTAAGTCATATCGATGCATATAATGGTGAGAAAAAAGGTACATGCGGAAGTTTGACACATGTGTGGGGCATGAAGCCCGTATAAATAAGCTTCTGTTAAAGAAGCCCCCAGGTTAAATGAACGCGAGTGCACATCATGTAGTGAGCCTTTTAAGGGCTATAAAGGAAAAAGAGGGGAAGGAGAGAAATATAAGACAGAAAAATGTAAAAAATGGACAGGGGAAGGAGACGAACACGGAGTCCGGCGCTAGGCATAGAATCTTCGGAGACGTGTGGCATTCCACGGGTTCCGCTCGATTCGGTTATCCGACGCATCTCGCAGGCGGTACGCTCCACCAGTCAGGACTTGGTCGATTATGAATGGACCTTCCCATCTGGGTTTGAGTTTGTCATTTTTCTTATCCGGCAGGCGTAGAACTAGTTCGCCAACATTGTAATTTTTGGCCCGTACTTCTCTGCTTTGGTATCTTCGGGCCTGTTGTTGATAAAATGCGGAACGGGCTTTTGCCATGTCACGTTCCTCCTCCAAGGCGTCCAGGCTGTCCTGCCGATCGAGCTCGGCTCCTCTTTCTTCGTACATGCGCACTCTAGGTGAGTCATGAATTATGTCGCAGGGCAGAACTGCCTCTACGCCGTACACCATAAAGAATGGTGTGTATCCGGTGGTGCGATTTGGCGTGGTCCGCAGCACCCAGAGTACGGAGTCGAGATCCTCTACCTAGTGCATGTTAGATTCCTTGAGGGACCGCACTAGTCTGGGTTTGATGCCGCTCATGATAAGACCATTTGCATGTTCGACCTGGCCATTGGCTTGTGGGTGATAGACTGAAGCATAGTCGAGCTTGATGCCCATGTTTTTGCACCATAGTTTTACCTTGTCGGCTGTAAAATTTGTACCGTTATCGGTTATGATGCTGTGGGGGACGCCGTAACGGTGTACAACCCCGGATATGAAGTCTATCACGGGTCCGGATTCAGCCGTTTTGACAGGCTTGGCTTCTATCCATTTGGTGAACTTATCCACCATGACCAGTAAGTATTTTTTCTTATGGGTTCCACCTTTAAGGGGTCCGACCATGTCAAGCCCCCAGACCGCAAAGGGCCAGGTGATCGGTATAGTTTGGAGTGCGGTGGGTGGCATATGGCTTTGGTTGGCAAAAAGTTGGCAACCAACGCATCGTTGGACTAGGTCCTGAGCGTTTGCTCGGGCCGTCGGCCAATAGAAGCCTGTGCGGAAAGCCTTGCTAACAAGGGACCGAGCAGCAGCGTGATGGCCACCGAGTCCGGCATGAATTTCGGCTAGAAGGTTCCACCCTTCCTCTTCGAAGATGCACCTTTGAAGGACTCCGATAGTGCTTTTCTTATAAAGCTCCCCCTCGTGGACTTTGTAGGCTTTAGATCGCCGCACTATCCAGCGGGCCTCATTTTGGTCCTCTGGGAGTTCCTGCCTAGTAAGGTAGGCTAGGAATGATTCTGTCCATGGGGCGATAACCGCCATTATTACGTGGGCTGAAGGTGTAATTTCGTTGGCAGGACTTCCGATTATGTCAGGTTGTTCGGCGTCGAGTGGTTCGGCTGCGTCCGGGCTGTTAATTGCGGGTTCCCCCTCCCATGTTACAGATGGCTTGAACAATCTTTCCAAAAAGATGTTGAGGGGGACTGCATCGCGTTTTGCTCCGATGCGTGCCAGGACGTTCGCTGCTTGATTATTTTCGTGGGCTATATGGTGAAACTCCAGCCCTTCGAACCGAGCTGACATTTTTAGGACGGCATTGCGGTAAGCTGCCATTTTTGGATCCTTGGCGTCGAAGTCGCCATTTATTTGGGAGATCGCGAGGTTCGAATCCCCGTGTACCTCTAGGCATTGAATGCCCATGGATACTGCCATCCGGAGACCATGTAGGAGGGCCTCATATTCGGCTGCATTGTTGGAGTCCGTGTACATAATTTGGAGTACATATTGGACTGTGTCTCCTGTGGGGGACGTCAAGACGACGCCAGCCCCCAGTCCGGCCAACATTGTGGAGCCGTCGAAATGCATGATCCAGTTTGAGTATGTGCCATACTCTTTAGGGAGTTCGGCCTCCGTCCATTCTGCGACGAAGTCGGCCAATACTTGCGATTTTATAGCTCGCCGTGGCTTGTAGGTTATGTCGAACGGGAGGAGCTCGATGGCCCATTTTGCGATCCGGCCCGTTGCATCGCGGTTATTGATAATGTCATTGAGTGGTACTTCCGGGGCTACTGTAATCGAACACTCTTGAAAGTAGTGTCGTAGCTTCCGGGATGCCATGAATACTACGTATGCAATTTTCTGATAGTGTGGGTACCGTGATTTGCATGGAGTGAGGACAGTGGACACGTAGTAGACCGGCCTTTGCAGGGGGAATTTGTGTCCGTCCGTTTCCCGCTCGACGACGATCACTGCGCTGACAACTTAATGGGTTGCCGCGATGTACAATAGCATAGGCTCGCCGGTGTTTGGCGCGGCCAGGACTGGGTTTGTCGCCAATATGGATTTTATTTCATCGAGTCCGGCCGTGGCGGCATCCGTCCACTCGAAGTGTTCGGTGCGCCGTAGGAGGCGGTAAAGGGGCAGCGCCTTTTCTCCCAGGCGGGAGATGAAGCGGCTTAGAGCCGCCACGCATCCGGTTAATTTCTGTATTTGTTTGAGGTCTTTTGGGACATCCAATTGTGACAAAGCTCGGATCTTGGCTGGATTTGCTTCGATTCCTCTACCGGATACAATGAAGCCCAAGAGCTTTCCGGCTTGAACACCGAAAACGCATTTTTCCGGATTCAGCTTGATGTCGTATTTTTGGAGGCTATCGAATGTAAGCCTCAAGTCGTCTACTAGAGATTCGACATGTCTTGATTTGACGACCACATCATCCACGTACGCCTCCACTATTTTGCCGATCTGGTTTGCCAGACATGTTTGGATCATGCGCTGATATGTTGCGCCGGCAATTTTTAGCCTGAATGGCATTGTGTTGAAGCAGAATGGGCCGTATGGTGTGATGAATGCCGTTGCGGCTTGGTCTGATTCTGCCATCTTGATTTGATGGTAATCAGAGTATGTGTTGAGGAAACACAACGAATCGTGTCCTACAGTGGCATCGATAATTTGATCTATGCGAGGGAGGGGGAAGGGATCCTTTGGGAAGGCCTTATTAAGGTCTTTAAAATCGACGCACAGGCGCCAGGATTTGTCCTTCTTTGGTACCATCACCAGGTTTGCTAGCCAGTCCGGATGTTTTATATCTCTAATGAACCCGACCTCCAATAACTTGGCTAGCTCCTCTCCCATAGCCTGTCTCTTTGGTTCGGAAAAGCGCCGAAGGGCTTGTTTGACAGGTTTGAATCCTTTCTGGATATTTAAGCTGTGTTCGGCCAGCCTGCATGGGATTCCTGGCATGTCTAAAGGGTGACAAGCAAAAATGTCCCAGTTCTCTCGTAGGAACTCTCGCAGTGCGGCGTCTACATCAGGGTTCGGTCGTGCCCCGATGGAGGCTGTTTTATTGGGGTCCGTTGGATGGACCTGGAATTTGACTATTTCGTCCGCTGGTTTGAAGGATGTGGATTTGGATCTCTTATCGAGTATCACATCATCCCTATTAACCGTGGAGTGCAGCGCGGTCAGTTCTTCGGCCGCTAAGGTTTCGGATAGTGCCTCAAGGGCTAATGCGGCTGTCTTGTTTTCGGCGCGGAGTGCTATGTCCGGATCACTAGCGACAGTGATAATTCCGTTTGGCCCAGGCATCTTGAGCTTCATGTACCCGTAATGGGGTATGGCTTGGAAAACTGTGAATGCCTCCCGTCCTAATATAGCGTGGTATCCGCTTTTGAATGGGGCCACCTGGAACGTAACTTATTTGGACCTATAATTATCCGGCGTGCCGAACACCACATCTAGTGCGATCTTTCCAGTGCAACGCGCTTCCTGACTGGGGATTATTCCTCTAAAGGTTGTGTTGCTTCGCTCAATGCGGTTCCAGTCTATTTCCATCTTTTGGAGGGTTTCCTCGTAAATGAGGTTCAATCCGCTGCCTCCATCCATGAGTACCTTTGCGAGGCGACAGCCGTCCACTATGGGACTGAGGACCAGTGCGGCTGGTGCTCGGGCTGTTCGGAATTTAGGTTCGTCACTCGTGTTGAAGGTGATAGCAGTGTTACTCCATGGGTTTATTGTTGCTACCTGATAGACTTCGGTGAGGCTGCGGAGTGTTCTTTTTCGCATATTATTTGATGCGAAAGTCTCGAAGACTGTGAGAACGGTACTGGTGTCCTCGGGCTGGCTTTCTTCGGCCTCTGAAATTAGGAGGTCCTCGCCAATTTTGGCCACCTGCCGGAGTATCCAACATGCTCTGAGGCTGTGTGTTGGTGTGGCGTCCTCTGTACCGTGAATTCTACAGGGTCCATCAAGCCACCTTTCCAGTACGGTTCCATGCCCTCTAGAGGGTTTTGGCTTTTTGATATTTAATCCGGGTGCCTTACTATGATGCACCCTCTTCGTTCGGACGGGATTGCTATTCAATGCCGGATTATCCCAAAATTTTATTTCGGTTTTCCAGGCGCTTTCCATCGCACAGTACTTTTGTACTATGGATGCCAAGTCAGTGAAGCGTTTAATATCACGACGACTTATGGCGTTAAGTATTCCCTCGTCCGTGCAATTACTGCAAAATATTGAAATTGCGTCTCCCTCGCAGCAGTCATTTATCCTATTCATAACCAGGAGGAATCTGGCCCAGTAGTGATGTACTGTTTTTTGGGCTTTTGCCTGATTTGGGAAAGATCGCTTATGACCGGGCGGGCGGGTGTCGTTGAATCTGAGACCTCACCCAATTTACGATTCGGAGGCCGAAGAACTTCCGAACTCTGAAGTCCCGAGTCTTGGATGTTGTCTGATGAGTCTAGCCCGTTGCCTGATTCTAAGCCCAGGTCTTGGATTGTATCCTCCCCTCCGCGGGTATCCGGCCTGGAGGGTTTGGGAATTCGGACGTAGCTAGTCCTTAGGATAGATGAAGGGTCGCCGCACTGTGCCTCTACCACGGCAACGTGGTGGGTGACTTGGGGAGAGTTAATTTCTCTTAGATCGGGTTTAAGCCCAACCCGGCCGTAATTTGTAGCAACCCCCGGTGCGGCGATGCGATCCAAGAGATCGTTTACGGAAGAGAGCTCCATCGGATCCAACTGCTCGACGAGTTCTGAGTTGACGTGAAGGTTGCTTTCGATGACCCGAGAGGTCACCGTCGGCGCAACGGCCGAACAGGCGGTCGTGAGAAAACCACCTAGCCGGAGGGTTTGGCCGACAGCCAAGGCTCCCTTAGCAATGGCACCGTCTTTAAAGACGGGAAGAGGCATCCTTCCTGATCGCGACGGCACAGAGGAACTCTCAATGAAAGCACCAATGTCGGTGTCAAAACCGGCGGATCTCGGGTAGGGGGTCCGAACTGTGCGTCAAGGCCGGATGGTAACAGGAGACAAGGGACACGATGTTTTTACCCAGGTTCGGGCCCTCTCGATGGAGGTAAAACCCTACTCCTGCTTGATTAATATTGATGATATGGGTAGTGCAAGAGTAGATCTACCACGAGATCAAGGAGGCTAAACCCTAGAAGCTAGCCTATGGTATGATTGTGTATGATGATGGTCTTGTTCGGACTACAACCCTCCGGTTTATATAGACACCGGATAGGGTTAGGGTTACACAGAGCCGGTTACAATAGTAGGAGATCTTGAATATCCGCATCGCCTAGCTTGCCTTCCACGCCAAGGAAAGTCTCATCCGGACACGGGACGAAGTCTTCAATCTTGTATCTTCATAGTCCAGGAGTCCGGTGAAGGTATAGTCCGGCTATTCGAACACCCCCTAATCCAGGACTCCCTCACTTGCAAAGAAGAAGCATGTCATTGGCATTGAGAATGTCAAATTCCTCAAGGATCACTTATGCGGTGCCTGTGAAGCTGGAAAGATGACCAAGGCCAAGCATCCAGCGAAGACTACCATGACCACTACTCGTCCATTTGAATTGCTTCACATGGATCTCTTCGGTCCTAATCATTATTCTTATGTTTCAAATGAAGCATCTCAATATGGCTTTGTTATTGTTGATGATTACTCTCGTTACACATGGGCACACCTTGTTACTTACAAACATGAAGTGCAAGAAGTCTTCAAACGATTTTCCTTGAGGGCTTCAACCAACTTTGGCGTAAAGATCAAGCACATCAGAAGTGACAATGGCACCGAGTTCAAGAATTCGGGTCTCGATGACTATCTTGATGAACTTGGTATTACTCATGAGTTATCTGCTCCTTATACTCCTTAACAGAATGGCATCGTGGAGCGCAAGAACATGACTCTTGCTGAGATGGCTTGCACTATGCTTGACGAGTACAAAACCCCTCGTCGTTTCTGGGTTGATGCAATTGATACTGCGTGCCATATCATCAACAGAGTATAATCTTCACAAATTCTTCAGGAAGACTACCTATGAACTCCTCACTAACAAGAAACCCAATGTGAGTTATTTCAAAGTCTTCGATGCTAAATGCTGGATTAGAGATCCTCATCACAACTCTAAATTTGCACCAAAAGCACATGAAGGTTTTATGCTTGGTTACGGAAAGGATTCGCAAACTTACAGAGTCTTCAACAATGTACTTCACAAGATTGTTGAAACTGTAGATGTGCGGTTAGATGAAACTAATGGCTCGCAAAGAGAGCACCTACCTTCTGTGTTAGATGAACCAGCACCTGAGGAATCTATCAAGCACAAGGCTACTGAAGATGTCATTCCTACTGAAGAATCTGCTGAAGAATTCATTCCAGAACGTGAAGAACATCGAGCTGATGCACCTGAAGAAAATGCTGAGGAAATTGATGCTGAAGAAAATGTTGATCAAATCCCTCAACCACAACCAGCTCATCCTCGCGTTGCAAAAGAAGTGCAAGTGGAGAAGATCATCGATGACATTAGAGCACCAGGTCCTCTCACCCGCTCAAAAGCTTCACATCTATCTAACTTTTGTGAGCACTTTGCTTTTGTCTCTATCATAGAGCCCACTAAGGTAGATGAAGCATTTTTGGAGCCCGAGTGGATTCAGGCCATGCAAGAAGAATTACATCAGTTCAAGCTCAACAACGTCTGGGAACTGGTCAATCGTCCAGATCCTCGCAAGCATAATATCATTGGCACAAAGTGGATCTACCGCAACAAGCAAGATGAAAACGGCCTTGTGGTGAGGAATAAGGCACGTCTAGTAGCTCAAGGATACACACAGGTTGAAGGAATTGATTTCGATGAAACTTTTGCACCTGTTGCTAGACTTGAGGCTATTCGCATATTACTTGCTTATGCTAACCATCATGATATCATCTTATATCAAATGGATGTGAAAAGTGCATTCCTCAATGGTAAGCTTGAGGAAGAAGTATATGTTGCTCAACCCCCAGGTTTGAAGATCCAAAGAATCCTAACAAAGTCTTCAGACTCAATAAGGCCCTCTATGGCCTCAAGCAGGCCCCACGGGCGTGGTATGATACTTTGAAGGAATTCTTCATGAAGAAAGGCTTCACACCCGGTTCACTCGATCCTACTCTCTTTACTAAATATTATGATGGTGAACTGTTTGTGTGCCAAATATATGTTGATGATATTATCTTTGGCTGTACTGACCAACGTTATAGTGATGAATTTGCCTATATCATGAGTGAAGAATATCAAATGTCTATGATGGGAGAGTTGACATTCTTCTTAGGTCTTCAAATTCGTCAACAGCGTAATGGCATATTCATATCTCAGGAGAAATACCTCAAGGATGTCCTGAAGAAATTCGTCATGCAAGATTGCAAAGGCATCAAAATTCCTATGCCCACAAATGGTCAACTATGCACTGATGAAAATGGTATTGACTTCGATCATAAGGTATACCGCTCCATGATTGGCTCTTTATTGTACTTATGTGCATCTAGGCCAGATATAATGCTCAGTGTTTGCATGTGTGCCCGATTTCAAGCTGCACCGAAGGAATCACATCATAAGGCTGTGAAGCATATTCTTCGATATCTAGCTCACACACCAACACTAGGATTATGGTATCCCAAGGGCTCGGATTTTGATCTCATTGGATATTCTGACTCTGACTATGCTGGAGATCATGTGGACCGCAAGTCAACATCTGGTACTTGTCATTTCCTCGGACGATCCTTGGTCTGTTGGTCCTCGAAGAAATAGAACTGCGTATCACTGTCTACTGCTGAAGCTGAGTACATTGCTGCTGGTTCTTGCTGTGCTCAACTGCTATGGATGAAGCAAACGCTCAAGGACTATGGCGTCAACGTGAAGAATGTGCCTCTCCTCTGTGACAATGAGAGTGCCATCAAGATTGCTCACAACCCAGTTCAGCACTCGAAGACAAAGCACATTCAGTTTTGTCATCATTTTCTTCGCGATCATGTGTTGAAGGGCGATATTTCTATTGAGCATGTGAAGACTGAAGAATAGCTAGCCAATATCTTCACTAAGCCCTTGGATGAGAAGAGATTTAGCAAGTTGCGGTGTGAGCTAAATATCTTAGAGTCTTTGAATGTACTTTGAAAAGGCACTCATCCTAACACTTATGCAAAATTGATGACTTAGATGTGCGACACATGAAGAAACGTTTTTCTTCAATCAATGAAGAATAACATTCTAAGTGTGAAGAAATTAATGAAGAATTTGATTCTCAGAACCCTATGACAATTGTACGCGGTGTCTGAAATCAGCATTCTTATATGGTGGCTCACGCCACCACAAAAGTTGAAAATCTTCAATTTGAGTTTTTTTTTCAGTTTTGAAATTCCTCAGTTGTTCAAATTCTTCAACTTTTCAAAATCTTCACTGTTTCCGTCGTTTTTCTTCATTGGCTATATATATATATATATATATATATATATATATATATATATATATATATATATATATATATATATATATATATATATATATATATGAGTTTATGTCCTCTACAGCATTCACTTATGGCTATTTCTTCAAGTTGGTGTTTTCTGCTAAGTGAATGTGATCGGACCCTTCCCCCTCTATGCTATACTCAATCCAATCTATTCACAAATTCTTCATGTGCGTTCTATTTGAAACTCGTTCAAAATCTTCACTATGTCCTTGTCAGCTAAAGAAATTGTGAACGAAACGTTAAAACTAATCTTATCCAAATTTTCGGTTTTGCCGCTCAAACCATTCTGCATCCCACGATGAATTTTTTATTCATCCACGATTTTACACGATCTCCACCTCTCTGTACGTGGGTGACACATGTCGTGCGAAGGAGAAGGATCAGGGGCATGTTCGTCCCAAATCTTCGGGCGAACAGTTTTTCACTGCCTCTATAAATACCACCTCACCCCTTCCTCACTTCCTTTACTCCGCTCGATCTCTCTCTCCCGCTCGAGCTTCCCAAAACCCTAGTGCCACCGCTACTCCATCGTCGCCGGTGAGGAAGAGCTTCACTGCCTCGACCTCGTCGCCGTCGTACTCGTGCCGACCGCGGAAATCTTCACCTCCGCCGCCGCCGTAGACGTCTTCCTCCGCCAAGTTAGGGCGTGGAAGATCTTCACCGACGAACTTCACTGTTCCACCTCTCTGTTCATCGTGTTCTTCATTCAGGGTAATTAAAAGTTACTTTAACTGCCCTCTTTGATTCGAAGTTTCTCTACAAAATCTTCAAAGGTGTTTTATTCTTCAAATCTTCACACACAAAACACCTCACAAATCTTCTGCTCTTGATTCATTTCTCTAAGCTTTATTTTTCTTCAAGATTCCTCAATTATGTGGATCTTCGATCTATACAACTCTGGAACCTAAGACAAGCACGCTTAGTGAAATTCTTCAAGACACATCTGGTCAAAATTCCTCAAACTTGTTCTTTTTGAAAAACCCTCTGAGAACGCATATGACCTCTCCAAATTCCTCGCAACTATACTCTGTTCACAGGTACACATGTCCGCTGCTGAATCACTAGGTTCTCATCAACTTAACTCATTTGCAGCGTTCCTCGAAGAAAAACTGCATACTTCTTCAGAGAATTCAATTGTTCAAATTCCTTAGCTGAAGAATATGGCAGATGGTAAGAAGCCACAGGAAGGAGGAAAGAAACATGAGGTTATGACTGCGTTTGAGATCCCTGAGGACATTTACAAAGAGTACTACACACCTGATGAAGCCAAATTTGGCGAAGAGAACAAAAATCAGCCCAAGGTGTGCATTCAAAGGATAGAACAAAGATGGGCAAGAGAATGGAGGGAGTACAGATATGTTACTCAGAAGTATATGAAGAAATTCGCACTAAACCCTCCATGCCCAAGAGCCCCATTGGCACCTGGCCAAGTGGCTGATCCCACTAGCGTCAAACGCGGTGAGGACTTTCCTGTAGAATGGGCCACACGCCAAGCCAAATTGGCAAGACAAGCCAAAGAAGCAGTGAGGAAATTCAACGAAGATTCTGCTGCTGCTTCCACTAAGGCCTCTGTCAAGCCGAGGAAATCTATGCCAAAGAAGCATGCTCGTAAGCCAAGTGCTTCACCAACAATGCCCTCACGGCCAAGTTCCTCAATAGCGCCCTCACGGCCAAGAACTTCAAAATCTTCACAACCAATTCCTCAAGCTGCTCCTGCTCCTTCAAAATCCTCAGCACCTCCTCCAAAGTCCTCAGCTGTTTCGACAAAGTCCTCAGCACCTGTGCATCTGGCCTCGTGCCAAAGGACTGCAGGCATCTCAACTGCCTCTGGTGTCTCAGCAAGTTCCTCAGCTGCACCAAATTCTTCATCTGGCCCCACTCTGCTGAAGACTAAGGCAACTGCTAGACGAGGTCCTCGGCCAAGTCCCAAGAAGAAACAGGTTGCCTTCTAAGAGCCACCTGAAGATGATGAGGCTGATGATGATGAACTTGCAGAAATCATCAGAGACAGGCAAGTAAGGGCTGCTAGAGCCAAAGGCACACCTGTGCCGCTGCTTTTGGATCCAAGGGCGATCCTCGATTATATTGATCTCTGGCATAAGGACCCAAATACACCTATGCCTGACTTCAAGTTGACACCTGGTCAAAATCACATGCTGACTCACTTCATCCAAGAGGAGAAGTGGAAGTATGACCAGGTCAGGCAGATCAAGAAGGCCCAGTACAAGAAAGAGAAGTTTCTGAAGACCAACGTGGTCAAAATGTCGACTGATGAACTCATCAAAATCCAGTCTAACATCAAAACCCTCAGCGACAAATTCAACTCATACTATGCTGATTGGAAAGGAGCCAAAGTCAGGTTCGTGAAACTGACCGAGAAGTTCACCAATGTTGCAGCCCCATCGCAACAAGAAGTTCCTCAAGCTGAAGCTTCAGCTCAACCAACTGAAGAACATGCCAGCACCGCTGATGACTTTCAGGCTGCTGAAGAAAATGCTAGTTCCAGGGTTGATGTCTCCATTCCAGCCGCTGAAGAAATTGCCAGGGCATCTACTAGTGGTGCGCCTGAAGAAACTGAAGAAGTCGGGGAAACTGCATCAGTTGCGCCTGAGGCAATTCAAACAGATTCCTCAGCTCCACTTGCGCCTACTCCAACTCCTATCCTTCCATCTGCATCAGATGTGAAGTAGACCAAGGCCACAGAGCGAGCTGCAGTGAAGAAAAGGAAAGCATCAAGTGCTTCAGAATCTTCAGCTCCAAAGAAGATGAAGCCTATGACCAGCTCTTATGAAAATCCGATCGATGTTGTTCCGATTTCCACCATGTCATCAAAGGACCTTGTTCCTTTTGGTGAATAATATGAGATCCCAAGCGTATCTGATGAAGCAACTCAATCTGCTGCTTCGTCAGAGCAGATTGGTGAGGAAATTGAAGTGGATGTGATTCCTTCAACCCCAGTGGTATCCTCACCAATGCCTCAGTTCACTGCTGAAGAGGCTGGTGTTGAAGAAATTGATGATGAAGACGTGGACATTGGAAGCACAACGCCAGTGATGAATGATGACTTTTGGGATAGTCAGCATCCCAATTCTCCACTCTTCACTCCACTACAGCAAATTCCTCACTCCCCTGCACCAACAGTTCAATTGGGCTCTGAAGAAACTCATCCCACCTCATCTGTCCGTGAAGACATTCCAGCCACTAGTGCTGAAGAAATTGCTGCTGCTGAAAATGTGACAACTCAGACTACACCTGAGGAGGAACCAGAAATTCCTCAGACCGATGAACCTGAGATCGTGATTCCTGAGGTCGTGATGCAACTCACTGACACCCCTCTGCCAAAGCCAAAGGATCCGTTCTCAAGGAAGCAAAAGTTCAAGGCTGAAGACTTCTTTGGCGAGCACGTATTCTTCACAGATTACAACCCTTATGACTCTGCTTGCATAAGGAAGAGGCGTTTCTGGACTGCTAGTCAAGCCAATTTCTATTCCTTAGTGTTGTTCAACAAAGACAAAGTCTTCGATCATGCACATATTCCTCACGTAGACATGGAGTCTCTGCCGTGCTTCGAGCCAGTCCTCAGTGTTCTTCACGACGCTGGGCTGCTTAACTTCTGCACTGACATCTGTGATTGGAATGAAGAACTCATTCTTCAGTTCTACGCAATGCTGCACATCACAGGCGACTCTGAAGATGTAAACTCATGGGTTCTAGACTGGATGACAGAGAACACTCATTACAAGGCACCAGCGTCTGAATTGCTTCGTGCCCTACCACTCAGTCCTCCCCTTGAAGATGCACGTTGTGTATATAGTGAACCTAAGCTTTCAAATCACTACATGCAAGTTTTGATAAAGCCTTTGAAGCCAGGGCAGGCCTCTAGAACCAATTTCCTCGTCAAGGAATTATTGTATGTGCCTAGGACTGTCTATCGCATTCTGTCGAAGACAATGAGTCCTATCAAAGGCCACGACTCAAATGATGAAGAAGTCGTTGGCATCATGAAGAATATGCTTTTCAACATCTGTCATGGCGTTCCCGTCAACTTCCATGATTTCTTCATGAGTACTCTGGCCAATATTGCTATGTTACCATTTGAGATGAAGCCTTATGTGCCATGGATTATGAGATTCATCAGGACAAGGTCTTCACTCAACTACAGAGCTGACACTCTGAACCACTGCAGCTACTTGCCTCCAATTGAAGTCCTCAAAAGGACATTTTCCTCAGCTGATGACAAAGGCAAGGCAGCTGATGTGATAGATGAAGGCATTCGTCCATTGGATGGTCAATTTCGCAAGGCTGCATCCTATTCCACCAATGATGACTCTGCCACACATGACTCTGCCGCCAACAATGCCAAGCAAAATCCTCAAGCCACAACACCCAGGGTGATGACTGATCGTGAGTTACTCCTCAGTCTTCATCAGAAGGTTGATCGCAATCACAAATGGGTCAAGCGTCAGTTTGGTTCAATTCTTCACAACATGACTTCAACACACAATGCAGTGAAGAAAAACCACTACTACCTCCATGAAACCCTCAACCGCACCTGGGCTGTTCTATCTCAAGTTTACAGCGCTGAAGGTCTGAAGAAAATGGGTCTCAAAGAAGAGTTTGACTGGTTTGCACCTCCTCCGAAGAAATACAAGAAGGTCAAGGTTCCTTCTTTGGTGGCCAGCTCCTATTCTACATCGCGTGACACTGATGAACATGAAGACTTGGACGACACAGCCGCAGGCCCTACTTCAACAACCGACCCCGACAACGTTGGCGCTCCTTCATCAACTTGATTATCTTCAGTGGCGTTAGTCCTTAGTTTCAATCCGTTTGGTCATTCGATGACAAAGGGGGAGAAATTTGAGTTAGTCTTCAAGCGGGTCTCTTTTAACGCTCATATACAACATTTTTTTGCTAAGTTACAACTCTCGTTCTTCCGAAACTTTTATTGGATCGAGTTGTAAACTTAAACCCGATGGTGGTCTGATACTTCTGCTACGTTGTTCTGCATGCTTATTCCTCGTTAATATTATCGCACGCATGCTGAAATATGTCAGTCACCATTTTTCATCATGCATTTCAAATTCTTCATATTATATATCAAATGCGTGTATGAATTACAAGATATAGGGGGAGATCTCCATGATTCATCTCTTCAAGTGTGCATTGCTTCAAAAGCAAATTCCTCACTATGCACAACTTCAGGGGGAGTTCTTCTATATCTTGCAATCAAATTCCTCAATATCAGTATTTACACTTCATATGTTTATCCCCATTGAAAACATAACCTATATTGTCATCAATCACCAAAAAGGGGGAGATTGTAAGTGCATCTAGTGCCCCTTAGTGATTTTGGTGTATTGAAGACTTATAGGTTAAGGATCTAATGCGTTTATGAGTGTACACAGGTCTATAAGTCTATGAGGAGTTTGATATTTACAGAGAAAGTCGACCCCTAAAAATGAAGTTCTTCGACTGAAGACTTTGGTATTCTGAAGACTTTCTGAAGACTTTGAAAGTGAAAAAATTGGTGTGACCTTGAAGACTTGGTATTCATTCAAGGAACATGGAGCGTGAAGACTTTTGTTTTTGTAGTTTCATTTTATCTTTCTTGAGCCATAGGAAACACCGTACTATTAAAGGGGGTCGAGGAAATACTAAGGAAAAATTTCCATGTGATGCTCAACTCAAATCCTACACCTACCAATCCCTTCGAGTGAAGCCATTGGAAATCTCATACAGCTCAGTCAATTTCTTCAGTGACAGAGACGCATTTCTTTTGTTCACTGAGGAATTTGTTCTGACTGAGGAGTTAGGAATTCGCCAGTGCGGATTGCCTACACAGTGAGGAACATGATAGCGCTGAGGAATTTGAACCTCAAATTTCCGACCGTTGCTGTGCTACGCGTCAGCTGTCCCAAAATATCTTATCCACCTAACGGTCATATCGTTGAAGGGCATTTATGTCTTATCATGTCGGGCTGCTCCCTAGGCTATAAATAGAGGCCCCCTACAACCATAAGCTGGTTGGCTGCTCCACGAGAAACTGACACTTGTCATTTGAGAGCATCTCATCCTCCGAGGACTTTGAGCGAAAATCATCAAGTGAGGAAAATCCAAAACCCAAACCCAAACACCTACAAACCCAAAGTGATTGAGCATCACTGAAGAGATTGATCCTGCGTGGATCCGACGCTTGTTACCTTTGAAGACTGTGCTAGTTCCAGACGGTTAGGCATCAAGGTCTAGAGCATCCAAGAGGAATTGTGGATCGCCGAGTGACCGAGTTTGTCAAGGTTCGGAAGTCACATGAAGACTTACCACGAGTGATTGGACGAGGTCTGTGTGACCTTAGTTAAAGGAGAATACAGTGAGGACTTGGTGTCCTGAGCTGTGTGCTCAGGACTGGGTGTCCGGGACTGTGTGTCCTCGAGTTTAAATACTCAGCCGCTCCAACCAGATGTACAACTGAGACAGCAGTTGGAACAGGTCTACCAAATCATTGTCTTCACCAAGCCAACCGGTTCTATTTCCTCAACACTTTCATTTCCTCATTATTGTGTTGTGTGCTTGTTCATATCTGTGTTTGATACTTTGACTGAAGACTTTCTCAATTTCCTTAGTTCAATTTCTTCTGTCTGTTTGTCTTCATCTTGTGCTATCCTGTGATTACGCTTTCTGTACTCTGTGTTTGTCTTCATTTCATCATGATGACTATACTTGTTTTCTGTTATGTTTACTTCTGAGTACTTATTCCGCTACAAGTAGTTCTTCGCTAAGGAATTTCCTCACTGGCAAATTCCTCAGTGAAGAATTCATAAAAATCGCCTATTCACCCCCCTCTAGTCGATATAACGCACTTTCAAGAGGCTTTAGGGCTTGGCGGCGGCTCCGTATCGTAAAACGCAATGATTTCTTCTCTCTGATTTTCTTCTCCCTGAAAGCCAATATATAGAGTTAGAGTTGGCGTCGGAGGGTTTCCAGGGGGCCCACGAGGTAGGGGGCGCGCCCTAGAGGGGGGGCATGCCCCCACCCTCGTGGACAGGGTGTGGGGCCCCTGGTCTTCATCTTTGGCAAGGATTTTTATTATTTTTTATAAGACATCCCGTGGAGTTTCAGGTCATTCCGACAACTTTTGTTTTCTGCACATAAAACAACATCATGGCAATTCTGCTGAAAACAGCGTCAGTCCGGATTAGTTCCATTCAAATCATACAAGTTAGAGTCCAAAACAAGGGCAAAAGTGTTTGGAAAAGTAGATACGACGGAGAGTATCACTCCTCATCGAACTCAGGTAGCAGTCTGCGCTTTGGGTAACTCTTGGCTGGGTGCTTGAGGCCGTTTTCTTCGGCTGCCAGGACGTCGGTCCATCTATCGATGAGTAGGTCTTGATCTGCTTGGAGCTGCTGCTTTTTCTTTAGGCTTCTTGCCGTAGCTATTAGCTGGCGCTTAAAGTGCTCCTGCTCGAGGGTTGCCTCAAGCATGATGAAATCCTCGCTGCTGAGGCTTTCCTCATCCTCGGAGACTGGACAATAACTATCGTCATCCGGGTTGTTGGGCACGGCCTGTTTACCGGGGTTATTTTGCCTGTTGTCTTGTTCCTCCTGTTCGGATGCGGCTCCCACAGGATCTTCATTGTTTTCAGCATCGCCCGAAGTACTATTTTCTACGGTGCCAGTGTTGCCGTCTTTTGAGCGCCGTGACTTAGAGCGGCGTTTAGGGCGCCGGCGCCTGGGCTGTGTCTCAGAGGGTTTATTCGCATCTGGCTCTTCTTTGTCGTCGCCAGATCCTTTAAGTGTATCAACCATGTACACGTCGTACGAAGAGGTGGCCGTCGAACGTCCAGTGAATGGTGGGTCTTGGCCTTGCTCCTTGTCGGCATCGTCGTCCATACCGTCGATGTCTTCGGAGCCATAGTCGAGCTCGCCGGTTAAGTCCTCGACGGTAGCTATGAAGTGGGTGGCGGGTGGGAAGAAAAATTCCACATTATCAGCCTCTAATCCAAACCGAACATAGTTCGGCTGTGAGTCCTCCAAGGACAAATTCTTTAAAGAGTTCAGCACATCGCCCAAAGGTGAGTGCTAAAAACCGTCTGCGGCGCTGAATTCGATAATCGATAATCGATCTAGCTCAGTGCCCGCAAGCGTACATGATCCGGAACTTATAACCGGAGACGAGTCCGAAGTTCCGTTGACACAAATATTGCAGGGTGTCGAGTTCGTGTGCGGCTTCAACGCCGCGGACTCTGTGGCCACGGATGACATGATCTGCTTCGGTTCTAAGGCCGTTGTAGCAGCAGGAACCATCTCCTGGAAGTGATCCGACGACAGATTTAAGTCACGTTCATCGGGGCGAGGGGGAGCAATCGCTGCGGTCTCAAATCCGCTGGAGATCAAGTCTCCGCGGATGTCAGTGGTGTAGTTCAAGCTTCCAAATCCGACCTGGCGGCCAGGGGCGTAGCTATCCATCTGCTCCAGACGGCCAAGCGAATTGGCCCGCAGGTTGAAGCCGCCGAACACAAAAATCTGTCCGGGGAGGAAAGTTTCTCCCTGGGCAGCGTCACTATAGACGATCAAAGGGGCCATCAAACTCTCGTCGACGGCACAGTGGAACTCTCAATGAAAGCACCAATGTCGGTGTCAAAACCGGCGGATCTCGGGTAGGGGGTCCCGAACTGTGTGTCTAGGATCGATGGTAACAGGAGACGGGGGAAATGATGTTTACCCAGGTTCGGGCCCTCTCTATGGAGGTAATACCCTACTTCCTGCTTGATTGATCTTGATGAATATGAGTATTACAAGAGTTGATCTACCACAAGATCGTAATGGCTAAACCCTAGAAGTCTAGCCTATATGACTATGGTAATGTGTCCTTTCCGGACTAACCCCTCCAGTTTATATAGACACCGGGGGGATCTAGGGTTTACATAGAGTCGGTTACATAAGAAGGAATCATCATAGACGGTCGCCAAGTTTGCCTTCCACGCCAAGTAGAGTCCCATCTGGACACGGATGCAGTCTTCGGCCTTCATGTCTTCTTGGCCCATCAGTCTGGCCCATGGATAATAGGCCAGACGCCCGAGGACCCCTTAGTCCAGGACTCCCTCAGTCCGCCACGACATCGTAGTGCGGCGGCATCTCTGGCTTGAACTTGGGTGGCCACTGCTCCCGCCGCAAGGCGGGGGCTAAGGCTCGGAGACCCCTGGCCCTGCCACGGGAATCTGTCATCGCAGCCGGAAGAGCAGCATCGGCCATGGGGGCGAAGCACGGTGGTGGCGGAGCGTAGATCGAAGGAAGGAAGGCTTCGGCGCACCCCTACCTGGCGCGCCAAATGTCGGATTACGGATTCTGGCAAAACCCTTGAGGTTCGAACACTGGGGTGTGCACGAAGATCTCTCCTCCCTCTAGCTCACACCCTCACCGCAATATCAAGGCTCAGCGCGTCGAACTCGCAGAACAAAGGGACGCAAGATTTATACTGGTTCGGGCCACCGATGTGGTGTAATACCCTACTCCAGTGTGGTGTGGTGGATTGCCTCTTGGGATGAGGATGAGCAGTTACAAAGGGAAGAAAAGCCTCCTGAGGAGAGGTGCTCTGATGCTTGGTGAGCTTGTATGTGTTTCGAATCCATTCCCCCCTCTATGGTGGTGGCTAGTCCTATTTATAGAGGCCATGGTCCTCTCCCCAAATGTTAGGCGGGAAGGAATCCCACAACGGCCAATTTCGAAGAGGGACAACTAGTACAAGTTATCCTAACTAAAGGTGGTCTTCGCCTGCCAAAGTCTCTGGTGGTGACGCCGTCTTGGGCTCCACGGTGATCTCCGTCCTGCCGGTCTTGGTCTCGTTGCACCGATATGGAAACCTTTGCCTGATGCCTCGGGACTCCTCGCCTGCGCTTGCCTCTTTAGCACCAAAGAGGAAACGAGGACACTATGCGCGCTAGCGCCCATCTGGCCCCGGTCGTCATGGCTTGCGTCACAGGAACCTCACGAGGTGCCCCTTGCCTTGATCTCTCTGCCCCTCGCGAGCCAGCCTGGTGAGGCCGCTCCCGAGGAGGTCTTGTGTCGTCCGCCTCGTGAGGCTTGGCCCCTCGCGAGGGTCTTGAGTGTTTGCTGGTGAAGATGGGCCATACAGGGCCGCTGGTGGAGCCACGCCATGGGCCGCATGTAGGAAAGTCTGGGGACCCCCGTTCCCAAGACGCCGACAGGGTGGTACACCTAGCGGTGCTTCCAGGATGTAATTCTTCTGTGCAGCAATGAGGATAATCCTCAAGTTACAGACCCAGTTCATGTAGTTGCTACCATCATCTTTCAACTTAGCTTACTCTAGGAACGCATTAAAATTCAAGGGAACAGTAGCACGGGCCATTGATCTACAACAACATAGACATGCAAAAACTATCCAGTACTAAGATCATGATAAATTAAAGTTCAATTAATCATATTACTTAAAAACTTCCACTTAGATAGACACCCCTCTAGTCATCTAAATGATCACGTGATCCACATCAACTAAACCATGTCCGATCATCACGTGAGACAGAGTAGTTTTCAATGGTGAACATCACTATGTTGATCATATCTACTATATGATTCACGTTCGACCTTTCGGTCTCAGTGTTTCGAGGCCATATCTGCATATGCTAGGCTTGTCAAGTGTAACAAGACTATTATCCACGTACAAAACTGGCTTGCACCCCTTGTATTTCAACGTAGAGCTTATCACACCCGATCGTTACGTGGTGTCTCAGCACGACGAACTATAGCAATGGTGCATACTCAGGGAGAACGCTTATACCTTGAAATTTAGCGAGGGATCATCTTATAATGCTACCGCCATACTAAGCAAAATAAGATGCATAAAGGATAAACATTACATGCAATCAAAATATGTGACATGATATGGCCATCATCATCTTGTGCCTTTGATCTCCATCTCTAAAGCACCATCATGATCTCCATCGTCACCGGCTTGCCACCTTGATCTCCATCGTAGCATCGTTGTCGTCTCGCCAACTATTGCTTCTATGACTATCGCTACCGCTTAGTGATAAAGTAAAGCAATTACATGGCGATTGCATTTCATACAATAAAGCGACAACCATAAGGCTCCTGCTAGTTGCTGATAACTTCTACAAAACATGATCATGTCATACAACAATTTATATCTCATCACATCTTGACCATATCACATCACAGAATGCCCTGCAAAAACATGTTAGACGTCCTCTACTTCATTGTTGCAAGCTTTACGTGGCTGCTACGGGCTTCTAGCAAGAACCGTTCTTACGCATCAAAACCACAACCATTTTTTGTCAAGTGTGTTGTTTTAACCTTCAACAAGGACCACCCGTAGTTAAACTCGATTAAACTAAAGTTGGACAAACAGACACCCGCTAGCCACCTGCGTGCGAAGCACGTCGGTAGAACCAGTCTCATGAACGCGGTCATGTAATGTCGGTCTGGGCCGCTTCATCCAACAATACCGCTGAATCAAAGAAAGACATTGGTGGGAAGTAGTATGACTATTATCGCCCACAACTGTTTGTGTTCTACTCGTGCATATAACGTCTATGCATAGACCTGGCTCTGATGCCACCATTGGGGAATATAGTAATTCAAAAAAATTCCTACGATCACGCAAGATCTATCTTGGAGAAGCATAGCAACGAGATGGGAGAGTGTGTCCACGTACCCTCGTAGACTGAAAGCGTAATTTTTTAGTAACGCGGTTGATGTAGTCAAACGTCTTACCGATCCAAGTACCGAACGTCTGGCACCTCCGGGTTCAGCACACGTTCAAAATGATGATGTCCCTCGAGCTCTTGATCTAGGAGGATGAGGGAGAGTTCCGTCAGCACGACGGCGTGGTGACGATGATGATGAAATTACCGGTGCAGGGCTTCGCCTAAGCACTACGACGATATGACTGAGATGTTAAACTGTGGAGAGGGGCACCGCACACGGCTAAGCGATTGTTTGTTGTGCCTTTGGTGTGCCCCCTCCCCCGTATATAAAGGAGGAGGGGAGGAGGCGGCCGACCTAGGGAGCCCGCCTGTCAGTGTGAAACGACACCTATGGGATCACAAGAATCCCTAACGGTTGCTGGGGCGCAGGGTTGTGAGAAGAGCAGGATTAATAGTCAGCACAAGGATCATTTACCCAGGTTCGGGCCGCGAGGGTGCGTAAAACCCTAGTCCTGCTTTGGTTGATGTATTGAGTGTTCTTGAGCTCTCGAACTAGCTACTTGGGCTGCTTAGTTCAAAAGAGCCGAATCCCTCTCCAGTATGCCATGGGCCTCCTTTTATAGTCGAAAGGGGATGTCACAGTGGCACACAGGAGGTGGAAAGGCCTACAGTACTGCGAGCTTATCGCCCCTATTACAGGACAATAAGCATTTAATGCACGGCTTAGGTGTCCCCTAGCTTTATCGGGGACGGGAACGAGGCACGTCCCGTCCGTTGCCGCTCCCCCTCGCTTCGACACGCGCCCTGGCCAGCGATGCATGTGGTGCCATGTAGGCAGGTAGGCAGCTGAGGTGGCGTGGTGGTAGGGTCTTCGCGAAGATCCGCATGCCGCCACGCAGGCGCTTGCTGATTTGGCTTGGAAGTTGCATGTCTCCACGCGGGTGCCTGCCTAGCTGGTTGGGCTGGCAACTGCATGCTAACAGCGGTGGAAACTTGGCTAGTGCGGGTCTAGTGGTGGCCTTGCTGACGTCCTCGGCCAGGGCCTTGCGGAGAGCCCGGCAAGGGTCTTGCCGTGGCGCGCAGTCGTCCCCGGCAAGGATCTTGCCCGGGGTCTTGTGGCCTTCCTCGGCAAGGATCTCGCCGAGGGTCGCCGTCTTCTGGTCCTCATCTGATCTTGTGTGTTTATGATCTTGACAAAGATCTGCATGCCATCACGGAGGTGCCTCCAGAGCCCTGGTCCCAACGTACTTGGTTGGGTTGGAACCCGCGGTGCTCAAGGGCGGCTCGCTCTGTTGGTGTTTGGGCAAGTTGCCCTGGCAGGCTCTCGCCGGGGCCGCGGAGGCCGCCCCGGCAAGGGCCTTTCCGAGGGACTCCACCTCGCCCCTTTGCTGCCTTGTGTTCCCGGTCTTGGCGTTGCCTCTGACCATCTTGTGCCTCTGGCTTCTCTCCGGTTTCCCTCCCCTGCTCTGCTCAGTGTGGTCGTGGGCGCGGCTCCGACTGTCCGTGCACAAGTAAAGGGGTCAACAGGAGCGCCCCTACTTTTGTACACCGACAGGAGCCCCCGGGCCTGGGCCACACATAAGCGCGATACGTTGTTGGGCTAGGCCCAGAATGGTGCGCAGGCAGGCGGGGCAGATTTTTCCGCAGTAACTGTTCCACCCGCTGCGCCTCCCCACGACCTGCGCACGACGTGGAGGGTCGTGCGTGACGTGGGGGTCATGGGCGGGGCGATTCTCGTATGCATGCGTCACATCATGGTAAAGAGGCAGCTCACGCCTTCCCCATAAAAAGAGTGAGGCGTGGAGGCGCGGTTCATTTACTGGATGGACTCGGGTCGCAGTCTTCAAGGCGCCCACGCCCCCCCCCCCCCCCCGATCACGGGGCGGGGAACGATCGCCCCACTCGTCCTTTCGACCCTGCCCGCTCACCACATGAGGGAGTCCTGGATTAGGGGGTATCCGGACAGCCGGACTATATCCTTTGGCCAGACTGTTGGACTATGAAGATACAAGATTGAAGACTTTGTGTCGTGTCCGGATGGGACTCTCCTTGGCGTGGAAGGCAAGCTTGGCAATATGGATATGTAGATCTCCTTCCTTGTAACCGACTCTGTGTAACCCTAGCCCCCTCTAGTGTCTATATAAACCGGAGGGTTTAGTCCGTAGGACAACAACAAACATACCATAGGCTAGCTTCTAGGGTTTAGCCTCTACGATCTCATGGTAGATCAACTCTTGTAATACTCATATTATCAAGATCAATCAAGCAGGAAGTAGGGTATTACCTCCATCGAGATGGCCCGAACTTGGGTAAACATCGTGTCCCCCGCCTCCTGTTACCATCCACCTTAGACGCACAGTTCGGGACCCCCTACCCGAGATCCGCCGGTTTTGACACCGACATTGGTGCTTTCATTGATAGTTCCACTGTGCTGTCACCATAAGGCTTGATGGCTCCTTTGATCATCGGTAACGATGCGGTCCAGGGTGAGGTCTTCCTCCGCGGACAGATCTTCGTATTCGGCGGCTTCGCACTGCGGGCCAACTCGCTTGGCCATCTGGAGCAGATCGAGAGCTACGCCCCTGGCCATCAGGTCAGGTTCGGAAACTTGAACTACACCGCCGATATCCGCGGAGACTTGATCTTCGACGGATTCGAGCCCTTGCCAGGTGCGCCACACGATCACGACAAGCATGATATAGCTCTGCCGTTGGACGATGTCCGGGAGATCGCACCGGCAACTACTCCGGCCTCTAATCCGGAGCAAATTGCGCCATCCAAGGACGGGTGGATAGACCCCGCCATGGAGGCCGTACTCTTAGCAGCGATAGAGCCAGATGTTGACCTTACCACTCATGAGAACCGTGATGCCAAACCACTGGATTCATCTCCAGCCACGGACTCCGAGCCGCCTGCGCCTATACCTATCGAATCCGATTGGGCGCCGATCATGGAGTTCACCTTCGCGGATATCTTTCAGCGCTCGCCCTTTGGCGATATACTAAACTCGTTAAGATCTCTCTCCCTGTCAGGAGAACCTTGGCCGAACTATGTCCGGCTAGGATGGGATGCGGACGACGAAGAAATTCACTCCCCACCCACCACCCACTTAGTAGCCACTATCGACGATTTAACCGACATGCTCGACTTCGAGTCCGGAGACATCGATAGTATGGACGACGGTTGAGGGAGTCCTAGATTAGGGGGTGTTCGGATAGCTGGACTATACCTTTAGCCGAACTTCTGGACTATGAAGATACAAGATTGAAGACTTTGTCCCGTGTCCGGAAGGGACTTTCCTTGGCGTGGATGGCAAGCTTGGCGATGCGGATATTTAGATCTCCTACCATTGTAACCGACTTTGTGTAACCCTAACCCCCTCCTGTGTCTATACAAACCAGAGGGCTTTAGTCCGTAGGACAACATACAACAATCATACCATAGTCTAGCTTCTAGGTTTTAGCCTCCATGATCTCGTGGCAGATCTACTCTTGTACTACCCATATCATCAATATTAATCAAGCAGGACGTAGGGTTTTACCTCCATCGAGAGGGCCCGAACCTGGGTAAAACTTCGTGTCCCTTGTCTCCTGTTACCATCCGCCTAGACGCACAGTTCGGGACCCCCTACCCGAGATCCGCCGGTTTTGACACCGACATTGGTGCTTTCATTGAGAGTTCCTCTGTGTCATCGCTTTTAGGCCCGATGGCTTCTCCGATCATCAATAACGATGTAGTCCAGGGTGAGACCTTTCTCCCCGGATAGATCTTCGCCTTTGGTGGCTTCGCACTGCGTGCCAATTCGCTTGGTCATCTGGAGCAGATCAAAAGCTACGCCCCTGGCCATCAGGTCTGATTTGGAAGTTTAAACTACATGGCTGACGTCCTCGGAGACTTGATCTTCGACGGATTCGAGCCACAGCCGAGCACGCCGCACTGTCACGATGGGCATGATCTAGCTCTGCCACCGAACAGTGCCCTGGAGGCCGCACTCGCATCGGTTCCGACCCTCAGTTCGGAACCAACTGCGCCAATCGAGGATGAGTGGTTGGACGCCGCCTCGGGGACTGCGATCCCAATGGCGATCGAGCCGGACACCAGCCCCGCAGTCCGCAAGGCCTGTAACTCCGAGTGGCCGGACTCCTATCCGGACTCCGAGCCCTCCATGCCCCTACCAATCGAATCCAATTGGGCGCCGATCATGGAGTTTACCGCCACAAACATCTTTCAGCACTCGCCCTTTGGCGATATTCTGAAGTCATTAAAGTCTCTCTCCTTATCAGGAGAGCCCTGGCCAGACTGCGGTCAGCAAGGTTGGGATACGGACGATGAAGAAATTCAAAGCCCACCCACCACCCACCTGGTAGCCACTGTCGATAATTTAAATGACGTGCTCAATTTTGACTCTGAAGACATCGACGGTATGGACGACGATGCAGGAGACGCACATGAACCAACGCCTATAGGGCATTGGACAGCAACCTCATCTCATGATGTTTACATGGTGGATACACCTAAAGGAAGCGACAATGAGGAACACGGGGATGCAACGAGGGATCGATCTCTCAAAAAGCAATCAAAGCGGCGGCGTCAACGCGGCTCCAAGCCCCGCTTCGATAAAGACGATAGCCATGAAGACCCAGCCATAGAGCAGGATGAGCCGGCGGACGACAAGCATGCCTTAGAGCAACCGTCCGAACAGGGCAACTCGGATAAAGAAACCGAACAACCCACCCCGGGCATAAACGGAATTCCGGACGACCTTACACCGGATAAGCTCATGGAGCAGAAGAACCTCCACAAAAGGCTCGTTGCTACTGCACGCAGCCTGAAAAAACAGAAGCGGAAGCTCAAAAGCGCGGAAGACGCACTCAGAATCAAATGGAGCAAAATACTCAACACTGCAGACAAATACGGCGGCAGTCGCCGCACAAAAAGTTATCCGAAGCGAAAGCTACTACCGGAATTCGACGAGGAGGCCCTAGAGCCCCCGCAGTCGAAAAGTAAGAAAGCCACCCGGTCGGATAGACGACCCCACGGCCAGCATGGAGCGGCAAGCGGCACCGCACACAAGCCGGCGCGCGATCCACTCAAGGATTCACATCAAAAAGATGGCCCAGCTAGATCTATTTATGGGCCAAGAAAGCAAGCTCTCGTAAGCAATGCAACAAAACCAGTATCCGAACATCACGGCACACCCAAATACAGGGGTGCCGCACACCCCCTACGTTTCACCGATGAGGTCCTGGATTATGAATTTCTAGCGGGATTCAAACCCGTAAACATAGAGGCGTACGACAGAACAACAGACCCTGGAGTCTGGATCGAGGATTATATCCTCCACATACATATGGCCAGAGGAGACGACCTCCACGCCATAAAATACTTACCCCTCAAGCTTAAAGGGCCAGCCCGGCATTGGCTCAAAACCCTTCCTGAAAACACAATTGGAAGTTGGGAAGAGCTCGAGGACGCTTTCCGAGCAAATTTTCAAGGGACCTATGTCCGCCCTTCGGATGCAGACAATCTCAGTCACATAACTCAACAGCCCCGAGAGTCAGCTCGGCAATTCTAGAATAGATTTCTTACTAAAAAGAATCAGATAGTCGACTGTCCGGACGCCGAAGCCTTAGCAGCTTTTAAGCATAACGTCCGAGATGAATGGCTCGCCAGACACCTCGGCCAAGAAAAGCCAAGAACAATGGCCGCATTAACAAGCCTCATGACCTGCTTTTGCGCAGGAGAGGACAGCTGGTTGGCAAGATGTAGCACCAGCGACCCAAGTACATCCGAAAAAAGGGATGGAAACGGAAAACTGTGACGCAACAAGGACCAGCGCCGGACTAAGGAAAACAGTCCGAAGAGCACGGTAGTCAATGCTGGATTGAAAAGCTGGCGGCAGAATCAGAAAAAGCAGCCCCTCAAAGATAATAGGGACGAGCTGTCCAACTTAAACAAAATCTTAGACAAGATATGTCAGCTACACAGTACTCCTGGGAAGCCTGCAAACCATACCCACAGAGATTGCTGGGTTTTTAAGCAATCCGGCAGACTCAACGCCGTACACAAGGGGCTCGACACACCAAGCGAAGACGATGATGAACCCCAAAAGCAGAGCACCAGGAAACAAAAGAATTTTCCACAAGAAGTAAAAATAGTAAACTTACTTCACATAACAAAATGTGCGGCACCCATAAAGGTACGCGCCATACGGCCTATCCCAAAGGAGTCCCGCCACTGGTTGTCAAAACCAATCATCTTCGATCATCAGGATTACTCTAGAAGTACCAGGAACGCATGCTGGACTGCCTTGGTACTTGATCCAATAATTGGCGGACTCTGGTTTACAAATGTCTTGATGGACGGCGGGAACGGTCTAAACCTGATATATCAGGACACAATCCGCCACATGGGGATAGACCCAACAAGAATTCGCCACAGCAAAACCTCCTTTCAAGGGGTAACGCCAGGTCCGGATACCCATTGCATGGGTTTTCTCCGTCTTGAAGTTATATTCGGATTCCCCGATAGCTTCCGCCGCGAAAAGCTAACTTTCCACACCGTCCCATTCTCAAGTCGCTATCAAGCACTGCTGGGACACGAAGCTTTCGCCCGCTTTAACGCAATACCGCATTACGCATCTCTTACGCTCAAGATGCCCGGTCCACGAGGCATCATCTCACTAAAGGGAGACATCAAACGCGCCCCCCATGCGGAGGATCGTGTGGCTGCCTTAACAGCCCCACAATAAAACGGCTTCACCAGCCAAAAACATTCAAATAGGTCGTTAAGACCACGGACACGGCTAGACGAGTCCGGCATAAACATATAATTAATAAAGGCTTAATAGCCGTATACTCCGGCGCTAGGGGCTCCGCGCATATAAAATACGAGACAATCAAGCTCAATTTTACCCATTTCAATTTATATTTTGCTTATTTAGTATAACTTCTGTTTAGCACGACCCTTTTTTCAACTAAGTTCCTCTCTTTTACAGATGAACATCGTGTTGCGCCCGTCCAGGATACGGCACAACGGAGACACATGCACAGACGTGCAGCAGGGACCCATTCCAAGGATTCTTTTCAGATTAAGACCCTGCGTAAACCTTTTTTTACTGTCTCTTGTTGATACACATCCTCCGGTTTTTCGTTATAATCAAGGAGGGGACTGGCGTCTTGGCATGTGGCCACGTCAGGAATTTTGTGCGTACCTGGACACTAGGGGCTTATAACCAAGGGCGTTGTCCCGCCCGCACTCATAAAGACCAAATACCTTAGGGAGTGTTCGGCGTCGCGAGTTTGGCCTTATATGCATCAGCTCCGAATCATGTCTTTGGTCAAATGTTGGGTTGCCCGGCTCTTGTGTTTTGCTGCCTTACGTTCTGCACTATCGGCTAAGGCGGCACCAGGAGAACTACTGCGATTGTGCCCCGGTTCGGCCAGGCGAGCACCTCAGTAGATAAAGATGAAAACTGACTGTCATGATATAGCGTGAGACTGGTCAACCACTCGATGACTCACCGGAATCTATAGGATTCCTCCGCATTAATGAAGGGCCGTTTCCCGGCCAGGCACATATGCGCCCCGAGTTCGGGCGAGCGCAGGCGCCACCAGGGGCTATCTAAGTAGCCTCACTGTCAAGCTCCTATGGCTAAGTGAAAGTGAGAAAGCATTATAGTCCGGTTGCCTAGCTCGCTGCGCTATCACCTCCTTTGTAGGACCAAGACGTTGGATCAAGTGTGAAAACGCGCCTTCTGCGAGCACCCCCGCACTATGTGCGTGGGGGCTGAAGCCGACGACTGCCATCTTTCAGATTATATATATATATATATATATATATATATATATATATATATATATATATATATATATATATATATATATATATATATCTTAAAACGGCCGCACAGGAGGTGTTTCAAATACTTGAAGGCACAAGTATAAAAGGCTTTGACAATTTATCAAAATATTGCTTTACAATAAAATATGCTATTAGAACATAGCATCCTTCGAGCACTGCGTCTCTATTACACGAGCGCCTTCAAGGACTTCCTGAAAATAGTGCTCGGAGAGTACTCGGCTTTTGTCCGAATCTCGGGATGCAACAACGGTGGTCTCCATCTTCGCCCAGTATGTCTTGACATGGGCAAGAGCCATCCGTGCGCCCTCTATGCATGTTGACCTCTTCATTGCATTGATACGCGGCACCGCACCAAGGAATTGCTGCACCAAGCTGAAATAACTCTTCGGCTCCGATCTCTCCGGCCACAGATGACTCATTACACACTTCATGGCGAGTCCGGACAACCTATTCAGCTCGACCCATTCGGCCAGACGATCGGCCACCAACAGTGGACGCTCTGGATTGTGGAATTGCGACCAGAAGAGTTTCTCCACTTCGCGATCTTCTTGATCTCGAAAGTGTTCGGTCGCATCAGCAGCACTCACCGCCAAATCCATATAGGTGTCCACCGCACTCCACAGTCGGTCCAACGGAGCATGCTTAGGATCACAAAACTTTCTCCGCAGCATAAAGGGTCTTCCAGCCGCGATCTCTCCGGCTTCACGAAGCTCCTCCTTCGCAGCTCTCATCGCAGAGCGAGCATCCTTGGCATCGGCAACGGCCTTCTCCAAGTCCGTCTGTTCCGCCCGATCTTCTTTTTCCAGAAGTCTGCAACGGTCACTAGCGTTGTTTAGCTTCACGGCCATCTCGCCCATCTCTTTCTTGCTTCGGCAGTGAGCAGCCTGTTTGGCTCTCAGCTCTTCAAGGGCCTTCTTGGCAGCCGCATCACTTTTTCTGGCTTGCTCCTTGGCTCGGGCAAGTTCAGCCCGAAGACTCTCCGTGGCAGCCGCACCATCTGCATCAAGCACACACATAGTAAGATACTGGCATAAGATCCTCTTACCAGGTGCCACCGGAGGGGTTACATACCTTGTGCCTCGTCAAGCCGCTTGTTAACAAGCACGATGTCGGCCTCTGCCATGTCAAGTTGCCGCTTTAGCCCGGCAAAATCATCAGTCTGGTTGGACGCCGGACACTTCGTCGCCTAAATACGAAGAGGGCATTTTAGACCTGGGGTTACGATCCTCTGCGCGCCGTCAATTTTGACAACGCACAGAGTCTCAGGGGCTACTATGTGCACAGGGCGCATCCTATTTATGCGCCATTGTTTAAAAAGGGTGCGTTATTCCACGTACCTCAAAGCCCGTCAGCAAACTTCTGACAGCCTCACGCAATCCGCTTTCCGCGGACGAAACCCTTTCAATCACCGTGCCTATCAATGCACGATGCTCCTCTGAGATAGATGCTCGCCCTAGCAGATCCTTCAGCTCCTCCGACCGTGCACCGAACGGTGCCGTATTCGTCCTATGACCTTTCTCGAAGGACGGACGCGGAGAGCCTTGGGGGGCCATATGGCTGCCTTCCGGCCCCGCCGGATTCGGAGAAACCCTCCGCGACGACACCTCAGGGTCGCCTGCCTCTCTAGGCGGTTTGACAGGGGGAGGCGTTCCGCTCTCCATCATCTCTGGAAGAAGATCCCCTGAAGACGAGCTCTGCTGAGAAGGGCTGAGGTCCGAACTACAAGGTAAATTTTCGGTTACTCTTCTCAGATATAAAACAAGGATTCTTCTCAAAGAAAAAACCTCTCTCTACTTACGGCTCGATGGAGGGCTGGCCCCCTTGAGGGCATAGTTCGGCCGAGGTGTCCCCCGGCACAAGACCCTCTGACGAAGATATCTTCCGCCGTTTTGAGACCACGGTCTCCGGGTCTCCAGAGGCGGTCCTCTTATTTCCTTTAGGAGAGGAATTTTCGTTTCCTTCTCTCGGAACAACCTCCTTCAAGGAGGCCGTAGTTTCCTTGTCCCCTCCCTTGCTTTCCTTCAAAGGCACCATCTTCAACATCCTGACGAGCACGGGGTCCGGCGTGGTCTCGGGGAGGGGAGCCGGACACCTAATAAGGTTTGCCTTCGCTATCCACTCCTGTTTAAAGAACAGTTCTTTAGAAGCAAGTTTTATGAAAATATACGGATAGCAAGTCCGGGCACAAGGCTACTTACTTTAGTATCCGGGCAATTGCAGCTTACACCTGTGTCCTTGGTCAAGTCTGGACACATCACTTGTGATCCGAAGAACAATTTATACATCTCCACGGGCGTTGCGCCCATGAAATGCTGGAGAGCTCGCGGTCCCTCCGGATTAAACTCCCACAGGCGGAGGGAGCGACGTTTCCCGGGCAGGGTTCGGCGGATCAGCATGACCTACGTCACTTTGACCAGGCTGAAGTCACTTTCTAAGAGATCCCCGATGCGGCCCTGCAACAAGGGCACGTCCTTGGATGACCCCCAGTCAAGTCCTTTGTTGACCCATGACGCTAGCTGTGGTGGGGGACCTGAACGAACGGCAGATGGCGCCACCCACTTGGTGCCCCTGGGAGCGGTGATATAGAACCACTCTCGTTGCCATAAGCTGAACTCCTCTTGAAAAGAGCCCTCGGGCCATGGAGCATCAGCATTCTTGCTTATAACAGCGCCTCCGCACTCTGCGTGTCGCCCCTCGATCGTCTTTGGCACTACTTTAAAGGTCTTGAGCCATAGTCCGAAGTGGAGATTAATACGGAGGAAGGCTTCACACACGACGATGAAAGAGGAAATGTGGAGGATGGACTCCGGAGCTAAGTCATGAAATTCCAACCCGTAACAGAACAAGAGCCCCCTCACGAAGGGGTCCATTGGGAAGCCTAGCCCCCGAAGGAAGTGAGACATAAACACCATGCTCTCACCAGGCCTGGGAGTGGGAATGACATGCCCTTGAGCGGGTAACCTATGCGAGATTTCACCGGTCAAGAACCTGGCCTCTCTCAGCTTTAGCACGTCCTCCTCCGTAACGGAAGAGGGCACCCATCGGCCTCGAAGGTCGGAACCGGACATTGTCGAAGATTCGAAGCGCCTGAAATCTGGAGCCTTGGGTGTTGGAACTCGAGGCGAAGGGCGAACTCGTTTGAGATTGAAAAAAAGGAGCAATGCCTTGGTCTCTTTATAAGAGGTGGAATACCAAGGGCCCTCCCCGTAACCATTTGGGACTCGCCTTTAATCGAGAAAACATGCCAACGGGCACGATTGGGTTACCCACGTCCGTATTGATGAGGATCCCATAAATAAAGGGGACACGATCTCTGCTTTGACAAGACATGCCAAGGAAACTGCCTCGCGAAACGCGCTGAGGTGGGGGGGTAAAAATGATTCGAATAAAGGCTTGGCCATAGTGTGATGTCGTGCTACGGGATACCTCCGCAGATTAGATTTGTGTAAATATTATTCTCTCTATGGCAATATGTGGAAACTTATTTTGCAGAGCCGGACACTATCCTTTGTGTTCAAAATCTTCTATGAAGTACTTGGAGGAGGAACCCGCCTTGCAATGCCGAAGACAATCTGCGCATCGGACTCGTCGATGTTGAAGCTTGGTTCAGGGGCTACTGAGGGAGTCCTGGATTAGGGGGTGTTCGGATAGCCAGACTATACCTTCAGCCGGACTCCTGGACTATGAAGATACAAGATTGATGACTTTGTCCCGTGTCCGGAAGGGACTTTCCTTGGCGTGGAAGGCAAGCTTGGCGATGCGGATATTTAGATCTCCTACCATTGTAACCGACTTTGTGTAACCCTAACCCCCTCCGGTGTCTATATAAACCGGAGGGCTTTAGTCTGTAGGACAACATACAACAATCATACCATAGGCTAGCTTCTAGGGTTTTACCTCCATCGAGAGGGCCCGAACCTGGGTAAAACTTCGTGTCCCTTGTCTCCTGTTACCATCCGCCTAGACGCACAGTTCGGGACCCCCTACACGAGATCCGCTGGTTTTGACACCGACAACGGTGCAGGAGACGAACAGGAACCACAGCCCACAGGGCACTGGACCGCCACCTCATCATATGATATATACATGGTGGATACACCCAAAGAAAGCAATGGTGATAAGACAGCGGAGGATGACCCTCCAAGAAGCAACCCAAGCACCGACGTCAGCAGCGCCGCTCTAAGTCTCGCCATAGCAAAAGCAGTGATACCGGCACAAGAGACAATAACTCTCCGGAAAGTGCCGAAGACGATGACAACCCCCTCCATCAAGAATTAGAGCGGGAGGATGACCAAGCCAGCCCGCATAGTGACGACGAGGAGGAGCCCCGGCCGCCGAACACAGGAGGACAGAAGAGGTTTCCCCCACAAGTAAGGATGGTGAACATGATATACGCAACCCACATCCCCAAGAGAGAGCGGAAGCGCGCACTAAGGTATGTCTATGCGATGGAGCCCGTCGCCCCAAAGTTCAACCCATGGTCCTCTTGTCCGATCACCTTTGATCGCAGGGACCACCCCACTAGTATCCGTCATGGCGGATCTGCCGCATTGGTCTTAGACCCCATCATTGACGGATTTCATCTCACTAGAGTCCTTATGGACGGCGGCAGCAGCCTGAACCTGCTCTATCAGGATACAGTGCGCAAAATGGGTATAGACCCCTCGAGGATCAAACCCACATAAATGACCTTTAAAGGCGTCATCCCAGGCGTAGAGGCCCATTGCACGGGCTCAATCACACTGGAAGTGGTCTTCAGATCTCTGGACAACTTCCGAAGCAAGGAATTAGTCTTTGATATCGTCTCGTTCCGCAGTGGCTATCACGCACTGCTCGAGCGAACCGCATTTGCAAGATTCAATGCGGTACCACACTATGCATACCTCAAGCTCAAGATGCCAGGACCCAGGGGTGTCATAACAGTCAATGGAAATACAAAGCGCTCGCTCCGCATGGAGGAGCACACAGTGGCCCTCGCAGCAGAAGCACAAAGCAGCCTCTTAAGGCAATTAAGCAATTCGGTGATAAAGCCTTCGGACACCGTCAAGCGAGTCCGGAGTAACCTGCAATAGGATCTCCTGGCATGTTCAGAGCTCGCCTAGCAATTCGACCCCCGCCCCATTCCAAGTCAAACGGTGAAATCCGTGCCGCGCGTACATAATTATGCATTGAAAATACCATGGGCATAGGCGGGGGCACGACCATGGCACGTCCCATAGTGCGTCTCAACCGCCCTAGGGGCTGAATACCTTTATCATTTTCTTTCTTTCAGGACCTTACTCTCTGGAAGCCCTATCCGGCAGTGCGATTGTCGGACACATATACAACAACCAAGGAGGCAGGAAGCTACGTCGTACAATGGAATCCCCAGGTGGTCTCTGATAACGAGCGAAATACCTGCTTTAAATACCAATCCGCAGCTTGCCCTTGGATAGGACATGTCAAATAGTCCTATTTTTTGCTTATTGCACTACTTGTATCAGTACGTGTCAACGTATTCCTTAAATAACAAAGCACAACATTAGTCTATTATTGCATTATCTATTATTTTTTTATATACGTTTATTTACAACAAATCAGCATCCGTACATTCTGGTACGACCGGTACGCTAGGGGCTTTTGTATAACCCACAATACGGCGTGAGAAGTCCGAACACTTTCGACAGTGCGGCACCCCGAACTTATAGCATTATATGCATCAGCTCCAAATCATGTCTTGGGTCAATAGTTGGGTTTGCCCGGCTCCCATGTTTTGGTACCTTACGTTCCGCTATATCGGCTAAGGTAGCACTGGGAGAATTACTGCGATTGTGTCCCGGTTCTTCCAGACAAACACCTCAATAGAGAAAGCCAAAACTGACTATCATGATGAGGCGAGAGCTGGTCGCTATTCGAGAGGTCTCAAGTCCTTAAAGACTTTTTCTGCTTCGGGTGAGGAGTCGGCCTTGTCCAGCTTAGGCGTCTATAGCGCCCCAAATTCGGCCTTCCGAATACTAGGGGCTTCGCCAAAATTTAAAATTGTAGACTTCTATGGCTAAGTGAGAGCGATAAAGCATTATAGTCTGATTGCCTGGTTTGGTGCGCTGAGCACCTCCCTCGAAGGACCCAAAAATGGGAAAAAGAGTGCTCAGATTTATCCCGAACACCCCAGCAGTAGCTGCTTGGGGGCAGAAGCCGACGACTGGCCAACTCTCAGATTTTATAAACGGCCGCACAGAAGGTAATACTTTAAATTCAAAAATCATTGCATAGCACAAATGAAAGTTTCCATATTACAGGCTCACATGAGCAAGTTCATTCAAAAATTACATCTTGGGTACACTCCTCCGCCACAAGGCGGGCACCCTTCAGGACACCTTCATAATACATTTCGGGGTGGTGATGCTCCTTGCCCTGCGGCGGCCCCTCCTTCACCAGCTTCTCGGCGTATATTTTGGCCCAGTGCACTTCCGCACGGGCAAAAGCCCTGTGTGCACCTTCGATGCAGACGGACCGCTTGATGACTTCCAGCCGTGGGCAGGCATCCACAAGCCGCCTGACCAGGCTGAAGTAGCTATTCGGCGGGGGCTCGCCAAGCCACAGCCGGACTATGAGCCCCTTCATGGCCTGTTCGGCGGCCTTGTGAAGCTCGACCAATTGCTTCAGCTGGTCGCTCAAGGGCACCGGGTGTTCGGTCCCAGTATACTAAGACTAGAACAGCTTCGCTGTCGAGCTCCCCTCCTCGGCCCGGTAGAACTCCGCGGCATCATACACACTACGGGGCAGATCTGCGAACGCTCCTGGAGAGCTCCGAACTCGGGTAAGTAAAAAGAAATTTTCTCTCACGTGCTTGCTTTGTGAGGGAGTCCTGGATTAGGGGTTGTCCGGATGGCCGGACTATACCTTCAGCCGGATTCCTGGACTATGAAGAAACAAGATTAAAGACTTCGTCCCGTGTCCGGAAGGGACTTTCCTTGGCGTGGAAGGCAAGCTTGGCGACGCGGATATTTAGATCTCCTACCATTGTAACCGACTTTGTGTAACCCTAACCCTCTCCGGTGTCTATATAAACCGGAGGGCTTTAGTCCGTAGGATAACAGACAACAATCATACCATAGGCTAGCTTCTAGGGTTTAGCCTCCTTGATCTCGTGGTAGATCTACTCTTGTACTACCCATATCATCAATATTAATCAAGAGGGGCGTAGGGTTTTACCTCCATTGAGAGGGCCCGAACCTGGGTAAAACTTCGTGTCCCTTGTCTCCTGTTACCATCCGCCTAGACGCACAGTTCGGGACCCCCTACCCGAGATCCGCCGGTTTTGACACCGACATTAGTGCTTTCACTGAGAGTTCCTCTGTGTCGTCACTTTTAGGCCCGATGGCTCCTCCGATCATCAATAGCGATGCAGTCCAGGGTGAGACTTTTCTCCCCGGACAGATCTTCGTCTTCGGCGGCTTCGCACTGCAGGCCAATTCGCTTAGCCATCTAGAGCAGATCGAAAGCTACGCCTTTGGCCATCAGGTCAGATTTGGAAGTTTAAACTACACGGCTGACGTCCGCGGGGACTTGATCTTCGACGGATTCGAGCCACGGCCGAGCGCGCCGCACTGTCGCGATGGGCATGATCTAGCTCTACCGCCGAACAGTGCCTTGGAGGCCGCGCACGCATCGGTTCCGACCCTTGATTCGGAACCAACTGCGCCAATCGAGGACGAGTGGTTGGACGCCGCCTCGGGGGCTGTGATCCCAACGGTGATCGAGCCGAACACCAGCCCCGCACTCCGCAAGGCCCGTGACTCCATGGGGCCGGACTCCTCTCCGGACTCCAAGCCCTCCGCGCCCCCGCCGATCGAATCCGATTGGGCGCCGATCATTTAGTTTACCGCCGCGGACATCTTTCGGCACTCGCCCTTTGGCGATATTCTAAAGTCACTAAAGTCTCTCTCTTTATCAGGAGAGCCCTGGCCGAACTGCGGTCAGCAAGGTTGGGATACGGACGACGAAGAAATTCAAAGCCCACCCACCACCCACTTTTAGCCACTGTCGATGATTTAACCAACATGCTCGACTTCGACTCCGAAGACATCGACGGTATGGACGCTGATGTAGGAGACGGCCAAGAACCAGCACCTATAGGGCACAGGAAAGCCACCTCATCGTATGACATATACATGGTGGATACCCCAACAGAAGGAGATGGCGATGGAACAGCGGGGGATGACCCCTCCAAGAAACAGCCTAAGCGCCGGCGTCAGCGGTGCCGCTCTAAATCCCGCCAAAGCAAAAACGGTGATTCCGGCATAGTAGATAATAATACTCCGGATAGCGCCGAAGAACACCCCCTCCAGCAAGATTCAGCGGAGGAGGATGGAGAAGCCAGCCCTCATGAGAGAGCGGCAGACAGAGAGGTCGAGAATGATAATTATATGCCTCCCTCCGAAGACGAGGCAAGCCTCGACGACGACGAATTCGTCGTGCCAGAGGATCCTGTCGAACAAGAACGTTTCAAACGCAGGCTTATGGCCACGGCAAGCAGCCTGAAGAAAAAACAGCAACAGCTTAGAGCTGATCAAGATTTGCTAGCCGACAGATGGACTGAAGTCCTTGCGGCCGAAGAGTATGAACTCGAACGCCCCTCCAAGAGTTACCGAAAGCGCAGGCTGCTACCCTGATTAGACGAGGAAGCACCTAAATTACATTACCAGCGCATGATACGGCCGATCGGACACCTCGTGGCCGCGACAGAGAGGCCTCTCAGCCCTCCACTCAAGCCGCACCCCGGCGCCGTTCAAAACATTTTAAGGCACGGGAAAATGCGCCAGACCTGCAAGACATATTGGAGGACAAGGCAAAGCAAACAAGATCGATCTATGGATCGCGCGGGCGCCCCACAGCACGTGACGGTGATCGTCACTCCGGATATAATAAATCCGGCAGGGCCGAACACAATAGACAAAGCTCATTTGAGCTGCGTCGTGATATAGCCCAATACAGAGGCGCCGCACACCCCCTATGCTTCACAGATGAAGTAATGGATCATCAAATCCCCGAGGGTTTCAAACCCGTGAACATCGAATCATATGATGGCACAACAGATCCCGCGGTATGGATCGAGGATTATCTCCTTCATATCCACATGGCCCGCGGTGATGATCTACACGCCATCAAATACCTCCCACTCAAACTCAAGGGACCAGCTCGGGATTGGCTTAATAGCTTGCCAGCAGAATCAATCGGGTGTTGGGAGGACCTAGAAGCCGCATTCCTCGACAATTTCTAGGGCACCTATGTGCGACCACCAGACGCCGATGACCTAAGCCACATAATTCAGCAGCCAGAAGAATCGGCCAGGCAATTCTGCACATGGTTCCTAACAAAGAAAAACCAAATAGTCGACCGTCCGGATGCTGAGGCCCTAGCAGCCTTCAAGCATAATATCCACGACGAGTGGCTTGCCCGGCACCTTGGACAGGAAAAGCCGAAATCCATGGCAGCACTCACGATGCTCATGACCCGCTTTTGCGCGGGAGAAGATAGCTGGCTAGCTCGTAGCAATAACTTCACGAAGAGCCTTGGTAATTCGGACACCAAGGAAAACAGTGGCAGGTCGCGTCGGAACAAGCAAAAGCACCGCGTTAACAGCGACAGCAACGAGGATACGGCAGTCAATGCCGGATTCAAAGGCTATAAATCCGGTCACCGGAAAAAGCCATTCAAAAGAAATACTCAGGGCCCGTCCAGTTTGGACCGAATACTCGACCGCTTGTGCCAGATACATGGCACCCCCGAAAAGCCAGCCAATCACACTAACAGAGATTGTTGGGTGTTCAAGCAGGCAGGCAAGCTAAATGCCGAAAATAGAGGCAAGGGGCTGCGTAGCGATGACGAGGAGGAGCCCCGGCCGCCGAACAATAGTGGACAGAAGGGTTTTCCCCCACAAGTGCGGACGGTGAACATGATATACGCAACCCACATCCCCAAGAGAGAGCGGAAGCGTGCGTTAAGGGACGTATATGCGATGGAGCCAGTCGCCCCAAAGTTCAACCCATGGTCCTCCTGCCCGATCACCTTCGATCGAAGGGACCACCCCACTAGCACCCGTCATGGCGGATTCGTCGCATTGGTTCTAGACCCAACTATTGACGGATTTCATCTCACAAGAGTCCTTATGGACGGTGGCAGCAGCCTGAACCTGCTTTACCAGGATACAATGCGGAAAATGGGCATAAATCCCTCGAGGATTAAGCCCGCCAAAACGACCTTTAAAGGCGTCATACCAGGTGTAGAGGCCAACTGTACAGGCTCAGTCACACTTGAAGTGGTCTTCGGATCTCCGGATAATTTCCGAAGCGAGGAGTTAATCTTCGACATAGTCCCGTTCCGCAGTGGCTATCACGCACTGCTCGGGCGAACCGCATTCGTAAAGTTCAATGCAGTGCCGCACTATGCATACCTTAAGCTCAAGATGCCAGGCCCTCGAGGAGTAATTACGGTCAATGGAAACACCGAACGCTCCCTCCGAACGGAGGAGCACACGACGGCCCTCGCAGCGGAAGTACAAAGCAGCCTCTCAAGGTAGCTCTTCAGTCCGGCCGTTAAACGTCCGGACATCGTCAAGCGGGCCTGGAGTAACCTACAACAAGACTGCCTGGCACGTTCCGAGCAGGCGTAGCAACGCGGCCCCAACCCCAACCCTCGCGAACTAGCGAAAATAGTGCCTCGCGTACATAACTACGCTCTCGAAATACCATGGGCACAGGGGGAGGGGCACCATCATGGCACGCCCGAAACACGGCTTAAACCGCACTAGGGGCTGCCGATTTCTTTATTTTCTCTTACTTTCAGGACTCCATACTTCGGAAGACCTGTTCGGCAATCCAACTGCCGCTCAAACGATGCAAGAACCAGGGAAGCAGAAAAGCTACGCCGCATTATAGAACACACAGGTGGTCTCTATCATGAGCAGTATACCTGTTTTGCATAATATTCCGCAGCCTGCCCCTGGAAAGGACATGTTAAATAGTCCCGCTTTTGCTTATCGCACTATTTGTATCGTTCTGCTTTGATCGCAGCCTTTCTATAAACAATGCATAGCTTTTGTCTACTTTCGCATTACTGTTTTTTACAAATATATGTTCATTAACGACATGTTGCACCCGTACACTTTGGTACGGTCAATACATCAGGGGCTTCAATACCCCCCTAATGTGGTGTGAGAAGTCCGAACACTTTAACAAGTGCGGCACCCCTAACTTATAGCATTATATGCATCGGCTCCGAATCATGTCTTGGGTCAATAGTTGGGTTTGCCCGGCTCCTATGTTTTGGTGCCTTACGTTCCGTTGTATCGGCTAAGGTAGCACTAGGAGAACTACTGCGATTGTGCCCCAGTTGAGCTGGGCGGAGCACCTCAGTAGAGAAAGCTAAAACTGACTGTCATGATGAAGCGAGAGACTGGTCGCTGTTCGAGAGGTTTTTCGAGTCCCTAAAGACTTATGCCGCTTAGAGCGAGGAGTCGGCTTTGTCCGGCCAAAGGCGTGGATAGCGCCCCGAATTCGGTCTTCCGAACACTAGGGGCTTCGCCGAAATTTAAAATTATAGAATTCTATGGCTAAGTGAGAGTGTTCAAGCACTATAGTCCGATTGCCTTGTTCATTGTGCTAAGCGCCTCCCTCGAAGGACCCAAACATGGGAAAAAGAGCGCTCAGGTTTATCCCGAATACCCCAGCACTAGTGGCATGGGGGCAGAAGCCGACGACTCGCCATCTCTCAAATTTGATAAACGGCCGCACAGAAGGTAATATTTTAAATTCAAAACGCATTGCTTAAGCGCACATGAACAAGTTTTCAGCACACATGATAAAACGAGCGAGTTTACTCCAAAATTACATTCCTGGAACATTCACCCGCCATTAGGCGGGCACCCTTCAGAACGTCCTTGAAATAATTCTCGGGCTTGCGATGCTCTTTCCCCGGCGGTGGCCCGTCCTTCACAAGCTTCTCAGCATCCAGCTTGCCCTAGTGCACCTTAGCACGGGCAAGGGCCCTACGGGCACCTTCGATGCAGATAGAGAGCTTGATGACTTCGAGCCTTAGACAGGCCTCCACCAGCCGCCGCACCAGCCCGAAGTAGCTCCCAGGCAGAGCCTCTCCAGGCCACAGCCGAACTATGAGGCCCTTCATGCCCTGTTCGGCCGCCTTGTGGAGCTCGACCAGCTGCTTCAGCTGGTCGCTCAGGGGCACAGGGTGTCCGGCCTCAGCATACTGAGACCAGAACACCTTCTCCGCCGAGCTGCCCTCTTCGGCTCGGTAGAATGCGGCGGCATCAGACATGCTACGGGGAAGATCTGCGAATGCTCCTGGAGAGCTCCAGATTCGGGTAAGTAACAAGAAGCTCACTTTTACATGTTTGCTTTGCATAAAGAATACCTTACCCGCCGCTATATTTTTCACCGCATCCAACTCCTGGAGGGCCTTCTGGGGTTCGGCCTTGGCAGATTTGGCATTTTCAATAGCCGTCGCGAGCTCGGACGCTCGCGTCTTTGAGTCAAGCTCCATACTCTCATGTTTTTTCATGAGAACCTTGAGCTCTTGTCGTACCTCACCAACTTGCGCCTGATATTTCTCCCGCTCGGTGCGCTCCGCAGCCGCTTTCTTCTCGGCCTTGGCCAGCGCTTGCTTGAGGGTCTCCACCTCAGTCGTGGCCCCTACAATAGCCATGTTAATCCTGTTATATTTTTGCAACTACACTTTTTTATTTTCTTTTTCTATAAGGTATTTCTTACCTTCTTTCTCCTCGAGCTGCCGTTTGGCAAGGCCGAGCTCTTGCTCGGTCCGCTCAAGGCCCTGCTTCAGTGCGCCCACCTCCCCAGTCAGTGCGGCGGTCGCCAGCAGCGAAGCCTGCATACGCATATTGACTCTTTTTATGTTAGACTCTTGCGAATTTTATTAGATCCTCTATTCAGCTTTTCTTTCCGAACGCCAAACAGAGCATCAGGGGCTACTGTCTATGCGGTAATATTTTTTACATATCCTGCACTTACCTCGAAGCCTATTAGAAGGCTGGCACAAGCTTCAGTCAGTCCGCTCTTGGCAGACTGAACCTTCTGGATCACCACACTCATAATAGTGCGGTGCTCCTCATCGATGGAGGCGCCGTTAAGCACCTCCAGCAGATTGTCCGGCGCCTCCGGTTGGACGGGGGCCGCCGGCTTAGTAGGCTTGCTCCTCTTGGAAGGAGTTCGCCTACCGCGGTCCGGAACCGTTGACGATTCCGGCGCGGTGTCCGGCTCAAAGACGGACTTGGAGCCCTGGGGGGTTTTATCCCCTTTACTCCTGGAGTCCGGGAGGTCGCCTTGTGGCGCCTCCAGGACCACCTCCTCCTGGCTTGGAACCTGTTGAGACAACACTTTGGCGTCGTCCGTAGGGCGGGGCGAGGTAGCCGTCGTAAGGGAGTTCACATCCGACGAATCCAGGGAGCCGCTCGACGACTCGTCGAGCCCGGCTTTGGGCGGACTGCATAGATATATTCAACATAAGGAAAGGCTGTGCAATAAAGGAATGTTATGAATTACTCGGGTGCCCGGATGCTTACGATTCCGCCGGACGCTTGGCCCTGTGCGGCCACTCCTCTTTGTCGTCGTCGACGTCGTTGGGGTAGTCCGGAGGAAGGGTCTTCCCCTTCTTGGACCCTTCAGCCTCCCGGTAGGGGCGGCCTTCCTTTTCTTTCCTCCCCCCGCTGGAGGGGAGAGGTTTCTTCTTCCTCCTCCTTGTTTTCACGGGAGGAGCGCGCCTCGGATTCGTCGGATGATGAATCCGACACCTCCGGGTGCCGGGAACTCTTTTGAGTCCCTGTGGCCCTCTTTTTGGCCTTCTTCTTCGGCACCACGTAAGGTGCGGGAGCCAGCAGCTTCACTAAGTGAGCATCGGCTGGGTCTTCGGGCAAAGGGGCCGGACAGTCGATCTGTCCGGACTTCGCCTGCCAATCCTGTAAAAGGAAGGGGAGTTTAGATCCTGCATAGAGTCAAACTATGGAAAACCAACATCCTATAAAAGGTAAAAATAGCTTACCGCACTAGCGGGAAGCTGCGTGCTGAATCCGCGGTCCTCGGAAGGGGATGCGGGAGCCTCGACGCCTTTGAATAGCACCTTCCAGGCGTCTTTGTACGTTGTGTCGAAGAGCCTACTCAGGGTTGGGTGCTGCACCGGGTCGAACTCCCACAAATTGAAGCCCCGTTGCTGACACGGTAGGATCCGGCGGACGAGCATAACCTTGACTACATTGACAAGCTTGAGCTGCCTGTTCACCAGGGTTCGGATGCATTTTTGCAGTTCGGTTACTTCTCCTTGGTTGCCCCATGACAGGCCTGTCTCTTTCCAAGACGTGAGCCGCGTAGGGGGTCCGGACCGAAACTCAGGGGCTGCGACCCACTCAGGGTCGCGCGGCTCGGTGATGTAAAACCACCCCGATTGCCACCCCTTCAGGGTCTCCACAAAGGAGCCCTCGAGCCATAGGACGTTGGCTATCTTGCCCGCCATGGCACCTCCGCACTCCGCCTGGTTGCCGCGCACCACCTTAGGATTGACGTTGAAAGTCTTGAGCCATAGGCCGAAATGGGGGCGGATGCAGAGGAAAGCCTCACACACGACGATAAACACCAAGATGTTGAGGACGAAGTTCGGGGCCAGATCATGGAAATCTAGGCCATAGTAGAACATGAGCCCCCGGACGAACGGGTGGAGAGGAAAGCCCAGTCCGTGGAGGAAATGGGGAAGGAATACTATCCTCTCATGGGGCCTTGGGGTGGGGAGGAGCTGCCCCTCTTCGGGAAGCCGGTGCGCGATGTCGTTAGACAAGTATCCGGCTTTCCTCAGTTTTTTGACGTGTCCCTCCGTAACGGAGGAGACCATCCACTTGCCTCCCGCTCCGGACATGGCTGGAGAAGGTTGAGGTGGGAAGTGCAGGCTTGGGCGCTGGAGCTCGAGTGCGCGGAAGATGGATAGGAAAAGGAGGAAGAAGGCATAGGTAAAAAGGTGGATCCTTATCCCTCGGCGGATGCGGCTAAGCGTCCCCACCAGCCTGGTAAAACTCGCTTATCTCCCAAGCGCCGTGATAAATGGCGCGGTTGGGTTACCCATGTCCGTATTGATGAGAATCCCGTAAATAAGGGGACATGATCTCTGCTTTGACAAGACGTGCCAAGAAAACCGCCTCGCAAAATGCGCTGAGGTGGGGGAGTAAAAACGATTCGAATAAAGACTTGGTCGTGGTGTGATGTCACGCTACTACGTCAGCAGATTAGATTTGTGTAAATATTATTCTCTCTATGGCAATATGTGGAAACTTATTTTGCAGAGTCGGACACTGTCTTTTGTGTTCACAATCTTCTATGAAGTACTTGGAGGAGGAACCCGCCTTGCAATGCCGAAGACAATCTGCGCGCCGGACTCGTTGTCATTGAAGCCTGGTTCAGGGGCTACTGAGGGAGTCCTAGATTAGGGGGTGTCCGGATGGCCGGACTATACCTTCAGCCGGACTCCTGCACTATGAAGATACAAGATTGAAGACTTCGTCCCGTGTCCGGAAGGGACTTTCCTTGGCGTGGAAGGCAAGCTTGGCGATGCGGATATTTAGATCTCCTACTATTGTAACCGACTTTGTGTAACCCTAACCCTCTCCGATGTCTATATAAACCGGAGGGCTTTAGTCCGTAGGATAACAGACAACAATCATACCATAGGCTAGCTTCTAGGGTTTAGCCTCCTTGATCTCGTGGTAGATCTACTCTTGTACTACCCATATCATCAATATTAATCAAGCAGGACGTAGGGTTTTACCTCCATCGAGAGGGCCCGAACCTGGGTAAAACTTCGTGTCCCTTGTCTCCTGTTACCATCCGCCTAGACGCACAGTTTGGGACCCCCTACCCGAGATCCGCCGGTTTTGACACCGACACTTTGCATATTGAATGCCTTACCTGCCATTATCTTCTTAACCGCCTCAAGTTCCTGGAGGGCCTTTTGGGCTTCGGTCTTGGCATGTTTAGCACTGTCGAGCGCCTTGGCAAGATCGGACTCTCGCGTCTTCGAGTCAAGCTCCAGGGCCTCGTGCTTCTTGACGAGAGCCTGGAGCTCTTGATGTACCTCACCTACTCGGGCCTCTTGTTTTTCCCGATCGGTGCGCTCCCGGGCCACTTTGTTTTCAGCCTCGGACAGCGCCTTCTTCAGGGTCGCCACTTCAGTCGTGGCCCCTGGCAAAATTCATGATGATACTATTATTCTGCAACCAAATCTTTTTTCATATAGACAAGGTATTGCTTACCTTTGTTCTCCTTGAGCTGCCTCTTGGCAAGGCCGAGCTCTTCCCCAGACCGCTCAAGGTCCTGCTTCAGCGCAGCGACCTCTGCAGTACGTGCGGCAGCGGCGAGCAGTGAAGCCTGCATATTCACATAGACATATTATAATTAGACTCCTGTGTTCGTTATCCGATCCTCTATTCGGCTTTTCTTCGCGAACGCCAGACAGAGCATCAGGGGCTACTGTCTATACGGTTATATTTTCCCATATTTCTATTACATACCTGAAAGCCTGTTAGGAGGCTGGCACAAGTTTCAGTCAGTCCGCTTTTGGCAGACTGAACCTTCTCGATCACCACACTCATGATAGTGCGGTGCTCTTCGTCGATGGAAGCGCCTTGAAGTGCTTCCAGCAAGTTGTCCGGTGCCTCTGGATGGACAGAGGTCACCGGCACAGACGGCTTGCCCCTCTTAGTGGGGGGTCGCCTGCCGGAGTCCGGAACCACAGGAGGTTCCGGCACAGTGTTCGGCTGAGGGCCGAACTTGGAGCCCGTGGGAGTCTTGCTCCCTTTGCGCCCAGGGTCCGGAAGGTCGCCTTGAGGCGCCTCCAGGACTACCTCCCCTGGGCTTAGTGCCTTCTGAGACAACACATCAATGTTGTCCGTAGGGCGAGGGGTGGAGGCGGTCACAAGAGAGCCGCTGCCCATATCCGACGGGTCCAAAGAACCATCCGACGAAGATACGTCGATACAGGCTCGGGACGGACTGCAAAATCATTTTCGTGAAAGTGCAACTATCCCTGGGTGGTTTTGGTAATTCCTAACAACATATAGCTCATTGACCTAACATTATTCCAAGATTAATATTTCAGGAAAAGCTCAATGAATGGCATGGCATGGATGAGGAAAGTGGATCCCTCAAAATTCTAAGGATAAAAAGTTTGGCTCAAGCTTGAAGCTCAAGACTCTACATTTTATATTTTAGTGATCCAAGATCACATTGAGTCTATAGGAAAATCCAATACTATCAACGAGGGATGAGTGTTGCTTAATGGCTTGCTTGCTCGAAATGCTTAGTGATATGCTCCAAAACCCTCAACTACCTTCCCACATCCACATATGACCTAAACCAAAAGTCAAACTCGGCCCCACCGATTCTTTATATCCGGCGCCACCGAGTTTCAAATGTCATAGCCACTGCCACAAACCCTAGGAAAATCGGTCTCACCGATAGGGATCTCGGTCTCACCGAGATGGGATTGTAATCTCCCTGTTTCACTTCGTAACGTTTCGGTCTTGCCGAGATGAGCGATCGGTCCCACCGAGATTGCAATGTAAACTCTCTGTTTTCCTTTTGTAACATTTCGGTCTCACCAAGATGAGCGAATCGGTCCGAGTTTACCTGACCAACTCTCTGGTTAGCTTATTACCAAAATCGGTCCCACCGAGTTTGTGTAATCGGTCACACCGAGATTACGTTATGCCCTAATCCTAACCATATCGGTCCTACCGAGTTGCATCTCAGTCCCATCGAAAATCCTAATGGCCACTAGGTTTGCTGAATCGGTCCGACCGAGTTTAACCATTCGGTCCCACCGAGTTTGGCAAATTGTGTGTAACGGTTAGATTTTGTGTGGAGGCTATATATACCCCTCCACCCACTCTTCATTTGTGGAGAGAGCCATCAGAACATACCTACACTTCCAATACACATTTTCTGAGAGAGAACCACCTACACTTGTGTTGAGGTCAAGATATTCCATTCCTACCATATGAATCTTGATCTCTAGCCTTCCCAAGTTGCTTTCTACTCAAATCTTCTTTCCACCAAATCCAAATCCTATGAGAGAGAGAGTTGATTGTTCGGGAGACTATCATTTGAAGCACAAGAGCAAGGAGTTCATCATCAACACACCATTTGTTACTTCTTGGAGAGTGGTGTCTGCTAGATTGGCTAGGTGTCACTTGGGAGCCTCCAACAAGATTGTGGAGTTGAACCAAGGAGTTTGTAAGGGCAAGGAGATCGCCTACTTCGTGAAGATCTACCGCTAGTGAGGCAAGTCCTTCGTGGGCGACGGCGATGATGGAATAGACAAGGTTGCTTCTTCGTGGACCCTTCGTGGTTGGAGCCCTCCGTGGACTCGCGCAACCGTTACCCTCCGTGGGTTGAAGTCTCCATCAACGTGGATGTACGATAGCACCACCTATCGGAACCACGACAAAAACATCTGTGTCTCCAATTGCGTTTGAATCCTCCAAACCCTTCCCTTTACATTCTTGCAAGTTGCATGATTTACTTTCCGCTGCTCATATACTCTTTTGCATGCTTGCTTGAATTCTGTGGAGATTGCTTGACTTGTGCTAAGATAGCTAAAATCTGCCAAGAACTAAAATTGGGAAAAGGCTAGATTTTTATTTGGTCAAGTAGTCTAATCACCCCCCCTCTAGACATAGTTTCGATCCAACAGTTCAGCGTAAGGTGAAGCGGTGCAAAAGGAATGTATCGAATTACTCTAGTATCTGGATACTTACGACTTTGCCAGGGGCTTGTCCCTGGGCAACCACTCGTCGTCGCTATGAGCGGCGGTCGTGGAGCAGTCCGGAAGGGGGTCCTTCTCTTCTTGGACCCTTTGGCCTCCCTGGTTGGGGCGGCCTTCCTTTTCTTATCTCCCCCGGTTGAGGGGTCAGAAATTTCCTCCTCTTCCTCCTCCTCGTTTTCGTGGGAGGAGTGCGCCTTGGAGTGTTCGGACGATGAGTCCGACACAACCGCGCGCCGGAGACCCTTTCGGGTCCCCGTGGTCTTCTTGGTCTTCTTCTCCGGCACCTCATAAGGCGCCGGAACCAGCATCTCCGTTAGGAGAGCGTCTGTTGGATCTTCGGGCAGGGGGGCTGGACAATCAATCTGCTTCGATGTCTCCACCCAGTCCTGTTAAAGGCGTGGAAGCTTAGATCTCGCACATGATCAAATGGGGGAAAATAAACATCTTATAAAGTACTTGCCGGATTCGCAGGGTGCTTTGCGCTAAGACCGCGGTCCTCGGTAAGGGAAGGAGGAACCTCGGCGCCCTTGAACAGCACCTTCCAAACGTCCTTGTGCGTCGTGTCGAAGAGCTCTCGCATCGTCTGGTGCTTGGCCGGGTCGAACTCCCACAAATTGAATGCACGTTGTTGACACGGGAGGATCCGGCAGAAGAGCATGACTTGGACCACGTTGACAAGCTTGAGTTTCTTGCCTATCATGTTCCGGATACATTTTTTGACTCCGGTTAGCTCCACCAGTGAACCCCAGGACAGGCCCTTCTCTTTCCAGGAGGTGAGACGCATGGGGATCCCGGATCAAAAATCAGGGGCCGCCACCCAGTTGGTGTCGTGCGGCTCGGTGATGTAGAACCACCTCGATTGCCGCTCCTTTATGGTCTCCACATAGGATCCCTCGAGCCATGTGACGTTGGGCATTTGGCCCACCATGGCGCCTCCGCATTTCGCTTGTTGGCCGCCCACCACCTTTGATTTAACATTGAAGGTCTTTAACCAAAGGCCAAAGTGGGGGCGGACGCGGAGGAAGGCCTCGCACACGACGATAAACACCGAGATGTTGAGGATGAAGTTCGGGGCCAGATCATGGAAGTCCAGCCCGTAGTAGAACATGAGGCCACAGACGAACGGGTGGAGGGGAAATCCCAGCCCACGGACGAAGTGGGTGAGTAAAGCCACCCTCTCGTGAGATTCCGGGGTAGGGACGATCTGCCCTGCGTTGGGCAGCCAATGCGCGATGTCCGCGGCCAAGTATCCGGCTCCCCGCAGCTTTTCGATGTCCTCCTTTGTGACGGAGGATTTCATCCACTTGCCTCACGCTCCGGACATGCTGGGGACGGTTTGAGGAGAAAGACGCGAACTTGGGTGTTGGAGCTCAAGTGCGCGAGAATGGATGAGCGAGGAGGAAGAAGGCGTGGGTGAAAAAGGTGAACCCTTATCCCTTTATAGGGACGGACGAAACTATGTGCCCCCTCCTGCCTAGTAAACTCGCTTATTCCCCAAGCACCGTAATTGATGGCGCGGTTGGGTTACCCACGTCCGTATTGATGAGAATCCCAGGATAAGGGGACACGATATCTGCTTCAACAAGACGTGCCAAGAAAACCGCCTCACAATATGTGCCGAGCTGGGTTGAGAGAAACGGTTCGAATAATAACCGGGCCGTGGTGTGATGTCATGCTACAAAATGTGTCAGCAGATTAGATGTGTGGAAATATTATTCTCTCTACGGTGGTATGTGGAACTTGTTTTGCAGAGCCGGACACTATCCTTGTGTTCAAAATCTTCTATGGAGTATTTGGAGGAGGAACCCGCCTTGCAATGCCGAAGACAAATCTGCGCGCCGGACTCATCGTCATTGAAGCCTGGTTCAGGGGCTACTGAGGGAGTCCTGGATTAGGGGGTATCCGGGCAGCCGGACTATATCCTTTGGCCGGACTGTTGGACTATGAAGATACAAGATTGAAGACTTCCTCTTGAGTCCGAATGGGACTCTCCTTGGCGTGGAAGGCAAGCTTGGTAATACGGATATGTAGATCTCCTTCCTTGTAACCGACTTTCATTTGAAGCACAAGAGCAAGGAGTTCATCATCAACACACCATTTGTTACTTCTTGGAGAGTGGTGTCTCCTAGATTGGCTAGGTGTCACTTGGGAGCCTCTGACAAGATTGTGGAGTTGAACCAAGGAGTTTGTAAGGGCAAGGAGATCGCCTACTTCATGAAGATCTACCGCTAGTGAGGCAAGTCCTTCGTGGGTGACGGCCGTGATGGAATAGACAAGGTTGCTTCTTCATGGACCCTTCGTGGTTGGAGCCCTCCGTGGACTCGCGCAACCATTACCCTCCGTGGGTTGAAGTCTCCATAAACATGGATGTACGATAGCACCACCTATCGGAACCACGACAAAAACATCTGTGTCTCCAATTGCGTTTGAATCCTCCAAACCCTTCCCTTTACATTCTTGCAAGTTGCATGCTTTACTTTCCACTGCTCATATACTCTTTTGCATGCTTGCTTGAATTGTTTGGAGATTGCTTGACTTGTGCTAAGATAGCTAAAATCTTCCAAGAACTAAAATTGGGAAAAGGCTAGATTTTTATTTGGTCAAGTAGTCTAATCACCCCCCCTCTAGAGATACTTTCGATCCTACAAGTGGTATCAGAGCTTTGGTCTCCATTTGCTTTGATTTCCATAGCTTTTGGTGTTCATAGCCTTGGATTCACAACCTAGGAGAGTATGGCGTCTAGCGAGGGAAATTATCACCGTAGAGGTCCTTACTCTGATGATACTAATTTTGCTAGTTGGAAGCATAAGATGAAAATGCATATTCTTGGACATAACCCCGCTGTTTGGGCTATTGTGTGTATTGGCTTGCAAGGTGAATTATTTGATGGGAAAGGACCGAACCGTGAAGCTACGGCGGAAGAGTTGAAGATGCTGCAATACAATGCTCAAGCTTGTGATATCCTCTTCAACGGATTGTGCCCCGAAGAATTCAACAAAATCAGCCGTCTTGAGAATGCAAAGGAAATTTGGGATACTTTGATTGATATGCACGAAGGTACCGACTCCGTCAAGGAATCCAAATTGGATGTGCTTCAAAGTCACTTGACAAGGTCAAAATGAAGGATGGGAAGGTGTCGCTGAAATGTACTCTAGGTTTGCTCTTATCACAAATGAGATTGCCGGCTTAGGGAGTGAAGAGATGACCGATAGATTCATCATCAAGAAGATCCTAAGAGCCTTGGATGGAAAATATGATACCGTGTGCACATTGATCCAAATGATGCCAAATTACAAAGATCTCAAGCCAACGGAAGTCATCGGAAGAATTGTTGCTCATGAGATGTCACTCAAGGATAAAGAGGAACTTCACAACAAATCAAGTGGTGCTTACAAAGCCTCATGTGAAGCCCCCACATCATCGAGTGAGAAACTAACCTTCAATGAAGAATTGAGCTTAATGGTGAAGAACTTCAACAAGTTCTACAAGAGTAGAAGCAAAGAGAGAAGCTCCAAGTCAAGGTCCTACAATGACAAAAGATCTTCTAGTCGAGAGTGAAACTGCTACAATTGTGGAAGGCCCAGACACTATTCCAATGAGTGTACGGCCCCCTACAAGTGAAGAGATGATTCTCCCAATAGAAGAAGTAGAAGAGAAGTATCACCATCTAGAGAAAGAAGGAATAGAGATGATCGTTATGAACGAAGACCCTCACGGAGAAGCAAGGATTCAGAAAGAAAGGACAAGTCATCAAGGAGCTACACAAAACGAAGACATCAAGCTCATGTTGGTGAATGAGTATCCGACTCTGACTCCGACAACCACTCTGAGAGAAGCTATCACTCCGACTCTGAATATACTCAAGATGAAGGTGTTGCCGGTCTAGCACTTGTGACAACCAACTCCTACGACATATTTGACTCACCAAATGAAGGAGTTGGAAGATGCTTCATGGCTAAAGGCCCAAAGGTATCACACCCCGAGTATGTTGATTTCAATAGTGATGAAGATGACTTGCTAGGTGATGATGATTTACTTGTTGACAACTCTAGTGATGAATACTATGATGAAACGTCAATTAATCATGCTAATCAAGATAAAACGAATGACATTGATAAGGAGAAGATTGAGTCTCTAACTAAAGAACTAAACACTCTTAAGTTAGCTCATGAAACTATCTTAGGAGATCATCGAGAACTTATAAGGACTCATGAGAAATTACGCTTTGAAAAGCTCAACCTTGAGCAAGAGCATGAGTTTTAAAAGCAATCAATGATGATCTTCGTAAGAAAAGTTCTTCTTACATTGCCAAGCATTTACTCTTATCCACTTACATGCCTCAAGTCAAGTCTAGTAACAAGAACAAGAAAGATTCTTCCTCTAGTAGTAACAATAATCATGCTAAATCCAATATTGTTGCTTCTAGTAGTTCTCTTGATTCCACTAATTATTCTCTTAGCCAAGTTACACTTGAGCAAGAAAATAGCTTATTGAAGGGAATTATAGAGAAAGGTGTTTACAAGAGCCTTGCCGGAAGTAAGCAATTCGAGGAAATTGTACACAAGCAAGGAAGGCACCGGAAGAATCAAGGTGTTGGTTTTGAACGAAAGTTCAATGCCAATGGAGTTGAGTGGGAAGAAGATCAATACCCCAAGACGAAGTTTGTTCCTCAACAAGAGAAGTATGATCCTACTTCTTTCAAAGGGACACAAGCTCAAGATGATCTTCCACCACAAGACCGCAAGCAAAAAGGCAAGGACAAGCTTCGAGAGGAAATTGATGCATTTGAAGAAGCTCCTAAGGCCTTGGTCAAGTCGGTTCCCAAGACTACATCAAGTTCCACTTCATCAAGTACAACTACAACTCCGAGGATTCCCATCAAGATGGTGTGGATCCCGAAGAAGAAGAACTAGAGAGTTCTTGAGGGTGTCTCCGCCAACATACTTCACTCTTATCATCTTGGCAAGAACAAGTGCAATCAACTTCCACATCTTGCACTAGTTCAAGGAGTCACAAACCCTCTTGTTGGTAAGACAAGGGACAAGGTAACCTAAAAGCTTTCATAGACATCATCTTGTGTGTGCATCACTCTATGTCTATGGATATTCTTGTTTGTTCCTTGTGGGACTAACCCATGTAGGTATTGAAAGTGCAACTCACTCCAATGGATAGCTCCAAATGATCTACATCAACATTGAGCATCCACATCTTCAACATCTACATGAAGTCATCATCGACAAAACCCAAGGTTAGTTCATCCCTTTTAGGGGGGATCTCACATCTAGGGGGAGCTTTAATGTAAGAATTGAGCTAAAGCAACTCTAATGGTGTGAACACAACAATGCTTTATGTAAAAGTGGTAAACCCACTTGTGCTTAAACGATGAGTATGACATATGATCAAATGTTCTCATTTGACTCCTAAGTCAATATACTCATATATAGATGACCTAGTCATCGCAAATTGCTTGATAGATGCTAGAATTGGTTGTGCATGCTTTGCCACATATTTCAATTGCCATTTTATTGTGTGAGAATGTTGGTTGCATATTTCACTCATTCGAGGACGTCCACTTGTTGTTTTGATTGATTGGTTTCTTTTTCTTTGGCCAAGTGGATGGACAAGAATGCCTAAGAACCTTCTCTAGCTATCTATGTTTTTCTCGTCTCAAACTCTATTCATGCTACATCACAAAATTTGATCAAGTCAGATTCGAACCACTCTGTGTGAGGAGCACTCGGAGTCCCCAATTCGTCATAGACTTAAACTTCCAAAACTTCTTTGTGTGTTTCGGTCTGACCGATTCCTCCATTTCGGTCATATCGAGATCACTAAGTCGATCTAGGTTTTCAATCTCGGTGCAACCGATTTGAACTTTTCGGTCACACCGAGTTGCCGTAACTGTCAACAGTTATGCATCTCGGTGCCACCGAGTTGTTCCACTCGGTCACACCGATAGGGCCGGGCTATATATACTCACGGGCAAAATTTTGGAAATTTCTCCGAAACCCCTTCGCCCGCGCATAGCTCGCTCTGCCTCCTGGATCTCCGGATCGTCCTCCTCGTCGCCAGCCGCCTCCTGTCGCTGGTCCCCGCCGCCGTCAACGGAATTCTTCCCTGCCATTGCCGCCGTAGCGAGTTCATCGCCGAACTAGGGTATGAACTTGATCACTGTGCTATCCCCATCCTATTCCTAGCACATTGTGTTCATTATGATTCTTACCATGATTGAAACGCTTCTATCCAGTCAAAACACTCCGTAGATTAGAGTTGAATCGAAAATTTAGGGTTAGGTTTCCGCCGAAACCATCTCGGACCCACCGGGTTGCAGAACTCGGTTCCACCGATTAGGCCAAGGCCATTGCACATGTGGTTCTCGGTTTGACCGAGAATTGCAAATCGGTGTGACCGAGTTCAGGACTTTGTGAAACCCTAGCAGTCTCGGTGCCACCGAACTGTGACTCGGTCTGACCAAGTTCACTAGTTTTGGTTCCAACAGCTGCTTCGGTATCACCGAGTTTACAAACCGGTTGATCCGAAATGCTTTCTAAGGAAAACTAAAACTAAGTTTTTGACTCATTCTTTTGCAAAAATCTCTGTATTTTGTGATGATCTCATCTACAATCTATTCACAGGGTCTGCAGTTAGTGTTTGCAACATGTCTGACCAGAGTGACAGCCAGAACAAGTCAGAGCAGCAGGTGCACATGAGTGAGGGCACTAGTCCCTCTAGCAGCTCAGATGAGGGTAGCAGAAGCACCCCAAGCAATTTGCCAAAGGTTGCCACTAGAGCAAGCAAGAAAAGAACTTCAGAATATGAGGATGAAGATTATATGGCAGAGGAAGATGATGCCACATCAAAGAAGAAAGTGCTTAAGAAGGAATATGGCTCAGCTGCAACCACTGAGCCAGGTCTGAAGACCAAAAGGACAGCAGGAAGACAACCAATGTCCAAAGCCAGGGCATCCTCTCAGAAACCCTCCAAGTCAACTATAGGAGATGAGGCTGCAAAAGAGAAGAAGGAAAGAAAGAGGGGCAGATGGTGCAAGAAAGTTGATCCAATGGCAGAATTTGAGAAGCACTCTTCTGAGGAACAATAAGAAGAAGAGGTTGCTGCACCAGCACCTAAGGCCCAGAAGTTTATGGGTGATGCTATCAGGACAGGGGCTGCTTCATCAAAGCCCAAAGAAGCACCCAAAGCTGCCTCCAAGCCCAAGAGTGCACCTAAGAGGAATACCAGGAGTATACCAGCTGCTGAGAAGAACAAGGCCCCAGTGCCTGAAGTTGCTGCTGATGAAGATGATGAAGGACAAGTCCTGAGGAAGCTCAAAGCAAAAATTCCAGACCACAATGATGCTCATCTTGTGGCTGAGAACATGAAGCTCAGAAGAGACTCAGGGTTGAGGCTATGGAGAGTGTCAGATCCATGTGCCAGCCGGAGAAGAACTGTTGTTGATTACAGGTTCCACACAAAGGAACAGGAGGACTTCTATGAGACAATGTTGTTGGACAAGAAACCTATAGTGTGTGAAATGAGGTGGGTCGACTGGAAGTATATCAAGGAAAATGAGGAACACTATCCTGGTGTGTTTGACAACTTCAGTGCTTGTGGAGTTGCAGACTTTGTTGGGCAGAAGCTCACAAAGTGGAATGAGGAGCTCATAATGCAATTCTACTCCACAGCACACTTCTATCCAGATGGCAGGATAGTATGGATGTCTGAAGGTACAAGGTACCACTCAACTATTGAGGAATGGGCCAATCTGATCAATGCCCCAAAAGAAAGTGAAGATGACTTGGATGTTTATGCCATGAAAAAGATGGATCACAATTCTATGTCACAAATGTACAAGGAGATCCTAGACAAAGCTCTTGAGACTTTCAAGTTTGGGTCAGTCCATTTTCTTATGTCAGGACTGCCAACGATCAACTGGATCCTAAGTCACACTCTTTTGCCCAAGTCAGGTGACCACAACATGATCATAGGGCATGCAATTAACTTGCTACATATATTTGATGTGCCACATAAGTTCAAGGTCATGAGCCTTGTAGTTGAGACTATCAAGAGGACTGCAGCTGACCAGAAAAGAAGTTGTGGATATGCCCCATAGATCCAGGAGTTGATAAACTCAAAGATGGGCACAGGCACATACTTGTTGGATAAGGAACACTTGCCTATCTACCCTGACTTTGAGGACAATCAAGTTGTGATGAATGAGAATGAACCATCATCAGTACAAGCTCAAGAGAAGAAGGAGAAAGCAAAGAAAGAGAAGGCTGCCAAGATGCCAACTCAAGAGGAGGCATCTGAGTACTTTTTGAAAAGCATGCAGGACCAGCTTGGTTATTTGATAGCATCAACTCTGAGCATTGAGAAGGGGTTGGCCACCCTAACTCAAAACCAGGAGAGCCTGGAAAGAATCATGGAACAAAATTTCTATGATTTAGATGTCAAAGTAACTGAGATTCAGTCACTTGTGGAGCAGCTACATGATGACATGCAAGAGTGGAAGGTCAGAACAACCACTGATGCATTTGCCAGAGTGCCTCGAGCTCAGAGATCATCTGCAGAGCCAGTAACAGACACTAGAGCCACTTCATCTACACCAGCTACAGCTTCAGTGCCACCAGCTCCAGCACCAACTCCCTCAGCTCCATCTACATCAACTGAAGTCTTTGTCCTTGGCCTTCTCCGGACTCCACCACCTGAAGACCAAGCCTGAGGGTCATTTAGTGCTATGCATTTTCTATGAAATTTTTGGTAACTTGTTGCCAAAGTGGGAGAAAAATGTATAGATCATAGGCTTCGAGAGAGAGCGTTGCTTTTTATTCTCTCTTGCTTTGGTGGTTGAACTTTGTTTGCTTGTTTGTGATCTCGGATGATCACGTGTGTTTGATCATATGCTACATTAATGCTTGTTGGATGATACTATCATTTTATCCCTATTTGATCATTCACTTTGCTTGGTGATGAGTGCATGTATTTAATTCTTATCATTTTGAGCGCTCCACCAAGATGTATGTGACATGGAAGAGTAACCCATGATCCTAACTCATTGTGCATATGCAGTCCAAAGCAAATCTTAAGATATGCACAAATTTAGGGGGAGCTCTTGCTTTTCACATACTTCTCAAAGCGACGATGTTTTTCTCTTATTATCATTTGTCGAAGCTTTGATCTATATGTTGTCATCAATTACCAAAAAGGGGGAGATTGAAAGTGCAACTATCCCTGGGTGGTTTTGGTAATTCCTAACAACATATAGCTCATTGAGCTAACATTATTCCAAGATTAATATTTCAGGAAAAGCTCAATGAATGGCATGGCATGGATGAGGAAAGTGGATCCCTCAAAATTCTAAGGACAGAAAATTTGGCTCAAGCTTGAAGCTCAAGACTCTACATTTTATATTTTAGTGATCCAAGATCACATTGATTCTATAGGAAAAGCCAATACTATCAAGGAGGGATGAGGTGTTGCTTAATGGCTTGCTTGCTCAAAATGCTTAGTGATATGCTCCAAAACCCTCAACTACCTTCCCACATCCACATATGACCTAAACCAAAAGTCAAAATGGGCCCCACCGATTCTTTCTATCCGGCGCCACCGAGTTTAAAATGTCATAGCCACTGCCACAAACCCTAGGCAAATCGGTCTCACCGATAGGGATCTTGGTCTCACCGAGATGGGATTGTAATCTCTCTATTTCTCTTCGTAACGTTTCGGTCTTGCAGAGATGAGCGATCGGTCCCACCGAGATTGCAATGTAAACTCTCTGTTTCCCTTTTGTAACATTTCGGTCTCATCGAAATGAGCGAATCGGTCCCACTGAGTTTACCTGACCAACTCTCTGGTTAGCTTATTACCAAAATCGGTCCCACCGAGTTTGTGTAATCGGTCACACCGAGATTACGTTATGCCCTAACCCTAACCATATCGGTCCTACCGAGTTGCATCTCAGTCCCACCGAAAATCCTAACGGTCACTAGGTTTGCTGAATCGGTCCGACCGAGTTTAACCATTCGGTCCCACCGAGTTTGGCAAATTGTGTGTAACGGTTAGATTTTGTGTGGAGGCTATATATACCCCTCCACCCACTCTTCATTTGTGGAGAGAGCCATCAGAACATACCTACACTTCCAATACACATTTTCTGAGAGAGAACCACCTACACTTGTGTTGAGGTCAAGATATTCCATTCCTACCATATGAATCTTGATCTCTAGCCTTCCCAAGTTGCTTTCTACTCAAATCTTCTTTCCACCAAATACAAATCCTATGAGAGAGAGTTGAGTGTTCGGGAGACTATCATTTGAAGCACAAGAGCAAGGAGTTCATCATCAACACACCATTTGTTACTTCTCGGAGAGTGGTGTCTCCTAGATTGGCTAGGTGTCACTTGGGAGCCTTCGACAAGATTGTGGAGTTGAACCAAGGAGTTTGTAAGGGCAAGGAGATCGCCTACTTCGTGAAGATCTACCGCTAGTGAGGCAAGTCCATCGTGGGCGACGGCCGTGATGGAATAGACAAGGTTGCTTCTTCGTGGGCCCTTCATGGGTGGAGCCCTCCGTGGACTCGCGCAATTGTTACCCTCCGTGGGTTGAAGTCTCCATCAACCTGGATGTATGATAGCACCACCTATCGGAACCACGACAAAAACTTCTGTGTCTCCAATTGCGTTTGAATCCTCCAAACCCTTCCCTTTACATTCTTGCAAGTTGCATGCTTTACTTTCCGCTGCTCATATACTCTTTTGCATGCTTGGTTGAATTGTGTGGAGATTGCTTGACTTGTGCTAAGATAGCTAAAATCTGCCAAGAACTAAAGTTGGGAAAAGGCTAGATTTTTATTTGGTCAAGTAGTCTAATCACCCCCCCCCCCTCTAGACATACTTTCGATCCTACAGTTCGGCGTAACATGAAGCGGTGCAAAAGGAATGTATCGAATTACTCTAGTACCCGGATACTTACGACTTCGCCAGGGGCTTGTCCCTGGGCAACCACTCGTCGTCACTATGAGCGGCGATAGTTGAGCAGTCTCGAAGGGGGGGCCTTCTCTTCTTGGACCCTTCGGCCTCCCTGGTTGGGGCGGCCTTCCTTTTCTTATCTCCCCCGGTTGAGGGGGGAGAAATTTCTTCCTCTTCCTCCTCCTTGTTTTCGTGGGAGGAGTGCGCCTCGGAGTGTTCGGACGATGAGTCCGACACAACCGCGCGCCGGAGACCCTTTCGGGTCCCCGTGGTCTTCTTGGTCTTCTCCTCCGGCACCTCATAAGGCACCGGAACCAGCATCTCCATTAGGAGAGCGTCTGCTGGATCTTCGGGCAGGGGGGCTGGACAATCAATCTGCTCCGATGTCTCCACCCAGTCCTGTTAAAGGCGTGGAAGCTTAGATCTCGCACATGATCAAATGGGGGAAAATAAACATCTTATAAAGGACTTGCCGGATTCGCAGGGCGCTTCGCGCTAAGACCGCGGTCCTCGGTAAGGGAAGGAGGACCTCGGCGCCCTTGAACAACACCTTCCAGACGTCCTTGTGCGTCGTGTCGAAGAGCTCTCGCATCGTCTGATGCTTGGCCGGGTCGAACTCCCACAAATTGAATGCACGTTGTTGACACGGGAGGATCCGGCGGAAGAGCATGACCTGGACCACGTTGACAAGCTTGAGTTTCTTGCCTATCATGTTCCGAATGCATTTTTTGAGTCTGGTTAGCTCCACTAGTGAACCCCAGGACAAGCCCTTCTCTTTCCAGGAGGTGAGCCACATGGGGATTCCGGATCGGAACTCAGGGGCCGCCACCCAGTTGGTGTCACGCGGCTCGGTGATGTAGAACCACCCCAATTGCCGCCCCTTTATGGTCTCCACATAGGATCCCTCGAGCCATGTGACGTTGGGCATTTTGCCCACCATGGCGCCTCTGCACTTCGCTTGCTGGCCGCCCACCACCTTCGATTTAACACTGAAGGTCTTCAGCCAAAGGCCGAAGTGGGGGCGGATGCGGAGGAAGGCCTCGCACACGACGATAAACACCGAGATGTTGAGGATGAAGTTCGGGGCCAGATCATGGAAGTCCAGCCCGTAGTAAAACATGAGGCCGCGGACAAATGGGTGGAGGGGAAATACCAGCCCGCGGACGAAGTGGGTGAGTAAAGCCACCCTCTCATGAGAATCCGGGCTAGGGACGATCTGCCCCGCGTTGGGCAGCCGATGCGCGATGTCCGCGGCCAAGTATCCAGCTCCCCGCTCTGGACATGCTGGGGACGGTTTGAGGAGAAAGACGCGAACTTGGGTGTTGGAGCTCAAGTGCGCGAGAATGGATGAGCGAGGAGGAAGAAGGCGTGGGTGAAAAAGGTGAACAATTATCCCTTTATAGGGGCGGACGAAACTATGTGCCCCCACCTGCCTAGTAAACTCGCTTATTCCCCAAGCACCATAATTGATGGCGCGGTTGGGTTACCCACGTCCGTATTGATGAGAATCCTAGGATAAGGGGACACGATCTCTGCTTTGACAAGACATGCCAAGAAAACCGCCTCGCAATATGTGCCGAGGTGGGTTGAGAGAAATGGTTCGAATAATAACCGGGCCGTGGTGTGATGTCATGCTACAAAACGTGTCAGCAGATTAGATGTGTGGAAATATTATTCTCTCTACGGTGGTATGTGGAACTTGTTTGCAGAGCCAGACACTATCCTTGTGTTCAAAATCTTCTATGGAGTATTTGGAGGAGGAAGCCGCCTTGCAATGCCGAAGACAAATCTGCGCGCCGGACTCATCGTCATTGAAGCCTGGTTCAGGGGCTACTGAGGGAGTCCTGGATTATGGGGTATCCGGGCAGCCGGACTATATGCTTTGGCCGGACAGTTGGACTATGAAGATACAAGATTGAAGACTTCGTCTCGTGTCCAAATGGGACTCTCCTTGGCATGGAAGGCAAGCTTGGCAATACGGATATGTAGATCTCCTTCCTTGTAACCGACTCTGTGTAACCCTAGCCCCCTCCGTGTCTATATAAACCGGAGGGTTTAGTCCGTAGGACAACAACAATCATACCATAGGCTAGCTTCTAGGGTTTAGCCTCTACGATCTCGTGGTAGATCAACTCTTGTAATACTCATATCATCAAGATCAATCAAGAAGGAAGTAGGGTATTACCTCCATCGAGAGGGCCCGAACCTGGGTAAACATCATGTCCCCCGCCTCCTATTACCATCCACCTTAGACGCACAGTTCGGGACCCCCTACACGAGATCCGCCGGTTTTGACACCGACACCACGCGTCCTTCATGCAAGTGGCGCGCGGTGGAGGCGGGAAACTGGGCCATCGCTGATTGGGGCAGTGGGTCGGTCCTGATTCCCTGCGCCTCTGTAGGATCGGAAGTATGTCTAGAGGGGGGTGATTAGACTACTTGACCAAATAAAAGCTACGCCTTTTCCCAATTTTAGTTCTTGGCAGATTTTAGCTATTTTAGGACAAGTCAAGCAATCATCACACGATTCAAGCAAGCATGCAAAGAGTATATAGGCAGCGGAAAGTAAAGCATGCAACTTGCAAGAATGTAAAGGGAAGGGTTTGGAGAATTCAAACGCTATTGGAGACACGGATGTTTTTCCTGTGGTTCGGATAGGTGGTGCTATCCTACATCCACGTTAGTGGAGACTTCAACCCACGAACGGTAACGGTTGCGCGAGTCCACGGAGGGCTCCACCCACGAAGGGTCCACGAAGAAGCAACCTTGTCTATCCCACCATGGCCATCGCCCACGAAGGACTTGCCTCACTAGCGGTAGATCTTCACGAAGTAGGCAATCTCCTTGCCCTTACAAACTCCTTGGTTCAACTCCACAATCTTGTCGGAGGCTCCCAAGTGACACCTAGCCAATCTAGGAGACACCACTCTCCAAGAAGTAACAAATGGTGTGTTGATGATGAACTCCTTGCTCTTGTGCTTCAAATGATAGTCTCCCCAACACTCAACTCTCTCTCACAGGATTTGGATTTGGTGGAAAGAAGATTTGAGTGGAAAGCAACTTGGGAAAGGCTAGAGATCAAGATTCATATGATAAGAATGGAATATCTTGGTCTCAACACATGAGTAGGTGGTTCTCTCTCAAAACATATGAGTTGGAAGTGTAGGTGTGTTCTGATGGCTCTCTCCACGAATGAAGAGGAGGTGGAGGGGTATATATAGCCTCCACTTAAAATCCAACCGTTACACACAATCTACCAATCTCGGTGGGACCGAATCAGCAAACTCGGTCGGACCGAAATGGTAAACCTAGTGACCGTTAGAGATTTTCGGTGGGACTGACATGCATCTCGGTAGGACCGATGTGGTTAGGGTTTGGGCATAACGTAATCTCGGTGAGACCGATTACACAAACTCGGTGAGACCGATTTGGTAATTAGCTAACCAGAGAGTTGGTCAGGCAAACTCGGTGGGACCGATTTGCTCTTTCGGTGAGACCGAAAAGTTACAAAAAGGAAACAGAGAGTTTGCATTGCAATCTCGGTGGGACCGATCCGCTCTTTCGGTGAGACCGAAAAGTTACGAAAAGGAAACAGAGAGGTTGCAATCCCATCTCGGTGAGACCGAGATCCCTATCGATGAAACCGATTTGCTAGGGTTTGGCAGTGGCTTATGACATATGAGAAACTCGGTGGCGCCGGATAGAAAGAATCGGTAGGACCGAGTTTGGCTTAGGGTTTAGGTCAAATGTGGATATGGGAAAGTAGTTGAGGATTTTGGAGCATATCATTAAGCACATAAGGCAAAGAGCTCATTAAGCAACACCTCATCCCTCCTTGATAGTATTGGCTTTTCCTATAGACTCAATGTGATCTTGGATCACTAAAATGTAAAATGAAGAGTCTTGAGCATTTGAGCTTGAGCCAATCCTTTGTCCTTAGCATTTTGAGGGTTCCACTTTCACCATCCAATCCATGCCAATCTTTGAGCTTTCCTGAAATAATTGTCTTGGAATTGCATTAGCTCAATGAGCTATATGTTGTTATAAATTACCAAAACCACCTAGGGATAGTTGCACTTTCAGTCTCCCCCTTTTTGGTAATTGATGACAACATATAGATCAAAGCTTCGACAAATGATAATAAGAATGAATTACATCGTCGCTTTAAGAAGTATGTGATAAGTAAGAGCTCCCCCTAAATTTGTGCATATTTAAAATTTTGCTTTGGACTGCAAATGCACAAAGAGTTAGAATCATGGGTTACTCTTCCATGTCACATACATCTTGGTGGAGCGCTCAAAATGATAAATAATGAAATACATGCACTCATCACCAAGGCAAAAGTGAATGACCACATAAGATAGATAAGATATATCGAGCATGCATAAATGTAGCTTATGATCAAACACATGATCATCAATGTCTCACAAAGCATATCAAAGTATCTCAACCAAAAGCAAATAATGTACCAAAGACCATCAAATAAACCAAGAGAGAAAAGCAACACTCTCTCTCTCTCTCGAAGCCTATGATCTATACATCTTCTCCCCCTTTGGCAACAAGTTACCAAAAAGTTCCTAGAAAATGCATAGTGCTATATCGACACTCAGGCTTGATCTTCAGGAGGTGGTGGAGTCTGGATCACTCCAAGGACGAAAGCTTATGTTGATGCTGATGGAGTTGGAGCTGAAGTGGATGCTGGAGCAGGTTGGGTTGATGCTGCGGCTGAAGCTGAGGCGGTTGTTCTTGTGTCAGGAAATGGCACTGCACTGGACCTCTGAGCTCGTGGAACTCTAGCAAATGCATCTGTAGTTGTCTTCCCTCTCCTTTCCTGCATGTCATCCTGGAGCTGCTCTAATGCTGTCTGTATCTCTGTTACCTTGATATCCAAGTCATAGAACTTTTGTTCTACGATCCTCTCTAAGCTCGCCTGGTTCTGAGTTAGGTTGGCCAAACCTTTCTCAATGCGCAGGGTGGATGCAATCAGGTAACTGAGCTGCTCTTGCTTGGTCTTCAAGAAGTATTCTGATGCCTCCTATTGAGTTGGCATCCTAGCAGCTTTATCCTTTCTAGCTTTCTCCTTTGTGCTTGGGCATGGGATGAAGATGGTTCATCCATGTTCATCACAACTTCATTGTCTTCAACCTCAGGATGAATAGGAAGATGTTCCTTATCCAAAAGATATATGCCAGTGCCCATCTTGGAGTTGATAAGTTCTTGGATCTGAGGAGCATATCCACAGCTTCTCTTCTGGTCTGCTACTGTCCTCTTGATTGTCTCTATCATCAGGCTCATGACTTTGAACTTCTGAGGCACATCAAAGATATGTAGCAGGTTGATAGCATGGCCTCTGACCATCTTATGATCTCCAGACTTTGGTAGCAGAGTGTGCCTTAAGATCCAGTTGATTGTTGGCAATCCTGACAGAAGATAATGTACAGATCCATACTTGAAAGTTTCAAGTGCCTTATCAGGGATCTCCTTGTACATGTTGATCATTGAGTTGTGGTCCATCTTCTTCTTGGAATAGACATCCAAGTCATCTTCACTTTCTTCTGGGGCATTGATCAGTTGAGCCCATTCTGCAACAGTTGATTGGTACCTCGTACCTTCAGACATCCAGACAACCCTCCCATCGGGGTAAAAGTGTGCTATGGAGTAGAACTGCATGATAAGTTCCTCGTTCCACTTTGTGAGCTTTTGCCCAACAAAGTCTGCTACTCCACAAGCGTTGAAGCTGTCCTCCACTCCTGGGAAGTGCTCTTCATTGTCCTTTATGTATTGCCAATCGACCCATTTCATGTCACAGACAATTGGCTTCTTGTCTAACAGAATTGTCTCATAGAAGTCCTGTTGTTCCTTAGTGTGGAACCTGTAGTCTACAACAGTTCTTCTCCTGGTAGCATAGGGATCTTCTGCTCTCCATTTTCTCAATCTAGAGTCTCTCCTGATATTCATATCCTCAGCCACAGGATGAGCATCATTGTGGTCTGGGATCTTGGGCTTCAATTTTCTCAAGACTTGTCCTTCTTCTTCTTCAGCAACATTAGGCACTGGGGCCTTGTTCTTCTCAGCAGCTGGAATATTTCTTGTATTCCTCTTGGGTTTTTACTTTGGAGCTGTCTTGGGGGCTTCCTTGGGCTTGGATGCAGCTCCCCCTGATCTAATGGCATCACCCATCAGCTTGGGTGCTGGTGCAACACCTTCCTCTTCTTCTTCTTCTTCATCAGAATCTTTCCTCATAGAGGGCTTACCATTGACTCTGGCAATGGTAGTTCTTGCTCTCTTCTTTTTCTTGCCCTGGCCAATATCTTCTCCTTCAGATTCCATAGTGAACTTCATTGTTTCCTCATGCACAGCCTTCCTAGGCTTAGAGGTTGGAACTCTTCTAGCAGGTGCTTTCTTGTGCATTCCTGGTTTGGTGGCTGCAGCTGAGCCATACTCTTTCTTCAGCACAACTCTCTTGGAGGTTGCCTCCTCCTCTGCCACATAGTCTTCATCTTCTGAATCTGAAGTTCTTTTCCTTCTCTGTCTGGTGGCAGCCTTTGGCAGATTGCTTGGTGTGCTCCTGCTGCCATCATCTGAGGAACTTGAGGGACTAGTGCCCTCACTCATATGCACAGGCTGCTCTGACTGATTCTGACTGTCACTCTGGTCTGACATGTTGAACAAGCTGACTACTGACTGCTGACCCTGTGAATAGTTTATAGATGAGGTAGAATGGATGAGCATCACAAAAAGCAGAGATTTTTGCAAATGAATGATTCAAAAACTTAGTTTTAGTTTCCCACAGGAAGCATTTCGGATCTACCGATTTCTAAACTCGGTGATACCGAAGCAGCATTTGGAACCTAAACTAGTGATCTTGGTCAGACCGAGTCACAGTTCGGTGGCACCGAGACTGCTAGGGTTTCACAAAGTTCAAAACTCGGTCACACCGATTAGTTACACTCGGTCAGACCGAGTTTCACTTGTGCAATGGCATAGGCCAAATCGGTGGGATCGAGTTTTTCAACTCGGTGGGTCCGAGATGGTTTCGGCGGAAACCTAACCCTAAATTTTTCGAATCAAACCTAATCTACGAGTTCTTTGACTAGATAGAAGTTTATCAAACATGGCAAGAATCATTCTGATCACAATGTGCTAGGAATCGGATTGGGAATAGCACAAAGATTGAGTCCATACCCTAGTTCGGCGAAGACTCGCTACGGCGGCAACGGCGGAGGTGATTTCCGTTGACGGCGACGGAGACCAGCGACTGGAGGCTGCTGGCGGCGAGAAGACGATCCGGAGACCACGTCGGTAGAGCAAGCTATGGCGCGGGCGAAGAGGTTCGGAGAAATTTCCAAATTTTTGCCCGTGACTATATATAGCCCGACCCTGTCGGTGTGACCGAGTGGAACGACTCTGTGTGACCGAATAGTTCAAGTCGGTTGCATCGAGATTGAAAACATAGATCAACTTGATGATCTTGGTAGGACCGAAAGTGGGGTATCGATCAGACCGAGAATCACAAAGAGGTTTTGGAAGTTTAAGTCTATGACGAATCGGGGACACAGAGTGGTTCGAATTTGACTTGATCAATTTTGTGATGTAGCATGAATAGAGTTTGAGACGAGAAAAGCATAGATAGCTAGAGGAGGTTCTTAGGCATTCTTGTCCATCCACTTGGCAAAAGAAAAGATAAAGCCAAACAATCAAAACAACAAGTGGATGTCCTCGAATGAGTAAAATATGCAACCAGCATGCTCACACAATAAAATGGCAATAGAAATATGTGACAAAGCATGCACAATCAATTCTAGCATCTATCAAGCAATTGGCGATGACTAGGTCATCTATATATGAGCATATTGACTTAGGAGTCAAATGAGAACATTTGATCATAGGTCATACTCATCGTTTAAGCTCAAGTGGGGTTACCACTTTTACATAAAGCATTGTTGTGTTCACATCATTAGAGTTTCTTTAGCTCAAGTCTTAGAGTAAAGCTCCCCCTAGATGTGATATCCCCCCTTAAGAGGGATGAACTAACCTTGGGTTTTGTCGATGATGACTTCATGTAGATGTTGAAGATGTGGATGCTCAATATTGATGTAGATCACTTGGAGCTATCCTTTTGAGTGAATTGCACTTTCAATACCTACATGGGTTAGTCCCACAAGGAACAAGCAAGTATATCCATAGACATAGAGTGATGCACATACAAGAAGATGTCTATGAAAGCTTTTAGATTACCTTGTCCCTTGACTTACCAACAAGAGGGTTTGTGACTCCTTGAACTAGTGCAAGATGTGGAAGTTGATTGCACTTGTTCTTGCCAAAATGATAAGAATGAAGTATGTTGGCGGAGTGTCGGTGTACTAGAGTAGGGGTACCCTAGTATCCCGAACTTGTGCACGGGTAGTCGTAGCGTCCCACGGCAAGGCTTGCCGGGCGACCGCCAAGGCCCTCTGTGGCCCCTTTTGAGCCATTCAAGAACAAAGTATTTAAGCCAAGGAGACAAGACCCCGGCAAGAGGAGCTTGCCGGGAAGGCCAACCAAGGAATCTCAAGAAACTTGCCACGACGCGCCACGCGTCCCGGCAAGACCCGGCGAGCGACAAGCTCCCGGACGCGAAAAGACAACGGACGCGGCAAGGCGTTTGCTGCGGCAAGCAACCACTCTGTACCTGCGCTCCAGCACGCCCACCTACGTGTCGCTCTGGGACCCTTCCAGGCGTACGTGGAGGGAGGCTGTGCAGCCAGGGGTACACTGTGGCAAGCGGCGCTGACAAGTTCGCCATCGTGGCGAGCGGTGGCGTCCCTGACGGTCCCTTTTATGCACTGTTTGGGCGACGTAGATAGGCATTTAATGCCCTTGTCCCCTGCCGTCAGGGTTAGGTATGATACACTGTGCAGGTAGCTGTACCAACCGCAGCACCTTTTCCATTTTTGCCCTTGCCTACGTTGCCACCTGTCGGTGACCCCTTGAGCATATAAAAGGAGGCCCATGCGCAACATAGAGGGGGGGGGCGAACAGTAGAGCACTCACGCTCGGTCTCGTTAGCTGCTGGTGTGTACTGTAGCACTCCGCGCTCCCGAGCAAGAACTCAATACAATCCACAAAGCAGCAGTAGGAGTATTATCTCTCCGGAGAGCTCCGAAGCTGGGTAAAAACCGCTCGTGTGCCTCGCCTCGATCTGCTCTTCGCGCGACCTCCGCCCCCCGCCGAACCGAAAGGGGCTCCATCCCCATAGGTGCTCGTGGAGGCAGTTTCCCCGACATCTTTGGCGCGCCAGGTAGGGGGCGTTGAGGTTGTGTGAACCTGATCCGGCGTTCACACGAGCTAGATCTTCATCGACTTCATCGACATGCCGCCGAAGAAGAAGGCTTCAGAAGCGGTTGCTCCGTCCGCATTGAACCCACCGTCGCCGGAGCAAATGGCTGGTGGGGAAGACGCCGGCGGAAGAACGGGCGTCGACGAGGGAGCCCACGGTGCCGCCAGGTCCAAGGACAAGGCTGCGCTGCCCGTCGGCGGCGTAGCAGGCTCCCACGACGACCGGGCGTCCGTGGATGCTCCGCGCCCATCTCAGGAAGCGCGGGACCGGCAGCGTCGTGGTACTCACGGTACCATACGCTCGCTGGACCCAAATCGAGCTAGCGGATCTCGGGATGCTCAAGGCCGGCATGCACGCCAACGTGCTGGCGCGAGCGAGGCACGGTCGCCTGGACGGAATACTGCTCCTTCTAACATCGTTGGAAGTCCGAGCATATCCCGCTCCTCGCACCGTTCGCCACCGCTGCCCGCCACTCCAGCAGAAGCTTTGGCGCGAGCTCAACTGCTCCTAGACTTCCCTCCAACGCCAGACAAGAGCGACGACTGGAGGGCCACCATTCAGAGCCTCATCGGCTTCGCCAACGGCGACACTCCGCGGCAGTCGACTGCATCGCAGCCGCGGCAAATCAGCCAGGTGTGAACCGATGGCGACAAGACCGGTGGGGGTGCAACCACCGTGCACTCTCCGCCCCGAAGGCCAAGATCGCTGACTCGCCGGGTCCACCGCGACAGCGACTCCACCGCTTCATCAGATCCGCGAGCTTGCCGCGATCAGCACCAAGTTCTTCACGAACGGCAGCAAGAAGATGCTCGTACTCGCATCAAGCGTCGGGGAGAAGCGCGGCGTCAATCAGACTGGCGCGTTGGGCCCACTGTCGACATGCATGCGCCAGGGGAACCAGGCGACCTGCCGTATGCTGTAGGTTGCCCTGCGTTTACTCGTGAGCTGCGGCAAGTCCAGTGGCCCAGCACGAAGAATTTCAAGCCAGACGTACCGGAGAAGTACGACGGCAGGTTCCATCCGTCGGAGTTCCTCAGCATCTACACCATCGTGGTGCAGGCTGCCGGGGGGCGAGACGACAAGATCCTTGCCAACTACTTCCCGCTGGTGCTCAAACCCAACGTCAGGTCTTGGCTCATGCACTTGCCGGAAAACTCCATATCTTCCTGGTCAGACCTATGCCATCAGTTTGTCGGCGCCTTTACGGGCGGCCACAAACCTCATGGCCAGGAGAGTGACCTTCACCTGCTTGCCCAGAAGGAAAGAGAGCCCTTGCGCAAGTACATCCAGAGATTCAGCCAAGTGCAACGCAACATCCCGGATGTCCACCCTGCCGCGGTCATCAGCGCGTTCCACCAAAACGTGCGTAACCGCAGGATGCAGGAGGAGATGGCGATGTGCAAGATCAGAGGCGTCAGCGAGCTGTATGCCCTGGCCGACAAGTGTGCGCGTGCTGAGGAAGGGAGGAAACTCCCCGGAGAGGATGCAGGAGCAGGAGGATCTGACAGCGAGGATGCTGCCCCGGCAAATAAAAACCGGCGGCGGACCAACAGGAAGAGGAAAGGCAAAGACATACTAGTTGTTGAGCAGTCCGGCAACGACGGTGGCGCCAAGAAAGCCAAAGATGGTAGCTCCGGCAAAGAGGTTGCCGCATGCGCCAACTGCCAGGCTGTGGCGGCCGCCGACAAGCAGGAAGGCACCAACAAACAGTACTGCAAGATCCACCGCACCAAGGGCCATGACCTCCAGAGCTGCAAGAAGGTCGAGCAGCTTGTCGAGCTGCAAAAGGCCGAGTACGAGCGACGCAACAAGGAGAAAGCCCAAGCAGGTGCTGGAGGATCCGGTACGAAGCGCACCGGCCGGGGAGGACGCCGCGGCAAGGCCACGCAGCGGCAAGGAGACAGACCTCCCCGCGACCGCGACAAGGATGAAGATGACGACGACGACGAAGACATGGATGATGACGAGACCAGTGAACAGGAGTTTCAGAAAGCCACAGAGGTCTTGTGTATTGACGGCGGTGCTTCTCTGCATACTTCACACCGCCAACTCAAGCAGTGGGTGCGGGAAGTCAATGCGGCAGAACCACCCGTTGAGTCACGCAAGCTTCTGAAATGGTCCAGCACGCCTATCATCTTTGATATTAAGGACCACCCTGATCGCACAACTGCGGTCGGGTGTTTGCCGATGTTGGTCTCACCAACTATCTGCAATCTCAAGGTCACTAAGATGCTAGTTGACGGTGGGGCCGTCCTGAACCTAATCTCCTCCGCTGTGCTCCGGAAACTCCAAGTCCCTGACAGCGAGCTCGAAGAGACCGGCACATTCCAAGGAATCAACCCGGGAAGGAGCAAGCCAAAGGGGAAGATCACGCTGCCGGTGACATTTGGCAGCGAGCTAAACTTCAGGACTGAGAGGATCACTTTTGATGTTGCCGATTTTCCGTTGCCTTACAATGGAATTCTCGGCCGTCCAGCGCTCGCCAAGTTCATGGCGGCCTCTCACTACGCGTACAACACGCTGAAGATGCCAGGCCCGATAAGTGTCATCTCTGTCCTTGGCGACAAGAAAGATGCTCTTATCTGTGCCGACAAGATCTACCAGGAAGCAGCAGCCGCAGCGGATCGCGAGACACTTGCCGCTGAAGCTCCCGGGGGGAAGAAGAAGACCAAGTCCGGCAAGAGTTCTGATGCCCACTCCGGCAAGCGCACCTCTTCGGAGTGCTGCGCTACCGTCGAGGACGCACCATCGAGCTCCACTGGCAAGTGTAAGAAGACAATGGCAGCTCCGCCAGCTACCAAGAAGGTGTCCGCCAAGGAGGACGGCGCTGGTGGTACTTTCACCATCAGTGCCACTCTCGACCCTAAATAGGAAAGCGCGCTCATTGCCTTCCTGCGGGCGAATGTCGATGTGTTTGCGTGGCAACCGTCTGACATCCCCGGTGTTCCCAAGAAAGTAATTGAGCACCACCTTGCCGTCTGTCCTCATGCGCGGCCCGTCAAGCAGAAAGTCAGAAAGCAAGCAGTGGAGCGCCAAGAATTCATCGCAGAAGAGATCAAGAAGTTGGAAGCAGCAGGCCTTGTCAGAGGAGTGCTCCATCCTACGTCGTTGGCCAATCCTGTAGTCGTGCGCAAGGCAAACGGGAAATGGAGGCTTTGTATTGACTTCATCGATGTCAATAAAGCTTGTCCCAAAGATCCATTTCCCTTGCCGCGCATTGACCAGATTGTTGACTCCACGGCCGGATGTGATTCGCTTTCATTTCTTGACGCATACTCAGGATACCATTAGATCTTCATGGCAGAAGAGGATGAGGAGAAGACCGCATTCATCACTCCATGTGGCACGTACTGTTTCATACGGATGCCTTTCGGTTTGAAGAATGTTGGTTCAACATTTGCAAGAGTAGTCCATACTGCTTTTGAACCGCAAATACACAGAAATGTGGAGGCCTACATGGATGATATAGTGGTCAAGAGCAGGAACAAAGCAACTCTGATTCAAGATCTAGAAGAGACTTTTGCAAATCTGCGCAAGATCAGCCTCAAGCTCAATCCCGACAAGTGCGTGTTTGGAGTCCCTTCTGGCAAGCTTCTCGGGTTCTTCGTGTCTCAGCGGGGAATTGAAGCCAATCCCCACAAGATCAAGGCCATCGAGCAGATTGAAGCACCGAAGCGCGTCAAGGATGTACGGAGACTTGCCGGCTGCGTGGCGGCTCTCAGCAGGTTTATCTCTAAGTCTACTGAGCGCACCCTGCCGTTTTTCAAAATTTTGAAAAAGGCAGGTCCAATGAAATGGACTCCAGAAGCGGAGGCTGCGCTGCAGGACTTGAAGAGATACTTGTCCTCCACTCCAATACTTGTCGCACCTAAGCCACAAGAGAAGTTGCTGCTGTACCTGGCGGCAACCAATCAAGTGGTTAGTGCTGCGTTAGTAGCGGAGAGGGAGGCAGATGATGAGCCAGCAACCACGGCAAGCACATCCAGCGACAAGCAGGGGGCTTCCCCGACAAGCTCTGGTCCCGGCAAAGATGGATCTGCGCAGGTATGCGAAGAGATACAGGAAAAGAAAATGGTGCAGCGCCCAGTTTACTTTGTCAGTTCCCTTCTACAGGGGGCTAGGTCAAGGTACTCTGGTGTGCAGAAATTGCTTTTCGGCCTTCTCATGGCCTCGAGAAAGCTGCGCCATTACTTCCAAGCACATGAGATTACAATTGTCACTCGGTTTCTGCTGAAGAGGATACTGCAGAATCCAGAAGCGACAGGTAGGATTGTTGAGTGGGCACTGGAACTATCAAGCTTTGGCCTCAAGTTTGAGAGCACTTCAACTATCCAAAGCAGAGCATTGGCAGAATTCATAGCGGAGTGGACGCCAACACCAGATGAAGAAATTCCAGAAACGAGCATCCCCGTCAAGGAGGCAGGCAAAGAGTGGTTGGTGTACTTTGATGGTGCTTTCTCGCTGCAAGGCGCCGGTGCTGGCGTGCTGCTTGTCGCACCCACCGGAGAGCACCTCAAGTACGTGGTCCAGATGCACTTTCCCAAGGAGCAAGCAACAAACAATACTGCAGAGTATGAAGGATTGCTTGCCGGTCTCAGGATCGCGGCAGACCTTGGGATCAAGCAGCTCATTGTCAGGGGTGACTCGCAGCTTGTCGTCCGCCAAGTGAACAAGAATTATCAGAGTCCTTTGATGGAAGCCTATGTTGATGAAGTGAGAAAGCTAGAAGAGCACTTTGTCGGCCTACAGATGGAACATGTTCCAAGAGCTCAGAACGACATTGCTGACGGCCTGTCAAAGTGCGCAGCACTCAAGTTACCTGTGGAACCATGGATATTTGTGCTCAAGCTGACTCAACCGTCTGTGACTCCATCAACTGGATAGATCAAGAAGAGGAAGTTGATTTCTGGTGATTATTTTCTGGCAGAGCTTCCTGAAGCCGCCGCCAAGAAGGTCCCCAAGATCAACGCCAAGAGTGCTAAGGAGCAGTCTGCTCCGACAAGCCCCAGGGTTTGTTTCGTTGAAGCAGACGCTCCCGACAAGTTTTTCTCCGGCAAGCTTGCCGGGGAACGTCAAGCTCCGACTGAGCCGCAGGTTCTCGCCGTAGAAGCGGATGTTCTTGCAGCAGCAGATATGCCTTTAGTCCTTGTTGTCGAGCCGCAAGCTCCAGCATGGGCACAGCAGATCGTCCGTTTCCTCCAGACAGGAGAACTTCCCGAAGAGCAAGAAGAAGCGGAAAGAGTAGCCCGACAGTCAAGTATGTACCAGTTTGTCGACAACGCACTGTACAGAAGAAGACTCAACGGTGTGAAATTGAAGTGTATTCACCGGGAAGATGGACAGAAGCTGTTGGCAGAGATACATGGAGGCATATGTGGTCACCACATTGGCGCAAGAGCGCTTGCCGGCAAAGCTTTCCGGCAAGGTTTCTTTTGGCCGACAGCCCTCCAGGATGCAACTGCACAAGTAACCAAGTGTGAAGCGTGCCAGTTTCATTCCAAGCAGATACACCAGCCAGCTCAAGCTCTCCAGACGATCCCTTTATCCTGGCCATTTTCGGTCTGGGGGCTCGACATCCTCGGCCCCTTCCCCCGAGCAGTCGGGGGCTTTGAGTACTTGTACGTCGCAATCGACAAGTTCACAAAGTGGCCGGAAGTGGAACTAGTGAGGAAGGTGACAGCACAGTCAGCAGTCAAGTTCTTCATGTCGATTGTTTGCCGCTTCGGGATCCCTAACAGGATCATCACCGACAACGGTACGCAATTCATGAGCCGCACCTTCATGCAGTACGTCCAAGATCTTGGCGCCAAGGTCTGCTTCGCTTCTGTTGCTCACCCCAGGAGCAACGGTCAAGCGGAGAGGGCAAATGCTGAAGTGCTACGTGGACTCAAGACCAGGACTTTCGACAGGCTGCACGGGTGCGGAAGAAACTGGATCGAGGAGCTGCCGGTGGTTCTTTGGTCGATCAGGACGACGCCAAATCGAGCCACTGGCCAGACACCTTTCGCTCTAGTCTATGAAGCAGAGGCAGTTATCCCCATGGAACTCGTATACGGGTCACCTCGAGTGCTCGCTTATGATGAGCTTGAGCAAGAGCAGCTGCGACAAGATGACACGCTGCTCCTTGAGGAAGATCATCTTCAGGCTGCTGTGCGAGCTGCTCGCTACCAGCAAGCTTTGCGCCGCTACCATAGCCGCAAAGTTAACGCCAGAAGTCTCGAGGAAGGCGACCTTGTTCTTCGGCGCGTTCGTTCCGCCAAGAATTCCAACAAGTTGACGCCGAAGTGGGAAGGCCCTTACCGGGTGAAACGAGTCACTAGGCCTGGCGCTATCCGCCTTGAGACCGAAGATGGCATTCCGGTGAGCAACTCCTGGAATATTGAGCTTCTTCGTAAGTTTTACCCGTAAGGCGCGGTTGTCGGACCCTGTTCCGGCAACCACCTTTTTGTACAAGTCTTGCCGCTGTTGCATGTAATCCTTTGTACAAAGCCAGGCGCAGACCCTGAGCATAAGTGAAGCGCTAGCGCCCTAAGTTATAGCATGCATGCTAGGTCGAGTCTCGTCCTTGGTTAGGGTTGATAGTGCTTAGTAGCGGCTAACCCCTAACTTAGAGGTCGAGTTTGCGTCCCTTTGCCGTTCTTTCATTTCCCTTGGTTCGCAGGGCTCGCATATCCTGACCGGACCACTTGAGGACGAAAAGGAGAAGAAGGACGAACCAACATCTGGACCCCGGCAAGCCAGTGTTGCCGGGGGCTGCAAGTACAAAGATTAACCCACGGCGAACCAGAGTTGCCGGAGGCTGCAATCTCAGATAAGTTTTTCATCCCTTGTCATGCATTCTCTTATGGACTGAGGAATGCGAAACCTCGTTTCTTCCTAAAAGCTACCGTGCTCCCTTAACTCTAGGCCCTAGGGCTCGTTCCCGGGGCCAGGTTTGGTCGTAGTCGCGGCAGCAAAGGGACGAAACGAGGAGCCTGAACCCGCCTCATCCCTGCCTCCGCCAAAAGCGTGAGAAAGGTCGAGCAACGTGGGAAGACGGCAGGGCCTGCTGCCGGGAAAAAAGTGTCTATCTTAAAGATATCAAGGATTTTCTCCTTGACGTGGGTTCCACCCGCAAGACAAGTGACCCGGCAAGCATCCCCTTTTCACTAAAAAAACATTCCACTCAGGTACAGTTCATAGAGAATGAAAAGCATGAATGATGGGATTACAAGTTTTAAATGCAGCTAAGGCCCGAGGGCTTACAAATTAAAAAGAGATAAGGTGCCCATAATCCCTTTCTTGTCCCTATCTTCAGGAGGTAGGGCAAGGAGGCGAAAAGGGCAAAAGGGGCGCCTAGGCGAGCTACGGGAAGCAGAAGACACCAAGAGAACATCTCGGTGGTCGTCCAAAGGCTGGATGGTGATGGCGACGCCGGAGGCAGGGCTCGAAGACGAGGCGGCAGGACGTCAGCACGCTGTCGAGGGCGTCGTGCCCACGTACTCCGAGTTGACGGCCTTGCCGCCTGCCCTCTTCCTCTTCCGCAGACTCCCTACGCCAGCCGCCCAAGGAGACGACCCCGGGAAGCTCAAAGAGCCGGCGACACGGATGATGGGGTCGCCGGTGCCGCACGGAGCGACGCCCGACACCTAGTCGGACCCGTCATCCTGCCGCCCGCTACCCTCGTCGTCGCTGTCGCTGTCCTCCTCGTCACTCCCGCCCGAGGAGGAGTCTTCACTATCGGAGGAGCTCTCCACGCAGCACCTTGCCCGAGTCCCGAAGCACCCGAAGACCTTGACGGAGAGGAGACCGCCCTCCATCAGCTTAAAATGGAGGGTGAGCCCCTCCGTCAGGCGGTGGATACGGGCGAACGTCTTGCACCCTCGACCAAGATACATCACATTAGGGGCCGGGAAGTCAACGCGGACTCGCGCACCGCTGATTCCACAACCCCTCATGTGCAGCCTCAGTGTCTCGGGCGGATCCAACTCCATCTCGCTCGCAAATGGAGTTGGGAGACGAAGGCGACGACGAGGCGGCCGACGCAGCCTGACGAAGAACTCGCAAGGGTCGTCCCCAACATGGACCGCCGCGGGAAGAGGAGACGCTGGCATAGGCGAGGCCGGCGAGCCGCCCCGTCCACCTCTTCCCCGAGCGCCTCGGCCTCGGCCTCGACCTCGCCCACGGCCTCACCCCCTCCCTCTTCCCCTTACGGCTGGCTCTGCCACCACGGGTACGGGAGAAGGGAGGACGCGTTGTCTAGCGGTGACCCTCGCCGCAACCGTTGAAGGATCAGGGTTCCCTTTCTCCATGGCGAATGAGAGAGAGGGGAGCAGAAGCTGGAGGAAAGGGAAGATGAAGGAATGTGGACCTCCGTTCCCCCCCCCCCCGCTCCTTATAAAGGAACGGGGTGGGGGCTCGGCCGCCCCTCTCAGCTAATCAAGACACAGAAGGAACAGGGAACTAGGACCGACCCACGACGGCCCGGTTCCCCGCCTCCACCGTTCGCCACCCCAAGCGCATGGAAGCCGCGTGGCGGGCGTGCAGAACCGAGGCGACGGATGAGGCGACCTCTCCTCACCCCGTGATCGTGGGGAGTGGACGCCTCGAAAACCGTGCCCCTGCCCCTGATTCCCCTGCTTATAGGGGGAGGGGGGCGGACGGTCCGCCTTTCCGAATAAAGAACCACCCACGATCTCTCCCACGACGCCGCAATCGACGCGTGCCGTTAGGGGAGGGTGCGGTGGATATGGAGTAAGATATGGCGTGATCCAGGCCGCGCGTGCCCATGCCCTGTTTTGGGCCTGGCCCAACAGCGCTCGGCACCGTGTATGGCCCAGGCCCGGGGGCTCCTGTCGGTGTACTAGAGTAGGGGTACCCTAGTATCCCGAACTTGTGCACGGGCAGTCGCAGCGTCCCGCGGCAAGGCTTTCCGGGCGACCGCCAAGGCCCTCTGTGGCCCCTTTTGAGCCATTCAAGAACAAAGTATTTAAGCCAAGGAGACAAGACCCCGGCAAGAGGAGCTTGTCGGGAAGGCCAACCAAGGCATCTCAAGAAACTTGCCGCGACGCGCCACGCGTCCCGGCAAGACCCGGCGAGCGACAAGCTCCCGGACGCGACAAGACAACGGTCGCGGCAAGGCGTTTGCCGCGGCAAGCAACCACTCTGTACCTGCGCTCCAGCACACCCACCTATGTGTCGCTCTGGGACCCTTCCAGGCGTACGTGGCGGGAGGCTGTGCAGCCAGGGGTACACTGTGGCAAGCGGCGCTGACAAGATCGCCATCGTGGAGAGCGGTGGCGTCCCTGACGGTCCCTTTTCTGCACTGTTTGGGCGACGTAGATAGGCATTTAATGCCCTTGTCCCCTGCCGTCAGGGTTAGGTATGATACACTGTGCAGGTAGCTGTACCAACCGCAGCACCTTTTCCATTTTTGCCCTTGCCTACGTTGCCACCTGTCGGTGACCCCTTGAGCATATAAAAGGAGGCCCATGCGCAACATAGAGGGGGGGGACGAACAGTAGAGCACTCACGCTCGGTCTCGTTAGCTGCTGGTGTGTACTGTAGCACTCCGCGCTCCCGAGCAAGAACTCAATACAATCCACAAAGCAGCAGTAGGAGTATTATCTCTCCGGAGAGCTCCGAAGCTGGGTAAAAACCGCTCGTGTGCCTCGCCTCGATCTGCTCTTTGCGCGACCTCCGCCCCCCGCCGAACTGAAAGGGGCTCCATCCCCATAGGTGCTCGTGGAGGCAGTTTCCCCGACACGGAGTCACCCTCAAGAACTCTCTAGTTCTTCTTCTTTTGGATCCACACCATCTTGATGGGAATCCTTGGAGTTGTAGTCGTACTTGATGAAGTGGAACTTGAAGTAGTCTTGGGAATCCACTTGACTAAGGTCTTAGGAGCTTCTTCAAATGCATCTATTTCCTCTTGAAGCTTGTCCTTGCCTTTTTGCTTGTAGTCTTGTGGTGGAAGATCATCTTGAGTTTGTGTCCCCTTGAAAGAAGTTGGATCATACTTCTCTTGTTGAGGAACAAACTTTGTCTTGGGATATTGATCTTCTTCCCACTCAACTCCATTGGCATTGAACTTTCGTTCAAAACCAACACCTTGATTCTTCCGGTGCCTTCCTTGCTTGCATACAATCTCCTTGAATTGCTTACTTCCGGCATGGCTTTTGTACACTCCTTTCTCTATGATTTCCTTCAATATGCTATTTTCTTGCTCAAGTGTAACTTGGCTAAGAGAATCATTTGTGGAATCAAGAGAACTACTAGAAGCAACAATATTGGATTTAACGTGATCATTGTTACTACTAGAAGAAGAATCTTTCTTGTTTTTGTTACTAGATTTGACTTGAGGCATGTAAGTGGATAAGAGTAAACGTTTGGCAATGTAAGAAGAACTTTTCTTGCAGAGATCATCATTGATTGCCTTTAAAAGCTCATTCTCTTTCTCAAGATTGAGCTTTTCAAAGCGTAACTTCTCATGAGCCCTTAAAAGTTCTCGATGATCTTCGAAGATAGTTTCATGAGCTAACTTAAGAGTGTTTAGTTCTTTAGTTAAAGCCTCAATTTTCTCCTTATCATTGTCATTCGTTTTAGCATGATTAATTGACGTTTCATCGTAGGATTCATCACTAGAGTTGTCAACAAGTAAATCATCATCGCCTAACAAGTCATCTTCATCACTATTAAAATCAACATACTCAGGGTGAGTTACCTTAGGACCTTTGTCCATGAAGCATCTTCCAATTCCTTCATTGGGTGAATCAAATATGTCGTAGGAGTTGGTTGACACAAGTGCTAGTCCGGCAACACCTTCATCTTGAGTATATTCGGAGTCGGAGTGATAACTTCTCTCGGAGTGGTTGTCGGAGTCGGAGCCGGATACCCATTCACCAACATGAGCTTGATGTCTTCATTTTGTGTAGCTCCTTGATGATTTTTCCTTCCTTTTCGAATCCTTGCTTCTCCGTGAGTGTCTTCGTTCATAACGATCATCTCTACTCCTTCTCTTTGGAGAATCTTCTCTTCTTTTGTAGGGAGCCGTACACTCATTGGAATAGTGTCTGGGTCTTCCACAATTGTAGCAGTTTCGCTCTCGACTAGAAGATCTTTTGTAATTGTAGGACCTTGACTTGGAGCTTCTATCTTTGCTTCTACTCTTGTAGAACTTGTTGAAGTTCTTCACCATTAAGCTCAATTCTTCATTGAAGTTTTGTTTCTCACTTGATGATGTGGGGGCTTCACATGAGGCTTTATAAGCACCACTTGATTTGTTGTGAAGTTCCTCTTTGTCCTTGAGCGACATCTCATGAGCAACAATTCTTCCAATGACTTCCGTTGGCTTGAGATTTTTGTAATTTGGCATCATTTGGATCAATGTGCACACGGTATCATATTTTCCATCCAAGGCTCTTAGGATCTTCTTGATGATGAATCTGTCGGTCATCTCTTCACTCCCTAAGCCGGCAATCTCATTTGTGATGAGAGCAAGCCTAGAGTACATTTCAGCGACACCTTCACCATCCTTCATTTTGAACTTGTCAAGTTGACTTTGAAGCACATCCAATTTAGATTCCTTGACGGAGTCGGTACCTTCGTGCATATCAATCAAAGTATCCCAAATTTCCTTTGCATTCTCAAGACGGCTGATTTTGTTGAATTCTTCGGGGCACAATCCGTTGAAGAGAATATCACAAGCTTGAGCGTTGTATTGTAGCATCTTCAACTCATCCGCGGTAGCTTCACGATTTGGTTCTTTCCCTTCGAAGAAGTCACCTTGCAAACCAACACACACAATCGCCCAAACGGCAGGGTTATGTCCAAGAATATGCATTTTCATTTTATGCTTCCAACTAGCAAAGTTAGTGCCATCAAAGTAAGGACCTCTACGGTGATAATTTCCCTCACTAGACGCCATACTCTCCTAGGTTGTGAAACCAAGGCTATGACCACCAAAAGCTATGGGAATCAAAGCAAATGGAGACCAAAGCTCTGATACCACTTGTAGGATCGAAAGTATGTCTAGAGGGGGGGTGATTAGACTACTTGACCAAATAAAAGCTACGCCTTTTCCCAATTTTAGTTCTTGGCAAATTTTAGCTATTTTAGGACAAGTCAAGCAATCATCACACGATTCAAGCAAGCATGCAAAGAGTATATAGGCAGCGGAAAGTAAAGCATGCAACTTGCAAGAATGTAAAGGGAAGGGTTTGGATAATTCAAACGCTATTGGAGACACGGATGTTTTTCCCGTGGTTCGGATAGATGGTGCTATCCTACATCCACGTTAGTGGAGACTTCAACCCACGAAGGGTAACGGTTGCGCGAGTCCACGGAGGGCTCCACCCACGGAGGGTCCATGAAGAAGCAACCTTGTCTATCCCACCATGGCCATCGCCCACGAAGGACTTGCCTCACTAGCGGTAGATCTTCACGAAGTAGGCGATCTCCTTGCCCTTACAAACTCCTTGGTTCAACTCCACAATCTTGTCGGAGGCTCCCAAGTGACACCTAGCCAATCTAGGAGACACCACTCTCCAAGAAGTAACAAATGGTGTGTTGATGATGAACTCCTTGCTCTTGTGCTTCAAATGATAGTCTCCCCAACACTCAACTCTCTCTCACAGGATTTGGATTTGGTGGAAAGAAAATTTGAGTGGAAAGCAACTTGGGAAAGGCTAGAGATCAAGATTAATATGATGGGAATGGAATATCTTGGTCTCAACACATGAGTAGGTGGTTCTCTCTCAGAACATATGAGTTGGAAGTGTAGGTGTGTTCTGATGGCTCTCTCCACGAATGAAGAGGAGGTGGAGGGGTATATATAACCTCCACTTAAAATCCAACCGTTACACACAATCTACCAATCTCGGTGGGACCGAATCAGCAAACTCGGTCGGACCGAAATGGTAAACCTAGTGACCGTTAGAGATTTTCGGTGGGACTGACATGCATCTCGGTAGGACCAACGTGGTTAGGGTTTGGGCATAACGTAATCTCGGTGAGACCGATTACACAAACTCGGTGAGACCGATTTGGTAATTGGCTAACCAGAGAGTTGGTCAGGCAAACTCGGTGGGACCAATTTGCTCTTTCGGTGAGACCGAAAAGTTAAAAAAAGGAAACAGAGAGTTTGCATTGCAATCTCGGTGGGACCGATCCGCTCTTTCGGTGAGACCAAAAAGTTACGAAAAGGAAACAGAGAGGTTGCAATCCCATCTCGGTGAGACCGAGATCCCTATCGGTGAAACCGATTTGCTAGGGTTTGGCAGTGGCTTATGACATATGAGAAACTCGGTGGCGCCGGATAGAAAGAATCGGTAGGACCGAGTTTGTCTTAGGGTTTAGGTCAAATGTGGATATGGGAAAGTAGTTGAGGATTTTGGAGCATATCATTAAGCACATAAGGCAAAGAGCTCATTAAGCAACACCTCATCCCTCCTTGATAGTATTGGCTTTTCCTATAGACTCAATGTGATCTTGGATCACTAAAATGTAAAATGAAGAGTATTGAGCATTTGAGCTTGAGCCAATCCTTTGTCCGTAGCATTTTGAGGGTTCCACTTTCACCATCCATGCCATGCCAATCATTGAGCTTTCCTGAAATAATTGTCTTGGAATTGCATTAGCTCAATGAGCTATATGTTGTTATAAATTACCAAAACCACCTAGGGATAGTTGCACTTTCGTTTCAGCCTCCGACGGCTGGATTGGCTGAGTGGGGCGGCTGATCCTTGACCTTGCCCCTTTATAAGGAGGGGGAGGGAGGGCGTCGTCCCACATTCTTCCATCACCCATCCTCCTTCACCCTTGTTTCTTTCTCCCACCTGCCATGGGGAGAGGAGGTGCTGGGCCTTCGACGGTGGCGGTGAGGGTCGCTGCTCGTCAGCGCGTCCCTCCTTCCCACGAGTTCGCGGCGGCGGAGCCAGCCGCAAGAGGAAGGGGGAGGGGGCATAGCCGAGGTCACCGCGGCGGTCGGGGGATAGGGAGACGAGGTGGCGCGGCGGCCGTGTCTCTACTAGCAGTGCCCCCCGCGGTGGAGGGCCACATTGGGGACCAGCCCTGTGAGTTCTTCATCAGGCTGCGCCGGCCACCACGTCGTCGTCTCCGTCTTCCCACCCCTTTCGCTCAGGAGATGGAGCTCGACCCGCCCCAGACCCTTAGATTGCACATGAGGGGCTGCGGGACCGGCGACACGCGGGTCGACGTCGACTTTCCCGCTCCTCATGTCATGTATCTTCATCGTGGATGGAAGACGTTCACCCGCATCCATAGCCTGACGGTGGGGCTCGTCCTCTACTTCAAGTTAGTGGAGGGCGGCCTGCTCTCCGTCAAGGTCTTCGGAGATCTTGGCACTCGCCTGAAGTGCTGCGTGGAGAGCTCCTCCGATGATGAAGATTCCTCCTCAAGCGGGAGTGACGAGGAGGACAGCGACAGCGGCGACGAGGGAGTCGAGCGGCAGGATGCCAATTCCGACTTCGACTGACCGCGCCGCCCCTTCCTCGGCCACGCGCCCTGCCAGGGGCCATCCTCGCCAAGCTCTACATCGGGGTGCTCCCCGTCGTCTCCTTGGGCAGCTGGCGTAGGAGGGCCGGAGAAGGCGAAGAAGGCGGGTGACGGCCGTCAACTCGGAGTACGCCGGCACCGACGCCTTCGTCCACTACTAGGAAAAAGGCTACTAGCAGCGCGGGTAAAATGGCTACTAGCAGCGCGGGTACCCGCGCTACTAGTATCGCACTACAGCTAATAGTTAGTAGTAGCGTGGGTGAAACCCACGCTACTACTAACATTTTAGTAGTAGCGCGGGTACTAGTAATGAAATAGTAGTAGCGCCTCAGGTTTTTTCCCACGGTACTACTAAAAAGTTAGTAGTAGCCTGGATGCAAACCCACACTACTACTACATTAGTAGTAGCAGTAGCGTGTCTGGTGTTTTCCCATGCTACTACTAACTAATTAGGAATTAAAAAATCCACCAATTCCATTCTATGCATACAATTCCAACTAAAACAAACACATATTTGCAATAAACCAACATCATTACACATCATTACTGATCCAAGATTTATAATAAACCAGCGGCATTAGAGCACATCATGTAAGAGCATACATATTGTCATGGCTTTTTATGCCTTCAATTAAAACACCTACACTTCTTGAAGTCACTTACTCCCAGCTAGTGCAAACACAGTTACAAGCAAACCAAAATGCATAAATACACCAAACAGTGGCATCCTATCTCTCCAAATGATCCGCTCCCTCTGCATCCTTGCAAGCATCTTCACGATAAGCAAATCCGCAGGAAAAAAGTCAACTTAGCATGTACTCCCTCTGTCAACTATCCAGAGTAGATTTTATCCATTGCCCTGGCCATGTTCAAGAAACACTAAATTAAGAATATTTCTACTCTAAATACATGAGGCATCGGACAGAAAACAAAAGATGAGCAATATCATATGAGCAAAACAAAAGATTAGCATGTACTTCCTTTTTATTAGTTTGACAACGGGGCAAGCAACCAGAAAATATCCATACATCAATGTGTGGCTCTGCCATCCCAATGTTGGCGGGCACCTGCTTGACAAAGAGGTTGAACTTCGGCTTCAGAGACTCGTTAACTATTCTGTGGAGTGAATATGTGTTACTAGTCTTCCCAGAAAGCATTTCTAGCTAAACTAAGCAACAAACTAGACACTATAAGCAATATGTTGGAAACTACACAGAACCGGTTGAAAATAATTGCAGTAATTGTTTTTTCAGTCCATAGACTTCATGGATTGAGTAAGGGAAATTGTATCAAGAATGCACCATCCTAAAATTGTGAATGGATCATACAACAATTGATCAATAAAGAAGCATGCATGAGCTAACAGAAAGTGGAGAGGGACCATCAGCTGGAATTGGTACCTTCGTCCTTCCTATGAGATGTCTGAGCAAATAAGAACATCTACCAATGTCTTGTTTTTCTCCACGTTCTTCTTGCCTGAAATGGTTAATTTGATCAATATACTATAATTTGAACATAAGCAGCAACAACACTAATGTAGCAGAATATATAACAGTATATATTCATGGCATCGCATACAAGAATTAAGATAGCGAAAAATATGATGATTAGAGCAGGTTCTCAAGAATTTAGCGTCGCACCCATAAGTGATGTCACTATAATAATTAGAGGCAGATAGCGATTGAGTAGTGTAGAGGAATTATAAAAAGGGATACACCTCCTTAAGTAACTTTCTCAAACTAAATTATATAGATATGGAAATATAATGTACAATAGAACATATTGTACTGTCAAAGCAACCAGAACCTTGTAAAAGTTTATGTTCAAAAGCTAAATCACTTACACCACCGTGAATATATTTCAAGGAAAACCCTTGATTTGGAAGTTTCAAATAAAAGAAAGGTCCCATTCCATTTGGATACTATTGATTACAGCTTACAGAATGATATATTGGTGGCTAAGAGATCAATCCATTGTTTAAATCCAAGAAAATAAACAGGGACAGAAGTGGGGGTAATAATTTGTGTTTTGGATATGATTGATTACAGCTTATGGAATGATATCTTAGTGACTAGTAAGAGACCACTGCATCGCCAACAATCTTAGCCCACTCCATTGCAACCAAAACTCTTTTAGGGAATAAAAGAGAAGAGCCCATTTTAGTAAAGCAGGGAGGGTATTTGATAAGTCAGTCCTGCAATCTTTTCAAATGCAGAAAACATGAGAGACTTTCAGAGGTTTCCTGAGTCGGCACTACATTACTGCTTGAAATGAAGAGCATCAGCTTCTAACAATCTATACCATATGAAAAATCAACTAGACTTCACCGTGTGTGTACTACCAAGTAGCAACAAATTGAATGACTAAGCAAGTACCAAGCTTCAGTTGTACATCTCTACATGTTGTATATTTAGCAACCCACCCACAGAGCGATTCAAAGTTTTTGTAGCTTACAGATTTAACCTAGGGATCAATACAGGGCTACATTACTAGCAGTGTCGTCTCTCCCCGTCAATCCAAGCTTTTGGACGAAACTCCGTCAGCGAATCTCTTCTAATCAACTTGATCTTTTCCCTGAGCTAGTATTTTATCGGATGCCCCTGAGGGACTCCCGTGGTCGTCAGTGTTCATTTTGACACCTCTGGCTCAAAACATATTCAGCCAAGGCTCCCAAAATAATTGAACCAGATGAGCTATAACCAAAATTGCGTATCTTTCTCATTATAATTACCTCAAGTATTACAACTGTGACAAGAAACAACGGTAGCAAAAACTTACAAGCCTATGCTATTTATTATTTCACCGTTATTGTGTTACAGACCCTCACACTTTAATCTTAACACTCACCTGAATTGTCCGTCTACTCATCTGCATATAGCTTAAGAATTTAAAACGGGATGTGCACCAATAACAATACAACAAGTAGAATAATCAGCTAGCAGTCAATAATCTGCTTTCCAATTATTGAAGGGGGGACAAGAAAAAGGTTAAAACAAAAATAAATAAGAAGCTTAATTAGCTACTACGTACAAAACTAAACCTTGAGATGGCCGAATGCCTTGTTTCATTCAGATCTGGACAGACAGCAGCTGAATCATGGTGAAATAAATTCAAGTGAAAAGGAGGAAGAAGTTGAATTAGGTAGGTGAAAGTAACCGTGCAAGGACACAGATTAATCTTGAACCGCCTCACCAACTGAAGAAAATAATACAGCAGTTTAATTTTCAGTTACATTTGGAAACTTACCCTGACAGGTTAATCTTACTATTATCTACAAACCCTAACTCTTTAATCTCGAGAATTTGCACATCTAAACATGTGCATATAGCTTAAGAATTCAGACAAACAAATAACCTTCTGATGGCATACAACAATTTTCATCAATCAGATTTACATGCCACTTTTTTCCAGCAGTTAGCTGCAAGACTTCCTACAAGAAACAAACTTACCTTGAGGCCTTCCCCGCTGGCCTCCCCCATCAGATCTGCGCTCGTCAGCGGCCCTGCATTCACAAGCAAGCACATCATATTATACCTACAGAACCGCAGTGAGCGAGCACCAAGCAGAAAACAAACATATTGTCGGCCTTACGAGGCGGCGCAATGGCGGATTCACGGGACAAGGGCACGGACACGCCGGTGGGCCCGTTGGCATCGTCGCCATCGCCCGGTCCCGGCACCTACTGCGGGGAGGAGGCGGAGAAGGAGGAGACAGCAGAGCGGCGGGTGCAGACGGAGACGGCGTGGAAGGGCAGCTGCCGCGGACGCGCCCCCGCGGCGGGGTTGTGGGTTTGGGGGGAGGGGGAGGGGGCGTCACATCCAGCGAGGTGGAGGAGCTGTGCGTTGGTGAGGGACAGAACGGGGAGATGGAGGAGGCGGCGCCGGTGTGGGAGCAGGAGGCGTGGCGGCTGTGAGGAGAAGGGAATGAGAAGAGTGGTGGGTGGGAGTGGATCAGGTGGATGGTGCAGCAGTAAGTAGTAGCTTGTGTTGGCGAAACGCGCTCCTCCTAAGTACTTTAGATATGAAAAGAGCGCTACTACTATACCTAGTCTGGAGGCAACGCCCTGGCAATTTTAGTAGTAGCTGCTAAAGGGATATTAATAGCACGGTTTTGTAGAGAGCGCTACTGCTATTTAGCAGTAGCGTCTGTTTTTAATCAGCGTTGCTGGTAAGTTTCTGTGTATAAGCTTTTCCCTAGTAGTGGTCGTGTATTGCCGGCCCGCTGCCTCATCTTCCAGCTCCTTTCTCGGCACCAAGATGTTCTCTTGGTGCCATATGCTCCTCGCACCTTGCCTAGGCGCCCCTTCTGCCCTCTGTTGTCTTGCACCACCTTCTGAGGAGAGGGACAAGAAAGGGATTACGGGCACCTTATCTTTTTTTTAGTTTGTAAGCCTACGGGCACTTGTTAGATTTAAAGCTTGCAATCCGCTTTCTCATGTTTTTCTTTCCGTACGAACTGTACCTGTATGGGATGTTTTTAATGAAAAAGGGTGCTTGCCGGGTTCTTTGTGCGTGAGCGAGGCCCGAGCCAAGGACAAATCCTTGTTATTTTTAAGGTAAACATTGTCGCCCGGCAATAGGCCTTGTCGTTTCCCCACTTCAGTCGACCATTCTCGCGCTCTTGGCAGAGGCAGGAGCGAAGTAGAGTTAGGCCCCTTGTTCATCTCCTCGCCACCGTGACTACTACCAAATTCCGACCCAGGAGGTAGCTCTTAGGCACAAGAAAAGGGGAGCACGGTGGTTTTTTTTGGAACATAAACGAGGTTTCACATGTCCTAGTTTTATACAGAAACGCATAACAGGGGGATGAAAAACTTATCTGAATCCGCAGCCCCCGGCAACCCTGGCTCGCCGTGGCTGGATCCTTGTATCTTCAGCCCCCGGCAGCCTTGTCCTGTCGGGGTCGGAGCGCCGGTTCGTTCTCCTTTTCCCAAGCGGCTCAGCAGAAGTGCCCTGCGAACCAAAGAGAACAGAAAGACGCACACTCGATCTCTAGGCTAGGGGTTAGTCGCCGCTAAGCACTACCAACCCTAACCGAGGGAGAGACTTAACCTAGCATGCATGCTATAACTTAGGGCGCCAGTGCTTCATTTATTTATGCTCAGGGTCTGCGCCTGGCTTTGTACAGAGGGTTACATGCCTTGCCGGCAAAGCTCTTAAAAAAGGTGACTGGCCAGGAGGCCCGGCAAGCCGCGCCTTATGGGTAAAACTTGCGAAGATGCTCGATGTTCCAGGAGTTGCTCACTGGGACAACATCTTCGGTCTCCAGGCGGACTGCGCCAGGCCTGGTGACTCGTATTACCCGGTAAGGGCCTTCCCACTTCGGCGCCAACTTGTTGGAATTCTTGGCCGACTGAACACGCCGAAGAACAAGGTCGCCTTCCTCAAAGCTTCGGGCATGGACCTTGTGGCTATGGTAGCGGCGCAAGGCCTGCTGGTAGCATGCTGCTCTTAAAGCCGCCCGAAGTCAATCTTCCTCAAGGAGCATTGCGTCATCTTGCCGCAACTGCTCTTGCTCAAGCTCGTCGTAAGCGAGCACTCGAGGCGACCCGTATATGAGTTCCGTGGGGAGAACTGCCTCTGCCCCATATACTAGGGCAAAGGGTGTCTGGCCGGTGGCTCGATTTGTCGTCGTCCTGATCAACCAAAGAACCGCCGGCAACTCATCAATCCAGCGCCTTCCGCTCTTGTGCAGCTTGTCAAAAGTCTTTGTCCTCAGGCCTCGCAACACTTCAGCATTTGCCCTCTCCGCTTGGCCGTTGCTCCGTGGATGTGCCACGGAAGCAAAACAGACCTTGCTATCGAGGTCTTGAATGTACTACATGAAGGTGTGGCTTGTGAACTGCGTGCCGTTGTCGGTGATGACTCTGTTTGGCACACCAAAACGGCAGACTAGTCCCTTGAAGAACTTGACGGTTGTGCTGTCACCTTCCTCACCGGTTCCACCTCCGGCCACTTTGTGAACTTGTCAACTGCAACGTACAAGTATTCAAAGCCCCCGACAACACGGGGGAAGGGGCCCAGTATGTCGAGCCCCCAGACCGAGAATGGCCAGGAGAGAGGGATTGTTTGAAGGGCTTGAGCTGGTTGATGAAGCTTCTTTGAATGGAACTGACACGCTTCACACTTGGTTACTAGTGTTGTTGCATCCTGGAGGGCGGTGGGCCAGAAGGAGCCTTGCTGGCAAGGGCCCTTGACCCTATGTGGGAGCCACATATGCCTATATGTATCTCTGCCAACAGCTCGAGTCCTTCCTCCCGGGGGATGCACTTCAATTTCACACCGTTCGGTCTTCTTCTGTACAGGACGTCATCGACGAACTGGTACAAGGCGGACCGACGGGCTACCTTTTCTGCTTATTCATGCTCCTCAGAAAGTTCCCCTGTCTGGAGGAAATGGATGGTATGTTGTGCCCATGCTGGAGCCTGGTGCTCGACGGCAAGGACCAAGGGCATCTCTTCCGCCATGGGGGCAGCCGTCTCTACGGTCAGGGCCTGGCGCCCCGCCGGAGGCAGCTGCCCCTTGGCGGGCTCAGAATCCACGGCAACACCCTTGCCGGCAGCCCCTGGGGCTCAACGAAAAAGTACTTGCCAGGGCCTGACTTCCTTCGCTTGTTCTGCTTCGTTGATGGTTCGACGGATGGTTGAGTTAACCGGAGTGAAAAGGTACCTGGTTCCACATGTAGCTTGAATGCAGCGCGCTTCGACAGGTAGTCAGCGATGTCGTTCTCCGCTCGGGGAACGTGTTCCCCTTGTGTACCGTCGAAGCGCTCCTCCAGCTTCCTCACCTCATCTACGTAGGCCTCCATCAACGGACTCTGATAATCCTTGTTGACTTGTCTGACGACAAGTTGCGAGTCACCCCTAACGATGAGCTTCTTCACCCCGAGGTCTGTCGTGATCCTGAGACCGGCAAGCAGCCCCTCGTACTCAGTAGTGTTGTTTGTGGACATCTCCCTGGGAAAGTGCATCTAGATCACATACTTGAGGTGCTCTCTGGTGGGTGCGACAAGGAGCACACCGGCACCAGCGCCTTGTAGCGAGAAAGCCCCATCAAAGTACATGATCCAGTCGCGGCCTGCCTCCTTGCCGGGGAGAGCGGTCTCCTGGATTTCTTCATCGTGCATTGGGGTCCATTCTGCAATGAACTCCGCCAAGACTCTGCTCTGGATTGTCGAGGTACTTTCGAACTTCAACCCAAAGCTTGACAACTCCAAGGCCCATTCACAATCCTTCCGGTCATATGGGTTGTGCAGTATCCGTTGCAACGGGAGGCGGGTAACGACAGTGATCTCGTGGGCTTGGAAGTAATTACACAGCTTCCTCGAGGCCATAAGGAGGCCGAAGAGCAATTTCTGCACACCGGAGTACCTCGACCTAGCCCCCTGCAAGAGGGAGCTGACAAAGTAAACCGGGTGTTGCATCATCTTCTTCTTCTGCACCACTTCACTTGACTGCACGGGCACTGCCCCGATGGCGTCAGACTCTGCCGGGGGCCTTGCCTTGCCGGCACCAGGCCCTGCCGGGGGAGTATCTGGCTTGCCATCCGCCTGTCCTGCCGTCGCCACTGCCTCTTCGTCGACCTCCCTCTGTGCCACTAGTGCGGCGCTGACCACTTGGTTCGTTGCTGCCAGATACAGCAGCAACGGCTCTTGTGGTTTAGGCGCAACCAGTATTGGCATGGAGGAAAGGTATTCCTTCAGATCCTGCAACGCCGCCTCGGCTTTTGGGGTCCACTCCATTGGGCCCACCTTCTTCAAGATTTTGAAAAAGGGAATGGCGTGCTCGGTGGACTTGGAGATGAATCGGCTCATGGCGGCAACGCAGCCAGTGAGCCAACACACATCCTTGATCCGTTTGGGCAACTCAATTTGTTCAATAGCCTTGATCTTGTCTGGGTTTGCCTCGATCCCATGCTGCGACACAATGAACCCGAGAAGTTTGCCGGACGGAATGCCGAAGACACACTTCTCAGGGTTCAGCTTGAGGTTGATCTTGCGCAGATTGGCAAACGTCTCTTCCAGGTCTTGTACAAGAGTTGCCCTGTCCTTGGTCTTGACCAGTATGTCATCCATGTATGCTTCCATATTTCTATGGATCTGGGGTTCAAAACCAATTTGGACCGCCCTTGCAAACATTGAGCCAGCACTCTTCAACCCGAAAGGCATCCGTAAAAAGCAATACGTACCACATGGGGTGATGAATGTTGTCTTCTCTTCGTCTTATCTCATCATGAAGATCTGGTGGTAGCCCGAGTAGGCGTTGAGGAATGACAATAGATCACACCCGGCCATGGAATCAACACTCTGGTCGATGCGCGGCAACGGGAAGGGGTCCTTAGGACAAGCCTTATTGATATCTGTGTAGTCAATACATAGCCTCCACTTCCCATTTGCCTTGCGCACCACCACCGGATTGGCCAACCACGTCGGATGGAGCACTCCTCTCACCAAACCTGCCGCTTTCAACTTCCTGATCTCCTCTGTGATGAACTCCTGCCTTTCCAGAGCCTGCTTCCTGACCTTCTGCATGACGGGCCACGCATGAAGACAGACATCTACGTGGTGCTCAATCACCTCCCTGGGAACGCCGGGGATGTCGAATACTTGCCATGCAAACACATCGACATTCTCCCGCAGGAAGGTGACGAGCACGCCTTCCTATTTGCTATCGAGGGTGGAGCTTATGATGAAAGCCCCTCCCGTGCCATCCTCCCTAACGGACACCCTCTTGGTCTGCGGTGGCTCAGCTCTGGATTTCTTGCTCTTGTCGGTGGAGCTCTCTGGCACGTCCTCGACGGTAGCACAACACTCCGAAGAGGTGCGCTTGCCGGAGTGGGTGCGAGAGGTCTTGCTGGGCTTCTTCTTCCCTCCCAGAGCTTCAGCGGCAGGAGCAAGTGCCTTGGCGGCAGGTGCTGCAACTGCTTCCCGGTAGAGTTGGTCGGCGCAAATCAGTGTGTCCTTCTTGTCAGAGGGGACGGAGATGATGGTCAATGGCCCAGGCATCTTCAGCATGTTGTAGGCGTAGTGCAACGCCGCCATGAACTTGGCTAGTGTCGGGCGGCCGAGGATCCCGTTGTAGGGCAAGGGGATCTCGGCCACATCGAAGATGATCCTCTCCGTCCTGTAGTTCAACTCTCCTCCAAACATCACGGGCAATGTGACCTTTCCCTTCGGCTGGCTCGTCCCCGGATTGACCCCTTGAAACGTGCCCGCTTCCTCGAGGTCTCCATCGGGAATTTGCAGGCTTTTGATCACGACGGGCGAGATCAAGTTCAGGCCGGCCCCGCCATCGACCAACATCTTGTTCACCTTGAGGTTGCATATTGTTGGCAAAACCAACAACGGCAAACACCCGACCGCGGTTGTGCAAGGTGGTCCTCGGCGTCAAAGATAAGGGGCGTGTTGGACCACTTCAGCGGCTTCTGAGCGTCGAACGACGGCTCCGCTGTTGTAATCTCACGTGCCCACTGCTTGAGCTGGCGGTGAGAAGTATGCAGCGAGGCGCCGCCATCGACGCACATGGCCTCCGTAGCCTTTTGGAACTCTTGCTCGCCGGACTCGTCGTCCTCGTCATGATCATTGTCTACTTGCTTCTTGTCACGGCCCCGGGCGGGCCTCTCTTGCTGGTTGTCCTTGCCGCGGTGGCCTCCTTGGGCGCCACGCTTCTTGCCGGATCCTTCGGCACCGTCCTGACCCTTCTCCTTGTCCCGCCTCTCATACTCGGCCTTTTTCTTTTCAGCAAGCAGCTCGACTTGCCGGCAATTCTGGAGGTCGTGTCCCTTGGCGCAGTGGATCTTGCAGTACTACTTGCCGGAGCCCCTGGCTTGTCGGCAGCTGCTAAGGCCCGGCAGGTGGCGCACCCGGCAATCTCCTTGCTGGGGTCGTCTGCCTTAACCTTCTTGGCAGCGCCAGTGACATCAGATCCTTCGACGGCAAGCACGGGCTTGGCCTTGCGTTTCATGTTGCGACGCCGGCCCTTCTTCGTCAGGGCGGCGGTGTCTTCATCGGTAGAGTCGGTTTCTGCGCTGGCATCCTCGTCGGGGTATTTCCTTCCCTCTTCAGCCCGCGCGCACCTATCGGCCAGAACATAAAGTTCCGCCACATCCTTAACCTTGGTCATCGCCAGCTCTTCGCGCATCTTGCGGTTGCGCACGTTCTGATGGAACAAGCTAATCACAACGGCGGGATGAACATCGGGGATGTTGTACTGCACCCGGCTGAATCCGTGGATGTACTTGCGCAGGTTTTCCCCTTCCTTCTGGGGAATGATATGCAAATCACTGGCCTGACCATGAGCTTGGTGGCCTCCGATGAAGGCGCCAACGAACTCATGGCACAGATCCGACCAAGAAGAAATGGAATCCGCCGGCAAGTGTATCAACCAAGACATGACATTGGGCTTCAGTGCCAACGGGAAGTAATTGGCAAGCACCTTGTCGTCGCGAGCTCCGGCAGCCTACATCGCGATGGTGTAGATGCTGAGGAACTCTGACGGATGGGTCTTGCCAGTGTACTTCTCGCCGACGTCGGGCTTGAACGTGCAGTGGGACGGCCACTGGAACTGCCGCAACTCACGGGTAAAGGCTGGGCAGCCCACCTCATAAGGTAGGCCGCCGGAGGCCCCCGGTGATGGCTAGTCCATAGCGGGTCCCGCCCGCTTGTCTGACTAGTGGCGCGTATCACGGCGACGCTCGATAGAGGTTCGAGCATCTTCATGAGCTCGTTCTCGAAGAACTTGGCGCTGGTCACGGTGGGTCCGTGGGTCGGACGATGCTATAGAGATGTTATCACAAGCGTTGTCACGACGGGCCGACACCCGCGATGGTTGGCATGGAGGGGGAGAGTGCACCGTGACCGTAGCACCCCCGGTCCTCCCAGCGCCGGCATGTGGTGTCTCGGTGGAGCGCCGGCTCGAGGGCCCCGCCGGTCGCGGATCATCTTTGTTGGCAACGGCGACGAGGCTCCGGATGGTGGCCCTCCACTCATCGAGCTTCTCCGCAGCAGGAGGGAAGTCGAGGAGCAGCTGCGCACGCGCCAAAGCTTCTGCTGGTGTGGGTGGTGGCGACAGCTGCGTGACCGTGGCGTGCCTCGACTTCTAACCACGTTAGAAGGAGCTCTATCACGTCCCAGCGGTTGTGCGCCATTTTCGCCAGCACTTCGGCGGGCATGCTGAACTCCTTTGCCCCGCGGACGATGCACAGGGCTCTTCCCATGGCGGTATCCAGGGTCACCGGCGTGGTGACACTGCTCATCGCGCACACCATGGGAAGAGCGCGCAGTGGTCGCCGGGGTTGGCGTTTTGGAGGTCGCTGCGCCACCTGTAGGGGGTACAGCGACGCCCCTGCAGGGCCCCGCGCTGCCTGCGGGGGGCCCAGTCCCGTCCTTGGACCTGGAGGCGTGCGGCTCGTCGTCTGGTGCACGAACGATGCCGCTCGCCAGGCTCTGACTAGCGGGGCGATTCTGGTGCTCGCGGGCCGCGGCTCGGGTTCTGTCCGCGACCAGCCCGCTGCTCGGCCGCATAGGCGCGGGCCGCTCGACTCCCGATGTGTCGATCGCTGTGGCCGTCTTCTTCTTGGGAGCCATGGCGATGAAGAACTGCTAGGCTAGCTACTGGACCAGATTCTCACAATTGCGCCCCTACCTGGCGCGCCATAGATGTCAGTGTGAAACGACACCTATGGGATCACGAGAATCCCTACTACTGTTGCCGGGGTGTGGGGTTGTGAGAAGAGCAGGATTAACTGTCAGCACAAGGATCGTTTACCCAGGTTCAGGCCGCAAGGGTGCGTAAAACCCTAGTCCTGCTTCGGTGGATGTATTGAGTGTCCTTGAGCTCTCAAACTAGCTACGAGGGTTGCTTAGTTCAAAAGAGTTGAATCCCTCTCCAGTATGCCATGAGCCTCCTGTTATAGTCGAATGGGGCTGCCACAGTGGCACACAGGAGGTGGAAAGGCCTACAGTACTGCGAGCTTATCGCCCGTATTACAGGACAAGACGCATTTAATGCGCAGCTTAGGTGTCCCCTAGCTTTATCGGGGACGGGACCGAGGGCCGTCCCGTCCGTTGCCGCCCCCCCTCGCTTAGACACGCGCCCTGGCCAGCGATGCATGCGGCGCCATGTAGGTAGGTAGGCAGCTGAGATGACGCGATGGTAGGGTCTTCGCGAAGATCCGCATGCCGCCACGCAGGCGCTTGCTGATCTGGCCTGGAAGTTGCATGTCGCCACGCAGGTGCCTGCCCAGCTGGTTGGGCTGGCAGCTGCATGGTAACGGTAGTGGAAACATGGCTGGTGCGGGTCTGGTGGTGGCCCTGATGACGTCCTCGGCAAGGGCCTTGCCGGGAGCCCGGCAAGGGTCTTGCCATGGCGCGCAGTCGTCCCCGGCAAGGATCTTGCCGGGGGTCTTGTGGCCTTCCTCGGCAAGGATCTCGCCGAGGGTCGCCGTCTTCTAGTCCTCATCTGATCTTGTGTGTTTATGATCTTGACAAAGATCTGCATGCCACCACGGAGGTGCCTCTCGAGCCCTGGTCCCAACGTAGTTGGTTGGGTTGGAACCTGCGGTGCTCAAGGGTGGCTCGCTCTAATTGTGTTCGGGCAAGTTGCCCCGGTAGGGCTCTCGCCGGGGCCGCGGAGGCCGCCCCGACAAGGGCCTTGTCGGGGGACTCCACCTTGCCCCTTTGCTGCCTTGTGTTCCCGGTCTTGGCGTTGCCTCCGACCATCTTGTGCCTCTGGCTTCTCTCCGCTTCCCTCCCCTACTCTGCTCAGTGTGGCTGTGGGCGTGGCTCCGACTGTCCGTGCACAAGTAAAGGGGTCAAAAGGAGCGCCCCTACTTTTGTACACCAACACCGCCAAAGAGGGGAGTCCAACTAGGACTCCCAATCCTAGTTGGACTCCCTTTCCTTTTCCGAAGGGGGGAAAGAGGGAAGGGAGAGGAAGATGAGAAGGAAAGGGGGGTGCCCCCTTCCCTAGTCCAATTTGGACTCCCTATAGGGAGGGGCGCGGCCACCCATTGCGGGCTGCCTCCCCTCTCCCTTGTGGCCCATGTATGCCCAATATTCCCCCGGGGGGTCTGGTAACCCCTCGGTACTCTGAAAAAATGCCAGAATCACTCGGAACCATTCCGATGTCCAAATGCAACCTTCCAATATATAAATATGTACCTATCGACCATTTCGAGACTCCTTGTCATGTCCTTGATCTCATCCGGGACTCCGAACAAACTTCGGTCATCAAATCACATAACTCATAATACAAATCGTCATCGAACGTTAAGCATGCGGAACCTATGGGTTCGAAAACTATGTAGACATGACCGAGACACATCTCCGGTCAATAACCAATAGCGGAACCTGGATGCTCATATTGGCTCCTACATATTCTACGAATATCTTTATCGTTCAAACTGCATAACAACATTTGTTATTCCCTTTTTCATCGGTATGTTACTTGCCCAAGATTCGGTCTTCGGTATCATCATACCTAGTTCAATCTCGTTACCGGCAAGTCTCTTTACTCGTTTTGCAATGCATCCTCCCGTAACTAACTCATTAGTCACATTGCTTGCAAGGCTTATAGTGATGTGCATTACCGAGAGGGCCCAGAGATACCTCTCTGATACTCGGAGTGACAAATCCTAATCTCGATCTATGCCAACTCAACAAACACCATCAGAGACACCTGTAGAGCATATTTAGAGCATCTCCAGTCATTCGCCCCCCAGGGCGCCTAAAAAGAGCGGTCTGGGGGCGAGCCGGCGCTAGCTCAGCCCCTGGGGGCGACCTAGCTCCCAGTCACGCCCCCACGCGCCGGCCCCAGGATGCGGAAAATTCGAACTTGGTTGTTCCCGCTCATCACAAAAGACGCCATAAATCCGGCGATCACAAGTCATAGTTTGGCGATCGGATGTAGTCTGGCATACAAAAACAGAGCGTCGCAAGTTCGCGTGCGCAACAAATCACTCGGCGAGGTCGGCTTCAGGCGTCGGCGGAGTCGGCGTGCGTGGGCTCGGCGGTGTCAGAGCTGCTTCGGTGCTGGGCGACATCGGCGCGGCTTCGGCACTGCTGGGCGGCGTTGTGGAGGCGTCATCACTCGGGCTTGGCGTCGGCGTGGCCGTGGGCGCGGGAGTTGGCGTCGTCGGCAGCTGGTTCAGGATGAGGCCGCGCTCCACCATGTACCACGCCTTGAGCTTCTCGTCATTGCTCTGGAGCATGTCCGCCCCTCCCATCAGAAAAGCCAGGTCGGTGTTCCTCTTCTTCGCGGCGACGTTGGTCCGGATATGTCTCGAAGCTCTGGTTCGTGCCGGTGGTCGAGTCGAGGCAGACGACTTTCCATGCTTCGGCTAGGCATTCCTCCTCCTTGGATGTCCAATTGATGCGCGGCTCGCCTGGCCTGCCCGCCCGCTTCTTCTTCTTGCGCCCCTTCGTCGGAACAGGCGCCGGCTCCTCCTCCTCCTCCTCGTCCTCCTCCTCTTCCTCTTCCTCCTCCGACTCCTACGCCTCCTGCTCGTCCTTGCCGTAGACGTAGCCGAGCTCGCTGTCCATGCCGCCGCTGAGATCCACCGTCTCATCCTGGGTGACGAACCCGGGAGACGCGGTGCCCGCGGTCGAACCTGCCATGATGATGTCGTCCATGTCGGTTTCTGTCTCGTTGGTGTCGCCGAGGTGCGAGAAGGGCAGTGGCCCATGGCGGAAAGGGGGCGTCGGTGAGGACGCGTAGGCGGGCGGCGAGTAGTTGTATGGAGGGTACTGCACGCCGACGAAGGCGGGCGAGGGTGTGCGCTGGGCCAGGTGGCCATGGGGGAAGGTCACGTTTGGGTTGAACCCACCGTGCGCGTCGCCGTTGGCATAGCCCGGCGAGGGTGATCCCCACGGCCGCGGAGAACTGATGCCTTGCTGTCCCCAGGGCGCGTACTGGGCGTGGCTGCCGGGTGGGTTCATCATCCCCGCCTAGTCCGCCGATGAGGAGGCAGCCACAGCCGCGCGCGCCGCGTTGTCGCGGGCCTTCTTGGCGATGGCCCTCTTCCGCCGGTCGGCGGTTACAGCCTCGTGTCGCTGAACTTCCGCCCTCCACTCGGCTTTTGGCATGCCCGGTGGCTTTACGGCGGTGCCCTCGGCTTCCTCTGCTTCGGCTAGGCCACGGTGCCGGTCGTGGTTGCCGCCGCGCATGGGGCGGCGTACTTCCTCGGTGGCATGGCGGCCGACTGGAAGGAGAGCGGGAGGGAGTTTGGCGGGAGGAAGGAAGAGAATGGCGGGAGGAAGGCGAGCGAGCGGGAGGGAAGTGGGGGAAAAGCAGCAAGAAACGGCGGGAAGAGGGCCTCGGCTCGCCGACAGGGCGGAGCCACGCGCCCTTTTCGCTTGTGCCGGCTCCCCAGGCGCCCCCCCAGGGCGCCGGGTTCGGCCTGGGTCCGCCGGCACCAGTTTTGGCCCGAGCCAGCGAAAAACGGGCTTCTGGGGCGCGACTGGGCCGTTTTTTCAGCGCCAGCGCGGCAAAAACACCTGGGGAGGGCCTGTTGGGGGCGCGGCTGGAGATGCTCTTATAATCACCTAGTTACATTGTGACGTTTGATAGCACTGAAAGTGTTCCTCCGGTATTTGGGAGTTGCATAATCTCATAGTTAGAGGAATATGTATAAGTCATGAAGAAAGCAATAGCAATAAAACTAAACGATCATTATGCTAAGCTAACAGATGGGTCTTGTCCATCACATCATTCTCTAATGATGTCAGGACCCTGATTCCAAGTCACATCGATCTAGCCGGTAACACCTCATATCACTTTGCGGCCTCACGCACGGTATTCCCACGGGTGTCGCCTTACCATGGCCCGGGACCGTTTGCGCCTTTTGGCTCACGTATATGATAGTGTCGCTAGCATCCATATGACAAAGAACCCGGGCCAACATGGCTAGTCGTGAACCCAAAGCGGCACTAACCCATGGGGACATGTCGGTCAGCAGCGTGTGCATCCGGGCTGTAGCACTGGGCTAACAGGACTCCGGTAACCCGGGTTGTAGCAGGGTAGGCAGGACTCTGGATGTCACCGCGTAACATTTCCTCGAAGGGACAGACACATGAATGAAGTGAAACACATGCTGTCGGATTTCGGGTTCCGGCAGACCCTTGAGGTTCGAACACTGGGGTGTGCGTGGAGATCTCTCCCCTACCGTTCTACGTCCGATCCTCTCGTGCGAACTAAGATGAAAACGATGAACAACATAAGGGACACAAGATTTATACTAGTTCGGGCCACCGTTGTGGTGTAATACCCTACTCTAGTGTGTGGTGTGGTGGATTGCCTCTGGGCTGGTGCGATGAACTGCTTGGGTCAGTTCAGTCGCCTCTCTCTCTATCTCTCTACTTAGGCTCTATCAGATTTCTCGATGCCTCCCCTTATTCTGTGGTGGCCACCCCTATTTATAGAGGCCCTAGGCCTCTCCCCGAAATAATGAGCGGGAAGGGCGCCAACAATTGGCCATTTTGAAGGGGAACATCTAGTACAAGTTATCCTGACCAAAGGTGGTCTTCGGCTGCCAAAAGCTCTGGTGGTGACGCCGTCTTGGGCTCCACGGTGACCTCCGTCCGGTCGTCCGGCTGGTCTTGGTCTCGTTGCACTGGAATGGTAACCTTTGCCTGATGCCTTGGCCTGTGCTTGCCCCCTTTGCACCAAAGGGGAAACAAGGACTCTGCGCAGGCCGGCGCCCGCCTGGCCTTGATCGTCATGGCTTGTGTCACTGGATCCTCGCGAGGTACCCTTGCATTGATCTCTCCGCCTCCTCGCGAGCCTGCCTGATGAGGCCGCTCTTGAGGAAGCTCTCTATCGTCCACCCCGCGAGGCTTGGCCCCCGCGAGGGTCTTGAGCCTCTGTTGATGAAGATGGGCCTCGCTGGGCCCCCACTTGAGCCACGCCGCAGGCAGGCAAGTCTGGGGACCCCCGTTCCCAGAACGCCGACATTAGCCCCCGGGCCCAAGGCACGCGCGGGCTTGGCTTAGCAAAGAAGCGAAGGGGCAAGCGCGAAGCGCCGCGGGCCCTAACAGCCTGCGGCCTTGGGCGGCACGTGGCCGTTGATTGGACGTGGGCGTCTACGCTTCCCCATGACGCCTCGGTGAATGCACGACTTGACAAGTCCCTGCATACAGAGATACGGGTCATGATTACCTGTGATCATGGTGCTCGACGGTTGGTCTTCTCCGGTTATAAGTACGGGGCCGCGTGAGCTCCACCAGTCCGCCCCTTCCTGCTTCTCCTCTTCTTCTCCTTGGCCACTCGCCGCTCTCATGGCTCCGAAGAGCTTCTCAGCCACAGAGAAGGGAAAGGCCTGCTGGGCAGGGCCCGACTTCTCCCCGGCCAAGCGTGGCCGGGGTCGTCCTCGCAAGCATCCCGCAGTCCCCGTTGCGGCTTCCCGTGGCCATAGAGGCGGTTCCCCGCGTGGTGTTGAGTGCTCGGCTGCCAAGGGGAGGCAGGCTGTGACCGCGCGGCCCCCCAGGCCGTGCTTTCGCTCAGCGGAGGTGCTGCCGGAGTTCGTCGTGTGGTCGGCGGACCCGACCAACACCTGGCTCCAGCTCCCCCGCTTCTTCATTGGCGAGCTGCCGGCCAGCGCCCGGTGCGGCTTCTGGCTCTAGGCTGATGGTTGTTGCAGCAGGGCCTCCTGGGTTTCACTTGAGGTCTCCCCTTCTGGAAACGGGGCCCTGACTCGTGGCTGGCAAATGTTTGCCCGCGCGCGCGGCCTGAGTCAGCGGTGCACCCTGCACTTCAAGTTCGACGGCGACGCCACCCTCTACGTGAGGGTGTTTGGGGAAGATGGTCGCCTGTAGGATCTAGAAGTAGGTGTGTCTAGAGGGGGGGGGGTGATTAGACACTTAGTGCTAAAGTTTCAATTTTTAAACTTTTTCAGTTTGAGTGGAGTTTTAGGCACAATTTCAACATACACAATACATATCAAGCAAGCATGCAAAGAGTATATGAGCAGCGGAAAGTAAAGCATGCAACTTGCAAGAATGTAAAGAGAATGGTTTGGAGAATTCAAACGCAAGTGAAGACAAGGATGTTTTTCTCGTGGTTCGGATAGGTGGTGCTATCCTACATCCACGTTGATGGAGACATCAACCCACGAAGCATAACGGTTGCGCGAGTCCACGGAGGGCTCCACCCACGAATGGTCCACGAAGAAGCAACCTTGTCTATCCCACCATGGCCATCGCCCACGAAGGACTTGCCTCACTAGCGGTAGATCTTCACGAAGTAGGCGATCTCCTTGCCATTACAAACTCCTTGGTTCAACTCCACAATCTTGTTGGAGGCTCCCAAGTGACACCTAGCAAATCTGGGAGACACCACTCTCCAAGAAGTAACAAATGGTGTGTTGATGATGAACTCCTTGCTCTTGTGCTTGAAATGATAGTCTTTCCAACACTCAACTCTCTCTCACAGGATTTGGATTTGGTGGAAAGAAGATTTGAGTGGAAAGCAACTTGGGAAAGGCTAGAGATCAAGATTCATATGGTAGGAATGGAATATCTTGGTCTCAACACATGAGTAGGTGGTTCTCTCTCAGAACATATGAGTTGGAAGTGTAGTTGTGTTCTGATGGCTCTCTCCACGAGTGAAGAGGAGGTGGAGGGGTATATATAGCCTCCACACAAAATCCAACCGTTACACACAATTTACCAATCTCGGTGGGACCGAATCAACAAACTCGGTCGGACCGAAATAGTAAACCTAGTGACCGTTAGAGATTTTCGGTGGGACTGACATGCAACTTGGTAGGACTGATATGGTTAGGGTTAGGGCATAATGTAATCTCGGTGAGACCAATTACTCAAACTCGGTGAGACTGATTTTGGTAATTAGCTAACCAGAGAGTTGGTCAGGCAAACTCGGTGGGACCGATTACTAAACTCGGTTGTACCGATTTTGGTAATAAGTTAACTAGAGAGTTTGCATTGTAATCTCGGTAGTACCGATTGCTCAAACTCGGTGAGACCGACTTTGATAATGGACATACACAGAGAGATTACAATCCCATCTGGGTGAGTCCGAGATCCCTATCGGTAGAACCGATTTGCTAGGGTTTGGTAGTGGCTTATGACATGTGAAACTCGGTGGCGCCGGATAGAAAGAATTGGTAGGTCCGAGTTTGGCTTAGGGTTTAGGTCATTTGTAGATATGGGAAAGTAGCTGAGGATTTTGGAGCATATCATTAAGCACATGAAGCAAAAGGCTCATTAAGCAACACCTCATCCCTCCTTGATAGTATTGGCTTTTCCTATGGACTCAATGTGATCTTGGATCACTAAAATGTAAAATGAAGAGTCTTGAGCTTTTGAGCTTGAGCCAATCCTTTGTCCTTAGCATCTTGAAGGAGTTCCCACATCCTTTAGTCCATGCCACTCCATTGTTGAACTTATCTGAAACATACTAGATAAAAGTGTTAGTCCAACAAGAGATATGTTGACATTAATTACCAAAACCACCTGGGGAGCACTTGTGCTTTCAATCTCCCCCTTTTTGGTAATTGATGGCAACATACATGAAAGCTTTAGATAAAGATACAAAGAATAGCAAGTAAAGCTTTGGGAGAACATGTAACAATCATAGGCTCACCCTACATGTATGCAATCATGTGAATATAAAATATAGAAGCATGTGAGAGCATAATCATGACAGAGTAGGCAATGTGTTACATGTATCTTGGCCATATGCATTAGAGAAAAATATTATTAAAGAAAATACCTTCATGCTTATGAGTCCTTCTTGCAAATAGTATGTACATAAGCAAGAATTTCTCATACTCATGATTTTGATGCATATACTTACCTTATAGTCTTGAGTTGGCTTAGGATGGAATGAACCTGCACAAACAAGGTTAGATAACACAGGTACATCCACTAGCCAGAGCAAACCAAAAGAAACCACAAGAATACCAAGACTGGGATGACATGTAGAGAGTGAGTACAGGGTACCACATTGGATTAGACATGTCCCCAAGAATAAAGATGTGCAATGAATTTTGAGTGATTTCTTTCCCTTAAATGTCTTGCTCCCCCTGAATCTGATATGAGATATTGGGAGAAGATAGGGAACAGAAAATCAGAGCTGAAAGATATAAGTGGATAGAACTTAATGTATATAAGCACATATGAACATGTCTTTCCCCCAAAAAGACATGTGGCATCTCTCCTCTTGAACATCAAGCATCTGGGATCCTTGAGTATTCTCTCCCCCTGGAGATCTCTTTCCCCCCTTAATACTTCCTCCTTTGTAGGTGATAAGCTTTGATGTGATCTCTCTCTCCCCCTTTGACATCAATTTCCAAGAAGGGCTTTCTGGAATCTGTCGAATGGGTTTGGTCCTTGAGACTCAGCACAAAGCAATGGATAAAACTGTGATGCTTGTAGAGGAAAATATTCATTGAGTGGAGCTAGATCAGAAGAAATATAGAATAAGTGGCAAACTGTTTTTCCTGTTGTGAAATCGGTGGCACCGAGTGGCATGTGTCGGTGGTACCGAAAGGATTCGGTTGGACCAAAAACTACAACTCGGTGAAGCCGAGTTCATCACAGAGAAAAACACTTGTCATCTCAGCTCACTAGTCAAATAAGATCTTCACAAAGATTTGCAATGAATTAACTGAAGGATTTGCAAGGAATTTGATGCAGAATATGCAGAACAAAGAAAAACAGAAAAGAATTCTAGATGAAGTTTTTTTTTGTTTGAAAAAGAGGGAAACAAATATGCAAGGGACAAATGCAATAACACTGAAAAGAACACAAGAGAACTTCATCTAGAATTGGGCGGTGACATCGTCACCTATGTTAGAGTATATCGACTTAGGAGTCAAGTGAGAACACTTGATCATAGGTCATACTCATCGTTTAAGCTCAAAATGGGGTTACCATTTTTCGTTTAAGCATCTTGATGTATTCACATCTTGTTGAGTTGCTTTGACTCATGACTTGGAGTAAAGCTTATTCTAAGATGGAATATCATACCTTGGGTGGTGGTGTGGATCTTGCTCATGTAGTTGAACTTGTGTGGGTGCTCAAAGTTGATGTAGCTCATCACGAGTTGGGAGCACCACTTGGAATTTGAGTTCATCTACCTACATGGGTTAGTTCTTGCAAGGAAGAGCACTTGTATATCCAAAAATGACAATCATGAAGCTCAACATAGAATTTGTCAAAGGATATGTTTGAATGGTTGTGTGCTTCCTTGTCGTCAACCACCGTTGTGTAGAGACTCGGTGATGTAGAGATTGCTCAAGATGTGAGTGAGTTGCAATCTCATAGAATTAGATTCAACCAAGTACCTACATGGTTTAGATAACATACAAGGTACAAATATATCCAAGACATAAGATAGTCATCGTAAGAGATATATCATGGATTAGTCATAAGCTCATGTCTTGCATGTATCAAATGGAGTTCCTACTCCAAGTTTGAAGCATCAATGATGTTCAATTCTCCTCTCAACCTGCAAAACACTTTCTCATAAAGTGGTTTAGTGAATATATCCGCTAATTGCTTATCAGTGCGAACATGTTTAAGATCAATGTCACCCTTAGCAACATGATCTCGAATGAAATGATGACGAACTTCAATATGCTTAGTTCGAGAATGTTGTACAGGATTATGACCAATTTTGATAGCACTTTCATTGTCACAAAGCAATGGAACATGTTTCACATAGATCCCATAATCTTTAAGAGTTTGGGTCATCTAAAGTAATTGAGCACAACATGAACCAGCGGCAATGTATTCCGCTTCGGCGGTTGATAAGGATACTGAGTTTTGTTTCTTGGAAGACCAAGACACAAGAGATCTACCAAGAAATTGACAAGTACCCGAAGTGGACTTTCTATCAACCTTGTCTCCGGCGTAATCCGAGTCGGAATAGCCAACAAGATCAAAAGAGGACCTCTTAGGATACCAAATGCCAAAATTTGGTGTATGAATTAAGTATCTCACTATCCTTTTCACAGCCTTAAGATGACATTCTTTAGGAGTAGCTTGGTATCGTGCACACATGCACACACTTAGCATAATGTCGGGACGAGAAGCACATAGGTATAGCAATGAACCAATCATAGAGCGATAAACCTTTTGATCAACCGGTTCACCATCTTTGGTCAAATCATTATGTCCACTAGTAGGCATGGGTGTAGGCATACCTTTGCATTCTTGCATATTGAACTTCTTGAATAAGTCTTTGGTGTAATTCGTTTGAGAGATAAATGTACCTTCCTTAGTTTGCTTGATTTGCAAGCCGAGAAATAATTTGAGTTCACTCATCATAGACATCTCAAACTTCTTCGACATTAGCTTTCCAAACTTTTCACTAAAAAGAGGGTTAGTTGAACCAAATATGATATCATCGACATAAATTTGGCATACAAATAGTTCTCCATTAACTCTTTTGGTAAAAAGTGTGGAATCAAATTTTCCAATTTCAAAACCACTTGCAATAAGAAACTTGGTCAAGCATTTATACCATGCTCTAGGAGCTTGTTTAAGACCATAAAGGGATTTGTGAAATTTGTAAACATGATTTGGTTTCTTAGGATTGACAAAGCTGGGAGGTTGTTTGACATAAACTTCCTCCTCTATTTCACCATTTAGAAAAGCACTTTTAATGTCCATTTGGTACAAGGTGATATTATGGTGATTAGCATAGGCAAGTAAGATGCGAATGGACTCAAGTCTAGCAACGGGAGCATATGTCTCACCATAGTCCATACCTTCGACTTGTGTGTACCCTTGGGCGACGAGACGTGCTTTGTTGCGAACCACTTGTCCATCTTCATCTTGCTTGTTGCGAAACACCCATTTGGTACCAATGATGTTGTGGTTATTGTCGGGCTTCTCAACCAATGTCCAAACTTGGTTTCTCTCAAAGTTGCGTAGCTCTTCATGCATAGCGTTTATCCAGTCCGGGTCTTCCAATGCTTCTTCAACCTTCATAGGTTCAATGCTAGAGATGAATGAATAGTTTTCACAAAAGTTAGCTAAACGAGTTTTTGAGCGAGTAATTCTCCCGGTTTGAATATCATTGTAGATTTGCTCGACGGGATGATCTTTGGCGATTCTTGCTCGAAATCGTGAAAGCTTTTGCTTGGGTCTTCTTTGAACATCTTCTTCATCTTGTTCTTCTTCTTGGCCTTCTTCATTGTTGACGTTGTCGTTCTCTTGTCGTGGTGGAGAAGGAGGTTGTTGAGGTCCGTATTGATGCATTTCCTCGTCTTCTTCATCTTGGTGTGTCCCACTTGTGGATGCTTCCGTGTCGAATCTTGGTTCACCTTATCGTGAAGTAGAAGCTTCCACTTGGACCGATGAAGTACTCTCCTTCACCTCCGTTGGACAAACTTTGCCAATGGACAAGTCTTGGATTGCTTCTGAAGGGTCTTTGTCTCCTACATCAATTGGCAATTGCTCTACTTGCGAGCCGTTAGATTCATCAAACTTCACATCTACCGTCTCTTCAACCTTTCGGGTGAAATTGTTGTAGACACGGTAAGTGTGAGAGTTTGAGCCATAACCAAGTAGGAAACCTTCATGAGATTTAGGAGCAAACTTTGAACGACGATGCTTATCAAGAATGTAGCACTTTGAGCCGAATACTCGAAAGTGTCCAACTTGTGGTTTGTTACCGGTGAGGAGCTCGTATGCCGTCTTGCCGAGTAGCTTGTGAAGATACAAGCGATTTGTTGCATGACAAGCTGTCTCAACCGCTTCTGCCCAAAAGTGCTTCGGCGTCTTGTACTCATCAAGCATCGTTCTCGCCATTTCGATGAGCGTACGGTTCTTCCTCTCAACAACTCTATTTTGTTGAGGTGTGTACGTGGCCGAGAACTCGTGTGAAATCCCTTCTTCGTCAAGAAAGGTGTCCACATTTGCGTTCTTGAACTCCGTTCCGTTGTCACTCCGAACCTTCTTGATCTTCACGTCAAACTGATTTTGGGCCTTCTTAGCGAAGTTTTTGAAGATCTTTTGGACCTGCGATTTATCATCAAGAAAGAACACCCACGTAAATCTTGAAAAATCATTAACTACAACAAGACCAAAAGAATTTCCACCGAGACTCTTGTAGGCGTTGGGACCAAAAAGATCCATATGAAGTAGCTCGAGTGGCCTCCTTGTGGTCATGATGTTCTTCACGGGATGCCTTCCTCCAACCTGTTTACCTGCTTGACAAGCGCTGCAGAGTCTATCCTTATCAAATATAACATCGTTAACTCCAAGGATATGATTTCCTTTAATAAGCTTGTCAAGGTTTCTCATGCCAACATGACCTAGTCGTCTATGCCACAACCAACCTTTTGAGGACTTAGCGATAAAGCAAGTTTTAGGTTGTGCCTTTGTAGAGAAATCGACAATGTAAAGATCACCTCTACGTATACCGGTAAAGACCATCTTATGATTGTCTCGACCAAACACTTGGCAATCTACCTCAGTAAATAGGACATTCAAACCAAAATCAACAAGTCTAGATACTGAAAGTAAGTTGTAACCGAGAGATTCAACGAGCATGACATTTTGAATGGAGCTATCATGTGAGATGGCCACCTTACCAAGGCCAACCACCTTACCCTTTGAATTATCACCAAAAGTGACGTATTTTCGAGGGCCGTCGTTTTCAGCAAGCTCACAGAACATCTCTTCATCTCCGGTCATATGATCAGTACATCCACTGTCAAGAACCCATTCCTTTCCTCCTGACACATATCCCCGAAGATTAGCCATAAGACCAAAGTGTCTCATTGCATCATCAAGATCGAAGTCACTATCATCATCTTCATCATAGTATCCATGTTCAACATGATCTTGTGACTCATCATTTCCTAGAGAGAGTGATTCATTAGATAAATGATCATCAAAGCGGTCACCTTTATGAATTCTTATAGCTTCGGATATAATATCACTAATGATTCCAACATTTCCTTTAGCATGCATGAGATTAGTAAGCTCAAATAGACAATCACCAAAACTAGGATCACTAGAGTTCATCTTAGTCAAGGCAATATATATGGAGAATTTCATCTAGATTTTTCAAGGAATAATCGGGAAATCGTTCCTCAAGAAATTTCCATATAGTATAGGCACAATTTAGAGTAGGTAAACTAGCAATCAAGTTTTTGGGCAATCCTCTAATGATGAGCTCAACGGTTCTAAGATTGCGAATCATGTCAATATCTTCATCTAGGGTGGGATACATAGGATCAACATGAGGCGCACAAGGAGTAGTAATATACTTGTTCAAATGATATTGATTGAAAATTACAAGCATCTCATTTTTCCACTCATGAAAATACTCTCCATCAAGAATAGGCACTCTATGTCTAAGACTCCCTAAAGTAGACACATCCATGTTCCTCCAATGGTGATTAAACCAAGGCAATGGAGACCAAAGCTATGATACCACTTGTAGGATCTAGAAGTAGGTGTGTCTAGAGGGGGGTGATTAGACACTTAGTGCTAAAGTTTCAAATTTTCAACTTTTTCGGTTTGAGTGGAGTTTTAGGCACAATTTAAACATAGATAATACATATCAAGCAAGCATGCAAAGAGTATATGAGCAGCGGAAAGTAAAGCATGCAACTTGCAAGAATGTAAAGAGAAGGGTTTGGAGAATTCAAACGCAAGTGAAGACAAGGAAGTTTTTCCCGTGGTTCGGATAGGTGGTGCTATCCTACATCCACGTTGATGGAGACTTCAACCCACGAAGGGTAACGGTTGCGCGAGTCCACGGAGGGCTCCACCCACAAAGGGTCCACGAAGAAGCAACCTTGTCTATCCCACCATGGCCATCGCCCACGAAGGACTTGCCTCACTAACGGTAGATCTTCACGAAGTAGGCGATCTCCTTGCCCTTACAAACTCCTTGGTTCAACTCCACAATCTTATCGGAGGCTCCCAAGTGACACCTAGCCAATCTAGGAGACACAACTCTCCAAGAAGTAACAAATGGTGTGTTGATGATGAACTCCTTGCTCTTGTGCTTCAAATGATAGTCTCCCCAACACTCAACTCTCTCTCACAGGATTTGGATTTGGTGGAAAGAAGATTTGAGTGGAAAGCAATTTGGGAAAGGCTAGAGATCAAGATTCATATGGTAGGAATGGAATATCTTGGTCTCAACACATGAGTAGGTGGTTCTCTCTCAGAACATATGAGTTGGAAGTGTAGTTGTGTTCTGATGGCTCTCTCCACGAGTGAAGAGGAGGTGGAGGGGTATATATAGCCTCCACACAAAATCCAACCGTTACACACAATTTACCAATCTCGGTGGGACCGAATCAACAAACTTGGTTGGACCGAAATAGTAAACCTAGTGACCGTTAGATATTTTCGGTGGGACTGACATGCAACTCGGTAGGACCGATATGGTTAGGGTTAGGGCATAACATAATCTCGGTGAGACCGATTACTCAAACTCGGTGAGACCGATTTTGGTAATTAGCTAACCAGAGAGTTGGTCAGGCAAACTTGGTGGGACCGATTACTAAACTCGGTTGTACCGATTTTGGTAATAAGTTAACTAGAGAGTTTGCATTGTAATCTCGGTAGTACCGATTGCTCAAACTCGGTGAGACCGATTTTGATAATGGACATACACAGAGAGATTGCAATCCCATCTCGGTGAGACCGAGATCCCTATTGGTAGAACCGATTTGCTAGGGTTTGGTAGTGGCTTATGACATGTGAAACTCGGTGGTGCCGGATAGAAAGAATCGGTAGGTCCGAGTTTGGCTTAGGGTTTAGGTCATTTGTAGATATGGGAAAGTAGCTGAGGATTTTGGAGCATATCATTAAGCACATGAAGCAAAAGGCTCATTAAGCAACACCTCATCCCTCCTTGGTAGTATTGGCTTTTCCTATGGACTCAATGTGATCTTGGATCACTAAAATGTAAAATGAAGAGTCTTGAGCTTTTGAGCTTGAGCCAATCCTTTGTCCTTAGCATCTTGAAGGAGTTCCCACATCCTTTAGTCCATGCCACTCCATTGTTGAACTTATCTAAAACATACTAGATAAAAGTGTTAGTCCAACAAGAGATATGTTGACATTAATTACCAAAACCACGTGGGGAGCACTTGTGCTTTCATCGCCGCGCTGGGTGCTGCCCCGAAGATGGTGACCGCGGCCGCCTGCCCAGTCGGAATGGTAGAACCATCGGTGACTCCTGAGAAAGGCTTGGTTGGCTGGAGCTAATCGTATGGCACTTGGAGATTGTCGAACATCTCGACGGACAGGATGTTGAGTCCAGCACGGCCATCGATGAGGGTCCTGGTGACCTGCACATTGCTGATGACTGGGGAGCAAAGCATCGGGAGGACTCCAGCCGTTGCCGCGCACTTGAGCTGATCCGCTGAGCTGAACGTGATAGTGCACGTAGACCACCTGAGAGGGCGCGTGGCCTCAAGCTTGGGAAGAACTGCATTCACTTCGCGAGCAAACTGCTTGAAGATGCGCTGTGAGGCTGGAGCCTGAGCGCCACCCAAGATGCAGGCAATTGCTTGCGGCTCCTGGAAGCCCCCGATTCCATTGTCCTGATGCTGGTCTTCATTCCTGCTTGGTGGTGGCGGCAGAGGCGGGAGGCCTGCATTGTCGTGCGGGCGGTCTTCACGAGGATGGTCCCTCCACCCCCCCTCGCGAGGCTGGTCCTGCGAGCGGTCCTCGCGAGGGCGGTCACGCCATGCCTAGCACGGGCCATGGTCTTCCCATCGTCCTCCACCTCTTCCTCCTCCTCGGCCATAGCCCATGTCGTTGTGCTCGGGGCGTCGGCCGATTCGCCCATCTCGCACGATTCTGAGCTCTTGACATTCGTTGGTGTTGTGGGTGTGGAGGTTGTGGTACACACAGTAGCGTCCGCCCTTGGATGACTCAGGCTGATCCCTGCCTTGCTTGGTGTCCGGCTCTGCTGCTAGCACGGCAGCCCCCTTGCATTTCACATCTTTTGCCTTGAGCTTCTTTTCTTCTGGGTCGGCTGCCGGGAGCTCGAGAAGGGAGAGGCGCCCTTCCTCGGCCCTGGCGCACTTGGTCACCAAGTTGAACAGCTCCAGGGATGTGCACATGTCTTCATGGATGGCTAGCTCCTCCTTCATATTGATGTCGCGCACGCTGTCGGAGAAAACTGAGATGATGGCTTCCTCAGTCACCTTGGGGATCTTGAGGCGAGCATAGTTGAAGCGCTGGATGTACTTCTGCAGGGTTTCCCCTAGCTGTTGCTTGATGCGGCGCAGGTCGCTCACGGCCGGGGGCCGGTCGCGAGTGCCTTGAAAGTTGGCTATGAAGCGGGTGCGCATCTCGCTCCAGGAGGAGATTGTGCCGGGGGCCAGGTTTAGGATCCAGGTGCGGGCTCCGTCCTTGAGCGCCATGGGGAACCAATTCGCCATGACCTTTTCGTCCCCGCTGGCTGCCACGATTCCCCAGCTTGTAGAGCTGCAGGAACTCCGCGGGGTCCGCTGTGCCATCGTAGCGAGGAGGGAGGTCAGGCTTGAACTTGTCTAGCCATGTGACGCCACATAGCTCGGGGGTGAAGGCGAGGCAGCCCGCTGTGGCCACCGGCGCCCTTGGCTGGTGTCGATCTTGCTGTTGTAGGTCGCCTTGCGCCGCCGCTGGGAGCAGCGCGGGGTCTTGTTGTGGAAGCGTTGGGACGCGATCTTGGCGCGCCGGCGCTGGGAGCACGCGAGCACCTTCTCAGGGACGCGGGATATCTTGGCATCTCCTTTCTTGTTGTGCAGGTGCTGGACGTAGTGGGTCTCGCCCTGGGGCTGCACGCCTTGCAGCCAAGGCGCCTTCTTGGGGAGGAGGTGGCGGAGGCACCTCCTGATCATCGCCTCCTGCGCGGAACAGAGGGCGTGGTAGCGAGGGGGACCGAAAGGGGGATCCCCCTGCGGCGCTGACGAGCTCGGTGATGCGGGCGAGCCAGTCCTCATAGAGGTCATCGACGGGGCGGTAACGGAGAAGCTCTTTCGCCAAGAGCAGCGAGGCGCGTGCATCCATGGGGGCACGACGGGTGTGGGACGACGAGCCAGCCAGGGTCAGCGACGGGGTGGCAGTGCGGCCATCCCGCCGCACCGAAGGATGCTGGGACGAAGCCTGCTGCTCGTACCCCGCCGGGCCGGTGGCGGCGTTGGCGGCGGGCGACGGGGAACGACGAGGGGGACCGCTGACGGGCACCGTCTGGGCGACGCGGGTGGCGAGAGCAGCTCGGCGCTCGGCGCGAGCCCGAAGAGCATCAACCATGGACATGACGGAAGACCACACGCGAACGGCGGAAGAAAGGATTCCGGCACACCCCTACCTGGCGCGCCAAATGTCGGATTTCGGGTTCCGACAGACCCTTGAGGTTCGAACACTTGCAGAGATCTCTCCCCTACCGTTCTACGTCCGATCCTCTCGTGCGAACTAAGATGAAAACGATGAACAACACAAGGGACACGAGATTTATACTGGTTCGGGCCACCGTTGTGGTGTAATACCCTACTCTAGTGTGTGGTGTGGTGGATTGCCTCTTGGGCTGATGATTTGCAGTACAAAGGAAGAGCAGCCTCGCGAGAGGTGTTCTTGGGCTGGTGCGATGAACTGCTTGGGTCAGTTCAGTCGCCTCTCTCTCTCTCTATCTCTCTACTTAGGCTCTATCAGATTTCTCAATGCCTCCCCTTATTCTGTGGTGGCTACCCCTATTTATAGAGGCCCTAGGCCTCTCCCCGAAATAATGAGCGGGAAGGGCGCCAACAATTGGCCATTTTGAAGGGGAACATCTAGTACAATTTATCCTCACCAAAGGTGGTCTTCGGCTGCCAAAAGCTCTGGTGGTGACGCCGTCTTGGGCTCCACTGTGACCTCCGTCCGGTTATCCGGCTAGTCTTGATCTTGTTGCACTGGAATGGCAACCTTTGCCTGATGCCTTGGCATGTGCTTGCCCCCTTTGCACCAAAGGGGAAACAAGGACTCTGCGCAGGCCGGCGCCCGCCTGGCCTTGATCGTCATGGCTTGCATCACTGGATCCTCGCGAGGTACCCTTGCATTGATCTCTCCGCCTCCTCGCGAGCCTTCCTGATGAGGCCGCTCTTGAGGAAGCTCTCTGTCGTCCGCCCCGCGAGGGTCTTGAGCCTCTGTTGATGAAGATGGGCCTTGCTGGGCCCCCACTTGAGCCACGCCGCAGGCCGCAGGTAGGCAAGTCTGGGGACCCCCGTTCCCAAAACGCCGACACATGCCGGCCAGTCAAGCATCCTGAGCAGTAGTGCTGGGCTAGCAGGACTCCGACGAACCGGGCTGTAGCAGACTACTATGGCTCAAGGAAGCACTAGACTACATTTCCCCATAAGAGAGGCTGCCAAGGATAAACAACTAGATTGTCAGATCCCACACATACCAAGCATTTCAATCATACACACAATATGCTCGATATGTGTAAATACAACAAGGCATCACAACATAACTCTACGACTCAAAGTATTTATTCATTAGGCTCCGAAGAGACAGATATTACAAACATGGGTCTCATGACCCAACATTCAGAGCATACAAGTCAAAGCACATGCAGAAGCTTAACATGTCTGAGTATAGACATCTACAAATGAAATAGGCTGAGAAGCCTGACTATCTACCAGATCCTGCCGAGGGCACAAGATCATAGCTGAGGTAACAAGCTAAACGTCGAAGTCCACGCGGAACTACTAGCGAGACTGAAGTCTCTCTGCAAAACATAAAATAGGCAAACGTGAGTACAAATGTACCCAACAAGACTACATATGCATCGGTATCAACAAAGGGGTAGTGGAGTTTAACTGCAGCAAGCCAGCTTTGACTCAGTGGCTAACCTGAACTACGACTGCAAGTAAATCTTTTGAGGTGGCGCACACGAGTCCACATTTTCACCATACCAATACACCACTATGGATCCGCTCCCGTCTCCCTGCGAGAACGCCATCCATAGCACTCACGCTTATCTTGCGCATTTTAAAGTATCCACTTTCACTTGTCTATGTACTGTTATAGGCAACCCAGAAGTCCATTACCGTGGACACGACTATTCGAATAGATGATGTTAACCCTGCAGGGGTGTACTTCTTCACACACGCTCTCGCCACTTACCACCATGTACACATCGTGTATCTCGGCAACCTTCAAGCGGAAGCCTGGCAAGGGAGTCGGCCACGACCTGACTAACCACACAAGTCTCTAGTCCAGGTTTATCGCCTATTCGGGTTCCATCCGCGAGGGGATCCGTCTGGAGTTTCGCTCACAGCCCCAAACGATGTGTGCAGGGTTCCCGAGACACCAAACGGGCGCTCGGTACACCGGGCCACGTGCCTACCGCAACACAGCCCACCCCTCAGGTCAGCGCTGTGTACGGCCCCCAGCATACTACAAACACCATAAACTACTTGCAACTCCTGGACAGAGGCCAAGGCAGTTAATAAGTCGAGAGGGTCCATTGGTTTCGGGCCCAATGCGTGGCAGCAGCTGTTTCATGGATCACAAACACAGAACTCAGTTCCTGAGGACGGTTTCAATGAGACAACCCACCATGTACTCCTACATGGCCTCTCACCGCTACCTTTACCAAATCGTGTTCACACACTTAGCTCACACACAGTAGGACATGTTTACACACCTCCAACTCATCCCCGATGAATCAGATCTGACTCAACTCTAAGAAGTAGCATGCATGACAAACAAACATGAATGAGTAGGCACATCAGGGCTCAAACAACTCCTACTCATGCTAGTGGGTTTCATCTATTTAGTGTGGCAATGACAGGTCATGCAGAGGAAAGGGGTTCAACTACCGCAGCATGTAACAGTTGAATCGTTGTTGTCCTAATGCAGTAAAAGAGAGCATGAGCGAGAGAGTGGGATTGTATCGGAATGAACAAGGGGGTTTTGCTTTCCTGGCACTTTTGAAGATAATATAGTTCTTCATCGGTGTCATCGAACTCATCGTCGGAACCACGTCTATCGAGAGGGGGACAAATACCGGCAAACAAAGAGGAACACAATCAATGCAATGCAACAATTATGATGCATGATAATGTCATGGCAATATGCTATTGATTGAGCTAATGCAACTAGCAACCATATTAAATGAAGTTGGTTTGAACCAAGGGTTCAAATTCCAACTCCATATGTGCTTATTTAAATGTCGATTATGCAAATTACCCGGTACAACAACCCTAGGTTGTTCAAACATGCATGTAAATGCCATAAACAGATTCCTTGAATTTTTCTGATAATTTCTCATATATAATTTATTTCATTTGGAGTTATGGTTTATTTTCTACAAATTTTAGAAGTTTAGGGGATTTTCTGAAAATAAATAAATCATTTAGATTTATTTAAAATACAGAAAAGCATTTACTGCGTCAGCCTTGCGTCGTGCTGATCTCAGTAGGTCAACTGACCCGGTCCAGGTCAAACCTGACCAGTGGGTCCCGTTTGTCAGTAGTTAGTTAAACTAATTAAGTTTAATTAGCGTTAAACTAACACTAACCTGGTTTACTTAGCGGCCTGGGGCCCACACGTCAGTGACCCGGGGGGGTCAAACTGGGCCCACCTAGTCAATGGTCAGCGGTCAAAACTTGCCGGCGTTTAGCCGCCAGTGGCAGCAGACGCGGCGGAGCGGCGCGGGATTCGCCTACAGGGCGCGGTTCGGCGCGCGGAGCGTAGCTACGGGATGCGGACGCTCGTCCGCATCCAACCGTGGTCGTAGCGCGGCCAGGGAGTGGCCGGAGTGGTGCCGGCAACGAGCTCGGCGCCGGCCGAAGCTCGGGTGCAAGCGGGGATGGTGCTACGGTGTGCGGTAGGGCGAGTGAGTGTGTGGGTTAGGCTCCTAGGGCCTCCTGAGCACGTTGATGCACTCCGACACAAGCGGCAGGAGCTGTGGCCACGGCGGCGCCATGGCCGGCGGCACGGGGCTCTCGGCTCCGGTGGCTAGGCTGGTTAGGGGAAGAGATTCAATGCGGGAAGAAGGGGGAAATGCTCGGGAGCTCACAGAGGGGTAGAGGACGGTCTCGGAAGGCTCGGGGAGGTGCTGAGGATGACGAATCGGACGACGGCATCCGGTGGCCGTGGACGGGGAAGAAAGGTCGCGACGTCGTCTTGGGGTCCTCCGGCCTTGCGTGGGTCGGCGGATAGGTGCGCGGCAGCAAGGCGGAGCTCGTGGGCTAGCGGAATGGGCGTGGGGTTGCTGGTGGCCGCAGTGGTGTTCGTCGGCGCACTTAGGCTCATTCGGGCGGCCGCAAAGGAGAGAGCAGAGGAGAGAGAAGAGGCACGGGAGAGTGGGAGAGAGGTCGGGGGCTGCGTGACATCTCCAGAGCATCGAGGGGGAAAGCGGCAAGCAGGAGGTGGCCGGGCGGCAGTGCGCGCGCGTCGGGCACGTGCCCGTCCTTCTGGCAAGGAGGAAGACGACAGGAGGAGGCCAGTGGGCTGGGCCGCCAGGTGGGCTGGCCAGTTGGGCCGCGACAGGTAAGCTAGGTGAGTCTCTGCTCTTTGCTTTCTGTTTTTTGTTTTCTATTTTTCTGCAACTTCTGAGATTTATTAAAAATACCAAAACGTTTTCAAAAATCCTAGAGATAATTGTGGGCTCTGTTTGGATTATTCCTAACAACCCTTGCTTAAGTTTAGAATTAATTGAGCACTTAAAATAATATATAACATTTAAATGCCCAATTGCAAATACAATAAGATTTAATTCAAAAATCCAGAATGGCCTAGAAATATATGCCTGACTTTTGGCAGAGGTTTTCACCTTTAACAAAAATCATGAACTTTTCTAAAGGGCATTTGGGATCATTGAAAATATTTTTATTTGAACCTAGTTGAATTCATTTGGTGCTAGGGTTTCAACAATCCCCATTTCAAGTTTCATGAAATTTAAACATGATGCATGGATGCAATGTGGCTACAAGCAAACTCTAGGGTTGTGAGAACTCACCCCCACTAAACAAGAATCTGGTCCCGAGATTCAAGACGTGAGGTAAGAAGACAGAAGGGGCACAAGACCAACACAATCTTCACAATCCAAGTTGCACTTCATAAGAATGTTGACACGATCACCATCTTTGTCTCGATGTCTTGCTCTGAGAACTCCAACTAACATGACAATGAGAGGAGAGGGAAAACTCCAGAAGGATCGATCTTCTCGAAGATCGAACAACTCAGGATCAACTCATCGAGTGAGACATTGAAACATCTCTTTAGCTGAGACACGAAACATACATACAGAGGGATGGGGTGTAACAGATGACGAAGGTTCACTAGGTAGACGACAATTCCACACTTAAGAGGGTGGTGAACGGTTGTCAACGCAGCGAGGAGTTGAGTTGCCATGATATCATAACGAGACATCTTAAGGAAGATGACTCACAGAAATATTCCCTTAAGTGGCAAAAAGAATTACTTTTGATTCAAAGATCATTGCAACTCTCTATACCAGCCTAAGGCAATCACAAACGATCGTTTGAACGAATTCGAAAGAATGGCATACTCACACCAGAGTGGATGATGTGGACTACCTTGTTGAAGACAACGCAATGGATGATTTTGCTTATCATCGAGAATGGATGGAACCCAAGGTAGAATGGCACAATGGCGGTGCAAGCTGGGAACAAAATGCAAATGCCGGGAATGTTCCAACCATCATATCTGCCTGAGATTCAGATCTGGCTGGGAACAAGATATTTCAGACAGTATGTCTGGGAAAGAAAGTTTGCAACACAAACCGACGAGACGACATTACGAGATTCTCGGGAGATGAACTACGATAGCAAGCTCCAAAACACGAGCCGGTTCTGCTACACACATGTGAACATGTTGTCCAATACAAGCATGACCACATAGTAGTCTTACAACGAAGCACTACCGAGTTCAGGTGGGGAACCATCAACGAGGATAGCGAAGTCCTAACATAAGTCATGATTCTTAAGAAGGATCTTCTTCTCCTTGAACAAATCAATCAGTGGCTTGGTGTACTAGGAGACACATATGGAATGGAGGTAGCGAGCCTGTCAAACCATAGCATACCTCGCACATATGCATGACTGACTTGGAATGATTCCAGAGGAAGCAACATCGACTTTCTCGAATTCACGGTGGCAACTTGCCTCAAATGCACATGAATTAGAGGAAGTCACTTCTTTCATCCGAACATATACTTCATGAATGGGACATGAAGATAATGCTTATAAAGTTTCCAACACTAGTGTAATGTTCAACATGAATCATGGGGGAGACAAAATGCTGCTGATGGGCTCAACAGCAACTCATCGGAATTTCCATATCACTGGACTTCCACCATCATGTGAACACGGTGATAGCATTGGTCAGACCAAAAGATGTAATGGTGTATGCTCGAGGGATCAACCATGAGTAAGACAACATTACGAACATCGTTGGTTCTGATTTGACTTGACGATAGCCCATACTCAAGTCAAAGTGTTGACAAGGCAATAGATCCAACAACTGATCACGAGGACCAATCAATGGAGATATCATCTTCCTTCAACACACACACAGAGAGAAGATATCCCTTAGAGATGAACTAAGTTAAGCAAAGCTTTATCTTCCAACTCTCCAAGTTGTTGACTAGCTCAACCAACTAGCTCAGGGATATCCAACACAGATTCTTGGAGAATGGGTGGTTTAGACGAAAACCAATATGATCACGGACTCAACATAGTGGTAAGGTGACAACCTGGTAACACTTCCAAGAAGATATTCGGAACATCAGAACCACCGATATGTTACTAAGCTCGAGAACAATCTTGCTTCTCAGGCAAGACGGTATGATCAAATAAGCAAGGGATTGAATAATCCTAACTCATTGATCGAAGAGTGCACTTGAAATAAGGACAAGGTAGCACGATCAATCCTAGAATAGTGATTCGATAACCAACACGCTAAGAATGATATTAATGCCCATTAACTACCAAGCAACATGGTTGCTAGGAGTATTGATTCCACACATCATGGTTCACTTGTCGGCACCCCAGTTGCGATAACACGGGACCAAGGAATGAAAAATGATGGCAAGAAGTATCACTGCATCAGGAATTCATAAGAGGTTGTGCAATTCCCATGACATTCTTGACATAAGATGGCAATACTCCAGGGTAGAACAGATTCAAAAGCTGGGTTGTATTTTGATCTGCAGAATACAACTGCTTTGACCCAATCTTGGATATGGATGAGGTACTGGAGTTTGTTTCTCCTAGTCATTCCGAGATAGAATGGCTTGACGGACCACAAGAATAATAGGCATCGATGAATACAATCGCACACATACTCTTGACTATCAATTGATAGATGAAGGTCAGAATATAACTAAAGGGAGACAACTCAAGGAACATATAATTTTCTGAGTTGTGGATGCATGGATTAGTATGTTGAACAAGTTCAACATATTTCTTCGGATAACCCATGCAGAGAAGGTAGAACTAACACGGTCACAACATAGAATCGAGAACTCATCAAGAGCACTCTGGTCGTGACCTTTTGGTTCAAAAGAACTCCTGCCAAGAATGGTTCATGGTAATTGGAAGAAGGATGTACCACTAACCTCGAGGACTATCGCAAGGGTTACTAATATCCTAAAGGAACTAGCAACACTATCAACGCGATGTAAGTAGGGTGAATCTCGGGTTCAAGAACCCAGGAATAGAATAGCTACTACTAAATGGCATCACAGGATGCTTTCAAGAATGGTGGCCGGAATCATCACACCGGGAACGCAAAACATGGCTAGAATACTAGGTGAGTCCCTAAAACACCTAGGGACATAATAGTAACTCCGACATATATGTCGAGGCAACAAAGTACCTCAACTCACCGATTAGTGTGATTGAACTGGCCCAAAAGGACATCGGAAACGGGAAGAAGGATTTGCAAATGCATCAGACTATTTAGAGACCTGGGATGACTCGGACAGCATAACAGCTGTAAATGCTCAAAGAATTTGAGACATCCTGCAAAAATGGTTGCATAACCACTCAGAAGCACAATATCAAGGTTCCGAGGCAACTATGAACACACGGAAGTAAAAGAAACTGAACTGGGGCTTGAATCCATCAATCCTATAAGTGTACAGGTTAGTAACACGTGATCCTGATAGATAGATGAGAAGCCTAGTTCTTAATCCCCGTACAAAGGAAGAGGATGACTCAGATCAGAAGGGCATAAGGTAAAGGAGTTAAAAGAGCCTTACATTCCCTTCCACAATCAATTCCCTTATATAACTAAAGCATTTCTAGACTCGACTTCAACCAGTTTGGCTTGGTAATCCTACAGGCAGTCAGGCTCTGATACCAACACTGTCAGGACCCCGATTCCAAGTCACATCGTTCTAGCCGGTAACACCTCATATCACTTTGCGTCCTCATGCACGGTATTCCCACGGGTGTCGCCTTACCATGGCCCGGGACCGTTTGTGCCTTTTGGCTCACGTATATGATAGTGTCGCTAGCATCAATATGACAGAGAACCGGGCCGACATGGCTAGTCGTGAACCCAAAGCGGCACTAACCCATGGGAACATGCATACACTCGAGCATGTCGGTCAGCAGCGTGTGCGTCCGGGCTGTAGCACTAGGCTAACAGGACTCCGGTAACCCGGGCTGTAGCAGGCTAGGCAGGACTCCGAATGTCACCGCATGGCATTTCCCCGAAGGGACAAACACAGGAACGAAGTGAAACACATGCCGGCCAGTCAAGTGTCCTGAGTAGTAGTGTTGGGCTAGCAGGACTCAGGTGAACCTGGCTGTAGCGGACTACTATGGCTCAAGGAAGCACTAGACTACATTTCCCCATAAGAGAGGCTGCCAAGGATAAACAACTAGATTGTCGGATCCCACGCATACCAAGCATTTCAATCATACACACAATATGGTCGATATGTGTAAATACAACACGGCATCACAACATAACTCTATGACTCAAAGTATTTATTCATTAGGTTCCGAAGAGCCAGATATTACAAACATGGGTCTCATGACCCAACATTCAGAGCATACAAGTCAAAGCACATGCGGAAGCTAAACATGTCTGAGTACAGACATCTACAAATGAAATAGGCTGAGAAGCCTGACTATCTACCAGATCCTGTCGAGGCACAAGATCGGAGCTGAGGTAACAAGCTAAACGTCGAAGTCCATGCGGAACTACTAGCGAGACTGAAGTCTCTCTGCAAAACATAAAATAGTCAAATGTGAGTACAAATGTACCCAGCAAGACTTACATCAGAACTAACTACATATGCATCAGTATCAACAAAGGGGTAGTGGAGTTTAACTGCAGCAAGCCAGCTTTGACTCAGTGGCTAACCTGAACTACGACTGCAAGTAACTCTTTTGAGGTGGCGCACACGAGTCCACATATTCACCATACCAATACACCACTATGGATCCGCTCCCGTCTCCCTACGAGAACGCCATCCATAGCACTCACGCTTATCTTGCGCATTTTAAAGTATCCACTTTCACTTGTCTATGAACGGTTATAGGCAACCTCGAAGTCCATTACCGCGGACATGGCTATTCAAATAGATTATGTTAACCCTGCAGGGGTGTACTTCTTCACACACGCTCTCGCCACTTACCACCATGTACACGTCGTGTATCTCGGCAACCTTCAAGCAGAAGCCTGGCGAGGGAGTCGGCCACGACCTGACTAACCACACAAGTCTCTAGTCTAGGTTTATCGCCTCTTCGGGTTCCATCCGCGAGGAGATCCGTCCGGAGTTACGCTCACAGCCCCGAACGATGTGTGTAGGGTTCCTGAGACACCAAACGGGCGCTCGGTACACCGGGCCACGTGCCTACCGCAACACAGCCCAACCCTCAGGTCAGCGCTGCGTACGACCCCAGCATACTACAAACACTAGAAACTACTTGCAACTCCTGGACAGAGGACAAGGCAATTAATAAGTCGAGAGGGTCCACTGGTTTCGGGCCCAATGCGTGGTAGCAGCTGTTTCATGGATCACAAACACATAACTCAGTTCCTGAGGACGGTTTCAATGAGACAACCCACCATGTACTCCTACATGGCCTCTCACCGCTACCTTCACCAAATCATGTTCACACACTTAGCTCACACACAGTAGGACATGTTTACACACCTCCAACTCATCCCCGATGAATCAGACCTGACTCAACTCTAAGCAGTAGCATGCATGACAAACAAACATGAATGAGTAGGCACATCAGGGCTCAAACAACTCCTACTCATGCTAGTGGGTTTCATCTATTTAGTGCGGCAATGACAGGTCATGCAGAGGAAAGGGGTTCAACTACGGCAGCATGTAACAGTTGAATCGTTGTTGTCCTAATGCAGTAAAAGAGAGCAGGAGCGAGAGAGTGGGATTGTATCGGAATGAACAAGGGGGTTTTGCTTGCCTGGCACTTTTGAAGATAATATAGTTCTTCATCGGTGTCATCGAACTCATCGTCGGAACCACGTCTATCGAGAGGGGGACAAATACCGGCAAACAAAGAGGAACACAATCAATGCAATGCAACAATTATGATGCATGATAAAGTCATGGCAATATGCTGTTGATTGAGCTAATGCAACTAGCAACCATATTTAATGAAGTTGGTTTGAACCAAGGGTTCAAATTCAAACTCCATATGTGCTTATTTAAATGTCAATTATGCAAATTGCCCTGTACAGCAACCCTAGGTTGTTCAAACATGCATGCAAATGCCATAAACAGATTCCTTGAATTTTTTTGATAATTTTTCATATATAATTTATTTCATTTGGAGTTACGGTTTATTTTCTACGAATTTTAGAAGTTTAGTGGATTTTCTGAAAATAAATAAATCATTTAGATTTATTTAACATATAGAAAAGCATTTACTGCGTCAGCCTTGCGTCGTGGTGACCTCAGCAGGTCAACTGACCCGGTGCAGGTCAAACCTGACCAGTGGGTCCCGTTTGTCAGTAGTTAAACTAATTAAGTTTAATTAGCGTTAAACTAACACTAACCTGGTTTAGTTAGCGGCCTATGGCCCACACGTCAGTGACCCAGGGGGGTGAAACTGGGCCCACCTAGTCAATTGTCAGCGGTCAAAACTTGCCGGCATTTACCCGCCGGCGGCAGCAGACGCGGCGGAGCGGCGCGGGATTCGCCTACAGGGCGCCGTCTGGCGCGCAGAGCGCAGCTACGGGATGTGGACGCTCGTCCGCATCCAACCATGGTGGTAGCGCAGCCGAGGAGTGGCCGGAATGGCGCCGGCGATGAGCTCGGCAACGACCGAAGCTCGGGTGCAAGCGGGGATGGTGCTACGGTGCGCGGTAGGGCGAGTGAGTGTGTGGGTTAGGCTCCTGGGGCCTCCTGAGCATGTTGATGCGCTCCGACACGAGCGGCAGGTGCTGTGGCCGTGGCGGCGCCATGGCCGGTGGCTAGGCTGGTTAGGGGAAGAGATTCACTGCGGGGAGAAGGGGTAAATGCTCGGGAGCTCACAGAGGGGTAGAAGACGGTCTCGGAAGGCTCGGGGAGGCGCTGAGGATGATGAATCGGATGGCGGCATCCGGCGGCCATGGACGGGGAAGAAAGGTCGCCACATCGTCTTAGGGTCCTCCGGCCTTGCGTGGGTCGGCGAAGAGGTGCGCGGCAGCGAGGCGGAGCTCGTGGGCTAGCGGAATGGGCGTGGGGTTGCTGGTGGCTGCGGTGGTGTTCGTCGGCGCACTTAGGCTCATTCGGGCGGCCGCAAAGGAGAGAGCAGAGGAGAGGGAAGAGGCACGCGAGAGTGGGAGAGAGGGAGGGGGCTGCGTGACATTTCCAGAGCGTCGAGGGGGAAAGCGGCAAGCAGGAGGTGGACACGCGGCAGTGCGCGCGTGTCGGGCACGTGCCCGTCCTTCTGGCAAGGAGGAAGACGACAGGAGGAGGCCAGTGGGCTGGGCCGCGACAGGTAAGCTAGGTGAGTCTGTGCTCTTTGCTTTCTGTTTTTTGTTTTTCTATTTTTCTACAACTTCTGAGATTTATTAAAAATACCAAAACGTTTTCAAAAATCCTGAAGATAATTGTGGGCTCTGTTTGGATTATTCCTAACAGCCCTTGCTTAAGTTTAGAATTAATTGAGCACTTAAAATAATATATAGCATTTAAATGCCCAATTGCAAATACAATAAGATTTAATTCAAAAATCCAGAATGGGCTAGAAATATGTGCATGACTTTTGGCAGACGTTTTCACCTTTAACAAAAATCATGAACTTTTCTAAAGGGCATTTGGGATCATTGAAAATATTTTTATTTGAACCTAGTTGAATTCATTTGGTGCTAGGGTTTCAACAATCCCCATTTCAAGTTGCATGAAATTTAAACATGATGCATGGATGCAATGTGGCTACAAGCAAACTCTAGGGCTGTGACAAATGATGTGATCCCGTTCATCAAATGACAACACATGTCTATGGTTAGGAAACTTAACCATCTTTGATTAACGAGCTAGTCAAGTAGAGGCATACTAGGGACACTCTGTTTGTCTATGTATTCACACATGTACTAAGTTTCCGGTTAATACAATTCTAGCATGAATAATAAATATTTGCCATGATATAAGGAGATATAAATAACAACTTTTTATTATTGCCTCTAGGGCATATTTCCTTCAGCGTCATGCCGCCAAGATTGCATCCAAGCTCACTACCAAAGATCATCTCATGAAGAATGTGCTTGGAAGCTTAAGAAAGGGGGTAAGCACTCATATACAATTAGCAAACTATTGTGAACATCACGTGTTTGTTTCTTGTGTTGAACCCCAAAAGGTCTATGAGGTGCTTAAGGATCCGGATTGTCTTAATGCCATGCATGAAGAACTCAACAACTTCGAGCACAACAAGGTGTGGAGATTGGTACCATGGCTAAAGGAGAACCATAATGTCATTGGAACCAAGTGGATATTCAAGAACAAGAAAGATGCGCATGGGATTATCGTTCGCAACAAGGCTCATTTGATAGCACAAGGCTACTCCCAAGTAAAGGGTATCGACTACAGCGAAACCTTTGCTCTCGTTGCTTGCCTTGAATTCATTCGTTAGTTGATTGCTTATGCTTCTCATCATAACTTCAAGTTGCAACAAATGGATGTGAAGAGTGCTTTTCTTAATGGTCCTATTAATGAGTTGGTGTATGTCAAACAACCCCCAGGGTTTGAGGATCCCGAGTTCCTCGATCATGTGTACCAACTCGATAAGGCACTCTATGGTCTTAAACAAGCCCCACGTGCGTGGTATGAGCACCTTATCAAGTTGTTGCAAGATCGTGGGTTTGAAATTGGGAAAATCGACCCCCACTCTTTTTACTAAGAAGGTCAAAGGGGAGTTGTTTGTATGCCAACTATATGTTGATGATATTATCTTTGGTTCTCCTAACAAAGCTTTCAATGAGGAGTTTGCCGCTCTCATGACCTCAAAGTTCAAGATGTCCATGATGAGAGAGTTAAAGTTCTTTCTCAGGTTCGAAATCAAACAAAGAAGAGAAGGAACCTTCATCGACCAAGCCAAATATACTCAAGACATGCTAAAGAGATTCAAGCTAAGTGATGTCAAGTCGGCTTCCACTCCAATGCCCGTCAAATGCCAACTTGACATAGATCCCAATGGTAAACTGGTGGATCAAAAGGTATATCGCTCCATGATTGGCTCCTTGCTTTACCTTTGTGCATCTAGACCAGATATCATGTTGAGTGTGGGAATTTGTGCACGGTTTCAAGCCGCACCTAAGGAAAGCCACTATGTGGCGGTCAAGTGAATCTTTTGATATTTGGCTCATACCCCAAACTTTGGATTATGGTACCCAAGAGGAGCTAACTTCAACTTTGTGGGATTTTGGGACTCGGATTGGGAGGGAGACAAAGTGGATAGGAAGTTAACTTCCGGAGGGTGCCAATTTCTTGGTTGCTCTTTGGTGACTTGGTCTTCTAAGAAGGAAAGTTGTGTGTCTCTCTCGTCCACCGAAGCGGAGTATGTTGCCGCCGATAGTTGTTGTGCTCAACTTCTATGGATGAGGCAAACTTTAAAGGATTACGGTGTCGTTTGTGACAAAGTGCCTCTTTGGTGTGACAATGAAAGTGCCATCAAGATTTCTCTCAACCCAGTGCAACACTTCAAGACGAAGCATATTGAGATTCGGTATCACTTTATCCGGGATCACATTAGGCGAGGGGAGATCAAGCTCAACTATGTCAACACTCATGATAACCTTGCAGATATTTTCACGAAGCCCTTGGATGAAGCAAGATTTCACGAGTTAAGGCATGAGCTAAATATCATTGATTTGAGCAATGTGGCTTGAACCTTTGCACACCCCACCCTACTCGTCTTGATATCTTGTTTAGGTGTAGGCATGGACATAGGGGGAGCATTCTTCTCTCAATGAACTCTCCCTCCCCCCCCATTATGCATAAATTGATCAACTCTTTCACATTAGCCATGTTTGATGGTACTTGTGCTTCAAAGACGAGTTTGGGTCATGGACCCACGGATAATTCTTCACGGTCCCATACCAATTGTCTCAAACATAGGTGGCTCCGGCCACCGCCCTCTCTCTTTGAGAGGTTTTGGTTCGTGTTCGGTCCTTCTTGTCCTTTGCCTTCCTTTGTGCCGTCTTTGTGTTTGAGTTGCCTCGTATGTGTGCTATTTTGCGTGTCCGGTTGCTTGAAGGTTGCATTGCAAAGGCCGTGTTTTCCCGTTCTTGTCAAAATGCGCACTTTCATGGGTTTACGGTACTACCGTGGCAAGACACGGTACTACCGTTGGAGATGGGCTGCCATGTGCGTGCACAACTGCATCCCAGGCACGGTACTACCGCTTCGATCGCGGCAGTAATTTTTTACTGCCGCTGGAAGAGCGGTACTACTGCCCCGTATGCGGTACTTCCGCCCGGGCGGTACTACCACGATGACCCGCGGTACTACGGCACCGTTTCGAGCGCATGGGGGTTAAGAGCGGTCAGGAGGAGTTCCAACTCCCCCATACCCATTCATCTCTTTTTCCCCACTTTGTCTCTCTCTCTCTCTCTCTCTCTCTCTCTCTCTCTCTCTCTCTCTCTCTCTCCTGCCCAAGAACGGTGCCGGAGGACCTCGCCGGATCCCCTTCTCCGGCCACTCTCCTCGTATTCCGACCAGTGGGATCGATCCCCACCTCGCCCTCTTGCCATGGAACTTGGTATCTCCCCTGTCCCTCTCTCTCTGCCCCATTGTTGTGTTTCTAGGTTTTGGGGAGATGCATGTGTGGTTCTTGTGATTTTTGCCTAAATATTTGCAGGAGGAGATTGTTGGAGAGTGCTAGTGGAGTAGAAATGCTATTTGGTGTGATACAACGGTGTAGTTTTGATCAACGGTAATACTGATATACTTTTATGGATGTTTCTAGATCCGTTTTGTCATTCTTGCAAGTTGTTGTTCTAAGCGGTACGACCGCTCCTCCTGCAGCGGTACTACCACCGGCTCGTGCGAGAACCGCCCTGTGTGGTACTACTGCTTGGGGCGTGGAAGTAAAATTTTACTTCCGCTCCAGGCGCGGTACTACCGTGCCTACCCGACACAGTACTACCGCGGCTAGAGCGGATGTAAAATTTTACGTCCGCATCCTGGCCCGGTACTACCGTTGAGTTAAAAACTGCTCGGTTTGTCCTCCCAATCTCTTTTCCACATGTTTTGTTTAGTTTTGGCCTTGGTCTTTGCAGTAATCCTTCTCGTTTTTCTCATGTATTTGTGTTGTGTGTCATAGGTGGTGGCTCCGGTTCCAATGTCCGGCGCTCGAATCCCAGCCGTGACATGAGCTCGAAGCGCCTTCGCAACCAAGAGGCTCCTGAGGGCTCCAGTGCCCCACAATGCAGAGCCAAGACCACAGCTACCAAGACCAAGGAGCCAAATGTTGGCATGGATGAGATGCCTCAAGGGGAGTTTGTTATTCAAAGGAAGCTCAATCCCTACATCAACCCTAGGGAGATCACAGGGGCAAATGACTTGTTCTGGACGAAGCAACAAAACCTTATCTTCTTGGCTGTGATTAAGGCCAAGCAGAACACCTATGTGCCGGTGCAGTGGATTGACATGAATCATAGAAGAAGGAAAGAAACCGGGCATATTTTGGTGAGCCTCTGGATTTGGTGGAGCAGTTTGGCATTCAGGAGTTACTCATGTTCCACATGGACTTTGACCCAGAGATTGTGGCTCAGTTCATTTCTTATGTCCACTTCCACACCAATGAGCAGCGGACCATGACTTGGATGACCAGTGGGAAGAGGATGTCTGCCAAGTGGAAGGAATTCATGGAGATGTTGCATGTTCGTGATGAGGGGCTAAATGTGCCCATTGGTGTCCGCCCAGATGCCAACCCCGAGTCGGCCAACAAGAACAAGCTTCTACCCTACCTTGTTGAGAATAAGTTAGCCAATGACAAGAAGACTTTTGTGCTAAACCCGTTCCTTGACGTCATGCACCGGATCTTCTGCAACTCACTTTTTCCTCGCATAGGGGACAAGGACAAGGTGCATGCCTATCTTGTGGACATGATGCTCATCTGTGAGAAGGCGCGTCTCCAACAAACTGACCCACTTGATGTCTCTCATATCATGTGGTGTGAGCTGCAGTTTTCTGTGTTTAATCGTAAGGTGCACATCTATGGACCTTACCTATTTCTCTTAATCTCGAAGACTTGGGATAAGCTCTTTCCGGATGAAGAGCTTCTTGCTCCCAACTGGGTTCGCCATGAGCCTATCAAGCTACGCATCAAGAGCAAGTCGGCTAACACCACTACCCAGGCTAAGGCTGACGCTACTAAGATGGATGTTGATGAGGATGAGTTGGAGGAGGAGGCGACTGAGGACAGTTTTGAGGGATACACTCCGCCTTCCACTAAGCTAACTTGGGCTAAGAAGCTCAAGGCCAAGAAGAAGGCTCTATTCTGCATGCAGGCCAAGGGACGGTACCAGGCTCATGTGAACGTCAAGATGGCTCGTCGTCGCGACAAGGCTATCATGAGGCAGGTTGGCCTTGAGGTCTAGGGTGGCTCTGAGGACAGGAACACAGATGAGGAACAATGGACCAGATAGCACTGCTAGTGGAGTGAGTCTGAGGAGGATACTAGAGTTCGCTCTTCATCCTGTGCTGCTGAGGAGTCTGAGGAGGAGGAACATGACTGGTGATGCCCTGGAGTTCTACCACCACATGTGTCATAGGTGTCCTCTCTGCCTTTTTGGTGTCTCGATGCCAAAGGGGGAGAGAGTGTAGGATTTGCGAGTCTCGTGTTGAGTTTTGTGTCGCTTTGCTTTCGTTCTGTTGAACCTTCATTGCTTTGGCTTGTTGGTTTGTGGTTGTGTTCGTGTGAGACCAGGAGACTATCATATGGTGTAAGACATATGCCCTCAAGCTTATCTTATTGTCTAGTTTGTTTAGTATATTGCGAGCTTATGTTATCTTGTGCCCTTTACTTCATGCTCGCATACTTTACCTTGCCTCCGTGCTTAATGTCATTTATATTGTTGCAAGGATTGCCTTATCTATAAAATATAGGGGGAGTGTTGATCCTAGTATGTGTGTCGTGCAGTCCAAAGCATATCTATAGAGTGCACACATCTAGGGGGGGGCTGTCTATATTTTATAGATGTTGGGTTTGCTTATGCTCATTTTATATCCATATGTGCAAATCCAGTATTGTCATCAATCCACCAAAAAGGGGGAGATTGTAAGGGCATATTTCTCCCTATGTGGTTTTGGTGATTGATGACAATGCATTCGTGGACTAATCGTGTGCATTGAGCATTTCAGATATCTCATGTCTAGGCATAAGACGATTCAGTGCCCCTCGGAGCCTATCGAAGACGTCGTTTCTCTATGTTTCTTTTCAGTGGATTTGAGTCGTAGGAAAGTCGTACTATTAAGAGGGGGTCCGCTTCGAAAAGGTTAGGGTGGAATCAACACGTACACATATGTTCCTTTGCACCACCTTTCATTCGCTTCATTGGAGCACCGGTCATTTTCCCCTGTCTATGCGAAGATGAAGGCCTCCAAGTGTTGTAGTTTCTGTGTCGTGCGGTAGTACTGCTCAAGGGAGCAGTAGTACCGCAACTGTCCACGGTAGTACTGCCCAGGGTAGCGGTAGTACTGCGTTATGCGGTCGTACCGCTCCTCGACCACAGTAGTACCGTGGCCTCTAGCCTAGAATGCTGGCACGCACGGAAGTAGGTGCGGAAGTAATTTTTTACTTCCGTGCCCTACACGGTAGTACCGCTCCCTGGGAGCGGTAGTACCATGCCGGATTTTCGCACAGACCGAAACTCAGTGGAAGTAGCCACGGATGTAATTTTATTAGTCAGTGCCATCCCAGCCCAGTTGAACCCTGCCTTGCGGTAGTACCGCAAGGGAACGCGGTAGTACCGCTCCGGCAATTCTACCGCTTGTTGCTATATGCAATAGGGCCTCGTCTGGTCTCTGTCGTGCGAGCGGTAGTACCGCACCGTCTAGCGGTAGTACCGCAAGCCCGTGCGGTAGTACCGCATGTCTGTGTGGTAGTACCGCATGCCGCGGGCTGAATAAGTGGGTAACGGTTGGATCTTTCCCCCCACTATGTAAAGGGGGTCTTCTTCCCCAAGTTGACCACCTCTTCCCTCCCCAAGCTCCATTGTTGCTCAAAGCTCCATTTTCGCGCGATCTCTCTCCCCTGCCAATCAAACTTGTTGATTTTCTAGGGATTTGTTGAGAAGGCCCCGATCTACACTTCCACCAAGAGAAATTTGATTCCCCCCACTAATCTCTTGCGGATCTTGTTACTCTTGGGTGTTTGAGCACCCTAGACGTTGAGGTCACCACGGAGCCATATTCCATTCTGGTGAAGCTTCGTGGTGTCGTTGGGAGCCTCCGATTAAGTTGTGGAGATTGCCCCAACCTTGTTTGTAATGGTTCGGTCGCTGCCTGCAAGGGCACCAATAGTGGAATCACGACATCTCGAATTGTGTGAGGGCGTGAGGAGAATATGGTGGCCCTAGTGACTTCTTGGGGAGCATTGTGCCTCCACACCGCTCCAACAGAGACATACTTCCTCTGAAAGGGAAGGAACTTCGGTAACACACCCTCATCTCCACCAGCTCCACTCTTGGTTATCACTTACCTTTACTTGTGCAAGCTTATATTGTGTTGTATCATTTGCTTGCTTGTGTGCTTGTTGTTGTTGCATCATATAGGTTGCTCACTTCTTTGCATATCTAGATAACCTACTTTGATGCAGACTTTAATTTGTTAAAAAAAAGCTAAAAATTGTTAGTTGCCTATTACCCCCCCTCTAGTCAACTATATCAATCATTTCACACTTCCCGGTGATGACCGTAGTTTGAGGAGTTCATGTATTCACTAAGTGCTCACTACAAAAAAATACACTTCCGTGATGATACGTGTTTGTCACAGTAGGTCGCTTTTTTTGTCATGCATGTACATCCATGACAAATTTATGACAGAATCAAGATAGTCATACTTGTGCTGTCGGAGAAGTGTTCCATGACATTACCAAAATTATGATCATGGAAGTGTCCACTTCCATGACAATAAATCGCGCGTCACAGAAGTGCTTTCGTCAAGGGTGACCGACACGTGGCATCCACCATAACGGAACGCCGTTAAGCTATCGGGTCGGGTTTTGGATCCGATAACCCGTTAACAGCCCCGACCAATGGGGATTTTCCACATGTAAAATGATCATTGGCTAGAGGAAACACGTGTCGGCTCATCGTTGGGACAGATGTCATCCACTCACTAGACAGAAGGCGCCTATGATATGTCGACATGTGGCACGGCCCAACAGTGGCCCATTCCTGTGAAAAGGCCGGCCCATTTGACTTGGTAAAAAGCTGGCGGGCCGGCCCATGGAAAGCCTGTTAATGGCCTGTTCACATATAGCCCATTTACAGCCCGCTAACCCAAGGCCCGTTACGCCCTATCTGAATTAGGCCGAGTAGCGTCATCTGGGCCGTCCAATATGATTCCAGCCCGTTTTCACTTCTGGCCCATGTATAGCCCATGATGTCTTTTGGCCCATATGAGGCCCTTTGTAACTCTTGGCCCATTAGCGGCCCGTGCTGAAACTGGCCCGTAATGAACAATGTATTACTTTGCAACCATTAATGGCCCATGGTGAAACTGGCGCGTAATGAACAGTCTATCACTTTATACCCATTAACGGCCCGTTATTTTGTTGGGCCGTTTCCATCCCAAGTTAACTTTTGGCCTTCTGAGGGCCCATTTATTCTTGGGCTCATTTGCAGCATTCGGTTACTTACGGCCCGTTACTGTCATTTTCTGCTTGTGGGCCAAATTCAGCCCGTCGTTACAGTCGACCCGTTTGTGGACCGTTAGTTTGTTGGGCCATTTTCATAGCATCACCAAATACGGCCTATTAACGGCCCGTTATGGTCAGCCCATAAAACGTACGATTTCCATTAAAGGCCTGTCTACGGCCCATTAGAGGCCCGTACAAGACCCATAAATGAGCCGGCGGCCCATGGATCCTACGAGATGTACAAGGCCCATGGATCCTATGAGACATAGAAGGCCCATGGATCCTACGAGACGTAGAAGGCCCATGGATCCTACGAGACGTAGAAGGCCCATGGATCCGACGGCCTGTGAAGGGCCATGGTCGGGCGAGTTGGCCCCCGTTTGAACGATATAGCATATTCAAAGAATTATCCTACTCAATACTATCACCTCTAAAAAGCCTACACTATTACAACAAAGAGATCAAGGCATAGAAAGGTAGAATAATCCTACACTATACAATAAAGAAATTACAGCCGATTATACCCACTGGGCATTATGGTTCGGCACAGGTGATAATAAAGCATACACAAACAGCAAATTACATACACTGGGCAAATACAGCTCATACATCATGGACGCGAATCAACTTAACTCCATTTGAACTATAATCTCTTCAGAAAATAGGATTGGCCGGATTCAGATAGCACAAATTTCAGTCTGCAAAATCTCCAATTCCTTCATGGTTACCTCAGTGTCTTGTTTCATTTTTTGACTCCTGCATCTAATAACTGCATGTCCAGTCTCAACTTGTTGATTATACATTGACAATCATGTACACGTTGTCTTGACACCTCTAGTTGATGCTCGAGAACATCAGCACATTCCAATTCCAATCCATAATCATTCGGTAACGGCCATGCCGCACTGCTCGTAGATCTTTGTGTTGATGTCACTTCATCCTGAAATGTTTCTGTAAGTACACATGACTAGGGAAAAAATATAGTTACAACAGTGAAGCGAACAAGACACTATTTTGTACTACATGGCAAAACAGGACTAACAATAATGTTACACGTCACTTTCAAAAAAAATGTTACACGTCATCAAGCATAAGCAGGTGATATTTTAAAAATTATAATAAATATAGTCTGTGCAGCCTGCATACAGAAATCCCTCTTAGCTCACCAGAGGAGCATGATGTTGGGGCCCAATCGAAAACACAGACAAGTTACAAATTTAGACAGCACATTGCGTATAAGTAAGCAAGCGGTTGTCCATTACGTGCCTCAATTAAAGTCTTAGGGAGCATAATGAACAGCAGAGGGTTTCATACAAACATACTACAGCAGGCAAAACTATGTAATCATTAGCGTAGTATAAACTAGATTGTGAGCCTCATGCAATAATAGTTGGTTATTAGACTTCAAATCTTCAGGCACACTTCGGCAGAGTAATTAAATGGTAAGGCCTTTAATTATGTCAACTAATAGTGATACAAGTACCAAACATCAGGCATGATTATTTGGGCATCTCATTAACTGAGGACAAATAAAGCAATTGAAAAGAGAAAATTAACTATGCCTGAAACAAACATGGAATTGAACTGTTGAGTTGCATACAGTGACTTACCTTAGCAGGTTGAAGAGGCTCAGCGCAGCTCCTACTTCTCTTGCAAGGCTCCTTCCTAACATCTTGTACTTGGAAATCCTCAATCTTATCTTCATTGCACCCCCTCTGCAAGGTGACACAAACTAGTTACTCGTCTCCTTGGAAGATAAATATGCATACTTTCCAGTCTGTGAACACAAAAGGATGAGATTATAACAAAACAACACCACATAATGAAACATGCCGCATCTCTTGCACTTGCACACAATGAAATGAGCATTTACTATGTCTGCACTATGTAAAAACTAGGCATACCTTCGAACTGGATCTCCAGGTACTCTTGGAGAGCCTACTGTAGTGTACAGCCAAACATTTATGTCACCTATGAGTTAGACAAGGCCCCACTACAGCAGCCCTTAGTGTTTAAATCGTTGACAAGCTCTGTTAGAGTGTTTGGTCAAGAACAGCAAGTAATCAAAGCAAACAGTCCTAGTATGGCTGGCTGATGCAAACAAGCAATTGAACAGATGTGTGAGAAAATCTTACATTTAAAACAAAATAGAAGCTAGCCAACTCGCTCCCAGGGCGCTCCCCTGGATTCATCCTTCGCTAGCCGTTCGATTTGGGTCAATGTGGTCTTTTTCTCATTCCTGTCCATTGGATGTTCACTGCAAATTGACTTGTGCCTTTTGACCGGGTGGTAGATCTTGGGCGATGCATGACCTATGGGCTTGCGATGGATTGGATTGGCTGGGTGCCAGTTTGTTGGGTGCGTGGGGCAGCCAAACCTGCCGCGCCGGGTGGACGCGCTTTGGGTCCTGGGGAAGCCGCGAAGGGTTAGCCGGCGCATGTGCAACTGGCTTTTGCGCCCGCGCTTGTGTTGTTCTAATGACGAGTGGGCCAGTGCTGCTCCCTGTCCCGCTCATCAGCTGCCATGGCTAGGCACGTCTCGTATATTGGGTATTTTCTTATTTCCTCGGTCAACCGCTCCTGGCGCGGCACTTCTCACGCGCTTCCCACGTCGTGTGTCATGGGAGTTACTGCGTCCTACGTCAGCTAACGAGGGGGTGGGTCGACGCATGTGCACCTGGATTGTGCGCACGCGTTTGTACTACCGCGATGACAGGTGGGCCGCTCCTGCTCTGGTCCCGCTCATCGGCTGCTACTCCCGTGTCTAGTGCACGTGTACACCTTTTCTGTGCGTGGTGTTGCGTCGTCTCTGCATTTGGACTTTGGAGAGAGAGGATGGACTGGTGCCTGATGCATGTGCTTGTGGGGGCCGATGCATCGTGCGTGCCTCACCTCCATCGATGTCGCGGCAGTTGGAGAGAGAGAGAGAGATGGACTGGCGCCTACAACCCGCTGGTCGACGCCGCGGCCACTGCCCTCCGCGAGCCCAGGTGCACGGTGGCGCTCATGGACCTCCATCGCTGCCTCGACGCCTTCAGCGAGTCCTGCGACCGAGCCGAGGGCCTCGTCCAGGAGGCCGCCGCTGGCCTCGGCCCCGCCGCCTCCCGTGACAACAAGCTATGCCGCGTCGTGCGTGCGGTCGACAAGGAACTCCGGGCCGCCGCCGGCGGCCGGGAGGAGAACGGATGGAAGAGGAGAAGAATCGCCCTCCGACCACGCCATTGGCAGCCGAGGACAGAAGCACAATCGATCTACCTCGTCTCTTGTTGAGGTGATATTCATCCTTCTTGTTTTTTTCATGTGATGTTCCGATAGGCAGGTACGCGTCGTGATATCTGTGATTTGGGGAGGAGTGGTCCGGATGCGGTCAGACTCGAATTTGTGTGATTTCGAGAGATGTGTGCCATTGTTGTGGGCTTGGGGGAGTAATGTTTCTGTTTCTGCAGATAATCAAGATCGTGCGGACCGAGTGGATGTGCGTGAGCGGCGAGATGGAGGCTAAGGCTGGCGTGGAGGAGGTACTCTTCAGTTGCTTCATTGGTGCTTAGTTAAGTTTTGTGCTTCTGTTGGATGTACCCCAGTTGAAAATGTGTCATGCTCGCTTCGCCCAGTTTTCTGTTCAAGGATTAGTTATTGCATGGTAGATGCTATGTACAAATGCTTGAGTAGTGAACTGGCACAATTTGAGAATACTACTTCTGCATGATGGCACAGATAGGGCAGATTGCATTGCATTATGTATTTTGGGATACAATATTTTTGGAAAATTTTATACTAATAGTGACTTGATCAGTAGTAGATGAAATTTTAGTATGATCTAAGCATGCCTCTTCTAAATGTACTTTAATGTAGCTTCAGATTTGTAAAAAAATAGCAACAACTCTCAACAACTTTTTCATGTTTGCTAGCGAAATAGAGCCTAATAAAACAATGAATACTCTGTCTTGACTTGGTGTAAAGATGGATCCCCTGCCGTGTAACACTTCTGCGTTACCACCATCTTCATACCTCACTAAATTTCCTCTATCAAAGTTGTCGCATTGATCGTGTCGTGGCTACTGCAGGCAGCCAGCCGAGGTGCGGAGCGGGACGCCAACTCGCCAGTAACATACAAGGGCTATGACACCTGCCTCAGCACCACCAACGGTGGGCTCCTCAACTGGGGCGTCTACTACTTCCTGCACCTCCTCCCGCTGTCGATCAAGAAGGCCACGGCGAGTGGTCATCCTTCCCGTACACACTTTGGTACGTACATAGATGCATCTATGCACCCTCCTTTGTCATACATTCGTCCATGGCCCGTTAACATCGAAGGTGCCATCCGTTGTGGTCATCAGAGGCGAAGATGCCTGTACTCAACATAAGTTGTTGTTACTGGATTAATTTTGCCTAGTGAGGGCAAGAAGGGGCCTTCACCACTGACAGCCATTGCATTGCAGAAAGGGTGAGTTCAATGCACAGTTTTCACTTTTACAGTAGGAGTGTTTGTAACATCTGCAAATAGGGCCAGCTCAAAATAAGCACATTTTCACTTTTACAGTAGGGTGAGTTCAATGCATAGTTTTCACTTTTACTTGCTCTATTTTGAGAATGTAGATTCATACAGTTGGGATATTGTATGTATTGGAGTATTACATATCCATTGTCAATAATTTTAGACTATATCATCTAAGCATTTTCTCCTTATGCAATTTTTATTACATGAAATGACTTAATATTATGACTCTTATGATATATTTAAAATAATACAGAGGCTAGCTAACTCGCTCCCAGGAAGCTCCCTTGATTTGCATCTTCGTTGGCCGTTGGATCTTGGTCCAAACTCGTTTTGGGCGTTGGATTGGGACTCAGGTCTGTGTTATTACTTTTGACCACACAGTTGTTTTTCCGCGTCCATGACTGGTGGGCTCGTCCGAGCTTTCTATTGGCTGGGTGAACTCCTAGCGGGTGCAAACGAGCGTATCCTCGCGCGCCGCGCATCTTCCTCTGCCCCAAACCCTACACCTCACCCACCCCAATCCCTCCAGCCGCCGCTACCCCACCCACGTTTCTCCTCCACCCCTCCTCCCTCCTCTCTCTCCTCCCTCCTCGTCCGCGCACGCACATCACCGAGCGCTCGCGTGCTCGCTTCCCGGACCAGCCGTCGTCGCGCCGCTGGGGCTCGTCCGCCGCGGGTTTCCACGGGGAAGGAGCAGCGACGGGGGTAGGCCCCAGGCGACGCACACTTCATGGGGAGGAAAGGAACTAGGAGGTGATGGGGTCGGATCTGGTGGTGCTAGGTCGGAGCTTGATCCCTCGCCTCCCGAACCAGCCGTCGCCGCGCCGCTGGGGCTTCGGTTTCCATGGGGAATCACTACATAGCAGCACGCTTCCCTCCTTCATCATCGTCATCAGAGCCGCCACACCTCTCCTTCCTCCTTGCTCGCACCCCTACCGCGACGCGCATCCCTCCCCTTTTGATCTAATTTCATTCTTGTTTCACATGTTGGTTTGGTTGGCAAGAGACATTGCAGTGCCAACTGCAGTAGCCAGGGTTGGCGTTGGTGATGTCTATAGGTATTTTCGTCCTCGCCAGTCACATATTTCCTAGGTTTGGTCAATGTCTCTGGAGCTAATGTATTATCCTTTGATTTCTCCTATATTTCTCTTCCTGATTTTGTTTGATGATTTGCCAGTTTATGGGATTGGACTCCCTTTTCTAAGATTCTTAGCTGATAAGTATATTGTGCGGAAAAGTCTACAAAATGATGTTGTGCACATCCAAATCCAAGCAATGTAAGTGACCTAGCATTTCACTGGTGGTATGGTTGGTACATCTCATACAATTTCTAAATTCCAATACCGTTGCTGTGTAGCTGGATACTCCATGGGGCAAAGTTGAAGCTTTGCCATGTTTATTAATGTTTCTTCATGTTTGGCAGTGATATGGGTTTCCATGTACTTGATATATGCATTCCTTGTGTTCCATCTATGTATATATGTTTCTGCCCATAAATATATTTATGAGCTAACTTCATTTTTTACTGCTTTTCTGTGGCAATTTGAAAAGGACCCTTCCATGGTGCTCAGCCACTGTCCGATTTCGAGGGAGAATAGGAGACCCCGACGACGAAAACGAGCATCCTAGCGGCGAACCCAAGGATGCCGGTGATTACGGAAGGTCCATGCTCCAGTTCTTCTATTGGGTGAGCTTCTTCACTCTTCTTGTCAAGGAGATGTTCATGTCTAGCTAGGTTCCTACAAAGAGGATTCTTTTTGTTTCTTCAGTTGACCAGATGCTCGGATCTAGCTAGGCTTTCATATAGAAATTTTGTCCTCTTTTTAAGTTTGTTGGGTACCTCAGATTAGTTTCTGCAAAGTGGATTTTTGTTTGTTACTGCTAAGGAGATGCTCCCGGATCTAGCTATATTCGTAGAAGTTTTTTTGTTGGCTTTCTTGGTTTGTTTGGTTCCTAGATCTTTCCTCATCGAGAAGGGGATAGATTTGTCCTGGAGCTCCTTTTCTCTTTATAGAGGAGTTCCTTTGCTTGATTTGGTGCCTGGCGTGGGTAACGGGGACAGGCGACCACGGGCGGATTTTGGGGAGGCGCCAAGGTGAGCTTCCCCACCGCTCTTCGTCTCTCTCTCTCTCTACACACGTCTATGCAAGATTTCTGTAGCGCAAATGCCCCCGTACCATGTAAGCCTTCCCTTGATTGTGTCATGACACACATTAGATATTCCTGGCAAGGGCACACCACACCACATACAGTACCAAATCAATGTATATTTCAAAACACCACCTGAAAAAATTTGCAGGTCGTCATGGAAAGGTGGGGAAAGGGGGAAGAAAAATAGGAAGAAACACACCTGTGCCGTAGGGAGAGGTGCCATTAATCAGTAGATATTCAACCATTGCCATTCCCTTCTCAACATCACAAGAGGATACCTCTGTACCTAATGCACACCATTAGTTTGATATCTACTGTATTAGTGCAATTACTTATACAGATCATTGACTGGTGTGCAGGGAGCCCTTCTAATTGGTGATTTATGTGTGTTTTCTTTTCTTTTTTGCTATAGCAGCCTAGCAGGCATGGTTTAACCATGGGCTTCCAGTTACTCTATGTTTTGGGTGTCAAATAAATAGGCCGTTTTAGGCTATGCCTTACATTCTTTTCATACTCTGCAAATTAATATCATCCATTTTAAACCACAGGCTACTCCCCCGATTATGAAAATCCCCTACAGAATGGTGCTGGATGTCCTTTTAGAATCTTTGGGCCTGCCAGTGGCTGAGTATCGAACCAAAGCATGCGAGGGTGGTTTGAAGTTATGAAGAACCCCATTTTCATTCAGATATGCACGCCTTTTTGTCATCCAAAGTCTTTGCATTTAGGTTTATATTATTGATTTGGGTTTAGTTGTTTAGATCAAAATTGTAATCTTGCATGTAGATTGGGCAGATTAATTCTCACTTTGAGGACTCCATTTTGTTCATCGGAATGTTCAAGTGCCTTTCCATGTCTTCTTATTTTGCTAATTCGGAGTCGAGTAGAGATATTATACTCCACCATTTCTTCTGTTGTAAATAATTATCCCTTCTACTTCATTGTCTTAGTTTTTGTATAGATAACACTCACCTATTCCATTGTTCTGTCAGGTGTTCGCTCAGTTCATGTGCTTGGGATTTGTTTTGATTGATGGACCTCAAAGCTGATGCAATAATGCATGAACTTGCCAAAAGGTACACAATGACTTGGTTACTACATCTAAATCAATAAAAGAGCTTCTGATTAACCTATGAGAGGTTGCTAAGTACCTAAGAAATCACATTGTATTGTTTATTGGCCTAATAAGTTCTATTTGAGCGTAAAACTAATAAGCATGTCCAAGGATGCATCTTTTTTATCAGTTATGATAAGTGTGTAAACAACATTGATGCTTGGTATAGAACGATTAACAAAACACTAAGTTGATGATCAGTATTTTGGCATTACTTATTGTTTATCTTGGCCTCCATTGTTTATCTTGATTTACAATGCTGAAGGTGGCTGAAATGCACTCTAATTGGCGTTATGTTCTGAAATCATGGTTCTGCCACATTAAAGATAGATCTATAATAATTTTATATGAAAATAAAGTCCTTCGCTATGCAAATAGCACTTGGTTTAAATCGGGAACTCGTGCCAAGGATTGAGTCATAGCTTTTGTATGCGTCCCTATCACTATCACTCATGCTTTTGTTTTCAGTACAGATCTGTAAATGGTAGGCATTCTTATGCGTAAATCGCTTCACTCTTCTTCCTTACATGACATGCAAGGTTATCATTAATCTAGGTTAATGCAATTGTTGTGATCAGGCAAAGCATCAACATTTGAGATGCAAATATAGACGTCCTAGAAAACCCATGCATATAATTTGATGGCAAAGAGACCAGAGAACACATGAATGACGTTATCTTGATGGTGGTGCCTTAAACTACTACACCTAACGTATTTCAAATGCAATACCTGCCAATCTGGAGCTACCAAAAAAGTCCTATGTAGTTATACACCTCATGGCTTCAACAATTTTACTTGCAAATGCACTAACCATTAATTAATAATGACAATATGGATGCTCTTATCTTAGAATATGCTCTAAAACCTGAAAATATGATAATGAACCTGTCTCATCCTTACCACCAGGACACTCTGTTTATCAGGGTCGTTTCAGTTTTCAAGTGTCATCAGTGATACATGGATGGATGGTGTCGTCATTGCTCCGCTGCCCCATGTTTTGGTTGTTTTGGTCCACGGCCGAGGCAAGGTTAGATTTGTTCTGATTGCTAGCCAGTTTGTGGGGTTTTCCTTTAGATCTCATCATAAAAAATGTGGTTTTAATACAGTTTGTACCGCAATATCCTACCGGTTTGTTTCATGCTTGATTGAGTGCTCATGTGCCATCGGTTCATATCCATGTTTGTAAGGCTTTATTGCTCCATTAACATGACTTTCTTCAGTTAAATGTGGTTCTAATCCGGTTTGTACAGAAATATCATTGTTGAGTACCATGATCCCGTCGGTTAGGCGCACTTCTAATTCTGAATTGTGCTTGCTGAGTACCTTCTTCTTTACTACCTTTCATTAGTGTATATGCAAGCTATAGAGGTTTGTTGAACAATCTGGTTATAGCTTTATTCTCTTATTTTCTTGCTCATTGCCATATTGTTTTAGTTACCAGAAATATAAACAGGCCATGTGAAAATAAGCAAGCTTCTTATTGGGATATATTTTTGTGACACTATTTTGTACAGCAAAAGCTTTTTCCTGCTATGTAAATAACATTTCGTGTCCAAAATCTTGCTGAACTCACGGTTTGTTACCTATATCACTAGTTTGCATGCTTTAAGAAGGTGATTATAACATGTTCGCATTCATATCTCTGGCCATCTGCGATGAATCTTTTTGTTAATTGCTCATGCCTTATTTCAGAAAACCAAATCTGCACCATGATGATATGCTTCATGACGAAACCACTTGCTTTCATATGTATTGGACTACTGCATCATCGTCTTCGTCAATGGGAGGACGAAATCAGTAGTAGCACTAGCTAGCCAGCGAGGAAGGCTGCTCGGATCTGCCGCCGTGCCCACCTACAACTTCCGTAGGGTTGTTCGGCCACTTAGAGAACTTCTGGTGGCCATAAACAATCTTAGTTGCTCACTGTGATAATCTGAATGTATGCAGTTTCCCTCTTTGCGTGTGTGCTTTTGTGTCTTTCTTAGTATATTCTCAGTCTATGGAATAGTCATGTTAGGCATGTAGTTTATTTTAATTTCTGTATAAAAGCTTGGTACCAACATACATATATGATTTTTTTTCAATTTCTCAGTGTGGTAAACATATTTTCAACTATAAAAATCACACAACCTTTTGAAACAATCAATTAGTTGAGATGCATCACATTATCTTTTTCTCTTGACATTGATGGGTATTGAACCCATAGATCAGCTTATCAATGGAACTCTTATCGGGTTGAGAAGGTGTCACAAAAACTAAAGAGCAGTTTTAACATGGTCCCTCATTAACTCTTACCTTCTTACCTATTATGTGAAGGGGGTAAGGGGGACCTTGTTAAATTAGCAAAAACTCAAAAACAGGGCGATTAGCTAAGGAAAGAAGCTAAGAAGCATCAGGAAGGACTTTTAGGATGGTACCGCGGTCAAATGCATCCTAGGATAGGTACTTTAAGGATTATGGTGTGTTCTTCTCCTTTTTTGTTTACCTTAGCCACATAGGTTAGCCTCAATTTATTATTATCCTTCTGTTTAGAGTAGATACAGAACTAAGGCTTACCTATGTTTTTTTGATAGAAAGACTTACCTAGGTTGTGAGAGCATGGAGTTGCTGAAAAGTTGAAATACATCCTTAACTGCCTGTACATCTTATACAAATATGTTTTTATCAAGCTCAAATTTCTTAGCGTAATAACCATATTTTCAAATAAAAAATGCTTCCTTAATTGGTCTGTACATGTTATACAAATATTATTTTTTTAAAATTCACATTTTTCACCGTGATAAACATATTTTCAATATAGTATGATTTAACACATGGGCTTTCTACTACCAATACCGAATGTCCTTGCAAAATGAAACTATTTTCATCGACAAGGCTTTAGTGGGTCTCTGCGCCATTTGGTGTAACAGGTCAACTTTTGTCAACGGGCGCAATAAAACAGCAGTCCTTCTACAGATTAAAACATAGTGCATATACAAACCTTTTTATATCTTGTGAACGGTGAATTCTGGTTTCCCCTTGCGAGCTCGAAGGGAGAAAACGCAGATATCCTATTTTGTTAGCTTTGCTTTCTCTGCAAAGTCACTCCAGTTGTGTGTTATGGTAGCCCTGTTGTCCACACCATTAATAAGGCGAACACACGTTACGCAGCGTCCTGATGATAGCTTGATCTTCACCCCATCAACCGGAGTAGTGATGAAATCTGCCAGATGCTTCTTAGTAAACAAAGCAGAAAAGTACTACATATTCAAACTGCCCATATTCTTAGTAAACTTGCTAAAAAATCAAACCATGCCAACTTTACTCTCTCATCATAGTGGCCATATTTTCAAACTGAACATATTCCTATTATGCAAAGTTTCCCTCTTCCCAGACTATTATTTAACAACGTAATAAACACGTTTAAAAAATAGCATGATTTAGTTGAAGGTTCTTGCAGCATGAAACTATTTTCATCGACAACATGTCTTCAGCAGGTCTCTGCGCCATTTGGCGCAACGGGTCAACTAGTATCAAGAAAAGAAGCAAAGAAGGAGGCTTAAAGACCATCACTTAACTGACCGGATTTAAGGGGCATTTAAACATCATGTGCAACGTATGAACTAACATAAACATTGCATATTCCAGATTCTACAATGGAATGCACATGTATTAGGTTATGCCATGTATGATGATGCCTAAATGTACATATAGCAGGCAGGAGTGATTCATCATTGCACGCACAATTGAATTGCAGGTTAAGGGCCAGTTCGATTCCGCCTTATCAGGGCATATTGTCAAAATAAGCCATAAAAGATGTAAAGAAGTCATTTTTGAGTTATGGGCTTGGGCTTAACTAATTTCGCTTTGGAGGGGGTGTTTCGGGTAGGACCTCACTAAAAATTGAAGGGAAGGGGAATAGTGAAATGACTCTGTTGTCTGCCTATATTACACTCAAAATGCAACTGCTGACGCCCGTGTCACACCTGACCCTCAAGTAAAAACAAACACGCAAGCATTCATTGCCCTGCCCGCTTGCATCTCCTCTCCCCTTTCCCTCTACCTTGATCCCCTGCCTGCAGCACTAGGGTTCCTCCAGCGAGCCGTCGCCACTGGTCCCATCTGGCCTGGTCCTCGACGATGCTATGTCCAGCTAGGCTACATGGCCGGCGGGTAGGGGCAAATCTCCCTGGCTTCTCCTCCCTCTGGTGCCGCCCCTCATTCTCATGGTCTCCAGCAGCTGCTCCACTGTGGTTCGTCCAACGCACTACTCCGGCGGGCGCTCCACAACTACGGCTGATGCCACACTGCGACAGAAGGCACCTTATTCCCCCTCCCCTCCTCCCAGGCCACGGCCTTGAGGTGCTGTTCAAGGATGAGCTCATCCAACAAGGTGAGGATCTCCTCTGATTTTTTGCCAAATTTTCATTCTGATCCACTATACGATGAATTGCTATGAGCTGCTTCTGCTGCTGCTATATGATGCATTCCTATGAGCTGCTCCTGCTGCTGCTATATGATGAATTGCTATGAGCTGCTGCTGCTGTATGATGAGTTGCTATGAGCTGCTGTTGCTGCTATATGATGAATTGCTATGAGTTGTTGCTGCTGCTATATGGTGAGTTGCTACAAGCTGCTCCTGCTGCTGCTATATGATGAATTGCTATGAGCTGCTCCTGCTGCTGCTATATGATGAATTGCTATGAGCTGCTCCTGCTGCTGCTATATGATGATTTGCTATGAGCTGCTGCTGGTATATGATGAATTGCAGACTGTTGCTGCTGTATGATGAGTTGCTATGATCTGCTGCTGCTGCTATATGATGCTTTTAGGTGGTGCTGCTATACGATAATAACCAGCCACTTGGACCATCGAATTTCAATAAATAATTATTCTTCATTTAAATGTGGGTCATGCGTTCTTCGTTTAAATTAGGCAATGTGATCTCTATGGAAAACATTGACCAAAGTAGATTGTGCCAAGTAGATGGTATCTTTGTATTTGCATTTTGAGCAAATAGTGATGGCATGTTTTCCTATCATATTAATTACTGCTCTGGGTTCAATTTGTGATGTTTGCAAGTCAAATTAATTTCCATATGGGCAGCAAAATGAAAAAAATATAATGCAATCTAGACTTTCCACTGATCATACCAAAGATAAGCTGAAAACGCAATGAAAAGAACGGGTTGACTTATTACATGGAGCTTATATTCACTGGTGCTTATTTTCTTAGGATAACTCATAATAACTGTCCCTAAGAAACTTGGCTAATAGAACTGGCATACAAATAACATGTCACGATGATTGTAATGGAGGAGTGACGTACCATAGCACACTGTATAGGCTCACCGCTGCCTCTCCTTTTTTTGCGATGTTCCATGAAATTGCCACATACATCTTGTACTTTTTCATTGTGTAACCCTATCTACAAGTTGACACGGCTAATTTCAGTCATCTCTACATGATACTACATTGCATATCCCTTGCGCATATTTAAACCACCAATTAACGATTGTGTGCGTACCATAAACTAGCCATGACTCTGTATGCTGGACTAGCAGGCACTCTAAGGGAGCCTAATGTAGTGCACTGGAATTCCTGCATGCCACCTACGATTTTGTGTAATGTACTGCCCATGTTCCTAAATATATGTCTTTGTAGAGATTCCAGTATGGACCACATACAGATGTATATAGATGCATTTTCGAGTGTAGATTCACTCATTTTGCTCCGTATGTAGCCTATAGTGGAATCTCTAGAAAGACTTATACTTAGGAACGGAGGTACGAGGTAGTATCATGTATGACATCTACATATCTAATTTAGCAGCCAGTAGTAGAAATCATTGTCTGCACAAAGGGATTACTGGTCGAAAATCCTAGCAAAGCACGCTGGCAGGCACAGAACAATACAAGAGAGAGAGAGAGAGAGAGACGCGCTTACAAGATCATAGCAATGCCTTAGTCCAGGATCTTGGTTGGCCAAGTTGTTTGATCCAGAAGAAACATCGTCCTTGTAGTTTTGGCCAGCTGCATAAAAGGTAACAACGACCGGTTAGTATATTTGAAGTACATCGGGCAGGTGATGCTGGACGGGTTTAAAGGTGACAAGTACCTAGGCCGTGGCGGGTGCTTGGCATCTCTCCAGACGGTGGGAATCAGGTTAGAAACGTCAAGGGTGATGACGCTGCGCTGGCTGTCGGGGTCCGGTAAGGAGATCTAGAACCGTCGAGTAGGGTGTTTATGGAGTGGCTCCGGTAGGGTGAACTACGGTGTGGGCGAAGCGGATCGGTGGCCGTGGACGAGGGCGTAGGTGAAGCTGCTCCAGTGGTTGGGTTAAGGATGGTGTCGACGACGCGGATCTGCGGCTGTGGACGGGGCGTCAGAAGATGCTCCGGTGGTTGGGTTAAGGATGGTGTCGACAATGCGGATCTGTAGCCGTGGACGGGGCGTCAGAAGCTGCTCCGGTGGTTGGGTTAAGGGTGGTGTCGACGATGCGGATCTGCGGCCGTGGATGGGGCGTCAGAAGCTGCCGCTAGGTTAGATGAGGGTGCGAGGAAGCGGATCTGAGGCCGTGGACTTGTGAGTTGGCAAAGCGGCCCCGGTAGGGTTGAGAATGGTATAGGTGAAGCTACTCCGGTAGGGTTGAGGAAGGTGTCGGCGAAGCGACTCCGGTAGGGTTGAGGAAGGTGTCAGCGAAGAGGATCAGAGGCCGTCGACGGGGGCGTCAGTGGGTCGGCTCCGGGGGGTGTGGACGAAGCATCTCCGGTGGGGAGTACGAATGAGCCGCTGCAGATGCGTGACGGTTGATGAGAGTACCGGCAAAGCAGATCCGGCACCGTGGACAAGGCCGACGCTTAATGGGCTGTGGTACAGTGGTGGATGAGCAGTCTACTTGTTTCTAGGGGAGGTGGGAGGGGTAGATGCGGCCGCAGAAGTAGATCCGACGAGGTGGACGCCGCTGACAGTGAATGGGCTATGGTACGCCGGTGGATGAGCAGTCTAGGGTTTCGAGAGGGGAGGGGAGAAAGGGCGATGAAGTACGAACGGCGTGATGTAAGATGCTTTGGTGTTGTGGAGTTATTCGTTTTTGCAGGAGGGGGAGAGGAAATGGGGGTGCCGTGTAGTTGGGGAACCGGAAGTTACCAAAGCAGCCCTGACCTATCATGTAGATGATGGCGATATTGTAACTGTTGGTCTCAGTGCACCAAGGACAAAAGGGGGATTTCGCATGCTAAGGACTAAGGTGGCGGAAATTTTAGAAGGAGGCGGGAGATTTTGCCGCCCGCGGGATCGTTCATATCCAGTTTCAACTAATTTTGGACCATGCTAGCGGGAAGGTCATGCTAGACTGTGTACACGGGACACGCGTCAGCAGTTAATAACTGGTGTGAAGTCCACCCTAGAAAAAAGACAATAACTCGGGATGATGCGCCGATAACTTGGACGTTCACACGGGCGCGGCCAATCATACGGGTGTG